>CM060611.1:47086445-49486445 GCA_030578255.1 Tiaroga cobitis
TCGACCGATTCATCGGTTTTGCCGATTAATCGGCACCGATAGTTGATTGGTGGAACTATCGTTATCGGCAAAAATCCACACCGATAGTTTTTCCGGGTTGTGTCCGTTGCTGGAGCGGCTGAGAAGTGCGCGCTATCATTACACAGCACGAGAGCGCTGGGAAGAGACTGCTGGCATTATACAGAGTGAGAGCGGCCTCTAGAGGACAAATAACAAACTATCACTGGCTGAGTTGTTTACGTTAACACGTGACGTAAGGCAGCGCGCAGCACGGAGAGAACACGCAGCGCACAGAGAGCGCTGACACTTCAGACGCACATTTAAAACACCGACAGCGAAACGGTATGAATACAGAACACCAAAGTACATATTGCCATATCATTATATAGTAATTAATTTGTTGACTAGATGCTGCATCAGCAGAGAAAGAACAGTAGTTTGCCGTCGAGGCTGTGAGGACTGTAACATTATAGCCTACCTCAGTGAAGCGGTTTAAACAATTGTGACAAAAACACACGCAGACCTGACCCAAATGTTTTATGGCGCAATTGTTACCATCTATTTGCATTATTTTATATCCGGCTGGTCACTTTTATGCATTCATTAGCCGACGAAATTGCATATTTAAAACTAGTGACGTGATTGCTTTCTCAACATTGATATGTTCATGCAGCCGACAGAAACGTAAACTAATCAGAAACACGTTCGATTTAAGATCTTTTTATCACTACAATACATCTTGTTATTTTGATTAGATAATCATCAAGTGTTCTAAAATAGAAGCAAATAAAGTGAGAGACTATAGGCTATATTACGTATACGTAATACAGGTCTTTATTACATTTTAATGGCCATCTTTAAACACGACTCTTTGTAATTATATGAAATGGTAACACTTTACAATAAGATTCCCTTTTTAGCATTAACTAAGGTTAATACAAGTTGTAGAAGTATTATTCATTGTTAGTTTGTTCATTTCAACATTTACTAATGCATTTAAAATGGAGTTTTAATGCTTATTTGATCTGTTATTACCTTAATGTACTATGAACTAACATGAATGATAAAGGTACAATTGTATTGCTCATATTAATACATGCAGTAAAAACGCATAATGCATAATGCATATAGTTCATGAAAGCTAGCTAATACATCCTTGTTTACAAATGGGACTTGCAAAGTGTTACCTATGAAATGTATGTATGTTTCTAGGTTATAGCTAACGAAACCTGTAATATTTTAGTGTTTAAATTATTTTCTGTATAGAGTTTTAATATATTCATATTTATATATTTATTTAATTTAGCACATTTCAGTTCAACACTGTTTTATTGTGAGTGTTATGTTTGTTTTTAATCCAGTATCCATTAAAAAAAATATCGGTTGAATTATCGGTTATCGGCATGTACGGTCAAACGTAGATATCGGTATCGGTAAAATCCACTATCGGTCGACCTCTAGAGATCACTGTCACAACCATCTATGTTTGCATTCGCAACTCTCATATTTAACGGCTCTGGTTCGCGAACCGCCAAGGCAAGTTCAAAACAAAGCGCGCGCGCTGTACTGTGATTGGTGGCTCGATTGACCAGTTACATTTTTATCCACTCATTAATAAAAAGGAACGACTGATTTTGAAAATGTAGTAGAGTAAAAAGTAAGATATTTGACTTTGAAATGTAGTGGAGTTAAAGTAAAAGTCTCCCAAAATTTAAATACTTGAGTAAAGTACAGATACGCAAAAAATCTACTTAAGTACAGTAACGAATTACATTTACTTCGTTACTGTCCACCACTGGCCGTGAGACATCTAGCCTTTATTATGGATATCTATGGTTATTAGCCTGGGAAAACCCAGACAACTTCCGGCAAATTTAGATTTGCTCTGAAAGTTAGTCTGGCAAAGAGCTCATTCAAGCCCATTTCCAATCCGTCGAAATCGAGCCACCAATCAGAAACGTTGGGGCGGGCTTTACACGATGACGACAGCGCTGGGATTTTGAAGCAGATTTTGTAGCCTACATTACAAAGATGGATGCCGCCATCGAACATCACTCGTTCTAATCAGCTATCGCGTCTGTTTTAAGCGATTTGAACCTTTCCTTTTTGTTAAAAACCGAGCAAAGAACAACACTCGGAGATGTTTCTCCGCCGCTCTGCATACGTCATCTCCTTCATCGCTCTGATTGGTTTTAGGTCTATCCGCGACGTCCATTGGTGACGCCCCTCTGGAAATGATTTGTCAATGACGCTTTGGCAGACCATAACTCAGTTACAACTGAGAATGGTCTGGTTTTAACCAGGCTACGTAGTTATGGAAATAGTTGGGAGAAAATATGGTGCACTCGTTCTTAAAGGGGAAGCAGTCTAATAAACATGCTGACGATTGCTCCATTACTGAGAATCAAACAACAAAAGGCAAAGAGAAAATCACTCACAGCTCTTGAATGAATAACTTTAGCTTTAATAAGAATAAATCTATCTATGAAAAACTTTGCAGTGCTATTTTACTTTTGATTACTTTATTTTAATTCTTTTTAGACCAAACCTGAATAATGTTAGTAGACCTTCCTGAAATGAAAGGCCTGTATAATGTGTATCTTTGTTTAATTGTCTATCTTTTGTTTATCTATTGTTTAATATATATATATATATATATGTATATATATATATATATTGACATACATGCATACATGCGTACATATCATACTTGCCTGTAGAGAGGAGTTTATTTCAGCATCATATAAAATAAACAATACTGATAATAATAATATTAAAATATAATATTAAATATTAATATGACCCATAATAAAAGCAACAGAGGATAATTTACCCTAGATCTTAAAAATACATGTAAATTAAAGGAAACAATGTTCTTCTAACTGTGAACTCTATGCAAGCAAACTCTATGCAAGCAAACAAGTCTATTCCATGAATGGATTATCGGTCTAGAGTATGTATTTTGAGTAATGTTAAAACGGTAAACATTTGTAGTTAATTTTGTGGTAATTTTTTCAGCCATGTCGTGTCTGGTGTAGACAGACAAAATGCTTGTTGCTGGAATTTTATCACAACGTGTCTCGATAGGACACAATGTAAATCTGCTTTGAAACAATCAGTGTTGTATAAAGCGATATATAAATAAACATGACTTGACTTGATAATCAACATTGTACCGCAAGTGCTGTCCATTAAGCCTAACTTGTATTAAACCCTAATTTGAACCCTAATTAACTTATGTTTAGTAAGTAGTGAATATAATATACGTATATATATATATATATATATATAATTATGTAGTATGTCAGATCATAAACATAAGCAATTGTGTAAAAAAAAACTTTGTTAACAGAGCAGCGTTAATGTCCCTATTTGGACTTCCCATTATAACTAACATGGTGGTAACAAATTCCTCACAGGAGCTTCTAATGTCCTGAATGTTTGACATGCTGTACTGGTAATGTCACCAGATGGCTATAAATAATAAATAAGCCCAGGGATGACCTGAATTTTGGATTAGTCGAATTATAAATTGATTTCTTTCAAAATGGGTCACGTGTGCTTGAATCTAGCCACCTTTCCCTGTGCTTTTCTGCATTTTAATGTGAAAAACTATAGCACTTGTATTGGAGACATTTACATCTTTAGTGACGGCTGTGGCTAAACATTTCAAAATAGATTGTGACCCTCTACCCTTGGGTGAGTGTTAATGCAATTCAGCATTAATTTACTAAAACACCATCAAGGAACTCTACTAGGTGACAGATTAATGTGTATTTGCATGCAAACGAGTGTTCATGACATCAGATGCCTGTTAGCGTGCATTTGCAAAGGAGGAGGTTTTGAGCACAGTAATGCCATTGGCTGCTTTGGGTTCCTTTTGTAATAGTGGGACTTGTTTTGGACCAGTATATCAAACATTCTTTCGTTTGATTATTCTTAATCAAACATTCCAAACTATCTGCACTTCTTCTTAACTTTTTTAGTTTTGTGTGTGTGTGTGTGTGTTTGTTAGTGTGTGTGTGTGTCAGTCTATAGTGTTGTGACTATTGTTTTATGTATTTAATCATACTTTGTCTGTTTTTTCTTATGTTTAATGTGTGCTGCTACCTTGGCCAGGGCTCACTTGTAAATGAGATGCCTATCTCAATGTGATTTTCTCCCCTGGTTAAATAAAGGTAAAAAAAAAAAAAAAGTATATTGGAACTGACTTGAACTCAACACCAGAGATGTTGTTCATGTCCCTGACTCCCTAATGTGGTTTCAAGAAATAGTTTTAACCAAAGTCCAACTTAAAATGTAAAGAATTGTGGAAACGATAAATTATATTACTTCTTTATATTTAGTAATTTAACTGAATTATAGGAATACATTGATCATGATTTTTCATGGCCGATTCCGATATATAGCGATATATAGGAAATAGCGATTGCTGTTTTTTTTTTTTTTTTAAGCAAATGCATTTCATTATTTGCTCTATTACAGGCCAAACTTACCTTGAACAAAAACATTTACAAAATGTATAATTTCAAAATTTAAAGGAAAAACAGAATGGCCTGACTTTCAGCTTTGTGAAATTATGCTGCATAAAAAGTCACAAAACAGAACTGCACAAAACAAAAACAAAACAGCAGATGCAAAATGCAAATGTACTCTCTGACAGTACTTATGGAACAGCTGCGATATAGTGTTCTCTTGCTGTACACAAAGCAGCGCTGCACTTACTGTATAAACACTAATTTATTAGGCATTATACGGAAACAGGAAAAGAAAATGGCATCAAAACTTTTCGTAAGACAGTCAGTTCCTATGAGAGATACATTCAAATATCCCCCAATTCATATACTGTAGGTGTACCCATGTGTGGTGACCCTGGTACAGTATTTTCTCTTTTGGCACACATGTTGGTGCACTCCTTTTTGTGTTCTCCTCTCCTCACATCTTCAGTGTGTCCCGTCTCTGGCCTGTGTCAACGTACGGTTTAGAAATGTAATATTTCCACACAAATTACATTTTGGGACATGATTCCAATGCAGTTTGTGTGCAAGTCCGGAACAAAGATCGGCCTAAATGAAACAAGCAAAAACCATCCGGTTCCGATTGATGGCCATTCGACCGGTGCATCTCTGGTGAATTAATTTTCTCTATACACATTTAAAGCAAATCGGTTGCCTACATACTGGCTTTTGTAGCAAACTCAAAAGCAAAGACCAGGAGATTTGGGTATCTCTTTAGCAGAACTCTTTTGAGAATGTGCGATTTTGCCTGCAGTCAACAAGTCTAAGGGAAGCATACATTGTATTTTATAGGCATTCAAAAGGCAGTCTTTAACCCTCTGGGGACCAGAAACGCGCCGGCGCGTTTTGCTCGTTTTTTTCTTCACATAGCAGGAAAATAGACTTAAAGTACTACCATCATTTCTGTTCATATAGAGTTAAGAAATATGAGAAAATAATCTGTTAAATGTCTACTTTTTTATGTGCCCACATACAATCGAAATAAAATATTGTGTTTTTGTAAAATAAAGAATATAAACAGGGTGTGCGTTCTGCCTCTCAGTCACCGTGAACTTTTTTCCTGGAGCACGTCTCTAATCTTCAACAAAACTCAGCGAATACTATTCACCCAGACATGAGCAATATATCTTTTAAATCATTTGAGTTTGTACTTTTAAATGATCCGATTCAAAACTAAAATAAATATTCTCCGTTTATGTCATCTATATAAAAAGAGAGACGTGTCAGCCATTCTAATTATCTTTCTCTCAGCTCATTATCTCCGGTAATGTGACACGCCCACGGAGAGCACGCGCTATTCAAACGCAAATACGTGAAGCAACACATTGAGACGCGTTAACGCCCATAAACTCTGAAAACACACTATATTTTTTAGTCAGATTAATCTACTGTCATGTTGAGCGGCTATGAGGAACAATCCTGGGACATTTACCTACCTCAGAACAAGTGCTGGTTTATTTTCACCACGAGGAGGAGCAACAGATTCAGCTGAGAAGTGTGTAAGTGTTTTATGCTTGTGCTTTGTTCTAATCGCGATATAGAATAACGTTAGTGTCTGTAAACGGAAAAATAGCATACTGTTTAAATGTGAATCATGTTTCTGTGTGTGTGTGTGTGTGTGTGTGAATGAATGAACGCACAGATACGCACTGTTATAGATGAAATAAAAGACATTTTGTTGACTAGTTTTGGATGGAGTATAAAGTTTTTACTCTAAAATAGACATCAAATAAGCTTTGTTAGGAGTTTCTGCTCATATGTTAAATATATAGCATGTTTTGTCAATAAACTAATCAACTAAGATGTTATAGTTTTTGTTCCAATGCAAGCTATATCAAAATAATGAATCCTCAACTTTGAAATATGTATGATCAAACTAAGACATTTATGGAAAAAGACAATTTCCTTTTTAAGATGTTTCCAACTCTAACTTTGAACTGAAATAAAACCTTGTCTATATGGTGAAGGGTGTGTGATAGATGTGTCCAGACGTATGTACCCTGTATTTTAAAGAAGAACATTTCATTATTTGCGATACATTATTCATTCACAAAGAATTCAAGGACATTATTCATGTCCCTAAAGGTTGGAGTTTTCCTCATTTTTTTTATTAAGGCATTATGATTTTTTATTCCTCTTTTTAGTCAACTTTAGCATGGGTGTGTTCACTTATTCTAAGCAGTGTGTGTGTGTGTGTGTGTTGTAAATAAATCCAAACAATCTAAAAGCCATTCTTTTTTAAATCTCCTCATTCTTTCTGCAAGGCTCTTCATAATGATATGGCCTGATAGCACCTAATAGGGCCATTATGGGGAGGGTCTTTGTCTTTCTCAGGTGTGAAATGCCACACATATTAATGAGAGATCAAGCCTCCTCGCATTAAGCTTTCTCAAACAAAACACTTCATACACATTCTAAAAGACTTTATTGACTTATCTAAATGAGTAGTCAGGATGATTCTCACATAGTTTTGGAGCAAATATTTTAGACTATGTGATACAAGTTTCAAAAGTCAATATGTGTTTTGTGGCCTTATTTCAGAAACTTTTATTTTTAGTTTTTTCAATAACCATGCATAGGCAATATTCTCTCAAAAATACAAAAATGTACATACACATTGCTTACATATTATGGTAGCCCCGTGTGTGCTATATTGAGTGAATTTACACCTTTGCCATTAACATGTTTATAAATAACTGAAAAAAGCACAAATGTCAGTGCATGTCAAAACATCCCAAGGGCCCCAAAAACCCCTTGGTCCCCAGAGGGTTAAAGGTGTTGCTCTTATGGCGCTTTTCCACTGCATGGTACGATTTGGCTCGGCACGGCTCGGCTCGCTTTGGCTCGGTTTGCGTTTCGACTGCAGATTAGTACCTCCAAGCCAACGGGGCCAGGGGTTTTTGGCCTGCTGAATGCCATGGTCCAAAGCACCAGCTAGTGTCTGAAATAACTTCCTATTGCAATCCAATAAGGGATTCTGATCACCAAATATGGCAGAAATATATTTAAATGCTATGCTAAAGGCTACTTATGTTAACCATTGCATAATAAATACACACATGCAAAATACCTTGGACAAATCATATGATTACAATCATATATTTGTTTGGTTTCATGTTTCATTTGTTTCTTCCCTGTGCCTTTGTGCCTTGTTTGATACTAGACTTTTGCATCCGCATATGTCATAAATAGGAAACACTGGTTAACTTCATTTTCTGTCCGTGAGCTTCCTCTGTTGCTCTGATTGCAAGGATAACAGTATACAATAAGTTACACGGGAGAAATCACTCAAACCTCCTGCACTTTATCAATGATAGCCTGCGATTCGGTTAGTCTAATGTAATTATTGAAAACGTCAGGGGTTTGTTTAACTTTTCTTAGTTTTTGCTTAAATAACAAAAAACTTCAGCTTTACTGTTATGTTGGTGTTGCTAATAATTCCCACTTTGTTCTTATCAAATTTGTGCTTGAAATGAATTTCGTTTCATGAGAACTGTAGAAGAAATTTGAAAAGAACTTCAGTTTAAGCTCATGGTAAAGGTGGACATTCGGGTGATGATTGTAAGAATAAGTGCATGTTGACGTCACAGTGCAATTTGTCTTGAATAAAATGGGCCTATTTTTTTATAAGGTGCCATGTTTCTCTTTCTTTTTGAAGTTATCGCCCGAGTAGACACAGTTCATTATGATAGGTTTAATTTCCTTAGCGTTACAAAGGTTAAACCTCAGGAAACAGTTTAATTTCCTTAGGTTCCTGAGGTTTTCAAACCCGTAGTCAAGATATAATGTATGTGTTATTTGTCACGTATGTCTAAAATCAGGAATCTTTCTTTCTGGTTCTAGAGTTCCGAGTTCTCCCCTGTTGAAATCGTCATCGGGTAGCTTGCGAGATAGGCTAGTCTGCAGAGATCGCTAAACCACTCCCCCTTGACACAATCATTTCCTTGGCAAAAGCGCATACTGTCACTGCTGTTAACCTTCTGGCAAAGCAGAGTATCTATCTATCTATCTATCTATCTATCTATAATATCTTTTTGTATTTTTTATTATTTGCAACTTATTTTTTGCGTATTGCGGGATTGCCTTCTCTATGCATGCCACATATTTTGCTGCTTCAAGGCAGCATAACTGTGCTGGCAATGGCAAGCCATATGTATGTCAAAGTATATAAGCAGGTTTGTTTGTGATGAAGTCATTTTCGTGTTGCAATTGCTTCTGGCCTATCATAGCCTAAGCTTTTGAATGACATTTCTGATATTGTCAGTTTAATGATATTTCTTTGTCAGTTTATGTCACTGTTTTCCCTTGTTTGGTTGATATTTAGAACTGTGTGATCCTGTAGTGTTGAAGTAGATAGTGTTGCTGTGAGCTTTCTACTGTGATTTTTAACAATCTTTTCTGTTTTGAAGACTTCAGGTCCACATGCTGAATGGAGCCCTTCTAGCTCTTCTCTTTCCAGTAGTCAACACTAGACTGGTGAGTATATTCATTATAATAATGTAAAGTTATTAAATAAAGTTACTTGATTAAAATGACACTATAGTAGTGGTTGAAAACACTTCAATTGTCAAGTATTTCTCACTGTAGACTAGCACGATGACGTTGTGTACTGACGTAACGTATGTTTTAGTGCGCATGTGCAATCTGCCAACTGGCGATGTAAGGTATGTCGTTAAAACGTATGCGCCATATTGGCTTTTGCAATTGCCGTTTGGTTTTAATGCACATGCACAAGTTCATTTGTAGGCATGCTTAATGTTGTCATGTTCAATAACAAGGATTGACAACAGAGCCAGTCAATGAGCATAATATGTTTATATTCTACATGAAATTTTACTTTGTTTTACCAGTTGTTTATATTCCACATCACATAGAACCCAGTATTTGTTTTGTGGCTAGTATTTTTTTCAGGATTCTAATGTTTTTAATGATGGAGGGGAGATCCATCCTGAAGAGCAGTAGATAAACTGAATGTTTTAGCTTTTGTGTCTGTTTTGGATGTTTATTATATTTTATGTGGCAGAAACAAACGGAATAGGGAGGACTCTACTTTTTCTAACATTTTAGACATAAACGGGAGATTTGAGATAATCTGTTCTCCTGGGTCAAGCTGGGGCTTCTTTATAAGGGTTTGATTACTGCCAGCTTGAAAGTTTTTGGGACATGCCCTAAAGAAAGGGAAGAGTTAATAATGTTCAGACGATTTTCTGAGATTACAGGTAACAACTCTTTCAGTAGCTTAGTGGATATAGGTTACAGCATACGTTTAATAAGTTTGTTCACTCTTCCTGTCCTATATCATCAAATTACTGAAGCTGTTTGCTGGAGATACTATGAGATAGAGCCCGACCGATATATCGGTCTGCCGATATTATCGGCCGATATGAGCCTGTCACAGATATATCGGTATCGGCGTATATGGCGGCGATATAAACTTTTTTTTTTTGCAGAACATATAACGCGGATAAAATGCTTGTAAATTGTGTAACTACGTAGTTTGTCCAACAGAGACAAGACAGATAGACTCTATCTATCTAATGAGTAGTTTCACGTTTGGTACATTTTGCTGATTACTTTATTTAAGTAAAAGTACTGTACATATGTAATTAAACATTTTTTTATTATGGTATTATTACTAATAATTAAGACTGGTATTAAGACTAATAATAGAAGAGATATAAGTGATCACTTATTGATATAAGTGATTTTGCATATAACGTGACTAAATAAAAAGACAAAGTCATTAGTGAGGATTATGCAACAGTATTTAGAATATAATTTAGAATAGAACATGCATTGCAGACTAGTTTAGTTACAGCTCAAATATATCATTCTCAATCATTCACCCTGCCTCCATTACATATCTTTGTTACACAAGTGTTCGATCACCACATTTGAGTGATCATTGCAAAAAATGTGTTTATATATATTTATTCTGTTGATGTATACTGTATTCTATATACAGTACCAGTCAAAAGTTTGTACACACGAATGGGAGAGTGTGTCCAAACTTTTGACTGGTTCTGTACTATAATATACACATACATAATATTGCTACTGTACTATAATATACACATACATAATATTGCTACTGTATTATAATATACACATACATAATATCAGTAACTCCATATCGGTCGGGCTCTACTATGAGACAACATTTCCAGAGATGCTAAAATTCTTTCTGCTTGTCTTAATTTTATTTTTGAAGAAGTTGATTAAGGTATTACACTACTGTGCTCTGAGGAGAAATTTCTGAGATGGTTTTTGTTATTTTTTATGAGCATTTAAATATGAAGATCTCGCCGTTTTCCGGGCCTTTCTGTAGCTGGAAACATGCCCCTTGAAAAACCTCTTAATTTGTAATCTTCCACCTGCTTTCTTAAGAGCATAAGTCTGAATTTGTTCCATTGTGTGGGGGTTTCTCTTGAACTTTCTTCAAACAGAGGGGTGCAACACTATCCAGAGTCTTTATTCATAGTCAAGTCACCTTTATTTATATAACACTTTTTACAATACACTGCTTCACAGTGATAACATGAAAATAATACAACAAAATTTGTCTCTAGAAGAAAGGCAGATCAATAATATAGTTGAATATTAAATGTCCCCAACTAAGCAAGCCAAAAGCCAAGGCGACAGTGGCAAGGAACCAAAACTCCATCAGGGACAGAATGGAGAATAAAAAAACCTTGGGAGAAACCAGACTCAGTCGGGAGCCAGTTCTCCTCTGGCCAACAAGCGAACAGTGAATCATAGTTGCTATCTTCACATCAAGTTCTTCAGATCTTTTGGGCACTGTACAGTAAAAAATAAGCGCACTTGCATCACTGTAATATTTGACTGTGACAGTAGTCAGAGATGGAATTGTGTGTATTTACTGCCACTGTCTTGTGGAGGTGGTGATGGTTATTTTGGTTGACTACCTACATACAGTAGGTTAAATTGGTGCTGTATGTTGATTTGGGCTGATCACATGTTTGTGGCTTTTGTAAGCTAAGGTCATAGTACTACCAAATGGTAGTCAGGAAGTTTTTTTACCTGACTTTGACTTTTATTGTTTTCCTAGAGCCGCCATGTGGCGATGGCACCATAGTGCTCGAGTCCGTCATCACTGCTTGCATCGATACTATATTGTTAACGGTTTAGCTGTTTGTTTAGATGCTTATTGCATAAGGATATACAGTAGTTATAGTAAAACATGCTGACACCAAATAAGACTAGAATGCAAGGCTCTCTGTATGTTTTTGTTATCTAAACTTTTTTTTTTTTTTCATCACAGCTTCCATTTGAAAAGGAGATCTATTATATTCAACACTCAATGCTGTATCTTGTGCCTGTCTACCTCTTCAGAAAAGGAGGTGAGTTTCTGAAGTTTGGTCGAGTATTCCAGAAAGCAGGTTATGTGACTTACCTGTGTGTGTGTCTAAGGGAATGTAATCGGATGACCTCAACTTCTGGTTCCAAAAAATGGAGGTATCTTTCAGAGTATGTAAGTAATACATAGCAACTACTGCCTAAGAATCATACGATCAAATGCTCCGAAGCAGCTCATGTTCCAGGGTTGGTTTACTTCAGAGGTGTCCAGGGTTAGTTTAGGTGTTCAGCTCATGCGTGATCTATTGATGAGGCTCCAGTGGGCGTGACAGATTGTGCACAACATTATATATATAGTTATATTAATATATAAAGTGCTATTTAAAAAAGGTAATGTTTATTGTAATATATAGCTATATAAATCTCATCTCACACATCGTTGATCTGCATTCAGATGTTTTTTATTTTATTTTTCTATGCTAAAATGTATTTCTATAATAAAATACATAAATGATATGAACTGATATATGATATATCTTACCTTTGAAGCAATGTGGAAGCAAAATGACTAAACATAAAATAAACGTATACAGCCATTTTATCTTTGCAAGCACAGACTGTATTTAGTTTAATCAGTCTTTCTTTTTATTATATAATTAGCATCAAACCTTTTCTTAGCGTCCATTTCCATGGCGATTCATCGCTTTGTTGAGAATGTCTGGTGTGTTAACCATGAACATATTCTGAGTTGGATGAACTATCGGGTGTGTTTTTGGAACTAGCACACTGTACCTCGAGCAAGCAAGGTTGGGTTTAATCAATCGAGAGTTCAGGGTATGTTTGACGGTAAAATAACCTTGCTTTCTGGAATACACCCCTGGACCCTTTAACCCCACATGATTATATCTTCCATTGTCCACATGTGCATCACAATGTCATTTTTAGCTTCCCTGTCGGTGCCTTTCAGGTGAAAAATGAGTGATGTAAATACTATTGAAATCATTAGCACGTTATTTATAGAGCTCTACCACCTGCAGATCTCCGCCACAGTTTAGAGGAAACAGCTGAAAGCTCGTCTCTCCCGTGACAAAACTGGAGCCTCCTAAAAAAAACTGTTCTATTTTACTACCTCTTTCACTATTCCTTTGTCCATGCCTTAATCCCTCCCTTATTCTAGCTTGTACTATCGTGAACGATGGCTACAATGTTGTATTACTAGCGTTTCTTGTGTTTATTGCCTCTTTAAGATACTTTTTTTTATTTTTTATAAAAATGTCTGCTAAATGAATAAATGTAAATTCAACTGATATGACCATTTTGAAATGTTGATGTCAGAATGGCACTTCGTGTGCCCAGAGTAAAAGACACATGAGTGAAGCAATGATGCTCAGAGAGAAATAGGCAAACCTGTAGTGTCTCCTAATGTTCAGACAGGACAACTACAGCTCCACAGTTTCTGGGATATCAATGCTTTGTGTGAAAGAAGGATTGATAATGTACAATTATTTTTTGAGGAAAAAGGGTATCATTAATTAAAAGTATTCCATTAAATATTTAGCTGAATGATGATGACAGATATATCAAATAACACAATCTTTCTGTTTCTTCTGAATTACATTATATAGGCCACAAGCCTATGTTTTTAGTTGATAGGATATCATAATAGTAGTAGACTATTCTGAGTGAATGATTCTCCTTAGTTGGACTGTAGGTTATGATGAATAAGATATGAGATGCATTTGTAATTTATGGAAATATTATATAACAATTCCCTGAATTTTAATAATTATTAAGTATAATGATGAAAACATGTCACTGTGGGCCTTCTTGCCCAATTCTATAGAGGAATGAACCTCACTTTAACTTTTCACTTCAAAATAAAACAAAACTAAGCTAAGTTGTAACTTGTGTACAGCTGGTGCAACCGGCCCCTGGACTTTACATGCATTTTAACGTCTGTCATGTGTCTTGTTTGTCAGGTGTGTATAAGCCAGAGCCGCTGGGTGACATGTGGTGGGCGCTGCTGTCCTCAGGAATCCTCTTCCTCTACCACTTTGTATTCCTCCAGGGCCTTGGAATGGTACGACAATCAATCGCTATTGCAGAATCCAGAATAGCATATTACTCTCACTGTTTCAGAAATACAAGTTGTAGTATGGTAGCTTATGTCAAATATGGAATACTATCTCACTATTTACTGAATACTTGCCTTACATAGACACACTTTTCAAGTAAGTGAAACAGCTGACATTTTTCCACAACAGTCACACGACCTCATCACATTATGTGTTTAATTCAGCAAGTGGTTATTTAGCATTTTTAATCCAATATTGTGTAAAAATGTATAAAACTTTTGGCAGTCTAATCAAATAACGTGTCAATTCATCACTTCAAGTGGAATATCAAGTCAGATGCATTGTGGGACACAATATTCAATTCAATATGCTCTGTTGTTCATTTTAATAAACATAGACAATTTGCATAATTTACATACATACTGTATATGTGACTATAGTAACTAGATAGTAAATAGTAACTACAGTATGTTAGTATATAATATATATTTCTTATATATATATATATATACATATTCAGCAGTTTCTCACAACAGGCTCCAGAATTTAGTGGGTCTCACAGGTGGTACGAAATTAATACCAAACCTCTTTCCAGAGACCTAGGCATTAAAGTGTTATTTGCATTCGGCTTGGACATGTGATAAGTGAGTCCGGTGATGTCTTCCACCAGCTGTGCTGGGTCGCATTGCAATGGAAATAAAGGAGCTGGACCCCATTTAAACAATAAGACTGAAGAATGCTGAAATGCTGAGCACAGACAAGCTTCTTGTCTTTAACGTGCAGAGGAAAGAAGCCTTGAAGGTGAATGTTCTCTGGATAATCTGAAAAGCAGTCTCAGAAGTTGGTGGAGAAGGTCTTGAAAATTGGAGGCACATGCTTGGTCGTTGTTGCTGTTGCTTTTTCTTTGCTCTCCAAAAATTCCCTTCTTGCAGAACTTCCTTTTATTCTCTGCTTCGATTTAAACTTGCAACTGCACAGAAACACTTTTTCTGTGTCTCAGTGAATCGTTCAATTCTTCTTGAGCAGGAGGGATTTCGAAATCGGCGTGATCATTATTTGCATAGTTTAACGTTCACAGATAGAACCTAATAATTCATACAACAACATAATTCACTTTTCAAACCAATTCCAGATTCACCTAGGCATTGTACTGAACACCACAGGCTTGTGTAATGTTAAACTTTCACCTGTGCATTCATGTATACCTTGTTGTGTCCCAAACAGCACTCATTAAGTGAATACAGATCTGTTTCGTGGAAATGGAGAGGATTTCCATTTTGTGTTGTCATCTGTGAAGATCTGTCCTTCCTTTTGTTGCACAACTGTTCTATTCCTTGGAGTCCTAAGAAATGTACGATCATTCACTCTTGTTGAAAAGGTTGAGGGAGAACAAAACAGTTCCTGTTCCGGTTGGTCACTGTGTTAATAGACAATGTTAAAACCGTTTCACTAATGGCTGCTTCATAACAATCTGCATCCCATCACATCGGGCTCCGTTTAGTAGCGTGATAAATTTCCACCTGTGTTATTGTCAATGGATGGTGGCTAAATTTGACAAGAAAATTCACTTAAATTGACTATTTCAAAATAATTAGCCTTACTTGATAATATAACTTAATCTCTAGCCTGTATCAGGTTATGTTTTTCAAGCGTTGGAGTGTGATGAAGGCCTATAGCACCCCTTGTGGCAGTGTTGAAAACACTACCAGGATGCAATTAATAGTGCAGTGCAAGTTGTTTCGTAAAATGTAGCATGAAATCGAGCAAATTCTGCTTTTTTTTTTTTTTCATATGTTTTGGATATGCATGTTTAGTTATTGTGTCCCTATACTAACTCAATCTTGTATTTTGCTTCCCACTAGTTGACCGAAGTGAATTTGAACAACATGCTGTGTCCTGCTGTCTCTGACCCGTTTTATGGACCCTGGTATCGAGTGTGGGCAACGGGCCACCAGACGGCCTTGACTTTACTGCACGGCAAGGCTCTGACCATCCTCTCGCAACATACTGCTCCCACATGCCAGGATTTACTGGATATAGCACGTCTACGTCTACGCAACAAGAAGATGGACTAGTGTTTTTATCAGCAGTCTCACATGGACAAAACCTCATGCTCCTGAACCAAAACTTGTCCAGCATCCTAGATAAAAGCATAACATTAGTACATACCTTTATTTTCCTATTTGTTGTTGTTTGGTCCTAACCTGGTTTCTCATAGCTGGATTGAAGAATTGTTTTTACACCATTGGAGCAGGGGACAGCAGGATTCAAACATCAACCATGCCTTTTCCTTTCAGTTTAAATGTTTAGCAAAATGAAGATTCGGTGAACTCTCAGCAGACGTAACCTTTCTTCTCATGTTGCCTTCTTTAGTTATGCTCATCGAATAGTGAAATGGGGCCAGCTCATTTGCTGAATAGAGGTTGCACAGTTCCTCACGCCTTGCGTCCTGGAAATGCAGTTTTAAAAGATTGCCTCAAAATTACACTTTGTGATTATTGTTAACCTGTAAGGGAAAGCATAAATGTGGCGGTACTGTATGTCTAGGAGATTTTCCAGGGCATTTCCAATCCCTTGGCAGTATCGTTCTTTAATATCATTATGTAAATAGTCAAGAGCTCTACATTCTACGCTGAAGCCATTAGCTGTTGGCGTCCATTTGATTCCATTAGCCACACTCTCCTGATGATGTTATTCAAAGGAAATGACTGTTTGTAGATAGACCGAATGATCGGTTTAAGGGTAGTTTTTATTTTTAACCAATAGTTCTATTAGATGTTTTTTACTGGGCCAGTTAAATTTTCCCTTTATTTTACAAACGTATTTTTTACAGTCTCATTATTTAGCTAAACACAGTTATCTATAAGTGATTCGATTCAATACAGTGGAAATTTATTTTACAAACTAACTAGATTTTTAGAACTTGAGCATGGCTGTTTCAGACTTGCATTAAAGTGTTTACCTTATGTTGTACATGAATGACTGAGTGTTAACCGTATACATGAAAACGATGTACAAAAAAGTCCAATGTGTAGCCAAATGAGAAGGAAAAACTTGTTCCATCAGGAGGTTCTTTTGGCCCCAAAAACTGCTCAGCACTTGAAGTGTATTCCATCATTTCCATGTCAAAGATCCAAACATTAGCTCAACAGCCACAAACTGCTTTGATTTTATGTAAGAAATCCAGTGCAGTCTAGTGAATTATGGGATCACTCTCATTTCAATGTATGCAACTTGACTGAAAGGGAAACCTTAGTTCTGATCTCAGTTTTGTACATGTTTTTATGAAATATGGTGTATATTAAAGGTCTTCTCCAACGTGTAGCATCCATGAGGATGGTCTTGGTTTCATGTCTGTTCATCAAAAATCAAGTTATTCTGTGAAGCATACACACCCAATGCATGTTCTTTCATCTTTTTTTTATTGGATAAATGATTTAAAAGGTAATAACAATAATGCTTTAAAACAACATTATCATTGCCACAGCCATAGCTCACATACCCACATCTAACCCATCTATTTGCCACCCTCCCTCCCACCCCCCAACACATTTTTTTTTTTTTGATTTTGTCATTTTTGTCTTTTTTTTGGAGCCATACTACCATATTCATAATAATTGCCCATTTCAAGTCTCATCACTCTAACAGCAATTCAATGGGGTAAAGGATCTAGTTCTACAGGATAAACATTTTTTTGTTTCTATTTTTTTTTCCCCACCAAATCTTTACTTCAAAAATTTCAAGTTCGTAAAGCAAGAGAGAATCCAAACTCAAAACAGAAATAAACCAGCGGTGGGCATCGAGGGCTACGCCAGGCAACCCCAGTGCCTCAATGACAACACTGCAAGATGTCAATCATCGAAGGGCACGTTCAAAACTCATCTTCTCAAAGTTCCAGAACATAGAAAACCACTCAAATAATAATTAGAAACTAGGTCCAAAATATTTTTTTTTAAAAGAATTAACTTGATGTACAAAAACAGTCATTATGTTTTCTTTTTTAACTTTTTTTTTTTACAAAAAAGTTTTCAAACAAGTTTATTGTAGTTCTTACATTTATTTTTATCATCATCATTATTATTATTATTATTTATAGTTCCCCCCTCCCCTCTATATCTACCAGTGCGATTGTATGCCAGTGCAGCTACTGGGTCCAGAGTAAAGAAAAAGTCTTCTTTTTTTTTCTCTCCTTTTAAATGGCATTTAAAAATAAGGATTAGCTCATCTTTTGTATAAAGTATAACTGCTGGTCTTAGGGAAAAAAACAAAACGCATTAAGAAACCCATAAATCTAAGAGGCACGCTATGGGGTTTTCTTCCTTTACAAAAATAGATAATAATAACAATGATGAAAACAAAATTAAAAAGTGCAACCTGGTATTACGGTCGTAGACACCGTGCAAGGTTTCAAAAACAGCTACAATGAAAATTCATTGAACTTAGGTAGCTAAAAACCTAAAACAATATTAGAAATTGTACAAAAGAAAAAAAAAGTAAATACACAAAAACAAAGACATTTCTCTTGCAGGGAAGGTATTTGGAAGGACAGGAAGGCAGGTCTGTAGAGCAGCATTTGGACATGGCTGGAGGCATCTTTGGTTCGGTTGAACACACAAAGGTAACATGAGCCTAACTTCCAAATGACTATGGTTTTAACATAAACGTGAAGCTCGTATGAAGGTGTTACAACCCAACATTTATGCCTAAAATGAGCATTACTTACCAAACACTAGTCCCAGTTGTGTTAAAAGTTACAGAAAATGAAGGAGTGTGTAATGAGAAAACGTTTCTTTTTCTTTTTTTAAGGGCCACGACGAGCACATTTTGAACTCATCTTTGAGCAATGTAGGACAGGTGCTGATAGTCTCTACAATGTTCAAATGTGCCAGAGATTGCTAAAGTTAATGTCCCCAAAGTGCATGTTCAAACTACACTAGGAATCACAAAACACTAAGTTTTAAGCAAGGTTTTGAAAAATTGTGAAACGACTGCAAGCAGAGCTTAATGTATAGACATATACATATAGTTATATGAAAGAAACAAACAAATGTCTTTCATCACCGCAACAAAATGAACCAATGATATTTGAACAAACAATGTTAGCAAAGTTAAACTCAGCACATTGACCATCATTATCGCTTTGCCATTTTGAACTACGGCTGGATTAACTGGCTGAACGCTGTTGCCGAAATATGGCCAACGTAAATGAACGCGAACGCCAACGGATACAGAGAGTGAATTTACAGGGTAGTTGTGTATTGCGTAAATGTGCACAACTATAACAGATGATATAAGCATATGCCCGAATCCCCCAGGCCATGAGGGAAAGATGGGGTTAGACTCGTCACTACTTGTCCTTTCAAACCTGCAGGAGATTTTGTTACACTGGTAGGAAAAAAACACCTGTAAAACAGATCTGCATATTTTGAGGATAATAAAAAATCTGATATGATCAATGAGTCCGCATGACCAGTCACATTTGCTGCGACCACCCCCAACATGAGGTCCAATAGCACCATTTTATATAGTCTGTTTTCTCATATCTATATAGCAGTGAAACAAGCATGCCATGTTTAACAGGAGGCCTCCAATTCATGCAACAAATGTATTGCAAATTTGTATACATCAAATTTTCTCAAATGCAAAGACTTGGTTTTGCAGCAGCAGCAGAAAAAAAGAAAAAAAAGAAAAGAAAAAAAAACTTCAGTTTGTGCTGTTTTAATGGACCGAAAATGAGGCCCAGATTGTCCAACTATAAAACAATAACTGGGTTTAAAACTGAGGCAGTAAAGTGGAGATATTTAAAGGGTTTTTAAAGACTGAGACAGTGAGACACCACAAATGTATCTTATTGGTAGGTAGGATTTAGATACGCAAATTATTATTATATATCTCTTTTAAAAGCTCATAACTGGAGGGCCTCAATGAAAGAAGTAATAAACACTTGACAGTTTGGCAAACAGACATCAGCAATTATGTGTGAAGTTTTTGACCAAAGTCGTCGCTGGTCAAAACATGTTGTGATGCTGGCCAAAATAACCCGTCTTTCGCTGGTTGAGCAATCTGGGCAACATTTGCTGGTCCACGTCTTAACCATTTTTAAGGCAACACAACTGAAATCAGGTCGTTTTGTTTTTTAGGTTATAGTGGACTGAATAATGACTGTGGATGGAACCCCAAAAGCCCTTAACATTTTGCATATGAAAACAAATGACAGGAAGTAGTTTTGCGATTTTCAAAAGAACCTCACGCATTTTTCCTTTCAGAGTCAATCTAAAAACTGAAACCTCGAAAAGCTAATTCACTGCGATCTCCAGATAAGATGACACGCGATTTAAAAAAAGAAACACTTAGACATGGTCTTTTCAGAATGGACCTTGTCAGTGACACAAATTGTCAGTGAGAAAACTATGGAGACAGTTATAACCATCGTATATAAAATTAATTTCCTGGTGCGAAGTGGCAGATCCGACAACATTATTCAAGCAAACTTCAGTTCAAGAGATCGAGGGGATTAAAAAGCCACAATAGCAACTGTATCTACTCAATGATCTTCTCAATTACAGCAACTGTAAATATAGTGGCTTTTGTATGGAGATGTAAACATTGTTGCTATGCGAGACAGAAATGATCATATTTATCCATAAGACCAGATCATTAAAAACAAAGCAAAAAGAGCTTTCTGAAGCATTTCCCATGCCAGGAGAAAAGGAATTTAAAATAGCCATTTAGAGCAACCACCCTGCCACAGCCTGCATTAAAAAAAGAAAAAAGTATGGCTTTTTTTTTTTAGCTTGTCCCTGTCATTTGACCTTGGTCTCTCAGGTTTTCCTCTCTGTGTGACAAAATAGGAGCAAAACAAAACAAATCCAGACAGCGTTTTGGCCATGAGGTCAGTTGTGAGCCCAGTTGACCTTAACTAACTTTAGTCTCTGACTCATTGATTTACTCCCTTATTCTGAATACAGACTTATACTTGCGATCTCACGAACAACACTAACAAACACTAATACAACACGTCATCACCAGAAATTAAATAAGAGATGGATTACTAACAGATTAATATGCCTTTTTCCCTAAGAGTAGCAAATCTACACAAATAAGGGCTAACTGACTGTTTATCAAAGTAAATACAATTCAAATCAACAACAACAACAATAATGCTAAGAGCAACAGGCCTTTGCATCAAGGCAAATATTCTGGTATCCCCAACAGCAAATTTAATACAGTGGTTTCAATTATCTGATGAGTTTGAGTCAACAGGAAAAAATGAACAAGACATAACTAGTTCTTCATTGCCTAACTCAGCCACACTGCATAACCCTACAACCCACAACAAAATTGACAAAAAAAGGAAAACAGAAAATCACCCCTCATAAAGGAAAGTTATCAGAGGAATAACACAGAGAGGAAATGACATCCCTTAAACCCTGTGGTTGCCTGCTTGATAAAAAGTCAAACTTATAAGAAACAATGAAGGGGGGGGTTTCGATTGCGCCAAATAGAACAAGTAAGTCATTAAAGCTTAGCATAGATAAAATCTGAGCAAAATTATACTATCTTCAAAACTAGCCCATCATTTAATATGACTTATTTCCATCCACAGACTAAGAAACCTGATTAGGAAATTTGTTGAAACAAAAAAACTTAGTACTTGTTTATTTGTAAAGAAAAAAAAAAGAAAAGAAGAAAAAAAAAAAAAAAAAAAAAAAAAGAGTAAGGGGTCGATATATATATATATATGCTGCAAAAACTAAATTAATACAAATAATAAGAATGACAAAATGAAGTTTTCGCTTTATAATCACCTAATGCTTATTTTGCACCCGCTGCCATGCCTCCATCTGACTGTGGACATGGCAACGGAAACTATCATCATAAAATGGTACAGTAGTACAGATAGCTAGACCACGAGGAGGCGGGCTCTCCGGGGAAGATGTCCGCAGAGAGGTCCAGTGACTGGTCATGCGGCTCGCTGTCAGGAATAATGGTTGTATGGAGGGAGAGGGTGCCCGATGCCATTCTGGTAGTGATGATGCTGCCGGTGGGCGATGTATTCTGCGTAGCTCATTGTCATCTTTTCACTACGGTACCTAAAACAATGGTGAAGAAGGGGTAAGCATCAGAACCGTGGAAGACTGTCAAAATACTGTTCACAACACAGGCCTGTAGATGACTGTAAAAATGACGTAATCAATCACCTTCATGTTTCAAACATTAAACTTTCCTCTGTGGAACACAAAAGGAGAAATTTATTACATTTATTTGAATGAATTAAGAAATAAGATTGCGAGAAAGAGTGAGAGAGTGTGAACTACAGTAGTCGACATTTGAAGTGGATCAAAACCTTTCATCAAAGTTATAAATGAATTTTGAACAATACCCGTTCTTGTCTTAGGACAACTTTGATGAACTTTTGTGATCCACTTCAAATGCTTACTACTGTAGTTACATATACACACATACACAGCTCAAGTACTCACAGTACTGCGAGTCATCTTGAGGTAATAAAATATCAAATGAATTTGAGTTCAATTATTTGCTTATGTGGCAAATAGCCACATTAATGTTGAGACTGTCCAAATTTTATAATTTTCCTGCAAATGGTTCTATGGGCTGCCATAGCCTCAAGAATGGATAAGGATAAGACATTAAACTGAGGTCCTGAATCTCAGTGGTCATCATTAAAATTCCCATGGCACTTCTCATAAAAGAGTAGGAATTCAACCCCGGTGTCCAGGCAAGATTCACTCCATTGGTCCTGGCTCAATCATGGCTTCTAAATAATCCCCATCCACTCAATTGGCTCCATCACTCTCTCTCCTCTCCACCTATCAGCTATACACAGTAGGTGTACCCATAGTTATCTATATAAAGGCTAGAGATCTCGTCCGCGCGGCTGGCCAATGGAGGGCGACGTCAGCACCTGGCGGCCATCTTGTCACAGGCAGCTCGCTCACTCGTAACATTGTTTTAAGGGTGCATGTACTTTTTAAATAACCATAACTTGCTCAATTTTCTACCGATTTTCAAACGGTTTGGTTTGTTATAACCGTCAGAGATATGCAGTTATGACACTGCATACTTATGAATAAGTGTATAAATAAATAATCATCCAGAATTATAGCCACGTTAATAACATTTGTAAGAAACCAAACCGTTTGTAAATCCGTCAAAATTTTAACGAGTTAAGAGTATTTGTGTTCGTGCTGATCACTCATCTTACATCAGCTTGCCTGTGACAAGATGGCCGACGGTGATGACGATAGAGACTCCGCCGTAAGACATCTAGCCTTTATTGTGGATATCTATGGGTGTACCTATGTGTAGTGAGCGTATTGGCACGGTTGTACTGTGGCTGCCGTCGCATCATCTAAATGGATGATGCACACTTGTGGTGGTTGAGGAGATCTCGTTCTACGTTCTAAGATATTAAAATGTGACGATATTTCTTGTGGAGGTGAATATCTGTCTCGCGATATCAAGATGACAGAGTTGAGTTTGTGGCAAAAACCTTTACAGTGCTTGCAGGGCTGCCAACTCTCATGCATTCAGTGCAAGACTCGTGCAGTTTATACTTTTCTCACGCTCTTACACCACAAAAACAACGCGCCAACAGACAGGAGTCTGAGTCTCTACTTGGTGATATGAAACAGTCCCCGCTTTTTTCAATAATCCTACACCAACATAGGAGAATACATCAATATGTTTCTAAATATGTGAACTGTTCATCACGATTTCAAAATAGTTTAAACCCTGGCTCTGAGTTTGCATGTTTTGATGTCCACATGTTCTTGTTCAAGAAATTACAGTGGCTGTAGCATTTTCCAAATATAAGTGGACATTTAAATTAAATGTTGTTTGGCCAATATTAAACAAGGATTTGCTCATTCTGTAAAGTAACAACAACAATCAGGCCATTGGCGCTCTCTGCAGGCGTTTGTTATAATACATAATGTAATCATATTCAACTCATGCAACTCGTATTCAAAATACAATTATGCATTTTAACTGTGTTGTTCAATAAAACCATATGATTACTTGCTTTTGATCCTTTATTTAAGCCAATTATTATTGCCTCATTGTTATTATATATGTACTTTAAGTGATTTTAAAGGCTATTGTTCACTTAGGTCTACTTTTATATCCACAAAGAATATCCGATTACTTGATTAATCGTCAAAATATTTAACTTAATGTCACAAAAAGGTGTAATCAGTCAAATAAATAAAAAAAATTCCAGTCATATATATCGTCTTTGAAGATATATTTTAAAAAAGTCTTAAAATATCATCTCGTTCCCGTAAACCATATCGTGTATCATCTCGTGCGCCAAGTATATCGTCACACCCATTAGATAGTGTTGTCAAAATGGCTGAAAAACAAAATTCAAATCTTCAACTCAAATAATATTCTAATTATTTGAATGGCTATTTGAAAACATAAAAAAAACAGTTTGACTTCCTTATTATTTGAACAATATTATTTATCCAGCATATTTTACTTAACCATTGTAACTGTTTTTTCCTCCGAATTGTGAAACCGAAAATGTAAATAAAATATATATTTTATTTTCTGTGGAGAGCCAAAACTTCTCCATTCGGTGGATACTGTTGCTTCTGGTTTGTGTATTTTAATTTACAGCCAATCTACAAAATATTTTGTCTCCAAAAAATTTAGTCTTTTGTCATGTCTGTATGTGTATTTCCCTCATCTAAAATATAAAACATGTTTATAGACTGATATTTTTCTGATGTTCTACATCAGAGTTGTTCTTTAGGAATATATAAACAGATGGTTCAAAATATCGGTAAAGAATATTCTATGAGAATTAAAATTTCAAGTTTTGACTGCTGTCACGTCCATTACACTGGAATTGCTCTTATGCTTCGGTAAATCAAGCCCGATTTTCAGTAAATCAAACTGACAACTTTACTTTGTTCCCCACAGTAGCATGAAAATTACCTGTAATTTAAACTCTGATTAAATTTTAGCAGAAAGCAAGCAAAGAAAGCGTCTAGGTTACGACTGTAACCTCTGTTCCCTGAGAACAGGGAACGAGATATTGCGTCGATGACGTTATGGGGAACGTATTCCACGTGAACCGTTGTCTGAAAAGCTATTCAATCACGGCAATCGAAATTGACCGGGGACAGCCTATGATATCACCTAGAGAACGTCATCCAAGAACTGTTCAGCAGGCATCCCTGAGGCATGGCTAGCGACGCAGTGTCTCGTTCCCTGTTCTCAGGGAACAGAGGTTACAGTCGTAACCTAGACGTTCCCTTTGGAAAAGGAACTCGTACTGCATCTATGACGCTATGGGGAACAATGTACAATCCCACCATGCTGAGGGGAGTGAATGCCAATTATAGCTCGTGACAGAAACGTCAAGAACTGGCAGTTTCACCCTGAAATGTCAAGAAAACACTCCCCTTCGGGTCACATACAGGTGACAGCCTATCAGTGACATTATTCCCCATGCTCCCGCTATAAGCTTCAAAGAGGCCTCCTAACAAGGAAAACCCCACCAAGGCCGCTCGAAGGCTTGGAACCAACAGCTTCCATGGAAGGGGTTCCTTTAAGGGAATATGGCCAGGGGGTCCGAAAGGAGACCCGTCCAGTCACTTTCTGAGGGGGACATAAAGTCAACCCCACGTGCCACCAGGGAGACTGACCTGATCCAATCTACTGACCTAGTCTTGACAACTACCTGTCTGTTTAAGAGTCCTTCAACCTTCTGACCAGACTTAGGGTTAGCTAGGAAATTATAATTATATTTGACCAGGCTCTGGGCTAGAATCAGGGAGGCTCTAAGTGAGCCTACAACGTGATGATCTTAGTTATTGCTAAAATCCACCTGATGGTGGAGCCACCTTCAAGGAGGCCTATGAAGGCCTGCTACTAGATAGCGATACTTGTTAGCAGAACTAGCCTCAGATATCATTGGTGTTCTCACAGAAATACTGTGTGCCTGATTTTCCTATTTTTACATTGCCAATAGACAGTACACTCAGCCAAAGCGCTATCGACCCTTTAAACAAGGGGAGTACAATCGTACGCTACCTGACTATCGAGGAGGCCTATAGAAAGGCCTACAACTTAAATTATCAAAAGTGTCAGCCCATGGCATGCTTAGGCTCTAAGGGAGTGTATACTCAAACCCGTGGGAGGAAGCCATCTCACGCCGAACAGAATCTGTTTGAAGCTCCCGTTCTTGGTGGCCTTTCTAGAGATTTCTCTATGAGATGAAGCCAACCTGTACACCACAGGGTGACCAAGATTGGCACCACCTACTACATAAACCTGACGACTCGAACACAAGACAAGGTATGTAAGCCTACCTATAAAAAAGGGAACTTCAGGGCCCAAATTCCTATTTTACTTGCTATCAAACATACCCCTTAATACTTCCTAAACAGGGAACAGAGGTCTAAAGTTTAACAACCTTATAATAAAGACCTACCAAAATCATCCTGTTGCTCAGAGCGGCGGCCAAAATTTTATTCTCAGAATGAAGGCCTACCACCCAAAAGCTAGAAAGGGCACGCTCACTACCAAGCCCGACTCCAGATCTTCAGAAGGATTCCGTTTTAATGGGAAAATATCATCATCGGTCCAGGCCTCAGACCTGATGTAAGAAGCGCCTGGAAAAAAATTGGGGGAGAGGAAGAAGAGAGAAGAGGGTGGTAGTTATTCACCCTCAGAGGAAAGGGGGGAATCGACACATACCCATGTTCACACATCCCCTCAACATCGGCATAGTTTGCTCGCTGTTGGTGATGGATGCATGCAAAATATGGGTTCTTCCATGCCTTCTTGATCTTGGTATGCAGATCAGGAAGGAATGGAAGGCTCACGGCATAGATATAAACACTAGATGTCGCCTTGGGGTTCTAAACATGCGTCAAAACCGCCGCCATCTTGGAACAGGGGTCTTGTCATAGGAAGTAGCTAGGTAACGTTGAATTCATGGATGATGCTGGACTTTTGTGCTGCGTATGGATGTTCACACGAACGAAATCTAAAAAACAGACATGAAGGGATTACATTTTACAAGATTGTGAAATTTTGTACATTTTTTTAAATTTCTCTGGACTCAATGATAAATACATGTCTGACCGTTTGAACGAACCAAAACAACCAGAAAATCGCATTCACGACGATTTTATTTCCGTTAGAGCATTTCCTACATTGACGCTGAAGAGGGGTTCCCCTGTTTCAAGATGGCGGCTCTATTGACGCATTCGTTCCAATGAACTGCCGTAGCCAGGCGACATCTAGTGTTTATATCTATGGGCTCACGGGAGCTGGAGAATTATGGCCAGAAAGGAACCGTTCATCCAGCCTACTGCAAACGGCTTGTTCCTTCACGCACTCCCACCGCAGATGAAGCCTCGCAGAAGCGCACTCCATAACACCCAACAGCTCATCATATACGGGGCAGGGAGGCTGTGAGGGTTCAGGTAGTACCTCTTCTTCCCCCTCAATCAGCCATCTCCTGCTCTCTTTGGCTAGGTGCCAGCAAGGCACTTGCTGCTGGATCAGAGGATGTAAGAGTTAACACATTCTCGTCCAGCAGCTCACCCTCGCGAGCTTCTGACGGTCGCCAGACGGAGCTCGCTGATGAGTTTGAGAGGTGTTTCTCTCTCAAACTCATCAGCGAGCTCCGTCTGGGAACCCTATGATCCGAGTCTCCACTGTGCCTCAGCACGAGCGGGACCCGAACCACTGGGCCCAGATGCCTGTCCCTCTTCACTCGAGAAGAGGCCCAGATGAGAGCGAAGTTTTCTTAGCAGAAAACTCACATTCTGCACAATCAGGTCTCTCAAGAGCTGATCGTGCGTGCTCTTCGCCCAAACAATAAACGCACAAGTTGTGCGTGTCATCTGGTGTCAGATACCGGAGACACGGATCCACACACTTCTTGAAACGCTTATCACTTGCCATAATTGTTTCTTACTTTTTTCGGGTGATAGCAAATCAGACAAAACAGTCCCTGAAGACGAAAAGAGGGACATGTTCTCTAGGCGCCCCTTTTATACTTCCGGGTCGCACTAGTAGTGACGTCCTAGGCTCGCCGGTCAATTTCAATTGCCGTGATTGGATAGCTTTTCAGACACCAGTTCACGTGGAGGGCATTCCCCATAGCGTCATCGACGCAGTGCGAGTTCCCTTTCGAAAGGGGACTCCCTTTAAATTTACAGGAGCTGTCAAGTTTATCAGTACATGATTCCCCACCGTCACCAAAACTCCTGTTTTAATCGACACTGTCCACACTGCACAAAGAATATCTTATTTAAATAGTGTTAACACTTTGTTAGTTATTATGAAAGTATTTGTGAGAGTGCAGAAGTCGAGTTGGCTACAATGCTCAGCAGTGCAATACGATTAGATCTAAGCATACTGCTATAACCGACATTTTTCACGATTAGTGGCAGTTGTAATAGTAAAACGATAATAAAAGTTTCCAAAAGAGTTAGGCAATATTTATAAGCAAAGACATTATTATCATAGCCCAATTATAGCAGCGGGCATTCACATTTAAGTCTTCAATGAGACACGCTTCTTTAACCCCTTAACCAGCAAGGACACAAGCTGAAAATTACATCCCCAAAATGAAATGGCTGCATTTCATGAACCCTTCAGTCAACAGGCATAATCCTGGTCTCATTTGAAACCAGACACTTGACAATTTAAGAGAACCTTAAATTGAATGAAAAGTGACTACCATTTTTTTTTGTATGATATACTTTAAAGGGATAGTTTAGGCAAAAAATCTAAATTCTTTTATTAATTACTCACCCTCAAGTCGTTCCAAACCCGTAAGACTTTCGTTCATCTTCGGAACACAAATCTGAGAGCTTTCTATCCCTCCACAGACAGCTACGCAACTGACACTTTGACGCCAAAAGTTCATTAAGTAAAACTAAATCCATACGAACCAAATTTTCTGAAGAGACTCATAGCTTTTATATGATGAACAGATTGAATTTAGGCTTTTATTCACATATAAACATTGATCAGCTAACATAAACAGAAGCTCAACCAAACCTGCTTGACGTGAAAAAAAAAAAAAAAAACTATTTCGGAAGCTCAAACTTGCTGCGTAACATGATAATGAACATCATTGGTTCTCGTATAAGAGAACATGCTTGAGCTTCTGTTTACCACAACTTATGTGTGAGTTGATGAATGTTAATAAGTGAATAAAAGCCTAAATTCAATCTGTTCAATCAATTCAAACTAATCTTCATACTTCGTAATGCACGTATACAGTGCAACAGCAAAAAATAAATGTTACAATTGTTTAGAGCTTATATATAATTAACTAGTCAAGGTGCGATACCAAACAGGACCACATGGAAATGCCAAAAGATGGTTTAAAAGAAAAAGATCCGTTCAGAATTAATAAACAAGAAAATACAAATGAAAAATAAAAATCTTCTAAATCTGCTGCCTATGACATCCTGTGAAAAATGCCCTTAAGAGACTCTAGTACCGTTGGACACAAGAACTAAAAGATTCACTAATATAGCCTTGTATTGTATAGTGATCAAAAATTGTTTAGAAAAGGTCATTCTCTCACCTGGTCAATTTAATAGTCTTCCTGAAGTCATTTGTGATGGGAGCTTTGTAACCTCCCTTTCGAAGTAAGGAATCTATGGTCTGAATGTGGTCCCATCCTATGGAGAGAGAACAAATTCAATCCTGTTTTTTTCATACTGCTTGAGTGTTACCTTTTGGCCTATTCTTCATCTTGTTTCTGCTGTTAAATTACTGAATGCAGATAAAACTCAGGCAAGTGTACTTTTTTCTCACCTTGCTCCTTCGCAACCTCTGGCAGGTAGGTGGCGGTGCGCTTTGATCCTTTTTCATTAAAAAATTCTATCCTAATGCCGTGAACACCCACCTGAGAAATAAAGACATTTTGAAAAATCTCTTTTCGGTTTGATCTCCATGTAACTGTTAAATACTGCCAGTTTGGTTCTGACAATGACATAAAAATTGTAAGTTAGCTTTTAGAGAGGGGATCAATTTAATCAATAAGGATACGCAGTTTTAGAAATAATTATTAGACAACGACGAGTCATCAATGATGTAAGAAAATGTTGTAGTTGACACAAAGACAATTTTAAACCCAGATGATGAAAATAGCAAAAGAAAGCTTAAAATGAATTAGTTTTCTCGTACAATTAAAACGGATGGTAACATTGTCTTCTATGGTGTGCAACACGCATTACTCTCAGAAAATGTAGTTTAGTGTTTCGTGACCATTAATGTTAATCAAACAACAAAAGAAAACAAATAACTGAATAACTGTTGAAGCTTTGATAAGAATCAAAGCAAGTTTAATTCATAAAATGAAGACTATGCTGTGTTTTATTCTATATTTGATTATTGAATTTCTGTAGTACTGGCTCCCCGACTGAGTCTGGTTTCTCCCAAGGTTTTTTTTCTCCATTCTGTAACCTGATGGAGTTTTGGTTCATTGCCACTGTCGCCTTTGGCTTTTGGCTTGCTTAGTTGGGGACACTTAATATTCAACAATATAATTGATCAGCCTGCATTGACACCATTATATGAAAATTGAACTGAGCTGGACGATGACATCACTGTTATCTCCAGAGCGGCTGTATAGATAACTTTTTTACAACAGAAATGAACCATCACTGAACTAACTTAAGCTGGACTATGACGCTATTTTCTTCTAGAGCTGCTGTACAGCAAATACAAACTTTGTTGCATTATTTTCCTGTTATCACTGTAAAGCTGCTTTGAAATGATCAGTATTGTAAAAAAGCACTATATAAATAAAGGTGACTTGACTAGTAGGCTATTAGCTGAATACAACTGTTAGACTTGCATGAAAAACTCAAACACTGTTTATGTATGTATATTTCTATTGTATTTGTCCTATTTTTGTTTTTATTGTATTACTGAGGACATTTCCTACATTAGTTAGCCTAGTGTTTGGCTATGGTATCTAAATCTATATATGTATATTTATAATCTATATTTATAGCTATCTAAAAATAAATAACCCATAAGGTTTGGGTCATATCATCCACTTAAAACCATTTCAATAAATCATGATTACAATACTGACCAAAATAATTGTGGTTATCATTTAACACGACGTATACTTATTCAGTTGATGCCGTTTACAGTAAGGCCCTGTTCACACAGGATGCCTTCTTTTTCATTCATTAATAATGCACCATCTTATGTTTCGGTGTGAATGGGCCATTAAGCCTCTCGCTCATAAAATAAATGGTCAAATTGGACTTCAGCTTTTCTACTCATCCGCTCAGACGAAGAAAACAGGGGAGCGGTGGAGGTCATTTTTGATGACTGACATCACAGAGTTTATTTTATTTGTTTATTACTTTTGCAGCTCTAATTTGCATGCACAAAAATGACTGGTTAATGCCCAAATTCTGTTTGCCTTTAGATCTGAAGAAACTAAGACTTGCACTACATTTTGATGCCATTTTTCCTAGATATACTGAAGATTCTTAATCTTGACATTTATTACGCTTAGCATTTGACAAAAACACAGGAGCATGATGAACCGCACACTGAAGGTCATGAGACGCATACAAATGTAGATCATTACGTTTCCTCCTCACTTAAAAAAATATGTTTCTTCAATGGCTGGACATTAAAACTGTCTTTGTCTAACCCCAAACCCTTTTTATGTGGACATGTGAAACAAATGAATGTTCAGTAATGTTGGATATGCAAATTAAGGCATTTACATGACCTAAAATTTGTAAAATAAAAATATATATTCATATATATAGCAACTGGAATATTGTATTAAATTGATCATGCCAATCAGGTAATTATTGTACATGACGCTTACATAACCGCAATGTGAACATTTCATAATAATTACAGGATATTATTTTGCATGTAAATGCAGCCAATGTACATCTATGAGACTTTTGGTCCGTTTCATCACTTCGGAAAAAAAAAAAACAGCACACCTTAAGTGTTTATTCGAATCCCTAACCCTAGGTATACGCAATAGTGATTCTTGCATTACCAAACACCACTGATGAGAGATTTCTAAAGCAGCTGCTACACTTTACTTCTAGTGGACTATTTTGCCTTTGGGTTTGTGATGTGTAAACACAGTCTAGCTCCTAACTGGGTTACTGTTGACAAAAGGTACAAATGCATATGGAATGACAGCAGAACTACATAACACAAAGACTTCGATTCTAATTTCCAGGATCTGAACAAAAGATGTTTTTGTGAACAGAAGGGAAAAGAATGCGAAAATGATGTGGCAAGAGGATAGTGACTGGTATCTGCATGACACACATTCAATCAAACTGTCATGCTATTTTAGTTTTTTTAAAGAAAGGCCGTGTGAACGGAGAAACAGAAAACAAACTGATTATTATTAAAAGTGGTGATTATAGGTTTATTTTACTTTAATATAGTGCTTGAAGTGACATTTGAAATTTCTACAGTGAAAAATATTGCTGGTACAACAATTTATTGATATTTATTAACAACATAAATGTATTTAAACAAGTCGTGTGTGTGCGTGCGTGCGTGCGCGCGCATTTCTTTACAAAGAAACGCTCTTTTTAGAAGTTGGTCATTAATAAACTTGATTCTTGAAGTTTGTTAAGATGGGAAGTACACAACAATTGCATGTAAATGGTAAACAAAAAAAAACAACCAAGAAAACAGCTCTGATATTGTCTTTTCAGTCATACTTCGATATGTTTACAAGACAGCAAACATTAAAAAAAGTACACGGGTTTGATGTGGGCATGTAGGCTACCTTTCAGTGTAGGCTATTACATAAACAAAAAGAAAAGCTTATTTTCTGACTAGTTTGCTCGTTTTATTTATTTATAAAACATAGTCTTACCCAAACTGAATAATTAAGACAAGTTTAAATTGGCTAAATCTTGTATAAATATTTTTATTTTATAATTTATCATTTTATTTTTTGAGTCTTCATTTTCTTTTCTGACGTAGCCTACTCCAGTTCTTGTTAAAGCACACTAGACATGCAAATTCTGTGCATTTTGGTCACTTTTTGTGTGAAATCATATTTATTTTCTCCATCAAAAGTGTGCTTTCACTTTAAATGAGCGTGAGCACAACAAAAATAGACTCGGCGCCGAACCCCCGCTTCACTGCTGCTCACGCGACGCTCCTCGCGGTGTGAATGCACTCATTGATTAACATGCAAGCCGAAAAAAATACGCGCAGCTCACGCTTGCAGTGGTCGCGATCAGCTCCGGTAGCCATTCCGCAGCCGTAACGCGCCGCGGAGCTGTGCAGTGTAAATAAGGGGTTAAACAGCCGTCACGCTTTTTCTGTCAGTGGTATAGAGTACCGGCTACATGTGAGAAGTAGCGGTACGCATTGCTCAAGAAAAAGTGCAGGTACGCTTAAGAGTAAAATGTAGAAGTGCTGGTATTGCGTACCGGTGAGTACCGGCCCACTTCGAGCACTGCTTTAATATTTTATACAGGTTTGAAGTTGTTACTATTCGGACAAGATATGTTTTCTAAACGTCTGAGTGACAATTATAAACATAACAAAGATTTCAAGAACACAGGATGAGATGTTACTATCCTTTGTGCAAGCACTTCCAAGAGTTCATGAAACAGTGAGCCTGAGGTCAGTATTCACTGTTTCCCACAACTTCTTGTCACTGGCGCCAGGCCACTTCACATACGATCTGTGCCCTGGCAGTCTCCTCTCGACTGCAGGTCTGGGAGGCTGGGTGAGTTCCACTCCTGTTGTTGGTTCCACCTCAGTTGTTACTTCGGTGATTGAGTTTACATCCTCCATGACAGTGGTACTGATGCACAGCAAGCTATGGTTTGCGTCCAGTTTCTGTGCTTCATTCGACTGATTTGATCGCTTTCGCAGAAAGTGACCAATGCGAGGCCTCTGTCTCTCTATACCCAAACACCCAATGATAGGGGTGGAGCCGAACCCGAATACGGTATTCGGAAAGGTACAAATAACGTGTTTTTTACGAATAGTTATTTCGAACAAATACTTTAAAAAAATATTTGTATTCAGGAACAAGAAAAACTTTATATCAAAAAGCTGCGTTTCCTCACGAGACCGCAGTGCATGCACGGATGAGTGAGTTAGAGTCAGTGACGTTCAGGAAGCGGTGACTGACACAGGCTGCTCCACACAGCAACAGAGAGGGCTCGGCTGAGCGAAAAAACACCTAACTGCATCACTATTTTTGTTGAATAGATTTTTGTACCTTAACCAGGTTCCGGAGGCAGTTTATAACTTTTGGGAAGCGGAGATTGATCGGGAGATTATTCCATTACGCTGCATTATTGACGTCTGCAGTCGGATGCTCTCATGTTCGCTCTGTTAACGTAGCTCTGTTAGCTCGGTAATTTAGACAATAGGCTGTTGACAGAGTAACGTTAACGTTCGGTTAAAAAATGCTTGTGTAGTTGTGTCGAATTGTATGCAGTATGCACTTGTGGGAGTTATATGGTACGCAGACATCCCAAGTCTCTACTGATAGCGGCTCCCTGATGCCTGCAAATTAGTTCAAATCTCACGGAATCTAACGCGCATGCGAGACAGAACATACCGGTACTGTGCTCCAAACCGTGTAGCGCGTGCATGGCAGAGAGGGAGAGAGCGAGAGACCTTGCGTGTGTGCGTTATGAAAGCTATCCCCTGCACAGATTCGCTCTCTGATCATGCAATTTGCAAGCTGCACTTCAACAAGCTGCAGCGGCTGGACCATTTGTCAAAACTGGAGGCTGAGGGCCGATGGCTTTTTGTGCGTATGTAAGCACAAAAGTGTCTCATCTCTGAAGGTGTTGTGAGCTCCACACTGAGCTGCAGTGCACTCTCAATGGAATACTAGCTTGAAAAGACTAATCTAAGGTGGACTTTATACCAGTCTTTACTAAGGATGTCAAACGGTTCTTTAAATAAGTCAAGTCTAAAATAAAAGACTAACACCGTGTCCTTACCAGACGCGATAAGATTCCAGCAACAAACAATTTGTCTGTCCACACCAGACGCGACAAAATCAATAAACCCACAGCCAATCAGAACAGCGTGTGGGCGGGCTCTTGCGGCAAGTGCACGGCACCAGAGATTAATCTTGACGGCACTTACAAGGAAATGGATAAGTACATAATCCAATTCACAAATATTACACCATTTAAACATTATTAAAAATACATAGTTACTAAAATACTGAGTTACTAAAAGAATATTTGTAATAGAATACACTTGTTTGTTCACAGTTTGAACATTCTTGTTTCCATTTGTTTAATTTCAAGATCTGAGGTCAATCATCCATTGTTGCTTTTAGTATGGCAACAAAGCTGGGGGCACTAAATGAACATGGAAAAGATACCTTTTGCTGCGTCGTGGCGTCGAGCTGGGTCTGGTTAGGACAAAGATTTCACGGACAAATTTGTGCCTACGCATGCTGAGTGAATAAGACCCGATGTCATTGTTTTCCACAAAAGTGCGTTTTTTCTGCATGTGGGGCTGTTTTCAGGGTTTGCATAAAGTCTGGGGATAGTTGTACTTAATTTTGCCAGCTTTGCATATAGTTCAGTGTTTGTATTCCCTGTGCGGATAATAGGGGTGTAACGATTCATTCGTTTTCTCGATGCATCGATTACAAAACCTGACGATGCATATGCATCGATCTTGAAACATGTATTTTGAATCGTGAATCGTTTATTTCGGTCAATATTCGATTTAAAATGCTAAGAATCGAATAATTTGCGATTCTATTGCGATTCAGTGCTTTAAAACATATAAACATTAAATGACTACATGCGCGAATTAATGAGGCGTTGTGCGGCGTCATTTCACGTCCTCACAGCTCTCCTTCACATACTCGCTGCACTCTTTACCATCTTTCACTGGATTTCGCTTGCGCTCGGTCCCATATAGCTCTCATCTACTGATTTTTGAGCAGTCCATGTTTGAGCTCTCCTCAGGACAGCCACTGATGTTCACATGAGCAGATGACAGATCTCTATCGAGAAAGCAAGCCATTGATAAAGCTGCCATATTGCGCGGGCACTGCTATGAAATAACGCGTTCGTTGCGTGGAAACGTCGCCGTTATTTTCTTTAAGATAAGATACTGAAGTTTTACGGAAATGGGTCACTCCCGTCCTGAGCAGTTAAAGTAAAACCCCACATATTCAAGGATGCGCATTTATTAGCCTACATGAAAAGAGAAAACGTAGGTGTCTAAAATGCACACGCTTCTGATTAATCATGAATGATGAATGAAATGTAATTTAATGTCGTTAAACTGAATGTACGAAGAAAACTGATGAAATAACTACAACATTAATTACACTGAAATAAGAGCGTGTGGTTTATCCATCAATCAGATGCGCATTAAAGTTGCATTCGTAATCGTTAAAGGTGCTCTAAGCGATGTCACGCGTTTTTTAGGCTAAAACATTTTTTTGTCACATACAGCAAACATCTCCTCACTATCCGCTAGCTGCCTGTCCCCTGAACACACTGTAAAAAGACGCGGTCTCTGCAGACACCCCAGGCTCCACAACAGGGTTGGAAATTAACTTTATGACTTTTTTAACATTGAGTGGCTGGTAGATTTTGAAATTCAGCAGCCACAGTGGCCGGTGGATCTCAAAATCTACCAGCCACTCAATGTTTTTACCAGCCACTTTCTTGTTTTTAACTGACAATGTGTAACTGCATGTGAAAATTAACACTACAAGATCTACAATACTTAACCAGTTTATTTAATCTCAAGTCTCAATGAAATACTGCCATTCTCTTTCTCTCTTATACACACACAAACCATGAACTTATATACATTTCGTTAAATTATTAGGGCAGATTAAACAAAAAATTTGTTGCGGGTAGATGTTCGCGCGGCTAGCTCTTTACAATACAAGAGAACTACCCCGCCCTAAAAATACACCATGCGCTCGCGGCTAGCTCTCCCTTTGGACGGCAAACCGCCTCTCGCGCTCCCACGTTTTCTTCCCTCATCGAGCCTCGACGGAATAAGCGGGTGTTGACGGTGTGCCTCCTCTAAAAGTGTCCACCGTCCGGGTGAAACAGTATGCTATTTTTATTTACCCGCCACGGTGGCCGGTAGGTGAAGTGAGTTTACCCGCCACAACACAAAATCACCCGCATTTGGCTGGTGGCGGGTGCTAATTTCCATCCCTGCTCCACAAACGGCAACAAAAACAAACTGGGCTAACCCGCACCACGAAACATAAACTGTTCCAGCCAATTACAGACAAGAAGGATTTGGGGGTGGGGTTTGGGGGGTTAGTGCACGGATGAGGAAGAGGGAGGGTCTTGCTAGCCTCCGTTTTGTTTGACAATACTTTAAACGTCAACAAGAAGTGACGTCACCCGACATCGCTTAGAGCACCGTTAATATAGCACAAGCTTAGACACCCGGCGCGTTTTCTTTCAGAATGACAAGGAAAATGTTCAGTATAAAGAGAACAAAGTGTAGCTATTCCATGAGGAAAAGTTAGTTAAGGTTTAGTTGGGAAAGTTCATGGTATTTTTAGTCTCACAATGGAAGGATGTTTAATGTACCAGGAACACTTTAAGGTTGTGTATCCATTAACACTATCCTACAAAATAGTTAGCATGATGAACTAACAATACTTTTAAAGCCTTTTTAAATCTTGGTTTACATTTCTACAAATACTAATTTATAGGCTTTGGAAATATTTTTTATAATAGATTTATTAACCCTCTGAAACCGACGGCATCGTCGACGACGCCACACGACTCCTCCGATAAATATTGATATTATTTGATGAAAAATTGATCGATTTCCTTACCGTTTTTTGCAGCAGAAAGCTAACGCGCTAGCCGTCACGGGGGTGTCTTTGGTGTCTTTCTAGCCTTTACAGAAGGTTTTCTATCCAACCTGGAACTTGTGCGTCCTTTCAGAGTGTTTCAGTAATAAATCCATGCGCGCATATCCCAGTTTTGATCACTTGAAGTCCATAATTTATACATTTTCCGTCATATTTGCCGCTAGCTTATGCTAGCCGCCATTTTGGACATCTCGCGATGCTTTGCATGAGGTTGTTGACCAATGACAGGCTGATCCGCCATCCACGTTGCGTGCGTCACTACGCATGAACAAAGGGTGATATTTTGGAAAGAGAGAGACGGACGGCACAGTGGTTTCGAAGAGAGAGAGAGAGACGCACAAAGAGACGCGAGTTTTGAATAATACACAGAGAAACACGGAGAATGATGGATCCTCAGAGATTGAGAAACACGGATGTAAATCAAGCACTGGCCTTTTTTGATGCCATGGAGGATGATGGATTTTCTGGAGAAGAGAGCTTTTTGACTGACTAGGAACTTGATTACCAGAATCGTCTAGACCCTGCTGAAGAGTAAGTTACATTTATTTATTTACTGTAAAAGTATAAAAATAAACAAAAACTAATATGATAAAATATACATTTTCTAAATATGGAAAAATAAGTCATGTAAAAGTAGTATTTCGTTTTTCTATGTTTGTTATTGTTACAGAGTAGTAAGAGTTGTGGATTACATTCTTTGTCTCTCAACCATGAGAAGCAGCAACAGCCCATGACCCACAGGGCTTTTCTGGAGGAGCTGACAGCCCAACTCTGTGGTGTTACAGTTGCTGTTCCTCCCACCCAGCAACAAAGTGACCATGTACCCGTCCAAACATCGGAACAAACTGAAGCAAGCAAGAAGGCCACCTATGGTAGAAGGCAATGTGTGAACTGCAAACAGACAAGGCAGGTGAAACAGGCCACCCCCTGGAAATGCAAAGCCTGTGATGTGGCCCTCTGTGTGATTCCTGATAGGAACTGTTTTGAGGCTTGGCATCAGTGATTTTCATGAGGCCCAAAACGCCTGGACTTCCTTTGGAAAAATGTAAATATTTTTTGTTCTGTTCAAGTTATAATGTTCATTCCTGTGCTCCAGGACTCCAAAGACTTGAACAAACTGTTTTCCAGAGGAAAATTCCTTAGCTTTTATTTATTTGTGTGTGATTTCAATAAATATTTGAGTGATTCAATTTTCCGATTTATTTTTTCATTTGTCTGTGGTCCCATTACTTATTTTACATTCAGGTGACATCAATGAAACACAAATAAGCTGAAAGTTCAATTTGTCCTGAAAAAAAAGATGTGTGTCAATTGTCTGTGCACAAAAGGGTTGATGTTTTACAAGCTTTTTTAGTGAATAACACCAGGCGGCAAATTTATTGTAAAAATACCCTCAGGTCTTAGAGGGTTAAAAACTATCATGAACTAACGTTAACAATAGACAAAATGTCGTTTTTTTTTTTTTGTTCCAACTCTCTGACCCCCGAAGGCAGCTGCATAATTCACACCCTGACTAAGACCCATTGGGGGAAGCATTTAAATAATCCTATCACTGCATATAAAAAAATGAAGAATTGAATCGAATTAATCGAATCGCATCGAATTTTAATGTGAATCGCATTGAATCGAATCTTTCTGAATTTGCAAAAATCGTTCTTGAATCGAATAGAAAACCGATTAATCGTGAATCGAATCGATTCGCTGCCTACCCAAAGATTCACAGCCCTAGCGGATAATCTATTTTATTACTATTATTTTATTAGTATTAGTAGTGGTAGTAGTAGTAGTAGTAGTAGTAGTAGTATGAATGAGGAGCACTGCTGCAAAAATTTGCCTCTGTGCCATGTCATTATATTGATACACATTAAATGTAGGGTTGACTAATATGACAATATAATCGCTTATACCTTCGGGCTCATACAGACGCGGCGAGTATAAACCAGGCTTCACACATTCCACGTAAATAGAATCGATGAGCTATATCGAAATGCAGGGCTCAAAAATAGTGGCTTTTGCACCGGATGAACGTTTTCATAGATCCTCATAAAACAGCAAAACAACGATAGATGAAGCTAATTTTTTCATTTGCATTGTTCTTGCATTCCATGTAAAAAGTCTAGTGAGTAAAATAAAATAAAAATTACAAGCCAATGGCGACTCGAGTTTCAGTGTTTCATTGAATAAGTAAAGTAAATACTCAAATAAAGAGACACAATACAATAGAGTATTGTAGAGATGATGTCAGAACCCAGAAGGCCAATTCGCCAGTGGTTCCTTCAAAATATCCTATGGAGTTTTTCCAATTTATGAGTAAAATAAAACCAGTGGTAAACATAACTTGACGATACTTTTATGTTTTGTTCTACAACAAACTGCACATATCCATTAAAATAATCCCCAAAAATTATTTTGAAGCAGTTATATTTATTTTTGCAAACATGTTTATAATAAGTAACTAGATACGATGGTATGGGATGTGAGTGTGTATAGTTTTTTGCTGTAGAAACGATTTTTTTTAAACGGTGTGGAATGAGGCAATACCGTTTATATCGATACAGTAGTTTGATTCGAGCACATCTGAAAAATAGTGGAGGACGCAGTGTGAGCTCCTCCAGTAAAAGTACATAGTACAGGGTTCCCACACCTTGGTTAACTTCAAATTTAAGGACCTTTCAAGGACTTTCCAGGTCCAATACCCTCAAATTCAAGGACTTAATGTAGGGACACATTTAAAGTGAGAGCAAGGTTACATTGTGTTACCCTGTAAGATACATTGTTACAGTTACAGTTAGTTGTGTCAAACTACAATGCAAAAAAGTTATTTTTTTGGCCATATGACAGATCTGATATTCTATTTGTCGTTTTTCTGTTTTGCATAAAACTGAAGAATATTCGGTATATTAACTTTTGCATGGATTTTATTGAAAAGAGCTTAGGCTCATGTTACCAGAAGTTTTAAAGGTGCACGGTATAATTGTTAGCGGCATCTGGTGGTGAGGTTCCGAATTGCAGCCAACAGAAGTCACGGTCGTCTGAGACAAAGATAAATGAAGAGTAGGGCTGGGAAAACGTCGAAAAGAATACGTCGACGCAATATATGCGCGTGGATTTGTCAGACCCAAAACAAAGAAGGCGGCACTCGTTCCTCTAAAGTACACACACACACACAGAAAAATGTGCGTCAGCATCGCGTTCTCTTTCGGGCTTGAACGAATCACACACAAATTATGCCAAACTGTCCGTTTTGTCGAGTGTCCTCATAAGAGCAGTCTTAAATGAAGTATAAATAAAGTATTCTATTTTTAAGAGTAAATGACTCACTCAGACCCGGCGCCAGGATGATTATTATACCGGCAGCCTAATAATCATGAATGCACTCCGCTATCTTTTAACACATCTCCGGCGAACGGCTTCTTCGCGCAAAAGGGGAAAAAAAAAAAATGTATGAAGCGCAGTGAAATGCAGCGACCTATGTGGCGTTTCCTGATGGATCGAGGTTGTTCCTTAACTTAATTTTATACGTGCAATTCACACGAGCTCTGAGCGCGTGCAAGACTGCTGCAAGTATGCGCTTATAACTATTAATGTGGTGAAAAATACATAGAGGACACTGACAACGCGCTGACCGATAGGACCAGAAGGTAACATTCAATAAAGTCTCAACTTTCAAATTTGGTCAGTCAAAGAAAATTAAACCATAAATAGGCCTACTATTTTGTGGCTCTCAATGTGTCGTGACAGATTGCACTTTTTTCAGTAAGCTAGGCCTATGTGTTTTCAAGGCTTCAAGGTTTTATTGAATGCTACCTCTGACTAAGAATGCATTACTTTGCACTTGTATAGTCTTCTATTTTGGCATTTTAAGAGCAGTAAACATATATTGCAATGTTAAGGAATTCATGTTTTTTTTTTTCATTCAGATATGTAAATCAACATGTATAAATTGCTATTAGTCAATTAATGGGGAGATAATCGAATCGGGCTGGAAAAATAATCGATAGATTAATCGTTAAAAAATTAGTCGTTTATCCCAGCCCTAATGAAGAGATTGTTTACTTAATTATTCAGTAAAATTATATGTTATTGCGAATATTATCGTTACTTGTTCATCATTGTGTCAGTGTTTTATTCGCTGACTTTAGCTAGCTTCTTTGCACAAAGAACAACATAGTGACGAAACGCGTTTGTCTGTTTAGGGCTCCTGTAGAAACATGGGGGCGCAAAATAGGTATTTCAATGTAAGGGGACCCGCGATGTATGTAGATAGAAATGGCTCAGTCTATGGTAATAAAAACATAACAGTTCATTATGTAAGGTCTTTAACCACCTCTGAAAATATAGTTATGTATATGATATTGCATTTCTGTCAACAGACCCTCCTAAATATTACACACTGCACCTTTAAGATATATGAATATGCTTTTAAGTTTTTCTTGCCTCATGGGTTAACATTATCTTAACAAGTGAAGCAATTCAACATTACATAAAATATTTGGGCAACAGATTATCAAAAATGTTTTATGTTTATTGAAAACAATGTACAAGTCCTATTCGAACGTTAATTTTTTCTCATGTGTTTTGGACGTCTGTAATAATAAATTTGCATCATGCATGGCACCTCTGTGATAAAACTCATGCATTGGGACGGCGATTTATAGATGGTGGTAGAGCGAGTTTTGTAAGTCCACGAACGCGCTGCTCACGTGGTCAGTCACATGACTGTCTGCTGTAAATAAAATATCATATGCTTGGAATAATATGAATAAATAAGTATTTTATTTAATATAATAATGTATCATTTAATTCTCATTTATAAAAATAGGAAGCTAGACGCGCGTATGCCATATTCTAAATGGTTCTTATATTCTTGCATTTTCTCAAAAGGATGCAATTAAAAAAAGTTAATGCAGCCTTTTGAGGTTAAAATAAAGATGCATGGTTTGTATTTTTTATGTTGTGCATAATAGCCAACATATTTTAAAACTAGAACATATATTGCTGTCACAATAACGGCCCGTTTCAAATGTTTACATGCTTTTTTCTCTTTCTCCTTTTTGTTCACTGAGGTGGAGCGGGTAATTAAATATATTAGTTGTAAATACTCCATTTAAAAAATCCAGCATTTCAGTAATAAAGTACATCTTTAAAATTACAGTTTAGCTCAACAGTTATAGTACGTATGGTGATCGGCAGAGATCAAAAAGGATTTAAACAGTGACATTTTTTAAGTGATCTCTTCTTGTAAACTCGAGATGTGGATTCGGATGGCAATTAAACCATCACACGACCTTGATGTTTATTAAAAAAAATGTACGCGGGTGGTGGCAGAAAAACACTGACATTCTGGATTCGGACGGCAATAAAATCACAGACTAACCACTGTAAATGATGAAAATACCTTACGACCCCATGAGAAACCATTACCGTCCAAATAGGGCTATTGACTGAACATATTTGGGTTCGGTGTAAGCACTGAGAACATATCACAACATAATGCAGATCATTATAAAACATTCCAAATATCTTGAAACTTGCATTTTCCAGGCATCACGTTTCAGCGGTTTCAGCCTATTTTTGCAATGTTTCACGGTGTGTCTGTGAAACGCTGAGTTTCGTACATCGTAGAAGTTTCGTGCGCGTGAAGTCATGGCAACGTACAACACAAAGCACCTCACGCAGGGAACATTTAACGTAATGCATAAATGCGCGTAACTAAGGTAAATCAAGCAAACTATTATGCACAAGCCAAGAAGTGTTGGCGAAATAACACATTAGCGGACCAGAGGGAATAAAATGGCATTTTTTCCAGAAAAATTATTGCACAAAATAAATTCAAGCACTTTCAAGGACCTGTATCTATGAGTGTTTATTTTCAAAAACTTTCCAGGGCCTTGAAAAACTATTTCAGATTCACAAACTTTCAAGGATTTCAAGGACCCGTGGGAACCCTGATAGTAGAATTTGTCCTAAACATGTTATATTAAGGGCTTCAAAATAACTGGTAAGATAGGGTTAAGTTTAAAGCAGCTTGCCCTGTCAGATGCTGACTGACAGATAAATACTAGCACTGTTTAATGCGTTTGAGATGCAGTGCTTTCCTCAGTACTTAACTTACATTTCACAGGTATATTCTCTATCTGTAAATGTTAGAAAGTCAGACAAATATGTCCATTTTACTGTCAGGAGAGGACGAGCTTCTGCAAATGAATCTCCGCTAAAATTCAAGCTTCCGTGAATGAGCGCGCCAAACAGACGGAGCACAATAGTAGCACAATAATTCTGACTAAAATATACTAAAATATTTGTTGTTGTAGACAATAAATGTGCCATGTGTGGAATTTTAAACCTACAAGTATATTTTTGTGAAAGTGACCATTATAATGGGGTAATCAAAGGCAGGCTCATATAATTAGTTTGTGCTTTTGTTTTATTTTTTTTAATTTTTAATTTAGCCTTTAGTCAATTTAAAAACAAACGCATTATTTTTGGTTTTTAGATTGTAATGTTACAATGTAATGTGATATTTGTTTCCAAATCCTTCAATATCAACATTGTTTGTAGGATATCATTGGGTAGGATGTGAAATAATTTTTTTTTTAAATAAATAGATTTTCTTTATCCAAATAGAAAAACGTAGAAAGTACAGAGATATATATTGTAGCTACATCGCCATTTAACCAAAAAATACAGAGATGTGATTTTTTTGGCCATATTGCCCAGCCCCAAGTAGAATGTCAAAGTATTGTCAAGTTATGAATACCACAGGCTTGATTTTACTCATAAATCTAAAAAATAAAAACATTATAAAAAGTAAAAACCCATAGGAAAATCTAAATCTTGGAGCTAAACTCTGCAGGACAGTGGCCCTCCAGGATCAACGGTCCCCACCCCTGCTTTAAACCATTTGTAATACAATCACACTGGTTAAACTGAAAAGTTTTTACGTTATTAAATAGTAGCTTCATTTTAAAGGGTTAAGTGTCACTGTCAAAGTAAAGTATAATTGTCGGTTATTGGTATTAGCCAGAACTAGCTGAGAATTATCAGTTACTGGTATTAGGCCTGAAATTTAATTTATATTTAAAATGTGTGCAGCAAAAAACCTTAAGTGAACAAAGTTTGTGTTCGTTTAGTTAATTTGGTGGATAAATGATCACAGCACGCATGCATTAATAACTGGTAGTAATTGCTTCTGTGCTCTTACCTCCCAGTCTAAATAATCCCCAACATCCTCAAAGTTGGTGAGCAGAGACACTGAGCAGAAGAGGCGCTGCAGCTCGTCCCTCGTCATGGGGGGAAAGCGACTGTCTTTAAGGGCACTGTGAAGGGGACATGAAGATGAGATTTAAGACAAAGCATGCCATGGGTGCAGTATGACAACCCCAATAGTATCATTTAGATTAAGGTAACATTTTATTTCATTTTTATTTATTTGTTTGCTTTATGCCAGGGGTGCCCAATCCTGTTCCTGGAGATCTACCTACCTAGAGTTCAGATCCAACACACCTGACTGTAATTATCAAGTGCTCCAGAAGATCTTAATTAGCTGGTTCAGCTGTTTGATCAGAGCTGAACTTTGCAGGAAGATAGATCTCCAGAAACAGGATCGGGAACCCGTTTTATGCCATGTCAGCATCTAAAGGTGGTCGCACACCAGACGAGAAGCGCAGAGTCGCGTCTAGTATCGCACACCAGACACTCACCTTCTGTTGTGAGTTAAGATTATGGTTAATGGTTAAGATTATGTATGTACTGTACGTAAAATGTACTATGTACCTGGTTCCTCCGGTAGGTGGCAGCACACGATAGTGAATGTAATTACGAAAGGCAAAGTTAATTCTAAGAGCTACATTTATTATATATTTCTTCCTGTATGTTTAGACTTTATTCAAGCTGCAAATTATGAATGGAAAACTAAATGTATCTTGCAGCAAAGGGTAAACCCAGTATGTACATTAATGTAATTAATGAAATAAAATAAAAAACAATGTTAATAGCACTCTGGATTTTAAACAGCCTCCTGAATTGTAGCTGGGCGCCACGGACAGAAGCCAAGTGGAGCCACCAGTGTGTGCGTACACTCATAGAAAACAATGTGTTCAAATTTTAAACATGGCTCGACACGACAAGGCGCTTCTCGTTCAAACACACAAAATACGTTAGCTTCAGTCTGCATTGTGTGTGTGTGTGTGTGTGTGTGTGTGTGTGTGTAAAGACTCTACCACTGAAAGTTTTATCTTATGTCTTTGTTAGTTTTTAATTCCAAACAGTCAAAATCACAAATGTGGCAAATAGTGACAGATCTCTCTCTTAAAGGGTTAGTTTGATAAACTAACGGTTGAGCCACTGTAGTCACTTGGACTATTTTAACAATGTATTTTACTAACTTTTCTGGGCCGGCAGATGAAATTACCTAGAAGCCTATGAAGGAGTGAGCCAGCTCTCATTTTTTATTTCATCAAAAATATCTTAATTTGTGTTCCGAAGATGAACAAAAGTCTTACGGGGTTGGAACAACATGAGGGTGAGTAATTACTGACAGAATAGTGATTTATTGGGTGAACTAACCCTTAATTACGACAAAAATGGCTTTAGTCACCACATCGCATCTGGAGCTGGAGTTTAGAATCAATAATGCTATTACAAGAAAGAAGCAGCAGTAAAAAAAAATATGTTTATAATGCTAGGACTATTGCTATGGAGCCAGATATTTAAAACAGCCTTTATCACTTACTGGTTATACTCGGCACAAGGGATAATCCTACCAGTGCAAAATTTCAAGTAAAATAGATCAGGTTAAAAAAAAAAATATAATAAAAAGGAAACATTAATGAACTTACTTGTAACAATAATTATTGTATCAATCCTATTGTGAATAGGCCATAAGAGCTGAAAGCCAGAGCTCTTTAGAAGATATTATTTGTAATCATCCGGTTGCACATCATAGGCCTACATCGCAAGTGTATAAAAATAAACAGAGTAAACCAAAAAAACGCAAAGGTATAAATCAAGCTGCTTTTAGAATACCATTATGAATAAACCCTACATTTTCCAAAAAGAGTGAAAATCTGTTGTTTGGCCTGTTGGATAAGGTTTGATGAATAACAAAAATGTAACCTTTCACCTTATTTTTCCAGGTTCATTTTTTGCTAAAATAAATCAGTTCAATTAAAAGTTTGAAATCAAACTTCCCTGCGCCATTGTGTGTGTAGGGTAAGCTATTGGAGAATGAAAATTAATCCATATCACTATCCAGCGTCCAAATTGTACATTTAAAAAAAAATCAGTAATTCTTCCTAATAATTATGTTGAAATGTGATAAATTCATTAATATCACTATTTCGATATTATTTCCTATTCACAAAACCTATTTCGTTTGAATTCATTTTCAGTACATTCAAATAATAAATATTTTATGTTTTGATATCTTACACCCCTAAAATGCATTCGGACTAAACTGTCCGAACAAATGAACAGACTAAGAAAACTATTTTAAATGGTATTTTAATAAGAAGAAATTAAAAATAAAATACTGTGGCATTATTTTAGGTTTGAAACCTTTCATATAAACAAATCGTATAAATACCAGTAGTTTTAAAGCTGTTGAGATAACTGAAAAACTTTTGTCCAGCAATTTGTATATTCTCAAATATCAGGGTGGCACAACTGCAAACATGGGTCATTTGAATTGACATGGTAATAACAGTAAGAATGATAATGCAGCATCCAGCAACCCAAATTGATCCTTGTGGCAGAGAGAAAAGGTTTTTAGATCTCCCTCTCATATATACTGATAAAAATAGCTACTTTCAAGTGTGGGTAGGTTGGTACACTTTCCATGTCAGACGGTACAACCAATGTAAAACTACAAAATGCTGTTTTATGATAAACTTCTTTATTCTATGTATGAACTTGCTACCATAGACAAAAGATAAGACTGTTCAATGTCAAATTAGTTGCATAAGTCGGATGGCGCAACCAAGAAGTCTGGTGGTGCAACTGCAATGAATCTCCCTATATGAAATAAAATTGAAAAAAAACCCCCATTATTTAAGCTAAATAATAAATTTAAGCTAAGATTGTCTGTTATTCTTTTTTTTAATCATTGGTTTAAAATGTTAGGTTTAAGTTAGACACTTTCATGATAATTTAAAAATAATTTTAGATGCCACTATCATATCAAATAAAGAAAAATCGGTCACTTTATTTTAGGTGTCTTTAACTACCATGTACTCACATATGGGCAGGTTTAAGGGTGGGTTGAGGGGTAAAGGAAGGCTCAACAGTGTAATTATAGACTGTGCTGAAGGTACGCATCAAAGTCAAGCAACACAAACCTGATTCATGACTTGAAACAATATCATCTGTTAGCACATGCAGAAAAGAAAAGATAATTTGTTCTATTAAAGAGATTTATTTTAAGGAAAAATGATTGGAAAAGTGTAAAGAATTCAAAAATGTGAAGTGTTTGTCATGTTTAATTAATTAATAGTCTGGTTTCTACAAATGTCACTTAAGCCCTATTCGGACAGGATTAACTACAAGGGTAGATGGAGTAATGTAATTTTACGCCAGGACGTCTGTAATAATAATGGCCAATTCGCACGAGATAAGATATCTCAGTAAAACAAGCAGAAGTGGGAGGAGTAACTCGATTTGTGCACCCCCGTCACCCACCTGTTGTCATGCGTGTATTACGTTGCTTTCTGATATCACGTGCGCAAACACATATAACCTATATTTATATATATAAAAGAGTTATGTCCGGTTGAGCAATGTTTTAATTAACTTCAGATTGGATTACGTTGGTAATTGGCACTGACCTAACACTAAAAGATGTTTTGCGCCTCTAACAAGTTCTTTAGATCTTCTTTTTGATCTGAACTACTTTTAAACAGGAAATGACAGAATTTTTACGTACATTTACAGCGGGTCTATTCACACGGGATTAGTATTACCTGAGGTAATTTTTCCGGACTTTTTTTACAGAAGGTAAAAGTCGCTGTAATCTTTATAGACATTGTCCGTAATGATTAGTGAGATGGCACATTCGGACAGGACTAAAATCACAGAGAAGCTCTGATAATAATTACTTTACCCCACCTCTCCAAATAAAACTAGTACCGTCCGAATAGGGCTTTAGGAACACAAATCTGCCTTTAAATTTGAAAGAGGTAAAGATTTTGACATTTACCGTGATAATTATCATTATCAGTAACGTACCATGATATATTTTTTTGGCCATATCACCCAGCACTAAGCAGCATCAAATATTAAACAATCGTCCACCCTCTCCTTCACCAAAGACAGGGTGTGCAGACAATGGCTGTCATAATGGCTCCATGTAGATATCTGCCTCCTAATTTATGCCTAAGAACATTTTCTTAAAAAGACGTCCTTAAAGACATGAACAGTAAATGAACACAAAAAAAAGAAAAAGTTTGGTAGTCAACATTTGAAGTGGAAACCTTTGAAAGTCATACATGAATTTTGAACAACACTCGTTCTTGTCTTACGACAGCTTTGATGAACTTTTTTAATCCACTTCAAAAGTTTACTACTGTATATCTTACTACTGTTTTTATCTTAGACTGTATCTGGCAAATTTAGACATTTAGGAAGTTAACGTAATGTAGGATTTACCATGCATTTGTTTGTGATTGGATAAATTTAGACCACATTGATTGTCAATCTAAATACAAATATAGATCTGGATTTGATTTAGATGGTAATGCTAGGTGTAAAGGGGGGCGTTGTTTGTGTATGTGCACTGATTGTACCATTAATGATAACTAGTGATATAACATTATACTGGCCAGAGCTGTGTTTCCCAAAAAGCATTGTAAGCCTGGCACATGTGGTCTCTTCAATCTACTTAGGCTTATAATGCTTTTGCAAAATGCAGCCCAGGTTGTTTAAATGTGGGCATTTGGGGATAATAGGTGTTAGTTGATAATCATTCATGGCTGGCCGATTAACAGTAGTGTTATGAACTGAAAGTTTAAAAGTTTCCATTTTTAACAAATTTATTTGCTTACATTTACCTGTATTTAGGGGACAATAGAACAAACAAACGAAGAGTCAACATTGAGAGCACACTAGGGAATATATAAAAAATATTGATATATTGAATATAATAATTTTGAAAAAAGGAGATATACATAATTTTATCTTCCAGCCTTAGGTGAAACGCCTCTTCAAAAAAAAAAAGAAAAAAAGGAGCAAAAAAAAAAAAAGGGAAAACAGAAATCTGTCACGTATTTTGAACTTCTAGATACCCCTAAGTGAAGAACAAAAAAGAACTTCGCCGTGTGTATATCGGAGCCTTAATTCTTCATCATTGCCTCTTTAGCCCATCCCACTTACACATTATATGGACAGACCAAAGAACTACTACTACACCAGACTGCTCATTTAAAGGGGTCATGAATTGAGAAATAAAATTTTCCTTGATCTTTTGACATAAATGAGGTCTTTGTACAATAAAAATATCCTGCAAGTTTCTAAACTTCCTTGTTGAAGTATGACATAATAATGTGACGAAAGACCGCCTCTGCAGAAGATCAATGCCTACTTCAACATCATTCCTCTTTAGCCCTGCCCAATTTGTGCATGTTATGTAGTAGTAAATATGCGAAAGAGAGATGTAAACAGGATTACTCCAGCAACAAAAATGATATAGAGATTCCTTAGAGGATTGCAAGACGTTCTGCAGTGCAAAGTTGTGGAAAAACACAGTCTTTGCATTGCCTTCCTTGTAGAGATGCACCGATGTATCGGCCACCGATATTCATCGGCCCGTTTTTTGATCAATTTAAAACAATGGTTTATTATTTAACTGCATAAAGGCACTAAACTGTTTAATGTCTGCTGCGTAATCCAAGATTGATCCAGTCTAATATTCCTGCTGTGCTGCTGTCTGCTTTTTAATATTAATCAAACAGCAAAAGACAAAAAAAAAAGTTTTTTTAATCACTCACTACTCTTGACTAAATAACTTTTGTAACTTTCATAAGGATTATTATGTACAGTATGTATAGGACCCTATGATTTCCGCGATGCGGAAAACGCGGACGGAATCATGGAATTCAGTCTTAAAAACGTTTCTGGTTACTGTTGTAACCTCGGTTCCCTGAGAGGCAGGAACGAGACATTGTGTAGCAACGCAGAGGGAACTCTTCCCCATCTCCAAATTTCCTGAAACCTTATGATAACACCAGTAAAATAACTGGCCAATTGTTGCGAATATGCAAGTCACATGCAAATGCTGCCAATCCCTCGGGCAGTATAAAATGCGAGGGAGCGACAATTGCGTCAGAATCTAGACTGAAGGCTTGCACAGCTGATCGAGCGGCAAACACGACGGCATATGCAGTCTCATTCCCGCCTCTCAGGGAACCGAGGCTACAACAGTAACCGGAGACATTCCCTTTTAAAAGCAGTCACTTCGAAATTGCGTGGCAATGCTGCGGGAACTGTGTACAATTCCGGCGCGAGCAGCGAAGATCAGCCCACCAATCACGGAGTAGAATAGCACACAATTCAACAAACAGTGATGCCGCTAGGAGTGCTTACAGCTGGTAGGTGGACCTAAACCAAAGAACTGCAAGCACAGGTACACCAATATCAGATCAGATCAGCTCAAGAGAGCAGGCTGCACTGAATACAATCCAACTTGTAAAACTTGGCGAAAGTGTTCTGCAAAGACCAACAAGCCACAAAACATATATCCAAACAGACATGCCCTTAGACCAGGCCCATGAAGAGGCGATAGCCCTTGTCGAGTGAGCTCTGATGTTTAAAGGGGATTCCTGTCCCTGGCTCGCATAAACCAAAACGATAGTGTCCAGTATCCAGTGTGAGAGCCTCTGCTTAGAAACTGCACGTCCCTTAGCACAGCCACCGTACCACACAAAGAGCTGGTCCGACTGTTGAAAGGCAACCGAGTGGCCTATGTAACCCCGCAAAGCTGTAACAGGGCAAACAGCGCATTGAGCATCAGCGTCATGCGAGGTCGACAGCTCAGAAGACAAGGCCGGTATAGAAATGACCTGCGCTTTTAAAGGGAGTAGAAAGAGACTTATGCTGCGTTCAAACCAGACGCGACTAGAGCGTCTGGCACGAGTGATTTCCAAATTGTCAATGTAAACGCGTCCTGCGCCACAAATGAGGCATTTAGGAGTGGTGGATTACGCGAATTGAGCGTCTGGCGCGATACGCACAAGTGATTTTATTTGGTGTTTTTTGTGCATTCACAAGTTTGACACGAATTCACGTCTGACGCCTGAGTTGAAAAATCTGAACTTTGGCTTCAGTTCACGCCGTGTTAACCAATCAGGAGCCTGCTTGCTGCTGTCGCGTGGTGAAGTGACGTGATAAACGGGGCAGGTCCACTTTTCAGTTAATAATGTCATTTTATATGTTTGGCCTCAATAAATTATTTTTTAATATGACTAAATACCTGGTGTGGTTCTAATGCACAACAAAGCTAATATTTTATCACATAAAAACTTGATTTCAATATATGAGACCTATTCATTTTGTATTGAATGCTATTTATTCAATATCTAATCTAGATTATATGAAACATTATTACTCTAATGTTATGACAACCAACACATTAATTAATTTATCAACATTTACTGCACAAGAACATAGTTTGTGTCTGGACAGTGTTGTGTGAGAAAAAAAAAAAAAAGAAGAAAAAAAAGGACAGGTTAATTACCTTCGGAGGCTGGCTCCATTTATCATCAAAACAAAAATAAATGACGATTAGGTGGGTGAGGGCGAGGGTGATCCTCGCTCCGATGCGGGACAACACGTCATCAAACTGGGCGGAAGTACCGCTGAAAGCGGCCGTCATCCAGGCACAGATCCTGGATCAAATGGTGAAACTCGCCAAACTGGGAACGCCTCCGGAGGGTCTGGTGGACCCAAGTACGGCGACGATGACCCCTACTCCGCTGCTCTGCTCTCCAGAGCAAATAGGTGACTATCGATGAATGCTCGATCAACATCAGCCATCTTGCAAACAGACAACCGCCTAGCACTTGCCCCTCCCACAAGAAGCGGATTTCGCCTCAGAAGCGCATCAATTTCGCTTCAAACTTTTGCTTTTTACGCACGTCCTATTCGCTCTGGACGTGCGAATGGATTAAAAATGTTCAAGCGTCCAACTAGACACGATAGATGAATATTTGACGCTCTATTTGCGTTTGGTGTGAACGCAGCATTAGGGATATAACCCGGTCTCGGCCGGAGAGTAACACTGCAGTCACCAGGTCCACCGCAGTCCCCACAGTCGGACTCAGAGAAAGCGGACTCAGAGAAAGCAGCCTCAGCGTGGGCCACGCAAAGTCGACAGAAGGAACCATTGGATGCGGTGAAGAAGTATTTTGTGTCCGTCTTCAAAGATGGCAGCGTAAAGCAAAAGATTCTGACGCTAATGTTACTCCCCCGCATTTTATACTGCCCGAGGGATCGTCAGCATTTGCATGCGATTTGCATATTTGCGACAATTGGCCGGTTATTTTACTGGCATTATCCTATAAGGTTTCAGGAATTTTGGAGAAGGGGAAGAGTTCCCTCAGCGTTGCTACGCAATGTCGAAGTGACTGCTTTCGAAAGGGAACGGAATTTACTGTACATTTACATTTATTAATTTAGCTGACGCTTTTATCCAAAGTGACTTACAATTGCTATATTTGTCAGAGGTCGCACGCCTCTGGAGCAACTAGGGGTTAAGTGTCTTGCTCAGGGACTCACAGTGGTCTCACATTGGGACTCACAGTGGGACTCACATTGGTGTCTCACAGTGGATTCGAACCCGGGTCTCTCACACTAAAGTCATGTCTTATCCACTGCACCATCAATAAAATTAAGTCAGTACACTAAAATCAAATCGTGATATAGACTAGTGTCTGTGAATATCGAGCCGAAAAAAGAGTATTTAAATGTGTATTCTGCATGTTCTGCATGAATGAATGGCGCAGAGGTGCGGTTTCATTTACCTCACACACACACACACACTTAGGCACACCTGACGCTCACTGTGTTTTTCAGCCTCTGCCGCCTCACTATATGAGGACATGAATGCATGAACTTCACCTCCAGAGTCACTTTGTGAGCATTTTATTTGAGAAAATCTATCGTCATATCATAAACGCACAGAAACTAGAAGGTCTTCACGGCAACCCGCCAAAATCAAAGTTCAGTTTAACTTGTACTTGTGACAGAAATATAATTGGTTTTTACAGTAGAATTTAGCTACGTTCTCGATGTAATAATAATATATGTATTTAATTTATACAGTGAAGAATATGCAGTGTTTGCACATTTGTTTACTTTATTTCTGTACCTGAAAACTGTTAAACCTACCTAAAAGCACTGTTAATTTCATATGTATCTTTGTTCTGTTGTATTTTATGTAGGCCTGCTGAATGCTAAATAGATCCAATCCATGTTCATTAGAAATTATTTGATGATGCAGCAATAAACTATCTAGCATAACTTAATGCATGGTTCCTTTGAACTTTGCGGACTTAAAACGTGATTAAAACACTATCTATTTTAATAACAAAAGTTCAAAAAAGAGAGCAAGTGAAAAATATTGGTATCGGACTCAGACAATAATTGTTTGTTAAAGTCAGTATCGGCCCCCAAAAATCCTATCGCTGCACCCCTACCTAAGCAAGGATGAACTATTTTTAACAAATTTCCAGATTGCATCAGTAAAGACACTTCGTCTGTTCGCTTCATTTTTAAATAAGAAAAATTGACAGGCTTTTCAGAGACTAAAAGATGATGCAGTGCAGACTATATTGAATCCGACAGTAATGCGAGTAGCAATGTTCCATTTTTAACTATTGCTTTGTTACAGATCGTTTAATATGTACACATGAATATAAGAATGACAGTGCGACAAACGATGGTACATTCATTCATACTTCATTTATACAAAACCGCAAGTTATCCTGTCAACTATAACTGTGGTAACTCCAAATACTTCAACTTTGTCACTACAATATGTATTAAGCATATGTAATATGCATAAATGTTTCACAGTTGGCTAATGTTTCTATGAACAAGATAAACACCTTTCTGTAGTGTCTTCGTTTTAACACTAATATAATGTAATAAAATACAATACTACCTCACAAATACATAATGAATAAATATAAATAAAGATGATTACCAAGCTGTCGCAGACTGCAGTATCCTTGGTATTTGAGGAGTAGGTTCGTCTTCTGATTCGGGTTTAGACTCTGGCTCCAACATGTATGGCGAACATCGGAAGTTTTCAAAACAATTCCACACGTGTAGTGGGGACGTTGAAAATTATTTTAATATGCAAAACTGTTACCCAATCAAACCAGTGGGCAGTTACTTCCAAGTCTTGAATGCGGCACGCCTATCAAAACGGAGTGTTTCAAAGAGAGGGTCAAAAACAGGATAGAAAATAACCTATTACTTCTAAATTAGGATGTTATTTTTGTGGGGGTTTTTTATGTAAAAATCTTGCTAACATTATAATTGGACCTCAAAGAAGATTATCTTTTTTTTTCATGACCCCTTTAAGTGTTCAAATAAGAGGGCTTAAATCAGGGTAGAATATGGCTTTTTATTTCTATTTCATATTTTTGATGTAAAAATGCTACTAACAAAAATGCAGCTCAGGAAACAAGATTTAAAAATGCAGTTCATTACCCTTTAATGTATCTAAATACACTTAAGAAACTTAAAATATTGATATTTTCACTTTTGTCTATTTTAACATTTTCCAAAACAACACTGGACCCCATTAACGTTTTATTGTATGGACAAAAAAAATTGACATTTGCATACAGGAAACAAATGCATACAGGTGATGATAAAAATGTAATTTTGGGGTGAACCATCACTTTACAGCAAATTATTGTGTTAGAAAGACATGCAACGATTGTACTTCATTATGGCAGCAGCACCTGTGATGCTAAATTCTATCTACTCGTTACTATACTCATAACATAAAAAGAAAAAGAGAAAACAGACATTGTTATTGGTTATATAAGCTGCTTCAAATTTAATGAGAGAATGGAGAAGTGGGAATTTGGCAGCGAATACTGGGTTGAACTGAGCCAAGGCACAAGCATCTGCTCTGGTGTCTCCGTCCCTGTTGCGGGAAGAATGTGGCTGTAGATCTACAGATGGATGACATGGAAGCAAGGTCAAGCAACTGCTAGAGAGAGATGTCTAAGATGTTCTTTATAGGCAATGCAAATACACGTGTAGGTTATATGCACAGGCAACTTCAAGTAAACCAACTGGAGGTTAACTTCCTCCTGAACAGTGTAAACCAGGAATGTTTAAGACAGCACGTGGAGAAGTTCAGTCCAGCCATGGTCCAAACATGGCACTCTGAATGCGAGGCTCGTCAGGGCTTGAATTTCGGTGTGGGTTTTGCGAATAATTTTAATCATTCGATTAAATTCATCATTAATCATTCGAGGTCTCGCACTTATAATGCGGGAAATTCACGCAAACATTTAATCGAATTAGCATGTAGGTTGTATGTGTAAATTAATCCACACAGATTATAAAATCAAATCAGTCATTTTAAAGGGCTAGTTCACCCAAAAATGAAAATTAAGTCATTAATTACTCACCCCCATGCTGTACCAACCCCGTAAGACCTTCGTTCGTCTTCGGGACACAAATGAAGATATTTTTGATTAAATGTGACAGCTGGATCACTCCTCCATAGGCTCCTTAAGGGAATGAATCCTGACGGCCCAGAAAGTCATTAAAGAAAATGTTTAAATATTCCATGTGACAACAGCGGCTCAACTATAAGTTTATCAAGCGACGAGAATACTTTTTGTGCGGAAATAAAACAAAAATAACGACTTCATTCGACTATTCCTTTTCTTCCTTGTAGGCCTGAAACGAGACTTCAAGAGATTTCCACGACGCGCACGCGCGAGAATTGCGATCTCCTTCAACTACTTCAGTTCAGTTCTCGCGCGTGTGCGTCGTGGAAATCTCTTGAAGTCTCGTTTCAGGCCTACAAGGAAGAAAAGGAATAGTCGAATAAAGTTGTTATTTTTGTTTGTTTTTTCGCCCAAAAAGTATTCTCATCGCTTGATAAACTTATAGTTGAGCCACTGTTGTGACATGGAATATTTAAACATTTTCTTCATTGACTTTCTGGGCCGTCCGGTGTCATTCCCTTAGGGAGCCTATGGAGGAGTGATCCAGCTGTCACATTTAATCAAAAATATCTTCATTTGTGTTCCGAAGACGAACGAAGGTCTTACGGGGTTGGTACAGCATGGGGGTGAGTAATTAATGACTTAATTTTCATTTTTGGGTGAACTAACCCTTTAACTTCAACTTTCTGTGAGACGTAATTTTACAAACAGTGTGAGTGATTCAGCGGTGCTGCCTCTTTTCTCTCTCTCGCCCTCTCTCTCAAAATGAGCTACACATCGCGTCAAGTGCGCTGCAGGCGGAGATACCAGACTCTCGAGTGCCTGGAGTCGGGACAGTTGACGGAATTGCCACTTGCACAATTGGGCAAGTGTTGTATCGTCACATTTTTTGTGTTTATCATTTGGTCGTCTTTTAAAATCTTATCAATTTACACATTCAATCGATTTTAAACAATTCAGTACTTGCGCGCTCTCTGAAAGATCGTTTTCTCTGCGCACATACATGAGGCAGCAACACAAACAGCTTGCGAGTAACAAAACTGAGCATGGATTAGGCTATAGCGCTTTAACAGTCAAAACACACAAAAATGTCAAAATTCTGGTCTTGGCGAGTATCCTCGTAAACACAGTCCATTATGTCTTAAACATAATTATGACTTCTAAACTTAAGTTGATAAAGAAAACGTAACATGGATCCATGCACTAGATCTTAAAGTGACAGCAGCGTCTGTCATTAATGTTGATTAAAAAAAAAATATATATATATATATAGTGACTGAATGGTAAGGAATCCTATGCATTTAATTTATACAGGACTAAGAGACTATCCAGAGTTATTTTACATTTGATTTATTTTTATTCAGTTTCTTTATTATATCTGTACCTGAATACTAGTGTTAGACCTATCTCAAAATGTCTCTTCTTCACACTTGTGTCTTTGTTTTATTGTATTTATTTGTGCAACTTTTTTCAATTCAATTCAAAGATTGAAATCAAGCTTCCTTGTGTTGTTTAAACTCTTGAGCAACAAAATTACCCCATTGTAAAAACAGAAATACAACGAGTGAGCAAACATTTAAGTGAGATAAATGTAATTAAAATTAATTTATTTTTTATATAAACTTGTCAAGTCATAACCTTAGTCTCTGCAGTTCCTTGGGTCATGTTGAATCGGTTGATATTAATGAAAAATAAATGTTGACAATAGGGCTGCAACTAACGATTATTTTGATAATCGATTAATCGGATAAAAATCCCAATTTGATTTTTTGTTTATTATAACTAAATAAAACCCTAAATCAGGGTTGTGGTGAGCAGGACGAGGCAGAGGGACGTGAGAGATGCGAGACCGGTGCGTCTCACAGGTGTCGTTCATTATCACTCACGCCACCGGCCTCTCACGTCCCTCGGCCTCGTCCTGCTCGCCACAAGGGTATTTATGTGTAAAAGTGTACTTTAAAAAGTGCAAAAGCCACACATTGAGTTTTACTAATATCAATATTTGCTTTGTTTTTAATGATAATTGCTAATGGCAAGTTGACAACCATGATTAATGTAAAATTAATTAAAAATTATATCCAACATATGTTTTAGCAATTTTTGTTAAAACAAATTTACACAGACATGTTGTTCAGATGTGAAGATATAAACTAAAAACATCTTAAATATATAATTCATTTAATTTTTATTTTAAATTAATGGAATTATAAGGAAAATAGATAAAATAAATATAGAAAGACTGAAAACAAGCGTGAAAACAAGCGTGTGAACATAGAGCCGCGGTAGATCGCGTTTGAAAAACAATTAAAACTTAATATTAGACAAATGCTATAAAAAGAACGGGAGGTACGTAGCAAGCTAACAGGGTTGATTAAAAGGACAGGAAAAATTATGCATTAGTGCACAAGCATTCGCTGAAAACCACTGAGTACAGTGACTAAAAACTATCTTTTACTGCTGCTGTTATTAACTGCCTTTATATTTAGTGCTTCACTTTGTAAACACCGTTTTAATTTAACCTATTTCTGCGGTAGCGCTATTTTAATCCATCACTTATGTTGCGAGCGAACTGATTGCGCAACCTGATGCTCGAGACAAAATACAGACATCCCAAGTCTCGCGGAAGATCCGGGAGTCTCCCGCATATTGATAGCGGCTCCCTGATGCCTGCAAAATAGTTCAAACTCCCGGAATCTAGAGCGCGCGAGCAAGAGCGTGCATGCGAGACAGAAGAGACTGTGCTCCAAACATAGACTGTAAAAAAGATATCGGCCTCTGCGCGCACAACAGATCGGCGAAGGAAGAGAGACCTTGCCTGTGTCTCATGAAGCGCAGCGCATGTAAGACAGAGAGCATCATGATTGGCCCGTTTCAACCAATCACCAGTAAACGCTTCCCGTGACGTAAGCAGACCAACTAATCGATAATGACATTCGTTGACAACCATTTTAATAATCGATTTTAATCGATTAAATCGATTAGTTGTTTCAGCCCTAGTTGACAATAAAAAACATGAACGTACAGTGCATCCGGAAAGTATTCACAGCGCTTCACTTTTTCCACATTTAGTAATGTTACAGCCTTATTCCTAAATGGATTCAATTCATTATCTTCCTCAAAATTCTATAACAATACCCGATAATGACAACGTGAAAGAAGTTTGTTTGAAATCTTTGCAAATTTATTAAAAAATAAATAAATAAATAAAAACATGTACATAAGTATTCACAGCCTTTGCTCAATAATATGTTGAAGCACCTTTGGCACCAATTACAGACTTAAAGTCTTTGAGTATGATGCTACAAACTCAAGCTCCATCAGGTTGGATGGGGAGTGTCGGTGCACAGGCATTTTCAGATCTCTCCAGAGATGTCAGTCGGGTTCATCTGGGCTCTAACTGGGCCACTCAAGGACATTCACAGAGTTGTCCTGTAGCCACTCCTTTGTTATCTTGGCTGTGTGCTTAGGGTCGTTGTCCTGTTGTTAGATGAACCGTCCCAGTCTGAGGTCCAGAGCGCTATGGAGCAGGTTTTCATCAAGGATGTCTCTGTACATTACTGCATTCATCTTTTCCTTGATCCTGACTAGTCTCCCAGTTCATGCTGCTGAAAAACATCCCCACAGCATGATGCTGCCACCACCATGCTTCACTGTAGGGATGGTATTGGCCAGTTGATGAGCGGTGCCTGGTTTCCTCCAGTTATAACGCTTGCCATTCAGGCCAAAGAGTTCAATATTCGTTTCATCAGACCAGAGAATTTTGTACTTCAGGTGCCTTTTGGCAAACTACAGGCGCCTTTTGGCAAACTACAGGCGCCTTTTGGCAAACTACAGGCGCCTTTTGGCAAACTACAGGCGCCTTTTGGCAAACTACAGGTGGGCTATCATGTGCCTTTTACTGAGGAGTGGCTTCCGTCTGGCCACTCTACCCATACAGGCCTGATTGGTGGAGTGCTGCAGAGATGGTTGTTCTTCTGGAAGGTTCTCCTCTCTCCACAGAGAAAAGCTGGAGCTCTGTCAGATTGACCATCGGGTTCTTGGTCACCTCCCTGACTAAGGCCCCGTCCACACTACTGCGTTTTCGTTTAAAAACGGAGACCTTTTGCTACGTTTGCACCTCCCGTCCAGACTAAAATGGAAAAAAACGAAGACCTAAAACGGAGAAGTTTAGAAACGCTGCAGCTCCGTTTTGCGATTTGAAACTCCGGAGGGCGTTTTAGTGAAGACGGGGAGTTTAAAAACAAAACGGAGGAGTTTAGAAACGATGACGCGGAGGCTCACGCTCGGCTCTATGATTGGTTGTCATCAGTCATGACGTGTCCTTCCCTGATTCGTCCGCCACTGTTTACACCGGCACACGCATGCCCAGTGTTGGTGAATGGTCACGTGATCCGCATTTTCAGTCGCTTTAATGTGGAGGGAGATCAATTCTAATACGCAGATAAAGCGCTGGTGTGGACGGAGATCGTATTCGTTTTAATTTTCCAGTTTTAAACGAAAACACAGTAGTGTGGACGGGGCCTAAGGCCCCAATCGCTCAGTTTGGCCGAGCGGCCAGCTTCCATTTACGGATGATGGAGGCCACTGTGCTCATTGGGACCTTCAATGCTGCAGACATTTTTCTGTACCCTTCCCCAGATCTGTGCCTCGATACAATCCTGTCTCGGAAGTCTACAGACAATTCCTTGGACTTAATGGCTCGGTTTGTGCTCTGACATGCACTGTTAACTGTGGGACCTTATATAGGAGCTTAGATGTGTGCCTTTCCAAATCATGTCCAAATCAACTGAATATACCACAGGTGGACACCAATCAAGTTGTAGAAACTTCAAGGATGATCAGTGGAAACAGGATGCACCTGAGCTCAATTTTGAGTGTCATGGCAAAGGCTGTGAATGCGTATGTACATGTGATTTTTTCATTTTTTATTAATTTGCAAAGATTTCAAACAAACTTTTCACGTTGTCATTATGGGGTATTGTTTGTAGAATTTTGAGGAAAGTAATTAATTTAATCCATTTAGGAATAAGGCTGTAACAACATGTGGAAAAGGTGAAGCGCTGTGAATACTTTCCGGATGTACTGTATGATTAGAAAAAAAATAACACTGCTAGATTATGATGCATAAATGTTATCGAAAAAGAAATTTCTAAAAGGAATTGGTAAAGCTGAAGAGTAAATGATCTCCAGTAAACTGAAGCCCGTTCTATGACACATCCTATGAGATTGATAATCAGATATCCTAGATACATAACATTACCACTAGCATCTGCATAAAAGGATGCGTATGCACATGTGAACTCGGGTGTGCTATTTTTTTTAGTCTATGGTTTGAAAGGTAAATTCTGGATGCGCTCTTCCCTTAACAGCGGCACTGATACACGGGCAACTAAAGCACAGAGAATTTACAACATTCTATCACAATCCTGTTCTCATTATAATGCTATATATGGCGTGTATATTGGCACTGCACATAATTTTATTTTTCATGATAGAAAGTGATTGCAGTCCTCACTCGAAGCCATAACGAGAAACAACTTTACAAAACAAGTTTACTGTTAAAAAATGAGGAAAAAATAAAAGTGCTGCATTATTAATATCATCAATGATTTTGACCATCTCAAACAACACAATCAGTGTCAATAATGCATTTGAGCTCAAAATTAACGAATGGTCGGTAAACTGCAGTGTTTTGCAAGCTGGTTATTAAACTCAACCAAATGTGTCTTATATTTGAGATTAATCAGATATAGACAACAAAAGTAATCTTACAACTCACATCTGCTAAAAAAAGGACACCAATGCACACATGAACTTGAACGTGCTAGTCTGATGTGTAACTCTTGATGTGGATGTGGTCTTCCTTTGCGCTGAAAAACTAAAGCACAGAGAATTTACAACATTCTATTACAATCTTGTTCTCATTATAATGTTATGTATATGATAGTTTGGCGCTGCACATCTTGCACTTCACTGCATTTCATGATCAAAGTGATTCCAGGCATCACTGCAGTGTACGCTTTCAAATCCAGTTTCACTTTATTACGCTAACAAATCAGACTTTAGGAACCGCCCCAAATGCTTCAATAAAAATATATCTCTTTTTTTTCTGATCGGTTAAAGTCAGGGTGATCATCGTTTTCATGATCGATCGTCGCTGTCACATACGAGTTCTTGAGTACTCTTGCCCATCCCTAGTTGATACTGATTTTGCCAGGATCGGATAAATTGCCTGTCAGACATTTTGAAATTTGTCATAAATTGTGATATTTTCTTAAAAGCTTTGACCTTTTGGCACAAAAGTTTTTCAGTAGATATAAGGCTTTTTACAGAAAAGCTTTAGAAAACATTGTCAAATTAGTTTTCTTAGTGCCATAACCTTCCTTGATTTATGCTGATTCTGATGTTATATCAAATGTCAGAGTACTTATGGTACATTATCTTAGTCAGAAGTTGATGTGTCAGAAATCGAGTATTAAATCATTTACATTTATTCTTTTTTTTTTTTTTTTATTCATTTAGCTGACGCTTTTATCCAAAGCGACTTACAATGGCTATATGTCAGAGGTCGCACGCCTCTGGAGCAACTAGGGGTTAAGTGTCTTGCTCAGGGACACTGGTGTCTCACAGTGGATTCGAACCCAGGTCTCTCACACCAAAGGCATGTGTCTTATCCACTGCGCCATCACCACCATAAATAAAAAGAATTGTATTTTATAGTACAACTGTAAAATTTCAATACTAATATTTCCCTTTTAATTTCTTCATTTACAGATATTAAACCATTCAGCTTATATTTTGGCGGAAAACTGCAGGGATTCCTTAAAGCAGGGGAAGCCAACCCTGCTCCTGGAGGGTTACATTCCTGCAGACTTCAGTTCCAACCCTGCTCCAACACACTAACCTGCTATACCTTGAACACCTTGATTAACTGGCTCAGGTGTGTTTGATTAGGGTTGGAGCTAAACTCTATAGGATGGTAGCCCTCAAAGAGCAGGGTTGGAGACCACTGCCTTAGGGCGCTTTCACACTTGGTTCGATTGCCTGTTCTGAACACGAGTTCGATTGCTCCCCCCTTCCCCCAATGGACTTTGTTCACATTATATTATTTGTATCCGAACCGCAGTAATCGTGTTGCTTGGTAACCGGCGCCGCAATGAAAAGGCGTCAAAATGGATACAATTGCTCGCTTCACATTTGTTCTTTTTTTAACCTATGGTTTTGTTTTCAAAGAAAAGATACAGAATTTGGTACGATTGCGTTCATATCAGCAGCGAGTTCACATGAACCGTACCCCAGACCACCCTTTTTAAGCAGACTCGAGTACGGTTCGCGGGTGCGCACCCGAGTTCGAAAGACAGCATTCACATCATCCAAATGAACCGAATGCTGACGTCATTCGAACCCGGGTGCGCACCAAAAGTGCTAGTGTAAAAGCGCCCATAAAGTTTCATGAAGCACCCCAGTTTCAGCACTTTCAGCACTGGTTCACACCTCAAATCTCAAAAACGGCTCAAGAAATGGGCGTCTAAAGCTGTGGAGTGGGGAAAGTGTAGAGGGGGAGAGGAGGGGGCAGGGGTCTCCAAAACTGCTCTTATTATTTTATAGTTTATCATTTTAGTGTAGAGGGGGAGAACAACCATGAAAACACAGACCTACAAGTTCTACAACACACTATTACATTTATATATTTACTTCATAGACATCCTTCTCTGATATATCCATTCTGTTCTGTTTGCTCTGGTGTAAGTGTTTCTTTGTCACAAGCACTGTACACACTGCGTGGTATCGGTTGTTGGTATAGGACGGGGCTGTTCAATCCTGCTCCTGGAGGGCCACTGTCCTGGAGAGTTTAGCTCCAACCCCAATTAAACACACCTAAAGCAGCTAATCAAGGTCTTATTAGGCATACTAGAAGTTTCCGGGCAGGTGTGTTGAGGCAAGTCGGAGCTTAACTGTTCAGGACAGTGGCCCTCCAGGACCAAGTTTGGACACCCATGGTATACGAGCATTTTAATGTGTACGAGTGCAGTATCGGGCCCGAAACTGAAATCGGTGTATCCCTATACTTAAGCATTAAAAGTAAAAAGTACTGATTGATGATTTTTACACTCAAAATATGTGGAGTGAGGGAAGGGAGGGGAGTAAATGAATGTACTAGACACACAGATAGATCTTAAACAGGTTACAGCTCAGTCTGACATCATTATGAATTATGATTTGTCAAGTAGCCAGCACTAGTGAACAAGGAAGATTATGCAGACATGTACTGATCTGCACGACATTTTATTTTATTACCAAAACTTGTCATACACTGATAACTATTACTACTGATAATTACTGATTTATTCAAGTGTGCAAACAAGCGGAAATAACAAAATATACCATATAGTATACAGAATTGAGGAAAAAAACAAAGTGTGTTTTAACAAATATAAACGAACAATATAAAAACAGATGGCAAAACGTGTTAACATTTTAAGAGGAACACTATGCAAACATACTAGATTAACATAATTAACATCATTTGAAACTGCTACGACAGCGAGGAGGATGCAGGGGCCTTAATTTGCATTATTTTAAAGTTATGTTTAGTTTTTGCCAAAAACCTACCAAGTTCAAACAGTAAAACACAAATGTGGACATGTCCAGTGTCCACATTAAAGCATTTCATACAATGGGCTTAAACAGCTCACCCTTTACAAAAGATTTAGTTCACAAACAACTGACAGTCATGACATAAATATGATTCTCATTTATAGTAATAAACCCTAAAATTCAGCATTAGTAACATTAGTAATCTCCCGTTCTTGGCTCATTCTTAGTCAGACTTTTGAATTCAGTGAATTGTTTACCGGAGACTTACTCTGACCGGATCATTTGAATCAGTGAGTTGCTGACTCGAGAACAGATGCAATCGGATAGGTCCAATTCATGGTAGGGGTGGGCGCTATACCGGTATGAACGTGAATACCGGTATTATGTTGTGCCATGATATGGATTTTGCGATACCGAGGATACCGTCTACATATTCAAATTTTGCAGTTATATTGTTTTGTTCAATTTGGTACTCTTTACAACTGTTAACAACACTAATGACGATACAGAATCGAATACGCTGGCTGATTTGGCGCTTCATACGCGTGAAGTTGCTGAGGCGAGCCGCTGTGCTGTGACGCGTTCAATGAAGGACCGTAACGTAGAACACATCGCTAGTGCTAAGCGGCTGTTCATAAAGGATGCATCTTTTGCGGTGGAATGGGAAATAACAAGGTAATGAGACGCAAGTTTGACTTTTAACTTGAGCGCAGCATTTTTAGAATGCCGTTTCATTTGCGAGACGCGTGTGCAACACCAAAACAAGCTCGTCAAGCACAAAAAAACGTTAAAGTTCTAGGCTACTGTATGTTTGAGATCATGTCATGTTTTCATGAAGGTTGAAAGACTGAAAGCTGCTATTATTATCTTTGTTTTTACAAAACATTTACTGCTAATAATATTATCGTGGAGACATTTCCCCGCAATGTAACGTTAGGCTATGAATAACAGGAGGACACGACACACACAAGCGCGCGCATACACGACACTCACATAAGCGCGCGCGCGCACACACACACTGGTCTTATGGGGACTCTCCTTAGACGTAATGGGTTTTTTACTGTACAAACTGTAGGCCTTTATTCTGTCTCCTTACACTAATGAATTAGTTTATGAAAATTTTCATTGTTTTTTCTATACCTTTAAGTTCAATTTATTTGGTGCTTTGTTCAATCTCAAACCATTATTTTATTTTTATTATTAAGATGTCTGCACAAGAGTTAACTGTAATCTGTGCAAACATTAAACTTAAATTAAACGTCTCGCTTTGGTCTACACTGGAAGTGTTCTGCTCGCTCTGCTAAAGCTAAACTATAACAACAGATATTCCCGGACACAGAGCACACCCGAAGACGGCTCTCACTCAGAAATCAATAAAGTCTTCATTCGCTGCCGGTTCTCATTATGACAAGACGAGCAAAAAGTGGAAAGACATAACAAGTGCATTCAGGCCTACCTCATGTTGCACGTTTGCACTTTTTGAGAAAAAAAAAATGACACAATAAAATAAAATAAAAACATTTCAGGTCTATGTCCAATGAAATGCCTCACCTTTTTCTAGTTATCTAGTGTTAAAATACATATTTTCCCTGTAATTTAACTAAGGTGTACTAAAATGTGATTGCAATTTTTTTTCTCATATCGCGATATAATATCGATATATCGCCCACCCCTAATTCATGGATGCATTGTTCAGTGTGCTTTGCGAACCAATTTAACAGGTTAACTGAAAAGAATCAGCTTGTTCACAAGTCAGACACCGCTATTGCATCTCGGAGAGGGTAACAAATTCTTCAGTTCAAAATAACGAGCAACAAAACGTTTTTATGAAATGTAGTGGAGTAAAAAGTATGATATTACACTTTGGAATTTAGAGAAGTAGAAGTAAAAATTTCCCAAAATCAAATACTCTGTTACTGTACGTACGTTTTTCAAGCATCTGTACTTTATCAAAGTGAAAAATATAGCTGCAAGCAACGATTACGGGCCAAAGACCCGGCGCCACCGCCACCAAGATGGCTTTAGGAAAACTGTGCAAGACAGGCAATAAGCATTTAAAGCGAGTAAATATAAAAGGACTATGTAAAAGTCATTTGAATATGCCACATTTACTACAGCCATCCATGAGGTCAATTCAATTTAGATGAATTTCATGTCATAGGTCAGTTTCAAATGAGTGTTAAGTTATTGTTTGCAAGTCCAGAAGTATTTATCTTAAGGTCTTTTTATATTTTTATTTACCTAATTATTAAACTTATTATCTAAAACTATGTAGTAATTGCACTATAAATTAATACCATATGGGAGGGGTGGAGCATTATCTATAGTTAACATCATAAACCATAAAATTGGTGTAAAAAATGTACAGTTCAACTACAGGTTTTGACAAAAACAAAATGTTTTCTAAAATTATATCCCTCACATTTCAGCCTTTAAACCTTTAAGAAAAGGGATGAGTCAACAAAAAACGATATTTAAATTATGATTATATTTCAAATATATGCAATATGATATACACGTTTAGTAGGGATGTGCAAGACTAGTCAACTAAACGGAACAGCTGCTACTAGTCGACACTGAAAACTGAGTTTTCGACACTGAAAACAATAGTCGATTACACAGGAAAGAAATACACAATATTTTACTGGTCAAATGACTGTTGTTTTAATGTTACGGTGAAGAGCAGGGCGCGAGCCGTGGAAACGGAATGATGCCGGAAACGGCACGAGTGTTAATGAACGTCACTGCGCGCTTACACCACTCTGAAATCGCAGGAGCTCCGAAAGATAAAAGCTGGAGTGACGACAGTGAAAGACGAGAGAAGACCAGGCCTGGGACATTTACGTTTCGTTTTGTCTATGTATGGGGAGCAGTCGGCTTTGAAGCACCTGCCGTTTACTTTTGTTTTATTTATTTTAAAACTTCTATTTACCGTTCACCGGTTTCCCATTCTTCTCTAAGCCTTGAACATTGTTACATTTATATTTAAAAGCATTTTAAATTGCACATTAAAATAAAACGCTTGTAAAAGTAATTACCAATACCTTAAGTAGGGCCTAATCTTTTTATTTTACCTCGGATCACATGCGTGTCAGAAATGACAGCTCAAAAGACAACTGAGGTGCGGGAGTATTTTAAAATTAGAAAAAACGGAAAGGTTTTATGTAAGCTGTGCCATTTCAAACTGGCATAATTCCATTAGAGCCAAGCGTAACCATATTCAGCACATGCACGTAGGTGAGATAGCCAAAGCAAGCAAATGCCCATCTCGTATTCACTTGAACACTGAAAAAATAACTGAGCTTAAGAATCAGAATGAGTTTTATTCGCCAAGTCTGTGGCGTTTAGCTGCATTTTTTTATTGCCCCATAGAACCGCTTGCGGGAAAGTTATGAAATTTGGCACACTCATAGAGGACAGTCTAAACTGTCACCATAGCAAATTTTGAGTCTCTAACTCAACCCTCTAGCACCACCAACTGTCCAAAGTTGCACTCACGGTTATGCTAATAACTTTAAAACCGTAAGGGATAGAAACAAAATATTTTTTTCCTCGGCTCAAGACGATTGACATGACGTCATTTTCCATCAGAAACTTTTTTCCGCCATTTTGAACTCCTCCTAGGTCGTTGCTTCAATTTTCACGAAAATTTAACCAGATCATCGTTGGATCTTTGGATCGTTGGAACATTTTTTTTTGGAAAGTTGATTCGTCTACCCGTTCTCGAATAACACGCAAAAGAATTTGACAAAATTGAATCGTATCATCTTCAGACCGTCCTGACAAAAAGCTATGGATTTTGTGTCGATAGATGAAACCGTTTTCGTACAGCACAGCAACAAAGTTGAGGCATGATGCCAAAATTACTCTTGAGGCTGCATCACTGCAGTGCTTTGGCATATTGACACCCAACTTTGCATGCGTTATTATCACCTTATTCTGATCACACCACATCAGTTTCATAACAGCACCACCTATTGGTCAAAAGTGATAAACCATTAAAATCACATTACTAATGATTGTATTTGATTTCAGGCATTTTGCCTTAAATCATCTTAATATGCTTTAATTGCTCATTGTTACGGTTGCTTGCATGACTTATTGTGCCTTCCTTGTGACTTAACTGCTGCTTGCAGCTATATTTATTATTATTATTATTATCAGTAGAGAGGAGCACAATTAATGTGGAGATCTGGGTCACAAAAAATAGATTTGGGCCACTTATGCCTGCAGTGTAAACGCAGCCTTTAACACCCCGGTATAAACTCTGTGGCGCTTTCAAAATGTTACATTTCGACACCTAAAAATTCTGGGTCAAGCAATAGTTTGGGGTGGGACAATGTTAACTTAAAAAAAAAAGAAAGAAAGAAAGGGAGCTGGGCTAGTGCTGCAGTAATAACACACCACTTTAAAAAGGACAGGTCCTTTAGAGAAGTTTTCAGAGAAATTAAATCAAGATGCAGTAATATGTGTTAAAACAGGAAACCCTCATATTTTAGTAATAAATCTAATTAGAAGTGCAAATCCAAACCCCCCACCCAAAAATAAATAAGCTTGAATAAGTAATTTTATGATATGAATGGAGACATATTAGAGAGAGAAAAGCAGATTTTCAAAGATGTGGCATACCTAGTAAGGGTGTACTCCCTGAGTCCTGAGTGCAGGTTCATGGCAGAAAATGTACCTATACAACCCCTTAACCGCTTGTCCCGGCCGATTTTCCAAGTGACAAACAGTGGGCTGTTGGAAAAGAAAAAAACACCTATTAGCATCAGTAAAATCAGGACTTAAACAAGTGACCATAAAGTAGGACATTAAGTGTGAACATTCTGCTAACAATGTATACCAACAAAACAAAATCTAATTCTAGAATCACAGAGGCAAGTAAAACCAATCAGGCCTAATAATTTAAAAGCCAGAGTCTGTTCAGCTTCCACTAAAATCACATACAAAAGGCTTTGCACCCACAAATAGGATTAAGATCCAAATCTGTACAAACAGATGACACTTGCCCAATTCTTGCTTAATACGTTACCAAGATACCAAGGAGGTAGAAAGAGACATTTTATCAAATTCAGACCACACTGAATTAAAGGTGCAGTAAGCGATTTCTGAGAAATGCTTTTGAAAAACAAATCAACACTAGGGCTGTGCCGGCAAACTTGACAACCGTACCACCGTGATTGTAAAGCACCACCGCGGTGGCTGAGTAGCACCGGTGGTGGTCCGCCAAAACAAATTTTTTTGTACGTGAATGCTGTTTTACATGAATAGTATGACACGGGTGAAGCACAAAGCTTTGTTTACAAAATATATAATAGGTTAGCAATTAAATGTTACATAGCAGCAAAACGTTTGGATTCGTGACGAATGAGAGAGTTGTGCGTGAGCATAGGGGTGTGCCGGTTTCAGAATTGGTGATGATGGTTATGAAGTGAGTCAAATGTGACGGTTCTTAACATAACCGTCGTCTGGGGAGGGGCGGGGCGTTGCGACGTTCGTCTGTTCTAGGACAACTTAGTTTGAATAAACAAGCAGACACCGATTAGCTACTTGCTCTTCGTTTATTTAAATTTACAGCAAGACAAATAGCAGTGAATGTGTTTTCCATTAAATGATTCACACACAGTCAACAAATCCTTAACAAAAAAAAAAAAACAGGCCTATTCTGGTGGGTGCAGTGGTGGGGGGTGGCGCTGCCAATAAAGCACCTTAAAGCTGTCACAATAAACCGGCAAAAGTAATGATTATGAATATGTAAAATATAGCAAGGAGATATTTTAAATGTTTGTTAATAAACAAGTGTTTTCTTTGTCGGCTAAGATGAAGTTGACGATGCTGACTCGCGATCTTCGGAGTAGTGAACGCGCCAGAGAGAAATGCACATTTCATACGGATTGCATAAGTAGAGAGCAGTCTGTAGTCTGTTTTCTTTCGTTTTGAATTGTTCTGTTTAAAAGTAGACATGTCTGTGTTTGTGAGGGGGTAGGCTACCTTATACGCTGACTTCCAGTTCATTTATGAAACGATCTCCAGTTCACACGCCAGCGCCTCTGTTTTGTGATTATCTATCGTCTGCTATATTTACTTATTTATTAAATCCAGGCAATTGGTTGATGAAACATTGATTAAAATTAAGATACGGTTAATACAAAACGAAATTCGCTGTAGCAAAGATAGCCTACCTTTTTACTTGCACGTCAAATTCTTTTTAACACCGTTTGTGCTTGTTATTATAGTCGGTAGCGCACGTAAAGTTTATTTTGTAAAGCGGGTTTCACACGCACGGGTGATTTTAGTTTCGATTTCTCTCGCAGCGCAAAATCAAACATAGCTTAAATGTCTTGCCCTTGTGGAAGATAAAATTCGCTTTTCAGACCTTTTACAAAAGTAGAAAACATTAAGATATAAAAATGTTATATATTTTATATATGTAGGCTTAGGCTATATCACGCGTCTTTGTGTGGAAATATTAAACGAATGTTTTTTTGATATTTAGCTTTATTATATTATTTAACCCTTGTGCATCCGTATGGACATTTTTGTCCTTTTCAGTTTTGTTTTTTGATCACTTTGCCTGTGTTAATGCTAAATGTGGCACAGGTGTGTATTTTTATTGGAATTTTACTATTTCACCGCCATTTTCTTTAAAACATTAATTTTGCACTAGGTACACAAATACCCCATTGAAACTGCACTTTTTAATCCCAGGGCGATTTAACTATAAAATAATGCAATATTTGTTAAGAGGCTTTCATTCTGTTGGCAAGGCTTCAAAATGTAAATTTTTACTATTTTTTTTACCAGATGGTGCCATTTTTTCAGGTTTAGCCTATAAAGCAAATACTCGCTTTATTCCTGTTTTCTGCTTCGGCATATTATAGAGCCAATTGGATAAATTATGCAACGATATTTGTGTGGGTGTGTTGGTATGGATGTCAGAGTGTGGTTAGTATGTGTGTTATAAAAAAAATATGTGCATGTGTGTGTTTGTAATATTGAGAAAAAACCTCAACTGCAAATAACAAATCCAATTACTGTGTTGACCAGTGGAGTTTTTCCGGCACCCAATGGGGAAAATCTGTTAAAGAGCAACATGCAGGTTGAATTTATTTCTGAATTAATACTTTAAATTGTCTGCAGAGGTATTTTAAAAACACATATGTAGAAATTACTAATGAAATCTCATTTGATATTTTGATGAAAATGTACTAGGCTCTGGAATACGCCTTTCCCGCTATAGCAATGCGTCATATGACGTAGGCCGAGGTAAATAAAAGAGCTCGCGGTTAGCTTTCTCATTGTTGGGTGTTGGTGTAGTTAGAGCAGTATTGAGAGACAGAAAGTTTTAGATCGAGTTTTAGAGAAGCCATAATGGTAAATTATTGTGTTTGTGCTAGTTGCACGAATTCCAGCCTGTCAGGACATCGTGTCCAACATTTTCCTTCTAGGAAAAACAAGGCTTTCGGTCTTGGGTGCGTTTTGTGCAGGTGAAGAGAGCAGACTTCACTGCCGCGTCTGTTACCACACACTCGGTCGTTTGTGGCGCACATTTCACTCCGGAGAATTATGTGGAAAAGCGCCATTAGACTGTTGCTATTGTAGCTTAGGTATTGTCATTATTAATTTGTTGTTATGGCATGGTATTTAGTCAATGTAGATAGTGCTAACCAGCTTGGATGGACTGCATAATCACTGTCAGCATAGAATGGGAAGACAAAACGTTGCTGGCTTAAAGTCCCTGTAAAGGCAATTCTAAAAAAAAAATTATAAACCCATTATAAATGTTAGAAATGTATTGCTAAAACATATAAAAAAGACTGTGAACTGTGAAGTACTGAATTGTGGAGTTAGACCGTTAAACAGTTTTTCACCATTGTTATTTTCCGGATTTTTTGGGCGGGGCTAAAACGGGGCTCGATGACGCACTGGAGCCCCTGAGCTCCTCGACACGCCCCTACTTGATGACACACTGAGGCTGGCCCCTCCCCTAACAATAGAGCACATTCACATCAGTTCACCGCTCAATCGCGAGTTACTGTCAGTACTATTAGTTACTACAGCCTACAGTATGCTAGCTAGCTATGCCTTCGACACGGAAATGCGTAGGCTACTACCTGGATGCGATCATGTACTAAACAGATCGGTGTCCTTATTTAAATTTCCTAAAAACGATCACATCAAGAAGAGGTGGATTCATTTTGTGAAGAGCCAACCTTGATGGAGAGCTGAGGATCACCGCCAACACCCGCCTCTGTAGTGATCATTTTACACGGGATAGTTTCATAAACTTTCGTCGGAGACAACTGGGATTCACTGATAATCCGCTGTTACTAGTAAATGGGCCGAACCGACTATCTCCCGCCTCGGCCTTCATCCTCCCGTACCGAAAGCAGAATCACCTAATATTACCATCGGCAGCTTTCCCGTAAGTGGGCGTGGTTTCAGCGCAGCCAGCGGACACGCCCCCAGCGTTTGAGAGCAGAGAATAATGCTCATTTTTTCAACATTTTGATAGCTTATTTTATGTACTTGCCGGCTTTTTTATCATTCAAATTTGGCTGGGTGTCTAACAACACATTTTTCTGTTGTGTGACATACTCAGAACACATACTTAATTTTGACTTTACAGGGACTTTAAATTAAGACAATCTAAATGGATGTTTAATCAAGAACAAGGTCGAACGTATGTTTGCTAAAGCAGATTTATTGCAAAACACCATGGTACTAGCCATACAGTAGATGAACCAGCGTTAGCCACGGTGCTAACTTACATGAACTCACCAAGTCACTTGCCCTATTCGCCACTGGTTTTCTTGACACCACAACTCTACTTCTCTCCTCTGCCCATTGTTCCTCCCCCTGATCTCCCCCTGACTACTATCTCGCCTAGGAGGCTTATAATTATAGGCCTGTGGGCCATCATAAGCATGTTCGTTTACATCGGAGAACTCGGTTTCTTCATTCGCATCCATTGTAATCTGAGCTTGAGCTTGAACTTGACCAGACTCCCGTCACTTCCAGTTAGTGCTTTACAGACGCGGAAGTTATTTTATCACACTTTATCTCAAAATATTGTTAATGGCTAAATATATATTTCTCCAGTTAAGAAAATCTAGTTGTTCTATCATCAACATACACTATGCTATAAAGGGGTGTCCAACCTGCATGTTGCTCTTTAATGCGCACAAACAAAATCTTACCGAAAGCTCATTTTTTGAGATATCATCCTCAAATTTGGAACACAACTTGTTTAGATTTGTGGCGTTGATTTTCTAGCCGTTTTGTTTCATAAAATATATATTTTATATAAAATGATGTTCATAAATAATTTTCATAGACAAACCTATATAACTTTTTTTTGGATTTACTTACATTTTTTTTACTTCAGCAATAATCTGCCACGGGTCTTCTTTAAAATGAGACCACACTTAAGTCTGTGCTCCCAAGCTTCAAATTTTTATGAAAGTTTTTGACAGACATTTTTGTCTTCCATGTACCTACCTATGTGTAACTTTTTTTAATTGACGCACAAGGGTTAAGTTAATATTATTTACTGATATTTATTTAAATGCTTTACAGGCTTTAGTGCAGTGGTCTCCAACATGGTGCCCGCGGGCACCTGGTAGCCCGCATGGAGTCTCTGAGTCGCCCGCCGAGCACGTTCTATACACAAATCCGGCGAAACACGGAAGTAAAGCAGCGCCGCCATTACTGCGTGCCTTGCTGCTAAGGAAGTAGCGTTGGTCCCGTAGGCGGCTGTAGCAGATGTTAGCTGTACAAAATGTTATTTCTAATGTTATGTAGTTTTTTTAGTACGTATGCTGTCCAGTGATGCCGGGAAGAGCGTGTTGTGTGGTTGGCTGTTTTAACAACAAATAAAACCGTTTGTGAATTTCACAAACCTTTGTTGCGCATTGACTGCCCATGTTTACGGCCATACGGATTACACAAGTTCCTGGTGCGGGCGCGGGCGGTAATGAATGCACTCACTTAAATTATAAAGGGAGCGCACTTGCGCGCATTCAGTCATGCCAAACCATGCACGCAGTAGCCGGCTTGCTTTTATAACAGTGTGGTTTGTGTGTTAATGCTTTAATAACAAATAATTTATCAGTAGCATTTATGGTGATGTGTATGGTGGCGACACGTAGGCTAACTTGAAACTATTTGGAGGTAACTTCAACAGAAAAAAAAGTCTATTTGCGGGCGGGAGAAGGTAACATAGAAAGTAGTTGCAGGGCTCTCAAGAGTCACGCATTGAGCGTGACAGTCACTTATTTCGGTCTTTTGTCACGCTCTGCCGCCACACATTGTATTTCTCACGCTGAAAAACTATTTATAATATGTAATATGCCGCAGCGCCCAAAATGTATCTGGCCGCGCCGCTCTCACTATGAAACCGGCAGGAATCAAGCGCGTCTCGAGGAAGTTCATGCAGTCGTGTCCTCATATAGGCAAATAAACAGCTCGAGCGTGACACGTGCTTCAGCGTGTGTGTGTGTGTGTGTTAAATGAAACTGCACGTCGACAGCACCATTCATTCACACAGAACACGTAGGATTCGTATTTAAATAGTATTATTGCGGGGTATAGTAGGCTAATACAAAACAATGGTAGGGGAAACAGTTATTTTGGCTCAACTTACCTGTGTGAATCTGCATTTTCAGATATGAATTTTATTAAGAACAAACACAGAACACGCCTTACTGATGGACATTTGGAGGACTCAATTAGAGTTACAGTTTCGGGTTATACTCCCGATTATAGGGCACTTGTGGACGTTATGCAATGCCAAGCTTCCCATTAAAAGGTAGTTGTTGTTTTTTTTGCCCATAAAAGCAGGCTGATTTGGCCTATTTATTGTTGTAAGTGTGACAAATAACTCTTGACATTTTGTATTAAAATTGTGTTTAAATGTATTCAATGTAATGGGATCTACAGAGAGAAAATTATAAATACAATTATAATTGTAAATTTTTTATATAAATTCCTATAAATAGGATTGATTGATGAATAAAAATAATCTAATAATTAATAATAATTTAAAATGCTTGTGAGAAATGATTTACATTTATTAAGCCATGATGTCAATATTCATTTCATTACTTAAACATATTTTGGTGATTAAAAGTAAAGTGAAAAAAAGTGCCACAGTGTTTGTTTATATGACATATTTTAAAAATGAGAAATTGTTGATTTTTATATAAAAATTTGCATTTCTTTCTTTTTGCTCTATCGAAAACGTACCGAACGGTGTCAGCAGCTCAGCACAGATTATATTGAACCTAACCGTGAATTTTGTGAACCGTTACACCCTTAATATATAATTATAAATTAATTGTCATAGTATTTAACAATATTACTGTTTGTTGTTGTATTTTCACAACTTAAAACGTGTGTGTGCCTATATCAAACAAGTAGCCCTCTATTTTATTCCTTCAGGGAGCCCTCACTCACAAAAAGGTTGGAGACCCCTGCTTTAGTGTGAGGTTTCATTGATGGCAGTGCTCAAACACGCATGTCTGTTACGAAATTGATGTGTATATATCGTGCAAAAGTTTGTTTATTTCAGTAATTCAACTTAAACGGTGAAACTAATATATTATATTAGACTCATTACATGCAAAGTGAGGTGTCAGCAAATAATTGTCAATGGCTAAATAACAGTTGACTATGACCAAGACAACGGTTTCATATTTTTGTAATGCAGAAACTTAAGGTACTATCTAGCTTGAGTTAAAGGTGCTCTAAGCCAGAGGTTTTCAATAGGTGAGGCGCGCCTCCCCTGGGGGGCGCCAAAGAGGCACAGGGGAGGCGCGACACACGAAGAAAAAATATCTGTATCAGAGAATGTTTGTATGCTCTATTAACATAACAAGGCTTAAATTATTCCGGCAACGCATGCGATACATTTTTGTATATGATCACGCTCTTATTTACGCAAATACTTTTAAACCATCCATTCGTGACAAGACAAAAGAGAACGCGCTGTCAGTGAATGTCCTCCTGACACACACACACACAGACACAGACACGCACGCACGCATGACGCACAGAAAGACGCGCGCCCGTATCCAGTTCTCTTTCGCACTTGAACGAACATTAACCCACACATTTATGCCAAAATGTCCGTTTGGTCGAGTATCCTCACAAGAATTGTCTTAAATGAGTTAAATAAAATCTTAAATAGGAAGAGTAGGGGAGCGCGGGGCACAACCTAACGCGGGGTTAAATGTAACACTGACCTTTTACATATAGCCTAGTCGGGATCAAGTCGGTTGTGTTTCCGCTCTTTTTCTCTCGCTGCCAGAATACGGTCTCCCGCGAATTTGTGGAAAGTTTTGATAAGATTTCATGAAGATACTGGACAAAGAGTGTTTTGACACCATGCAAGTAAATTTTTTCATCATAGGTTTTTTTCGGTTTCTGAGTAGGGTGTGTACGTCACCAAATCTAACTTTATATTGCCTTAATTACTGTCTTGTTGGCTAAAACATAGCACCGTTTTGAGACATGTCCGCAAATCCTAGCAACAGTTTGCTAGGCTTAAAATATGTTTTACACAGCGGGGTTAGTTGTAGCACAGTGTTACAAACAAGCCGCCAAGTGTACAATGATAATCAAATGAAAACAGGGAGCCACACAACTTTTCAGGTTTGAGTATTTATTTATATATTTAACTATGTTGGGATTTAATTTTTTTTTTATTTAGTTTACTATGCATTGATCACTTGTTACTTTTTTAAAAATATAGCCTGGTTTTAAAGGGTTAGTTCACCCAAAAATGAAAATTAAGTCATTAATTACTCACCCCCATGCTGTACCAACCCCGTAAGACCTTCGTTCGTCTTCGGAACACAAATGAAGATATTTTTGATTAAATGTGAGAGCTGGATCACTCCTCCATAGGCTCCCTAAGGGAATGAAACTTGACGGCCCAGAAAGTCATTAAAGAAAATGTTTAAATATTCCATGTCGCAACAGTGGCTCAACTATAAGTTTATCAAGCGACGAGAATACTTTTTGTGCGGAAATAAAACAAAAATAACGACTTCATTCGACTATTCCTTTTCTTCCTTGTAGGCCTGAAACGAGACTTCAAGAGATTTCCACGACGCATGCGCGAGAATGGCGATCTCCTTCAACTACTTCAGTTCAGTTCTCGCGCATGCGTCGTGGAAATCTCTTGAAGTCTCGTTTCAGGCCTACAAGGAAGAAAAGGAATAGTCGAATAAAGTCGTTATTTTTGTTTTATTTCCGCACAAAAAGTGTTTTTTCGCTCCTCTTTCTGGGAAATCTGTTGCATGAAAAGTTAACCCTCTTCTTGATTTGTTGTTTATGGAGAAGAAAAATCAGGAAATGAGTCGGGGGAAACGCAACGGTGCATGTCGGACCGGATGCATCATAAACAAAATATTGCATAAATATCGCGAGATTTTCGATATTGATATTGAGCAACGTGATATCGCGATAACGATATTGATTCGATATATCGTGCACCCCTACTCACCACCTTTCAAAGGCTTTTCCAATGTAAATTCGGGCATGCGTTCCTTCTCCTTTTCCCTCTTTGTATTTTTGCAATCTGTTCATCAGAACGTCGTCTCTTTGGTCGCGTGTCGGCCATATCAAACTTAAAGAGTTAAAATTCTAACTTCCCTCTTCATGCTTCTCTCCTCCACACCCCCCATGTACGCTCACTAACCCCACCCCCAAATCATTCTTGTCGGTTATTGGCTGGAACACTGTTTGTTTTGTTTAGTGGAGCGGGTTGCCTCAGTTTGTTTTTGTTGCTGTTTGTGGAGCCTGGCCTGTCTACAGAGACCGCATTTTTTTTACAGAGTGTTCAGGGGACAGGCAGCTAGCGGATAGTGAGGAGATGTTTGCTGTATCTGTATGTGACAAAAAATGTTTTGGCCTAAAAAACGCGTGACATCGCTTAGAACACCTTTAAATACATGCATATATGTGTGTGTGTGCACAGTCCAAATCTGGTCAGTGTCTATCAGCGACAGCAGAAGGAGGCACTGCAGCCAAGACATTCATTCATTACCTAGTTCGACCAACCCTGACTAACCGGATAAGATACACATTCCTTTAACGGTCTTTAAAAATAACAAAATAAAAAAAAACTTACCTGAAAGGGTCTTAAATAATAAAGATTCAGTGTTTGGCAAGTGACAAAATACCAAAATATAAAACTCTTTGTGATTTAACAGTTAACACGTGAAATTGTGTGTCCTGGTATCACTTCTTTTGCTTTATTACTAACTTGAATGAAAAATACCGTAAGAGAGCTTTCAAATGTAAATCTCTGAAGGAAGCGTAAACAACAAGGTGTTGTTAGCTTACTAGCTCACGTTGGCTAACCACTAACAGCAGCTTGGAATAAAAAAATAAATATTACTCGCCGTTTCTTAAATCTAACGAATTAAAAAAGAAAGGGAACTGAGGAGAAATAAACAGAAAAAGTTAAATATTCGCTGAAATGTGAACCGTGTGAGCTGGCTAACGTTGCTTAGCATGTTAGCTTGCAGAGAAGCTTGAATAAAGAAGAGCAGGCTAACACCCATTTAATCACTTTCAGAGAAAAAAATACTTCAGCTCTACTAACGTTATCGAATTATCGGGTACATTAGTGATCGATAATTTCACCAGTCATCTAAATAATACATCCTAAATCTTTTAAACCTTCAATTGTATATTTTGTCAAAATTAACATTTAACCATCAATAAAATGAATCTATACGACTAGACTAGCGGGTGTTTATACATTAACAATTTTCTAAAACACCTCAGAAACTTCGAGTTTGGGAACATGACAACAGCTAATCGGGAGGGCTTGGGTTAGCGAGAAACTATTCCTTGCTGCATTTGGTTTAGACATCAAACAAAGTAATTAACATTACGGGAAAAAAGACATTCGACCAAGATGTGCACGAGCAAAACTTCGCCGAGGAAAATTAATACTCAAAACTTTGTTTGTTACTGCACAGAAAAAGGAAACACCATCTGTTGTTGAGGCAAACCAGGTCAAAATAGCCATCTTGCTAACGTTACTTACTAGGGGTCGTTTGTAAACCTGGGTGTTCGAGGAGGCTGGTATCCGTATAGATGGCAATAAAGCACGTCGAAGCAAAAGCAACACATCTCCGCAGAAACGACCATTTTCCTGCCTCCCGAGCCAGGTCCGGGACTGAGAGTCGGGGAGAGGCCCGTTGAGTTGTAGCCTCCTGGAGTTGGGGATAGAACATTGCCGCCGCCGCCGCCGCCGCTGCCGCTGCTACTGCTGCTACTACTACTACTACTACCCCCTGAACCCCCCAGGCCGTTCACCCGATTCACGTTCCCGGCCACGACAGTCGAAGACGACCCGATCCCCAATTCCGATCCACAATGTCCGGTCCCGGCTACCCCGCTCCCCGCCCCGCCGGGACCCCCCGCACCGGGGGATCCCGACAACTTCTGCTTCTTCACCCCGCAGCACCCGGCCGCCATCTTCGAACAATCTGCACCGACACACCGCTTCCGACCCATCACCGTCACCGCGGGAAGGGCGGGTCGAAACGCAGACCACACGTAGAAATCCCACTGCGTCAGCACGTACGACGGGCAATGCTCCACCTTCCCTTCCGTTGACAGACGTAATAAGCGAGAAGAGCTTACGTTATATCTCTCCAAGAGAGAGGGGAGAGACTGCAATGTCACCCGAAATTATTCCTTCAAAAAGACGTAGGGTACGCTGAAGCCTTACGTAGTGTTCTTAGGGAGACGAGCAGCTGCAAGTCTCCGCAAATTAAATGCTTCGACGGATCCAATGTATATTTGCTAAAGTAAGAGCCCCTCCTTTGGATGCTCTGTGCCGCTGCAACGATGCACGCAGGATTCTGTCAAAGCATGCACGCGTCCATCCATACATGAAATGACAGTCAAGCTAGGCAAATATATGGCCCGTAAAGTAGATCGGATTCAGGTCTCCCTATAAGGGAGTGGGGATCTTGAGAACGCAGGACCCAAACACGCCTCATGAACATTAGCAGACCCGAGAAGCGACGCAGTCTTTCAGTCAATCGATGTAGTTCGGCTGCATGTGTGATATTAGCACCATGCTAGCCACAGCTCCTCTGTTCACAGCAGCCCTCGGGATCCTGTTAGCCACACGACCTCCTTTTATTGCAAGCCCAACGTTTAAACTGAACTCAAAAGTTTTCCTTCGATGGATTGGAGTGCTGTCATCCGATTATTCGGGTACATTTTCAAGCGGCATAATATGGCCTCCGCCAGAAATCCACTGCATTCCCCCGGACTCTCTGAGTGTTCCGCTCACGGCTGCTAACATAAGCTCGGTTGCGGTTGAGAAAATATCCTATGCGATCATCTGAAGCACTCGTATTCTCTACTTTCACGCCGGAGCACAGAGCCCAGGACGTATTTTACGACAGATTCCTGCGTATAATACGCATTCTCCGTATTCACCAACTTGTACGTAATCACGGCGCCGTTTCTTCATCGAGGGACACAGACATCCTGCATTTGTTATGCGCTGAAACCTTTTTTACTGTCTATGGCTGAAACGCATAAATCCGTTTAGTCATCCTTTTGTCTTGTCATCATTAGTTTAAGTCTTCAACCTAATGGAGAAAGAATAGAGCAGTTAGCGAGTATCATGACCCAGCAGAATCCAGGCTGTCTGACACGAGCAACGTATGTTCTAACGCTAGTCACTGAAACGAGCCAAAGTGACGTCGAATCTGCACTCATTGTATTATTTTCAAACTCACTAAACGGTAGGATAGCCTCACCACCCCTTACCAAACGTATTATGTGTTCACATGACAATATAGAAAACCCAGAATATACATTTTTAAATGATGCATAAAACAATTATGATACCACCTTAAAATGTGGGGATAGTTCACCCAAAAAATTTAAATTAGCCCATGATTTACTCACCTTCAAGTCATCCTAGGTGTATGACATTCTTCTTTCAGACCAATACAATCGGAGTTCTATAAAAAAAATGTCCTGGCTACTCCAAGCTGTGAATGGCCGTTTCTGTTTTGAAGTCCATAAAAGTGCATCTATCCATCATTAACGTGCTCCACACGGCTCTGGCCGGGTTAATAAAAGCCTTCTGAAGCAAAACGATAAGTTTGTTAGAGAAAAACTTTTTAAAGTCAAATATCTAGCTTCCGGTCAAACGAACAGACTCGACTTAACTGTAAAGCGCAACTTTTGAAGTTTCATCCATCTAGTTCTCTGTCTGAACTGGTATCTCACTTAGCCCGGCTTCCAAAGAATAAATGCATTGCTCTGTAATTAATTCGATCAATTGCTCTAGAGTTCTATTTTGTAGAAAGAGTTTAATTTAGATTTTTCTTCTTATCTTGTTTTATTATTTTTTCTGTTCTGTATGAAACAACTCAACATTGTAGCAAAGTCCTTTTAGTCTCTGATTGTAGACAACTAGGGCCATGTAGATCAGAACACACAACATGTAATACATTTAATTTTTATAGCACTTTTCTAGACACCCAAAGACACATAAAACAAACAAACAAGGTATATAGACATGGTTACATAACTATAGCACAAGAAATGAAAAAAAAAAAAACCACATATACATGTAGATCAATAACGCACAACATGTATATCCACTTACACATATCATATGCACACTTTGTAACTCTTTTACAGCACAATTGGTCACTATATGTTAAAATATAACTATGTATAATACATGTATAAGTTTACATGCATTTTTTTCAATATGTTTATTGGTCTTTCATGTAAACAGTTTACAGAGGGAATTCAGTACTAAAGTTAACAATCTTAAACCACCCTCTGACAGCACACTTCAACCAATTTCAGAGTGAGTAGCTGCTATACAATAAAACAAAACAGATAAATAAATACAAATAAATCCATTGAAATAATATTTTTTTAAAAAGGGTAACAATTGGAAAAAGGGGATTATCTAACATACGCTAATTGTACTTATAAACTTCTGTAATTTTAGGAAATCACAGTTTTACATTACCACATCAGCATTGTATTCCAATATAATTTTTCATATAATTGATCAATTTGACCTCTCAAATAATTTTTTTTTTATTGCATTAAATATAATTTTATGAAGCTATAATATTTCTTTGCTCCTAAGGCCATCTTCATAAAACGTAAATGTACCCTCTGTTCAAGTTGCTATACTTATACGTCCCCTAATAAAATACATCTTGGATCAAATGGAAGTTTTGTTAATAGTACGTATATTTTCACAAGAGGTTTTAAGTCTTTTACATGGCCAAAACATATAATGTATCAGTTTCTACTTTAAATCATAGTGCAACATTCTGCATAAGAATCACTTATGTTATCTTACCGGTGTGTAATATACACTGAAACTGAATTAATCTATGTCCGCTGTTACATGAGAATCTTAGGGCATTTTCACAATCAATTTCCCAAGTATCTTGTTCAAAAATACATTCCAAATCTTTTTCCAGTTTGGATTTAGAGGATGTTGTATCCTCCCAAAAAACAATGAAATTGGAATACATGTAAGATACATAACCCAGGCCCTTTTTTCTCTCTTATAATGTTATCTATTGGGAGAGAAGTAAGCGTTTAAAGACCAGATAAAGTATTTTGTGTCTAATGATTTAGATGTTTTGCGTCGGGGGCGTTTATTCTGAGATAACAACCGGCTGGATGTACATTATCACTTACATAATATGTTCAGCTCCTCCTATTTCTAGACCCAAGATTCACTAATTTGTCTATATTGCAATGGCCAGGGTCTCTACTGCCAATAGAAAAAGTAGTGGAGAAAAAGAACACCCCTGCCTGGTTCTTCTTGATAAGGCAAATTGTGATGACATCGGAATTAGTTTGGACAGCTGCAGGTGGACTTTTACATAACATATGGATCATGTCAAGAAATTTTGGACCGAAATTCATTTTTTTGCAAGACTGCCAACAAGTAAAGCCATTCTACTTGGTTGGAAGCTTTTTCTGCATCTAGATAAAGTGCAATCACTGGGGAGTCTACTTGTTCTGCCGAGAATATGATATTCACAAGCCTCCGTATGTTGTCAAAAGAGGACCTAATGTATTCTTCATAAATCCGGTCTGATCCATATGGATTAGATTTGGTAAGACTCGCTCTAGACGTAATGCAATCATCTTTAAGCAATGAGATTGGGTGGTATTAGGCACATAAATTAGGATCTTTACCAGTTATCAAAGCTTGATTAAGAGGTTCTGGTAACTCTTTTTGTGCACTGTAAAACCTGATGAGTTAGTTCAACTCAAACCGTTTGAGGAAACCGATTGCCTTAAATCATTTAAGTTTATTAACTCAAACAATTTAAGCATAAAAAAATATTTGATTTGTGTCCAAGTAACTCAATAATTTATTGTTAAGATAACTTGGGTAAATAAAGTTAATAGTACTAATTCCATTCAGTTAATATAACCTAAATCTATGAAGTACACTGTAAACCCAAATAAGTTAGCAGAATTCAAAACACTTTTATTAGTATAAATTTAGTTAGCTTTAAAAAGCTAATCTGCTAACATAGTAAATGCTAATATTTTAGCAATAGTATGTTATACAGAAACACTTGTTGTATGAGCGCAGCAATATAAAGAGATTATTTGCTCTCAAATCAAGCTGCATGCACCACTGTCACCATGATGGTAACTATCCTAAAGCCTACATTAACAGAAATTCTTCTAAATTAGCATGACAAAACATTAATCACTACTAAATCTCACACATAACATTAATCTTACACAAAAAAACACATTATATTACACTTAATTTTAGCATTTACTCTCCCTTTCGGGTGCCATCGGCAAAGCATGCTGGGAAATAGACATCCCAGCTGTTTCAGTTAAACTTGAGTTCGTCTAAATTAAAATAAATAATTTCATAAAACTTAAAACAATGAAACAGTTCAGTTTACTTAAAATATATCAGTTCTGTGAACTTGAAAGAAAAAGAAAGTGCTAAATACTCATAAAAGTTAATTTGACTGAACTAATTTGTTTAATTTAAGTTTGTCCTACTCAAACCAATTAATTATTTTGAGCGTTAGGGTTTACAGTGTGAATTGCCTCCGTATACAGTACATAGAGAACAGTAGATTGACTAATTTTGGGGAAAAAAAGTTCAACCGTCCAATACAGCTAAGGCCGAGACTGCAGTTTGAATCTCTCCTTTTGAGATTTCTTTCTCCAGATCTTCACGGTCTTCATCACACAAAACTGGAATATTCAAAGGAGGTATGAATTTCAGTTTAATCTATTCCTTGGGTGTTGTACAATAGTTTGTAAAAGCCTAAAAACTCTTGGTTAATTGATTTAGGGTGTTTAATAGTTTTAAATTTCTTGCAAGTGAAAAGTAACGTGACGTGTTGCCAAGTATGGTGTCCCATACTCTGAATTTGTGCTCTGCATTTCATCCATCCAAGTGCACACACACTGTGAACACACACCCAGAGCAGTGGGCAGGCTTTTCTTTTTTTGGCTTCTGCGCCTAGGGAGCGATTGAGGGCTTGCTCAATAACTCAGTTGTGGGTAATGAGAGTGGAAGAGAACGCCGTTCATTAACTCCCCCTACCTACATTTATTGCCGGTACTGAGACTCGAACCCGTGACCTTCGGGTTACAGCTCCGACTCTAACGATTAGTCCACAACTGCCCCTAAAAATAGTGGCACTTACGGGGATTGTTATGTGATGATTGAACTGTTATGGTTTTGCTAACTTTTTTTCTAAGCTGCCAAGCTAGAACTTTTTTTTTTGCATACATATTTCATTACGGTTTCATCGCTTCAACATCCAAGACCGGACAAATGGACGGATGTTGAGCAAGTGAGGAGTCACACTGGACAGGAACACTGGTCTTGAAACACAAAAAATGTGAATCATAATTATTTCGTTGCACAAATTTCAAATTAGGCATGTATGTTTAATGTTCCTACTTCCTAGCTTTACTGATTAATTACAGTCACCTAGTGTAAACCAGTGATTGTCAGTGAAAGAAGCAATTCATATACGAAAAGCACTCAATTTAAACCGCTCAAGTAAAAGCACTTCATCACTTTTCCCAATGTACTACTTTTTGTTCAATTCAAGCATAAATTAATTTCAAAGCTCTTCAGATCGCATATTCAGTGGAAAATTAATATATATTATAGTTCTGAGAATAAATGTTAAGTAAACGAGAATGTATCAATATTTCAGTGAATGTGCGCACACTTTTGGACTAAAAGCTCTAATGGTTGAAAGCGCCGTTCACAATAAATAGGAGCAAACACGATTGAACAGGCTGGTGTCTTATTACATTGAAAATATCATAACTTCTGCTTTCATTTGACTGCGGTTGACAGTTTTATTTTAATAAATATAAAAAATATAAAAGGTGTGCATGATACTTGACACCTACATGAAGACTTTACAGTTGGTTCAGTGACTGCAAGTCATTCTCTTCAAATGCTATGGAGCTTTAATTTATGGTATATTTTGTGAGCCAATACGGTAGTGAAAATGAAGTGAAATTTTGACATTTGATTTGAAGGTTTAATTTATTAAATAAGTTACTCTCAAATGTATTTGTTTATTTTACTATAATATGCATTACTGACAGTTATTCTTGCATGCAATATCCCAAATTATATGGAAACAACATATGAAACCATTTCACTGCAGCGTTTTGGATACGTCACATTATTCGACCTATATTTGCATTCCTCATGAAACGATTTTACTGCTGCTTCGCTTGAACTGAAGGTGCTATACGATTGTGCTAAAACTTCATATCAGAAGCAACAAATCACAAAGTTTATTGCGATTTTTTAGATGGGAGGCACTAAAAACTTTTGTTCATTTATCAACTGAAAACAGCACTGACTGAGAGATCCATTCTTGGGATTTAAGAATTGATATCGGTTCTTCAAAATGGGAATTGATTCAAATTGAGAAATCGATACTTTTACCCAGCTCTAGTCTTCATTAAACTCTGCCAACCGATTGAAGTTCATATTTGAGCATAGTGGCCTCTAACCGTGATCCCCAACACTGGTCTGTAGATATGGCTCAAGTCCCTCCTTCAAAGTGAGTCTATTCATTTTTCACACGAGCAGAACAAGTCTGCAGCACTTGGCTAAATATGCACCTGTCACCAACAATGTAATATTGGTATTAACCATGCATAACATTACAGCATTCTAAAACAGCCTTTTTCCAGGCAGAATTTAAAAAGGAATTGTGTATTTAGATATTTTAACAGCAATATGTTAAGAAATTAACACCACAAAAATTAAAATTAAGTCAATAGACTTTTAATAGAAATAACATTTACAACCATGACTTTCAAATGTCATACAGGCAAATTGCTTAAAAGTCTATAAAATTACTCATGACGTGAGCAGATCATATTGTTAGTTAGTGCATTAACCATTCATTCAAATGAATTACCATTAATGATAAACTACCAATTTAGCAAACAAATGTATACATTTAAACCACATAAAAAAGACAAGACGACAAGATAATTAGCAGGCGCAACTATTACATTCTACTACTGTACTACTAATGTTCTTCACGGATGGGTGTGCAGCCAGAGAAGAAGCTGTTTTTGAAGTTATTTAGGCCTCTCTTGTTCCTCCGAAGGAAGCTGGAAGTGTTGTTCATCGCTTCAGAGTCATCGCTGTCACTCTCGTTGTCAGCAGCGACTGGCTTTTTTTCAAGCTTCAGATCAGCAGGCAGGCAGCCCATGTCTCCAATCTCCTGTTTATGATACAGCAAATACGTGTGTTCAATCAAGAGTGACTTTAAAGGAATAGCCTACACAGTCATAATTTACTCCTAATTACCATGACATAATTATTCATGACATTCTTAAAGCAGTATGCTGTTATTTTCAGGGTCGATGACAAATAAAAATGACCAAGATAAAGAAAAAAAAAAATCATTAAACAAAACTTTAAAGGGGTGATTCAGGATTTTGGACATCGGGCCTCATTTTCAAGTTAGCCTCAGTGTTATTTATCAGTGGGGACAGTTTTCAAAAATTTTCATCCAGTCGTTCCAGTTGCATAGTTCACCGGTGCTAGGCTAGCGCGAGTCAACGGTAACTGCTAGCCTGCCATTAAAAACAGTTTTACCCACTCCACAGTACACCAAAAGCATATAAATTATAACGCCAGACTATCGATGTAAATGTCTGTTAAGAGAATAATGTTAACCTGATTTGCAATGGGGTTTGAATAATTTCGATTGTGTGTGTGTGTGTGTATATATATATATATATATATATATATATATATATATATATATATATATATATATATATATATATATATATATCATTTGTAATAAACCTAAAATATTGTTTTTATTACTGCTGTCAATCTATACATTGTATTATAAGATTAATCACACTCTCGGTTAATCACACTTTCGTACTAGCACCGTTGCTGTTCACCCTGTACATGCTACCTTGGGAGATACCATTAGGAAGCATGGCATTAGTTTTCACTGTTATTCTGATGATAGGCAGCTGTATATTTCTTCACGCCCTGACGAAACTTACAAATTCACAAAATTAATGAAATGCATAGCTGATATAAAAAATTTGTATGACTAGTAATGTCCTACTAAATTCTGAAGAAAAAAAAAAACAAAAAACCCCCAAAAAAACCCAACAACATTCTAATTATTGGACAAAAAAACCTTCCTCACACAATAACTTAAAATACGGTTTAACACTTGATGGCTGCTCTGTTAAGTCTTCATCATCGGTTAGGAACCTGGGTGTGCTCTTTGATAGCAATCTATCTTTTGAAAGTCACATGAATAGTATCTGTTGAACCCCATTTTTTCATCTTAAAAATATATCTAAATTACGTCATATGCTCTCATTGACAAATGAGGAACAATTAGTCCATGCGTTCATGACCTCAAGGCTAGATTATTGTAATGCTCTACTGGGTGGTTGCCCTGCACGCTTAATAAATAAACTACAGCTAGTTCAAAACGCCGCAGCTCAAGTTCTTACCAGAACCAGGAAGTATGACCATATTAGCCCGGTTCTGTCAACACTGCATTGGCTCCCTATTAAACATCGTACATTTTAAAATATTGCTAAATCACTTACAAAGCACTAAATGGTTTAGCTCCGCAGTCCTTGAGCGAGCTCTTAACGTATTATAGTCCTTCACGTCTATTGTGAGTTGCCAGTTGATAATACCTAGACTATCTAAATCGACTGCAGGCGGTAGATCCTTTTCCTATTTAGCACCAAAACTTCGGAACAGTCTTCCTAACATTGTCCGGGAAGCAGACACACTCTGTCAGTTCAAAGCTAGACTAAAAACACATCTCTTTGACCTAGCATACACAATACATTATAGACTTCTATAATTCAATGTTAGGCTGCATAGATTAGGTCAGCCGGAACTGGGAGCACTTCCCTTAAATCTTGATGTACTCGTTACATCATAAGAAGAATGGCATCTACGCTAATATTCGTCTCTCTGTTTATCCCTAGGTTTACCGCAGTCTGCCGGATCCGTGATTTGTGATCTGATGAAGGACCAGCGCCTGGACATGATGACAACGCAGTCCTGAAGTGTCAACTAGTCCGTCCCCTGTGAAGGCCTCCTTCCAATCCCTTACCTCTCTACAGATAAAGCGTTGTAGGGATAGTTCTGGTTCTCTATTATAAATTTTAAGGCCAGACAAGTAGTTTGTTGAGGGTTGGTTTTTTAGGGAAGGACTACATGCCTGCGTACATATATTCAAACGTGCATACCTGTGGAGTGGGCTCTTAATACGCGTGTGCGCGCCATCGGCGTTCTCACAGGTTCACGTTTTTGAAGTTTGCGTAGAGAGAACTTAAGAGTTTTCTGTTAAAACGGTCCCTAAGTTAACAACTAATGATTGTTGCGACGGAAGTGAATCAATCAAAACTTTAGCTGGAAAATAACTTTATTCGAGAGCTGCTATAAAACCAAAACAATCTCTGTTACTTTAATTTCCTATTATCACTGTAAAGCAGCTTTGAACAATCCTTTGTTAAAAGCGCTATATAAATGAAGATGACTTGATGTGCGATTTATCGCAAATAATCGCACACTTTTAACGTTTTGTTGCTTCGTCGACCAAAGCGCAAGCGGATCTAGCTAGACCGGAAACAAAACAACAGGCGCGCCGCACACACGTTTGGGCTTGCGAGCCGGCCAAATAGTTGGTTAACGTTGCGTTTTGAGTGGATGGCGAGCGCGAGACGCCGAAATGGATGCCAATAAGATTCTGAATGGAAAGTTTACTTTTAAAAAGTTGCCAAATGGTTCCATTGACAAGACCAAAGTGATCTGTGTGTTTGTCGCTGTGAACTGAGCTATCATCATCGCAGCGCGTCCAGTCTGAAATACCACTTGATGGCCAAGCGCACACACACACACACACACACACAACTGATGCGAATTCTCCGCCCCCTCGTCAATATCAGGACCTCGTCAGTATTTCTTTCACCCTTTTATTGATGGACAGTGTTACATTGAGAGATTATTCGCTCCAAGTGAGAATGTTAGTGTGAAATTGAACAGTGTATGTCAATGTTGTTTTCAATAAAAAACATTTGCACAAAGCAAGCCGATCCACTTTTCCATGTTGATAAGAGTATTAAAATGAGAAAAAAATAATGGGACAAAAAGAAAATCAAGAGACATTTAGAATAGATAAAAAATAATTGCGATTATTCGCGAGTTAACTATGACATTAATGCGATTAATCGCGATTAAATATTTTAATCGTTTGACAGCCCTAATATATATATATCTATATATATCTATATATATCTATATATATCTATATATAAGCGGTCATCTCTCTCTTGAAACCAACACGGAAGTGAATTAAACTGCAATTCATCGACTGACCGCTTGAGGCAGGCTGCAGAAGTGAGTCAAATCTGTATCTCCCCCATGTTAAAATGCCCAACTTTACAGCAGAAAAAAACATTTACAGCCTGGAGCAAAAAGTGGATTTGGTCTTTATAGCTTATTTTACTTTATAGCTTATTCATGACAACTGTGAGGGGGGTGAATTTTTTTACAACTCATCCGTTTAAATTATATTAAGCCTGCATAATTAAGGGCGTGGCCAGTTGAGTGACAGGTGGATTGCGGCCGTTTGCCTGCTGTCTGTTCACGTCACTCTCAGCTAATTCCAGCCGCTGCTGTACTTGCCATCTCTGCCGTGTTTGTACTTTTCTCGGGATTATTTCATACAATTTAATACGCGCATTATACCTTTGCCCACGCCGTTGGATTCCGTTGTTGTCGAGTATGGAGAGAACAACCAGCCCTGTATTTCCAGTTGTTTTCCTCACATGCACTAACGTTAATGGATGTCTGACAATTTTCTTGCTAAAAACATCTATAGATATAGAAACCACTCTCGTTATGCGGCCAGTAGCTCCACCCACGTCCTGCCTTTTTGCCTATACTTTTTGCCCATTTTCTGTTATCCGGTAGTGACGAAAGGTGACGTGCTGCCAAGATGGCGACGGCCGGCCCCGCCCACTTTTGGCTTCAAAAACGCTCTTCAGAAACCTACGGGTGACGTCATGGACACTACGTCCATATTTTTTTACAGTCTATGATATATATATATATATATATATAAAATATTTTTTTTGTTATTTATTTGACTGAATATGAACAACAAAGACACATAGTGCAGTAAGAAGTGTAAACATTGTGAAAATTGTCTTTTGCAACAAAAATACAAACAGTGCAAATTATTTTCATATTTATTCATAAGTAATATTTTCATATACCAAACGGAACTATTGGCGGCGCCAGTTATCTCTCTCGGACGCAATTCCACTGGGACAACACAAATTTGAAAACACAAATTTCAGTGCCTCATCCAATGTGTATACCGCTGTTTTATATTTGTTTTTGAATTGGGTTATGCTTTGTCAGAGAGAGCTCCCATGCAAAACTGTTATTTTGAGTTTGTTTTCATGCAAGCAAATATGCATGCACGGACGCACTCATGCAGCTACTTTTACTTTACCTCAGTTCAAATTTCCAAAGAAAGATGCTAATTGGTCGTGCAACAGACCAAAATCTATATTTATTTGTTGAGTAGATGATAGTTTCAACCAATCTGGGCATGGGGTGGGACTAAGCATCAACAATCATTCATGATTGGCTCAGAGGAACAAATCACATGGGTTTCTTTGACGAATCAACGCTGATCAAAACTTGATGACGCAATCACATTCACTACGGAGCCGTGAATCTCCTCTTTTTGGGACTTTTTAAAGCATACGGATTGGATTAGCGGTTCAAACGTTATTAAACATTTTAGGGCTGCAACAACTAATCGATAAAATCGATAATAATCGATTATGAAAATCATTGTCAACGAATGTCATTATCGATTAGTTGGTCTGCTTACGTCACGGGGAGTGTTTACTGGTGATTGGTTGAAACAGGCCAATCATGATGTTCTCTGTCTTACATGCGCTTCATGAGGCACACACGCAAGGTCTCTCTCCCTCCGCCGCTCTGCCGTGCGCGCGCTACACGGTTTGGAGCAGCCTCTACTGTCTCGCATGCGCGCTCTTGCTCGCGCGCTCTAGATTCCGAGAGACTTGGGATGTCTGTATTTTAGTGCTGTAGCGGCGCGTCGATGACGTCGACGTCAAAATTACGTTGACGTCATATTTTTGAGTCGACATTTCTTTTTTTTTTTTTTGCACCGTTCCCAGCGGCAGCCTACAGCTCGCCACACACACGTGGGAGACCGAAACATTGCAGAATGGAGGACGAAGACAACTAGAAGTGAATGTGCTTTCCATTAAATGAATCACACACAGTAAAAAAAAACTTTGCAATTTAGACGCGCACACTGGGTGCCGGTGCGGTGAGACGTACATGCTCAGGCAGATTCGTATAGCGGATTCGTATATTCAGCACTCAGCCTCCGAAGCACCACTAACTCCACCGTAAGCTGATATTCGTATTTAAAAATTCTCTATGATAAAAAATGTTTGTAAATATTTTAATAACACGGTTTTGGCGGTTATAGAGTTCTAATGACGGTGTTCAAATACATAACATTAGACGTTAGCCAGCTTATAGTATCATGATTCAGTACACTAGTTCGTAGGGGTGTAACGGTACACAAAAATCACGGTTCGGTACGTACCTCGGTTTTAAAGTCACGGTTCGGTACGTTTTCGATACAGCAAAAAGAAAGAAATGCCAGAGAAATGTCCTATTTGTTAAAAGAAAAAAATATTTTTAAATAACTGAGTTTCCCTACATCTTGAAACTTTCAGGTTTATAAATGGGTTATCTTTGAAGGATGAACAAATAATGTTTTGGTCATCACATTAAAAATAGCATTTATATATATATATATATATATATATATATATATATATATATATATATATATATATATATATATATATATATATATATATATATATTTATTTATATATTATTTGAGTTTTGAAGTGCTGGAAAAAGATGTGTGAAGTACTTGAAAGCATTTCACTATTCCAGCCAAACTGGTTACAGTGAGTGTTACTATATTAAATCCATGGTGAATGTTGCTGGTCTGTGGACGTAAAGTATTACTAGTTCAGTCACGGCACAAAGTTTCTCCTGGTTTCCACGTCAGCGCTGTTTGATCTAGTAATAGAGATCTACGGTTAATAACGGAGAAATGTGAATGCTTCTCACTAGATCTCGCAGCGATGTTATTACTTCAGTGGCGAATTCAAATGTTTTCTTCACTGGATCTCTTAGCGCTGTGTTGTAACAGTGTCGCTTGATCGAGATCGGCTCGCGCTGTGCACAGATGTTGCTGGCCCGAACTGATAAATGGTCCGTTAAGCACAATATAATGAGTAGCGCAGTTTCGTTCCGCTTTCATTACGCTTGCCATTTGATGTTGCGCAACGTTGTGGTGATCGCGCCAGCGCGAATTTTGTCGGCAGGAAAAATGGTCCAAGGAATCGTTCGGTTTGTATGCGTACCGAACCGGAAGCCTCGAACCGAAACGGTTCAATACGAATACATGTACCGTTACACCCCTACTAGTTCGTAGGCTATTTATTTGAGATACATTTTTTTATTAATCGAGCAGCAGAAAAATAATATTTATATTAAATCGCCCAATTAGTCGTTAGATTAGTTGACTAATCGATAAAATAATCGCCCGACTAATCGTTTAATTAATAATCGCTTACCCCAGCCCTACTGTATTTTGTCTCGAGCATCAGGTTGCGCAATCAGTTCGCTCGCAACATAAGTGATGGATTAAAATAGCGGTTGATGGGTTAAATTAAAATGGTGTTTACAAAGTGAAGCACTAAATATAAAGGTTTGAATTGTTTTCAAACGCGATCTACCGCGGCTCTATGTTCACGCTTGTTTTCAGTCTTTCTATATTTATTTTATCAATTTATCCTTATAATTCAATTAATTTTAAAAATAAATTAAATGAATTATATATTTTAGGTGTTTTTAGTTTATATATTATCTTTTAGAGGCCTGCATTTCAGCCCGAGCCCGACGGGCCCCGACTTATTTACGCTTCTAGGGCCGGGCTTCGGGCCAATTTTCACGTCATAGTTCACACGCGGGCCGGGCCTCGGGCCTGTTTTAGGCTTATCTTTTTTTATAGCCTATTTTAGACATTAATTAAAATAAAATATGAGAAGATGACGATTGAAAGCAAACATAGAAAGACGTTTTATAACCTATCACACTGACATGACTGACACATGAGAGTCTGCTCACGCACACAGGTTTCCCGGCGGCGCGATCTGGGATTCGCGCGACCGGCTCGTTCTGTGTTTAGTGTCCCGGTAGCGAGCGTGACATCAGCGCAGCTGGAAAATGTACGACTGGATTAAAACCTTCCACTGTGGATGCTGTGCTTTTTCTTTACGATGCTCTGAGACTGTTCTTAGCCATGTTAGAAGGTTGTTTTTTGTTTGATTGGACTTTATCTTCATGAGTCTGTTGGAAACTATTGGAAATAAGAATGGCCATGTTCTGTAGTGAAGACTTGATTTTTGAAGTAAGATAACCTGCATGTTTGTTTTTAATGTAATTTATATGATTTGTTTAGATTGCATTCTCTGTATTGTATAAAGTCATTTAGTTTGCGAGCGCTGTTGCGACTGAGCAGCAGACCAGTTTGCCTCAGCTTTTCAAAAATGACAATAAACGTTTAAACAAACGTTAACTGTCTGTGTGATATGCTTAAGTTGTTTTATATATATGGATTTTATTGTAGCCAAGTAAAGTGTTGATTTGAGAGGCTATAAATGGATCAAACATGTTTAACTCGCTGTCGGCTGCTTGGTCGTCATACAAAAAAAAAAAAAAAATTTCTAAATGAACTTTATAAAGAAATGAAAATAAACTTACCGGTAAATACTTTGCCATTGAGAACAAAACATATCTGTTTTACTGACTGCAACATAGGGCAGGCTGTGTATCTTTTTTTTTTTCTTTCTTTTTTTTTAACGGGCTCAGGTCGGACTCGGACTGATCATTCTGATGAGCTGTCGGACACGGGCCGGGCTAGGGCCTGAGCCTAGATTTGAGGCCCGTGCAGGGCTCTATTATCTTCACATCTGAACAACATGTCAGTGTAAATTTGTTTTAAAGTCCCTGTAAAGTCAAAATTAAGTATGTGTTCTGAGTATGTCACACCACAGAAAAATGTGTTATTAGCCATCCAGCCAAATTTGAACGATAAAAAAAGCCGGCAAGTATATAAAATAAGCTATCAAAATGTTGAAAAAATGAGCATTACTCTCTGCTCTCAAACGCTGGGGGCGTGTCCGCTGGCTGCGCTGAAACCACGCCCACTAGCGGGAAAGCTGTCGACGGCAATATTAGGTGATACTGCTTTCGGGACGGGAGGATGAACGCTGGCGGGGGATAGTCGTTTCGGCCCCGTTCACCAGTAACAGCGGATTATCAGTGAATCCCAGTTGTCTCTGAGGAAAGTTTATAAAACGACCCTGTGTAAAATGATCACTACAGAGGCGGGTGTTGTTGGCGGTGAACCTCATCTCTTCATCAAGGTTGGCTCTACACAAAATTAATCCACTTCTTCTTGATGTGATCGTTTTTAAAAAATTTAAAAGACACCGATCTGTTTTGTACATGATCGCATCCAGGTAGTAGCCTATATGCATTTCCGTGTCGAAGGCATAGCTAGCTAGCAAACAGTAGGCTGTAGTAACTAATAGTACTGACAGTAACTCGCGTTTGAGCGGCGAATGCGAATGGGGTCGGGAGAGATCAGCCTCAGTGGCCTCGGTGTGTCATCAAGTAGGGGCGTGTCCACGAGCTCATGGGCTCCAGTGCGTCATCGAGCCCTGTTTTAGCCCCGCCCAAAAAATCCGTAAAATAGCAATGGTGAAAAACTGTTTAACGGTCTAACTCCGCATTTCAGTACTTCACAGTTCACAGTCTTTGTAATATGTTTTAGCAATACATTTGTAACATTTATAATGTGTTTAGAATTTTTTTGTAGAATTGCCTTTACAGGGACTTTAACAAAAATGATGTTAAAACATATGTTGAATATAATTTATTTTATTTTTTTACATTTATCATGGTTATCAACTTGCCATCGGCAATTATCATTAAACACAATGCAAATATTGATATTAGAAAAACTCAATGTGTGGCTTTTGCACTTTTTAAAGTACACATTTACACATAAATACCCTGATTTAGGGTTTTATTTAGTTATAATAAACAAAAAAATCTAATTGAATTCATCCGATTAATTGGAAAAATAATCGTCTGATTAATCGATTATCAAATTAATCGTTAGTTGCAGCCCTAAAACATTTAAGAACAACAGTTATTTTTAGCCGCCAGCGGCTTTATAGGGTTAAAAAGTCTGCTTTTTCTTATTCTGCCATATTTTCTGCATTTCCATATAGTGTAAACCATTCCTCCAGAAAGAGAATTGGTCAGACAAAAAATTTCACCCTTGATCTTACCCTTTTAGTAGGTGGTACACTAGGAGGTCTGAAAAACGTAGAATCTAGAGAGCTGACTGCTGTGGGGTCCTCAGGAACGACAGTAGGCTCTTTAGACACTTCACTTGTTTCAGTATGATCCTAAGGACAATGGCAGAAGAAATAAGATAAGGAAATGGTCATTCACGGACTAAACCGACAACCCCTGGCTCTTTAAAAGAACATTCCACTAACCACATTGTTGCGGTTCTCCATATTGCGACATTTCTCATGGTCACAGAGACAGTTTTCTCCACAGGTCATTTTTCCCTTGCGGCAGCGACAAAGCTTGTTAACACAGCGGCCCCGACAAGCACACTAGAGGAGACAGAATCATACACATAAATGGCTCGCTAAAAAAGCAAGGCCCCAAAATAGATTGTAAAAATCTGTATGAACCCTGTAATTAAACAAGAAATTTCCATGACTTGGGCAAAATACTCATGACATAATGCTCCATTAAAGTCTATGTATACACACATTTTTATTCTTCTTTTACATGTTCAAATTTAGTATAGCATATCTAAAATCAACTAAAATTAATGACTTTTAATGCCATTTAAAAAAATAAGTACAAGCAGCAACTGTGCCAGATATTACGTCATGCAGAGAACAATGTCACATGACTGAATGACCAAATGCCAAGTATTGTAATTTAAATGATCAATTAAACCAGTGCCTGAAGTTTATTTTGGAAAATTAAATTCTCAATTTTACAATTATCTCACCTAAATGTTTGCTCACTCTATGCATTTGTGTTTTTACAAAGGGGTCATTTTTTATGCAATAGCTTACACTGCACAAGGAAGCTTGATTTCAAATTTTGAAATGAATTCATAAACAGTCAGTAAAACAATCAGTAAAATAAGAAATAAAATAAGCAGTAGCACGAATGCAACAGAATAAAAGATACAAATGAAAGGTCTTTTTTAAAGTAGGTCTAGGGATTGCACTGATCCAATATACTGATACGTTTTCTTTCTCAACTGTTTATGTTCACTTAAGACATAACCAACCTTGTTTGCAAGGATACTTAAGACGGGCATTTTTAAAATTTTGTGCATTTGTCCGTTTAAACGTCAATGTCAATTGTCAAGGCGCCATGGTGAGTTTATTTTAGACCAGAAAATGCATATAAATGTAAAAAATTTTAATAAAAAATATCTAGGGATGCACCGAAAAATAAATTCCCACCCGAAGAGGAATATAATGAAACTTCCATTTTTTTCCATTTATTTTGACAATTTCACCAATGCATAAATCAAAGTCAAAATGTGCTTTTCAAAGAAAAAATCTAAAATACAAAACTAAAATTTAAAACTATTAATCTAACATTTAAAAAATATTAATTTAACATTTTTAAAATATTTAACACTTTAAAAATATTTATTTTAACAGTCCAGCAGACATACCAACAAGGCACAGTATAACTTAAGACAAATAAATTGTTAATCTAAAATTATTATTTTTTTGTCCATCTTTGAGCCTACAGTATATTAGGCCCGTAACTGACTGCTGAAAGAATTTGACATACTTTGTATAACAAAAAAAGTGCATTAAAGCAACACTATGGAACTTTTCAACCTTCATAATATATTTCCAAGACCCTTGTGATGGTACATCGACTTACAATAGGTTAAATGACACGTCTGCCATAGCCTGACGTGGTCTGTATCGCTTTTACTCGCACTATGTAACTTCGGGTTTCGGGTAGTAACCCGAGCACAAAAAGAACTACAAAACTCGACTGCTTTACGGCATACGTCACTTCCCCCACCACTTCCTCAAATTGTCTATGGCCATTGCAGACATCCCAAGTCTATAGCGTCTCCCTGATGCCCGCAAATTAGTTCAAATCTGCTGGAATCTAGAGCGCGCATGCGAGACGGAACATACTGTGCGCATAACATACATAGCGCGAGCACGGCAGAGAGGTAGAGCGAGAGACCTTGCGAGTGTGCCTCACGAAAGCTAGTCAACCAACCCGCCACCCCCCGTCAACAATCCAGTCACCAAGATATACCTCCCTGAAATGACTTCTTGCAGGTTGGGATGTCTGCCATTGTTGATTCCAAAGCCGGTGCTGGATAAACAGCGAGCGTGCGTGTGTGACAGTCGGCTGCGGTAGGCTAAATTATTTACGACAGCGGTAATGGACAATTCCGCTTCCAACCTGTAGGGCGACCGCTGAGGAAAAGTTCCTTGGTGTTGCTTTAAAAGATATCATAAATCCTCCAAAAACTGCACAAATGTTAAGTAAAAACATTAATAAACCAAGCAAAATTATATTTGTAAAAAAAAAAAAAAAAAAAAAAAAACCTATTCTGTTACAAAATGAAATGTTATTGTCAAAGACCACGCGTGTGATTCCCAAACGAAGACCATCAGAGGGTTAAATGTGTGAAATGTATGTCGTTGTTATTGGAGAATACCTTGTAGTACTGCAGTGCTTTATCAATATGTTTATGCGTTGGGCTAACGCAAACAATAACTGATTGGGTCATCTGACCAATCACCGCAGATTAGCGTCACGCAAAGGAGGGGTTTGGAAAAATTAGTCATTGAACGAATCATTTGGGAGTCGGTGAGCAAATCCGGTAAAAATAAATGCATATTATAAGACAACAAAAGTGTTTTTTTGTCATTGCATGCATGTAAAACTGTTGTTGGGGACTCTCAAAACAATATTAGGAACATTTAAAATGCCATATTTAGGTGCCCTTCAAAAAGTGCATTGAAAAGTGCAACATTTTATTTCATGATAACGATATATACAATTTAGTTATTTTATTTTTTATTAGACTTATATAAAAAAAAAATGAAGCAAATTAAAAACAACTGACAAATATGAAAAAATATTAATTAAATAAACCCTGTTTTTCCAGGTACAGTAGGTTTATTTAACATGTATACATTTATTTAACATCTTTTGTTGCTTGATAAATACATGTCTGTGTCAATGTTAAAGGCTACTGTCACTTTAAGACCTAATGCTTGGATCTACCAGTAATACAATATAATGACACATATGCGGTTTTAGCCATAACCGACTATTTACGCGTGATACTCCACATGATGGGCATTTTGAAAACGGTGTCTGTATTTGACCATTGAGGCGCAAAGAGAAGTGAATTCGCAGTGTTGTGCCTGAACGCGTTCAATGAACGATAGTTCATGAATTCGTTCATATTTTGGGCGAACGTGAACTGAAAACTGAACGTACTGTATTACTGCCTGATGAACTTTACTGTGCACTCGTTCATTCTGGAGTCTGTGAACGCACGCTCTCTCAGTTTAACTTCGTTCAATAGGGTGCCAGATTTCTATAGAGCCTTCCAGGTGAAAACCCGGCTAAAACACACCGTAAACAGGCCTTAATATGTAGCGAAAAAAAAACACCCAATCTGGCAACACCAGTCACCAGTGTCGCACCGCGGCCGCCGCATGCGTCATCAAAACAAGAAGCAGCATGTAGTCGACAAAGCATCGAGGAGGCGTCGTATGATCATTTAAACGAGTTTTATGACAAGGTCGGTGAGGATGGGAAAAATCTTACATTTCTGTGCAAACTTTGCCCGTCGATAAAATAATTGCTGTCTGTGGTTGTATATGTACGGAAGTGTATTGCATGCACTTGAGGAAAAAAAATCTACTCTGTTTTTCTGAAATAACGAGTTAATTTTCTCAGAATTACGAGATATTTTTTAATGAAAAAAAAAAGTTTTTGCTCTGTTTTTCTGAATTAACGAGTTAATATCTCAGAATTTATGAATTACATTTTTCTTACTCTGTTTTTATGAATTAATGAGTTACTCATAATTTTGAGATAATTAAGTCATTAATTCAAACAGAGCAAAAACTTTTTTCCATGAAAAATGATCTGGCAATAATGAAAAAAAAGAAGCTCGCAGCAACATATGGAAAAAAAGAACTATGAACTAGTGAACTATGAACTAAATACAGCAGTTTGGAAGATGTGATCCAAACTACAACCAAAGGTCAGATGCCATTGCCTATTGGCCTCACTGACTAGTCAAAGTCAATTTACATGTGGAAAGTGAGGGGTACACTGAAAAAGAAGTCTTGTTGATTTTCACTTGTGCTACAATAATTGATTTGGAATTCCAAGAAAGAAGCAATGTTAAAGTCTGGTTTTTTTATGTTTTTTGAAACACTAATACTTTCCAGGCGGTGAAGTTGCATCTGAATTTGTGTCAAGTTTTTGACATTTTCACATGCGAGTTACAAATGAAATATTATAACAAGATGAAATGGAACGTAAATAAACTTTTTTTTTAAGTTTTTTTTAAACACCTTGACCTTTTCAGTACTTTTCAGATAGTGAAAATGCATTTGAATTAGTGTTGTTTTTGGCGGCCTATTTTAATTTGAGTTTTAGTCTAGTCTTTGTGTCAAGCTGTCATTTTAGTTTTTATTAGTTTTAGTCACGTTCATACTCTTTTTAGTCTAGTCTAGTTTTAGTCGACGAAAGAAATAGTCTAGTTTTAGTCAATGAAAATTGTATTTTAGTCTCTTTTTAGTAATGCAATTCTATTTAACCCAGTCGATATAGAATAAGTACCTAGTAGTATAGACGAAACCAAAATTTTCTTTTAGCCAAACCCATTTCAAACAATCTTATCTTCTTATAGTTATCTTATTATATTATTGTTACCTTATAGACTCAAGAATGCATCCATTCCAGACACGGAAGACGCTCTGATTTGAATTTACAACATATTTATTTTACCAACCAAACATGTTAGAAGTAGCCTACACACATGATGAAATGAAAGTTTTTCCAAATGTCATTTCTTCTTTTTCTCCCAAAGACGAATCCCTTTCTCTGTGTCACTTAACTTTGTTGTCGTTTATGCTAACGCCTGTTTCACATACTCCGTTTGCAGTGCGTATTTTCACCCGCACCCATGTTAATAGGTTAGAGCGCTCACAGCGCACGCGGATGCGTCCGGCAATGCGCTCCAGGAGCGGTGCGTGAATAACAGCAGAGCAGAGATCTACACAGTCCCTCAACAATGCGACATAATGGATGTAGGCTAAACATATTGATTTTAAATAAAAAATAGAGAATGTTGTGATTGTGGTACAGCCGTAGATCAGTTGCGCACTGCAAGCGCAGCACATATGAAAGCACAATAGCACGTGCTGCTCCTGCATACACACCGCAACACTCACCGCATACGCACTACACACAGAGTATATGTGAAACAGCCGTAACTCACGCAGCTGCATCTTCTAAATAATGCCGTGGGGCTTGAGGATGTGAAGGCGCCTGCGTCTGCGCAGTGCGATCTAATGCAGCCCCTGAAGTGACACAGGAAACAGAAATGCTGCATAATAATAATGCAAGTAAACGAGACGAAATAACGTTAAATAACATTTAGTCTCGTTTTGGTCAACGAAAATGAAGAGACATTTTAGCATAGTTTTTATTTTGTAAACCACATTTATTCTCTGTTTTTATTCGTCAACGATATTGCATTATACATTTAATTATAGTCATCGTCACATGACCAGCATTTACGTTGCATCTCGTCTCGTTTTCGTCACGTGATAAAGGTTCGTTGACGACGATATTTAGTCAATTTGAAGTTTACTTTTAAAAAGTTGGCAAATGGTTCCATTGACAAGACCAAAGTGATCTGTGTGTTTGTCGTCGTTGTGAACTGAGCTATCATCATCGCAGCGCGTCCAGTCTGAAATACCACTTGATGGCCAAGCACACACAAACACACACACACACACACAGCTGATGCGAATTCTCCGCCCCCTCGTCAATATCAGGACCTCGTCAGTATTTCTTTCACCCTTTTATTGATGGACAGTGTTACATTGAGAGATTATTTGCTCCAAGTGAGAATGTTAGTGTGAAATTGAACACAGTGTATGTCAATGTTGTTTTCAATAAAAAACATTTGCACAAAGCAAGCCGATCCACTTTTCCATGTTGATAAGAGCATTAAAATGAGAAAAAAAAAATAATGGGACAAAAAGAAAATCAAGAGACATTTTTAATAGATACAAAATAATTGCGATTAATCGCGAGTTAACTATGACATTAATGCGATTAATCGCGATTAAATATTTTAATCGTTTGACAGCCCAGATAGATAGATAGATAGATAGATAGATAGATAGATATTCTTTAGACAGAAAATGTCATAATTATTCTCTAGGGTAATTCAATTAAGCTTATGAGAAATTATTGACATCGCACTCTTTAGCAGTAGCACTTGTAATGATATGAATCTCCCTTTTCCTAAGTTCTGTGGTTCTTCAATTTTTTAGAGTGCCGTACCCCCTGGTGCCCTCTCTTCAACTTAGACTGCAGTCACACCCTTTCCATTAAGGGACAAGATTTGCCCCCTTTAATACAATTTTCCATTTAATTTTTTCATTAAATTTGCAATGTTAAAACGCATTAAAATCGCCAGTAGGTGGCAGTAACTCACTATCTTTATGAGTGAGTCTTTGAGTCATTCATTCATTGAATCTCACGATTCGTTCAAAGCCACATATTTCGTTGCAAAATAGAGCAAGCCTGACAATTAGAGATGCACCGATTCCGATTTTTCCTTGAGTTTGACCTGCCGATACCGATTTTAGCCGATTCCGATTTTATTTTTTCAAACCACTTTACAGCACACACAAATATTTATTTTCTATCTTCTCTTTAATAGAACATTTTGCATAGAACATTTTTTTAACAGATAACCACTATAAAATAGAACTATATAAATGACTCCTAGTGTGGGAAATTCTCACACATCTAAAGTGCAGTGTTATGGAAGAACCATTTCCTTTTCACATCCAATATCCAATAAAAAAAAATTGATATATTTAGCAAACTAAACTTCTGTATGAAAACAGGTAATGGCAATAAAATAATATATAAATAACAAATAAAAATTCAATAAATATAGCCTTGCAGTATAAAGATATTTATCTCTCTCTCTCTCACACACACACACAGGCCTATTGCAATCACTTGTTGTATATCAATGGCAAGTTATATTTCTCAAACAGTTCTTCTCTCATCTGACACATGTCCAGCCAAGCTAAACAGGACAAGTGGAGCATGTGCAGGGAAACAATTAAATAATAAAAACAAGTTTAAATGGGTAAATTTTCTATAAATATTTTTGAGTCTTCATTTTCTTTCTGACATAGCCTAGCCTACTTCAGTTCTTGTTAAAACACACCAGACATGCAAATTCTTTGCATTTTGGGCACTTTTTGGATGAAATCATATTTATTTTGTCCATCAAAAGTGTGCTTTCACTTAAATTGAGCGCAGCAAAAATAGATTCGCGCCGAAACCCGCGCTTCACTGTTGCTCCCGCGACGCTCCTGCTCGACGCTCACGCGCTGCTCCGGCTCGCGGTGTGAAACGGCCGTAATTCACGAGGTTTCCTACATGTGCGCGTTCCGTGTGCACGTGTGATGCTGATGTTGCGATGTTAATCATGCGGCGCCTGAGTGCATTTGACCGGCATAAAATCGGATTATGTCAGACTGACCGGCCGGTCGCCGATCATGTGAAAACCGTCCGATTCCGGTCACCAGCCGATCAATCGGTGCATCTCTACTGACAATGCTGTTTTAAATGTAGTACATCACTTAATTTTACCCTTTTTTCTTTTCTTATTTACTGTTGTATAAAATCAATGTCACATTTGAAATCGTGTGGATATACGGGAGACATTGCATTCTTGCTCGTATGAACACTGGTGGATATATCAGCCTGCATTTTGATCGCAGGTTTAGTCGCACAAACAGCGCAAGCGGCTCGTGACAGAACACAGACTGACTGAATGACACTTTAATATGAAGGTAAAAGAGTAGCAAAACTCGAGCACGTAGATGTGAATTTGAGAACTTGTACAATAAATATTTGTACTTGTATGTGAACATTTACACTCACAGCTCCAATGTGAAAACCTGTAAAATAAAAATCTGAAGTTGAATGTTGAAATTTGCACTCGCAGACAATAGTCACAAACCTGTATTCTGAATCTGAAGCTGCAGACAAGTAGTCACAAATGAGTAAAATGCCATTCACAAAAATACAATGACAGTCACAAACATGTAAAATATATTTGCACTTCTTCTAACATTCAAATTCGCAGTACAACCTCAAATTGGCATTTGCAACTTCTCAAATCTGTCACTGCAAGTTCAAATTTCGCGCCTTGACTTTTGCTACTCTTTTCGCGATATATGAGGTGCAAAACTGATTTGTGCACTTGTAACTCAGTGGCGTCGAGAGAGAGAGAGAGAGAGAGAGAGAGGGGGGCGGGAGCGGGGGTGTTCAAATGAGCCGTTTTATTGGTTGGCGCCTAGCCAATGAAATGGGACTTCTATTGTACGCGAGGATGTCACGAAATCCTCCTCTTTGTGGATGTTCTTAAAGCGCTAACATGGCTTAATGCATTAGACTGATATTAAAAGACATAAATGATATTATCAAACTTAGTAAACACAATAATGCATACTACAGAAAAGCAGACGAGCACAGAATATGAATGCAACACGTTAAATTAAGACAGTGGTATTAAAAGACCAAACTCAGGAAACACCATAAATAAAGCATACAGAAAAGCAATTGAGCAGAAAATGAACGCAACTCATTTAATTGTACGTTAAGCATTTCCCTCTCATAGAAAACCAAGAAAACACTTAATGAGGCTTAATGGACCAACAGTTATAAAAAAACCACACAATTCGTTATACATTATAAATAAAATACAGGCAGCTGGTCTATTTGCTCTGAACACAAATTTGCTTTCTTTCGTCATATTCTGTGCTCATCTGCTTTTCTGTAGTATACATTATTAGTATGGAGTTTATTAAGTTTGATAATATCATTTATGTCTTTTAATATCAGTCTAATGCATTAAAGCTGCAGTAGGGAGTCTTGAGAAAACGTTGACTTAGCCTGAAAATTTGAACAAGCACAACTTCCAGGTCCCACCCCCTTGCTCGCTGCTGCGCTACAGCCCTCCCTCCACAGCTCGTCCTCCACAGCTGAGCCTGTCGTGATCGCGCAGGCTAGTAAACAGGCCCACCGATGACGACGGATAAAAAGTTATATGGCACATTCACTAATAGGGACTAAACGTCAATAATATGCTTTACATTGACTATGGCCTGCCCATACTTTGACTACAAACTTGGTCCTCAAATCATTATGTATTTTCCAATAGCCTACATGTAACTTTATAACGTTGCACTCTTTCTATAAGTTATAAATAGCTAGTAAGATAACGTTAATATAACGGTAACTAACGTTACAGTATGTAAGTAATTATTCTAGCGATATATAATGCTAGATAAGGTGTGCTAGTACATTATTTCAGCAACATGACAAGCCAGTGAATTAGCAGGTTTCAATTGTTGCTTAGCAGAGTGCGTGACATTTTATCTACATGTTAGTTTTGACACCGAGTCAATGGGCTCTGTGTAATTCTTTCTTTTTCGCTTGTTTATCGTCATCAGTCTTTTTCCTTTTACCTCTTTGTTTTATGAGCAGGTGTCACTGGAGAATTGGCAGTTTAGGTTGTTTCTCCGTCATAAGCACAGCTGCAGCACGCCGGCAATCTTGAGTTTGAACGACGGCTCGCGCTCCGGCGCTCGCGCTGTGCAAGAGAGGGGTGTGATCAGCGCGTACACGAGCGTGACTGACAGTGCTAAGACACTCCTCCTGGCTCTGATTGGTTGTTTCTGACCGGGAGCGTGTATTTCTTGCAAATGGCAATAGGACCACTGGGAGGAGCCAGAGAAGCTTGATTTTTACACAGATTATCTGTCTCATATTCTACTGTCAGGACATAATGACAGTTTTAACAAATACATGTTTTCAAAAGTTACCTACTGGAGCTTTAAGCCATGTTAGCGTTTCAGAAAATCCACGAGGAGGTGGGTTTCGTGACATCATCGCGTACTATAGAAGTCCCATTTCATTGGCTAGGCGCCAACCAATAACACGGCTCCTTTGAACACCCCCGCTCCCGCCTCCCTCTCTCCCTCGCTGCTACTGAGTTACAAGTGCACAAATCAGTTTTGCACCTCATATATCGCGAAAAGAGTAGCAAAAGTCAAGGCGCGAAATTTGAACTTGCAGTGACAGATTTGAGAAGTTGCAAATGCCAATTTGAGGTTGTACTGCGAATTTGAATGTTAGAAGTGCAAATATATTTTACATGTTTGTGACTGTCATTGTATTTTTGTGAATGGCATTTTACTCATTTGTGACTACTTGTCTGCAGCTTCAGATTCAGAATACAGGTTTGTGACTATTGTCTGCGAGTGCAAATCTCAACATTCAACTTCAGATTTTTATTTTACAGGTTTTCACATTGGAGCTGTGAGTGTAAATGTTCACATACAAGTACAAATATTTATTGTACAAGTTCTCAAATTCACATCTACGTGCTCTCGAGTTTTGCTACTAATTTACCTTCATACTTTAATTTAAGTAGAACATCTTAAATAATAAAGATCGCTGAACTCCAGCTTATCTGTGTTTTCAGATCATCCGTGCTTCTTCAGCAGTGTAGAGAGAGTGCGCGCGCATGGTTGCCAGATACTATTGAAAAGACCGGGTAGAAAATATGTTCTTTTAACAGAAAAGCTCTTATTTGGGGTTTAAATTCTGTCATTTAAGGCCACAGCGGATTAAACTAGGCTAGGTACTATCTTGTTCTGTACCTCACTTGCCTAGTAACCATAGTAACGGGTGCGCACGCGATCGCTTTTTCTGCTATGACGTGGAGCGCGAGGTGCACTCAACGCTGCATACATTTTGAATTAGCCTACATTAGTAACAGATAATTTTGTTACGGTATGAACTTAATCCTAGCAAAGGCAAAAAAAAATCTATAAGACCTTTGTAACGAAATCCAAGACTTTGTATACTAAATTCAAGGCTTTTAAGGCCTTAATTTGAGATGATCAAATTCAAGACTTTTTCAAGGCTTTTAAGACCCGCGGGTACCCTGCTATATAAATGACTCCTAGTGTGGGAAATTCACACACATCTAAAGTGCAGTGTTATGGAAGAACCATTTCCTTTTCACATCCAATATCCAATACATTTTTTTTATATATTTAGCAAACTAAACTTCTTTGTGAAAACAGGTCATGGCAATAAAATAATATATAAATAACAAATAAAAATTAAATAAATATAGCCTTGCAGTATAAAGATATTTCTCTCTCTCTCTCACACACACACACACACACACACAGGCATATTGCAATCACTTGTTGTATATCAATGGCAAGTTATATTTCTCAAACAGTTCTTCTCTCATCTGACACATGTCCAGCCAAGCTAAACAGGACGAGTGGAGCATGTGCAGGGAAACGATTGGGAAATAATAAAAACAAGTTTAAATGGGTAACTTTTCTATAAATATTTTTTAGTCTTCATTTTCTTTCTGACATAGCCTAGCCTACTTCAGTTCTTGTTAAAACACACCAGATATGCAAATTCTGTGCATTTTGGGCAGTTTTTGGATGAAATCATATTTATTTTGTCCATCAAAAGTGTGCTTTCACTTAAATTGAGCGCAGCAAAAATAGATTCGGCACAGAAACCCGCGCTTCACTGTTGCTCCCGCGACGCTCCTGCTCGACGCTCACGCGCTGCTCCGGTTCCCGGTGTGAATGCACTCATTGATTAACATGCACGCCGAACAAAACAAAAAAAACGCACTGCACCTTGCGGTGTAAAACGGCTGTAATTCACGAGGTTTCCTACATGTGCGTTCTGTGCGCACGTGTGATGCTGATGTTGCGATGTTAATCTTGCGCCGCCCGAGTGCATTTGACCGGCATAAAATCGGATTATGTCAGACTGACCGGCCGGTTGCCGATCATGGCCGATCACGTGAAAACCGGCCGATTCCGGTCACCAGCCGATCAATCGGTGCATCTCTAGTCTATATGAAAAAAAAAAATTCATTTATTTTTTCTAACTATGATTTCACCAGTAGAGGGTTAAAATCAAGAAATTAAATCGTCAGTCCAGAGCGAGTGTCCACACATCTGACATGTTTAACATTTGTAGCTTATCCAAGTTGTGTGGACAAAATAGATGAGAAATCTAAATGTACCATCAGAGAAGCGCTAATTAAACGTCTGATTCGGTCACTGATTTTGGCCCTCCAAAAACATAGCCGCAATTTCGGTGCATCCACTAATGCATATCTAAACAGCTATTAAAGAAACACATTGGTTATTTGAATGATCACTTAGTTAGTCATTTAATAATGTATTACTGTCTTTGGAAGACTTTTGTATTTCAAACGCATGAAAACGTACAAATTCAGGTCATTTCATATTTCCATGCAATAAAAGGGATTCCCCAACGTTTTCATCAGCTGAACCGGATTTTATTTTAAATATATAAAACCTAATACATTTACTTGAAGTACCCCCTGTGATTTAAAGTCAATAATTACAATAATAAATAAAATTAAGTTCACGCTTCTCTGATGTCGGTTAATGTTTACATGACATGCAGGTAAATAAATAAAATATATATTTTTTAATTTTAAGTAAGTGCTTTATCTTGATGTTTTTATTTTAAAATGATTTTAATTAAAAAAAATTTATGATTGAATTAATGCTAATCGGTAAAGTATCCCTTTAATGAAAAGCTATTAAGCGTTGTATCAGTAGAAACCCGGTAGTATTTCGAATGGCCGTGCTTCCCTCCCTCATGTCCCCGAGACGAGAGATTTCTGTAGCGTGTGTCTGGAAAAAACCTCCGATGACGCAAAAATCGTCATTTAGCGTCATCGGAGGCTTTTTTGGCCAGAGGCTATATATATAAAAGTGTTTCCTCTAGGATTTTTTCCAGCCGTGGTGGCAGGCCCATTTCGCCAGGAGGAGGGGGCGTGGCCCATGAGTGATATTCCATTGACCACTCCCCCTTATAACAGGTGTTTAAACCTCCCCTAAGCATTATAACATGAAAGGCTCCAACAAGAGCGGCAAAGCGATTATGCGCATCTCGTGCGCAGAATGATGCACTTGAAGCAACGTGAAGTCAGCGTGCAGCGCTTCGCATTGAAAAGTTCAAAGCACAAAGCGAAGAAATTATATCCATCTATGTTTAATGTTTTATATGAGCCTTTTCTTTTAACAGTTTTAAATCTTAGTTTCAGTGCGCATGAAGAACAATTCATAGCGCTCTCTACTCCAGTGCTGTAATCTAACAGACACCCGGGAGAAAGGAATATGATTTAGAAAGCGCTATAAACTCCAGTACGATAAAGTCATTTTATGCAAACTATAGACCTTTATCTACAAATAAAGTATAATAATGGGAACATTGATCTTGAAGAGTGTCATCGTGTTACTGTCGTAACCGAACACAACGCGCTGTTTGAATGCTGAATGGAGAATGACTGAGGAGAGATGAGTTTCCATTATCTTTAACTTAACGACTTAAATATTAATTTTTACCTCACATTATGCTAATGAATGACTTTAGAAGTCTTGGAATATAGTGCGAAAACTTTATGGTGCTTTACAATGTTTTTTTTGCCTTTAGCTTAACAATAACACAATCATATGCACAATATCAGACCTCACTGAGAAGCTGCAGCCGTGGCGGGATGATTTTAGGTGTGGCGGCCACGGCAGGGCAGAATGAATGTAGCAGAAACACTATGTATGTGTATATATATATATATATATATATATATATATATATATATATATATATATACACCGACACACACACACAGATAGATCTATCTATCTATCTATCTATCTATCTATCTATCTATCTATCTATCTATCTATCTATCTATCTATCTATCTATCTATCTATCTAGAGAGAGAGAGAGAGAGAGAAGAGAGAGGATATGACAGTCTCAAGATTTACAATACATGTATCCCCATCAAAAACTCACCCCATTCACTTTCGACTTTTTGGAGCCTCGTCGTGTTCTGTCGTTTTTCTCTGGACGCCACTCGTCCTCTTCTTTCTCAGACTCTGATGGAGAGATGAGTTCATCAAGATCTATGGGCTCTTGAAGACGTGCCCGAGCAGTGGAGTGGCTTTTGGCTTTAGGCTAGATGTAGGGGAGGGGAAAGACAGTGGTCAGAATAGACCTCAATCTTTTTTTTTTTCTCCAAAAATAAAAATAAAAAATAAAGATAAAAAAATGCAGGTTTACCTTAGGTGGAACATATTCAAAAGATGTATCAGGTGACTCATTCACAGAAGAAAGGACTTTTTTTGCACTGGTCAACTGGGCCAGAAGTAATTTCTGTGAAGAAAATTCCCCAAAACAAAAATTTTCAGGGTTCAGAAATTAGCAGGCACAACTTTTATGGAAAACTCAATCGTGAAATTCAGTTCCCACTGTGCTAAGTTATGGTATGAATTTGTGAGCGAAAAGGCTTATACCTGCTTGTATTGTTCATTTTCATTCTTAAGTTTTTGGTTCTGATCATCGAGTTCTCGAAGTTTTCTAATTTCCTCTTCCTGTGACAGAAAGCAGACCATACATTTAAATTTTTAAATGTTCACTATTTTATTTGCTGAATGGATGTCATGTCTAATATGTAATTAGGTTTACTGCACACAATGTCAATGACTGCACATTGGGTCTCATTCATGAAACACGAGCAGAACGAATTTGTGTAAATCGCGTGTAAAGTGGTTCTGGCGTAAATTTTCGGATTCATTAAAATGTCCGTATTTTCCAAATGTTAGTTGGTACGCTAGAAATCTACACCTGCTCCCAGCCACGCGTAAATAGTGCACTTAACACCCGAACGTTTTGCTCATTAATAAGGCTGCATTTTAATTCACCTTAATCGGGTACATATTTACACAGCATTTTGAAAAAATATTATATATAGTAATTACATACGGTTTTTCTTATTATGAGAGCCAGTAATAGCATCTGCGATGGTGGTCCTTCTCCAGTTTGAATACGATTTTTCCGAAGTGAACTAATTCGTTGCTCTCAAGCTTAATGTCGAACCGTTTTCTTCTCACTTCTGGGAATGTTCGATTAACAGATGAAACTCCATTAACTGCATCTGTAATATGCGGCCAAGCTTCCTTTTTTTAGGACCCGATACGCCACTATGTACGCTTGAAAATAAAATGTAGCGTTTTGAATGAACTTCTGGTAATAAAACTTCAATTTCTGCATCTGAGAATTTTTTTTTCATTCGCATTCATGTCATAATATGATGCCCATATATAGTTGTCAGTCTGATTTAATGGGCGGGATTTATAGTAATTGAGAATGAACGTGCACGCGCATCCCATTTATGACTGATTGGAATTCATTAACACACACACACATTTCACTATCACATTTGAGGTTTACGAAGTATTTGTGAATCAGGAGAAGAGTTTTCGGGAAGGTCTCTTTACGCGCAAATCACTCGCATATTTACTCGTATATTTACAAATGTTTCATGAATGAGACCCATTGTCTTTTACATATTACACAATGAAACTTCTACCAAAACTCAGACATGTAATCATTTTTGGTACAGAGTGAGAGATAACATTGCTGAGATCACCAACACCTGAGTTCCCATTCTCAGAGTTCATTAGTTTATGGTCTCGGTTTAACAATTCTGTATAATAAATTGTTAGAACTGGTAAACAAAAAAAGTAAACGGTATACAAAAAGCATTAGAAAGGAAAAAGGAAAGGAAAACGCTTTAATACTTTCTCATCTACCATTAGCATTCTGCAAATATGCATTTATTTACCTGGGTGAATCCAGCTGTGGGATATTCTGAAGTGTGCATTTGTAAACTGCATAAAAACATGTAAACTATGCAAAACGGACGGTCCATGTGAATTGGATTCAGACAGGAGAGTTCAGTGGTCACTGGCCACGCATGATCGACAATTTTGGCTGCGTTTACCTTTGGCAATAACATGCGATCACCGTGATCCGATCAAGCAGATTGGATCATTAGCCTATCAGGACATGGTGCGTTTACATTTGTTCACATTAAGTAGCCTCTGTGGGTGTTTCTCAAAACCAAGAATGCAAAGAACGGACTTGTGTTCTTGGGGAGAAGGCTCTTGCTAGTTGTTCTTGGAAGAATGAACTCACAAGGTGACGAGCACACAGGACGCTGCTGACAGTTTTAGACGATGTGTTCTTGCTGGTATTGCGCAATAATACCCCCGCACAGACACCGTCTGCAGTACCCAAACATAATGAGAATTATTGACCATAACAGCCAGGCTGCAATGGTCTCTTGACTGTGGGGTAAAACAAGTCTGAGACTGGCCGGTTGGCTCGCTAGCTAACTTAACACCCGCAGGCGCTTATGGAGATTCTCACTTCCGAAAACGTTTGAGCACATTTTCGATTCGCCATAGATTTTCGTAAAAATGCCAATATTTGAAATCTACACAGTTGATTTCTCGCATCAAATGTTCTCAGAGGTGAATTTAGTGATGAAATAGCGTACGAAATTGTAGAAAAACGAATTACTGTATTGACCTAGCCTCTCCTTCCTAAAATGCCGAATTGAATGCTGGGATATTTCTGCCGTCAAGTTCACACAAGTTACCAACAGATGCATCCTTGGCAAAATGGGCGTGACAAGAACACATCCGGCATTTTTAACCGTTCTTGCCAAAATGCAAACTTGTGTATTGGGACAGTACTTGGGCCACAAAAGATGACGTTTCACAAGAACACAAGGACACAAGTACAGACAAGAACACAGATTGAGAAAGGCCCTGTATCTGGATAACCAATCGGATTTCTGTTTCCTGCATAATATTTAAATTAGGTCTGTGGCACGACACCAGATTGAGAGTAAAGACGATACAAATTAAACAATTGCTTTCACTCACCCACTTTACTTTCCTATGCAATCTCCAGTCTTAAATCAAATTAAGTTTTTTTTAAAAGAAGGAATACTTCCAGAGTTGATCATAAAAATCATGTTTTCATGTCACATCATCGATCATCTGGGTGCAATGACTACATTGACAGAAATGGGAGATTGATAAACATGCTGAAACAAAAACAGTCAACATTTAAAACATTTTTTAAAAATCCGATTCCGATTATTTCTCTGGCAAAGCAGCGTAATCTTCATCAAGATCTCATGACTGACTGTGATTGTACAGGCAATCGCCTCGTTCAGATAATGTTGCACAATTAAAATAAAAAATGTAAGATTACATAGTATCATATAGGTCTAAAACTGTTTTAAAGATTGACGTTTATTGTAAGGTTCAAATAAGTTTAATTTCTTGTCTAAACTGCGTCTGACCATTATTTTCTGACAGCCATGTGGGGAGACTGGGCGGGGATTTATATGGCCTCAACATGTGAATGCAGACACAATGGCTGGATTGCGTTTATATTACATTGAGATCCAATCACAATGCGTCCTCGACTACCTCCGAACCTGGACACTCTGATCAGATAACATTCCGATCAGAAGCGTGTTTACACTTGTCTTTGCAATGTGTATGTGTACAACATTCGTATACAGGTCGCATGTTAATGCCAAGTGTAAACGCAGCCTTTTACATCCTTGATTTCACACTATGCTGCACTTTATCCACTTTGGCCACTAGGGTTGGGAATCGACTAGGTCAAGAATCGGACACTTGTTATAAAATTAGAATTTCGATTCCTCTAATCGATTCCTTTGTGAACAGTTCAATATGACTTTAAACCATTCGTCTCGCGTGCTGTTTTCAGTGCTGCAGGCATTGCAGCAGTGTAACTATATTGGGCAACTCTTAAAGTGACAGCAGTCTAATATTCCTGCTGCCGTCTCTATAACACTAATCAAACAACAAATTACTAAGAAAATTCACTTGCTCTTGACTGAATAACTTTATAAATAAAATATACATTACAAATATAGTTAAAGCACAGTATTATTTGACATTTGATTACAGTTTCTGTAGCTGAGTACCTGAAAATACTATTTCAAACGTATCTTTGTTCAGTTGTATCAATTTGCTGTGATAGTCAGTAGCTAAAAAAGAACAAATAAATTGGCAGTTTACTTTTCTTTAATAATGCTTGAAATTTATATTAGTTAGGTTAGATGCTTTTCTATGGTATTTTTAAACCACAGGCAAACGTTCCTTGCGTAAGTGTTCTTTAGCTTGTTGATTTTGTTCAAGATATTCTGCTACAATTAAATGTTTTGCAATAAGACGAAATGTGAATGATATCTAAGGGTATCTTTTAGGGCTCACTTCTAATAGTCGAGGATTCGACGATTCGAAGAGGTCTGATTCGACTATGAACCTCATAGTCGAATAGTAGGGAAGTGTTATGTAACCAACAGGGGTGTGACGGTTATTATATAACCGTGAGACCGACGGATATAGTTGAACACCGTCATTAGTAGGGCTGTGCTCAGAATATCGGTACAACGATACATCGTCATGAACTTCTGGTGATGCGCGTATCGATACAGCAGCTGCCGTACCGATACCGTTGTGCTTTTGAATGTAGCCAATTCAGGGCTCGAATTTCGGCGCGGGTTTTGCGCATAATTTTAATCATTCCCACAGCTCTCCCACTTATAATGCGGGAAATACCCGCAAACATTGATTCACTTTAGCATTTAGGTTGTATTAGTAAATGAATCCACACAGATTATAAAATCAAATCAGTAGTTTTAAAATGTTCTGCGAGACGCAATTACACAAACAGCGTGAGTTCAATTGTGCTGCGTCTTCTCTCTCGTCTCTCAAAACGGCTGCTCAAGGCAAGCGTCAGCCGGTGAAACTACACGCTCGCGTTTAGGAGTCGGGACATGACGGAATATTCACTTGCTTAATCGGGCCAGCATTGCATCGTGACTAAAGTTTACCATTTGCGCGTCTTTAAGTCTTACCAGTTTAAACATTCAAACGATTTTAAACTATTCAGTACATGCGCGCTCTCTTGAGAGTTGGTTTTCTCTGCGTGCATATAGACTAGAGTAAAGCCGCCTCACATACAGCTCGCGAGATTATATCGCTTTAACCGATTAAAACACGCAAAATTATGTCAAAAATTTCGGTCTTGGTAAGTATCCTCTAAGCACAGTTGGTTATGGTTATAAGCATAAACGGTTTTAACAGAAATGGCAATTCGCGGTTGTATGATGAAGTTAAGCGAGATATTCTGCTGTCACTCTCTTAACCCTGAGCATGTCAGTCAATTGTTGTTTCTGCGTAAAAATCTGAAAATGTAATCAATTAAAATGATTTCAACATGGAAGAAATGACTTTGTTTGGTGCACATTTCAACACTTAATACCAAATTGTTAAATACCAGGTGTTTAAAAGAGTTTAAGAAAACTAAGTTAAATTTAAGTTGTAACCGTTTTTGCTTTTATGGAATGTTTTAAGTTTTGTTTAGTCATTGAGAAGTGTAGACAGGCTTTAGTGTCACTATAATTGTCATTTCAGTTAATGAGGCAGACTTTAAAAGCAGAAGGAAGAGCCATTCTAAGCATTTTTTTTTTACTAACTTTTTTTTAATGACAAAAACTAAATTGTTTTTCAGTTATCACAACTGTTATAACACTGTTACTAAACTCAGCTCAAAATAATTGAAATTCCTAATTGATCCATATCGTGATGCGTATCGTATCGTGGCTTTAGTATCGTGATGCGTATCGTATCGTGACATTGTTGGTGATACACAGCCCTAGTCATTAGAACTCTATAACCGCCAAAACCGTGCTATTAAAATATTTTTTACAAAAAAAATTTATCCTAGAGAATGTTTAAATACTAATATCAGCTTATGAGGGAAATGGAGGCGGAGTTAGTGGTGCGTCGGAGTCTGAGTCTTGTTTATACCAGACGTAATAAACGTAATAAATAAACGTAGAGCGAGTTGTCCTATAACAGACGAACAGTTATTAAACCGAACGTCTAGCTGCTATACAAAAAAGAAAAGAAAAAAAAAAGGTTTGACTATCAGTCAACTACGGCAAAATCTAACGAATCAGATTCAACTATGAAAATCCTTAGTCGAAAACAGCCCTAGTATCTTTATTGAACTTTATTGGAAATGGAAAATCAGAATCGAAAAGCCAAATCGAAATTGTTAAAATTCAAGCAATACCCAACCCTAGTGGCTGTTGTATTCATGTCAAATCACATTGTACTACAAGTAAAATTAACATTACCTTGTCTTGTATTGAAAAAATATGATTCACAGTGCACACAGACTTACCAGATTACTGCGTGCACTGTTACCGTGTTTACTTCCTTTTTTACCACCCATATTTTTAACCATTTCATTGTGAAAAATAGTACAATAGGATTACATAATCAAGTTGCCATAAATAAGTTTATTTTACAGATTTTTCTTTATATAAAGTAAAAAATTTTTCATACAATTATTTTTTAAAATGATGCATTTCTAATTCAGTAAATATGTTAAATAAAAATACATAAAATTTCAGAAATTACCACTATCTCGTGGAATCACCAAGTAGCCAGCCTATTTTTTTTGTCATTAACACACTCACAGTATGACAACTAGATGAGGCCATGTCACTTGGATCATATTTAATTTAATTTAAGCTATTGACATAGTTTTGTTGTCGACTAGCTATACTAGTTAGTAGTGGTGTCAACAATAATCGATTCGGCGATGCATCGCAATGCGGGAAATGTACGATTCAGCATCGATGCGGCAAAGTGCCATAATCGATTATGTCACTGTTTATTTTCTGGCCTTGGACAATAAAGTTTTGAAGTTTCAATTACTTCCGGGGGCATAATAACAACAATAAAGATGGCTGAGGCGGAGGGAGATGACCGCGATATGGCGCCATTCACATATAGCGCCTAAAAACGCTAGGCGCGCCGCGTTCTCCTTTTTCCAAAGCACTAGGGCGGTTGCGCTCTGGAGGTGTCTGGCGTTGCGAAGCAACCATCAGCTGCGCTCTCCGTTAGTCAAGTCAAGTCAAGTCATCTTCATTTATATAGCGCTTTTAACAATGGATTGTTTCAAAGCAGCTTTACAGAGATAAACATAATTTAAAGTAACAGCAAACCGTTCTTGTCACGTGACCTACGGTGCGCTTGTGGCCTTCTGAAAAGTTGAGATGTTTTTATCTCAATGCCGCGCGGACGCGCTTGGAAAAAACGAGCGCGTCGCACCGCGACCGCCTCGCTTCCATTATGAGCACGCATACCGCGCGCCTTGACTACATTTGAAATAACGAACTTGAGCGCGCAAAAGACGCGATATGTGAACAGGCCCATAGACGGGTAATCAAAAACACACCCAAAGCTTGGATTTAAATTTTATTTTATTTCATAAAATTTATGTTAAAGATACAGGAGACTTATAATACACACATAGCAGCCAATAAATCTGTTCGATATCTGACTGCTTGTATTGCCTCGTGACTGATGAAAAATTTGCCTTGTTGTGTGCAGTAGAATTGTGATGCATCGCAATGCATCGTAGAATCGAATTGAATCGAATCGTTACCTGGTGAATCGTAATCGAATCGAATTGTGAGGGCAGTGCCAATGCACACCCCTACTAGTTAGAAAGACGAAGCTGCTAGCAGCTGACGTTATGTGATTAGCTCTCACTAGGCACGCTACCTTGGCTGTTAACTGATTACTGTTGAAATAGTGGCAGGCTAGGACTAAAGTGGACATGGCTGGTTTAAGCTTGTGTCTAGAAAGTGCTTTAGTGACTTTTCGACGACCACTGCTCTGGGCTACATGTAACACGAACGGCAGTAGATCAAACCTTCTAGGCTAGATAGGATAGCGTAATGTCACAACATCCAATTTAATACCCCCATACATAGGTCCTATACATCCTATACATATTTCCTATACATATTTTGCCGTACACTGTAAACCTTTTTACAACTTTCAAAGTCCTAGCACTTTCTAGACACAAGCAGAAACCAACCAATTCCACTTTAGTCCTAGCCTGCCACTATTTCAACAGTATAGTATAGCTAGTCGACAACAAAACTATGTCAATAGCTTAAATCAAGTTAAATATGATACAAGTGACATGGCCTCATCGTCTAGTTTGTCATACTGTGAGTGTGTTATTGACAAAAAAAATAGGCTACTTACTTGGTGATTCCACGAGATAGTGGTAACGTTAGATGTCTGAATAGTCTATGTTTGGCCACTGCGTGGGGTCATTAATCCAGTTTTCGACCATTTCAAAGGGACACCTCTGTAACCCCGTATCCAGTAGCTTCTTTAAATACCGCTCACGGAGTGTGTATGTTTGTGCCATTTTTGCTTTCAAGATACTTAGCAGATCTAGAGCGAGTTCTGTTGTCAAGGGAATCCGTTTGTTTTCCCCCAAAAAGGGGCGTTACCCTTCGATGACGCAAAAGTAGCATTGGTCTATCTTTAAATTAGAGTGCGATGTATACCGGCTTTAAATTGGCCACCCTGCTCTCAAAGACATCCATCAGCAAAAAGTAAAATTAAAGCAAAAAATTTGGTTGACAGCTACAAGAGAATACATATAATATACGGAGAGTTGGAGACATTCACACCTGAAACTTTAGACGCTGCATTAGCTCCTGCTCCCGTTTGGACACCTCCTCCCGCTCCTGTGCCACAGGCTTACTCTGGAGCTGACCGAGGAGATACAGCACCTGGACACAAGAAAAATATAAAACTTATGTGTAAAAATAATAATTAAACTTAAGCAGAAAATCTACTTGCTATTAAATGTCAAAACTAAATGGAAAACAAAATGGAACTAATTCAACTAATTCTAACCTTTATTACAATGAAAATAGCAGCTAAACATCTATGAGGAGCTTCTATGAAAGCAGACCTTCTCCTGGTGTCTCTGCTCCATTTCTACCCGGTGACTCTGGTGCTCCATGTCCATGGCAGACATGAGCTTGCGTTCATCACACAAGATCTTCTGCATATCCAGTAGGTTAGCCTTTTCCTGCTTCAGCTCACTCTCCAGCTTGGCACTGGTGGTCTTGGAGACTACAACCTGAAACAGGTGCAAGGAAATGAGTTGAACAACTGATGATTATAATAAACTGAAAAAGAAAAAGAAAAACATACAATATACTGATTTCTAAACCTACTTATAAAATGATTATTCGCACGTGTGAATTTTCCTTTTTAGTTAAATTACACTTCTTAACCCTCTGGGCTTCTTCGTAAACACTCCGTAAACACTGTAGTGGGTTACACACTGTAGTGGGTTACACACTGTAGTGGGTTACACACTGTAGTAACTTTTAATTTATTCATTTTATTTTGCATATTCAAAAAATTTGCTGTTGCAGTCTTGCCAGTTTATCTGTGTGTTTGTGTGTGTGTGTGTGTGTGTGTTAGTTTGTGTGCGTGGGGTGTGTGTGTGTGTGTGTGTGTGTGGGGTGGGTGTCTTAGCTGCACTCTTGATGTTTTAGAGTGTCACCCCTTCATTGCTGTACACTTTTTCTGCACAGTGGCTGATCTGTAGTTTGTACCACCAAAAGTTTCTCTTAGTTTTCCCTATTTTTTCGGATTTTCCATTCATTTCCTATGGTCGGTCATTTTTGACCGGGAGGAAGCTAAGTGTGACTGTCACCAAGTTTCATCCCCCTCCGATGAAGCAAAAAAATGTAAAATTTCAAAACGTTAACGGTTTCGGTCATTTTTGACCGAAGAAGCCCAGAGGGTTAAACAATTGATCCTATGTCATACAATGTTTTTCCAAGTAATTACCTAGATTCTGGCGACCTGTCGGTCTCATAATGAACTGAAAATATGTTAACATTGCTCATAACAAAGGATCACTAACATTGTGTTTTGCACCATTGCTTTGGCAAAGTTGTCAATCGAACTAAGAATCGAAATAAGAAAAATCGTGATATTGTATAGTGTCCTCATCAAATTGAAAAAGGCTGCAATTTAATAAAACAGTAAGAATCCACAAGAATCGGTAGTTTACAGTGACTTTAAAACTGCTAAGGAGTGTTGTTAGGCATGAAGTTGTCAGGCTTAAATAAGCAGCACTTTTATTATATTAACTTGAAGTTGTTTAAATTGTCCGAGGTGAAGAAGTCAGATTTAGTAGGTTGTATTCGCATTGAGAATTTCCACGACAGTGAGCAGCTCATGACCAATCGCTTTCAGCATCTCAGGGCAGTAAGGTTTACAGTGAATGAGGTTAATGTCAGCATGATCATCTGAAATGAGTGTGTGAGGCTTAAGGAAGTAAAATAATGTCAAATGTTTTTGAAACAAAAAGCATGTTGAATTGCACCAATTGAAAAAAAATATGCATTGCGTTAACCATGCTTGTATTTTAATCCATTGTATTTTTAAGGCTTGCATTTTTATGGGCTGAAATTCAACATGGTTGAATATTTAAGCTGTGAATATTTCAATTAAAAACATTTCAAACACATTTTCAATATTAAAAATTCAATAATCCATATTCAGCTTTCATATTTCACTTCCAAAATTTTCAAACTGTGTAAAAATACAACCTATAATATTCAACAGGCAAATTTCGGTCCATTTTATTTCGCCTTGAAAATTCGCTTCCACAAATTCAGTGGTTCAAATTCGACAGTAAATTCAACGTCGACATCCAGGAACTGCAGGAAAAGCAGTAGATTACCGATCATAATCTCCATCTGCTGTAGTCGGCTTTACCAGCAGGGGGTGCACGCGCGTGTTGACAAGCACCAAAGCAACAGGAGAGGCCTTCACAAAACGTCATTTGCTGAAATGGACAGAGCGATGAGTATGAGTTATAATTTACATGTGTGGAAAAGGTTGATTAAGACACAAAACACACGAGCGTTTACTCAAGTGTCTTATGAGACTTATTTTTTCCCCCGTGCAAAGTAAGGTGATTTGTCCACTGCAAAACTAAATTCTCTCGCCGTTGCCATTGATATTAAGTTTTAGTAAAACAACTGTAATACACTGAGACAGAGGGAATTGTTTGTTTTAGTCACTATGACGGAATACTAAATTGATGGCTGGGTTTTACATGATGGCAAAGGCAATTTTATTTAAATATAGCATCATTAAATACAACCATCTGCCATCTGTTGGGCCGTGTAGGCAGTGGTAAACTACCCCAAAATTAATTTTTATTTGTTTTTTTTTAATTGACAAACTTATTATCTAATTATCTGATTGTTCTTATGAATTTATATGATCAAAAACACTCAAGTCAAGTCATGAAGCATTATCTAAAAGCCAAATTATGTTTAAATATCGCAACACCAATCACGTCACAACGTCAGATTAAACGTTTGTTCAGATGCAGTAACATTACGTTACGGTTATATGGATCGTTTTCTGAAAAGAAATGCAGATGTGGGAGACAGACCTGTCCAAGCAAAAGCTGTGAAGTGTGTGGTGAGAAAATATGACGCTGAATACATTAAAATATTTTTTTATAAGGGCAGGTACTGAGACTAAAGGGGGTCGCACACCCCGACTTTCACTTTGATTTGTGATAGTTGCCTATAATACGCTCACATGTTTACTTTTTAGCATTGTTGTGAGTAGTAACATTTACATATGTGGTTTCAACCATATGCATTTACACTTGTCCAGTTTCATCTAGAAAGCGCCTCAGACCACCTCCTGAAATGGTGTGAGCGATCAGATTTAAATCCGTCTCGAATGCGTTTCGGAGGGCATTTACACCTGGTATTTTCACGATCGGATAGGATAGCTATCCAATCACAGTTTCAAGTGGCCAGGTGTAAATTGCCCCTAGGATACCGAGGTATCACTCGAGATGTGCACTTTCTCAGTTTATGGCCAGCAATATTGTTATGTTTAAGGACATTAAATTAAGGATATTAAATTAAGATAATTAGGCCTGTCGCTAGTGTTGTCAAAAAACTCGGTACTTCGGTACCAAGTCGGTACTAAAAAAAATTAAACGGTTACGGTCCCCGCTTTTCTAGGTACCGAGTACCGGGTTAATCCGGTTCTTGATGCGCTGTCGGAAAGATGCAGAGGTGCGTACTCTTCATAAAAACACTCTGAGACACGGCGACCGGCGCTGCTAATGCGGTGGCTCTGAATCCACTTGACAAGAAAGGAGGAAAGAGCCACATATGGAAATATTTTGAATTAGGCTAATGTCACGTTGCCATAAAGGGCCGTTCACACGTTTATATAGCGCGTTTTTTTGCGCGTGCAAATTTCAAATGTAGACGCTCGGCAAGCGCGCTCATAATAGAAGAGACGTGCGAGCTCGTCTTTCCAGGCTCGCCGCTGTTCATGGTTGCATAGCGGAGACACGGGAAAGCAAGCGCTTGTGGAAAGGAGAAAGCGGTGCGATGCGCTCTCCATGATGACGAGGAAGTATCAGAATTAATTGATTTCTAGCCCTTGCATTAGAAATCAGCTACAGGGTTCTCAAGCTTTGAAGACAGGCAAGAGTGACATTTTTGGATTAAATAAAAGTACAGTTAAGTCAAATAAAACAGGTTTTATCTCCTGTATAGTTTGGTAACACTACAATAAGACACCATTCATTAATATTACTTAATGCAACATCAACACATTGAGTGAACAATACATTTTTACAACATTAATTCATGTTTGTGAATGTTATTTAATACAAACACTTGATTGTTCATATTTGTTCACTTCATTCATTGTGCATTAAATAATGTTAACAGATAAAACTTTTGATTTTAAAAATATATTAGTACATTTTTAAGTTAACCCCATGGAGAATAATTGCTACAGTATATAACTGTTGTTTATTGTTAGGTAATTTTATCTAATGTTATCTAACAAATAGAATCTTATTGTATATTGTTTTTAATACTACAGTTTCCATCTTTGTAACCGTGATATACACTTTAATATGTGTAAATTTAATCTAAATTAAGCTTTGGTACCGAAATTGGTACCGAGAACCGTGGATTTTCACTGGTATTGGTACCGAATACTGATATTTTGGTACCGTGACAACACTACCTGTCGCGATAGTCAATAAATCAATTAATCGCACGATAAAAAAAAATTAGCTCGATAATTTTTCCGGCCACGATAATTTCCATTTGCATGCTTGTTTGTTTTCCTCATCTCTCTCCACCAGAGACTGGATGACAACTCTCGGTTCCTTAGCGTGAACTAGAGCTTAGATTCTCTGCCCAAACCCGAACTGAGCCCGCGGGTTGGGCCGATATTTCCCGACACTATCCTCGGCAGGGCCCTTGATCTAGAGACGTGCACTCCCAACGCAACAGAGTGCGGCGCGGCACTAGATTTGATGGCCGAGTGCGAGCGCGGGCGGTAATGCACTCTGTGTGTGCGGGTTGCGGGAGAATACAACGATTCGCGGGACTCCCGCAAACCAGAAATATCTACGAATAAAACATTTAAAAACTAATAGTTTTTTATTTATCTGTTGCAGAAAAGCAACAATAACAACTAAAACAAAATAGAAACGATTTACAGGCAGAGTTTCTATTCATAACATGTTTGCAGCGTTGAGAGATGCAGCCAATCACAGACAAATGTGTTGATTTCTTGAACGCAATGGCCAATCAGAAGCATTTAAGATAGTCTCCCATCACCGCTCAAAACAAACTTTTTGTTCAGTGCTGAATTCTGTATGCTGGCAAATCCTCTAATTATAACAAACAAAGTGTGGATATTATGAAAGACTCATTGTGCAGTCAGCTTCATTGATAACAGAGATGTGTGAGATCGCGATGAACTGTCAGCTTTTTAGGAATTATTAAAGGAGCACACTTTGCACGCATTGTCATACAAACCATGCACACAGTAGCCTGCTTGCTTTTATGTTAAATTAACAGTGGTTTGTGTGTTAATACTTTAATAACAAATAATTTATCATAGGGTAGGGTCGGGTTTTGTTAACATCCATTTTATTTATTGTTTTTGGTATTTTAAGTGCATGTTTTGTTAACAGAGACTGGGAGTCCATTGCTTTTATTGTTTTTGGTTTTGTTAATTTATTCTGGATATTTAAAATGTTTTCCATTTTCAGTGTTAAATAGTCTTTAGAAATAAAAGTTTATTGATCTGTGAAAGAGTGTACCTGCATTATTATGCCATTATCATTATTTTAGATGTAAATGGTCTCAGAACGACAATATTATCGTTTATCGCAATATTTTCTTGGACAATTTATCGTCCGGCTAAATTTGTTATCGTGACAGGCCTAAAGATAATGTCTGTACTATGTAATAATTGTACTGTAGCTACTATTAAATACAATCGTTGCTGAGTCTGCTGTCTGAACACTTTACCTCAAGACGTACATTAACTGAATTAATTGAGAATCTCACCTGAAAATCTGATCATTTTCATCCACGCAGCTGAATTCTGTAAATGAATGTAAAACTAAATGTATCTTGCATCTATCTTAAGTCAGTATACACATTAACAACGATTATAGACAAATATAATGTAAATTTGAATATAAACTATGTAAATGGGGCTCTGTGGCGCGGCAGGATTTTGAACGGTCCTGAGCCGTAGCTGGGTGCCGAGGACAGACGCCAATGGCGGTGCCGGTGTGTGTACACACTCATAGAAAATAATGTGTTCGAATTTTAAAGACTCTTGTCCGGTGTGCGACCCCCTTAAGCCGAAGGCACAATGTGTTGAATGTGGAGAAATGTTGTCAAATGAGGCGCTAAAACCATCTTTAGTTTTCATCTATATAGCTGACTTGACCTAGTCTGCTACAGTGGCATAACAGATTAACAGCAGAGTATATCATTTTACTTTTTGAATTTTCTGTTATTCTGTGTTCATACTATCATATTTGGAAAGGTGGTCCTTGGAATGTTTTTAAACAGTCGTTGGTGGGCTATGAGCTGCAAAAGGTTGAGAACCCTGGTCTACTCCATAGAATATAAAAAACTTAAAGACAGTGGTCGGGCAAGACAGAAGAGCCCATAATCTAAAAGCATTGCATTAAAGCATTGCATTATATTTAAAGTACCTAATTAAATGTACTTTGAGTTTAATTAAAAATAAACTAAGTGCAAATATCCCGTCTTGCTGGCAAAGGTGGTTTACACTAATAGAACAAACAAATTGACAAAAGATTGCCGTCTGTAAATCGCAAGAGTGGCGTGGAGAGCAATTACAGGGTGCAGTTGATTTAGCCTGTCGAATCCCGATCCCGACAGACAAGCAATATGCATTCTAGCTACAAGATGTGAGCTAAATGAATAAATCTAAGTAAAAAAAAAAAAAAACATATGGCCAACATTTTTGAAGTGCAGATGAGGATGAAGAAATATCATTTTGCATTTTACAGCTAGTTTTAATCTCAGGCCTCTTTATTGGACTTTTTCATAGAAACATTGACCAGTAAATGTCTTAAGTTACGTTTTACAGTAGTTAAACTACTGCCAGAATCAAATAAGAATTTTTTTTTCTTGATTAAACATTTTGATTTAATGCTTTAATTTGGTTGCAAGTTAAAAGGTTTAGTCATTTAATTCTGCAGACAAAAAACATTTATCATATTTTAAAGAGAATTTAAAGGATTAGTTCAACCAAAAATAAAAATTCTGTCATTAATTACTCGCCCTCACGTCGTTCCAAAACCGTAAGACTTCCGTTCATCTTCGGAACACAAATTAAGATCTTTTTGATGAAATCTGAGCACTTACTCTCCCTCCATTGATAGCTACACAACTACCACTTTGACGCTTCAAAAGGTTAATAAAGAAATCGTAAAACTAATCCACATGAATTGAGTGGTTTAGGCCAAATTTTCTGAAGAGACAAGATGACTTTTTTTATTCACATATAAACAAACATTCATCAACTCACATCAGTTGTGGTAAACAGGGGCTCAACCATGTTCTCTTGATGTGTGAGAACCAATGAGGTTAGTTCTCGTGAGTCAAGCAGGTTTGGTTGAGCTTCTGTTTATGTTCGCTGATCAATGTTTAAATGTGAATAAAAGCCTAAATCAAATCTGTGTGTGGCTATATGTGAACATTTTAAATGTTCTAGCCATGAATAAAAGGCTTTTTATATATTTTCTACATTCTTGAGTGCCTTGGCCTCATGTTTTTATCATTTTAAATTTTTGACCAATTATTACAAAATAATATATAGTCCTACGCTATTATTATCAGAGCAGCGGGGAGCGAATCAGTGAACGAGGGGGTAGTTTAACTTTTCCAGCATTGCCCAGCATAGCTATACCATACCATGCAACAGCACAGTCGGTCTATTGCAAATAGAAACAAGTATACTACAAAGACATGTCATGTCGGTAGGGCTGCACGATTTGGGCCAAAATGATAATCACGATTATTTCGATCAATATTGAGATCAAGATTAATTATCACGATTATTTGTTGATTTTAACCAAAACAAATGTTATTGTCACATAGGCTAATTATAACTGCTTTCACGCCCATATTGTGCTACATTCCTACTAATGTACAACTATGTGCATCAAAATAAAACAGGTCCTCTTATTCACCAAAATTCAGTGCATCTCATTAAAGAATAAAGAAAACAATAAATAAAATGTAGCAAAACATCAACAGGGCAGTATTTTACATTTACATTGTGTAAATATATTTTAGGAAGCAAAATATAAACTTGCATTGTACCTGCATAATGGATGTGAATAAAACGCGTGAAATATATAATCAATAAAAAACAAATATTCCATAACAGAATGTAACCAAATGAGAACATGTCAAGGCAGAACTATGCACTATGGAAGTTCGATTAATGGAGGAAAATCAGAGTCATTAGTTATTTGACGCTTAAGAAATGTAAAATGTTGTGGTACAGTGTCAGTGATTAGTTGTGAAGTCTTACTGCATAAATTTAATCTATTTAATCCTCTATATGAAAGTTTGCTTGAATTATTTCTATTTATTAAAATGGTTCAAAACAAGACGTTTGTAGTACTGATTATTGGAGTCCATTAATCGAACTTTCATGCCTCTTATATAGTAATTATACATTACTATGTAGTATGTACATATTCACTAATGCAATTTACTAATGCTCACACTCGGTCTCTCACGCACACTGTCACTCGTTCTCTCTCGCACACAGACACACTCGGTATCTCTCGCGCACTTTCGAGCGCTCTCTTCGTCTCTTTCGTGCACTGTCGCTCGTGCGCAGAAACGGTCTCTGTCGCGCACTGGGGCTCATGGAGGCACGTGATCAGACAGTGGTTTACGGAGCGCTAGATTGGCTTTGCAAAAAAAAAAAAAAAACCTTTGATACGGAGCATTCTGTGAACGGAATGACGCATTTTAAATATCGCTCGATCACACGAATTTGATCGTGGGAAGCCAAAATCATGATCATGATTAAAATTCGATTAATCGTGCAGCCCTACATGTCGGCGCATTATTTGAGCGAATTTTGCTTTTCCGATGAGCATGGAACGTTCAGATGGGCCGTGAGCAACTGAGCGGAGCACACGTGTATAGAGCGCAATATTGAGCGGAGCGTCACACCGCGCAGCGATAACGGCTAAAGCGAGACTGAAACTTGAGCACTGAACACTGAGGGGAGGCATACATTTTCAGCCAAAAACCAAAAATGCCATTTTCAGCCGATAATTTTGGCGGCCAAAATTTCACTGCATCCCTACTAAATATAATTTCTCACCCTATATCACCTAATAACATGTCTTAGTAAGATATTTAAATGCTTAGTTTTATGATGAAAGTTCTGTAATTTCTGCAAAACAATGCAATGCAAGCAAGATAAACAAATGTTCCTCAAAATAAATATTCAACGTTCCTTAAAATATACAAAACTGATTGATTCCTTCAAAACATAGAAACTTCTAAAGGGGAGCATGCCCCCGACCCCCCTAAAGGGCCTAAAAACCAACCCCCCATTGTTTCACAAAATCCTGTGAGAAACACTGCAATATAAAGTTTTATTGATTTTAGATTTGATCTAAAAATGCCTCACATTCCTAGATAATCTGGGCCGAAACAAACCAATGACCTGGACAAGATTTTTCTTAGATTGTCGAGAGGGCTTGATCGGGGATAAATCGTCCGAAGACTCCTTTAGTTTGATCCCGGCTTAAGACACATTAGGGGAATCATTTAAATAATCTTATGAATGCACTTAATGTAGAATCTAATCAATCAAATTGCATTGTGAATCGACTCGAATCAAATCGTTCTGAATTTGCAAAAATCATTCTTTAAATCGAAACCCTATAAATCGTAAATCAAATCGATGTCTACCTAAAGTTTCACAGTCCTAGTGCAAAGACACCAGCTTCAGGGCTTGGACCACTAAAAATCCTCAAGAAAATGAGAAAATGTTGCCTTTACCTCAGCCATGAGGACCTTCAGTGCGCTCTTGGCCTCTAGGATGGTTGTGATAGAATCCCAGCGCTGTTTCATTCGCCCCTCATTATCCGCATCCAGAACCTTCTGCTGCAGGTCAGCTATCTGAGCACTCCTGAAAGAGTTTTAAGAAATACACACAGTGGATATAAAAGTTTACACACCCGTTACAACTGCAGCTTTTTGAGATGAAAAAAAAAAAAAGTCCCCTAAAGCTTTTCGGGGTGGTGAAAAAAATGGATTATTGATTAATCGCGAGTATGTTATGGACGAGTATGAATCGATTATTAAATGTTCAAAAATCGATTTTGTATTTAAAAAAACATTTTTTGCATTATTTTATTTTGTAAAAAATGTTTTACAATGTTATAACACCGCTGAAGCTACAGTAAGTTGTTAATTTTTTAATTTTGTCTTCTTAATGATTAAATTGGCCAATTTTCTTCTAGAAAGACAAGGTGTTCAGGTGGAGAAAATTTTTTTCTTTACCTTGACATGTTTCGACTGCAACCTGCAGTCTTCCTCCACCTGAACAACACCTTGTCTTTCTAGAAGAAAATTGTCCAATTTCTACAGTGTGTTGGTTCTGATCTACTTCCTAAAGGAAATAAGCCTTTCATTTATCTGTTATTGTTTAGTTCAACTTGAGACACAACACAATGTGATGTATTCATTTCTGTGTTCTACAGAACATAAGCTACATACAAATAATTCTGAAGTTATAACTACACGACACAGAAAGTGCTTTGAGTTGTTGTTACTCAATAAAAGAGTTAAGTAATTCAGCAGCTGACTTTTTAATACTGCAATCACTTTGTAGTGTATTTTCGTTTACTGTTGTGAAATGGAAAATCAATAATCGCTAATCGAGAATCGTTAATAATCGAAAATCGACTGTAATCGAATCGGGACTTCAATAATCGTAATCAAATCGGGAAATCAAACAGATTAACCACCCCTACTAATAATGTCCTTTCAGAGCATTTCAAACTACAACAGGGGATAAGTAAAGGTTGTCATTGTTATTTGCCATAGCCATTAAACCCCTTGCAATTGCCCTACGGTCCAGTGCACAGGTCTGTGGTATCACCCGTGCAGGTATAGTGCATAAGGTTTATTTTTATGCAGATGACTAGGGTTGCACGATTTGGGCCAAAATGATAATCACGATTATTTTGATCAATATTGAGATCACGATTAATTATCACGATTATTTGTTGATTTTAACCAAAACAAATGTTATTGTCACATAGGCTAATTATAACTGCTTACACGCCCATATTGTGCTACATTCCTACTAATGTACAACTATGTGCATCAAAATAAAATAGGTCCTCTTATTCACCAAAATTCAGTGCATCTCCTTAAAGAATAAATAAAAATAAATAAAAAAAAGAAAATGTAGCAAAACTTCAACAGGGCACTATTTTACATTTTACATTATGTAAATATTAGGGTTGGGCGGTATTATGGTAATATCGTATACCGCGGGGTCTTAAAATAGCAACGGTATCAGTTTTAATACCGTCATTACCGGCACTTATATATAATATATAAATATAATTTATTCAATGCCTAAAAATGCTTATGTAGTTGTCATCAAGTGACAGTGTGGAGGAGAAAGAGAGAGAGAGAGAAGGGAGAGGCGGTAAATACTGACGAGGCAATTTGTAAATGTTGCAATAAAAAAGGTGACCGCGAGAGATGGAAACACCTCTAACCTAATGTCGCATCTCCGAAACAACCACCCACTCACTCACTGCTGCGAGGATGCATTTTGCCCCGAGTTCATTAAATAAGCGCATTAGTTTATATTTGTTAAAATATTATAATGTTTGTTTTTTTTACGTTGATAATGAAAAGTGAACAGCACGAGTAAGATGGGATGCATCGGGAGTCAGACATTGACCACTTAACTAAGTTTCATTTTGTAAAAGGCCTTTCTTTAAAGTGAATTTCGTTTTGTATAAATTGTATCTTAATTTTAATAATTTTTTTTATCAACCAATTGCCTGGATTTAATAAATAAGAATCAAATATAGCAGACAACATAATCATGACATGATCGTGCGCTGGCGCGCCGCGGTCACTTGCATTGAAATCTCATCATAAATTAACCGAAACTCAGTGTATGCCCCACAGACATGACAGGCCTATATCTAAATAAAGCTTGAAATGTCATTAAACGAAACAATTCAAAACGAAAAGAAATAGGCCACTCGCTGATTATTTAATCCATGATGTGCATTTCTCTATGCGCGTTCATACGGAGATGGCGATCATCAAATTCATTAAACGAAACTATTCAAAACGAAAAGAAATAGGCTAGCCTACTCTCTGATTATGTAATCCATGATGTGCATTTCTCTCTATCGTTCACTATGGAGATGGCGATTCGTCAATTTCTTTAAACGAAACAAGTCAAAAGGAAAAGAAATATAGGCAGCATACTCTGATTAATCCACGATGTGCATTTCTCTCTATAGGCGCGTTCACTACGGCAGGGGCATAGAATTTAGTAGGGACGCTAGGGACATGTCCCTACCAATATCCAGTGACACTGATATATCCCTAGCAATAATTTCAATCAAAACTTAAAATATATTTAAATATTGATGTCCCCGTCCCCACCAATTTCAAAATCAAACCTACGCCACTGCACTACGGAGATACCAATTGTCAATTTCTTTAAACGAAACAATTCAAAACGAAAAGAAAAAGGCTAGCCTATTCTGATTATGTAATCCATGATTTGCATTTCTCTCTATATATGCACGTTCGCTAGGAGATGGCGATCGTCAACTTAATCCTTGCCACAAACACTGACAGAAAAGTTGTATTAATAAAAATCAATGGACACGTGTCACCAGATTTACAAATGCACTTCTTGCTTGTTGCTTGTTAATTTAATTGAATAGAAATGAATTAATAAAATGAATACTTTAATTGTCATAATTAAAATAATTAAATATTATTAAGTGTCCCATTTTTGCTCATTTATAAATAGTATTTATATCTACCACCCCCTCAGCACCTGGGTTAATAAATTATTTGGCGCCACCATATTATAATGGCCCACGTATTAAAAATAGTCGAGTCGAAATAGGGCTCCGGCTCATAATTACATTTAATGCCGTCAGCCGGGATCAGACACAATGTGCACGGGTTGGCCTTGATTTTTGTTTTGATTTTTTTTTTGCCCGATCTGGTATTCAGTTTCTGAACGGTGTAGGCACAAGCCAACAGTTTGGTGATGCTGTCTGAGCCTTATGTCATAAATTTTAATTAGTCACGGTAATACCGTATACCCCGGTAAAATAGGGAGGAGGTTTGAGAGTATCAAAATTTGGATACCGCCCAAGCCTAGTAAATATATTTTAAACTTGCATTGTAACGTTATAATGGATGTGAATAAAACACGCAAAATATAAAATTTTCTATCTATTCATAACAGAATGTAACCAAATGAGAACATTTCAAGGCAGAACTATGCACTGATTCGATTAATGGATGAAATTCAGAGTTATTGTTATTTGACGCTTAAGAAATGTAAAATGTTGTGGTACAGTGTCAGTGATTAGTTGTGAAGTCTTACTGCATAAATTTAATCTATTTAATCCTCCATATGAAAGTTTATGTGCTCGCCTCAAATTATTTCTATTTATTAAACAATATAGTTCAAAACAAGACGTTTGTAGTACTGATTATTGGAGTCCATTAATCGAACTTTTATGCCTCTTATATAGTATTTATGTAGTATGTATGTACCAATTTATTAATGCTCACACACGGTCTCTCTCTCTCTCGCGCAGACACAATCGGTATCTCTCGCGCGCTGTCGCTCGCACGCAGACACACTCGGTATTTCTCGGGCACTTTCGAGCGCGCTTTTGGACACTCGGTCTCTCTCGTGCACTGTCGCTCGTGCGCAGAAACGGTCTCTGTCGCGCACTGGGGCTCATGGAGGCACGTGATCAGACAGTGGTTTACGGAGCGCTAGATTGGCTTTGCAAAAAAAAAAAAACTTTGATACGGAGCATTCTGTGATCGGAATGACGCATTTTAAATATCGCTAGATCACGTGAATTTGATCGTGGGAAGCCAAAATCATGATCGTGATTAAAATTCGATTAATCGTGCAGCCCTACAGATGACCTTCTCTTTTTGTCTAAACCTCTTATTTCAATTCCTCAAATTTTTCAATTCTAGATATCTTCAGTAGTTTCTCAGGATACAAACCAAATTTCTGTAAAAGTGAACTGTTCCCATTGAACTCATCTTCCCTTCAGGTGACCCGTAAATTCTGACCTATTCAAAGCCAACATTAGTCCTCTATATAATCATGTTAAGTCTCTCTTCGTGTCCTGGAAATGTCTCCCTCTTTTCTTAGAAATAGATAGAAATGGCGAATATCATCAAAATTAATGTACCTTCCTATATTTATTCTAAAATCCTTTTTTACAGTTTTGCAGCGGAATATTTCTTCTTCCATATGGAAGAAGTCAAAATGAATGAAGTCATCTTATGAAACCAAAGTGTTTGGGTGGCCTGGCTCTACCAAATTTTCACACCTATTATTGGGCAGCAAACATTGGGAATCTGTTATATTGGGTGCAGCAGGATTTGCAGTTAAAGATGTCTCAGTGGGTACTATTGGAAGCTGCCTCTTAAACCACAGAAAATTTACTATCCTTACTATTTGTCCCTTTAAGAATACTTTAGTAAAAAAAAAAAAAAAAAAAAAGTTGTTAAACATTCATTAAGGATTTGGTCTCAATTACGTTTAGCATTAGACTTTAAAGACCCTTGTACTATAGCGCCTGTCTTTTGCAATATATCATTTCCACCCTCTTAAATGGATGGGGCTTTTAACATTTGGAGGGAACATGGCCTAGCTACAGTTGGTGAACTATACATAGATAACAAGGTACCTATCGTAAATATTGTAAAAAAAAAAAAAAAAAATTCTCACCCGAATACACTCATCTTTACATGCTAGGCGCACACTCATTCAATTCATTGTAGTGCACAGAGTCCATTGGTCTAAAACTAAATTAAACAAAATATTCCCTGATCTCGACCCAACCTGCCTTCGCTGCACAACTGAACCAGCCACGTTATCACATTCTTTCTGGTCTTGTGCAAAACTGTCTGTTTTTTGAGGGAGTCTTCAGGTGCTTTTCTGTTCTTTTTTCTTTACGCAAAAGGCCCCAACCCCTTAACAATATTGTTTGGTATCTTGCCAAAATCTGTTGAATTCAACACATTGCAAACTCTACTGGCTAGGCGACTTATTCTTATGAATTGGAAGACAGCAGCTCACCCTCCTTCCCGCCAATGGGTTTTTGACACACACACACACACACACACATATATATATACATTAGTGCTGTCAAACGATAATTTTTTTATCGTGATTAATCGCATTAATGTCAAAGCCAACTCGTGATTAATTGCAATTAATCGCACATTTTTATCTATTCTAAATGTCTCTTGATTTCATTTTGTCCCATTATTTTTTTCTCATTTTAATGCTCTTATCAACATGGAAAAGTGGATCGGCTTGCTTTGTGCAAATGTTTTTTATTGAAAACATTGGCATATACTGTGTTCAATTTCACACTAACATTCTCACTTGGAGCAAATAATCTCTCACACAGTGTAACAATTTCTATTAATAAAAGGGTGAAAGAAATACTGACGAGGTCCTGATATTGACGAGGGAGCGGAGAATTCGCATCAGCTGTGGGTGTGTAGTCAAGTCATCTTCATTTATATAGCGCTTTTAACAACGGATTGCTTCAAAGCAGCTTTACATAGATAAACATATAATTTGAGGTAACAGAGATTGTTTTGGCTTTATAGCGGTTCTTGAATAATGTTATTTCCAGCTAAAGTTAATTTTACCAAGTAAAGGTGTACTTGGCCAACAAGTGGTATTTCAGACTGGACGCGCTGCGATGATGATAGCTCAGTTCACAACGACAAAACACACAGATCACTTTGGTCTTGTCAATGGAACCATTTGGCAACTTTTTAAAAGTAAACTTTCCATTCAGAATCTTATTGGCATCCATTTCGGCGTCTCGCGCTCGCCATCCACTCAAAACGTAACATTAACCCTCTGGGGTCTAAGGTGTTTTTGGAGTCCTTGAGATGTTCTGACATGCTGTGACATTTGTGTTTTTTTCAGTTGCTTATAAACATTAATGGCACAGGTGAAATTACTCTATATTTAGCACAAACAGGGCTACAATAATATGTGATATAATATGTATGTACATGTTTGTATATTTGAGAGAATATTGTTTATGCGTGGTTATTGAAAAAACTAAAAATGAAAGTTTCTGAAATAAGGCCATGTTGCCGCCTAGTGTTTTTTCTTCAAAATGATCTGAAAAACATCCTGCCTAATCATTCACATAAAACTGTGAATTGGGTTTTATTGTGAAAAACTTTTTTGTTTGCCAAGGCAATACGCGAATGGGCTTGAACAGTCCAAACCCCATCATGAATAATTAGGTGATTCTCACCTGACCCGCATAATAATGAGCTTTTCATTCAGGTGTCACACAAGGAAAAATTGAAAGGACAACATACATATACATACATATACATATATATATAAATAATCAAAATATAAATGAAAGTCAAAAACCCATTTTTAGTCATACCTGGAAACAAATCCTGGTCAAATAGGTTAAATGGGTCATTGTATAGCATTGGTTCAAAGTTAGAGTTGGAAACATCTTGAAAATAATTTTTTGATTAGTTTATTTTTGACAAAACATACTATATTTAACATATGAGCAGAAACTGTCTAACTAAAGCTTATTTGATGTCTATTTTATAGTAAAAACGTTCTAATCTATTTCGTCTGTAACAGTAGGCTATGCATCTGTGCGTTCGTTCGTTCACACACCCAGACACCCAATTCATATTTAAACAGTCTTTTTGGTTTTACAGATACTATTCTATATCACGATTAGAACAAATCTCAGTATGTAGGAGCGAGAGTGAATGAACGCACAGCACGCGCGTCTGTGAATTCGTCCATTCATTCGCACACAGACACGCATTTAATATTTAAACAGTCTTTGTGCAGTTTACAGACACTATTCAATAACGCGATTAGAACAAAGCACTTAGGAATAAATGACTTACTACATCAGCTGAATCCGTGCTCCTCGAAATGAAACGGGTAACTGAGTTAACTTTTCCAGGAATTATTCCTCTGCGCAGCAAGACGAGATAAAGGTTAGGGCGTTCTGATGTGGGCGTTTTCATGGCTTGCCTCAACATTAACGTTTGAATAGCACGCGCTCTCAGTGGGCGTGGTCACATTAACACGTCATACGCTATAATTAGGTGAAAGGAATCAGACCGACATCTCTCTCTTTTCATACAGATTACATCAACTGAGAATGGTTGCTTTTTTATATAAATTACTTCATTTAAAAGAAGAGAATTTCAGCTTCATAAAGAGAAATCTTTCGTGTCTCTGTGACAAGTATTTACTGAGTTAGTTCATTTTTTCGGACGCGTTTCAGAAAGATTTTTGCGGAGACAGTGTGAGCTGAAAGCGCACCCTGTTTATTTTATTTATTTTACAAAAACACAAGGTTTTGATGTTAATAAGAGTGTACACAAAAAAAGAAGACATTTAACAGTATTGAATGATGTGTAACACTTATATGTAAGATCAAAATCAACAAAGTATTTTGAGTTTGTTTTGCACTGATGAGAAAAAAAGTGAGCAGATCACGCCGGCGTGATTGCCGACCCCAGAGGGTTAACCAAATATTTGGCCGGCTCACAAGCCCAAACAAGTGTGTGCGGCGTGCCTGTTTTGTTTCCAGTCTAGCTAGATCTGCTTGTGCTTTGCTCGACGAAAAGCTTGCGCTTTTGGTCAAAATGTCCTCGTGCAGCACAAGCCATTGAAATGAATGGGTTTCATAGCACAGCGCCATGCAAGCCACATCCTGTTGCAAAAGCATGTGAAAAAAAACTACAAAGTTTGCTAGGCCAAAAAGACCGCTAATCACACGTTAAAAAAATTGACGCCGTTAAAATGGGTTTGCGTTAACGACGTTAATAACACGTTTAACTGACAGCCCTAATATATATATGTCTGTGTGTGTGTGTGTGTGTGTGTGTGTGTGTGTGTGTGTGTGTGTGTGTGTGTGTGTGTGTGTAAAAGGTGATTTAAGCAATTTTGAGCGTGGCATGGTTGTTGGTGCCAGATGGGACAGTCTGAGTATTTCACAATCTGCTCAGTTACTGGGATTTTCACACACAACCATTTCTAGGGTTTACAAAGAATGGCGTGAAAAGGGAAAAAACATCCAGTATGCGGCAGTCCTGTGGGGGCGAAAATGCCTTGTTGATGCCAGAGGTCAGAGGAGAATGGGCTGACTGACTCAAGCTGATAGAAGAGCAACTGTGACTGAAATGACCACTCGTTACAACCGAGGTATGCAGCAAAGCATTTGTGAAGCCACAACACACACAACCTTGAGGCGGATGGGCTACAACAGCAGAAGACCCCACCGGGTACCACTCATCTCCACTACAAATAGGAAAAAGAGGCTACAATTTGCAAGAGCTCACCAAAATTGGACAGTTGAAGACTGGAAAAATGTTGCCTGGTCTGATGAGTCTCGATTTCTGTTGAGACATTCAGATGGTAGAGTCAGAATTTGTCATAAACAGAATGAGAACATGGATCCATCATGCCTTGTTACCACTGTGCAGGCTGGTGGTGGTGGTGTAATGGTGTGGGGGTGTTTTCTTGGCACACTTTAGGCCCCTTAGTGCCAATTGGGCATCGTTTAAATGCCACGGCCTACCTGAGCATTGTTTCTGACCATGTCCATCCCTTTATGGTCACCATGTACCCATCCTCTGATGGCTACTTCCAGCAGGATAATGCACCATGTCACAAAGCTCGAATCATTTCAAATTGGTTTCTTGAACATGACAATGAGCTCACTGAACTAAAATGGCCCCCACAGTCACCAGATCTCAACCCAATAGAGCATCTTTGGGATGTGGTGGAACGGGAGCTTCGTGCCCTGGATGTGCATCCCACAAATCTCCATCAACTGCAAGATGCTATCCTATCAATATGGGTCAACATTTCTAAAGAATGCTTTCAGCACCTTGTTGAATCAATGCCACGTAGAATTAAGGCAGTTCTGAAGGCGAAAGGGGGTCAAACACTAATAGTATGCTGTTCCTAATAATCCTTTAGGTGAGTGTATATGTGTTGCCCAACATCAAATGGCAAATGTAATGTAAGCGGAACGAAACTGAGCTATTCACTGTGTGGTTGACGGACCGTTTATCAGTTTGGACCAATGCAGCGCGAGCCGATCTTAATCAAGCAACACTGTTACTACACAGCGAAATCCAGTATAGAAAAAATTTGAATTCGCCACTGAAGTAATAACATCGCTGTGAGATCTAGTGAGAAATATTCACATTTCTCCGTTATTAATGGATCAAACAGCACTGACGTGGAAACCAGGAAGAAACATTGTGCCATGAATGAACTATTCATTGTCCACAGATCAGCAACATTCACCATGGATTTACTGTAGTAACACTACTAAAATGTAACCATGGACGTTTGGCAGGAATAGTCGGCTATAATTAGGGCCCTATAATATCCGCGATCGCGGAATTGGCCAATTAACGCGGAATCTAGTGTTCAGGCGGAATTTCGCGGAATTTTACATATTTAGAATGAAATTCTGTTTTTGTGTGGGAAAAGAACGTATGTCTGGGGAAAATACAGACAGGGGGAAGCAAATCTGGGCGACACAAGCCCCCTCCCATCATTTCAGCTCCAATGACGGCATTAAAACAATGAAAGCATGGCGAAGCGGCTCTCCACGGCTCTGCTTTCGTCGGCGAAAAAGTTAAGAAACTCGACGCCAAGCCCTCAGTATCGAGCCGAGCAGTTCGCACGTGACTTATGAAGTGTTTCCCACACAGACTAATTCGTGGAAGTGCGCCACAGAATCAACACCGGCCGCCACATATTGCATTTCGTTATTTTTTTTTAACGCTATTAATAAACACGCAGCGTATTCTTTCAGTTAGATTTCCTTTCCCTGCTCTCCCTCCGTCTCTGTCACTCACGCGTCTCTCACACACACAAACAAACACACACACACACACACACACACACACACACCCCATCCCCTCCGTGCACTTATGTCTATGATGCGCCGGACTGGACAAAAGCGAAGTGACACTGCGCGAGAGAGACCGAGTGTGTCCGAGAGCGTGCTCGACAGTGCGCGAGAGATACAGAGTATGACTTTTATTTAAACTTATATAAACTAATATAATTTATTTTACTGGACAGTTTAAAGCTCAAAACCATATTTTGTTGTTACTTGAAGTACTTAAGAGTGCAGTGTTATGTTGCATCATGCAGTATTTGTGCTGAAAAATAAGAGTACATGCAGGGTTGCCAATTCTCACGCATCTGGCGTGACACTCACGCTTTCAGCATCAATCTCACGCTCTCACGCACACGCAAGAAATGTCACGCCAAAATCCATTTTTCTCCCCTCTCAATTCATTAATTTTCTGTTGACGACTAGATCACAGCGTATTAATGACAGGAGAGGAGTTTAAAGGTGCAATCAGTAAAAATTTTGAGTATCTATTAACAGAAATGCAAAATGACATCCATAACTATGTTTTCAGTGGTGTATAAAGAACTTACTTAATAAACCGTAATGTTTTTATTACCTTAGAATGAGACATTTATATCTACATAACCGCGGGAATCCCCTTCTATGAAGGTCGACATATTGTGACGTCATGTTTCTACCGTAGCCGAACGCGCACAAACAGCGCTACAGAGCGCGTTTCGTTCATTCCTTGAAAGAGAAGCCGCAGAAACCTAAAAGCTAGCCATAAACACCGTGAGTAGTGACTTGTCAGTTGTGTAAAATATGTAGTTGGATTGTTTCATGTAACTTAGTTCTTCTCCCTCGCTGTGTTATGGCTTTGCTATGTGGGGATACATGTGCTGGTTACGTTCGTGAGACAGCTGATTAGTACTCTTGTCATTGACCATAAAACAGTAACGTTACAGGAATCACCAACCCGTCGATCTTGGAAGCATTTTAAGTCGATCGCGAAGAGTTTTCAAAATCAGAGAAAAAAGCCTATTGTGTGTAGTAAATGGTGTCAAGGGGATGCGGAGGCGCGCGCGCTGTTATAATCATGTCATTTTTGCCGCGCGCACCTTTGGGCTCATGCGGACGCGTCGAGTATAAACAAGGCTTTACGCTTTAACCAGCTCAGCCACAGTAACAGCTCATATTAGCCAGCTAAACTTTTACTAGCAGCTACCCTGTTAGAAAAATATATAGTTGCCTAGTTTAATGTGGTTCTTCTCTCTCGCTGTATTATGGGTTTAGACAATCAGCTGATTACTATTATTATATTATAGACCCTTGATCCTCACCTGACTATGGCTTTGAAAACGTTATCCATGATGTGGTTTATAATGGACTGTGGTACAGAAACAGTGACAATGTTACACACTCTTGGCTTACTCTGGCTATTCTCTGCTGTCTCAGACGATATGTTTGTCCCGTTTTAGCAGCCGTAGCTTCTTCGAAAGGGAGGGGTGAGCAGTGGGCTGAGCCCTTAGTGCAAACTCGCAACCGAACCGCTAGATGCCGTTTAAAATCACACACTGCACCTTTAAGGCTCACAGCTGTAACATCTGCCTACAACGTTCTCATGGCAGTATTCTCTGATCCTTGATTCGCTGAAAACCTTGCACCTGATACATCAGTTGCGTGTGAAAAGTTCAGAGAGAGTTCAGAGCACAGGTTCGGAGTCGGAGCCGACTGATGCACGTTTGAAAGTTTGGATGACATTCAAGGTAAGCAGATAATAAAATGGTGTGCCTTGTCACTAGTGTCGTAGCCTTGCCTCATCAGTCTGTGTGCCGAGAGTACAGACGTCTACAGTTGCAAACGTTGTCTGACGTGCGTTATGTGGGCTAGCTAATTGCTCAATGAAAATAGGCTCATGGTAAAAATTACGTTTTGGCAAATCGGGCAAGTGGCATTTTAAAATTCCCCAAATTATCAAAGGTTGTCCAGATTGTGTTGAGCCTGCCACACTCAAATGTGGATGCTGAGCGAACCTTTTCAGTTATTGGCCTAAACAAGACTGACCCCACACACTGTCACTTGATGGCATAGATATGTACACGGCACACTGTGATGGGAAGTTCGGATGACTTTACTGACTCGCTTGTTCGATCTCATTCATTAAAATGAACGAATCTTTTTTCGAGTCATTTCGTTAATTTAATGGGCTTTAAATGCTATACTTTTAACAGCCAAATTCCCCGAACACATCCACCTACGCAGTCTTGATCATATTCTGAATTAAGAAATCATTATAATGCAGTCAAAAATAATTTACAGGGAACCTAAATAATTACTTTACCTTCCGAGTCTTTCGTTCATTTGTCACGTGACAGACGCAATGAACGGATCGAACCCTGCTTCAGATACAGAGCTCTTGCAGAGGCAGTGATCAGGCCAAACTGCCACTGTGGCGTATATAACAGGCCTAATTTGTGAAACTTGTGTGTTGTGGTTTTCTGGGGAGGTGGAGTAACTATTATGTGTCCCTTTTGTTTTGAGATTTCTTATCGTTTAAATGTCGTTTATTTTTTTTTGCAATCAATAAATAATGCAATCAATAAATTGTACATTTTGAGAAAAAAATGAAACGTTTTGATTCCAATTTTTTGGTTGTTGCATAAATCAGGGTTTATACTAAGTAAACAAGGACAGACATTTTTTAAATTAGGGTTAACAAAAAATTTCTCCGTGCACGCACTGAAATTTTACAGTCTCACTCCAGCCAAAGTCCCAAAGTTGGCAACCCTGCTAAATGTCTGTTACCTCAAATTTAAGGTCATTTCTATTTTATTTGTGTACATTTTAATCATTAACATTAAAAGCACACTCTTTTTACAACTAAAATAACAGTAAAGGGTAAAAAAAACCTGAATTCCCAACAATTAAAATGGAAAAAACGGAATTTGGGAAAAAATAAAACGGATTTTATAGGGCCCTAGATAATGCTTTCAAGTAACATTACGTCGGTTTTATTTTGACATTATGGATACAATTGCTGCCCTCAAATGTTAATCTGATAACTACTACTATAACTACTACAATATTACATTTCATTTTGTCCAAGGAGCTATTTTGTTTTATTTGCTCCTAAGAAAAGTCAAGTATAACTCCATCATTGCTCAAAGTAAAAAAATATATTACTTTATGGTGTTAGTTTTAATAAAAATTAGGGATGTCCCAATCAGATCACGCGATCGGAAATCGGGCCCGATCACGTGGTTTCAGACTCGATCGGAATCGGACGTTACCTCCCGATCAGGACTCGGATGTATGTAAATTAGGGGTGTAACGGTACATTTATTCGTAATTATTGAACCGTTTCGGTACGAGGCTTCCGGTTCGGTACGCATACAAACCGAGCGATTCCTAGGACCATTTTTCCTGCAGACAAAATCCGCGCTGGCGCGATCACCACAACGTTGCGCAACATCAAATGGCAAACGTAATGAAAGCGGAACGAAACTGCGCTACTCATTATATTGTGCTTAACGGACCATTTATCAGTTCGGACCAGCAACTAGGGCTGGGTTTCGATTCAAATTTCAAGAATCGATTCGATTCCGATTCTCAAGATCTTGAATCGATTATCATTATTCGTTTCGATCCGATTCGATCCGATCTGATCTTCGAGATTTAGATCAGTGTTTTTGACATATTGTTCAACATATTGATACTATTATTATAGACATTCAACTGAGTATTGATGGTTGTAAAGAACAATCCCCCTTCCAGAGTGTTGATACAACTGCTTTCACAAACTTGCACTGGTGTAGACGACAGAGGACGCAGAGGTATATCAGCAGTAGTAGGGCTGACGCGATATCCGCAATCTTATAGTACCACACACTGACAAGTCAACCGCAGAGGATTGCAAGTAACCGCAGCAATATTCACGTTTTTTATAAGACTATACCCTTCTTGTTTTTAACTTCATGAATGTGTAATAAATGTTAAACAAGTTCATAATGATAACAAGACTGTTTATCATGGTGATTTGTAGCCTACAGAGGCTTCCCACAGACAGTGACAGAGAGATCGGCAGAGCGCGTGCGATTACCTGCGTCTGTCTTTGAAGTCATATTCGTGGAAAGGTTGCTGTGTCAAAGGAAAGCGAAATATTTGTCGTATAGTCCTTTTAACGTTCACGTCACGGAAATGCGCGTCAGGAGCAGCGCTGGTCAGCTTCCCACATCGCGAGGAAGCCGCGGGGAAATAAAATCGAGTCGCGCATTGAATCAATGCCATATTGGTCTTTAATAAATGAAGCATCAGCTTCAGCGTTACCCATGCGACACATTGCTGCTCAGCTGAGCCTTGAAAAGTGGAACTCAAGGTGTTAATTATTTTTAACTTTGTTTCATTATCTCTTTTAATGAATCAGCTTTTCTGAACGTGTTCGTTGAATGAACGGTTTAATGACTCACTCAAAGTCCGTTGTCGTAACAATGTGCGCGCTGAGTGAAAGCCTTTCAATGCGCATATAGGGATCTCCCAGTCGCAGCAAGTTAAAGTTCACAGGGAAAATGTATGCCTATTATTAAATCGATCCTCTGAGTTACGGATCGATCTTTAGAAATTAATATGAAAATCGATTCAGAATTGGTGAATCGATTTTTTCAACACAGCCCTACCAGCAACATCTGTGCAGCGCGAGATCAAGCGACACTGTGCTAAGAGATCCAGTGAAGAAAACATTTGAATTCGCCACAGATCAAACGGCGCTGACGTGGAAACCAGGAGAAACATTGTGCCGTGAATGAACATGGATTTAATGTTGCACTCCAAAGCTTAAATATTATATAAATATAAATTTAAATGTTATTTTTAATGTGATTACCAAAACATTATTTGTTCATCCTTCAAAGATTATAACACCCCCATTTAGAAACCTGAAAGTTTCAAGATGTAGGAAAACAAACTTATTTAAAAATAGTTTTTCTTTCAACAAAGAGGAAATTTCTCTGGCATTTCTTTCTTTTTGCTGTATCGTATCGCAAATTTTGTGAACCGTTACACCCCTAATGTATGCATGTATATATGTATATATGTATATATATATATATTCTCATAATTTTTTTATACACTTAAAACATTTTTATTTTTTGTTTACATGCCTGCCGGGTATTTTAAGTTGAGGTGCTATTTGTTTTTATATTACACTTTTTCTATATTTACTGTTGCACTAAAGTCCAAAAGTGAAGATTTTATGTTATTTATCATTGTTCAAGCTACCTCACAGAAGTGCTCTGTTTGTTAACAGAATTATTTGAATGTTAAAATAAGTTTAATTAAATAAAAAATAAGGAACATCCTGGATCTGTTTTTTCTCCCTTCTTTATTCTTTTTTTATGTATCATATAAGTATCGGATCGGGACTCGGTATCGGTAGATACTCAAAATCAAATGACTCTGACTCGAGGGCAAAAAAACCTGATCGGGACATCCCTAATAAAAAAAAATTAAAAAAAATAAAATCAAGGACATTTCTCTGGCATTTCTTTCTTTTTGCTGTATCGAAAACGTACCGAACCGTGACAAGTGTATCGAACCGAACCGTGAATTTTGTGAACCGTTACACCCCTAATATATATATATATATACACACACACACACACACACACATGCATAAATATATTTTTTTATATTATTTATTCTCCCTATTGTATTTATTGATTTTTTTTTTCTGGTGTGTATAACTTGCCTGATATATTCTTTTTTCTTAATCTGAATTAAGGTATGGTTGTATGTTATATGTATATGTGTACATGTATCTAAAATTATTTATACTATATTACTATATTCACGTTATTGTTACTTTCTGTCAGACCTAAGATGAACCAAATAAAAGCAACAACAAAAAAACAATGAAAAAGTAAATTCATGTCAGATCTTTTCTCACTTGTAATGTATTGAAACCAACAAAATTCTGGTAACAAATGGAAACTTTAAAGCAGCACTCAGTAGGAATTCCGTTTTTGTCAAACGGCGACCCCTAGAGTCGCTGTGGAGTACTTGTACTGTCGTGAATAGCACTCACGCAGAGATGGCTCTGCACTCACGGCCGGATCCCCTCCCCCTGTACACCGGTACATGTTCAGTAGGATTGACGCTGTAACGAGTGGAAATAAGGTATGGCCCCTTTAAGAGCTGCGCGCGCCCAACACCACATGTATACGGCGCCGGGTTATTTCTGTTAGATGCTCATTTTATCAGAATTTTATCAGCTCTGTTTTTAGCCGTAAAGCAATTCGTTACCTCGCGAGACCTGATATCACACGATACTTCCTAACACTGAGGCCGGCGGCCCGCCGGCCCAAAGTTGCAAGGGTGGTTTTGCGGCTCACAGGCACCAGGGGGGTGCGAGACGACCACCATTCAACACGAAATCAGTGATATAAACATTACAATGACTCCAAAGCTGTTCGGTTAAGGTAAAAAAGTTACTTAGTTCACCTTTAAAGGCACACTATGCAGGAATTCCGTTTGTCAAACAGCGACCCCTAAAGTCGCTGTGGAGTACTTGTATTTAACGTTACTGTCGTAAATACCACTCAAGCAGAGCGTCTCAGCTTCAAAGGGGTATCGAGTGGCCATGAGTGCAGTTATATTAAGGTACAAAATACAAATCTTGCATAGTGTGCCTTTAAATAGAGATCTAGGGGGTGTTTATGGGTAGGCCTACTATGATATTAGACTACATAGCCTATAATAAAAGAATGAATTTCAAACCTGAACCAAACATTTTTTTTTAAAGATCAACAGTCTGTCATTAGTCTTTAGTCTGCCACTAAAAAGCAGCGTGTTGTTGTTCCGGTACACCAGCCATGTCAACGAAACGAATGAATGAAAATTTGCTTATCAATGTATATCTAAATTCGCACCTACATCTTTGTAGAACTTCAAAAAAAATAAACAAAAGATGCTGCAGCCAATGAGCCGCCGACGGGGGCCGACTCAACCTCCACGGACAGTTTTTAATATTTTATCAGACAATAACTACAAGATTTTGCTTTAGTTTAATTTTAGGGACAATTAGGGCCGGATTCGGAACAACAGCTTAGATTTCGGGACTGTCCCGAATTTTTCGGGACGTCTGGTCACCCTTTGTGACTTTACTAGTACATCAACAAGATTGACGCCAGGTCAGCATCACTGTTGCATCCAGTGCTGCTTTTTAGCTCGCGCCAACAAGTGAAAAGCCCCATCTATGGAAAAGCCTGACCGAGTGGGACTCTTGTCTGGTTCCTCACGCGGTCAGATTATCTTTTCCTAGTCTCTTCCGACCGCGTTTTCTTTGCTTTTTCAATCGTCGAGTATCACGTCTGAAATGCGCGCAAGTGTCTTCATGCTTCATATGTTGTTGTTGGTGTGTGACATCGTTGCCGTAAAGCATGTCGTGATTGTCACGAGATTTGGCGGGGGTGATCCTCTCAAACTTACAATGCTGGTTTTTCCAGCGGCGTTCCAAAACATACACGGGCTGTCATGTTCTTCTATGGACAGACAGCAGCGATTGCATTATTAAATGGTAGATATAAAATAAAACACACACCCAAGTACTTTTTAAGCTGTTAATGTCAGTTTTGCATTTGGAGAGGCAGGGTGACAACTTAGATCAATTTTAGGCTATATTTTTGGAGGGAAAAGCTTAGTGTTCATGTTCGCATGGGTAGTAGCACTGGCTTTAGCGGATTTAACTTAACTTTTCCATGTCATTCATCTGATGATGGACGTCTCATGATATTTATTTTAGCACAACTGGGCTGTATTAGGCTATTGATTCCCGTGATCTTGCTTATAAATTCCGATTCAGCCATTAGCCTATACCTTCGTGATCATGCAAAGAGGTCTGCAGTGGCGGTCCGTTCAGAATTCCAACCAACATAAAATATAAATTACGTTGTGCACGTACAAATGAATGATTTAGGAGGGAGATAGACTGCTCCCATAACGTAGAAAGCAACGATTATATACAGCAATGTTCAGTAAATATTCAACCGAAAAACATTCTTCATAAAATTAAACCAGAGAGATAATGAGTTAATGAGTGAATTAACTATGCTCCTAAATACATATAAGCACATATATGCATAACCCTAACCCATTTAAATAAATGAATTGTGTGTTTGTGTGTGTGTGTGTGTGTGTGTGTGTGTGTGTGTGTGTGTGTGTGTGTGTGTTTGTGTGTGTGTGTGTGTGTGTGTGTGTGTGTGTGTGTAATATATATATATATATATATATATATATATATATATATATATATATATATATATATATATATATATATATATATATATATATATATATATATATATATATATATATATATATATATATATGGTATATACACACACATACATACATATAAAATATTATTAAAAATATCATATAATATATACATCAGGTTACCGTAAGTTAGCTAACGTTAGTGAAGTGTTGGTCACGTAAGCTATCGCTGCAATTAACCTATTATCTTCCAATAAACATTTACTAAAACTGGCTACATAAAATATAACTACAGACTAGATTCACGAGAGGTCGGCTAATGTGTGTAAAAGTAAAAAAAACACAGTAATTGCATTAATTTACCAGCGAGCGTACTTCGGAAGCACTGAAAATGAATGGGGTTCAATGCTGGAACTATCAGTGTTTGGAATGTAGTGGAAAAATTGTAATCTTACAGTGATCAGTAGTTAATAGAACTGAAGGGGATTTTTTGAGCCATGTGGCTCCTGATGATTTTGATGACAAACTAAAATGTGTGTACGTGCATGGCGTGACACTCAGAAGCAGATGGGAGGAGACCTTTGACCTTAGGCACTGATCAGCTTTTTGGCCAGTGTATTTCTGTGCTAGGCTGTGGCCTGGAGAGAGGAGAGGCGCCTGTAATGCCCGTAAAAGACACAACAGCCATATCATATCTGCAAACTTAGAAGGAAAGGTCCTTGAAACGGGTATAAAACCCCCCGTCTACTCTTCGAGGGGGTGTCACTCCTCGCACAGATTGAACTGTGTGTTTGGGACTGAACCAATTCCTGCAGGAATAAAATACTTCTTTTATTAGGGCCCAAGCCTTGAAAAGGCGAACACTCGCTACACTTATATATCTCATCGGGCCGAACAACTTTCGTGCTCTAAGTTTTACGCCAGCCCAACAGGAAGTCGGCTATTTAGGGTTGTTTGGAAACGCATGCTCAGGAATTTGAAACACTTCTCCTAGGGAATTCCCCCGTTCGTCTCCAAACTCGGTGTGCATGAAGTCAAGACATTGATGAAAAATTGCCAGGGGATTTTTGATATCTCGAACGGTTTGGCCGTGGCGAGGAAACGAATTTATGGCGAATAATGTAAACAGGAAGTGTTTTATAACTTCTACATACATTAACTGATCTTGATGAAACTTCAGCAGTGTGTTCGCTGTAAGAGGCCGATCACATGGATGTGACTGTTGTGAGTCAAAGTTATAGCGCCACCAACTGGCAGCAGGAAGTGTGTCACTTTCTAAATGCTTTTGACAAAAGTGGGGGGGGGGGGGGGGGGGGTTAGTTTTATCTACAGTAACAAAACTCGATATGTATATTGTACTCTTTGAGCCGGACAATTTTCTAATTTAGCGTAATTAGCTACGACCGAAAAGTAGTCAGATATTTTGGTCTGAATGTGGATTTTTGGTAAAATCAGCCTCTGATTTTTTACCCACTCCTCTTAAGTGGTTTATTTAATTCCCACCAAACTTTTTCAACATGATGAAAATACATTAAAGAAGCTAAATTGTGAATGGCTATTGAATATCTCAAATTGTTTTGCTATGGCGAGGGATTAAAGTCATGTCAAAAAAGTAAACACTAAAAGCCTCATATCTTCTAAAAAATTAATTATACACCATTTATTTCTAGATAAAATTATACAAATATCACAACTAAACCCATTTTATTCTTGTTTTCAATTTAAGAATAATGTACAAGTTTAAAAACAGCCAGAATGCGCTATTCAGTTAAAAAATAAATACATCAAGTAATACATAGGGCTATACTGCCCTCTTGTGTCCAAAATGATATCAACTCAGTACATAAAACTTTTTATCAGGTATGGCTATTGTAATTAAATATAAATATATTAGGTATGTGGCTGTGAGGATCTTTTCCCACCGGTTGATCGACGTTTGACACCAGCGAGGGCTTTTAAATCGCTAATATAAAAGTGAAAGTAAAGGACGTCCGCACGGACATTTATAGTGGTGGCGCTCGCAGTGCTGTCGAATGAATTTCTATGGAAGTAGAAATTAAAAAATGTTCGCTCTGTTTTGCTCTCTCGTCGCCATGGACGCGCACCGTTATGAATGCCAGTGCAGCCGTGAGCATTTTAGTTTAATTTTAAAATTAGTGCCATTTCGGGGGACGTATTACTTTAATTTATTTAACAAAAACACAATGTTGTGTTTTATTGCGAGTGTACACAAATATAAGTTAACACTTTGAAGTTTGAATGATGTCCTGTATGAAGAAAATGACGGAGTATGTTTTTATGTGTAACACACCATTCAATTGCGCTGAGCCACCCACACACACACATTCCAGCATTGCAAGCTTGATCGCATGCCTGTTCATTTATACATATATGCTATATATATGCTATATATATTAGATCAATATATATGTTTTCTAGAGGTCGACCGATAGTGGATTTTACCGATACCGATATCTACGTTTAACCGTACATGCCGATAACCGATAATTCAACCGATATTTTTTTTAATGGATACTGGATTAAAAACAAACATCATACTCACAATAAAACAGTGTTGAACTGAAATCTGTTAAATTAAATAAATATATAAATATGAATATATTAAAACTCTATACAGAAAATAATTTAAACACTAAAATATTACAGGTTTCGTTAGCTATAACCTAGAAACATACATACATTTCATAGGTAACACTTTGCAAGTCCCATTTGTAAACAAGGATGTATTAGCTAGCTTTCATGAACTATATGCATAATGCAATATACGTTTTTACTGTATGTATTAATATGAGCAATACAATTGTACCTTTATCATTCATGTTAGTTCATAGTGCATTAACTAAGGTAATAACAGATCAAATTAGAATTAAAACTCCATTTTAAATGCATTAGTAAATGTTGAAATTAACAAACTAACAATGGATAATACTTCTACAACTTGTATTAACCTTAGTTAATACTAAAAAGGGAATCTTATTGTAAAGTGTTACCATTTCATATAATTACAAAGAGTCGTGTTTAAAGATGGCCATTAAAATGTAATAAAGACCTGTATTACGTACGTATGTAATATAGTCTCTCACTTTATTTGCTTCTATTTTAGAACACTTGATGATTATCTAATCAAAATAACAAGATGTATTGTAGTGATTAAAAAGATCTTAAATCGAACGCGTTTCTGATTAGTTTACGTTTCTGTCGGCTGCATGAACATATCAATGTTGAGAAAGCAATCACGTCACTAGTTTTAAATATGCAATTTCGTCAGCTAATGAATGCATAAAAGTGACCAGCCGGATATAAAATAATGCAAATAGATAGTAACAATTGCGCCATAAAACATTTGGGTCAGGTCTGCGTAGGGCTGGGTATCGTAACAAAATGTTCGATACCGATACCGATACCTTGACTTCGATACTGGTTCCTGAACGATACTTTTTTCGTTACCAATTTTGTTTAACAATATAACATTACCTAATTTTTATTTTTTTTTGTCCAGTTTGTTGACTTTTTTACACTCATATTTTGAGTATGTAAAAAAGCACCAATGCTGAAGTTTTCTATGTTTCCTAATCATTTAACAACATGTATTCTTTACTTCAATGAGCTCATTGTTTCTTCCTTAACTTAATGCATTGTTTAACAATGAAATTGAATGAAAATTAATAGAAATGCATTACACTGTCACCTCTGATAACAGATCACTCTAAATTGTAATTTAGACACATTCATTTTCTGTAAAGCTGCTTTGAAACGATATGTATTGTGAAAAACGCTATACAAATAAATGTGAATTAAATTAAATATAGGCTACTAGGGGGCGGGATATATGCCTCGTGCTCCGCACACATCAAGCTTGCCGCAAAGCACTGGCAAAAGTAGCCTAATGATTATGGATGTGTCGGGAAACAACAGCAAGGAGATATTTTAATTGTTTATTAATGAACAAGTGTTTACTAATGGTGTGTTCACCGAACGCGAATTTAATTATTTGCGCTAGTAGATTAGATACAAAGTCAAAGACGGGGATAGACGCATCATTCGCGCCGGGCGTCGCGAATTGGGCGACGCGTTTTGAACTCGAGCGGAAGATTGAAGCGTCTAACTAGACGCGATAGACGCCTATTTGACGCTCTATTCGCGTTCGGTGTGCTTTGTATGACACACCGCTTTGCCTTATCAGATTTACCGTGTTACCGGTCTTGGCAGCAATTATCTTGTCGAAAATATTGCATCGCGTGCTTCTGGCAAACACACACACACACACACACACACACACACACACACACACACTACAGCCTCACATGCGACAAGCCAAGTCTCTGGGCAGCCGCGTAAACTAGTGTTTTTCCTCCACAGCCAATCATGCTGCATGCATGTTTCACTGACGTTGACGAGATTAACCACTTAGGTACCGAAATTTGGTACCGAAAAACAAGACATGTTTCGATACTCGGTAGTACCGAGGCAATTCGGTCGGTACCTAAAAAGTACCGAACTCGGTACCCAGCCCTAGGTCTGCGTGTGTTTTTGTCACAACTGTTTAAACCGCTTGACTGAGGTATAATGTTACAGTCCTCACAGCCTCGATGGCAAACTACTGTTCTTTCTCTGCTGATGCAGCATCTAGTCAACAAATGAATTACTTTATAATGATATGGCAATATGTACTTTGGTGTTCTGTATTCATACCGTTTCGCCGTCGGTGTTTTAAATGTCAGCGCTCTCTGTGCTGCGTGTTCTCTCCGTGCTGCGCACTGCCTCACGTGTTAAGTAAACAACTCAGCCAGTGATAGTTTGTTATTTGTCCTCTAGAGGCCGCTCTCACTCTGTATAATGCCAGCAGTCTCTTCCCAGCGCTCTCGTGCTGTGTAATGACAGCGCGCACTTCTCAGCCGCTCCAGCAACGGACACAACCCGGAAAAACTATCAGTGTGGATTTTTGCCGATAACGATAGTTCCACCAATCAACTATCGGTGCCGATTAATCGGCAAAACCGATGAATCGGTCGACCTCTAATGTTTTCCTTAATTTTTAAAACCTATGCAATATGGTGGATGTCCAAAAGATGGCACTCACATACTGTTTTTAAATGGGGTTGGATAAATATCTTTTTGCTTTTAAACTGTGTGTGTGTGTGTTTGTGTCTTGGTGTCTGTTAGTGACAAGAGTTCAAGCTTAAGTTTAAGGCCTTGTATTTTTGTGTGTAATATATATATATATATATATATATATATATATATATATATATATATATATATATATATATATATATATATATATATATATATATATATATATATATTATTTTTTCTCCAAAATATTCATATAACCCATATATGTATTTAAATTTATTTACATGTATTGCTTGCTTTAAATTAAATTAAGATTGTATATTTGGTAATTGAACCTAAATTAATTTAAAATTTATGTGCTATATTTCAGATCAATACAATCAATGTTTTCCTTCATTTTAATCAACACTAACTTTATTCTCATCAGAGTTATACTGCCATTAAAAAAAAACACATTTGATTTTCTATTTTAATCAATGTAGAATGTGTAACTTAAAAATAAACAAATCAGTGCTCTGTTTGAGGACAAGAAATGAAAACCTATGCAATATGATGAATGTCCAAAAGATGGCACTCAGACTGTTTTTAAATGGTATTGGATACATATAGTTTTGCTTTTAAACTGTGTGTGTGTGTGTGTGTGTGTGTGTGTGTGTGTGTGTGTGTGTGTGTGTGTGTGTGTGTGTGTGTGTGTGTGTGATTGTGCCTTGGTGTCTGTTCGTGACAAGAGTTTAACCCTTGTTCAATTTAAGTTTAAGGCCTTGTATTTTTGGATATATATATAAATAAATAAACAAATATATATATATTAGGGCCGGGACTTTAACGCGTTAATTAAGATTAATTAACTACAGACTTTAACGCGTTAATTAATTACACAAAAAATTATTTTTAATCGCACTTATTTTTGCACCGCGGAACGTTTCTCACTGGATGAGTTTCGGCGGACCGATTATACTGGCGCACCAACTAGCGTTCATGACGAAGAAGCTGACGAGATCGCTTTGGTTGGCCGGTGAATGGGAAATTTTGTTACAAAAACAAACGGATGGAAGCGTCGATAAGAGCATGGTTGTGTGCAAGCTATGCAACAAGGAATTTGCTATTGCTATTAGTGTAGTGTAGTGTAGCAATATGCTATTGCTACACTTAATGGCAAAAAACACTGGTCTGCTGGACTTGGTTGAACAAAAATAAACAATATTTTGTTGCTTAAGCTTATGTATTCAGTCATTATTCAATGGTATACTAAAAATCCATGTGAAAAAAAATTACTTCTCACTGTTCTCAGGTCAAATATTTATGCAATTAAAATGCGATTAATTTCGATTAATTAATTACAAAGCCTCTAATTAATTAGATTAATTTTTTTAATCGAGTCCCGGCCCTAATATATATATATATATATATATATATATATATATATATATATATATATATAATTATTATTTAAATTTTTTCTACAAAATATTCATATAACCCATATATTTTAAGTGTATTGTTTGCTTTAAATTAAATTAAGATTGTATGTTTGGTAATTGAACCTAAATGAATTTAAAATTAATGTGCTATATTTCAGATCAATAAAATCAATGTTTTCCTTAATTTTAATCAACACTAACTTTATTCTCATCTGAATTATAAATAACTTATTTCTGTATAAAATAAAAAAATCCCGAATAATCCAGACCAACCAGAGTGCACTATTCCTACAACATCATCAGTGACTACCAGAAGCAGAACTACCAGAGCCGTTCGGCAGATTTTCAGTCTTGTGTGCTTATTTCATGTGTCCGTTAAATCCATGAGACCGTCTGTAGGGTGTCTCGTTTTTAATTTTAGGTTTCAGAAGGTTGCTCATGCATACATTGTGATATGTGCCCTCGATGCGCACTTTTGCAGAGCCCACACTGATGCAAAGCTCTACAGCACACTTCTTTTCGACAGTCAAAGCAGGGTTACGTTTTTGCACGTCGTGCACAATGCCCCTAAAGGTACCGGGGGTGGCGGTGCCACCGGCTTCTTTTATGTATGCATGTATGCATGTATGTATGTATGCATGTATGCATGTATGTATGTATGCATGTATGTATGTATGTATGTATGTATGTATGTATGTATGTATGTATGTGTGTGTATGTGTGTGTATATATATATAAATATAACTGCGAGCAGCAATGAAGGGCCAAAGCCGGCGGCACCGCCACCCCCGGTGCCTTTAGGTAACTAAAGGCACCGGGGGTGGCGGTGCCACCGGCTTGGGCCTGTAATCGCTGCTCGCAGCTATATTTGAATTTGACTCTGTATGACTCTTACTCAGGTGATATTGACTGGTGGTGAATTTTGCCTTAACAGGAACTATTGGCTGCTCCACGCGTTACTTCCGCATTCCAAAGTTCCTATGGCGGTCTATGGGAGTGTCGCAACTCTTTCTTTCTATGGCTCTGGGCTGAACTATCCCTTTAAAAAGCAGTCATTTCAGAGAATAGTTTAAAAGAAAAAAGGGAAATTACAGAGCCCGTATACAACTCGTATCAACATCTTTTGATGTTGGCTTTTCAGAAAAGGTGAAATGAGATGGCCTTTTTTCAACAGGTAAGATATCAAGCAATCATAATGTTGAATGTCAGAGATTGCCTAATGATAAGACACTGCTAATGTAAAACTGTGATAGGGCTTTTGATAGCTTAAATAGTGCTGCCATGGTAATGAAAACTGGTGCTTTTTTTTTTATTTAATGAAATTCAGCACACACAATGGCCAACAACTATACACAGGCCATGTCCCAAATGGAACCCTAAGCTCTCATGTTCATAACGTTCTCTGTCAGCGGTGAGGCTTTCACATGAAAAATGCAGGGAAATTGCCTGAAAAGATAAGATTTCAGAATTAGAGACTTATCGAGGATAGTAAGAATTCAAGGGTATTAGATACGATTCTGAACGCATCTAGCTTAGCAAGCCCAGTACATTGTTCGGTTCCAGCTGCAGAGCCCCCACAGCAGGGCGACTGATGCGCTATAGTCGCAAGACATAACACCGCCACTTCGTTCCGACTGAAACCTCTAACTGGTTCTCCCCACTCACTGACACCCACTGAGAAACCTTTTGAAAGTGCCCTAGTTATCAGAGATTCTATTTTACGGTACATGAAAATAGAGACACTAGCCACCATAGTCAAATGTTTCAACACTACATTGGCTCCCTATTAAACATTGTATAGATTTTAAAATATTGCTGATTACAAAACCCTGAATTGTTTAGCTCCTATCGCATTATATTTATTGCGGTCTCAATTCTGGCCAGTTGATAATATCTATAACAACAAAAACGGTAGCGTGCAGTAGATCATTTTCCTATTTAGTGCCCAAACTCTGGAACAGTCTTTCTAGCATTGTTCAGGATGCAGACACACTGTCAGTTTAAATCTAAATTAAAGATACACATAACACCATCACATTATTATAATCAAAATCCCTTACAGTATTGTTAGGCAGCATATATTATGTCAACCGGAAACAGGAACACTTCCCATTACATTGGATGATCTTGATTCATTGTAAAAGGAACGGCATTATATTAGTCTGTCTGTCTCACTCTGACCCCGAGGTTACCGTAGTAAACCGATCCAGTCTGTATCCAGACCAGATGGTGGACCTGCAACCCAGAGAAACCCACAACGCAGCCCTTAATTATAGCGATGACCACAACTAGACAATCGCTAGAGAAAGATCCCCTGCGAAAATCTAGTCAACTAAATGGCCCTCGGCACAGATTTTCTTAGCGGAGGCCATCAAGACAAGTCCTCTGCGCAAACTCCTATGGCCCACTCCTCCCACAAAATGCTGGTGTGATGTATTCAAATCTATCCCAATTCAAGCAGAAGTGTCAGGGTGTCAGTCTGATCAGCTCAGGGTTTGTTTGTGTTGTGTCCTTTGCTTTTCTGTAGAGTTTTGCAGAGTTATCTGGCTCTCGTCTGTGTTAACCTTAACCCTCTGAGGTCGGCGTCTCGCTTTTTTCTTATCAGTGCAAAAGAAAGTCAAAATACTCTGTTGATTTTGATCTAACATATTAAGTGTTGTACATCATTAGATCCTGATAAGTGTCTATTTTTTTTGTGGATACTCACAATAAAAACAAAGTGTTGTGCTTTTCGCCAAATAAAGAAAAACAAACATGATGCGCGTTCTGCCTTCTCTCTGTCAGTTAAGTCCATTCTGAAACGCGTCCGAAAATTAACTCTAATTCCGCGAATACTTATCATACAGGCACGAGTGTTTTTCCATAATGAAGCTTGAACTCTCTTCTTTTAAATTAATTAATTTATTAAAAAAAACAAATATTCTCAGTTTATGTAATCTGTATGAAAAGAGAGAGATGTCAGTATTTTTCTTTCCAGCTCATTACACCTAATTACGCATTAATGTGCCATGCCCACAGAGAGCGCGCGCTATTCAAACGCAAATGATCTAAGGCAAGCCATTCAAACATGCCAACGCCCACCAGCTGGATTAAAAAACACATCGTGTTTAGTAAGTATCTTGTACAGCTGTGTACACAGCGTATCCTTTCGCTGTGAGGAATAATACTATCTAACCCTGGAAAATGTACCAGAAGTGCTGGTAGTTTCATTTCGAGGAGCAACGGATCCAGCTGATGTAGTAAGTAATTTATTCTTAAGTGCATTGTTCTAATCGCGATATTGAATACTGTCTGACTGTAAACCGCAAAAAGACTGTTTAAATATGAATTGCGTGTCTGTGTGTAGGCTAAATGATGAGTGAACGGCATAGGCGCGCGCGCTTTGTTTACTACAGTTATGCAGCGCGTGTCTGTGCCGTTCATTCACTCTCGCACCTACATTAGTAAACGTTATGTTTACATGAACACATCCAAACTATATTGCTTTAGCCTACTAAGATGAGTAAAAATAGACAAATATGTTGAAATAAAATGTCTGTATAAGCAACAAGCTGCAAATTCACATGTATATACTAATATATCATACACAATATATTACAGACTAAATATGAATGTTTAGACAAGATTTTGTGATTAGTTTTGGATAGATTATAAAGTTTTGACTGTAAAAAAAGACTAGTCACATTAAATAGGTACGCTTGTGTTCACCAATTTCTGCTCAGTTAAATATACTATAGTATGATGTTTTGTCAAAAATAAAGTAGGTATATTGAATTATCAACTAAGATGTTATTATAGTGTTTGTTCCAATATTCAAACTAATGAATCCTTACCTTTTTTTAATACGCATGATAAAATGTATACTTTTTACAAAGAAATACACTTGAAATATTGTTAAAATTGTAATTGTTGTTGTAATTGTAACCTATTTGTAATTGGTTACAATTTCTAATTGTAAAATATGTATAGGCTATATAGATCATTTCTTTTGTCCTTGCATTCTTTGGGATCCTGTGACACACCTGTGTGAAAGGGCTAATTAATATGCAGCTCATTATGCGGCACATTATCCGGCCTTTGTCTTCTCAGGTGTGAACACGCCTCCACGCATATTGCCTTTCCAAACAAAAGGTGTCTAATAAAATTTTAATCAGTGTATGTTTTTGTGTAAATGATTAGGCAGGATGATTTTCAGATCATTTTGAAGCAAAAATTCTACACTCAACAACACTCATTAGTCAAAAGTCTTGTGGACACATATTTAGTATGTGTTTTGTGGCCTTATTTCAGACACTTTAAGTTTTAGTTTTTTCAATAACCATGCATAAGCAATATTCTCTCAAAAATACAAACATGTACATAATTGTTGCTCAGAAATTACGGTAGCCCAGTTTGTGCTATATTGAGTGAATTTACACCTTTGCCATTAACATGTTTATAAATAACTGAAAAAAGCACAAATGTCAGAGCATGTCAGAACACCTCAAGGACCCCAAAAACCCCTTAGACCTCAGAGGGTTAAATGGATATTTCACCCAAAAAATTAAAATTCTGTCAGTTTCACCCTCATGTTGTTCCAACCCCGTAAGACTTTGGTTCATCTTCGGAACACAAATTAAGATATTTTGAAGCCTATGGAGGAGTGACACAGCTCTCAGATTTAATAAAAAATATCTTAATTTGTGTTACGAAAATGAACTAAAGTCTTACGGGGTTGGAACATGAGGATGAGTAATTACTGACAGAATTTAAATTTTGGGGTGAACTAACCCTTTAACCTTGATCTTGCTGTAGCTTTAGTCAGTCTTGTCTCTCTGATATTTATCTGAAGTTTTTGAGAATTGGTTATTTCATTTACATATTTTCCTGTTCTTCTAGCCTTGTTTTTGAGCTCCCATCTGGTTAATTTAGTTTTTTCCACTCCCCTTTTTTTTCTCCCCAGCTCCACTGTCCAACTTCCTGTTGCTCCCTACCGGCTCCTTTTTGGATCTTCCCTGCCCACCAGCCCCAAAGGATTCCAGTTACCACCACCAGGTCCCTACCTCTACTCTCAAGGTTCACTCTGGAGACTGTACTCTTTTCTCCCCCAGTGCTGCCATTTGGATCTGCTTTGACATTTCTCTTCTCTGACGCATCCTGTTGTGCTGATGTAGCACTCCTTCGTTTCTGGCTGGAATTCTTCCTGATCCCCCTTCTGACTGTGGCCTCACAATTCCTCATTGTGTTCCTGATTGTGTGTGCCCTTGATATACAATAAATCACTTATTCACTGATTCCTCTTCTTTTACCACCCTGACAGATTGTGGATTTATATCATTCAGAATATTTCATCTAGCTTCTTCTAAGTTCTGATGCAACTTGGAATCATAATCAAAGCATGTTCTTTCATTTGGTCAGGAGAACTGACCCCTCGAGTGAGCCTGTTTTTTCTCCATTTTTGTCACCAGATGGAGTTTGGATTCCTTGCCACCATCACTTTAACTTGCTGAGTCGGGTACACTTAATATTCAGAAATATTGATTTTACTGCACTGACACTATTGGATTAGAACTGAATGACGACATCACTGCTTTCTGAAGATCTGCATTTCTTAATAGCTAATTTGAACAGAAATTAATCAACACTTATTTGCATTCACTGCCATCACTCCATGCAGATACAGTCCAAAACTAGCGTGATTATACATTCACTGTGGTTCAGTTTTAGTATGTCTGACCTGAGCCCCATCTCGGTCTCCAGACTCTCCACTTGCTTGCTGATGGAGGCTTCCAGATCACCTTGGCCTTCCAACTCTGAAATGGTCAGTGTACGACGCTGAGAAAGAAAGAAAGAAAAAAAATTTAAATGCATCAAACTGCCACTGACAAATGACTGAGGCTTATAGATAGATATGATAGATAGATACATCTTAAGATAGTTTTCCCAAAAATTATAGATCGATTTATAGATAGATAAATGAAAATTGACATTCCCACCCTTTTGGGAGAACTATCCCTTTAAGATTCATCTATCTATAATTTTTGGGAGAACTCTCTCTGTAAGATTCATCTATATCATTGCAAATAAAACAAGTTAATATTCTCTCATAATTTTTGTAGATCTATTGAAAGCCTAAGTAATAAACATTTTCAAACATCAATCAATAAAAACATAGTAAAAGTACTCCATACAAATCAAGCAGTTTTATCCAAGCAGGGCTCCGTCTCTTTAAATGATTGCATTTTGCTAGCTTTTTTCCTGGTGGTGCGACAGCATTTTGTTAGAGGTTGCACTGCTTATCATTTAGGTAAACTTCGTAGTGGGACCAATGCCACGTCTGTTGCATATGAGAAACATCAAAAGGCAAAAGCTCTAGAAGTTGGACAAAACGGGACTACTCATTTGAACCGCAACGTAAGGGCCATTTAAGAATTCCCTTTAATAGACAGCAGTGTAAACTCAGAGCAGGTGTGTTTACTTGCAGACCATTCTTGATCATGCAACACCATAAACAGCACTGCGAGATCCGGTGAGAAGCGGTTTGTCACAAACCACAGTTGTTTAAAATGTTTTTTTTCCAGCTGGAAAAAGAGAACAATGCCATGAACAATCCAGTTACAAAGCTTTTCGATCTACAAATCACCACAATTAAATATGGATCAACTGTAGTACTAACACTTTACTGTAACACTTTTCACAGAAAGGTGGTATGTTACTGTTATTAATGATAATAAATTGGCAACTGCATCTAAACTCAAGCTCAGTGCTTAACTGTCAAATAATGTGCATATTACCCTACCTTCTCAAATGTGTGTGCATGAAGCACAAGAATTAATGAGGTTCATCATAAAGCATGTCTTTTCAGAAGACTTGAATTAAACCACTCAATTCATACGACCCATAAATCATGTATCATTTTAGTTCCTAAGATTAACAAAAGTCTTATGGGTTTTGTTTTATGGGTCTGCCTTGCAAGCATTGTTACAAAGCCCTGACACAAATGTAGTAAGCAGTATGTTGTATTTCATGCTGAACATGGTGTGTGCAAATCTCACCCGGACTTTGGCTACAGGTCTCTCTCCTGCCTCCATCTGCTGGCGAAGCTGAGCGATCTCCTCTGCCAGCATTTTCCTGTCCTCCAGTAGGTCCTGTAGATGCCGGCGGGCCTCCTCTGTGCTCACAAGCACTTCTACCTCGTTCAGCAACCAATTCTTAACCAGGCAAAATGACAATTAGAACTAGGGTCGAGTGGCAAAACGACAATGATAAATTATCGCAATAAAAAAAATTCTCGATAAAACAAGAGTTCGGTAAATGTTCAATATTTATGCACCAAAAGCGGAATAAAACAGCGCTACTCATTTGAAGTGCAGCCTTTATCCGCTCGACTTAAAGTTCAAAAGGTAGCGCAAGCTAAGCTTACAGAGCAGATGCGTTTACTCGCTGATCGGTCTCGATCATGTGACCACTAAACAGCGCTGTTAGAACCAGTAGCTTGAAATCAGAGAAGAAAACCAATGTCTCAATGATTTAAACTAGTTTGAAGCCAGATGACAAACAGGAGAAACACTGTGCAACGATACAGTCAGAAGGCTTTTCAATCTTCAAATCGCCATCATTTATCATGGATTTACTGTATAACACTAACTGCACAATGGTATTGCAGCAGAACTGTCAGATATTCATATCTAATTTATCATAATCTAAATTGTAAGCTACTATGGAAGACTAAAGGTTAATTTGAATAAAACCACATGAAAATTAGGTTGTTAATCTTTACAGATGTTACTGTTGTTGTTAATGAACAAATTTTAATATGCATCCCAGCTTAAGCTACTATTACTGTCAACTCAAGCTACTGTCATTTGTGCATTTCTAAGAGACAAAACATGTAATGTTAATATTGCAACCTGCCAAAGATACGTGCCATCAAAGTTAGGCAACAACACAAACCCGTTTCGTGACTTGAAACAATTACACATGCAGAAACTGACATTTGACATTTATTGTGCTAATTATCGATATTGACTGATATGAAAAATTATAAATTTTTGGCCATGTCGCCCAGCCCTATTACAACATTCCCTCTAAGATTCAAATGCATTCTAGGGATGAAACAGTTACCGGTTTGACAAACAACTTGAAAAATTCCCTATGGTTAGTATTACCATTTCAATTAAAACTGTATTTGATTATTGTGATTTAAAAAAACTCGGTATTTTGGTGAGTACTGTGAGTACTGTTCAGCATTAAGCAAAGTTAGCATCAGTCTGGATTTACATTTCATTCACATCTCGGACCACATTTTTGTTGTAAATTTTAACCAGGAGATGGAAAATAAGCTATTGTGCATTCAAAAGATCGCAAGTCAATACTTTGGATAATAAAGTAGCCTATGAGGAATTGTTTATGGACCAAACAAAATACCTGAAATATATCATTTTGAATAATAATTTTTCATAAAAATAATTTAAAGACTGCAATGTGAGGAGGTTCATCATTTTGTAAAACTTTTTTTTTTTTTTGGTCAAATCTTTTTGAACATGTAGTACTTGTTAGTAGACAAGTCACCCAACCAATATTTTTTGTGTTTAAAACCCGGACAACATTTTTAATGTGATTTTATACAACAAAGAAAAAAGTGCATAGTGCTGCTTATTTTATTTGTTGTATGTTTGTTTTAGACCTAAAACTTTTTTCAGTGTGTAAGAGTTCTTTTTTGAACATTTCCAGCACATTTGAACAAAACCGTGATAATGTGATCATTTTGGTCACTATAAAGGTGACCTTGACTATAATAATGAATTCCCACAGAGGCAAATTAACGAATTTCTATCTTTTTTTTTTTTTTTTTTTAAGTTAACAATTTATCTCATGCTTTCAACAGAAAGTTCTCTCAAAAACAGTGCCACGACTGGTATTCTGTCTACTATAAATATTTTTTGGTGAGCAAGGTCAATGCAATCCAACAAAATTTGTACTCTTCTGACAATTCACAACACTTAACTAAAAAGGTCAAAGGTCAAATCAAGGTCAACATGTTTTAAAATTTCCAATTAATAAATCACAACATACAGTAGTAGGCCTACAGTATGAAAAAAATATTAATTCTGAGATTTGCTAAAGATAACATTTAACCCTCTGAGGTCGGCTATCGCGCAGGCGCGATAGTCTTGCTTTTTTTCTTAGTGCAAAAGAAACTCAAAATACTCTGTTGATTTTGATCTTACATATTAAGTGTTGTACATCATTGGATCCTGATTAGTGTCTATTTTTTGTGGATACTCACAATAAAAACAAAGTGTTGTGCTTTTCGCAAAATAAAGAAAAATAAACGATGCGCGTTTTGCCTTCAGTCTGTGAGTGAAGTCCATTCTGAAACGCGTCTGAAAATGAACTGTAACTTAGGGATTACTTGTCACACAGGCACGAGACTTGTGTCTTTATGAAGCTTGCATTCTCTTCTTTTAAATTAAGTAATTTATGAAAAAAAAACTAATATTTTCAGTTTATGTAATCCGTTTGAAACCAAGCAGAGGTACAGTTTTTCGTTCTCCCTTCATTATCTTTAATGAGCTGAGGCTGCCACGCCCCCAGAGCTTTTCACATGGTAAATACGTAGGTGATATATGCATCGCACACACGGACACGCCCACCGATCAATGCCACAAACACACGAAGTTTCTTCATCAGATTCACAGATAGTTCATCACGTTTTGAGGATGGCACGCTACTCCGGTAAAGATGCCCTTCAGATGATTCTGGAAAGCGAGGAAAAATTCACCTTTTCCTCAGAGGAAAATTGCAACTCACGCGACGAACGGCTGCATTTTCAAGAACGGATTGATCCCGCCGAGGATACAAGTTCGGAGTAAGTTGTTTAGTGTTATATATATATCATATATATATATATATATATATACCATATATTTTTATATATAAATGTTCTGTTTTGGTTAGCCTATGATACTACATATCATGCGTAAATACTGTCTTATCCGTAATATATCTTGTTTGCGAATATCTGCTTAGGTTATACAATGTGATTTAGTGCAAATATATTTCAGCCTCCGGTAAAATATGCAATACTGTCTAAATACAATATATTTTTATATATAAATGTTCAGTTTTGGTTAGCCTATGACATTACTTATTATGCGTAAATGTTTGAAATTTAGTGATGTGTCGTTCGCAAACGATCCGCGTACATCTGCGTGTATCACTAAATACGTGCGGTCTATATGGCCCATCAACAGATACTCGCGGTGACGCGGTCAACAGCCCATCAATAGATATTTCTCCGTCCCATGGCCCATCAACAGATATATACATACATTGTGCATCCATACCCATTAAATGTCCATCAGTTTACTTTGGATAATGTATGCTAACAGTTTTTTTGTTTGTTTTTTAGGAATGCGCCTGCATCACACACTCCTTCTCCACCACCGCAGAGGGGCACGCAGGTGTCCTTCAGTTCTCAGTGCGATCGAGAATCATACTGAGTAAGTGCACAGATGTAATATTTTACTGATGATGCAATTGTGTTAACAACGTCATAATATACAAGTACCTATTCTTGTGTGAAATGTTGTCTTTTTTATCCATGGCCATTATTGATTGATAATGATAATAATTTCTTTGATTGTTTTATCAGCATGCTCACACTTTTTTTTTTTTTTTTTTTTTTTTTTACAGATGTGACAATGAACATGTCCAAGCACCTGTTCTGAAGAGAGGCGAGGCAAACAAGCAGGCGAGCAACAGGCAGTCACTCTGTCATGGAAAACAGAGACTGATGTTGACATGGTTCCACAGACATTGCGATTCCTTCCTGCACGGGAAACTGGACCGCAACTGAGCTCTGTAGACTCACATTCCCCCATGAGTCTTTTCAAACTACTTTTTTCAGAAAGTGCTGTGCCACAACACCAATGCTCAGGCGATCTTCCTTTACTTTTGTTTATTTTGCTCACATTTGATTTGCTTAGAGCCCGCATCAACGGGGCATAAGCATTTACTGTGAGATACCTGACTTTACTTTTGTTTATTTATCGCTCACAATTGCTTTGTTTATAGCAGACTGATTATTTTTTTTATTTTGCTTACATTTGATTTGCTTAGAGCAAATTTAGAACATTGAGTTCCTCCACATAGAGGAATTACAATAAAAAACAAAAACAAAACCTTTGAATCTCCTCTCATTCAGTATTCAGGCTGCCACACTTGATGGGCCATTAACCATTGGGGGAGTGTCTGTCACACCCCTGGTCTGAATCTCATTCATATTGATGGGCCATTACCACTCCCACGCATAAACCTCTTCTGACAAAAAAACTGATTTTCAAAGTTTGAATCAATGTTTTGTTTTATGTTAATGATTAGGCAGGATGATTTTCACATCATTTTGAAGCCAGAACTCGAAGCGACAACATCCATTAGTCAAAAGTCTTGTTGACACATATTTAGTATGTGTTTTGTGGTCTTATTTCAGCAACTTTCATTTTTATTGTTTTCAATAACCACGCATAAACATTATTCTCTTAAAAATACAAACATGTACATACATGTTGTTTACATATTACAATGCCATTGATCTGTGTTAGCCCGTCTAGATCGGCCCAATGGCGGCATCTGATAGAACGGGTGAAGGTTTATGCGTGTTACTGTCTTTCCACGTGGCAAAGTAATTTAGTTCCATTTAAGCTTTTATCTGACTCCATTTTATCACAACCTCGAAATTAGGTTAGATTTCCAATTGGTTGTTGGTCAATTATATAATAGTTCACCAATACATTTGATTATTCTATTTAACTCTTTTCTTTATATTTTACTCGTTCATTAGGAATCGCGCCGGCCCTATTTATATGCAAATTTCACGATCACAAACTCGCCAGTCTGATAGATAACCAGAGGTTATGGCTAAAGCAATCCAACAATGCCGCATACACGCTTGCTATTGTTAAAAAATACCCATGTAGCCCCCTACAGTCGCCCATAACAACTTAAAGTCCGAACAATAACCAGAGGTTATGACTAGAACATTAAGATAATGCTGCTTTAACGCTTGCTATTACCTTATCTAGCCCCCTATTTGCGACTGCATAACTTAGTCAAGCAGTTAGTCAGGAATCTAGAATCCCACCAGATGTGCCTCACGCTCCATCTAAACTGGGATCTAGTATGTACTTAACCCTCTGGGGTCGGCTATCGCGCCGACGCGATGGGCTCACTTTTTTTCAAAGTGCTTAAAGTGCAAAAGAGACTCAAAATACTCTGCCAATTTCAATCTTACATATAAGTGTTATACATCATTCAATCCTGTTAAGTGTCTATTTTTTTGTGTATACTCGCAATAACAAAGTGTTGTGCTTTTTGTCAAATAAAGAAATAAACACGATGCACATTTTACCTCTCTGTCAGTGAAGTCCATTCTGAAACGCGTCGGAAAAATGAACTGTAACTCAGTAAATACTTGTCACAGAGACACGAGAGACTTCTCTTTATGAAGCTGAAATTCTCTTCTTTTAAATGCAGTAATTTATATAAAAAACTACTATTCTCAGTTTATGTAATCTGAATGAAAATAGAGAGATGTCAGTCTTTCCTTTCACCTAATTATAGCGTATGACGTATTAATGTGACCAGCCCCAATGAGAGAGCACGCTATAAAAACGCAAATGTCAAGGCAAGCCATGAAAACGCCCACATCAGCTGGATAAAACATCCAGTTGAATAATAATCTTGTACTTTACCTCATCTTGCTGCGCTGTGAGGAATACTATCTTAATAATCCTGGGAAAGTTACCTCAGAAGTGCTGGTAGTTTAATTTCGAGGAGCAGGGATTCAGCTGATGAAGTAAGTCATTTATTCTTAAGTGTTTTGTTCTAATCGTGTTATTGAATAGTGTCTGTAAACTGCACAAAGACTGTTTAAATATGAATTGAGTGTCGGTGTGTGTGAATGAATGAATGGCACAGATGCGCGCATGATGTTTCCTACAGATCAGGGATGGAAATTAATTTTTTTGTCCACCGGCCACTGTGACTAGTGGATTTCAAAATCTACCAGCCACTCAATGTTTTTTACCAGCCACTTTCTTGTTTTTAACCGACAATGTGTAACTGCATGTGAAAATTAATACTACAAGATCTACAATACTTAACCAGTTTATTTAATCTCAAGTCTCAATGAAATACTGCCATTCTCTTTCTCTCTTATACACACACAAACCATGAACTTATATACATTTCGTTAAATTATTAGGGCAGATTAAACAAAAAACTGAACCGATGCTAAACCGCACTATGCTGGAGGTTGCTCTCTCTGCGAGAGTACCGTAAAATTTCAAATAATAGCCAAGTCCCAAATAGACGCCTGTCTCTTTTACACGCCTGGTGTGGCGACAGGTTTGGTTAAATAAAGGCTTTTTTAGTTTCGGGTTGTATTTAATCTTCTAAAACCCGTCAGATCGTCCGCTTTTTTGCGCCGCCAAAGCCTTTTTTGATTGGTGAGTGATGTAGAATAGAATGACTGGTGCGCTTGACAGGGCGCAAACGAGCAGAGCAGAGCAAAAGAGAGGGAGAGAGAGCCCCGGCCGCGCACGCGCACTCTCACGTCTTCAAACAACACGAGCGCTGTCTTGCTTTCTCTCCCTTGTGCATATTAATCAAAATCAATTGACACGATAGTAAAAGGTCGGAAGACCGCAGTTTCACGTGGAGCATTTGGGGTTTTCTTAGTGATTGGAGACTCTAGGAACAACATCTCAACACTAAATTATAAAAGCCTGTGTCAAATACAAACCGGTGCCGTTCGACGATTTGGGAAAATAAAAGCCCGGGCTATTTTAAGTTTTACGGTATGCCTGTTCTGTCATATTTACATCATGCGCTCGCGGCTAGCTCCCACCTCTCGCGCTAAAGCCTCGACGGAAGAAGCGCGCGGGTAGATGTTGGCTAGCTCTTTACAATACAAGAGAACTACCCCGCCTTAAAAATACACCATGCGCTCGCGGCTAGCTCTCCCTTTGGACGGCAAACAACCTCTCGCGCTCCCACGTTTTCTTCCCTCATCGAGCCTCGACGGAATAAGCGGGTGTTGACGGTGTGCCTCCTCTAAAAGTGTCTACCGTCCGGGTGAAACAGTATGCTATTTTTATTTACCCGCCACGGTGGCCGGTAGGTGAAGTGAGTTTACCCGCCACAACACAAAATCACCCGAATTTGGCTGGTGGCGGGTGCTAATTTCCATCCCTGCTACAGATGCAGTACATCGCATCTGTGCCATTCATTCACTCTCGCTCCCACGTTATTTTACATGAACACATCCAAACTATATTGCTATAGCCTACTGAGATTTGTTCGAATCGTGATATAGATTAGTATCTGTAAAACCAAAAATACTGTTTAAATATGAATCGGGTGTCTGGGTGTGTGAATGAACGAACGCACAGATGCGCACTGTTACAGATGAAATATAAAAGACAATATTTAATTGACTAGCTTTGGATAGATTATAAAGTTTTTACTATAAAATAGAGATCAAATAACCGATTGTTAGACAGTTTTTGCTCATATGTTAAATATATAGTATGTTTTGTAACTGTTATAGTGTTTGTTCCAATGCAAGCTATATAAAAATAATGAATCCTTAACTTTGAAATATGTATGATAAAATGTATTGGCCTATTTGAAAAGAAAATTCTTTTTCCATATAAAGTATAATTTTTTTAAAGAGGTTTCCAACTCCAAAACCAATTCTATAGAATGGCCCATTTAACCCTGACTAGGATTTGTTTCCAGATATGACTAAAAATGTGCTTTTGACTTTCATTTATATTTTGATTTTGATATATATATATATATATATATATATATATATATATATATATATATATATATATATATATATATATATATATATATATATATATATATATATATATATATATATATATAAAGTCCTTGCATTTTTTCTTGTGTGACACCTGAATGAAAGGCTCATTATTATGCGGGTCTTTGTCTTCTCAGGTGAGAACCACCTAATTATACATGAGGGGGCTGGGTTGTTCACGCCTCCACGCAAATTGCCTTTTCAAACAAAAAAATGTTTTTCACAATTTAAAAGAATCTATTGTTTTATGTGAATGATTAGGCAGGATGATTTTCAGATCATTTTGAAGAAAAAACTCTAGGCAACAACATCCATTAGTCAAAAGTCTTGTGGACACATATTTAGTATGTGTTTTGTGGCCTTATTTCAGAAACTTTAATTTTTTCAATAACCATGCATAAACAGTATTCTCTTAAAAATACAAACATGTACATACATGTTGCTGACATATTATGGTAGCCCTGTTTGTGCTAAATAGAGTGTAATTTCACCTGTGCCATTAATATGTTTAAAAGCAACTGAAAAAAAGCACAAATGTCAGGGCATACCAGAACATCTCAAGGACCCCAAAAACACCTTAGACCCCAGAGGGTTAACCCTGGACGCAGATTTGCGGAAACATAAGACTTCACTTAATCTACTTGAGAAAATAATTTGAGAGTTATTCAGAATAAAATCAAATGTAACAATTTATTATGTCAGGTAAATGTATCATGCCAATTTAATAATCAGTTCAAAAGATAATAAATACAAAACATCAAATGCTCTGGAATAAAGAGAGAGGATGCGAACCTGACATTATAAAATACATGATGCGGAGTGCCTGCATACACTCCTACTCCATACACATCACGGGCTAATTTGAGTTACAAATCGCCCTGAGCCTCTGGTTGCATTTCTTTATATTGGCAGAAACTTTTCACATGTAAACGGTTGCTAACAATGGGAATTTGCATTCAGATTTTTACACCTTTTTGGAGCAGAATGCCATTTGCCTGGAAGCCACACCCTCCTCTGTGTTTAAGTTATCTCTAAACTCTTAAGAACTTTATTACCTTTTGGTTTACTACTTTGGGAATGAGACATTTGACACAGTCGCTCAAATGATACCAAACATGTATAATACTGTATGATAATTATTCACATTAAACCATATAGATTTTTGGGTGAATTTTGGTGATCTCAGCATGAGAGAGGAGGAGTGGGGGAAGAGGGAAAGATATGTATTCTGAGGTGAGACTTGCCTCTCAAATGGTGATGCTAACTTCACAAGAGAAAGTTCAAATGTTAATTTCCTTTGTTTTCTTGCCCTCTCTTCCAGTTTTTCCAGTCTTAAAGCAGATTGATATGAAACATCAGCTTCAGCATTACCCAGATTGACAATTAAATTGCTCATCGATTGAGCCTTGTAAAACGGCGATTAGTTAAATTAATATTTCAACACCTTGTTTCATTTATGAATAAATCAGCGTTTTAAGTGTATTAGTTGAATAAACCGTTTAATGACGACTCACTCATAGGGTCTGTTTACACCTAGTCACTCCATGATTTTTTACTGCTAGGATAGCTATCCGATTATCAAAACGATTCCATTTACACTTGGCCACATAAATGTGTCTCCGCAAAACAGATATAAATCCGATCCTCAATTCCCACACTATTGGCAGATTTAATAGAGTTCACGTCATCAAAAGCAACAAATATGAGCAGCATTTGATTGATCATCAGCTAAATTCAAAATCAAAAGACAGCAATAGGAGAGAGCGGCAATAGCCCTGGTAAAATCATATTGTTTCTTTACATTTAACCCTCTGGGGTCTAAGGTGTTTTTGGGGTCCAAAATGGCACAGGTGAAATTACACTATATTTAGTACAAACAGGGCTACCATAATATGTGAGCAACATGTATGTACATGTTTGTATTTTTGAGAGAATATTGTTTATCCGTGGTTATTGAAAAAACTAAAAATGAAAGTTTCTGAAATAAGGCTACAAAACACATAATAAATGTGTCCACATTACTTTTGACTAATGGAAGTTGTTGCCTAGAGTTTTTTTCTTCAAAATGATATGAAAAACATCCTGCCTAATCATTCACATAAAACTGTGAATTGGGTTTTGTGAACTTTTTTTTTTGTTTGCCAAGGCAATATGCGAATGGGCGTGAACAGTCCAAACCCCATCATGAATAATTAGGTGATTCTCACCTGACCCGCATAATAATGAGTAAGGGTGTCACAATTTAGATTTTAAATCGAAATCGATCGAAATGAATTAAAATCGAAATTTATTCACAATCGCTGATGCTGCCTGCCACGCCCCCATGTCACTTCCGGTCGGCTTGCCAAGCAGAAAAAACACCCGTGTTGAAGTGCTGTGAGTCTATGGCCAACCTCCTCTAACTTAGCTACAGCCATTCAAAAGATAGCATGGCAACTGCAGATGCAGGAGACCCATCGACAGAACTTGAACCCCATCCTCTTTCATCGCAGGTGTGGAAGTTTTTTGGATTTCCAGTGAGTAATGTTGACAACGTTCGCGCTTAAGCCACAGTTTGCAGACATCCCAAGTCTCGCGGAAGTTCTGTGAGTCTCCCGCATATTGATAGCGGCTCTGATGCACGCAAATTAGTTAAAATCTCCCGGAATCTAGAGTAAGCGAGCCAGGGCGAGCGAACAAGAGCGAGCGTGCATGCCGAGACAGAAAAGACTGTGCTCCAAACCGTATTGCGTGCACAGCAGAGAGGGAGAGAGCGAGAGACTTTGCGTGTGTGCCTCATGAAGCGCATGTAAGACAGAGAGAGCATCCTGATTGGCCGATTGATAAAAATCGAGAATCGAATCGAACCGTGGCCTTAGAATCGAAAATGTAATCGAATCGAGGATTTGGAGAATTGTGACACCCCTAATAATGAGCCTTTCATTCAGGTGTCACACAAGGAAAAATTTAAAGGACAACATACATATACACATACATATATATACATATACACTCACCAAAAGGATTATTAGGAACACCATACTAATTAGGGGTGGGAATCTCTAGGCACCCCACGATTCGATTACGATTCAGAGGGCTGCGATTCGATGCTAAATCGATTATCTGAATCTTTTTGTGTGACTATAAATACTTTGCTTTAAAAGTAAGTAATGACCCATAAAGAATTAACGTACAATAGATTTTATTAACATTGCAAAGAACCAACAGGAAAATAAATGTGTGCCTGAACTAGCAGCATACTTGTAGTAAATTAATAGTATAACAACGACCGGGACAGCCGAGTGTTTTTCCTCCTCTGGGTGGAAACGCGTCATATGGCTTCTCATATTTGTATTGTTTCCGAAATATTTTAGTTTTATTCTACAAAGCTTACAACTAGTGTGACTCTTGACTGTCCAGCTCCTTTCCCCCTTCAACTTCAGAAGCCAAAATATTTCCACACGTCAGCTTTTAACGAGTGTGTTTGGATCTCGCGCGCCATCGCGTCTCTGTTATGTGCACGCCACAGACGGTCCGGGCGGGCACTGCACTTCAGCGCTTCAGAGTTCCGTCTTTTGCGTTCCGTCAATATTAAGTTATTATAAATATATATCTTAAAAAAATTTTTTTTTTTTTTGAAAATCGATTTTTGACATTTGTGAATCAATTCAGAATCGTCCACGTCCGCATTGCGATGCATCTAAGAATCGATTTTTTCCCCCACCCCTAATACTAATACTGTGTTTGACCCCCTTTCGCCTTCAGAACTGCCTTAATTCTACGTGGCATTGATTCAACAAGGTGCTGAAAGCATTCTTTAGAAATGTTGGCCCATATTGATAGGATAGCATCTTGCAGTTGATGGAGATTTGTGGGATGCACATCCAGGGCACGAAGCTCCCGTTCCACCACATCCCAAAGATGCTCTATTGGGTTGAGATCTGGTGACTGTGGGGGCCATTTTAGTACAGTGAACTCATTGTCATTTTCAAGAAACCAATTTGAAATGATTCGAGCTTTGTGACATGGTGCATTATCCTGCTGGAAGTAGCCATCAGAGGATGGGTACATGGTGGCCATAAAGGGATGGACATGGTCAGAAACAATGCTCAGGTAGGCCGTGGCATTTAAACGATGCCCAATTGGCACTAAGGGGCCTAAAGTGTGCCAAGAAAACATCCCCCACACCATTACACCACCACCACCAGCCTGCACAGTGGTAACAAGGCATGATGGATCCATGTTCTCATTCTGTTTACGCCAAATTCTGACTCTACCATCTGAATTTCTCAACAGAAATCGAGACTCAGACCAGGCAACATTTTTCCAGTCTTCAACTGTCCAATTTTGGTGAGCTCTTGCAAATTGTAGCCTCTTTTTCCTATTTGTAGTGGAGATGAGTGGTACCCGGTGGGGTCTTCTGCTGTTGTAGCCCATCCGCCTCAAGGTTGTGCGTGTTGTGGCTTCACAAATGCTTTGCTGCATACCTCGGTTGTAACGAGTGGTTATTTCAGTCAAAGTTGCTCTTCTATCAGCTTGAATCAGTCGGCCCATTCTCCTCTGACCTCTAGCATCAACAAGGCATTTTCGCCCACAGGACTGCCGCATACTGGATGTTTTTCCCTTTTCACACCATTCTTTGTAAACCCTAGAAATGGTTGTGCGTGAAAATCCCAGTAACTGAGCAGATTGTGAAATACTCGGACCGGCCCGTCTGGCACCAACAACCATGCCACGCTCAAAATTCCTTAGATCACCTTTCTTTCCCATTCTGACATTCAGTTTGGAGTTCAGGAGATTGTCTTGACCAGGACCACACCCCTAAATGCATTGAAGCAACTGCCATGTGATTGGTTGATTAGTTAATTGCATTAATGAGAAATTGAACAGGTGTTCCTAATAATACTTTAGGTGAGTGTATATATATACACACACATATATAAAAAAATCTAAATATAAATGAAAGTCAAAAACCCATTTTTAGTCATACCTGGAAACAAATCCTGGTCAAATAGGTTATATGGGTCATTGTATAGAATTGGTTCAAAGTTGGAGTTGGAAACATCTTCAAAAGAAAAAGATTTTTCCATATAAAGTATTATTTTTAAAGTAGGCCAATACATTTTATCAAACATATTTCAAAGTTAAGGATTCATTATTTTGATATGTGCATTGCATTAGCTTGCATTGGATAAGAGTTGATAAGTTTATTTTTTTTAAAACATACTATATATTTAACATATGAGCAGAAACTGTCTAACTAAAGCTTATTTGATGTCTATTTTATAGTAAAAACGTTCTAATCTATTTCGTCTGTAACAGTAGGCTATGCATCTGTGCGTTCGTTCGTTCACACACCCAGACACCCAATTCATATTTAAACAGTCTTTTTGGTTTTACAGATACTACTCTATATCGCGATTAGAACAAATCTCAGTAGTCTTACTAATGTAGGAGCGAGAGTAAATGAACGCACGTCTGTGAATTCGTCCATTCATTCGCACACAGACACGCATTTAATATTGAAACAGTTTTTGTGCAGTTTACAGACACTATTCAATAACGCGATTAGAACAAAGCACTTAGGAATAAACTACTACATCAGCTGAATCCGTGCTCCTCGAAATGAAACAGGTAACTGAGTTAACTTTTCCAGGAATTATTCCTCACTGCGCAGCAAGACGAGATAAAGGTTAGGGCGTTCTGATGTGGGCGTTTTCATGGCTTGCCTCAACATTAACGTTTGAATAACGCGCGCTCTCAGTGGGCGTGGTCACATTAACACGTCATACGCTATAATTAGGTGAAAGAAAAAAGACCGACATCTCTCTTTTCATACAGATTACATAAACTGAGAATAGTTGCTTTTTTATATAAATTACTTAATTTAAAAGAAGAGAATTTCAGCTTCATAAACAGAAATCTTTCGTGTCTCTGTGACAAGTATTTATTGAGTTACAGTTCATTTTTCGGACGCGTTTCAGAAAGATTTTTGCGGAGACCGAGTGAGCTGAAAGCGCACCCTGTTTATTTTATTTATTTGACAAAAACACAAGGTTTTGATGTTAATAAGAGTGTACACAAAAAAAGAAGACATTTAACAGTATTGAATGATGTGTAACACTTATATGTAAGATCAAAATCAACAAAATATTTTGAGTTTGTTTTGCACTGATAAGAAAAAAAGCGAGCAGATCACGCTGGCGTGATTTCCGACCCCAGAGGGTTAATGATGATGACTGTGTATTGAGCGCCTGCGACTTTCACTTGCGGCAGTTTGCTGTAGACATACTCAGCTGTGGCGGTGCATGCTGCAGTAGCGCTGTTATATCTGACTAACATGTCATTTAGCCTATAACAAGATCACACGTTAATTTTTTTAGCACTGTTGAGTGAAATTGACATATGTGGTTTCAAGATGCATTTACACTTGTTCAGTTTTGACTGGAATGCGGCATAGACCACCTCCTGATGTGGTCTCAAATGCGTTTCGGAGGGCATTTACACCTGGTCTTTTCACGATCGGATAGCTATCTGATCTGAGAAAACAAGTGACCAGGTGTAAACATTCCCATAGAGACAGTCCCTTGCCGCCTGACAGCCTGCAATTATGTTCAGTTTTAAAGACTTGTAGGTGCTTTAATAAGCCAAATTATCGTTATATGGATAGTGTTGTGCTTAAGCTGTTTTTAAAGGCCTATTAAAATGTTCAATATAAAATTTATATTTGTTGATTCTCAATTAAAATAACTATTACAACATTACTGTAAAAAACAGAACCAATGCAACATTTATCATCATCATCATCATCATCATCATCATCATCATCATCATCATCAAAAAAAAAAAAAAGTTAACACTGACAAACAACATCACTAATATAAAGTTCGAATGATCGAGGTCGGGATCAGTATTGGCCAATCATGATGACAAGAATTCAGAAGTCGTAACGGCTGCAGAAATCCTGATCGGAGCATCCCAGTAAGTGTTGTTAATTTTACTAAATTAATTTACATTTTCAAAAAATTATGTAATATCAACCAATAAACAATATGGCATCGATACATATCATAAGCTGGTAGACCATTAAAAAAAATTTAAACCGTAAATGAAGCAATTAGCCAAGATCCAAAAATTAATGACAAATAAGCTGGACGTCAAACCAAACTCTGTTTTTTCTAAGTTAAGTACCTTGACTCTGCTGGCGACACCCTCGGTTCCACGGTTATGAACGTCTTTACGCTTCTCTGCAACTTCACTTCTCTTCTGAAGTGCATCTTTCAGACGCTTGTTAGCAGCTGCAGCCTGTGGATGAACATTATTATTTTTTTACCATACTGTATAGGGGATAGGGCTGCACGATATTGAAAAAAACAGACATAGCAAAATTTAGTTTTTCCTGTGATACATATTGCGATATGAAAACAATTTCACCAGATGATTTGAATAGCTCTATTTGTAAAGAATTAATCATTCTAGGATGATTGCTGTGATTTTGTAGGAGAGTGAATCTGCATATAAAAATAATAAAGAATTACAAGCATAGATAAATACAATAGAACAAAGATACAAATTAAATAAGCAGTGCTTAATGCTTTTTTAGGTAAATCTAACTGTATTCAGGTACAGACAATGAATAATCAAATGTAAAAAAAAACTACATCGTCTCTGAAGACTAAAATGTCATCTTTGAATACAATTTCATTTAATAGTATGTATCTGTATTATTATTCTTTATTAGTATTCATAATCAGTTGTATTATCTTATGAAGTTTAAAATGCATGAGTTAGACTATAGATTGCATGGACACGTGTATAAGGAACATATTTTAGACACAAGGAGGGTAGTTGGGAGGATGATGTATTCTGCTTGAAGGTATGAGTAAAATGTAATGTTCACTTAGCAGAGTTCCAATGATGATTATACTTCAAATGTGTAAGTTGGTATGCTCTTTGCAAGAAAAGGAATGTTTCAACTGATGCAAATGTACCATTTGTATACAACTAATGCCACGGTTGTCAAACTGGGGTACGCGTAGCCCCAGGGGTACGTGGACTGATTTCGCGAAAAAAGATCTAAGGGACTGTTCGTTTTTTATTTAAGGGGCTACCGGAGGAGTTTTGAGATCAGTAGTCAAAAAAGACTTGACCCTCCCTTCGCCAGCAATAATTTTTTCTATAACCCTCAAATGATTGTGAAAAAAGGTATGCCCCTTCCCGATAATTTATTGATTAGCCTACTTCTGTACTGGTTTGCGCTTGGCAAAGATGTTCAGATAGCCATTGTTTTTTTTACAACCATGACAAACGACTAAACTCCTGCTTTCTCATCTTACTAGGGCTGTAACGATAGACCAAACCTACAATTCGGTTCGTATCACGATTTTTGATTTTAGATTTTTTTTTAAATCATGTTTTCGGTACTGATGCAGTGGTAACACGTTCATGTAACATGTAAGGGTGGCGCTGCCAATTAAATATCTAAAAGCTGCCACAAAGAACCGGCATAATGATTATGAATATGTCAAATATAGCAAGGAGACATTTTAATTGTTTATTAATAAACAAGTGTTTGTCAGTGTCGGCTGCAAAGAAGAAGTTGGCTATGTTGACTCGCGATCTTCGCAGTAGTGAACGCGCCAGAGAGAAATGCACATTTCATACGGATTACATAAGCAGAGAGCAGTCTGTAGTCTGATTTCTTTCGTTTTGAATTGTTCTGTTAAAAAGTAGACATTTCAAGCTTTCTATATATTTCTCAGGTCTGTGAGGCAAGTAGCATACCTTATACTCTGTGTTTCGGTTCGTTTATTAGACGAGAGTCCAGTTCACGCGCCGGCGCCTCCCGTGTCATGATCTATTTTCTACTATATTTGCTTATTTATTAAATCTAGGCAATTGGTTGATGAAACATTGATTAAATTTAAGATACAATTAATAAAAAACGAATTTCACTTTAAAGAAAGGCTTTGTGCTTTCCGTTTTGATGTCTCTGTGAAAGTTTTAAAGTCGCTTTCAGAGCGGTCATGTCCGTAATGGAGAACTGTCACGTCCGTAACATTGTTTTTTTCCTCATAAATGCGAACACGAAAAATTAAATAAAAATAATATTTCATGTTCTGTGGAGGCTGACCCTCATCCGGTGGGTAGTATTACTTTTGTTTTGCGCAGTGTAGTTTATAGAATTACTAAAAAATATTTTGCCACCTAAAAGTTAAAGATTTTTTGTGTCACGTGTATTTCCCTCATATTAAATATAAAACGCATGTGTAGACTGATATTTTTCTAATGTCTGGAGCTTTATTAAAGGGATAGTTCACTTGTCTTCAACGTGCACTTACATTTTCGATAGTTCACTAGTCTTAGGCCATCAACGTGTACTTACATTTTCGAGTCATTAAATCATGTTTAATTTGGACTTCTCTGTGAAAGCTCTTTGAGGTGGTGACCATAGACCTGCATTATATGACTGACAAACAAGAACGGTTTGACCTAAAAATATCAAAATTGAAACTACTGCAGAAACAAAGACACCTACATCTCGGATGCCCTTGAGGTATGCTAAGACATACCAAAAATTAATTACCATAATTCATACCAAAACATACCAAATATCCCTTTAAGGGAGTATGACTATATAAACAGACGTTTCAGTATTAAATACATTTTCTGAGAATTTATATTTCAAGTTTTGACTGCAAATGCAAAATTGCCCAATTTTAAAGAATTTATCCTCAAATAGTTTTTTGGCGTAGGTATACGTATTTTATTATATTAACTTCTACTAATAGTAATTTAAAAATGCGGGCATAGTATCCGGACCCGGCAAACCGAGCGATTAAGACGTTGATGCCATTGCTACAACTTATTTTGTAAGGCAGACCAAAGCTTCTCAGCTTTTGGTCTGCCTTGAGTCCATTACAATAATCCAAATCCATTTTTGGGTGAACTAACCCTTTAAGTCTGACACAGAGAAAGGGATTCGTCTTTGGGAGAAAAAGAAGAAATGACATTTGGAAAAACTTTAATTTCATCATGTGTGTAGGCTACTTCTAACATGTTTGGTTGGTAAAATAAATTTGTAAATTCAAATCAGAGTGTCTTCCGTGTCTGGAATGGATGCATTCTTGAGTCTATAAGGTAACAATAATATAATAAACAGAGCAATTCCAAGAGGGTCCTCACACCATCGGTGCTCGGGCCCTAATAAGATAACTCTAAGAAGATAAGATTGCTTGAAATGGGTTTGGCTAAAAGAAAATATTGGTTTCGTCTATACTACTAGGTACGTATACTGTATTGACTGGGTTAAATAGAATTGCATTACTAAAAAGAGAGTAAAATACAATTTTCATAGACTAAAACTAGACTAAAATGTCATCAGTTTTCGTCGACTAAAACTAGACTAGACAAAAAAAAAAAAAAAAAAGTATGAACGTGAGAAACTAATAAAAACTAAAATGACAGCTTGACACAGACTAGACTAAAACTAAAATTAAAACAGGCCGCCAAAAACGACACTAGTCCCGTGAATCAAATAATAACGGGGAAAAGGCTTAATTCCAAGTCTACAGTCTCTTAACTGTATAAATTAAATCTAATTAATACAATTGATCTGTTAAAGCTACAAAGGTGATTTCCTCTTTTGTTGTTTGATTAACATTGGTGACAAACAGCTGTGGGTATATTAGGCTGCTGTCACTTTAAGACAAATGTGCAGATCCAATATGATGATGCGTATCCGTTCACTTTCTCAATTGTTTACAACACATAACCAACTGTTTACGAGGATACTCGCCGAGACAGGCATTCTGACTTAATTTTGCGTGTCCATGTCCGTTGAAGCTAAAAAAAAAAAAGAGAACTGAACTCTGTGTTCCCGTATTGTCTGTGCTGCTCTTTGAGCGCACAGAATACCGCACACGAGCAGTCTTGCGCTTGGTTTAAACTGACAGGACTTAAAAGTACATGCAAATGATAAACTTTCATTCTATGATGGCTAACTTTGCAATCAATCCGCAAATCACATGCGTTCTCAACCGGGGGAAAGCCGGCCCCTACGGATTACTTTTCAACTATGATCCCTATACTTGACTTCGCACATCCTGCGATTTGACTTTCGAGGATGTGCACATTGAGATATCGTGTTAAAACGATATATCTTGCAGCCCTGATAGTGGAACACTGTCCTGTCATCTGAGCAGGGAGATGTGTTAGACATCAACAAAACAGCAGGTGCAAATTAGTTCAGAATTGCTGTACAGCTTTTGGAGAAACCACTCACCTCCTCTGTCTTGCGACGAAGAATATTGGCCTGTTTCTGGAAGTCTCTCTCCAGTTTTAGCATCTCATATTGCCGTTTACGATCCTGAAATGTGTACAACAAACATTTAATTTCCTACAAAACCTTAATATAGAAATATGAAAAATTGGAATCTCAAACACCAAAAACGGTAAAATTACACCATCTGTACAAGATCAGAGTAAAAATGTAAGATTGACACCTACTTTCTCTTTGAGCTGCAGTACTTCTTTATCTTTCTTCTGTTTCCACAAACGAAATTTCTCAGAGTCTTCCTTCATCTGTCTCATGAGCTGCACTCGCTGGGACTTCATAGCCTGCACAGATTAACCAGCACTTTTTGTCCACTGATAATTGGTTTAAAGAAAAAGTTTCAAGACTTATTTTAACCCATTTACTAAGGCGACGTTCAGACTGCAGGTAAATGTGGCCCAAATCAGATTTATTTGGCTCACATGACTCTTTTGCCACTTCCATATGTGGTACTAAATCCGATACAGGTCAGATGTTTTGCAATGCGTCCTCAGTCTGAACAGTCATATTGGAATTCATGCTACTTTTATCACAATTCTGTGTGCTTATGGGAGTCATTTCAAAGATTTTGCATACCCAACATTATCAAGACAGTTGCGAAAGGTCAGAACTTAATTACAGTGACAGCTCTAAATACAAGCAAAAATGAGGGCTTGTATCATAAATGTTCAAAAACTCTGCTCTCTTTTTTCGTATCCTCATATTTGTTTACGTTGTCTGCGCATAAATTCGCTAACATCGGCGGCAGATCACACTTTAAATTAACACGTAATCGCTTACTTTAAAGTCCTCTGTGTTACTTATAACAAGGTGCTAAGTGACGTCTTTTTATCGTTGCACTGAAATCTCATATTAGCCACATTTAAAACAATGAGAGCAGCTATACCAAAAAAAATCAGATCTGAGCAATAAATTGGAATTGATTCTAAGGCTCACAGTGTGTACGTAGCCTAATGCTGCTATGACTGAGGCAAGAAAGGAACCAGCTTAAACTATTTATGCGAGCAGTGGCGATAAGAAAAGTATGTAATTGCCATTTTAATTAAACCATTGTTTATAGTTCGAAGGCACGATGCCTTAAAGAGTGACCATTTGTCTTTTGCCCTTTTTAATGATGTCTTAGGGTTGACAGGATACTGAGGGTTGCAACAACTCATAAAAAAAATTAAATAAAAATTAACAAAGCAAAATCTTTCACTGTCAGCATCACTGTCCACACAGGCTGTTAGTATGTCTAGTAGAGCTAGGGGTGGGTAAAAAAAAAATATCGATTTCTCGATTTTAACCGATTCTCATTTTCACGAACCGATATCGATTCTTAAAGGGTTAGTTCACCCAAAAATGAAAATTAAGTCATTAATTACTCACCCCCATGCTGTACCAACCACGTAAGGCCTTCGTTCGTCTTCGGAACACAAATGAAGATATTTTTGATTAAATGTGAGAGCTGGATCACTCCTCCATAGGCTCCCTAAGGGAATGAAACCTGACGGCCCAGAAAGTCAATGAAGAAAATGTTTAAATATTCCATGTCACAACAGTGGCTCAACTATAAGTTTATCAAGCGACAAGAATACTTTTTGTGCGGAAATAAAACAAAAATAACGACTTTATTCGACTATTCCTTTTCTTCCTTGTAGGCCTGAAACGAGACTTCAAGAGATTTCCACGACGCACGCGCGAGAACTGAACTGAAGTAGTTGAAGGAGATCGCAATTCTCACGCGTGCGTCGTGGAAATCTCTTGAAGTCTCGTTTCAGGCCTACAAGGAAGAAAAGGAATAGTCGAATAAAGTCGTTATTTTTGTTTTATTTCCGCACAAAGTATTCTCATCGCTTGATAAACTTATAGTTGAGCCGCTGTTGTGACATGGAATATTTAAACATTTTCTTTAATGACTTTCTGGGCCGTCAGGATTCATTTCCTTTAGGCAGCCTATGTAGCAGTCATAAACCTCTCAGATTTAATCATAAATATCTTCATTTGTGTTCCGAAGAGGAACGAAGGTCTTACGGGGTTGGTACAGCATGGGGGTGAGTAATTAATGACTTAATTTTCATTTTTGGGTGAACTAACCCTTTAAATCTCAAGAATCGATTAGGCTATCCTGTTTTCAGTTGACGAATGAATGGAACATTGTAGCGCTCATCCCATCCAATAAATCACAATAATCTTTGTGCTTTGTTACTATTGATATGAAACAAAGTCTCAGATTTCTAAGTACGTCCATTTTCTTACGAAATTCAAAAACATACCGTTTTGGCGCTCTGGCGTGAGATCGCTCAGCTCAAGAGAAGCAGCAGCGGAGCGCACATGATCTTCTCTTCCGCCTTAATACCAGTTACAGCGCAAAATAAACATGAATGAGCATCTGAAAGTGTGTTAAAAGATAGAGTACAACTTATCGAAATCCATATCATGTCTAATGGAATCGCTCAATCAGTGTTTCAACTAGGGATTCCAATTTTCGAATATTCAATCTGTAATTATTATTCAAAAAATAAAATCCTATTCGAATTTTTCTATGTTGCTTTGCTGGCCGTAAATGCAGTGAATCCTTGATAAATCCCAAGAACTAACTCGCAATTATAATTAAATGCACTGGGTGGCGCTGTGGAGTGTGTTAACAAGTTGTGTGGATTTGATCACATAATGTTGTCGTCTGCCTCGCAAAGTTTGGAATTACTTGAAAATGATCTTACTAAATGGAATTACTTTTGATCAAATTAATTAATTAATCTGAGTTATAATATCATCACCGTAATGAGAAATCACATGAAATCCAAACAGTCGAATGAGGAAAGACAGCTGACCAACACTGCAGACATTCAAGACTGCAGGTAAGCGCAGCTGGACCGCGCGTGATCCGAAATGATAACTTATCTTATAGCAAAATTATTTTGAGACATATACTTCCTTTAAGTTTCGTTGAGGGAGACCGGTTTAAGAGCAGAAAACGCAAACTGCTGTTAGAAACTTAGAACACCGTTATCTTTGTGTCTCTGAAACGTCTGTCAGTGCAGCGCCTTTTCTCACTCGAGCATAAATTGCTGGCGGCGCCCCTGCATGTGGATATTGTTTTTCACAATATAAACATGATAATCATATGCTGACTCGAGTGTGTGTGTACGTTCTGTACGATATCTGGTGCAATCTGCTTTATTAGGCGTTTTTTTTTTCTTGAGCATGCTTTTATTAATGCTTTTGTTTTTTTATTTTTTGTTTACACATAGGCCTACCGTTTAATGTTTTCAACTAAAAGAAAATTTTAACATATATTGTAAGCTTGTTGTGTATATTGCCTAATTGTAAGCTTGTTCAGAAATGGTGACAAAAAAACGTTAAAAAAAATTAAACTTAAAAATCAAATATTCGTTTATTTAAATGACGTTTAACGAAAAAGACGTTATTTTTTATGAGCCCGAATATTCGAATGCAATATTTTTGAAAAATGCCCATCCCTAGTTTCAACCGTGGAAAGACGTCAGTAAAACACGTCACATTTACCATTAACTCGTTAGTCAGCAAGAAAAATTAACTCTAGGAGCATTTTGCTAAATATATGCACCATATTACTTAATGTTCTTCAATATTTAATGCATGTTTGAATAAATCTGGCAAGTTTTTATGACAGTCACCATTTAAATGTTTATATTTCATATAACTGTATTATTATAAAAATAAATAAGTGTAATTTAAGTGTTTGTATACAAATCAATATATAAATTACCAATATTATACTAGGCTAATGAAGCCTAGTAGGCTACAACTGACTCCCATAGTTTACAGCATTAGTTAAGAGATTTGTTTTCCTTGAGAAAATTTGCCATGTATTGTACCTGATATCCAAAATAATATCGCATCGAATCAAAATGCAAGCTTGTGAATCGAAATCGAATCGAATTGTGAAATTTGTGTCAATACCCAGCCCTTACTAGAGGTGGAGATTTTTGTTCTTCAGATTACACCGCAACCTGGATGTAAGGAACATCCCATTCCGAATGAGCAAATTAAGCACATGAGGCATTGTAAACACAAACCTGAATCTCTTGGTTGAGTTTAGTCACATTGCGCACAGATGACTCTTTGAGCTTAAGGAGCTTGGATTGATCTTGCAGTTTCTTCTTTAAGTCTGTGATTTGTCCTTCAAGCTCCTGAAGTCTCTTTCTGCGTTGTTCACTCAATCTAGAGTAAAACAAGACATGAACAATAAACTATCAAAGTGTCATTGTGTTGCAGCATTAGACCTGGCAATTTAAGTCTGGAGAGAAACTGGCACAGATATTGAGTTACTTGGCCTGATTGGTGTCCTTCTTAGCAGACTGCAGAGCATGGATGAGATCTTCCTTCTCTTTCTGCAGAGAGCTAACAGCAGTCTGGAGACTTTGAACATTCTCCTGGAGAGGTGAAACAGTAACATTACTTTCATGGTGTTCATCAATATAATTTTAATGATTTAGTTTCCAGGCTTACCTGGTATTCTGTTTGCATGGGCTCCAAATGACTATCATTCTGACATATCTTCTTGACAAAAGCCTCTTTCAGTGCCAAAACTTTATTGAGCTCAATCAGTTCTTTTGACATCTGAGCCTGCCGCAGTGCATGCTTGGCTGTGTAGGCTTCAGGAGAACCTTTGGATTGGGGATCAGCACCGATGTCCTAAATTAAAATTTGAGGAAAAAGCAAACTAGAGTAAAAATTTATTAGGATTTAAAATAAATAATGTCCTGACTACATTAGGGGTGGGAATCACAGGGTACCTCACGATACCGATAATATCATGATACAGCAATTCTGTGGTAATCAATATATTGCTAGACAATCCTATAATGTTACATCACGACATCTGTCTAACTATGAAAACAAAATGCCAGTGAAAATTCAGGTTCTCTCTTTATTCAAGTCCAAACTGTTAGAAAACATCACTAAGTTCTTCTGTCTGTAAATTAAATTTAAAATTTAAGTAAATTAAACATTTTATGCTTCCTGAAAAGATCTGATTTGAAAAAAATTAAAATAAAATCAGATTTGCCTGCAGTCTGAACTTAGCCAAAATGTGCAGAGTGGTGGGTCCCACAATTGAGAACCACAGACTTAAAGATACATACCACTGGTGGGCCAGTATCAGAACCGCCAGGACTGCAACACTCCACAGATGAAGCACTGCCTGAAGTCATGGCATCAATGGTGGCAGCAATCCCCATGCTCTCGCTCTGTTGGACCAGGTCATTTGGTTTTATTGTAATTTCAAATCACTGTAAACTAATGATAATGAAAAACATAACACATTCAGCGATCAACGGGTAAAATCTTTGGAGTCCGTTTATGGTGTTGTCAAAATGTTTAAATACTTTATTTAATCTAACTTAAGGTGCTAAAGACAGCACTCTTGTGACAATGCAGACAAAGCTAAACCTCATCCTTACATGTCACTGTACCACTGATAACCATCTTGTTTCAGTTATCTTTCACTTCGCCTTTATGCTCACCAGAGTCCTCACTGGTCACCTTTCACCGTAACCTCCACCTCACTAACCAGTTCTCTTCTTTGGACGTCAATATTCGATGTTCATTACTACCGAAGCTTCGAAGCTCAAAAAATGGTTTTCGGACCAGCCCTAATGCGCAAATGGCAATCTTATTGGCTAGCACTCACCCATTACGGTCCATGTTTTGATTTCAGAAAATGATTTGGTGAAATCATTCATTCATCTATTTATTTATTTATATACACGTAAATTTAAGTTAACTCACCAGACTATATATATAAGTCAAAGGTGATTCTATTCCTAAGGTGTGCGTAGAGGGTTGGAAAAGCAACCAGATCTGTCTGCATTTCTTTATATTGTAAAAATGTTTAGACAAAACTAGAATGTAGTTTATCTTTTGAACCATGTTTGAACTACGGCTACACTATTAATCGTATTTTTCAATCATGACAACGTTTTCTGTTTTTTATTTTATTTTATTTATTCATCATTTGCATTACCTTGAGTTGGTAACAAGCCTCCACTATCTTTCCTGCTCAGGGTTGCAAGCAGTGTTAATTTCGTTGACGAAAATAATGACGAAAATTATTCGTCAACGACATTTTTTCACAGACGAAAGCGAGACGATAACTAAATAAAAAATAGTTTTGAATGACAAAAACTATGACGAAAATCTATTGACATTTTCGTCAACGAATAAAAACTAGACGAAAATGTTAGTGACGATTTGGGAAGCGATCCGTCAGAACTGATGTCCTGCGTGTGTGTGGTAGATGCGCACATTTGTAGGCTGTAACGTGATCTACCCCGTGGTCTCATAAAACGTTAAAAAATGTGAACGTCTGGGAGAATGAGTAGAGCAGACATATAGATCTGAATAAGAGTGACGATGCAAAAAAGAGCTCTATTCGGTACGGTTTTCTGTGCGCACACACCCGACCCGAAGCTAAGCGTGCAGCCATGCTCATTGACACAAGCACGCGAGGACTGAATTAAGCTCTCTTTCGTGTCTGAATGGACAAATACACACACCAGTATGTCTAAATGTCCGTTTTGGAGAGTATTCATGTAAACTATGCTGGTTATGTCTTAAACAGTTGTGAGTGTATCATCAGTGCAATTGTATCCGCATGTCATTGGACATGATCTGACGTCTTAAAGTGACAGTGGCAATAAACGTAATGCCGTCTGTGTCCTTAATATTGATCAAGCAACAAAAGAAAAAGAGAAAAGCATTCACTGTTTGTTAATAGCTTTAATAAGGATTAATTATATTTAATTCATACAAATAAATATGTCTGCTTGAAAGAATAAAGAATGGTGTTTGCAAGTAGTTATAAAGAATGCATATTCATTGAAAAGAAGACTGTTCTACTTTAGGAAAAGTGGTTTAATTTAATTTTAAGATATTTTTAAGTCACAGTAGTTAAATCTGTGTCTGTATTGCATTTTCAAACTTAAAAATCATTCATATTAATAGGTTAATAGATGTTTTCTCCGGGAGTATATGGGTTTGGAAATTTTAGAGAAATTCTAAATTACCGCATTACAATTTACCTAAACACAGTATATTTTAGTCGACTAAATCTACTGTAGATTTAGTCGACTAAAATGTTATTGTATTTCGTCGACTAAAACTAGACTAAAACTAAAACAATTCAGATGACTAAAATATGACAAACTAAATGGCATTTTAGTCTAAAGACTAAGACTAAAACTAAATCAAAATTTGCTGTCAAAATTAACACTGGTTGCAAGATGTCAAAAGCATAAACGCCCCAAGTGGAGCCTTTTTTTAGGATGGATTTTCTGCCAAGTTTTTTACTTCATCTGGTCAATCTGGCAATCATGCACACACACTGTGGTGGGGCCAGTAAATCTTTTGCAAGGCAAGTAAAAATCTGTACCACTGGACCGATCGGGAGATACTTAGCACTGAGCCATGTGCCACTTTCAGAATGGCATATATCGGTGTTTCCCCACACACATACTTTACTTGGGTAGCAAATTATATTAGGTATATTAAAGACCACACAAACAGATCTGATAAGCCGCTGCAGAGAAACAAAGCGAGAGAGATGTCCCATTTCCACTCTTTTAAAGAAAACAATACATTCTCCAAGTTTCCACCACAACGGTCAATACCTGCAGATCTAGGATGAGCCGTTGAAGGTTCTGGATCACCTCCATATTCTCCTTCAGTTCCTGGTCTTCCAGAGTCTCGACCACTTTCTTTAGGTCCACCTTACACCTGAAATTAGTGACATTCAAATTACTGAACACATTTTAGTACATCATTGGTTCACAGATCGGCAAGACATTGATACTTACGCTGAATGCTGCCTCAACTCCTCTAGCTTTTTTTGCAGTTTCTCATTTGTCTGCTCCGTCTGAAAGAACAATTGAATTAATGTACAAAATTTGAAGATGAATGGTTTACAGTGAAGTTAGGAAATTTTGTCAAAGCTTCCTGGATCAACATGCCAGTGGTGGGTAAACTGAGAAAATGTGCTGGCCATAAATGTTTTGCAGGTCATTAATCTATTTAGACATTTTTTTTATTTTACGAGTAAACTGTGCAGGACATTGGTCGTTCTCAGCATCAAACATTAAGTTCTGTTAAGATGCAACCTGTCACAAAAACAGTGACATCCACTGTAATTTTATCACACCACAATTTGTTGCTCTGCCCTGCATGAATAAAACTAACATTCTCTGGACTAAACAGCTAAATTATGATCCTCACCATGATGATCCTTTCAAACATAAGAGCAGTTTGTCCCACGGCCTCACTCAGCTCTCGACTCAGCTTGCTGTTTTCATCTTGCAGACAGCGATTCTGCTCCAGGATCTTTGACACATTTCCTGCTGGCTCAGACCTACAAATCAAACTCAGCTTTAGATTCAGATATAATAATTAACACTCAAAAACTGAGCACAATCAGCACAAAGCAGTTTTATATTTAAAGCTGCAGTCCGTAGCTTTTTTGGGGTTAAAAATGATCCAAAATACATATTTGAGAAAATACATAACAGCCAGTGTTCAAAACAATCTGCTTGCCTTAGCTCGATTCAAAACGGTAAGCTTGTAATAATGTTTTTAATTCCAGTGGTACTGGTGGATTTCCGCGGGAGATTCGAGCGTGTCTTTACGTCACATCTGTACACAAAGGAGTCTCGGCTTAGAGCCCGAAGCCATTTGTTTTGAGAATAATGGCTGGCTGATGAAGTTATTGGCTGGCTAGCCGGCTCAGCCAAAACCTAAATGGCTGCTGCAGCCGCCAAACTTTTCATAGCTGCAAATAGCTGAAGCTACCACTTCATGTCTACAGATGTCTATGTTATAATGATTTACTGTGATGAGAGGGTGACGGGCAGAGATCGCGGAGAAGTATGTTGATTAAGAACGCAAACTTTTGTTGAATTTATGAGAAATCTACAGACGCAAACAGACGAAGTATAGTAAAATAAAGACCTAAATGTGTATTTCAGACTTTTTTTTCACCACAAGTCTGAAAGACGACATGTTATTGAAGACAAATATCCAAAAATCTCAAAATTGACCAGTAAAAAACCCCCGATGTTTTTGCCTGCCGTGTCTCGCCTTAATATGTTATCTGTTCTCAGACTGCACACTGTTATCAGTATTATTTTGGACAAAGTTTTGCACATTTCACTTCAATGTACACTGAAGCATGTGTCGTGAATTAGCAATGTGGAAACGGTTTTTTACTAAAGTAAAATCACGTTCAGTGCTATAAATCTCTCCGTTCCAGAATATTTGGTTCATAACATCAATCTTTGATTCGGGTGTTTGTGCAACCGTGCCCTGAAGATTTAACAAAAGTCTGGGTAGGCCCAAGTAAAAAAAAAAAGTAGGAAATAGGAAAGTATGTGAGAAGTGAGATCAAAATTACCTTGCTTGCTCCTTTCCGCCATTTCACCTCAGTGCGAGAAAAAAAATGCATCGCTTCTTCTGTACGGAAAACGAGCAATTTTAATTGGTCGTCAATTTACTGTGAGTGTGTATCGTAGCAACGAGCACAAGACTGTGCTGTTATGAATCCAGTGGGAAAATAGATCTCGTGCATTGTTCATATATTTCGTGTGTGTATGTCTCTATGTGCAGCGGCGGCGCCAGGGGGGGTCTTGGGGGGTCTCAAGACCCTCCCAAAAAATGCTTTGACCCCCCATTTGACCCCCCCACCCCCTTCCTGATTAAAAAATATATATCCGGGATAAATATTTAAAAATGTTTATCTTCAAACTACGCAGAACAATAATAATTAATAATTTATTCGACATACAAAATATATAAACATAAGAATCACGTTCCCTCTAAGCTGCGCGCGTGCGCGGTCGTGCACTTCTGATGCCGCGGCCGCGCAGAAAAGAATAATATGCCACGCAGAGGACTGACGCGAAATGTGTGGGGAAATCCATTTGATTGTATGTGAGAAATAATTGCAGTGCTCAAACTGGTGAGTGCAGTTTACAGGTCTCATAGAAAGAGAACGATGTGAGCGCGTGTGATTGGCAGTGAGTGTGTGTGCGGACCCAATATCTCAATACGAGAGGTGACGAGAAACGCAAAGACATGTGAAATAAAATCATAATATCATGTTTTAAAGAAGAGTGGTTTGATTTAAAGTGGTGGAAATAACGGATGATGGACACAGAACGGTAACAATTACACACACCCGCGTGCAAACTCAAAATACATCATTAGTTTACATAGATTTAAATAGTTTCAGGCATGGTTAGATTAGGCTACTATAAAAGAGTTCACATATTCACTTTTCTTGAAAATATTTAGTTATTAGATCTAGCTATTTACAGTAAATGCTTCAGTTTTGTTTTCATATTATAATAATATAATATGAAAACAAATTGAAGCATTTAAACTGATATATTATATCACTTCAAATACTTCAATTCATTTTTTTTATATTATATTAGGCCTATATTTTATTATATTATAAACCTAAATAAAGAATCTCACAAGGGTATTGTTTAGGGCTCATTGCCATTAAAACGTTTGAAACCCCCTGCTAAAGAAAATATAGGCTAGGAAATTCATAAGCTATAAACAATCATTTAACTTTGAGGGTTTAATGCTGCCTGTACAATTAATTGACTGTACAAAAACACTTTGTGGTTTTCCCATACCATCTCAGTGTAACAGCTTAATTTTCTTTCATAATATATTATATTATTGTAAAGAATTGAAGAACTTAAAGAACTGTCCTGCAGACGATTTTGTAAATAATTTTTTATAGGATTTCTTAGTAAGGACTGAAACAGAGGACACCGAGGAATTGGAGGATGAGGAGGATACTATTTTGTAAATATGTTTTCTGTCATGGGTGTGGCTATGGCAATTAAAGTTCGAGCATATTGTTTGCAAACTGCAATTGATTAATTAATTAAAAACAATGCTGTGTTGTTTTTGTTGTTAAGTAGCAGCAATATGCAGTTATTAGCCGTGTCCACTGTATTTTTTGTTGGTTTTCATGAGACCCCCCTTGAAATAACCAGGACCCCCCATTGCCCCCCCAATCAAAATTGTCTGGAGCCGCCACTGTCTATGTGATAGAATTATTTGATGCAAATAATTCTAGCCGGCTCAGCCAAACTTTATCAGATGGCGGCTCAATTTGGCTCACGAAATTATTGGCTGGCGGCGGCTGAAATTCTAAATGGCGGCGGCTTCGGGGTCTATCTCGGCTAGTAGGCTATATTGCGTGTGAGGATGTTGGAGGTGGAGATTTATAGCCTTTTCTCACAGCACTTGATATAATTAAACTTATCAATTTGATGGCGGATCCAGAAAGGTTCAAAAGACAAATCACCAGTGACAACTAAATATTCACCCGTTGTAAAATGCAAAAGACTTCGTTCGACTGGGTTCTTGGCTACAGAAAAAAAAGAGACTGCAACCGGACCCATGCGAAAACAAGGATACATATCGGAAGGACATTACAATGTAGTCACGCAACGCTTGCTTACGTTGTTAACATTAACAATTTGAGAACAAAGTTTAATTTGCATGGTTTTGCATCATATGATAACTTATAAGCGATTGTTAGATTTAATCAGCGCGATTTACTGCAATGTCAGAACCAGAACAAAAGTGGATGTTACTTACTTGTTCAGAAGACATTTTCCAGTGAAAATTCTTATGTTGGTCATACTTCCAAAAATAATAATCTGTGATTCTGAATGCCAGTATCCACACCGGCACGGCAACTGACAGCTACACACTCTCCTCAAACATTGTGTTCATCCGCGCTGTGCCGTGTCGAGGGTGTTTAAGTACAACTCGCGTAAAGTTGATAATTCCGTGAATGACTGCAATTGCAGAATTTCGAACAGAGATGGCGACAAAGAGGAAAAACGCCGGACTGCAGCTTTAACCCTCTGGGGACCAGAAACGCGCCGGCGCGTTTTGCTCGTTTTTTTCACATAGCAGAACAATAGACTTAAAGTACTACCATCATTTCTGTTCATATAGAGTTAAGAAATATGAGAAAATAATCTGTTAAATGTCTACTTTTTTATGTCCCCACACACAATCGAAATAAAATATTGTGCTTTTGTAAAATAAAGAATATAAACAGGGTGTGCGTTCTGCCTCAGTCACCGTGAACTTTTTTCCTGGAGCACGTCTCTAATCTTCAACAAAACTCAGCGAATACTATTCACCCAGACATGAGCAATATATCTTTTAAATCATTTGAGTTTGTACTTTTAAATGATCCATTTCAAAACTAAAATAAATATTCTCCGTTTATGTAATCTATATAAAAAGAGACGTGTCAGCCATTCTAATTATCTTTCTCTCAGCTCATTATCTCCGGTAATGTGACACGCCCACGGAGAGCACGCGCTATTCAAACGCAAATACGTGAAGCACCACATTGAGACGCGTTAACGCCCATAAACTCTGAAAACACACTATATTTTTTAGTCAGATTAATCTACTGTCATCTTGAGCAGCTATGAGGAACAATCCTGGGACATTTACCTACCTCAGAACAAGTGCTGGTTTATTTTCACCACGAGGAGGAGCAACAGATTCAGCTGAGAAGTGTGTAAGTGTTTTATGCTTGTGCTTTGTTCTAATCGCGATATAGAATAACGTTAGTGTCTGTAAACGGAAAAATAGCATACTGTTTAAATGTGAATCATGTTTCTGTGTGTGTGTGTGTGTGTGTGTGTGTGTGTGTGTGTGTGTGTGTGTGTGTGTGTGTGTGTGTGTGTGTGAATGAATGAATGCACAGATACGCACTGTTAAAGACGAAATAAAAGATATTTTGTTGACTAGTTTTGGATAGAGTATAAAGCTTTTACTCTAAAATAGACATCAAATAAGCTTTTATTAGGAGTTTCTGCTCATATGTTAAATATATAGTATGTTTTGTCAATAAACTAATCAACTAAGATGTTATAGTCTAGTGTTTGTTCCAATCCAAGCTAAATCAAAATAATGAATCCTCAACTTTGAAATATGTATGATCAAACTAAGACATTTATGGAAAAGACAATTTTCTTTTCAAGATTTTTCCAACTCTAACTTTGAACTGAAATAAAACCTTGTCTATATGGTGAAGGGTGTGTGATAGATGTGTCCAGACGTATGCACCCTGTATTTTAAAGAAGAACATTTAATTATTTGTGATAAATTTTTCATTCACAAAGAATTCAAGGACATTATTCATGTCCCTAAAGGTTGGAGTTTTCCTCATTTTTTTAATTAAGGCATTACGATTTTTTATTCCTCTTTTTAGTCAACTTTAGCATGGGTGTGTTCACTTATTCTAAGCAGTGTGTGTGTGTGTGTTGTAAATAAATCCAAACAATCTAAAAGCCATTCTTTTTTAAATCTCCTCATTCTTTCTGCAAGGCTCCTTATAATGATATGGCCTGATAGCACCTAATAGGGCCATTATGGGAGGGTCTTTGTCTTTCTCAGGTGTGAAATGGATACATACTAATTTGAGATCAAGCTTCCTCGCATAAAGCTTTCTCAAACAAAACACGTCATACACATTCTAAAAGACTTTATTGTCTTATCTGAATGAGTAGTCAGGATGTTTCTCACATAGTTTTGGAGCAAATATTCTAGACTATGTGATACAATTTTCAAAAGTCTTGTGAAGAAATAATCAATATGTGTTTTGTGGCCTTATTTCAGAAACTTTTATTTTTAGTTTTTTCAATAACCACGCATAAATAATATTCTCTCAAAAATACAAACATGTACATGCATTTTGCTAACATATTATGGTAGCCCCGTGTGTGCTATATAGAGTGAATTTACACCTTTGCCATTAACATGTTTATAAATAACTGAAAAAAGCACAAATGTCAGTGCATGTCAAAACATCCCAAGGGCCCCAAAAACCCTTTGGTCCCCAGAGGGTTAAAGAAAGGTTTTGTACTTCGTTTTTAACGTCTCTGTGAAAAGTTAATGCTTTCAGAGCGGTCACGTCCGTAACGGAGAACTGTCACGTCCGTAACATTGTTTTTTCTTTTTTCTCATAAATTTTTTTTTTCCCCCGCGAACACGAAAAATAAAATGAATATTTTATGTTCTGTGGAGACTACAGTTAGGCTACTCATTTGTATTCTGAATACGTAACAACGGTACATGTATTCCGTTACTCCCCAACACTGATATTAGTAGCCTATATAACCTTATCTGCAAGATATTTTAATAACACGGTTTGGGCGGTTATAGAGTTCTAATGACGGTGTTCAACTATAACCGTCGGTCTCACGGTTACATAATAACCGTCACACCCCTACACTTAACTTAAATTCCAGCTCCACGCCATCAGCAATTTAATCATGCCATTATGATTAATTTGCCTATTTGATTAACATTCCCCCCTCCCCCCAGCGCTACAAAATCAGGTGCTGGTGCCACCATCTGTAGAACTTATTGGCACCAGTGCCACTGCTCTCAAATGTTAGTCTGGAGCCCTAGACAATATATCACATAACAAAAAGTGGTTATAGTGACAGGCCTATGCATAGCTGCACGAGTAGACGGCTTCAGTAATTCTAAATGTGACCCAAAGAGAACAAAAATCACAGAAACTTTTCAAATTACTGATTTGATCTGATAATCTGTGTGGATTCATTTATTCATTCAACCAACATGCAATTTTAAGTAAATGGTGGAAAATTATGGATGGAACATGGTTTTTTTCTATTATATAGAATTACATTAAAGCTGCAGTCCGTAGTTTTTCCTCTTTGTCGCCATCTCTGTTCTAAATCTGCAATTGCAGTTATTCGTGGAATTATCAACTTTGCGTTGGTAGTGCCTTGGCACGGCGCGGATGAATCCAGTAATTTGAGGAGAATGTGTAGCTGTCAGTCACCGCGCCGGTGTGGATACGGTCATTCGGAATCACAGATTCTACTTTTTGGAAGTATGACCAACAAGAATTTTCACCGGAAAATGTCAGCTGAACAAGTAACATCCACTTTTGTTCTGATCAACTAAGGAAAAAAAAGCATTGCAGTAAATTGCGCTGATTAAATCTAATGATTGCTTATCATATCATGTGCAAATTATACTTTGTTCTCAAATTAAGAGATCGACCGATATATCGGTCGGCCGATTAATCAGACCGATATTTGCGTTTTTTACGTGTATCTGCATCGTCAATATGGCTGCTGGGTTCGCCGATATTTTTTTCCCGGCATTATTTACAGACAGGCGTCCACAGGCAGCTCTGTGTTGCTGGAGACGCTGCAGTTCACGTGCAGATGCACTGCCCCTCCCCCACTAGCAGAGTGCTGGAAGCCTGCTCTTCAAGACAGCGGCAAGTTTTAAACTTTCAAAGCATCTTTTAACTGTTTGACTCACAGACTGTAAAAAAAAAAGACTCAATTTGACTTAGCTGAAAAAATTGCCATACCCTTTGAAAATGGAAACACATTGCTCTATATGTGCTTGCAACTATAGCTAAGCAAGTCTGTCGGTCCAAATGGAAAATGCGAATGCCTCGTCTATATAACTGCTTGCCATTGTATTTAGGGAGCTGCAAATAGCTAAGTTGTAGGCTATCCATATGCATACAGTAGCTGTTACGAAAACTGGTCATAGGATTAAGTAATGCTGACGTTGTTCTGGGAGTTTTATTCAGCGACTACCTAGCTGAGGTTTGGACGCGTGTGGTGTGTGTCTCTCCCTGAGCTGGGCGGAGTTGCCATCACAGTGATATCAGAGCTTTAATGATGAGATATGTTTCATACGTAGTTGAATATTAATTTGTGTTAACGTTTATCATTTATCATAAGTCAAGTGCTCTAAAACTTAGGCCAAAGCATCAAATGACTAGGTTGGAAATAGTTGGTTACTTTTAAAATCAAGTATAGTACAGTGTGCACTTTATTATGCTTCTTGCTTGTTGCTAAGGTGTGCAATAGTGTCATTATTTTATTTATGCTTAAATATTTTCAGAATTTATTTTCAGAATTTTAATTGCTTAAATATTTATTTTTATAAAACTCTTTTACTTGTTCTACCTCACCTATTTTTACTATTTGTTAAATATTGTTTTTTTTTTTTTCAATAAAAAGTTCAATAAATGTTCCTTTAAATTGAGACTTGTAACATTTGTTATCATCATTGTGTGTCATTTTTATGATGTAAATTGAGGAAGCAAAAGCAATATCGGCTCAAGAAAAAAGGCAGCCCGTATCGGTCATCGGATGCAGGCGGATGAAAAAAAAAAAATCGGTATCAGCACTAAAAAATCCATATCGGGCGATCCCTACTCATTTTGTTAATGTTAACATCAGCATTGCGTGAATAGATTTAATGCCCTTCCGATACTTATCCTCGTTTTCAAATGGGCCCAGTTGCAGTCTTTTTTTTTTTCTGTAGCCACTCTTTTGTCTTTTGCCTTTTACAACGGGTGAATATTTAGTTGTCACTGGTGATTGTCCTTTGAACCTTTCTAGATCTGCCATCAAATTGATAAGTTTAATTATATCAAGTGCTGTGAGAAAAGGCTATAAATCTCCACCTCCAACATCCTCACACGCAATATAGCCTACTAGCCGAGACTCCTTTATGTGTACAGATGTGACGTAATGATGCAAAGACATGCTCGAATTTCCCGCAGAAATCCACCAGTACCACTGGAATTAAAAACATTATTACAAGCTTAACGTTTTGAATCGAGCTAAGGCAACGATTACATTACTTTAAATGAGTCAACCCCACAAGATAAAAGTTATAAACATGAACCTCGTCCGAAAGGCAAAGGGGGAGGTGTTGCCGTAATTTATAGTAATATTTTCAAAACCACTAAGAAATCTAGTTTTAAATATACTTCTTTTGAAGTGTTGGTTCTTACTGTAAAAATATATAGTGTAAACGATAAATCACATTTGAGAATTATGCTGGCTACTGTATACAGGCCACCAGGGCACCATAAAGATTTTATCAAAGAATTTGCAGACTTTCTATCAGAATTAGTATTGGCTGCCGATAAAGTACTAGTTGTTGGTGATTTTAATATACTTGTAGATAATGAAAAAGATGCATTGGGATTGGCATTTAAGATGGAAAAATGCAGTTTTACAGATACTAGACACGTGACTTTCAAATGAAAGATTGAGCACTCAAGAGCACACCCAGGTTCCTAACCGACGACGAAGACATAACAGAGCAGCCATCAAGTGTTAGACAGTATTCTAGGTTATTACGTGTGGACGTTTTTTGTCCAATAATTAGAATCTCTGTTTTTTTCAGAATTTAGTAGTAGGAAATTACTAGTCATCCAATTTTTTATATCAGCTATGCATTCCGTTAATTTTGTGAATTGGTAAGTTTCGTTAGGTTTTGAAGAAATATACTGCTGAGTATCATCGGCATAACAGTAAAAACTAATTCCATGTTCCCTAATGATATCTCCTAATGGTAGCATGTACAGAGTGAACAGCAACAGTCCTAGTCCTGAGCCTTGTGGTACGCCATACTGAACTTTCTGGCTGCTCTCTTAAGGGCCTGGGTGTGCTCGTTGTACCACGGTGTCTGACTATTTTCTTTAATAGTCTTTAATCTTCTTTAAGCTAGGGCTGGACCCGAATATTCGAATATTCGTTCGGTGGGTTGGTATTCGATTTGAAAATATGACATTCGAATATTCGTTGTTTTTTTTTCACACCTGGCATCCCACTCGAAACGGTTCTCATTCGCGCTTGAATATGTTTTACACTATAAAATCTGGTGAAATATAATACTTAACATAACTTCTTTATAGCTACTTAATAAATATATTTGCTTCTTCTTGGACTACTAAAAGTGTTCCTGCAACGGGAGTATTCTCCGGCTAGAGCGCAGAACAGCGGAGTTTGTATGGACAGAAGTGCATGCCTGCGCTTGTATTTTGGGTTAAGCTGCGTTGCTTTGACCTTGTGGAAAATAGAATAATAGAAACAAAAAGTATTATCCTTTTTACCCGTTATTATTAATCTAAATTAATCTACAGCGAGACTTTGAAATTTTACTGGGACGTCACGTCACAATTTCGTTTTTCTTTATTTAAATTTCGTTTTTTCTATATTTAAGTTTCGTTTTTTTATTATTATCGTTTTTATTCATTTAAATTTCGTTTTTATTCATTTAAAATTCGTTTTTATGTTTCATTTATTTAAATTTCGTTTTTATTTATTTTAATTTCGTTATGTTTTATTTATTTAAGTTTCGTTTTTTTATTTATTTCAATTTCGTTTTTATTTCAATTTCGTTTTTATTTATTTCAATTTCGTTTTTATTTATTTAAATCTACCCTACTTTGTCAGTGAGAAGACTATACCTTATTAAAAATATTGCTTAAGTTAAAAGACCTGTGTGTGTGTGTTTTATATCACTAGTGCAGACAGTGTCCAGTCTCGGAGCATAATCCCTGCTCGCGTGAGGCGCGCCGCTTTATTTAATCTACCCTACTTTGTCAGTAATTTGTTAGTGAGAAAAATATTAGACTACCTTATTAAAATATTGGTTAAGTTAACAGACCTGTGTGTGTGTGTGTGTGTGTTTGTATCACTAATGCAGTGTCCGTTCTCGTGAGGCGCGCGCGCCGCTTTTTAACAGACCTGGTTGTGTGTGTTTTGCAGTGTCCGTTCTCGGAGCATAAACTCTGCTCGCGTGAGGCATGCCGCTTTCCGCTCGCGCTGTTCTGTAGTTTATTCAAAGTTTATTAATTCTGAGCGTGTCGCGTCTCCTCTATCTATATTGCACCAAATACGACACTGCACTTCCTTGTGAAGTAGTTTGGATGAACCTCGAAATAATCAAAATGCAAACGAACAGACAGATAAAACTTCAAATAATAGACGAGTCCCAAATAGACGCCTGTCTCTTTTACACGCCTGGTGTGGCTGCAGTTTTGGGTAAATAAAAGCCGGTCTCAAATAGTGGCCGGGTCTGTTTTTTAGTTTCGGGTTGTTAATCTTCTAAAACTGTCAGATCGTCCGCTTTTTGGCGGTCGCCAAAGCAAATTTTTGTCCAGCCAAACTTCAAAGCCTATTTTGATCGGTGATGTAGAATAGAATGACTGCTATTCTATAATGAGCAGAGAGAGAGAGAGCCCCGGCCGCGCGCGCGCACTCGTCTTCAAACAACACGAGCGCTGCTTGCTCTCTCTCCCTCGCGCATATTACTCAAATAAATGGACACGATAGTAAAAGGTTGGAAGACCGCAGTTTCACGTGGAGCATTCGGAGATTTTTAGAGATTAGAGACTCAATGAACAACATCTCAACACTAAATTATTAAGGCCGGTCTCAGACGCCAGTCTCAAATACAAGCCGGTGCAGTTCGACGATTTGGGAAAAAAAAAGCCCGGGCTATTATTTGAAGTTTTACGGTATAGAGATTCCGAAGCTTCGAATATTCGATGTATATTACTACCGAAGCTTCGAAGCTCAAAAAATGGTATTCGGACCAGCCCTACTTTAAGCGCAATGGAGCAACTGCGTCTAAAGTGCTGGAAAAGAGAGAGTTAAAAGTTTCTGTTGCAATATCAAGTACTTCTAAGCTATCTGGGATGCTGAGATGATGAAACTGATTAGGAAGATTATCGATAAAGCAATCTTTAGTGGCAGAAGTTATAGGTCTAACTAGGGCTGGGCAATAAAACGATAACGATAATTATCGCGATATAATTTTTCTCGATAAAACGATATCAAGAGGTCGATAAATGTTCGATAATGTGTATGAGCCAAAAGCGGAACAAAACTCATTTGAACCGCGCACCACATGGACCATTTATCCGCTCGGCTCAATGTCCAAACGGCAGCGCGAGCTCACTAGAGCAGATGCGCGTTCACTCTGATCGGCCTCGCTCACGACTCGATCTAGTGAGAAGCGCTTGAATTCAGCGAAGAACACAAATGTCCAATTTAAACCAGTTTAAAGGCAGATGAAACAGCGCTGTCAAACAGGAGAAACACTGTGAGCAACGATAGAGTCAGAATCTGAATTGATACTGAATCCATTTACCATGGATTTACTGTAACGTTAGCCTAGTAATATGAACTGCACCATGAAATGTGGAATATATTGAATTATTTATATTATTAATTTGGACAATGTATTAAATGACTAATGGAATATAATTACAGTATTTAATAATGTATTTAACTAGGCTACTGTTTTTCATACAAATACCAGAAACCATAAGTTACATTTTGCCATGATAGTGAGGTGTTATAACGTTATAAATAACGTATTTATAATAAGTTGTAATGTTAGGCTATGCCTGGCTTTATCTGTGGTTATCATTATCTAAATGCATGATACTGGATGACCAATGGTTAATTTTAATAAAACTCAAACCGTCAGAATATTACATTTTACCAAACAAAAATGTGGTCGTTACATTTAAAAAAAAACATATGTTACTGTTTTTGTTATTGAACATAAATTTTACAGTATTATCTTGAGTTAGGATGCAGATTTACTGTCAACTCACTGTCAAATATGCATTTCTTGACAAAACATGTAATCTGAATATTGCAGCCTGCACTGCAAACTGTGCTGAAGAAATATTTTTCTATTCAGATATTTATTTTGTTAAGGAAAAATTACAAATGTTTGAATGTTCTCCCTCAGATTTGTGAAATGTTCACCTTTTTGGCACGTTTGTCATGATATGTTCTGACAATAAAAAGTAGTTTAAAACCACAATGAACGCTCTGGTTTCTACAACTAGGAACAAAAATCTGCCTTTAAACATGAAAGAAATAAAGATTTGACATTTATCGTGATAATTTGACTGATATAGAAAAATTATCGTGATAATTTTTTTTGGCCATATCGTCCAGCCCTAGGTCTAACGTATTTATAACACGGAGTCGGCTTTGCAGCCTTGGCTAAATGTAATTTACATGAGACCAGATAATGATCTGATATGTCATCGCTCTGCTGCATCAATTTCAACGGCATCAACATCTATTCCATGTGATAAAATTAGATCTAGAGTATGATTACGACAATGAGTAGGTCCTGACACGTGTTGTCTAACTCCAATTGAGTTTACAATGTCTTTAACCTGTTAAGCTTCAACCCCACTTTTGAAAAATCCCCAGAAATGGCATACCCAAACTGAAACAGATACAGTTCATGAACCCTTTGTACTAAACGCACAAGTAAGATCTAATTTGAAAGCTAACACCTGGCAGTTTATTGTAAATGTGGAATTAATTAGTCAATGAAAAAAAAATCATTAAAAATGTCTTCAAAATTTTGTAAAGTTATTAGAAATGTATTTTTATGAAACATCTACAAGAAAATAAAATTGAAGTTGGCATTGTATCAATCTAGAAATGCACTGCAACTAAAGCCACATGTCTGACCATGTTATATTTAAAATTTGAAGAAGTCTAAAACTCTGCATTTAGTTAAATGTTTTTCAAGATCATGTCATATGAATTTATTTTGATTAGACTCTAAAATGCAAACTAGTGTTTATTAGGGCTGTGTATCACCAACAATGTCACGATACGATACGTATCACGATACTAAAGCCATGATACGATATGGATCACGATATGGATCAATTTGGAATTTAAATTTCTTTTGAGCTGAGTTTAGTAACAGTAATATCTGCTTATTGAATAACCAGTGTTATAACATTTGTGATAACTGAAAAACAATGAGTTAAATGAATAAAAAAGCTTAGAATGGCTCTTCCTTTTAAAGTCTGCTTTTAAATGCTTTTAAAGTCTGCCTCAATAACTGAAATGACAATTATAGTGACACTGAAGCATGTCTACACTGCTCAATGACTAAACAAAACTTAAAACATTAATAAAAGCAAAAACGGTAACAACTTAAATTTAACTTAGTTTTCTCAAACTCTTTTAAACACCTGGTATTTAACAGGTCTTAAGTGTTGGAATGTGCACCAAACAAAGTCATTTCTTCTACGTTGAAATCATTTTAAATGATTACATTTTCAAATTTTTATGCAGAAACAACAATTGATTGACATGCTCAGGGTTAAGAGAGTGACAGCAGAATATCTCGCTTAACTTCATCATACAACCGGGGAATTGCCGTTTCTGTTAAAAATCTTTATGCTTATTTAAGACATAACCAACTGTGTTTAGAGGATACTTACCAAGAACGAAATTTTTTCCATCATTTTGCGTGTTTTAGTCTGTTAAAGCGATATAATCTCGCGAGCTGTATGTGAGGCGGCTTTACTCTAGTCTATGTATGCACGCAGAGAAAACCAACTCTCAGAGAGCGCGCAAGTAGGCCTACTGAATAGTTTAAAATCTAATTACGAATACATGTACCGTTACACCCCTAATTTACATATATCCGAGTCCTGATCGGGAGGTAACGTCCGATTCCGATCGAGTCTGAAAACACGTGATCGGGCCCGATTTCCGATCGCGTGATCGGATCGGGACATCCCTAATAATAATATATTCAGAGAATTTCAGAATCGAGTCTGAGCTTAGTTTTTAAACAGATGCGTGATGACGCTGCATTAGGGGTGTCACAATTCTCCAAATCCACGATTCGATTACATTTTCGATTCTAAGGTCACGGTTCGATTCTCGATTTTTACCTTTTTTTTTTTTTAAAGCCGAAACCGGCCAATCAGGATGCTCTCTGTCTTACATGCGCTTTATGGGGCACACACGCAAGGTCTCTCGCTCTCTCTGCTGTGCGCGCAATACGGTTTGGAGCAGTTTTTTCTGTCTCGCATGCACGCTCTTGCTCGCTCACTCTAGATTCCAGGAGATTTTAACTAATTTGCGTGCATCAGGGAGCCGCTATCAATAGGCAGGAGACTCCCGGAACTTCCGTGAGACTTGGGATGTCTCCAAACTGTGGCTTTTTTGAAGCGCGAACGTTGTCAACATTACTCACTGGAAATCCAAAAAACTTCCACACCTGCGACTTCAATGAAAGAGGAGGGGGTTCAAGTTCTGTCGATGGGTCTCCTGCATCTGCAGTTGCCATGCTATCTTTTGAATGGCTGTAGCTAAGTTAGAGGAGGTTGGCCATAGACTCGCAGCACTTCAACACGCGTGTTTTTTTCCGCTTGGCAAGCCGACCGGACGTGACATGGGGGCGTGGCAGCATAGACGATTACATTTTTTAATTCGAGGTTCAAGATTCTGAATTAATTTCGATCGATTTCAAATCGTGACACCCTTACGCTGCGTGTGCTTTAGAAACGGTCTCACCCGCCGGAATTTTCCTCACAAATGCTCTACTATATTTTGAAGCTATATTCGTTTATATAGCCTATTTAAAATTCTTAACATACGTATGTTTTTAAATAATTATAAAAAAAAAAAACATTACACAAAGTTGTTAACTGTTATTAATAATATTAATTACAAAAAAGTAGATCATGAGGTGCCTAAAGATTCCCATCTCTACTATACAATGATTTATTGCTGGTCTTTGTCAAAAAATACAGAAGATAAAGAACTTAAAAAGTAATCTCATATTAAATAGCAAGCGCAATATTGGTCAAAAAAAAAAAAAAAAAAAAATCGCAATTAGATTCTTTTCCAAAATCGTTCAGCCCTAAATAACATTATTCAAAAATCGCTATAAAGCCAAAACAATTTCTGTTACCGTAAATTGTATGTTTATCTCTGTAAAGCTGCTTTAAAACAATCTACATTGTTAAAAGAGTTATAGACCTTATTCGCAAACACCGGAAGTAGCTAACCGCGGCCATTTTGTTGACATGACATCTGTCCTGCTGCCCCCAGCCGCGCGCAGATTTGAGTTGAGGGGAGCAGTAGGGCTTCATCTCGTCGGTATCAAGAGAAGATAAGCTTGATTGGTGTGGACCCACATCAAATAGACCCAATAGCATTAAGTAAAGATCCGTCCTTATTGCCAGCCGTAACTTACCCGGATATTTATAACCATCTCGTTCATACAGTCTCCGTATACAAACTACAATTTACCTCAACAAGGCAACATATGAACGACCAATCTCATTCGTGGAGGTGGAAAAACAAGTTCTTTGTGACATGCAAGATTTGTTGTATTAAAATGTAAATGCAAAAGAAAAGGCATGAGAGTCGGTTGTGTTTGTCAATTTTAAGATTTAATTTAAAATGTTTGCGATTTTAATGCAAGTACATGGTTACAAATTTGACCACTTGCTTGAGCAACTTAATATATAGAAGTAATGCATGGAATAATTGGCTTACATTGTTAAAATAGTGAGTATGTGTTAAAATTAGGGCCGGGACTCGATTAAAAAAATTAATCTAATTAATTAGAGGCTTTGTAATTAATTAATCGAAATTAATCGCATTTTAATTGCATAAATATTTGACCTGAGAACAGTGAGAAGTAATTTTTTTCACATGGATTTTTAGTATACCATTGAATAATGACTGAATACATAAGCTTAAGCAACAAAATATTGTTTATTTTTGTTCAACCAAGCCCAGCAGACCAGTGTTTTTTGCCATTAAGTGTGGCAATAGCATATTGCTACACTACACTAATAGCAATAGCGAATTCCTTGTTGCATAGCTTGCACACAACCATGCTCTTATCGACGCTTCCATCCGTTCGTTTTTGTAACAAAATTTCCCATCCACCGGCCAACCAAAGTGATCTCGTCAGCTTCTTCGTCATGAACGCTAGTTGGTGCGCCAGTATAATCGGTCCGCCGAAACTCATCCAGTGAGAAACGTTCCGCGGTGCAAAAATAAGTGCGATTAAAAATAATTTGTGTAATTAATTAACGCGTTAAAGTCTGTAGTTAATTAATCTTAATTAACGCGTTAAAGTCCCGGCCCTAGTTAAAATAAAAATAGTGAGTACCGGGGTGTTTGTGGTACAGCTGCGGACCAGTTACGCACTCCAAACGCAGCATATAAAGCATAGCGCGTCCTGCTTCTGTATATCGTATACGCACCGCACACGCATTGCACACGGATTATGTGTGAAACCTGTGATAAAATGATGGGAACAGACTTTCCTGTGGGGAGTTGGCTGAAAGTTAGCCTATTTATCCTAGCAAGCCTCTCCTGCGTTGGCTCAATTCTGTCTCCTTCCCTTCACGTTTTCTGACAGTCGGTAACTTATCACATAAAAACTCTTATTGCTGTTGTTAGAACAGCCGTGTATTACACAACACACCATCACGCTGTTTAAAAAAAAAAATACAGTGATAATACCATAGATAATACCGACGCTGCCTCGCTTGTCAATCGACAGACTGACAGTTGCATGGTTTCTATGTCAACAATATGGCCGCCGCAAACATTGATGACGCAGATCGAATAACATCTATATAAATGAAGATGACTTGACTAAGGCAAGCAGATAGTTTTGAACACTGGCTGGTTATGTACTTGCTCAAAATTATTTTGGATAATTTTTAATCCAAAAAAGTTACGGACTGCAGCTTTAATATTTTTATTTCTATAATTAAGAAGGTATGTTTAAAGGAAGCAACAATTTTGATCCACTTAGTGTCTGACAAATGTTTGACTGTGCACCTGAGTAATGGTGCACATTTGGGACCGTCCTGCTAAGTTCGCGATCTCTGCAATTTATAGGCTCTGATCCCCTTAGACTTTTAAGGCAGAAAATTAAAGAGAAAAAAAAATGTAATAGGAGACCCCTAAACAACCCTCTTACAAGACTGCTAAATAAAAATGAATAGTCAGTAATGCTTCACAATAAGGTCCCATTAGGTAACATTAGTTAATGCATTCACTAACATTAACATTGAGCAATAGATTTCTTACAGTATTATTTATTAATCTTGGTTACCATTAGTTAATAAAAATACAACTGTTCAATGTAAGTTCATATTAGTTCAGGTCCATTAATTATCATCAACATAAACAACTTGTTATTTTTCACATTTACGAATACAATATTAAAATCAAGATTTTTAAGATTAATGAATACTTTAGTTAATAAACTAACAATGAAAAAAATTGTAATGAAGTTAACTAATTTTAACAAATGGAACTTTACTGTAAAGTGTTTCCTCAAAAAATCTGAGGCCATACCCAGTCAGCACAGATGCAACACCACCACGGGCATGTAGCAGCATCACCTGAAGATCTTGCACCTGTGTTTAGAAAAAAGAAAGAAAGCTAGAAATTAGAATAAGTACTTACCGGTACATACGTTATTTAAAATTAAATTGAATGCTGAGTAAATTGTCATGTAACAGCTGTCCTCTGAAAACACACACTAGACAAAGTACCTGCTGTTTGAGTCGCTTCATTTCTAGTGCGCGTGGGTCAACATTGAGAACAGGCTTATTCTTGATTTTACGGGCACGGTCCGCATAACGCAACGTGTTGATGGTCTCCTCAATGTTGGAGTCTGCTGGACTAACACACGCAATCATCAAGGTGTGGCTGTTACCTCCGAGGGAGTCTGGGGAAAAGGTTTGAAAAGCATTTCATTACCAACTAGCCAAATAATTTTTTTTTTTAAATGTTGGCATGTTGCTAGATGTTATAATGTTAGGCATTGGGTGCATCACAATCAGCTCCTTTGTTCGTGAATCAGTATATGGCGTTCATGAACTCGAGCACTGGTAAGGATAGTAAAGGAACTTCCGTTAACCCTCTGAGGTCGGTCTCGCTTTTTTTCTTATCAGTGCAAAAGAAACTCAAAATACTCTGGTGATTTTGATCTAACATATTAAGTGTTGTACATCATTAGATCCTGATAAGTGTCTATTTTTTGTGGATACTCACAATAAAAACAAAGTGTTGTGCTTTTCGCCAAATAAAGAAAAACAAACATGATGCGCGTTCTGTCTTCTCTCTGTCAGTGAAGTCCATTCTGAAACGCGTCCGAAAATTAACTAATTCCGCGAATACTTATCATACAGGCACGAGTGTTTTTCCATAATGAAGCTTGAACTCTCTTCTTTTAAACAAATTAATTTATATTAAAAAAAAAAACAAATATTCTCAGTTTATGTAATCTGTATGAAAAGAGAGAGATGTCAGTATTTTTCTTTCCAGCTCATTATACCTAATTACGCGTTAAAGGGTTACTTCACCCAAAAAATGAAAATTAAGTCATTAATTACTCACCCCCATGCTGTACCAACCCCGTAAGACCTTTGTTCGTCTTCGGAACACAAATGAAGATATTTTTGATTAAATGTGACAGCTGGATCACTCCTCCATAGGCCCCCTAAGGGAATGAATCCTGACGGCCCAGAAAGTCAATGAAGAAAATGTTTAAATATTCCATGTCACAACAGTGGCTCAACTATAAGTTTATCAAGCGACGAGAATACTTTTTGTGCGAAAAAACAAACAAAAATAACGACTTTATTCGACTATTCCTTTTCTTCCTTGTAGGCCTGAAACGAGACTTCAAGAGATTTCCACGACGCGCACGCACTATTTCCGCACAAAAAGTATTCTCGTCGCTTGATAAACTTATTCCATGTCACAACAGTGGCTCAACTATATTTAAACATTTTCTTCATTGACTTTCTGGGCCGTCAGGTTTCAATCCCTTAGGGAGCCTAAGGAGGAGTGATCCAGCTGTCACATTTAATCAAAAATATCTTCATTTGTGTTCCGAAGACGAACGAAGGTCTTACGGGGTTGGTACAGCATGGGGGTGAGTAATTAATGACTTAATTTTCATTTTTGGGTGAACTAACCCTTTAATGTGCCACGCCCACGGAGAGCGCAAATGATCAACGCAATGATCAACGCTATTCAAACGCAAATGATCTAAGGCAAGCCATTCAAACATGCCAACGCCCACCGGCTGGATTATAAAACACATCGCGTTTAGTAAGTATCTTGTACAGCTGTGTACACAGCGTATCCTTTCGCTGTGAGGAATAATACTATCTAACCCTGGAAAATGTACCAGAAGTGCTGGTAGTTTCATTTCGAGGAGCAACGGATCCAGCTGATGTAGTAAGTCATTTATTCTAGTGCTTTGTTCTAATCGCGATATTGAATAGTGTCGGACTGTAAACCGCAAAAAGACTGTTTAAATATGAATTGCGTGTCTGTGTGTAGGCTAAATGATGAATGAACGGCACAGGCGCGCGCGCTTTGTTTACTACACATACCTGCAAACTCAACAGTGCCGAAAAAGGTGACATATGGGGGGGGTGTTTGAGTATTCAAATAAAAAAAATGCAATACTTAAACATGAAACGAAACCGCCAATAGGTGGCGGCAAGGCACCGTCTTAATTAGTGAGTCATTGAGTCATTCATACAAAAGATTCGTTCAAAACGCTGAATCATTCAGTAACAAAACACCGCGCTGCTGTTGCTTTCCTGTGGAACTATTAATTTCATCTGTGAAATAGAACAAAAACAGTTGATATTGTTTGTGTCTAAAATGTAAGTAGCTTAATAATAAATAGGCTATTAACTATGCTAGGCCTACTTGTTTATTGAACTATAAATTCAATGTAACATTTTCAATCGTGATAATAATATTCAGCAAATTAATATTCAGTTGTTTTATTTATAACATATGATTTAGTTTAACATAACACAACAATTTAAATTTTTACCTCAGTACATTTCTTCTGTGAGTTTTCTGTGTGCTGTTCCACTCAGTTGTTTTGATTTCTCCACGAATGTGTCTCTAACAAAGAGCCTCAACGCGACGTTGTTACCAGAAATACACAACCCATTACCAATCGCTGTTTACATTGAATGTAATAAAATCACATTCATTCTTGCGTTTCGATGCTTCCCTGGTTATTGTCACTAATTAAGTAACTTGTCCGGTCGGGCAAGTAAAATTATCTTTCACTTGTCCCGGACAAGCGTTAATGTCGAGCCCTGAGTTCATTCATGATTTTTGTCGTGCTGTAAAGCGGAACAGGTGATCGATTCACAGCGATGACTGCATCATCAGAGCGCCAAAAAGATCACAACAGCTCGAAAGACGCCTATGCTCTCCCTCCAGTCTAATTAGCACATTCCCAATTATTATTGTGAAGTTTACCGAAGTTTAATGTTGAAATAAAATGTCTGTATAAGCAACAAGCTGTAAATTCACATGTACTAATATATCATACACAATATATTACAGACTAAATATGAATGTTTAGACAAAATTTTGTGATTAGTTTTGGATAGATTATAAAGTTTTGACTGTAAAAAAAGACTACTGTCACATTAAATAGGTACTCGTTCACCAATTTCTGCTCATAGTTAAATATACTATAGTATGATGTTTTGTCAAAAATAAAGTAGGTATATTGAATTATCAACTAAGATGTTATTATAGTGTTTGTTCCAATATTCAAACTAATGAATCCTTACCTTTTTTTAATACGCATGATAAAATATATACTTTTTACAAAGAAATACACTTGAAATATTGTTAAAATTGTAATTGTTGTTGTAATTGTAACCTATTTGTAATTGGTTACAATTTCTAATTGTAAAATATGTATAGGCTATATAGATAATTTCTTTTGTCCTTGCATTCTTTGGGATCCTGTGACACACCTGTGTGAAAGGGCTAATTAATATGCAGCTCATTATGCGGCACATTATCCGGCCTTTGTCTTCTCAGGTATGAACACGCCTCCACGCATATTGCCTTTCCAAACAAAAGGTGTCTAATAAAATTTAAATCAGTGTATGTTTTTGTATAAATGATTAGTCAGGATGATTTTCAGATCATTTTGAAGCAAAAATTCTAGGCAACAACACTCATTAGTCAAAAGTCTTGTGGACACATATTTAGTATGTGTTTTGTGGCCTTATTTCAGACACTTTAAGTTTTAGTTTTTTCAATAACCATGCATAAGCAATATTCTCAAAAATACAAACATGTACATACATGTTGCTCAGATATTACGCTTGCCCCGTTTGTGCTATATTGAGTGAATTTACACCTTTGCCATGCCATGCATTGCTTATGCATGGTTATTTTCAATAACCATGCATAAGCAATAACCATGCATATTGCTTATGCATGGTTATTTTCAATAACCATGCATAAGCAATATTCTCAAAAATACAAACATGTACATACATGTTGCTCAGATATTACGCTTGCCCCGTTTGTGCTATATTGAGTGAATTTACACCTTTGCCATTAACATGTTTATAAATAACTGAAAAAAGCACAAGTGTCAGAGCATGTCTGGGGGGGGGGGGCGTATACATCATACATTAGGCATGCGCGAGTCCAATATTATTGATGCGCAAACAAACCGTACGTGCGCTTTCGGCCCACTGATTGCTATAACATAGTAATTCTGCATGAACACTGTTGAACATTCATGTAAATGTTTAAATTATTGTACTGTGAGTGTTTTATAAAGGATGCTTGCCGAAAAAGCGTGTCTAAGTTTGTGAGGATTAGTGGTGTGTGGACACATGGGCATCAGACAATCCAAACATGGACACGATTGCTTGTTCTGACAGTGGAAATGTTCACTGATGACATTGACCTGCCTTCAGATCGCTTGGGGCTTGCAGTATTGATTCAGAGAGGGGAGCCTTGGAGTAAAAAAAGGTTGAGAACCACTGCGGTTAAGGGAACATAGTGAAAATTGATGCTCCCTGGTTTTCACAGTGCATTGTGGGACTTTTTAGGGAGTGATCGTTTCAGTGCCCTGGAAGGATTCTGAGATTAAGACAGCCCCTTAAAATGGCAGACTCCATGATCAGTGCCCTGACTTCTGAACTAGAGAGCTGATTGAGACGCACCCATTGTTAGCATGTTTGCAGGCTAGTTGCTAGGCTGTAGCTAGAAAGCTCTAGGTCAGAATTTTACTCAGAATGATGTTAAAGTACTGGATTTAGTATGTCTTAAACTCCTTAATGTTCACTCACTCACTCGTCATATGACAGGTCTCTAAGACTGCGACCATTTTTTGAGAATTTTTGGAGCCGCATTTTTGCGAGTGCATGGTTACACACTCAATTGGTGTCTGCCTACCTACACTTGCCTTAGGGACTTAACTAATCTGCCACGTATCATTGATTATGGCAAATCGGCTATTCTCCTGTAGTTAGTCCAGTTGGAGTTTTTCCCTCTTTTGCACCTCGCTTTTAAAACGCTAATTCGAAAATGCGAACAGCCGCATGAGCATTCATAACAGTGTGGAGCAAAACGAGTGTTTTCAATTCATTCCTATGGAAGCTTCCATAGGAATGAACTGAAAATGCTCGCTCCGCACCAGTGAATTAGCACCAAATCGGGGTGGCAGTTGCTTGAATGGTGAATCATTATTATTAAAACAACAACGAAACCGTAAAATGACAAACTTGCTTAAATAGACGCTTTAACATATCGATTTAAAACCAAATCTTCCGCCAGTAGTCACATTTGATAGTTAAAAGATTAAAACATTTTGCCAACATTGTCTCGTGTCACTGTCAGTCTTTTTACATCAGTGCCAAACTAGGGTATGCAGAATAAGACACGTTCATATTCATCAGTATTCATTGATTAATCCCATGTTGTAGCAAAAAAAAAGAAAAAAAAAAAGTACGACCAAATCGTGTGGGACACCAACTGAGAAAGTTAATTGCACCAATGCAACCAGTGGGAAGTCTAGAGCCCTGTATATGGTGTAGTAAAAAAGTGATTTGATGAACAACTGACTTTATGGACTAAATTAATCTTACCCTGTAAAAGGCGTGTCAGTTTGGAGTCCCTGTATGGCACAAAGGTCCCCTTCTTGCTTTCATCACCGAGTGCACTGATCACATTCCCCAGAGACAGCAAACCACGGTTAATGCTGATTCCTGTGAGACAAATGTTATCAAGAATGCGTTTAAGGAATAGTTCCCCCAAAACATAAAATTCTGTAATTTACTCAGTGTCATATTATTCCAAACCCAAGACTGACTTTCATGGAACACAAAAGTAGACATTTTGGAGAATATCCTGAACACACTTTAACAATTTAATATCATGCCTCAAAGATTGAGGACTGGGGCAGTCAAGCTCAAAAAATAAAAATAAACACCACAAATAATGTATGCAAGAAAATAGTTAGATGTGTGACACTTGCATTTGTGTAACATTTCATGAGTTAATTTGCCCATTAGGTAATCTTTAAGCTATTGATGTTGAACTTATTTGGCTTGCTGTCCACAGTGAAGGAGAATCGAGAAAACGGCTTCAACCCAAGCTCTAATATAACCATAGGGACTACTAGTGCTTGGAAGATAAGTGTGGGTGGCAAGATACTTATATTAATGTTAGTGGAGATGGGGAGATGCAGAAACAGCTAATGCACACCTGAAATGGTAATGCGACCACGATGCGAAACAGGTGTAAATAACTTTTCAATAATTCAACAGACCAGACTCAATTATTACACTTATACCATGGTTACCACAACTCAAGATTTTTCAGATGTTTTATTTCAAGACATTGGTCTGGTTTTTGTCAAATAAAACGCTTTTGTGTTTAACTAATTTCTTACGCGTCGCACAGCGACAGCTGCAGAATGTCCACACGTGGAAATATCTAGATCCCAAACAGTCTGATTTAAGTGTAACAATTTGTTGAATGATGATAAATAATTTGTTTAAATTCTGCTACCTAGCATATCACTTTTCTACCTGTTGTAAACCTCAGACAGGAAACATTAGGCTGAACTTTGAGTACAGGAATGTACCATCGTTGGTTGAACAGGGAACTTGGGAGTAACCTGGCCGAGTTGCTCCAATTAAATTGGATTCCATGCATCACAAACTATACTTGATGCCAAAGATAACTAAAGTATGTTTGTGAAACGTTTCATATCAAGTTGATGGTAATGTGTTAAATGTTGTATGCGTGTTCATCCCTCCGCATGGTCAGGTGTGAACAGCTTAGAGAACAGAGGCAACAGGTAACTTTTTGTACTTTTGTGTTTAGATTTTTTTTCTACTTGGATTTTACCTTATTGAATACCATACCTTTTTTCAACAAATAAAAAACTTATGGCCACTCAGACTGCTGACTAATTGAGATAATACACTCAAATGTACCACGGAATGGTTTCCATTCAAATAAAAGATATTTACTCATTCAGTCATTTCTTTTCGAATCACCACTAGGGCTGTCACTTTTGTGAAAAAAATCCTGTTCGATTTGAGACATAAGTGTTCATTGAATCGATTGTAAAATTTTCTAACTTTTCGGAGGGTGAACTCATTTTTGAAACATGCATCATCTCTTTGATAAGACAATTATATATTTTCCTAAAAAAAACTGATATGCTTCTTTGGTAATTAATCAACCAGACTTGCTGGAACATATCTTACAAGGAATCTGTCTTCTTTATGAAGCCTAGTATATATTTCTATTGAACATGGATGGAGTAACACATTTTGTTGGAAAAGAAATCCTAAAAGTAGTTGATTTGTTGTTAGGGCTAGGTAATAACACTATCACGATATAGTTATTTTCGCTTTAAATATAATCAATTTTTCATTTAAAATTTTCAATTAATAAATCTCATCACAAATTCCAATAATCACAAAAAAAAAAAAAAAAGCAAAAGTATAAAAAACTTTTTTAAAAGCTCACTGAAGTCAAATAAATAGTCAGTAAAAAAAAATAAGACAAATAACAAATAAACGAATTACTAGCAATAGGACAAAAACTACAAGAGAACAATAGACACATAAAACAGACCTCAAGCACTAGAGAAAAAAACAATAGAACAAAAAATACAAACGTGAGCATAACTAACGGTTAATCGCGTCTACCGGTATATCACCCACCCATAGTTGTGTTGAGAAATAATATTTGAGGTGGTGTTTTTTTTACCCCAGTCCCTATCCATTGTAACTGTGGACATCACATTCTGTAGACCTTTTCTTTTTGTGTTGCACAGAAAAAAAAAAGTATTCTTATGTAGGTGCCAGTAGCCATATCACCCTGTAGCCCAAGACTGGTTGCCCACTGAAGCTAAGCAGGGCTGAGCCTGGTTAGTACCTGGATGGGAGACCTTCTGCGAAAACCAGGTTGCTGCTGGAAGAGGTGTTAGTGAGGCCAGCAGGGGGCGCTCACCCTGTGGTCTGTGTGGGTCCTAACGCCCCAGTATAGTAATGGGGACACTATACTGTCAAAGAGCACCGTCCTTCAGATGAGACGTTAAACCGAGGCCCTGACTCTCTGTGGTCACAAAAAAATCCCAGGATGTCTTTCGAAAGAGTAGGGGTGTAACCCCGGCATCCTGGCCAAATTTGCCCAATTTGCATATCTGGTGTGTTTTAACAAGAACTGAAGTAGGCTAGGCTATGTCAGAAAGAAAATGAAGACTAAAAAATATTTATAGAAAAGTTACCCATTTAAACTTGTTTTTATTATTTCCCAATCATTTCCCTGCACATGCTTCACTCATCCTGTCCACCATGGCCTCCTAATCATCCCCATATATAAATATATATATATAGGCTTCATCACTCTGTCTTCTCTCCACCAGTAAGCTGGTGTGTGGTGAGCGTTCTGGCGCACTATGGCTGCCGTCGCATCATCCAGGTGTATGCTGCACATTGGTGGTGGTTGAGGAGATTCCCCCTTCTATGTAAAGCGCTTTGAGTGCCGTGAAAAGCGCTATATAAATGTAATGAATTATTATTATTATTATTATTATTATTATTGTCTTTCCAACCCATGTGACAGAAAAAGAAATGACAATTTTCTGTTTTAGGTGAATTATTTGTTTACACTCAAGGGTGTAAGTTTAAGTCATAAGAAATTCTGGCATGGAGAGATCCCAATGAAAGAAAAACACTAACTTTTTTTTTTTCAAAACTAAGTAAATTGGCACTAATATAAATAAAAATGGATTTTTGATTGCACTCACCCTCTTTGAGCCGATCTCCCTCTGCTTTAGTTTTTTTTTGTCTTTCAGATCCAGCGAGATCCACCAAGTGCAGTTTGGAGACCATGACATCACTCCTTTTCAAACAACAAATTTCTCATTTTAAGTTAAAGATATATACACACACACACACATATTTTATATATATATATTAGGGCTGCACGATTTGGGCCAAAATGATAATCACGATTATTTTGATCAATATTGAGATCACGATTAATTATCACGATTATTTGTTGATTTTAACCAAAACAAATTTTATTGTCACATAGGCTAATTATAACTGCTTTCACATCCGTATTTTGCTACATTACTGCTAATGTACAAATATGTGCATCAAAATAAAATCCTCTTATTCACCAAAATTCAGTGCATCTCCTTAAAGAATAAAGAAAAATAAAGAAAACAATAAATAAAATGTAGCAAAACTTCAACAGGGCACTATTTTACATTTACATTGTGTAAATATATTTTAGGAAGCAAAATATAAACTTGCATTGTACCTGCATAATGGATGTGAATAAAACACGTGAAATATACAATCAATAAAAAACAAATATTCCATAACAGAATGTAACCAAATGAGAACATGTGAAGGCAGAACTATGCACTATGGAAGTTCGATTAATGGAGGAAAATCAGATTCATTGTTATTTGACACTTAAGAAATGTAAAATGTTGTGGTACAGTGTCAGTGATTAGTTGTGAAGTCTTACTGCATAAATTTAATCTATTTAATCCTCTATATGAAAGTTTGCTTGAATTATTTCTATTTATTAAAATAGTTCAAAACAAGACGTTTGTAGTACTGATTATTGGAGTCCATCAATCGAACTTTCATGCCTCTTATATAGTAATTATATATTACTATGTAGTATGTACAAATTCACTAATGCAATTTACTAATGCTCACACTCGGTCTCTCACGCACACTGTCACTCGTTCTCTCTCGCGCACAGACACGATCGGTATCTCTCGCACGCAGACACACTCGGTATCTCTCGCGCGCTCTCTTCGTCTCTTTCGTGCACTGTCGCTCGCGCGCACTGGTCTGGGGCTCATGGAGGCACATGATCAGACAGTGGTTCACGGAGCGCTAAATTGGCTTTGTAAAAAAAAAAAACACCTTTCAAACGGAGCGTTCTGTGAACGGAATGACGCATTTTAAATATCGCTCGATCACGCGAATTTGATCGTGGGAAGCCAAAATCGTGATCGTGATTAAAATTCGATTAATCGTGCAGCCCTAATATATATATATATATATATTAGGGCCGGGACTCGATTAAAAAAATTAATCTAATTAATTAGAGGCTTTGTAATTAATTAATCGAAATTAATCGCATTTTAATTGCATAAATATTTGACCTGAGAACAGTGAGAAGTATTTTTTTTCACATGGATTTTTAGTATACCATTAAATAATGATAATAATGTTTAAAAATGTTGTTTAAGTCCAGCAGACCAGTGTTTTTTGCCATTAAGTGTGGCAATAGCATATTGCTACACTACACTAAAAGCAATAGCGAATTCCTTGTTGCATAGCTTGCACACAACCATCCTCTTATCGACGCTTCCATCCGTTTTTGTAACAAAATTTCCCATCCACCGGCCATCCAAAGCGACCTCGTCAGCTTCTTCGTCATGAACGCTAGTTGGTGCGCCAGTATAATCGGTCCGCCGAAACTCATCCAGTGAGAAACGTTCCGCGGTGCAAAAATAAGTGCGATTAAAAATATTTTTTTGTGTAATTAATTAACGCGTTAAAGTCTGTAGTTAATTAATCTTAATTAACGCGTTAAAGTCCCGGCCCTAATATATATATATATATATATATATATGGGCCATTCTACAGAATTGGTGCAAACTGCTGTCCCACAACAACCAAAAAAAAACACAAAAAAAGTAGAGATGCACCGATTGATCGGCTGGTGACCGGAATCGGACGGTTTTCACGTGATCGGCCATGATCGGCGACCGGCCGGTCAGTCTGACATAATCCGATTTTATGCCGGTCAAATGCACTCGGGCGGCGCAAGATTAACATCGCAACATCAGCATCACACGTGCGCACAGAACGCACTAGCAGGGTTCCTACAGGTTTCTTCAAGTTAAATTCAAGTCTTTTTAAGACCATTTATATAAAAAATTAATACCTATTTCACGTCCCTACCAGCAAAGAAAAACAAAATCCTTCAACTTGTGTTCATTTATTTTTCAAATGTGGAATGGGTAAAAGATAAGCCAAGCAGGTGTGAAAAATAAAAACATTTCAGTAGGCCACAAGAAAGTTTGCCGAACAATGTTAAGTTGTGTTTTAACATTAGCTAGCTACTTATTCCATGCTGGGAATATGATGAACTGAGAGACCCCTGAACAATAAACATCGAAAATCATAATAATCGTGGTTCACAAATGAAACTTTTGAGGAAAAATACAATACGGAGAAGTTACATTCAGCAGTGTTAATTTTGACAGCAAATTTTGATTTAGTTTTAGTCTCAGTCTTTTGACTAAAAATATGACAAACTAATTTGTCATAATTTAGTCATCTGAATTGTTTTAGTTTTAGTCTAGTTTTAGTTGACGAAATACAATAAGATTTTAGTGATTTTTGATTTTATTTTTGATTTTTTTTTTAAATCTACTGTAAACTAAATCTACAGTAGATTTAGTCGACTAAAATATAATGGGTTTAGGTAAATTGTAATGTGTTAATTTAGAATTTCTCTAAAATTTCCAAACCCATATACTCCCGGAGAAAACATATGAATGATTTTTAAGTTTCAACATGCAATACAGATACAGATTTAACTACTGTGACTTAAAAGTATCTTAAAATTAAATAAAACCACTTCTCCTAAAAGTAAAACACAGTCTTCTTTTCAATTAATGATATATGCATTCTTTATAACAAATTACATACATAATTATTTATTCTTTCAAGCAGACAATTATTTGTATGAATTAAATGTAATTAATCCTTATTAAAGCTATTAACAAACAGTGAATGCTTTTCTCTTTTTCTTTTGTTGCTTGATCAAAATGAATGACACAGACCGCATTATGTTTATTGCCACTGTCACTTTAAGACATCGGCTCATGTCCAATGACATGCGGATACGATTGCACTGATGCACACCCGATACAACTGTTTAAGACATAACCGACATAGTTTACATGAATACTCTCCAAACCGGACATTTAGACAGTGTTGTGTGTATTTGCCCATTCAGACACGAAAGAGAGCTCAGTGCAGGACCCGCGCGCTGTATAGGTGTATATGTGCATGGCTGGTTTACAGATCAGCACGTTACAGTACAAATGTGCGCATCTAACACACAGGACATCAGATCTGAATGGATCGCTTCCCAGATCGACACTATCTAACATTTTCATCTAGTTTTTATTCGTTGACGAAAATGTCAATAGATTTTCGTCTTAGTTTTTGTCATTCAAAACTAGGTTTTATTTAGGCAGCGTCTCGTTTTCGTCAGTGAAAAATGTCGTTGAAGAAAAGTTTTCGTCATTATTTTAGTCAATGAAATGAACACTGACATACAACACAATTTTTAAGACCCAGACATCAAAATTCAAGACTTTTTAAGGTATTATTTCCAAATTCATAAATTCAATGCTTTTAAGGCTTTTTAAGACCCCGCGGGAACCCTGACTAGGGCTGTAACGATACGCAATATAAAATCGAAATCGCGATACTCAGGTCCACGATCCTGTATCGCGATGTGAGAAGGCAGAATTCTATTCATTCCCGCAGGTCTCCCATTTATAATGCGGGAAATTCCCGCAATCGTAATCCACACAGATAATAAAATCAAATCATTCTTTTAACAACTATCTTCCAGACGCAATTTCACAAACAGCGTGAGTGTTCAGCGGTGCCGCGCGCGTCTTCTATCTCTTCTCTCATAATGTGTTGTGCAAGGCAGGCGCTGCATGCGGCGATAATACACACTCGCGTTTTGGAGTCGGGACCATAGACTGTAAAAGTCTTTAAGTCTTACCAGTTTAAACATTCAAGCAATTTTAAACTAATCAGTGCTCGCGCGCTCTCTGAGAGATTATTTTCTATGCGCACATTCATAGAAAATCCACCTCAAAAACAGCTGGCCAGTAACTATTTTTCGCGGATTATATTGCTTTAACACGCAAAATTGTCAATTTCGGTCTTTGTGAGTAGGCTATACTCTAAGTCGGTTTTGTCTTTAATAGGCATAAAAGGAATGCCAGTATAATGAACACAGGATCCGTGCACTAGCTCTTAAAGTGACGGAAGCCATATGTGTCTGTCATTAATTTTGTTGTCAAAACAACAAAAGACGGCTTTAAGTTAAAGGAATCGGGATTAATAGCCTATGTATTTAATTTATTCAGGACTAAAATACTACCCAGTGTTATTTTCCATTTGATTAGTATTCACATACAGAAACTGAATAAAGTAGTGTTAGACCTATTCAAAAACTTTTCTCTTTAATTGTCTTTATTTGTATCTTTATTCTATTGTATTTATTTGTGCTACTTTTTTCAATTTAATTAAACAATTTAAATCAAGCTTCCTTGTGATGTGTAAATTCTTAACAACAATATTACCCCATTGTAAAAATGCAATTAGCGTAAATATTTAGGCAAGATAAATGTAATAATTTTGTTTGGAAAAAATGTCCATCATGGCCTCCTAATCATCCCCATATATATATATATATATACACCAATTGGCTTCATCAAAAAAGTAGAGATGCACCGATTGATCAGCTGGTGACCGGAATCGGACGGTTTTCACGTGATCGGCCATGATCGGCGACCGGTCGGTCAGTCTGACATAATCCGATTTTATGCCGGTCAAATGCACTCGGGCGGCGCAAGATTAACATCGCAACATCAGCATCACACGTGCGCACAGAACGCACATGTAGGAAACCTCGTGAATTACAGCCGTTTTACACCGCAAGGTGCAGCGCGTTTTTTTTTTTTTTGTTCAGCGTGCATGTTAATCAATGAGTGCATTCACACCGGGAACCGGAGCTTCGAGCAGGAGCTTCGAGCAGGAGCGTCGCGGGAGCAACAGTGAAGCGCGGGTTTCGGTGCCGAATCTATTTTTGCTGCGCTCAATTTAAGTGAAAGTACACTTTTGATGGACAAAATTATTATGATTTTATCCAAAAAGTGCCCAAAATGCACAGAATTTGCATGTCTGGTGTGTTTTAGGGCTGTCACTTTTTATTCGATATTCGAACATGACGTGAAATATCCGTAATCGAACTATAAATAAACTAACCGGTTTTTAAAGTGCCATGTTTAGCGCATTTTTTACAGTCTATGATTAGACCGTTTGTTTTTCATTTTATTGTTTGCCATCTCATCCAGTAGCGGGCACTCTAAACGTATTGTAGCGTAAACTCATGACCAAATCAAGCGAATAATAGCCAAAAGCCACCCTGTTTTGAAAATGGAAGATAACGCACAGAACGGCCAGCCTGAGCGGACAATTTCTACCCCAACTCATCTAAAAAGTATTGTCTGGAAATGGACAATCCGATTGATGAATCCGAACATGAACATGTCTACATGAACGATACATAAAGTAATGTGCACGTTATATGTCACAAGATTCAAATCCGAATTGATTTTTTGACATGCGCACACTGCACGAATATGCCGCTGTTCGCGCATAACTATTCTCCTCTATTGGTTCTTTATTTGTTTTGAACAGCAGACTTGATATTTATCCGTCTCTGGTCATGATTTGGAGACGATGAGCATGATTTGCCGTGCTGCTTGCCAGCTTATATTGATCACGCAGTAAAACCCTGCGCCCAAAACCAGTCGTCCGTGGATGATAATCTGAAACAAGCGCTGGTGGGACGTTGTCCTGCTTCACTTCACAGACGCTGAGTGAAATAAGAATTTTTTAATAACGGAACACTCATTTATGACACTCTATTCAACAGGAAGAACAGCTCGCTCCGTGCGTAATACGTCATTGCACATGCGCAGTCCTTTTAGTTTCGTAGATATTCGAATATATTCGAATACATTGCTTGATATTTGATATCCGTTCGAATTTGATTTCTCAAAAGTGACAGCCCTAGTGTGTTTTAACAAGAACTGAAGTAGGCTAGGCTATGTCAGAAAGAAAATGAAGACTAAAAAATATTTATAGAAAAGTTACCCATTTAAACTTGTTTTTATTATTTCCCAATCGTTTCCCTGCACATGCTTCACTCGTCCTGTTTAGCTTGGCTGGACGTGTCAGATGAGAGAAGAACTGTTTGAGAAATATAACTTACCATTGATGTACAAGTGATTGCAATAGGCCTGTGTGTGTGTGTGTGTGTGTGAGAGAGAGAAATATCTTTATACTGCAAGGCTATATTTATTTAATTTTTATTTGTTATTTATATATTATTTTATTGCCATTACCTGTTTTCATACAGAAGTTTAGTTTGCTAAATATATAAAAAAAAAAATTAATTGGATATTGGATGTGAAAAGGAAATGGTTCTTCCATAACACTGCACTTTAGATGTGTGTGAATTTCCCACACTAGGAGTCATTTATATAGTTCTATTTTATAGCGATTATCTGTTCAAAAAATTTTCTATGCAAAATGTTCTATTAAAGAGAAGACAGAAAATAAATAGTTGTGTGTGCTGTAAAGTGGTTTGAAAAAATAAAATCGGATTCGGCTAAAATCGGTATCGGCAGGTCAAACTCAAGGAAAAATCGAAATCGGGATCAGCCTAGAAGATTGTAATCGGTGCATCTCTACTAAAAAGGCATTTAAGTATTCAAATTTTAATGTTTACAAAGATCCTTCTATTATCTATTGAATCCCACAACAATATTTAAAATATCAGTAAACTAAATGTATATAAAATCATAATTTATAGGGTACTTTCAATTGGGAGGTGGCTGTCCCGAACCCTAACCCCTAAATTTAAACTTGTGAAAAGGATATTGAAATGTTATTATTTTATTTCAATTGTTATTTTCTGAAAATCTCTTTTTGATTTCTTTTAAAAAGTGAAGTAAAAAAAAAAACAAATTTATTTTATATTTTATTTTTAAATCTGAAACTACGTTAAAAAATGTCCCGCATTTTCATGTCACTACCGAAACAGTGTGTGTTTTAGTCCATTGGCTGAGACTGATTTTAACCACAGCCCTACATTTTTTAATCAGGAAATATTCCTGTGTCCCTCTCTCTCATAGCCTCTCTTTCATTGTAGATAGGTACCATCATTTTGAGGGAAATGTGTTCATAAGTCTGAAAATCTGCGTGTAACTTTAAGGAACGGCACTACCAAACACCTTTTTTCTGCAATTAAGCAAACTTTTTTTGGGTGTTATTCCATAAAAAAATGTTGTTTATGTGTGTACAACTGTTCAGAACTATGCTAGGTAACCATGCAGGGCCGGAGTGGGACTCATTTTCAGCCCTGGAGTTTCATGCCTTAGACCGACCCACTTTAGTTCCCGACTGACTATATTAAAATAATATAAAAAAAAACTCAGTATATAAGCAAAAGTACACTGTTCTGTACAGCCTTGTAATTCATTGTATTTTTCAAAAATATTATTTTCTATTCAGTGCAATAGCCGTACACAGGGTTTTATAAATACAGAGGTCCCAAAAGTGATCTTGCTAGGGGGTTCGGGGGCATATTATTTTTCCACTGTCATTGGCAAAGAACATATGTATATCTGTGTTAAATAGGAATCCATTGTAATAAAGTTACTCATTCTGGGCACAGTATGCAATAGGCTATTGCTCTTCCTGCTCTCCTCTCTTATCTCCATCTCCTTCTCTCGTTCTTCTCTCAGTCTCAGTTGTGTGTACAACTATTCAGAAATGTGCTAGTTAACCATGTGCTGATTAGCATCTTTGAGTTAGGCTCAAAAGTATCTAAAATTGTCACTACCGAAACAGTCATGACCAAAACATTTCATCATTGTTTTGGTAGTGACAAAAGGGGGATCCATTTATTTGGGGGAAATAAAAAAAATGCTTTTACAGTTATGCAAATCATTAGTATCTTAGTATGTTTTAGTAGCGTTTTATTATGGGAGTTAAAATTCTGTAATGTGATCTGTTCGCTACCAAAACATTATGGTCACTACTGAAAATGAGCCGTCACGACCGAAACATGCCAAACATTTTACAGTTTTATACATTAGCACTTCACAATAATGATATATTTTTAGACCTGGATATGTTTTCTTTGAAAAATCATTTTACCTTTACTTCAATTAGCACCTTGCATCAAGAAAGGGTAGTAAAAAACTATCCATTCTATAGGGCTGCAACCAACAATTAATCTGTTGATTTTTCTGATTAATCGGATGAAATTTTAAAAAATTCATTATGCATTAATTAAACATGAATTTCAGTCCATTATTTAAATAAAAAAAAATAAAAAGTTATTCCACATCCCGCCCAGTGCTGTCCTCCCAAACAGTGTGTAATAAAGCCTATGAAAACCAATATAGTGGATGTATCTATGTGTAGGCTATGCTGTACATTATAAGCAAAAAAGGTTCAAATACAAACATTGCTTACTATTTTAATCAGTTGATTTTAGGTTTAAAATTTAAAGCAGAAATTAAAACAAAAGCACAAAAATGTTAACTTGTACAAGGTATGAAGAACTTATAAACAAATATGATGAATGTGATTACTTTTGCTACATGTAGATTTTTAAAACCTAAAAAAAAAAAATCTAACCAAGATATTTTAGCAAATGTATATTTTAGTCATTAAAGTATCAGTCAATAGAATTATTCCGCTCTTATATTCTACTTTGCTCCGTCTGTTTGTCGCACATGCGCGCACCAGCGCTTATTTATTGAAGTCTGTGAAATTTTAAGACGCTTGCCAAAATATACAAAACATGGAAATACTCGTGGGACTTTATAACATTTACAGGCAAGGATATAATAATTAAAGTTATGCACTGAGGAAAACGCGTGCCAGAAGCATTAAACAGTACACGCATCTGTCAAAGCACGACAGGGCAAGCGCTTATGCTTTTGTTTGAAGTGCATATAAATATATAGCATACCTTTCCCGGAGCAGCTCACTCTGTGTCCTCCTCTATTTTCCATATGCATTTTGTCCATAGAAATTGGTTCTTCACTACTGTAAAGCAACGTGACTGGCTGATGGTTTCCCCGGGCACAGAGTGCAGACACTATTAATCGATAATCAAATTTGTTGTCGATCACTTTCATCGATAATAATTTATTTTATCGATTTGTTGCAGCCCTAATTCTAAATATAAAATGTTTTATATTTAGATAAAAAACCTAAATAATAATAATAATAATAATAATAATAATAATCAAATTAGCCCATTTTCTACAATTCTATAAAAACCTTAATCTTATAAAGCCAACTCTTAAATTTGACAGCCTCCAAACAACTACTTCAAGTTGCTTAGTTTAACAGCATATGCTAAGATTACATACTTGTCTCCTTTGCGTCGCTGCTCCAGTGAAATGGTAAAGATGGCATGTGAGCGAGATGAGGCTGCATTCATGGCTGTTGAGCCCACTGTTCGTGCAGAGTTTCCCAACTCAAGACAGCTCACCATCTCATGAGCGGTGAACACATCCTTTTCTGTCAGTCCAACAATCTACACCAAGAAAACAAAAACAGACACCGGTGGTCATACAGGGCACATGAGAATTAAGGATGTATTCAGAGACGATAGCCTTGTGGGTAGCGCTCCAACGCACTGTGCAGTTGTGCCAGGGAGGTAAGCCCAGATTTGTGGTCCACTTTTCACTCCCCCACAATTAGGGTTTTGAAATTAACACCCGCCAACCTGCCAAATGTGGGTAAAACTCCACTGTGAGGGGTAACACATCCTTTGAACATGTAATTTGATTGGGTGTTTAACATAAGAATCTTCAAGATTCTTATAATACTAATGCATCACAAAGCTAGCAAAATGTAATGTAAATTAACAAAAGGGGGGCGAAGTATGGAGTTTATAGAGACTAAACATGCTACACATGATGTTGGTTAACCATAGTATGCAAGTCTGAAAAATTTATCCAAAAGAGTTAAAAGAGAGAATGAATACATAGGCCAAACCACATACAGTGGGGAGAACAAGTATTTGATACACTGCCAATTTTCCAGGTTTTCCCACTTACAAAGCATGTAGAAGTCTGTAATTTTTATCATAGGTACTCTTCAACTGAGTGACGGAATCTTTAACAATCCAGAAAATTACATTGTATGATTTTTTAAGTAATTCATTTGCATTTTATTGCTTGACGCAAGTATTTGATCACCTACCAACCAGTAAGAATTCCGGCTCTCACAGACCTGATAGTTTCTCTTTAAGAAGCCCTCCTGTTCTCCACTCATTACCTGTATCAACTGCACCTGTTTGAACCCATTACCTGTATAAAAGACACTTGTCCACACACAATCAAACAGACTCACACAGCTCTCTGGTCTTGGCCATTGTGGAGAGGTTGAAGGCTACCAGGGATAAAATTGTAGACCTGCACAAGGCTGGGATGGGCTACAGGACAATAGACAAGCAGCTTGGTGAGTAAACAGTTGGCGCAATCATTAGAAAATGGAGTAAGTTCAAGAAGACGGTCAATCTCCCTTGGTCTGGGGCTCCATGCAAGATCTCACCTCGTGGGGCATCAATGATCACGAGGAAGGTGAGGGATCAGCCCAGAACTACACGGCAGGACCTGGTCAATGACCTGAAGAGAGCTGGGACCACAGTCTCAAAGAAAACCATTAGTAACACTATGCCGTCAAGGATTAAAATCCTGCACACGATCCCCCTGCTCAAGCCAGCGCATGTCCAGGCCCGTCTGAAGTTTGCCAATGACCATCTGGATGATCCAGAGGAGGAATGGTAGAAGGTCATGTGGTCTGAGACAAAAATAGAGCTTTTTGGTCTAAACTCCACTCGCCGTGTTTGGAGGAAGGATGAGTACAACCCCAAGAACACCATCCCAACCGTTGGAGGTGGCAACATCATTGACAAGGATGACTGCACTGTATTAAGAAGAGGATGAGCGGGGCCATGTATCGCGAGATCTTGGCCAACAACCGCCTACCCTTAGTAAGAGCATTGAAGATGGGTCGTGGCTGGGTCTTTCAGCATGACAACGGCCCGAAACACACAGCCAGGGCAACTAAGGAGTGGCTCCGTAAGAAGCATCTCAAGGTCCTGGAGTGGCCTAGCCAGTCTCCAGACCTGAACCCAATAGAGAGTCTTTGGAGGGAGCTGAAAGTCCGTATTGCCCAGCGACAGCCCCGAAACCTGAAGGATCTGGAGAAGGTCTGTATCGAGGAGTGGGCCAAAATCCCTGCTGCAGTGTGTGCAAACCTGGTCAAGAACTACAGGAAACGTATGATCTCTGTAATTGCAAACAAAGGTTTCTGTATAAACTATTAAAGTCTGCTTTTCTGATGCATCAAATACTTATGTCATGCAATAAAATGCAAATTAATCATTACACTTAATCATACAATGCAATTTTCTGGATTTTTGTTTTAGATTCCGTCACTCACAGTTGAAGAGTAGCTATGATAAAAATTACAGACTTCTACATGCTTTGTAAGTGGGGAAACCTGCAAAATAGGCAGAGTGTCAAATACTTGTTCTCCCCACTGTAAAAGGAAAATCATGAGATGGGAAAATTAGATACATGTTTAAACATTTCTCAAGTGGTTATATAAAGAATATATACGATTAAAAGGGTTTATTTCTCCATCTCAGCAAGAATTAAGTGAGAGTCACAGTTCTCTGCAAATTCCTTTTGGGGTCATAAAAAGTCTTAGTTTTAATGTGTACTGTAACAGTAGTGTTGCTTTCGTCAACGAAAATTATGACTAAATATCGTCGTCAACGAACCTTTATCACGTGACGAAAACGAGACGAGACGCAACTTAAATGCTGGTCATGTGACGATGACTATAATTAAATGTATAATGCAATATCGTTGACGAATAAAAACAGAGAATAAATGTGGTTTACAAAATAAAAACTATGCTAAAATGTCTTCATTTTTGTTGACCAAAACGAGACGAAATGTTATTTAACGTTATTTCGTCTCGTTTACTTGCATTTATTATTATGCGGCATTTCTGTTTCCTGTGTCACTTCATCAGGGGCTGCATCAGATCGCACTGCGCAGACGCAGGCGCCTTCACATCCTCAAGCCCCACGGCATTATTTAGAAGATGCAGCTGCGTGAGTTACGGCTGTTTCACACATACTCCGTGTGTAGTGCGTATGCGGTGAGTGTTGTGGTGTGTATGCAGGAGCAGCACGTGCTATTGTGCTTTCACATGTGCTGCGCTTGCAGTGCGCAACTGATCTACGGCTGTACCACAATCACAACATTCTCTATTTTTTATTTAAAATCAATATGTTTAGCCTACATCCATTATGTCGCGTTGTTGAGGTACTGTGTAGATCTCTGCTCTGCTGTTATTCACGCACCGCTCCTGGAGCGCATTGCCGGACGCATCTGCGTGCGGTGTGAGCGCTCTAACCTATTAACATGGGTGCGGGGGAAAATACGCACCGCATACGCACTGCAAACAGTGTATGTGTGAAACAGGCGTTAGCATAAACGACAACAAACAAAGTTAAGTCTGACACAGAGAAAGGGATTCGTCTTTGGGAGAAAAAGAAGAAATGACATTTGGAAAAACTTTCATTTCATCATGTGTGTAGGCTACTTCTAACATGTTTGGTTGGTAAAATAAATATGTTGTAAATTCAAATCAGAGCGTCTTCCGTGTCTGGAATGGATGCATTCTTGAGTCTATAAGGTAACAATAATATAATAAGATAACTATAAGAAGATAAGATTGTTTGAAATGGGTTTGGCTAAAAGAAAATATTGGTTTCGTCTATACTACTAGGTACTTATTCTATATCGACTGGGTTAAATAGAATTGCATTACTAAAAAGAGAGTAAAATACAATTTTCATTGACTAAAACTAGACTAAAATGTCATCAGTTTTCGTCGACTAAAACTAGACTTAAAAAAAACAAAAAAAAAACAAAAAACGTGACATATGAACGTATGAACGTGACAAACTAATAAAAACTAAAATGACAGCTTGACACAAAGACTAGACTAAAAACTAAAATAGGCCACCAAAAACAACACTATGTAACAGGACACCAGGTTCTGCCAGTGTCTTAGCTTAATTTGGGATGTTAGTTTTGGGGGGGAAGTTTCATAGACCTTTGATGGGAGAGTGAGTTTGCTGAATTATTCATTAATTATAATGAATAATTTGTGTGCGTCTGATTGGTCCAGATGCTACACGGCCAAGAAAATTGCAATAGGTGCATCTCTACAACCCACTTTTGAAGGGGATTTTGAACAGGGCATGGAGTTTGAAGGTCAGGTTCACCCTTCATAGCATATTTCAGTCGTAATGGGCTTTTTTCATATCTACCAATATTTGCTCTTATTGCTGCAACTTTTTACATTGACCAGCATTTACCTAATGCAATAACTATTGGTAATACTTGAGAAAGGCTACAGCAGTCTAAAATGATCTCTGGGTAAGGGAGTCAAAACATGGAACCACATCAGTACTGTCCTGAATGTGACCTATACACAAATCAATGCTACTACCTTACTTATATTATGCCACTTGGCACTTTCATAAGGCATCCCATGTAAAAACGAAGCTTGCAAAATACTTTGTTTCAGGCCATCAACGGGGCTGAAATACTAATTCCAATTTTTGCCTTTCCAAAATTCTAATCAAATTCTAAAATACTTAGATTGGAAAATAAGGAAATCAGTATTAATATAAAGGGGGGGGGGGGGGGGGGGGGGGGGGGGGGGATCAAATCACATCCCTGAGAATCACATTTCACCTAAGGTGAAATAAGAGGGGAGGGTCTCAATGAAAGTGTTAACAGGAAATGTATTTGAAACACATTAATGCCATGGGGAAACAGTGATGATTCTCAGCTGATCGAATCTGAAAAATATCTAATACCAACTAGGAACAGAGCCAAAGGTTTTAAAGGACAAGCTCGGTATTTTACACTTTAAAGCCCTGTTTCAAGATCGTTTCTGATGAAATCGAACGGTTAAGATTAAAATTTGGACACATGCTGCTGTCCCGAGAAATTTCGGTTTCTGTGGTTGCGGAAGAGGAGACATTCCAGGCGGGCTAAGTAAAGACGGCACATACGAGGATGTCAAAGTGACCAATTCAAGCGACCGCTCCATTCAAGCTTTCAAAAAAGCCAGGGAACGCTATGTTCAACATCTGATAGATGCCTTGCAAGATCGGTTCCCCGAGGATTGCATGGATCTACTTCACTGCCTCGATGCCCTTCTGAACCCCTCTAGATATCCGCAGACACATAGTGGTAAGTAGGAGCTGTTGATTTATTATATGGGTCATTCTACAGAAACGTCCATTTTGGTATGGCAAGATGTCTTAATTTATTTTTCTAACATTTAAACTTACACCACATTATTAGAATACTAAAATTTTTAAATATAAATAATTTATATTTTTTGTGCATTTATTTAAAGACGGCATGTACCTTTTTTGTCACTGGTGTCAAAGATTTTTATGAAATATTTCACTTTTTTTTCAGCAAAATGTAGTCAGAGTCACCGAAAAATAATACAAATAAAGGGGATTGTTTTATTTATTTTAATCAGGTTTGTTAAAAGTGTGCTTGAATGAGGTTAGTTCGTTTGCGCAACCATGTATTTGCTAGAACAATGAAAATATTTGAAAACCGGTTTAAATTAAGTAGTGATGCAATCCTTTAAATCTTAACTTTTGAGTGTAGCGGAATTAAAATTATTATTATGTCACACTTACATGTGACATAGTATTTAATGTGACAATTTTTTTTATATTTTATAACAAATATAATATCAAATATATTTGATAATTATGTATACATTATGTATACATTATTGTATTTTAAATGGTGTAAAAACTTGTTATTGGCCTCAAAATAAAGCACTTTCCCTCTGCACATGACTGTGGGGACGAGCACTTCTGTGGTGGAATTCTATAGAATTAATACAAATCAAATATTGCCACATTGATGGCTCAAGGAGGTGTAATTTTTCAAATAACATTGTTTTATTTTAAAATGTAAAGAAATTGTAACCCTAAAGTGCTTAAGTGTAATATTTTTGTGAAGGCTAGGGACAGAAAAATGGACATTTCCATAGAATGACCCATGATACAGGCCTATTTATAATAAGCGCAGCATTCTTTTGTAGGCCTATAATTCTAATATCGTTCTCACCTATTATATTATAGCTCTTCAAGAATATGCATAACCAGCGATCAGAAGGATTATTTGCCATTTTACAAGCATTGAGTCTGCGGACACCGCTCCTCTTATCGATGCCATAAGCCTGCGACGTTATGCCCTCGCTGTCATGACCGCGCTCCGTGGCTATGGAGGATTGGATTTCTCCACAGCCTGCGAAGTCCTCATATGTGATTTCAACGAAATGTATCCAGAGTGGACCAAGCTCACCAAGATAGCCTGTGTAATCCCTGTCTTGAGTGTTCCTGCAGAGAGTGGGTTCTCGCTGCAGAATCGGATCAAGACGATGCAGCGAAGTCGCCTTGCGGAGAACAAGGTTACGTGGCTTATGCACATTGCAAGTTGTGGAGACACTGGGAAGTTTTGATTTTATGTCGGCAGATGCACAATTCAGCACTGCAAAACAGCGTAAAAAGTAGCCTAAAATGACGTGAGACAATGTTATAGGCCTAGTCATTTGTTTATTCCAGTTCATTTGACAAGGAGTCATTTCACGGTGGCCAATTTAAATGTTACCAGCTAAATGAGACATACTGAGAGTGTATAATTAAGTTCGCTTGAGTAAAAACAATAGGCTACTATTCAGATATTTTAAGTAGGGAAGGGGGATTGGTTTGTTAAACTATGAATGTGAAACCATAGTAAAAACAATTGGCGTTGATTGACGCCAAATGGACGTTCATGTTTTTTTCTGTCTATTTGAAAGTTAGGCTAATAAACATGTTGCATTTAGAGATGCACAGATTACAATCTTCTAGGCTGATCCCGATTCCGATTTTTCCTTGAGTTTGACCTGCCGATACCGATTTTAGCCGAATCCGATTTCATTTTTTCAAACCACTTTACAGCACACACAAATATTTATTTTCTATCTTCTCTTTAATAGAAAATGTTGCATAGAGCATTTTTTGAACAGATAATCGGTATAAAATAGAATTATATAAATGACTCCTAGTGTGGGAAATTCACACACATCTAAAGTGCAGTGTTATGGAAGAACCATTTCCTTTTCACATCCAATATCCAACACATTTTTTTATATATATTTAGCAAACTAAACTTCTGTATGAAAACAGGTAATGGCAATAAAATAATATATAAATAAATAAAAATTAAATAAATATAGCCTTGCAGTATAAAGATATTTCTCTCTCTCACACACACACACACACACACACACACACAGGCCTATTGCAATCACTTGTTGTATATCAATGGCAAGTTATATTTCTCAAACAGTTCTTCTCTCATCTGACACATGTCCAGCCAAGCTAAACAGGACGAGTGAAGCATGTGCAGGGAAACGATTGGGAAATAATAAAAACAAGTTTAAATGGGTAACTTTTCTATAAATATTTTTTAGTCTTCATTTTCTTTCTGACATAGCCTAGCCTACTTCAGTTCTTGTTAAAACACACCAGACATGCAAATTCTGTGCATTTTGGGCACTTTTTGGATGAAATCATATTTATTTTGTCCATCAAAAGTGTGCTTTCACTTAAATTGAGCGCAGCAAAAATAGATTCGGCACCGAAACCCGCGCTTCACTGTTGCTCCCGCGGCGCTCCTGCTCGAAGCTCCTGCTCGAAGCTCCGGCTCCCGGTGTGAATGCACTCATTGATTAACATGCACGCCGAACAAAACAAAAAAAACGCGCTGCACCTTGCGGTGTAAAACGGCTGTAATTCACGAGGTTTCCTACATGTGCGTTCTGTGCGCACGTGTGATGCTGATGTTGCGATGTTAATCTTGCGCCGCCCGAGTGCATTTGACCGGCATAAAATCGGATTATGTCAGACTGACCGGCCGGTCGCCAATCATGGCCGATCACGTGAAAACCGTCCGATTCCGGTCACCAGCCGATCAATCGGTGCATCTCTAGTTGCATTCTATATGGCCTGATTATGTCATTTTTTAAGTTACATAGCCTGCCTTCCGTTTTCCTCAACTTGGCTAATTAAGAGGCGATATTTGACCGGCATATCATCAATATGTCCGTAAAACGAAAACTCTGCCGGTCAAAGTGACCGGCACCATTATTTTTCTAGCGGAAACTCTGCTCATATTACCAAAATACTTTGTGGTTCAGCATGGTTATAGATTGTAAAACTCACTTTGATTCCGTCTTTAGGATCCTCTCTGATACTGATGACGGGTTTGTCCTTTGACGTGCACAGCAGGTCCAGTATCTCTTCATTGTAAATCTATTTAAAAAAAAAAAAAATCATTTTTTTTTTTAAAACACACCCTTGAGTTACACAAAAAAAGTACTGTACTGTACTGACTTAATTCATAAATTAAATCCATAAAGGAGAAAACATGCTATGCAAGCTATACCTCAAGGTAAGAAACAGTAAGTAGAAATTCACAGTCTGCACATTTAGACTTTTCCTGATAGATTCTTCGTATCACTCGCGGGATGACTCCAACCGTAGGCTCATTCTCTTGTTCAGATGTGTACGTGCCGCCCATAGAGAACGTCTTCCCTGACCCTGTCTGTCCATAGGCCAGAACGGTGGCATGATAACCTGTGATTGCAAACAATGAACATTCATTTACATTGAAGTTCTTTGATGTTAACCATGCCTTGGGTCTTAGCATCAGACGGCATAAACTTGAACCTCACAACACGTTTGCGGAGTCTGATGAATAATTTTTTTTTAACCTTATTAGCTGAGGTAAATGCAACTTTCAATCTCCCCAATCACCCAAACCCCCCCCCCCCCTTCTACCTTCCTGCAGAGATCCGATCCAACCCTGATCCAACACACCTGTCTGTTATTATCAAGTGCTCCTGAATATCTTAATTAGCTGGTTCAGCTGTGCTTGATCAGGGTTGGAGCAGAACATTGCATGAAGGTAGATCTCCAGGAACAGAACTGGGCACCCTGATTTAAAGGGGTAGTTCTGCAAACAGTTACAGAACTTTTTTTTTTTTTTTGAAGAATACTGAAAACCAAACCGTTTTGGCTACAGACTGCATTGTATGGACAAAAAAGAAATTAATCCCAAAAAAAAAAAATGCTCCACAGAAGAAAGAATATCACAGGTTTGAAACAGCATTATTGTTACTCAGAAGCCCAGTCGTGCCCAACTCTTTGCGACCCCATGAAGTAAAGCATGCCAGGCCTCCCACTATCTCCTTGAGTCTGCCCAATTTAATGTTCATTGCATCAATGACACTATCTAGCCATCTCATCCTCTGCCTTCCCCTTCGCCTTCAATTAATCCCAGCATCAGGGTCTTTTCTAAGGGGACCTCTCTTCTCATTAGGTGGCCGAAGTATTTGAGCTTTAACAGTCAGGGTTGATTTCCTTTAGGCCTGACTTATTGGATCTCTTTGCAGTCCAAGGGACTCTTAAGAGTCTTCAACACCTCAGTTCGAAAGCATCAATTCTTCGGCACTCAACCTTCCTTATGATTAGGGTTGGGTACTGAAACCCGGTACCGATATGGAACCGATACCCAAGAAACCGGTATGTAACCAGACCCAAACAAAACGCAGATTTCGGTGCCACTTAAATGCCTCAGCTGTCGGTTGAAATATTTGCCTTCAGGTTCTCCGAAACGGACGCAGAAACATCACCTCATGTGATCGCTAGTTAAATCGAAAACAAGCAAAACAACATTTAGTTTGTAGAATACACACTGATGTCTATGGACGCGGCAATAACAATCCTTTAAATTATAAATTGATGACGTGTTTAGATGCACTGTGTAGGTAACTATAAAATTGACTATTCTTGTAGGCCTAAATCTGACAGATAAAATTCTCTGAACTGTGGTGCATGCTAACATGGCACCCATTGTGCGTTATAGATCAACTAACATGAATCATGATCATTTAAAAAGGTTTCTTAAATGACAAAAAATCACTAACATGCGTTTAAGAATAAAAATATCAGCCAAGGACTGACTGACATGTAAAACAACCAATCGGTTCGTTTTATTCCGCATCATGTTTAGTGTGAAAATGTAAAGTGAATGTCCCTAAAACAACAGACCGGCAAACATTAATAAATTAATCATTCAAGAACGTTGTGCAAGTTGACTGCAACAATAGTGTTAAATTAGTGTACTTGGGTAAGGTGGCTTAGGTTTTATTGTGAATTTGTTATGCAAATTTGTTGCGTTTTATATTTAGACTACTTCTATTTATATATTTAAAACTAATACATTCAATTAAAAAAATTATATTTTATTTTTACTTAATAAAAAGGCCGTTCTTTAATGTCATTCACCATCGTTTTGAGGCTTTTTTTTTAAGTATCAGTTTAGGCACCGGTACCGTTTTAAAAGTATCGATTTGGCACCGGTATCAAAAAACCCAAACGATACCCAACCCTACTTATGATCCAGCTCTCACAGCCATGCGTTGCTACTGGGAAAACCATAGCTTTGACTATACAAACCTTTATCGTCTAGGTGATGTCTCTGCTTTTTAATATGTTATCTAGATTTCTCATAGCTTTGCTTTCAAGCGTCTTTTAATTTCATGGCTACAGTCACCATCTGCAGTGATCTTGGAGTCCAAGAAAACACAATCTGTCACTACTTCCATTTCTTCCCCTTCCATTTTCCAGGAAGTGATTGGACATGATCTTAGTTTTCTTAATGTTGAGTTTCAAGCAAACTTTTGGACCCTCCTCTTTCACCCTCATCAAGAGGCTCTTTAGGTCCTCTTCGCTTACTGCTATAGAGGGAATGCATTAACGTCACTTTCCCGCCGAAACACGCCCCGCTCAGCCGGACTGAGTGGCAAAAGAGCTGCTGCGTGGCTGGAGTTAATAGGGGAAACAGCGAAAACGCGAGTAAAACAAACTATTATCAGTTTAAACTAAAAGTTGGACTCGATATAGTGTTCCTTACAACTTATCAAAGATCCAGTGATCCATGGATATTGACATGCAGCCAGGAATCGTGTTTCCTGACTGATTTGTGCCTGATTTCGACGCCCGGGAAATAAATTAAGAGAATTTGCCTGTAAACGTTTTATATAAATACAATATAGATAGGTCTAAATCCGAGTGATCACTTACATTAATGTTATACTGTATATCATCATATGGTCCAGCCCTAAAACTTGTATAGTTTTTTGTCAGTGTTTATTTAAAAACATCCAATTATGCAGAATATAGTCTGTTCTGTAGCTTTTTGCAGTCTGTAAAAATATACAGTACCTCAGATTTCTGGTCAAATCTAGTTGTACAGTCAATCGCAAAGCTCTTTCCAGTTTTAGATGTGTTTTGTGTGTTTTTCACGGCATTCACGCTGAAAACAAATGCCGCCGCTCAGTCTTTTTGTCGACGGTGACGTCATACGCATACCCTCTATTAGAGTGGTATCGTCTGCATATCTGAGGTTGTTGATATTTCTCCCAGCAATTTTAATTCCCTCTTGTGATTCATCCAGCCCGGCCTTTCGCATGACTCTGCGTGTAAATTAAAGTGCCCCTATCATGGTATTTTAAAAGTTACCTAATGTTGTTGTAGAGTCTCCTACAACATGTTTACACACATCAAATGTAAAAAAAAAAAAACTTTAATTCCTAACAATATCACGGAGCCCCCCTAGTCCCACTTTGTCAAAATAATTTATTATAACTATCTCGTGGCCTCAAGATAGAGATACCATCTTGAGGCCACGAGATACCATCTTGAGGCCACGAGATACCATCTTGAGGCCACGAGATACCATCTTGAGGCCACGAGATACCATCTTGAGGCCACGAGATACCATCTTGAGGCCACGAGATACCATCTTGAGGCCACGAGATACCATCTTGAGGCCACGAGATACCATCTTGAGGCCACGAGATACCATCTTGAGGCCACGAGATACCATCTTGAGGCCACGAGATACCATCTTGAGGCCACGAGATACCATCTTGAGGCCACGAGATACCATCTTGAGGCCACGAGATACCATCTTGAGGCCACGAGATACCATCTTGAGGCCACGAGATACCATCTTGAGGCCACGAGATACCATCTTGAGGCCACGAGATACCATCTTGAGGCCACGAGATACCATCTTGAGGCCACGAGATACCATCTTGAGGCCACGAGATACCATCTTGAGGCCACGAGATACCATCTTGAGGCCACGAGATACCATCTTGAGGCCACGAGATACCATCTTGAGGCCACGAGATACCATCTTGAGGCCACGAGATACCATCTTGAGGCCACGAGATAGTTATAATTAATTTTTTTGACAAAGTGGGACTAGGGGGGCTCCGTACAATATACATTTGCACATCACATTTTCAATGATTCTCAAACGCCTCGTCAAATGGATCAATCTCTCTAAATCCCTCCTTCCTGCGAGTTTATCTGCTCTGATTGGCCAGACAGCGCAGTCTGATGTGAGTGGTCTACCGTGTACAGCGCGAGAACAAAAACGGCCATTGCCATAACACCATAGACTGCATAACGCGACAGCTCTGCGTGTCCTGAGGCTTCCACCACCGTAAACTAAACAGTAACGAACAATGACGTCGATTTTACCATATTAATGCGAGCGGGAGTGCGATGAAGAAATATTAGAAGAACTAGTTATTCAACCTCCATCGCAAGGACGACTCGATAATAGTGGCCCACAGCTGATCAGCAGAAGTATTTCGGTAAGGCAGTGATAATGCGAGTAGACAGGAGACCTACACAATATAAAACTTAAAACTAAATATTTTTAACACCATATTTCAAGAGCAAGCGGTTTGTGAATCCTGCAATAAAATAAAGGAAACACAGCAATTGTTTAGGATTACACTGCTGTGATATCTTGGTAAAGATTAATTTTAACCACTGATTCTTCACATGCTCATCCTTGGGGAGTGAAAAATAACTGGCTTTACCTTCACATTATGCACAGCGCTGTCTTCTCGACATGATGCTGTCCAGTACAGGAATCAGCTGCCGTTTGAGGTTTAAGTTTCCCTGCGAGTGCGCACGCAATAACTGGGCGCGGCCAATATGCTAATGTTTCGTATCTACGTCACTACGAAACGGCTAATGACTCGTTTGAAAAACAATTAATTTCATTGACTCAGTCGACTCTCACTTTTGAAAGACAATAACTTTATATAAGGTGCACTTTCAGATATAAAACTTTGCAGGATGTTTTCATTCACTTAGAGCTATATTATACACTACATGAACAGTCATTTAAAAAAATCCATGATAGGGGCCCTTTAAATAAGTAGGAGTACAATATACAGCCTTGTCGTACTCCTTTCCCAATTTTAAACCAATTAGTTGCTCCATGTCTGGTGCTAACTGTTGCTTCTTGACCCACATATAGGTTTCTCAGATTAGGTGGTCTGATACTTCCATTTCTTTAAGAACTTGCCATAATTTGTTGTGATCCATACGATCAAAAGCTTTAGCATAGTCAATGAAGCAGAAGTAGATGTCTTATCTGGAACTCCCTTGCTCTCTCCATAACCCAGCGATTGTTGGCAATTTGATCTCAAGTCCCTCTGCCTCTTCGAAACCCAGTTTGTACATCTGGTAGGTTCTTGGTTCACATACTGCTGAAACCTAGGTTGTAGGATTTTGAGCATAACTTTGCTAACGTGTGAAATAAGCGCAATTGTGCGGTAGTTTGAGCATTATTTGGCATTGCCATTCTTCAAGTATTGGAATAAAAACTGATATTTTCCAATCCTGTGGCCACTGTTGAGTTTTCCAAATTTGCTGGCATATGTGCAGCACATTAACATCATAATCTTTTAGGATTTTAAATAATTCAACTGGAATACCATCATTTTCACTAGCTTTGTTGTTAGAAATGCTTCCTAAGGGCCACTTGACTTCACATTTCAGGATGTCACAGTCAGGCTCAAGATCAGCAACCACACCATCATGGTTATCAGGCACATTAATATCTTTCGTGTATAGTCCTTCTGTGTATTCTTTCCGCCTCTTTATCTCATCTGCTTCCGTTAGGTCCCTACCATTTTTGTATTTTATCATGCCTATCTTTGCACGGAAATGTTCCCTTGATAGCTCCAATTTCCTTGAGATCTCTAGTCTTTCCCATTCTATTTTTTTCCTCTATTTCTAGGCAGTAGAACCTTTTCCTATTTAGCACCAAAACTTTGGAACAGTCTTCCTAACATTGTCCGGGAAGCAGACACACTGTCAGTTCAAAGCTAGACTAAAAACACATCTCTTTGGCCTAGCATACACATAACACACTATAGACTTCTATAATTCAATGTTAGGCTGCATAGTTTAGATCAGCCTGAACCGGGAACACTCCCCATAAATCCTGATGTACTCGTTACATCATAAAAAGGATGGCTTCTACGCTAATATTACTCTCTCTGTTTATCCCGAGGTTTACCGCAGCCTGCCGGATCCAGATCTATCCTCAATGCAGTCCTGAAGAGTCACTAGTCTCTCCCTTGGGAAGGCCTCCTTCCCTTTACCTCTGTACAGATAAACCTCTGTAAACACGTAAAACGCATGTGCACGCCGTCAGCATTTTCACAGGTTTGCGTTTTTTAAAGCTTGCGCAGAGATTAAAAAAATAAAAACGTATATTTTCTTCAACGCTTGCACCTTGGAACCCATTTCAAGGTTTGCGTTCTCGAGCCAGCAGGCACTGTTGTTGTGCGGATGAGCGTGACGGAACGTGTTAAGGGTTTTCTGTTAGAACAGTGTCATGTAAGCAGCCCCTAAGTAAATAAATAATGATCTTTGCAACAGAAGTGAATCGATCAAAACTAACTTTAGCAGGACAATAACTTAATTCTAGAGCTGCTGTAGCGCCAAAACTGTTCCAAAGTTTTGGTGCTAAATAGGAAAAGGATCTACCGCCTGCAGTTGATTTTGATATTCTAGTAGGGCTGCACGATTAATCGAATTTTAATCATGATCAAGCGATATTTAAAATGAGTCATTCCGTTCACAGAATGCTCCGTATCAAAGTTTTTTTTTTTTTGCAAAGCCAATCTAGCGCTCCGTAAACCACTGTCTGATCACGTGCCTCCATGAGCCCCAGTGCGCGAGAAAGACCGTCTGCATGTGAGCGACAGTGCACGAGAGAGACCAAGAGCGCGCTCGAAAATGCGCGAGAGATACCGAGTGTGTCTGCGTGCGAGCGACAGTGCGCGAGAGATACCGAGTGAATATATAAAATATATTTACACAATGTAAAATAGTGCCCTGTTGAAGTTTTGCTACATTTTCTTTGTTTTATTTATTTATTCTTTAAGGAGATGCACTGAATTTTGGTGAATAAGAGGACCTATTTTACTTTGATGCACATAGTTGTACATTAGCAGGAATGTAGCACAATATGTAAGCAGTTATAATTAGCCTATGTGACAAAATTTGTTTTGGTTAAAATAAACAAATAATCGTGATAATTAATTGTGTTCTCAATATTGATCAAAATAATCGTGATTATCATTTTGGCCCAAATCGTGCAGCCCTAGGTATTATCAACTGGCCGGAATTTTGAGATCGCAATAGACGTGAAGGACTATAATGCGTTAAGAGCTCGCTCAAGTACTGCGGGGCTAAACCATTTAGTGCTTTGTAAGTAATCGGCAATATTTAAAAATGTATACGATGTTTGATACGGGAACCAATGCGGTGTTGACAGAACCGGGCTAATATGGTCATATTTCCTGGTTCTAGTAAGAACTCTAGCCATAGGGGGGATTTCCTGAGAGACTACAATAGGCTACAAATAATTAATAAGGGCTGTTTTCTTGTACAAAATTAAATATTTTAAGTTAAATGTACAGTGTAAGACATGTAAAAAAGACAAGAGGCTAACAATGTCAAGATCAATATTTGTGTAGCCTGACACGGTATTTCACACTGCACGTTCAAGGAGCGATGCGTATACAGCTGTGCAGAGATCGTTTACGCACCGAGTCCATTTCTGCTGTGCTGCACACGCTGAATTAAAGTGACAGCGCATGGTTCGTGGTCAAAATGAACACAGATTGACGTGACAATGAATTTCATCATTAATGCATTTACATAAATAAAATGTAGTAATCTCACCATAAATGCATTAAACTAAATACTACTATTTTTCACAGTCATCTTTTTACTTTAAGACCGGGGTAAAGCAAGGAAAACTACAATTTACTTCAACAAGGACATAATGAACGACACTCGTCTCATTCGTGGAGATGGGAAAAACAAGTTATTTGTGGCATGCAAGATATACCTTTTCTTTTGCAAAATTTAAATCTTTATACAATATGAGTCTGCTGTTTTTGTAAATTTTAAGTTTTAATTTAAAATGTTTACCATTTTAATATCAGTACATGGTTAAATTTTTGACCACTTGCTTGAGCAACTTGCTTGAGCAACCCTTTAACTGACTTCTCAACCAAACGGTTGAGCACATTTTGAGTCACTATTGAGAGGAGTACCCAACTCAAACTGATTGAGCCATCTCTATCATCTGGTTGAGGTATATTATGCCAAAAAAATCCACTAGATGTCACAGTGTCAATCAACAGCACTTGTCACAACACTTCTTCTAACATGGATGTCAGAAACAAATAAATCACCCCAGCCATGTGAACTGTTTTTGGTGAAATTTTGCAAGCTAAGCATAATTTTTGTACATATTACACTGTAAGAGCCTTAACTTTACAAAATGATGTTACTTGGTGCTATGAAAAAACTTAAGTATATTTTTAATAATTTTTCAAAAACATGCTCAACCAAACGGTTGATTTGGCACATAAAGGTTAATTGTCTCCCCCCTTTTTGAGAATGGAATTACAATGCACTATTAAAACTTGGTTGTAATTCAAGTATGCTTTGGAATAAAGACCCAAGTTTAGTCTTGTTTTAAAGAAAACACTCAGCAGAGTATTGCTGAAGTAAAAGCACTTCAAAATATAAAAGTATGAGAAAGTTATGGAAGTTTTAAATTTACATTAAATCAAATATACTGTACTAAATATTTTTCCTTTTATATAAAATATATATTTTACAAAATATTTTTTCCGATAAAATTACTATAAAATTAAAGCCATATATCTAACCAAGTGGTGTTCCAAATTTGAAGTTGACATCACAAAAATTGAAGTTCTCATGAGATTTTGTTTAGGCGTAATACCAAAAATGACCAATTCCATTGAATTTAATTGTATGCATTCTGCTGTAACAAATTAATACATTTCTGTCCAAACATCACTTTTGTTACAAAATATGGAACCTTGAGACTCAGACCTTTCTGACAATGTTTTGTCAAGACTAGAAAAGGTTTTGATCATAAATTATGATGGGCAATGAAAAAGTATGACAAAGTAAGTATGAATTCCGGTACCATTTATTACCATTAAGTGACATCTCAACCATTTGGTAGAGGCCGATATTTAAAAAATTATGGGGTGTGTTGAAAAAAAATACATTGAGTGTGGTTACTAGCGACATAAGATGATAAGAAATGCAAACAAAAAAAATTTCCATCACTTTTTTCTTGGTGCAGACTTCAAAGGGTTAATATATAATCTAAATAGAAGTAATGCATTGATTGAATAATACGTTGTTTAAATTGTTTAAACTTTAATAGACGTATTCACGAGTGTATGTGTACAAAGAGAATCGCAATGCTGACAAAACTTTTAAATAAAAATTGCTGATAACTTCTGGATTTGAAATACCAATAGTGAGTAAATGTGTTTGTGGTACAGCCGCGGATCAGTTGCGCACTGTAAACGCAGCATATGTGAAATCACTATACAGGGTATATGCAGGAATCATAGAGATGAATTTACTACCTTTTACTACCTCCACAATATTTTTTACTACCAACACGACATGTATTCTATGTAACGTTACAATGTTCTCAATATAATTCATAATCACACGTTTATAGTGAACAACGCGTTATGGTTATTGTGTTATTAAAAACTGTGTACGCAGAGGGGCGGGGTGACCAAAGCTCATTATGAACCTGGGTGTGCTCTTTGATACCAACCTTTCTTTTGAAAGCCACGTGTCTAGTATCTGTAAAACTGCATTTTTCCATCTTAAAAATATATCTAAAATACACCATATGCTCTCATTGGGAAATGAGGAACAATTAGTCCATGCGTTCATGACCTCAAGGCTAGATTATTGTAATGCTCTACTGGGTGGTTGCCCTGCACGCTTAATAAATAAACTACAGCTAGTTCAAAACGCCGCAGCTCGAGTTCTTACCAGAACCAGGAAATATGACCATATTAGCCCGGTTCTGTCAACACTGCATTGGCTGCCTATTAAACATCGTATACATTTAAAAATATTGTTGATTACTTACCAAGCACTAAATGGTTTAGCTCCGCAGTACTTGAGCGAGCTCTTAACGTATTATAGTCCTTCACGTCTATTGCGATCTCAAAATTCTGGCCAGTTGATAATACCTAGAATATCTAAATCGACCTCAGGCGGTAGATCCTTTTCCTATTTAGCACCAAAACTTCGGAACAGTCTTCCTACCATTGTCCGGGAAGCAGACACACTCTGTCAGTTCAAAGCTAGACTAAAAACACATCTCTTTGACCTAGCATACACAATACATTATAGACTTCTATAATTCAATGTTAGGCTGCATAGATTAGGTCAGCCGGAACTGGGAACACTTCCCTTAAATCTTGATGTACTCGTTACTAATGAGAATTTGTAATAAAAGTATATTACAAAGTTTTCATTTAGACCCTAAAGATTCATATTAACTTGTACAAAAATGGCATTAAATGACCCCTTTAACCCTAGCCCTTGAGTTATCCTAACCATTACATTAACCCTTAGCCCTAATAAGGTGAATAATAACCATGGCACTTAAAAACAAATGACACTTAACATCCATAAACATTAATAAAGAGTCACATCACACACACTTACCCACATACACATTCTCAAGCAGTGAAATTACTATCCCAAAACAGCAATTTATTTCATCACAGCTCTAAATGTGCTTCAAATATGGCATTGGTTTGCTCCTCCCTCACGCGAACCCGTTCAATATTTTCAATTAGGGATGCACCATACCACTCGCAGAACGAGACCGATACCAATACTTTCATTTTTGGTATTTGCTGATATCAATACCGTAACCGATCCCTGAATTTTCACTGCATTTGTAATTTTTAAATGTATTAGTAGATAAACCAAAAGAATATAAATCATATTAGTTGGCTTCATTTGTTCATCAAATATATATTTCCTTCAGATATTTTCATGCTTAATTAATCCTGCTAAAAAGCATGCTTCTGTTTCTGTCACTGTTCATTCTATTGCTCTATCATATTTTATCTTTCATTTAATACAGGGTATATACAGAAATTCTTAAAATGAATTTAATACCTTCACAATATTTGTTAACACCATCATGATTTCAAGATGCAACTGTAGTGGCGTATAGAGACAAGTAAAGTAATGAAATATCTTCAAAAACTTGCATTTCCCCATAATGTCCAGGGTTTTTTCCTTGGTCAAAATTGGTCTTCGGTGGTGGTCGACAGACACTTATCCTTTCTTGCCCTCATTTTTTTTTTCTTTTTTAGCTTTGATTTTACCACTTGATTTCATAGCTTTCTAACATAAAATACTTCTTTGCTGGACCTGATAATTGTTTTGGTATAATCATATCAATATCAAAAAGTAGAATAAAAAAGAAGCATTAAAAAGTTTATTTTTTAAAAAGTTTTATTTATTTTATTTTTATTTATTTAAGTCTAATTTTCTACCATATACTGTAAAATTTAACAGAATTAGCTGCCAGATAAATTTTTTTAATTAAAAAAAATTGCTGCTAGATGACAACTTGCTTTGCACCTTTTTTTTTTGGCAATGTTTCTGCACATTATAATATAAATAACCTGATCTGTTTGTTCATGTTACTTCACAGTGCATTAACTAATGTTAACAAATACAACTTTTGATTTCAATAATGTAGGCTATATGGTGAAATAGTTCATAGTTAATAGTAATAGTTAATAGTTAATAGTTCATGTTAACTAATGTAGTTAACTAGATTTCAATAAATGTATTAAAGTATGTATTTTACTAATGTATTTTATTAACCATATTGTGTTACCGATTCAGAAGTCCCGTGAAGACAGATCAGTTGTTTTAACCGTTCATTAAAGTGACGCATCATTAGCGGACGTGTGGTTATCCCATCAGTTAGGACATCGCACAAAATTTGTGTCAACAAATAGGTTTTTTTAGGATAGATTTTTCCAGGATAGATTTGTCCGTTTATTGAAAGTGTGGTTATGTCAGCTGAATGCGGGAAACACTTTTCAGAGAAGATAAGGCAACATTTTTTTAGCACAATTCACACACAGCGGGAAATAAAGTTCCAATTGCGCCACGTGAAACTTCGGTCTTCCGACCTTTTACCATCGTGTCAATTGATTTTGATTAATATGAGCGAGGGAGAGAGAGCAAGAGTGAATTGAGTGCGCGCGCACAGCCGGGGCTCTCTCTCGGTTCCTTCTTTCAGTTAACATGCACCGTGTCACAAGCGCAGCAGTCAGTCGTCTACATTAGGCCTCACCGATCAAATATGGCTTTGGCGGCCGACTGAAATAGAAGCGAACTCGCGAACAGGTTGGCCAGCAAGCCAGACCAGCCGGGTACCCAGTTTTTTCAGCGCGCGCGAACGAACAAACACCACGTCACATCGTGATATCGCTCAGGTCCTACTCGCAACACATAAATCCACGCGAATTTTAGGAATTTTAGAACAAAGTCCTGCACTTAACACAAATTGAAACTCATAGGCCTAGTTGGATGGGGGTTCGAAAATTTACTACCTCGTCAGATGACGTTTACTACTTTTTACTGGCCTTAATTTGGCATAATTTAATTTACTACCTTTTACAACCCCGCGGAAACCCTGCTCCTGTACCGCATACGCACTGCACACGGAGTGTGTGTGAAACGGGCGTGTCACATCTCTGGCATAGACTACAGTATTTTAAATAGCATGCATTAGTTATAGTCTCAATTTCATTTACAGAGCAATCCCTGCAAAGTGTAGAGACTAAGATTAGTGTGTGTCTGGGTGGGGGGCGTGGCATAACGATGGTGGCTCTTCATCGTGATGTCGGTCAGCCATCACGATGGACGATGATATCGTCCATCGGCACAACCCTAGAGTGAAGTACAGAGAGCATGTACAGAGTGAAGTTCAGTGATGGTTCATTTTTGTTGCAAAAAAGTTATTAAATTTAGTTAATTTATATATATAGCCGCTCTGGAGAAAACAGTGATGTCACCGTCCAGCTCAGTTCAGTCCTCATATAATGGTGTCCATGCAAGCAGATCAATAATATTGTTGAATATTAAATGTACCCAACTAAGCAAGCCAAATGTACCCAATTAAATGTACCCAACTAAGCAAGCGACAGTGGCAAGAAACCAAAACTCCATCAGGTGACAGAATGGAGAGAAAAAAAACTTTGGGAGTAACCAGGCTCAGTCAGGGGGCCAGATCTCCTCTGGTCAGTAATACAATAAAAATGCAGGGAAAATGTGAATAAATGCGTTGCAGGTTGATTTGAGCTGTGCCCCTAAATTTTCAGCTTGTGCTCCTAAAATTCTCTGTAAGGGGCTACAGTGCTTCTAGAAAAAGTTAGTCTGGAGCCCTGAAAGTGTGTGTCGGGGGGGATTGAAGAGTTAACAGTTAGATTGATTATTTATACAGAATCTTTTGTGGTAGTTAACCTATCATCCACAACAGCAAAGTTGGTTAATAAAACAAATGCAATAATTAAGTAATAGTTAGTTTTGTAATAATTGTTTGCACGATATGAGATATTTAATCTGAAACTTTATCAGTTTGACAATTTTGTCTTGCAAAGTGCCATGTAAAAAACAAACTTTATTTTCCTATACTGACATTTTTTATTTCATACTCCTTAACAGGTTTTCATTTTATTAAGCTCTTAATGATTTTTGTCAAATCTTGAAATATCTACATATCCAGGTTTTTCCAGGAAAATTAATTGCTTAGTCAATTCATGTGTACAAAATGTTTAATGCTTGATTCTGCATTACACTTATGAAAATGTATTGTAATAATGCACGTTAAACATATGGCTATAATTAAATGCAAGACCACTGATGGCTCCTTTTTACCAGGCTTAAGCCAGTGTCCACTTTAAATATTATTAAATAGCAGCAAACACATTTAGCTACAAAATGCCACATTTGTAATATAAAATTAATAATCTATTCTCATAACATTATTTATTATAAATTCTACAACAAGTCAAATTGCCACAGTAACATGTGAAAAATTCTACAATGGTCATGAGTTATTTAAAAAGCCTTTTAATTAATGTTGGTGCAAGATGAGTCCAATTTTTTTCTTCAGTCTTTTTAGATTATGTGGCTGTTTTTGATTTGTTTTTACTTTCTCTACATTGTATTTTAAAGTAGTACATTCTCAATAAAATATAGGTCACAGTAGCCTATACACAATGCTTTGCATATGCCACTCAATCCCAATTCACCCCTTGGCCCTACCCCTCCGTTTTGCGCGTTCACGTCTAGGGGTAGGGAGTCCCGATTCTTGAGATCGAGGGGTAGGGCGAAGGGGTAGGGCTACATAGCCCTCGAAACGGAGATTTTTCAGAGGCACACTCCAAACGGAGGGCTACGAGAAAGTTCACAGAATGCGTCGCAAATCACCGGCGAGATGGCTTCGCAAACGGTTAAACATTTAAATTTAGCTCCAGATGACACCACCATGCACTTTATTTACTCTTATAATAATACTATAGTCATTTAAATTAGGAAATTGTATAATAAATTACCTTTCCGAATCAGAAAAGACATTGAGGAAGGAATGTTATAATCATCATGTTTATTCAAAGTTAAGAGCAGCTGCGCTGATTGTCAGTCGTTGTCATGGAGAAATCCTGTAAAAACTCCGTAACGGCAGCGCCATCGTCGACGACTGATGACGTATCGGGTTCATGAAGGGTTGTTCCATTTCGTAGGGGAATATTTCAACCCCTTGGCCCTTGTAACTGTTTTAAGGGCCAAGGGGTACACTCGAAAACAAGGGGTAGGGCCAAGGGGTGAATTTGGATTGAGCCGGATCCACATTGGGGATGTGCAGACAGCTGGACCTAGTTCCGCATTTCAGATGAGAATTTACAGCTTATACTAACAAATAAATAGATAGGTGTTCACAGGGTTCTTGCACACTTTTTAAAGTCAAATTTAAGGCTTTTTAAGACCTTTTTAAGACCTGAAGAAATCAAAATTAATACCGTACATTAGGGGTGTGCAATATTGACAAAAATATATCTCGATATTTTAAACGTTTTGTTGATAATAATTAGATGATATTTTACTGATTGTGTTTTTGTGCTGGTGCATTGGGTGGTTTAGGCCTGTTGTTGACAGCAGACTCACGAAGATATTCATATTTTTCATATTCTATGCAGTGGTCAGTTCACAGTAGTGAAAGAAATGATTAATTAATGTGCAATATTTGCCACCTTAAATTAAGGGGCATTTTCACCTATATGTGGACATTTTTTCTAAACTTATTTAGAGTTATGCATCACCTTTTATGTCAAATAGCCTACTAACATTCAAATTATTCAAATTAAATTGTACAGTAACTATACTTATTTATACAATAATACTTAATTACACAATAATTATACAGTACCACCGTTACCAGTCAAATTAAATCATTAAATCAAAATCCATCTTTGCAGTGCAGAGGTCACACAGAAGTGGCATTAATATTTACACTCCATTTACAATTGCATAAATAAAGCTATGAGAGTTTTTTTAAATCAATATTTAAATATGAAATGATTTCTAATTTTAACGTTTTAATTAAAGGGTACTTTAAATATGAAACTAAAACCGCCAGTAGGCGGCGGCAAGTCACTGTCCTAATACCGTATGCGAGTTGAGCATACTGTCTATGGAGTTGAGGGATTCATTCATTCAACCGATTTGTTCAAACGGCTGATTCATTCGGGAAAGAAACAAGTGATTGTTCATTGAATCGTTAAAATGACTCGTTCAAAACGTGGATTTCAGTCAAGAAATCATCGCTGTCTGTTGCATTGAGACTCTGCTACGGTTTCATTTAGAAATTCTAGTCGAGTAACTCATGTTAATTTATTTTTAATTTAACTATTGTATAACATAAATATATCACACTTGTGCACGGGAAAACGGCCCTCTTACTGATGTGATATTCTAATATAAGAACAGAATATGATATAAATATAAGACAAAAACTAATTTGGGGACATAGGCCTACAACTGCACTGACACATCACGCAGTGAAAGCACGAGAGACAAATGCGATGTCAGCTCACAGTGCCTCATACATCGCTAAAACAATGATTACAATATCATTATAGACAATACAAATCGCACACCCCTAAGGACATAAAGAATGAACTTACGACTGAACTGACATTGCCAACTTTCTTCTTCTCTCCTCTCTCGCGTGCAGGAGACAGACGTTATTCTGCCGCGAATGTGATGCGAATTTTTACGTGAACAAGCAAATCCACAAAGATAGAATAAAAAATAATACTACGCTAATTAGATAGTTTTCATTTGGAAAACGTTTAGAAATGTCTAAGTCGAAGTGTCATCTAAAATTTAAGACCTTTCATAAGTAAAAATAAGACTTTTTATGGCCTTATATTTTAAAAATCTAATTTAAGACTTTAAGGATCCGCGGGAACCCTGGTGCCACTCCCAATTATAAGGGACTTTCTTTATTAAAGGAATAGTTCACTGCAAAATTCTGTCATCATTCACTCACCCTCAAGTTGTTTCAAACCTGTATCAATTTCTTTCTTCTGCTGAACAAAAAAGATGATAAATATCTTGAATCCCTGATAAATATTCTTCAAAAAAATTGAAGAATGTCGGTAACTAAACAGTTGATGGACCCCATTGACTTCCATAGTATTTTTTTCCTACTATGGAAGTCAATGGGGTGCATCAACTGTCTGATTACCGACATTCTTAATTTCTTCCTTTGTGTTCAGCAGAAGAAAGAAATTCATACAGGTTTGAAACAACTTGAGGGCGAGTAGATTATAATTTTCATTTTGAAGAGAACTATTCCATTAATGCTTGGACAACACGCCTACGTGTCCTACGATTAAAAATAATGGCTAGTGCAGTGGCTGGGATATACATAAACCTACTAACATCCGTTGCCATGATTTTTGGAATGACCTTTTAAATGTAAAAAATTACGTTTTAGTCACATAACATCGGTTAATGGAAACACTGTCATTTCGCAATCGTTTATCAACATTTATAAAATTTTACAAAAGTTTTGCACAAATCTGTAATAAACTCAGCTACAGTTATCTTCGTTAAAAATAGTGAGGCTAAACTAATATTACCAGTGCTGATGCCGCTCTTTCTCCCATTGCGGTCTTTGATCTTGAAATTAGCTGAAACTGAAAGTTTAAGTGACGCACGTTCATTGCGGTTTACTGTGAAATGAGAATTGTGTCTTTTTTTTAAATCAACACATTAAAGGGTCATGAAACCCTAAACCAAATTTTCAGAGATTTTGAGTTATGAGTGTTGAACATCATAGAAGTCAATCTTACCATCCGTTAGTTTTGATTGTTGGAGAAAACGGGTTTAAATTTGTCTTTGTGTCAACGCCACAGGATGTGATGTTTTCTTGTACTATAGTCTCATAATTTTTCATGAGACTGCATGTCCTTATCCAATGAGAAGACACCTTGCTTAATTATTCATGGCAGCACACATTGATTGACAGGCACTTCAAACAGTGAGATCGCATACAGTAAGTGAGAGATGCATTAATGGATCAAAAACGGGTGTTTGCTTTGGCTTTGTTAGAGTTTCTGCATCGCATAAGTTCTCTTCAATAGATCCTGAGTCTTCGACACAAACCCGATTCATTCACACTGTGAGTGTTACCGGTCTTTACAGCACTAACCGATCAAACAGCATATATACCGCAGCCGGAAAAGTCTCAATTTTAGAACGCATCACCTTAAATGCCGTGACGCAAAACCCATCGTGGAAGAACGCCGTCATGATTACAACTGTGACAATGAGCGCTCATCAACTTTCTTGAATAAATCATTTATTAGATGTACGCCGGTCGGTTATTGTATGGACATTGACTTTACATTTTCACACTAAACATGACGCGGAACAAATAACGAACTGTGATTGGTTGCGTTATGTCAGTCCGTGGCTGATATTTTTATTCTTAAAAAGCATGTAAGTGAATGTGTTTTGTAATTTAAAGGACAAGTTCAGTATTTTACACTTAAAGCCCTGTTTTAAGAACGGTTAAGATTGAAATTTGGACACATGCTGCCGGCCCGAGAATTTTCGGTTTTCTGTGGAAGATCTTATCATTGCAACGCAGTTTCTGCACTCTCTCTAATGCTTTCACCAATGCAAACACGAGGTACATACAGTAAGAGCTTCGTTGTGCAGTGTAACGTGCGTCATTGATTTCATAACGAGTAGTCCAGATAAACTCGCGCTGTGTGGAAAGATTGTTCTTTGATCGCTTTCTGTATATAAATTTATTCACAATTTAAATAAGGTTTTTTTCATCCTACTAAAAGAAACAAAGTAAAGTTGATATTTTAGTCACTGGCTTGACTTACTGATGCATAAACAGTATTGAACGATTTTGAGAGAAAGATTACCTGTCTGAACTTGAACAATTACACATCAGAAATTGTTGCTTGGTAGCTCGATCGATTTATTTTCAGACGTTCATCGAGGCCAGCTCTGTATTGGCCCAAGTTGAGGAAACAGTCGTCGGTGAAATGTTTGGACCATACAAAACTTTGGGAAGTTGTGTCGGCGCATTTCCAGAGAAAATAAAATTAAGCCATTGTTTCTTCAGAGGCTCGGTTCCGCCTGGCATTGAACATGGGCTGGCATATGCAAATGTTTGGAGGCGTACATATCAATGATCCCGACTGTTGCGTCACAGACGGTGTTATGTGGACATTCGCCTATTTTTCAGGGGTGTTTTTCAAAAACAAGATTCAAATAAGGAGGAGAAAACAATGGTGTTTGAGACTCACTGTATGTCATGTCCATGTACTGAACTCTTGTTATTTAATTATGCCAAAATAAATTCAATTTCACATTCTAGGGCACCTTTAAACTTTAGTTTACAAAGACGTGAAACTCACCGTGTGGTCTGGGGTGTTCACTGATATGCTCACACAAAAATCGCTGCAAAAAGATGCTTTCCAACAGGTTTTATCGATAAAACCTGTTGGACGTTTAAAGCGTTTTATGAAGGATTGTTCCAGTGCACCTATGCAACCATTGTGGAGGTGGGGGGGTACTACCACAGAAACCGAAAAATCTCGGGCCAGCAGCATGTGTCCAAATTTCAATCTTAACCGTTCTATTTCATCAGAAACGATCTTAAAACGGGGCTTTAAGTGTAAAATACCGAACTTGTCCTTTAAGAAACCTTTATAATGATCATGATTCATGTTAGTTGAACTTAACCTATAACGCACAATGGGCACCATGTTAGTACGCACAGCAGTTCAGGGAATTGTATCTGTCAGGCTACAACACGTCAATTCATCCACTTCTCCCGAAATACATTAAAGAAAGTGGCTGGTGAAGTATGAGAAGAACAAGAGTAAATTTTATAGTTACCTGCACAATGTGTATCTAAATACGTCCTCAATTTATAATTGAAAGGATTGTTATTGCTGCTTCCATAGACATCAGTGTGTACTATTTTTTACAAACTATAAATGTTGTTTTGCTAGTACTTGTGTATTTAAATGTCTGAAATGTAAAATAAAGCTTGTGTGGTTGAAAACACTGAATAGTTGTGATGACAGCGCTGAGTGCGTCTGTCTCTGCAGCGCCAGCCAAGGCAGATTTGAATTTAGAAGTTGATGATCACACAATCGTACCCGTCAAAGGGTTAACTAGCAATCACATGCGGTGATGTTTCTTACGTCCGTTTCGGAGAACCAGAGGGCAGATATTTTAACCGACAGCTGAGGCATTTAAGTGGATATAATTTGAATGGATATAATTTGAAAAATGACACCGTTTCTTATTGAAAGTAACAAAACACGGAGCTTATTGCGATTATTGGTGGTTAATGGCGGTTAGGCTACAACGCTGTATTCGTCCTGTACACATAAGACAAACAAAAATTTGCGGGACGAATAGGTGTACAGTTACACCCCTAATTAGGCTACCATTTAATCAAATGCCAAAGAGGAAAAATTTGTTTTGTGACAATGTAAAGTGAGGTCAACCTCAACAATGGCCCTAGCCCATTGGGGCAGCAGAGGGCGGGGCGTGTTCGGTACGCCATGAGGTTTTTCGGTTCGGTTTGAATTAGGGGTGTCTATGGTTAACCGATTAACCGTTAAAAATTGCGTAACCGAGTGAAACATTTTGCTCGGTTAAGTAGCGTCAATGGCGTGCATTGAATTTAGTTGTAATACATTTTTGCACCACCAGAGCGCTCCCAGACATTTGTAATGTCCACAAGAAGTAGTCATGTCCAGTTTTCTAATATGAAGTGGGCAAAGAAAGCGGGCACAGCGTGGGAGCTCTTTAAAATCGAGAATGACGGGGCAAAACACAAGTATTGCAATGCAGTGCTTAGATATACTTCAAGTACAACCTCGTTGTTGTACTATCTCAACAGCCAACACCTGGGCATCATTATGGTGTGTTCACACCGAACACGAATAGAGCGTCAAATACGCGTCTATCGCGTCTAGTTAGACGCTTGAACATTCACGGCAAACGCGTCGCCCAATTCGCGTCATTCGCAACGCCCGGCGTCTTTGCATTGACTTTGTATGTAATCTACTCGCGCAAATAATTAAATTCGCGTTCGGTGTGAACACACCATTAGATAGGCGGCCGCGGAGCCTGCGAGTACCTTCGCCCAGCCTACCATCCCCACGATGCTAGCGCAAAACATGTGCAGTGGTGCTAAAGCCGAATCCATAACACAGGGGATTTGAAGAATGATTGAAAAGGCCGTGATGGCAATTAGAATGGTGGAGGGCGAAGGCTTTAAAGAACTGATGAATATTGTTCAACCCCGCTACAGCATTCCCTCGAGTTCGGCAATCACACGCAGGTCAGTGTGGGTCTATGCTCTTGTGTTTTAATTATTTCAATCAATTTTGTACTTAATTTGCCCTTTGTTGCAGTGTAAGCTATAGGCATAAAACTCACCTTTGTTACTGTTAAAAATGGGTGTAGATAAATGTTGTTGTTGTACGCATTTATTTGACTGTTTCTTTGCACAAAGTTTCTAAAAAATAAAAAAAAATAAAAAAGTGTGCTATAATATGACTGCACTAGGGCCTTGTTCACAGGCCGTGAACGCAAAAGTCAGTGACCTAACTGCTCTGTCCTTACCACTGCGTTTTATTTCTATAAATTAATTTAGTTTCAAATGTGGTCCAACCAGGTATTAAAGGTGTTAAAAATGAACTACCCCTTTCTTGTGTGTCTGTATCTCGGGGTTGCAGCGCGCACACTATGGTTAACCGAGTATTAACCGCTAAGGGCCTCTGTTAACGGTTAACGAAAAACTTGAAAACGTGCAGCCCTAGTTTGAATATAGCACTGAGTGTGCAATCTATTGTGTCTCACAACTCTGTATTTTCAAAAAAGGAGATCATAAGTATTTCTGTGCTGGTGTCACCATTAAATTTGGTCGCACCAGCAAGGTGTCAAGCCACTTCGGGCTGAAAAAAAAATCAGAGACCCGCAAAATCCTAGTGGGACTGTTCTACAAACCTTTAAAAAGCCCAGACAATAAAGGAGACACAGCGGAGTTGAAAACTTCTTCCTGTTCTGTTGTGGGGTCAAACACATAATCATAGGTGAAAGCCTTGTCATTGCCAACAATGACCTGAAATGGAAAGGAAAAAAAAGATTTCATGAATCTTTAAGTACTGACATGACCTTTTGATGCAAAAGAGTGAATGAAATAGGCAAGATCTCATGATACACACCTGAGGTTCACCAGGTACAAAATTAAGACAGCACTGACATCCCTCATTTATCTCTTTGGGAACCAGAGGCCGGCATCTCAGCGCAACCCTCACAGGAATGGCTCTCTCATCCTCCTTGGTCATGCTGGAAGAGCAAATATGGCTGAATCACAAATGACAACCCAACTCACATATTATCTTGCAAAGCCAGTGTGTCCACAGAGCAAGACCAGAGACATAGTTATTGCCATTGTTTTAATACGGTGTCTAAGAATAATATGTCTGATCAACCAAAGACACAAAGGAAAGCCTGTTGCACTACACAAGCTTAAAGGGTTAGTTCACCCAAAAATGAAAATTATGTCAAATGTTAATGACTCACCCTCATGTCGTTCCAAGCCCGTAAGACCTCCGTTCATCTTCGGGACACAGTTTAAGATATTTTAGATTTAGTCCGAGAGCTTTCTGTCCCTCCATTGAAAACGGTATACCGTCCTTGTCCAGAACGAAAATAAAAGACATCATCAAAGTAGTCCATGTGACATCAGTGGGTTAGTTAGAATGTTTTGAAGCATCGAAAAAACATTTTGGTCCAAAAATAACAAAAACTACGACTTTATTTAGCGTTGTATTGTCTTCCGGTTCTGGAAGACAATACAATGTTGAATAAAGTAGTAGTTTTTGTTATTTTTGGACCAAAATGTATTTTCGATGCTTCAAAACATTCTAACTAACCCACTGATGTCACATGGACTACTTTGACGATGTCTTTATTTCCTTTCTGGACAAGGACAGTATACCGTACATACATTTTCAATGGAGGGACAGAAAGCTCTCGGACTAAATCTAAAATATCTTTGTCTGTGTTCCAAAGATGAACGGAGGTCTTACGGGCTTGTGACGACATGAGGGTGAGTCATTAATGACATCATTTTCATTTTTGGGTGAACTAACCCTTTAAAGTTGTCAATTTCACAGTACATTATGTGAAACATTTAAACATTGAACAACTTAAGACAAAACAGCTGACACTTGTCACAGCTCTCCTTTGTCAGAAAAGCTCTGCAAGGCACACTGGGTTCAAAAAGGGTGTAAAAAGATACATAAAAAAAATCAGGAATTTAGTGGATAACCAAGTCCCCCAAAAATGCACCCTGCAATTTACCTTTTTCATTTGAATCATGAAACTACAATTCTTAGCCTGCGTATTAACTAAACACCACGGTAGCCTTGTGGGTTGGAGGTGCTTAAATCCTAATGTGTTCCATGAATGGCTCCTACTACTTTTTGCTAGAACATTAATAAAGCCAAAGATTAAAGTTTGCATTAGAAGAAGTTAAAGTCAACAAAAAGCCACTTTTGTGAAACTAGTGCAGCTGACGGTTAATTGCAGTCTACAGCAACATGCAATGTAAAGTTAGCTTTATAGATAGTTAGTTTTTTATCCAGTCCAAGTTTGTATGCAACTGACTAAAATGAGGTTTCTGCAGGTTTTATAATAGTAGATTTAAGACTTTTTAAAGCCCTTTTCAAGACCAAGAAACCAGAACAAAAAGGACTAAAGAGAAGGGAACACACAACATCTCAATATGTTCTCTATGTCTAGGGAGCACACAATGAGTTGCGTTAGCAACACTTCAAAGTTTCAAAATACAACCTCCTAACGATCTCCATTATTTTCATTTATTCATTAATTATTCTTATTTTACAAAACAAAAAGCTTAAGATTTGAATACCTCTGCTCCCAACTATGAATATATAACTAACTGGTATATTGATATAGCTTTTACTTTACTTTTTTTTCTCTCTCTCAGTGCAATTGTCTAAAGATTCTTAAATCAAGATACATTGAGAAGCAAAATTATATCTTGTTTTCTGTGAAATTGAGAGAAATTAAGTAAGTTTACCATCAAAACAAGAACAAGCATCTGCAAATGGGCTCAGAAAAAAAGGGGGAAACAGTTTTCATACCCAATTGATAGATATTGGTTTTAATTTTAAGTGTAAACTTCCTTAATTTTATTCAATTTCTCAGAAAACAAGACTACATATATTTATTTTGCATCTCAGGTAAATGAATCTTGATTTCAGTAAGCTGTTTATAGATACTTATTAGAATTAGAAAATAAGGCAAAATACTGAATACGATTCATTTTTGCAACATTTAAAATCATGTCATCACTTTACAAAAGTAAGACTTTCTGCTCTGATTTGGACGTGTGAATTAAGACTTTAAGACATTTTAAAGACAAGCAGAATTCCTACTTAAACTCAAAAGCAGTAATTCAAGAAGAAAAAAACATTAATGACTAACGTTAACTTGTTAGATTATGGTTTATCCACCAGGCCTAAGTCCTGAACTAGCCTACACTTAAAGCCATTAATGACACCATGTATCTTTATACACACTTTATACATATAAAAATACATTTGCATTAAACAACACACGAACAAAATAAAGAGCTGATACAACAACCCGGGATGTTTAAAACGCATGTCATTAACTTACCTTCCGCCCTGTAACGTAACGTTAGTCTGTTGTTATCGGGCACGAAGAGTTAGAGTAAAGCGTAGTAAACGTTCCTTTTTACACAAACTTGACAACAGTTTCAAATAAGACAAGAAAAATGGTTATCTTAATCGCTCTCACGGGATACCGTTATCCTTTGTAAAGACAGACGTCCTTAACAGTTTCTGCCATTAAAATTCGAGCACAGCGTTAGCATCTCTGAAGAAAGAAAGACCCTGCCCGCCACTTTCAAATAACCTGCTCCGCCTCTGCCGTGACCTGATCAATTCAGCTCCGCCCATAGACTGTCGTAAAAACTCTATTCCGTTTCTCCATAGGGAAAATTTATTCTGAATGATAACTTATAAACCTTTAAAATACATACATACTAAAGCTGTCAGCCCGCATTATTTCAGATTATTTTTAAAACAGTCGTGTTTAACAGGGGAATTCCTGGTGAAAAACTACATTACCCATCACGCTGTACTGAAAATTACACCAATCAGAGAGTCGAAAAAGCAACACGCGCCAAAATAACTCTTTAACTCCGCCCACTCACATGAAGCACTGGGAAATTTAGATCTTTCTCTTGTGGTGTATTTCTCAGAAGGATCAATACTTTTCGTGGGATTGCATCCAACAGCAAAATCCTTAGGTCTAACTGGTATTTTAAATGTATTAAAGAATTCCATCATTGTTTAAAAGCTGACTAACTAATAATAATATATATATAGGCCTATTAAAACCAGTAATCAAAAAAAGAGATTTATTTTGTATAGGATATCCTTGTTGTTCCAAATATAATATTTCCAAACATTTAATATTTAAAATATTATGCTTATAGGTTAGTTTCCATACAATTTGAAGTTTTAACATCTACTCTCGTGTAATGGAAATCATGTTAATGCAATGGTAACCGGTATGAAACCGGTATTCAATTGAATAAATTACACTTCAATAAAAATGAGATGTCACCCTTGAATACATAGTTGGTTAAGGAATTTAAAATACTGTCTTTATTCTTTAAATATTGAATAAGCCTATTTATTTAAAATACATTGTTTAAAGCATCATAACTCAACACCTCTGGATATTTGGAGATGCATAAAACTTATTTTATCAGATAATGTCATAGGTGTCATTTACACTGGGGACGCTGGGGACATGTCCCCACCACTTTTTGAAATGGCTGATTTTGTCCCCACCACTTTTTGAAAGCATTTGGTTAAAATGTTCTGAAAAATCAAGCGAACCAAGAAATGTTAAAGGTTTATTTGCACAAAATAAAACATGCAATTCAGTTTAGATACAGAAAGAAACAATGTACATTGTCCAAAAAAAAAGTAACTTAAACAAAATAAACTATTACTGATTCTTAAATTACCCAAAAACATGCATGCGCCGATCAGTATCAGAGTAAAGTAGTAAATTCTCTCTCTGAGAACATGACAAACAGGCACTGCATTCTATGTGGGTTGCAAATCCCACATTGTTTTAATTTTATCTTGTGTTATTTGATGCAGATATGTTGCGTTGTATGCTTATGGTGTGTGTTTTCTTTTACATAATGAATTTCATTGTAATCATTGACTTAACACGCTGCTGTTTTCTACAACAGGGCTCCACATTAAGCCTTTTCATGTGCTTGTCCTTTGGACAAGTAAATCTGTCATTCACTTGTCCGAGTAAAAAAGTTGCTTGTCCGTATTTTTTTTTTTTTCATTTATTCTGAAGCAATATTCTCATCAGTGTTCAGTCAGCTTTGATATTTAAATCGGCATATTGTAATATCTGCACCTTTAAAGGGCATCTCCTCCCCCAATCTTATTAAATGTATATGCTTCACCATTAAATTCCTAAATTTGATCAATAAATTCAATTATTTAGAATAATAAGACACTATAGGGCCGTTACCCTAGGTAGGGCTGATCAAATTAAATCATTTACACTGAAAAATTACAATTGCATAAAATAATGTTATGAAATTGATTTAAATATACAAATAAGTAGAGCCGGACAGTAACGGAGTACATTTACTTGAGTACAGTACTTAAGTACAATTTTGAGGGATCTGTACTTTACTCGAGTATCATTTTTGGGGAGTACTCATGACTTTACTCAAGTACATTTGAGAGGCAAATATTGTACTCTTTACTCCAATACATTTCTATCCATAACCGTGAGTACCCGAGTAAAAAAGAAAAAAAAAAGAAAAATCTCGGAAACCCTCAATTTGTTGTTTCCCTCTCAAACGTGATTGGATTGTGCAGGCGCCACTGATTGGGACAGCCTATCAGCAATCACTTTCAGCTTTCCGTCAAAGTCAACTCCATGGTCAGATTTTATATTACACATTAATGTAAGCCAAGCATTTGGTTTGATGTTTTTGAGTATGTGGTGTGTTTAACTAGCCTGACTACGTCAGACTTCCTACTTCCGCTAATTTCATTTCGCTCCTATAGTCAGTCTGAGATAGCAGCCTATCTTTCTGTTTTCCACCGGCCTGAAAACAGCCGGCCAATCAACGAACAGAGGGCGGGCTGAAAGCCGTGACGTAGTCGGTAAGCGCCGTGTTTAAGATTAGGTCAGGGAAATCGAAAACGACCGCTGATATGGAGACGCGGATGCAATTCGCTCTGTTGTGGAGAATATTCCCGGCATTAGCAAACTGAAGCCCGAACACGAAGAGTGTGTATTAAACATTTTGAATGGAGGTGATGTTGTGGCCCTACTCCCTTTGGGAAAAGTTTAATTTATCAACTATTACCGATCGTCAGCGAGAAACTGGGGAGCCTTTTGACAGGTCAGTGTCTCTTTTCTTTTCCAGGTCTTAAATACCGTAAAACTTCAAATAATAGCCCGGGCTTTTATTTGCCCAAATCGTCGAACTGCACCGGCTTGTACTTGAGATAGGCGTCTAACTTATATGAGACAGGCCTTTATAGTTGAGATGTTGTTCATTGAGATGTTGTTCCTAGAGTCTATAATCTCTAAAAATCTCCAAATGCTCCACGTGAAACCGCGGTCTTCCGACCTCTTACTATCTTGTCGATTGATTTTTATGAATATGCGCGAGGGAGAGAGAGCAAGACAGCGCTCGTGTTGTTTGTAGACGTGGGAGTGCGCGCGCGCGGCCGGGGCGCGCTCTCTCTCTCTCTCTCTCAGCAGTCATTCTATTACATCACTCACAGATCAAAAAAGTCGTTTACAGCCATGTTCACTCGGGTATTTCGCTCGCATCATCAAGTGTTTACAGTGGAAGTTCGATCATAGATTTGAGTTCGATGCATGATGTCTGTGGTTCGATGCGGCTGTGTCGGCGCATAACATACGTCATAAACAAACTTATCTGATTGGCTTACGGGTAACCAATGATTTTAAACTTCAGTACGCGCCCCCTAGCGAGAGAGAAAACACTTCTCTATTATGCTATCCCAGACTCTGTGTACGAAGCAAAGTGAAGTAGCAGAGTCTGGTATTACCAGGCTAGTGTTTAACACAGTCAGGTTCAAATGTGGCAGTGGCGTAGCCACGAGGGATTTCTGATTTCTTAAAAAAAAAACTTTAGGAGGCAAAATATATTTTTACTGATTATGTGAATTACACTGCGCAAACCAAAGTAGGCTACTACCCAGCGAATGAAGAAGGGTTGGCGCTCAGTCTCCACAGTACATAAAATATTAATTTTGTTTTATTTTATTTTTCGGGTTTGCATTTATGAGGAAAAAACAATGTTATGGACGTGTTCTCCGTTACGGACATGAGCGCTCTGAAAGCGGCACTAAAAGATGCTTTAAAACTTTCACAGAGACATCAAACAGAAAACACAAAACCTTTCTTTAACCTGAATTTCGTTTTGCATTAATTGTATCTTAATTTTAATCAATGTTTCATCAACCAATTGCCTGGGTTTAATAAATAAGAAGTAAATAGCAGACGATAGATAAGAAACGGAGGCGCCGGCACGTGAACTGGATCTCGTCTCATAAATGAACCGAAACTCAGTGTATAAGGTAGCCTACTTGACTCTCACAGACATGTCTACTTTTAAACAGAAAAATTCAAAACGAAAGAAAACAGACTACAGACTGCTCTCTGCTTATGTAATGAAATGTGCATTTCTCTCTGGCGCGTTCACTACTGAAGATCGCGAGTCAGCATCGTCAACTTCATCTAGCCGACACTGACAAAGAAAACACTTGTTTATTAACAAGTGTTTATTAATAAACAATTAAAATATCTCCTTGCTATATTTTACATATTCATAATCATTCCTTTTGCCGGTTCTTTGTGACAGCTTTTAGGTGCTTTATTGGCAGCGCCACCCTTACATGTGGTGTGTGTGTGTGTGTGTGTGTTGTCCCCACATTTAAAGATGGGACCCCCCAAAAATTCAATTAAATTAAATAAAGCAACATGGTAAAAAGATGAAAATGACTTGATTTTACTTTCAATACCTTTTACATTCTCCAAGGTATTAACATTAAAATTTTTCATAACTCCATGTAGGACGTTTCTGTGCATAAATGTAAGCACTGTGGCAGTAGTAAATGCAATATTTAGAAAATCTACTCTTGTACTCTTGATACTCAAGCAGGCCCGGATTGGCTAATCGGGAGCACCGGGAGAATTCCCGGTGGGCCGGTCTGATTTATTGGCCAGGAGGGCCGGTGTTGTCATGGCACTGGGTTGAATACTTTACATAGGCTCCAGTCACAGCTTTATTTTTAGGATATTTTTCAGAGTGTATAATGAACGTTGTGAAATAATTGCCTAATATTAACTCTAATTTGGTGCTGCAATGATTTCCATATCGCGAGGATAACCGACCTCATAATCTGAGCTGCTTCAGTATTAAAACACCGCTCGTCGGCAATGGCAAAATGTTTGAGATGACCGATCAAAGCAAGCGGGATTTATGTTCACAGAAGCGCGAGCCGCGGCCGCGCGCGAATCCCAACGCGACGCTTCATAGATGCAAGTGGCTAAACTACGTAAACAGCTGTTTTAATTACGACAGAAGTTTTAACCCCTTCAGACCTGAATTATGTTTTAAGTTTCTGAAAAATATAAAAGTACATTTTCCCAGCTCATGAGGCTTCTATAAATGAGACCAAAAAAATAAATAAAAAATGTTTGGGTTTAATATAATTTTTTTTTGTCCATTTCAATGGACATCAGGTCAAAACAGGTGTACTTCACAAAAATGTACCAACATAAAATTAAATAATAAACATAAAAATTGTTAGTATATACTTAAAGCTTTTTCTCAAGGTCAAAAACTTTTCAACAGTTTACCATTTCAACTTTAATTTTGAGGTTTTTGTTTTACAGATTGCACATTGTTTGTAACAAACTAAATATCTTAGAATCAATCAATATGGTCATGTTAGGGTCATTTTCTTTGCACATCTTTCTTTTTTTAGATCAAAAACATTACAATATTGAACATTACAATATTTCAACTTTTATTGTAAGGTTTTTGCTTTATAGATCAGACATTTGTTTATTCATAACAAAATAAACCTAGGAATCAATCAATGCATTCATGTTAGAGTAATTTCCTGTGTGCGTCTTTGAAACAATTTCTCTGTTAACGATTTTCTTGTATTGTTACAGTACATTACTGGCAGCACGGTTGCCAGCAAGTTACTGTATTTTGATTTCCAGTAACTGTACTGTAATTCACTTTACAGTACACAAGATCAGTACTGTAAACTACCAAATAGTAGCCTACTTTACTGTATTTTTACTGTATTTCGTCATTTGTTCCGCTTTTGCTGTAATTAATTATACAGTATTGTACTGTAGTATCTATATTGATACATTACTGCTAAATATTATTATAATTTTCTAAATAATTACTAATAATGATAATATTATATCATAATAATATAATATGTAGTTATAAGGAATATATAGGCTATAGTAGGAAAAAATATTATAGAAGTCAATGGCTACTGTCAACTGTCTAGTTATCGACATTCTTTAAAATATCTTCATTTGTCTTCAGCAGAATAAAGAAACTTATACAGATTAAGAACAACATGAGGATGAGTAAGTAATGACAAATATAATTTTTGGGTGTACTATACCGATAAAGGGATAGTTCACCCAAAAATTAAAATTAGCCCATGATTTACTTCAAGCCACCCTAGGTGTGTATGACATCGTTCTTCTTTCATACGAACACAATCGGAGTTATATTAAAAAAAGTCCTGGCTTCCAAGCTTTATAATGGCAGTGAATGGTTGTTTCTGTTTTGAAACCACATAAAAGTGCATCCATCCATGATAAAAGTGCTCTATGCGGCTCTGGGGGGTAAATAAAGGCCTTCTGAAGCGAAGCGATGCGTTTGTGTAAGAAAAATATGAATATTCAAGTTTACGCTTTAGATTTAGGTCAAATCCGTATGTTCATTTGGCCAGAAGCTAGTCATTTTACTTTATACAGTTTTAAATATTGATATTTTTCTTACATCTCCATCTTCCTCATCACCTCACATAAAGTCAACATCTGAGATATTTCCATCAGCTATATGCTCAAGCACTTCAAGAATTATATATTCTGCATATGAAAAAGTTTCAAAAATGTATCGGTACTGTGATGTAGATTTTCTATATAAGAAATTTCAATCAGCATTACTGGACTTCAGTTACTGGAATGTGATTTCAGTAACAGGCTTTTGAACCCACTGTCCATTCTAATGGACAGACACATTTGAAAAAATCCTGATTTAAAATGTGCAGTTCTACAATAGATTTTTAACGTTAATTAATAAGTTCAATCTTTCTTTTATACATACAAACTATGAAATACTGGCAAACATATCAAAAAATTTAAATAAAACCATAGGAAATGTTGCTTGCTTCTGTGTTTGGAGATTAGTGCTGACATGCTTCTCTTCAATGTAGTGGGTTTTTTTTATAATTACTACATGCAGAGCTTTACTGCCATTTGATTGGATGACAAGCGTCCAATTGAATGGACTGCAGGCTTTAAACTAGGTGAAATGCTCCAGAAGTAAAAAAAAAAAAAAAGGGGGTTGACATGTGATGTCCATTGTAATGGATGCAGGGTCTGAATGGGTTAAACGACCGAAAGAAATAATCAGTTTGTAAAGACTGTATCAATCAAAACTCAGCTTCGGGAAGGGGAGATTTACAGGTAACCTAAAGATAAAGAGACTGAGAAAAGAAGAATGAGAGAAGATGGAGATGAGAAATGAGAGCAGAGGAATAGCCTATTGCATACTGTGCCCAGATTGAGAATAACTTTATTACAATAGATTCCTATTTAACACAGACATACATATGTTCTTTGCCAATGATTATCATCAGTGTAAAAATAAGCTCAATTTAACAACGCAAGCACCTATATAATATATTGCCATTGTTATTGTATACATAGGCCTATATATATGTGTATACCTCGAATGTGTTTATATTTCCCCAGTATCAGCACTAGGACTTTTCACTGTTTGTATTACTTCACTTGTCTGGGTGGGCATATGCCCCCGAACCCCCAAGATCACTTTTTGGACCTCTGTATTTATAAAACCCATTATACGGCTATTGCACTGAATAGAAATTTATATATTTTTAAAATACAATGAATAACAAGGCTGTACAGAACACTGCACTATTGCAGACTTATATGCTGAGGTTTCAATTACATTATTTTTATATAGTCAGACGGGAACTAAAGTGGGCCGGTGTAAGGCATGAAACTCCAGGGCTGAAAATGAGTCCCACTCCGGCCCTGTACTCAAGTACTTTTAAAAACAAGTACTTTAGTACTTTTACTTAAGTAGACATCTAAATGTAATACTTTTACTTGTACTTGAGTAAAATTTAGCAAGGGGTATCTGTACTTTTACTCAAGTAACAAAACTCTGTACTCTGTCCGCCTCTGCAAATAAGAAACGTTCGAAAGAATGATACTATTTTCAAACATAACACTAAACCGCCAGTAGGTGGCGGCAGGCGACTGTCTTAATGAGTGAGTCATTGATTCATTCATTCAAACGATTCGTTCAAACGGCTGATTCATTCAAGAATGAGACAGATGTTTATGAATGGGTCATTGAATCTTTATTCGTTCAAAATGCTGAATCATTCAGTAATGAAAACAGGTTGAGTGTTCCTGTGAGATCCGCCGTGGTTCTGCTGTGATTTTTGTTTGGAACTATTTTCGCTGCAGAAACAGAACAAAAACAGCCAATTGCATCTAAAATGTTACAAGTAACTTAATTTGAACTGTTTATTGAATTGTTGTGGGAAATCAATGTCACATTTTCAATTGTGATGGTATTCAGGAAAAATAATTGAGGTTGCTTAATATATGTTAAAAATATAAAAACTCCACATTTAGATGTGTTATAGGCAGTATGTTGTTAACTGAGTGTGTGTGTGCTGCACTCATGTGTGTAGATTTCTCCTCGAGAGGTTGCGTGAGCGTCAACAGCGCAACCTCACCATCAGTAATACATTATCCACAATCGATCGCAACTTACAATACTACAATAAATGTAATAAAATCAGAATCATTCTCTCGGTTTAGTGATTCCCTAGTTATTTGTTTATTTTTCTTATTGATGTTCTAATCAGGCTACTTGTCTGGTCGGGCAAGTAAAATGATCTTTTCCCTTCAAAAATGTACTTGTCCCGGACAAGCGTTAATGTCGAGCCCTGTACAGTATGGTGCTTTGGCACTGTTCGGTTGAGCTGGTGTTGCAGGGCCTGTTACATGTCCAGTCGACATTGTTGAGGGTTTTATGCTGAGTATTTTCTTGTTGTTGACTGGCTTACGCTATGCCCATTCTGATCTTTTGTCCCCACCACTTTTCAACACAAACTGACGCCCCTGGATAATGTGGCATGTTTTTCCAAATTAATTCAAAAAGCACTTTTTACATTTGTTTGGTAAACAATTTACAATTGTTTGGTAAATTAAAGGCTTGTTATCATTGGATATTCCACCTAAATTTTCCAGATTAATTCAAAAGGCACTTTTTACAATTGTTTGGTAAATTTAGGGGGAATATCCAATGATAACAAGCCTAAACTGATCTGGAGATTCCTTCGGCTTTTAACAAGCACCCATGACAAATCCTTTTGTGAGCACATATTAAACCTCTTAGATTTAATTGTTTAATTGAATTGTTTTAATTTTTTATTCAAAGTCCGATAGTCTAATAGTTCAATGTGCAGCCTTGAAGTTTTAATTCATCAATGATAGTAAGATGTAAATAGACGTACATTTTCACAAACAATGCCACCAACAGAGATGTACGGTGCAGAGGATGAAAGGGACCTAATTTAATTTTTAAAATATTTGTATAATTTATTAATCATTCCATATAAAAAAAAAACAAGTATAGCCTACTAACAGAATCTGGTTCGAATTAATTTTATTACAAATACTGTATGTGGCTATTTCAGCTCCTCTTTAGGCCTAGTGCTTCTTGTCCTTTTCTACTTTTTCCAAACCTATTTTGCTTACAGGAGAGGAGGATGCGTGCCTTCCCGCTTTGTTGAAATTTGATGATTTTTGTAAAATAACTTTTCAAACCCGAGTTGTTTCAGTTTACTATGTTGCAGGCTCATTTATTAATAATAAATAATTGATAATAAATAATATTGATGATTATAAATAATATAATAATATTGCAACACTGAGGTGCGTTCAAGCTCATGTCGGAACAGCGAGGCTAAGCCAGGGTGGCACTGGCCCACTCATACGCCTTTTCCACCAAAGCATTTTGAGAGCTGGTTCGGAGCCGGTGCCTACTTGCGAACCAGTTCTTTGTGTTTCGACAGCCAAAGAACCGGTTCTCGGCCAGGAAAATTGGTTCCAAAGCGGCACCAACTCTTTGCTGGACTAGAACCGTTCTTTTACCACGTCGTGCTTGCGTCGGGCTAATATGGCAACGTACACAGTGACGTAATGACGTCGTTCGCTGGGCTCTCTAGTCAGTGGAAAAACCATAGACATATACACTAGACGTCACCTTGGGGTTCTAAGCATAGACAGTAGGTTCTAAGCATGCGTCAAAACCGCCGCCATCTTGGAACAGGGGTCTTGTCATAGGAAGTAGCTAGGTAACGCTGCTATCTCTGCCTTTACTTCTAATTAATTGATGGTGGCGGACTTTTGTGCTGTGTATGATGTACAGACGAATGAAATCTGAACTAGGAAGAATTAAAAAAAAACAAAAAAAAACATTTTTTTTCTGGAATCAATGATAAATACATGTCTGACCGTGGGAACGAACCAAAAAAAACGAGAAAATCGCATTCATGATGATTTATGGTGATTTTATTTCCGTTAGACCTTTGTCTACATTGACGCTGATGCATTAAAGTGGAGGGGCTCCCCTGTTCCAAGATGGCGGCTCTATTGACGCATTCGTTCTAATAAACTGCCGTAGCCAAGGCGACATCTAGTGTATATATCTATGTGGAAAAACAAACAGGTTCTGAGAAGGTTCACAAGTTGAACCAACTTTGAACCAGCACCAGTTCCGAACCAGTTCTTTTTTGGTGGAAACGAGGTATCAGATGACAGGTCCACCCCTCTATGGTCCACCCAATCAAATGAGACATAAATATTTTTTCTTTGTGAGAAAGGAAAAGAATCTTCTTCTTCTTCTCTGATATTTATGGCGGGTCGCAACGAACTTGTTCAGGTGCATACTGCCACCTACTGTACCGGAGTGTGTAATATCAATATCAAGGTTTTAGTACTTCAGGTTACAGATTCAGTGAAACCACAAAGTAAATAAATAAATAGAAAACAAAACAAAACAGAAAAAGAAAAACGTTATGTTACATTAAAAAAAAAATATGTTATGGTCTAATCCTGTAGATTTGAGAAAATTAAAGAGAGTTTTGCAGCACTCCCTTGTTTCCTAACTCATCCCTAAATCCCTTCTAAATTCCATCCCCGTCCTAATTCATATATCTTGTCACGTAAGATGTTCCTATCAGAATCATATTTACTCTTCATCGGGGTTCGATTACAAAGTGGCTTTCGGGGGAGCCCTATTTTCCGATCCTCCCTGACCCTGACTGACTTTAACGCTTTTGGTGCATGTTCGGGCATTTAAAACAATAGGTTTACAGTAAACCTATTGTTTACTTAGTAAACCGTTTACTTCAAAACGCAAGCGTCAGTCAGTGTTGTCAGTGTTAGGGCAAACAGCTCTGTCCACGGTTCCGAATCAACCGCGCTTAGGCCTACATCATGCAAATCATGATAAAAAACAGAATAACTCACATAACAATCATAAAAAAATACATGTAACAAAGAGTCTGATGACATGCTCGACATTTTCAGGAACATTACAAACCTCACATTTATCAGCCACGCATTTTGCCATAAATGCAGTGTTGATGAGGACTTCCGGTTATGGAGTGGTACTGAGAAGACGCGTGTTAACGACCCTCCAAAATTGTTTGAGTAATACTCCTTTAAACTCACTTAAAACTTTATCAGATCTTTAGTTAACTAATACACAAAAGACCAACAACGGAAATGGCACCGAAAAAACAGAACAAAACTCAAGAAAAAATGAATAATAAAGCGCAAGAGATGTCGCAAGATTCTGATCACGCGGACGAACTGAGAGAAGAGGACGACGACAGTGAACCTACGAAAACAGTGTTGAATCCCAGCAAAGCAGATGTTTTACAAGCCATTAAAGAAATGGACAAACGAGTTACAAGTAAAATCGACGGTGTTATGTCAGCAATCAAAGAAGTGAAGTAGCGAGTGAAAGAGGCCGAGGAACGCATTTCCGGAGCGGAGGATGAAATCGTTCAACTCCGAACCCACGCGAGCTCACTTGAGTTACAAGTTAAAAAACTGACAGACAAAGTCGATGACATAGAAAACAAACAGAAGGAACAACCTGAGGTTGGTTTTCTGGAAAAAGAAGAAGGAAACGACGCGTGTGCATTTTTAGAGGCCTGGATTCCAAAAATATTGGAAATGGACTCGAGCACATCTTTAGTCATAGAGCGCGCGCATAGAGTGGGTCCACCACGAAATCTAGATGACCAGAGCACAAGACGAGATGTCAGGACATCATCATCAAGAACACTAATAATGAAGTTCTTGAACTTCAGACAAAAAGAACAGGTGCTGAGAGCGGCCAGGTCCAAGGGGATGGTACATACAAGGAACACACTCTTCGTTTTCATCCAGATGTTCCTGCTGAAGTTCACAGGAAGCAGAGAGCTTATGATGGTGTGAGACAGAGGCTACGAGAGAGAGGAATCAGTAAACACAGGATTATCTACCCTGCTCGTCTACTTGTTACACACCAGGAGAAATCAAGGGTGTTTGACACACCGACTGCAGTGGAAAGCTACATTGAAGAAGAGTAAAGGTGGGCTCAGTTAAGCTGGAGTTGGATTATTACAGTCTGGGAAGTAGGTTGCTTTAAAGGGTTAGTTCACCCAAAAATGAAAATTAAGTCATTAATTACTCACCCCCATGCTGTACCAACCCTGTAAGACCTCCGTTCGTCTTCGGAACACAAATGAAGATATTTTTGATTAAATGTGACAGCTGGATCACTCCTCCATAGGCTCCCTAAGGGAATGAATCCTGACGGCCCAGAAAGTCAATGAAGAAAATGTTTAAATATTCCATGTCACAACAGTGGCTCAACTATAAGTTTATCAAGCGACGAGAATACTTTTTGTGCGGAAATAAAACAAAAATAACGACTTCATTCGACTATTCCTTTTCTTCCGTGTAGGCCTGAAACGAGACTTCAAGAGATTTCCACGACGCATGCGAGAACTGAACTGAAGTAGTTGAAGGAGATCGCAATTCTCGCGCGTGCGCGTCGTGGAAATCTCTTGAAGTCTCGTTTCAGGCCTACAAGGAAGAAAAGGAATAGTCGAATAAAGTCAGTATTTTTGTTTGTTTTTTCGCACAAAAAGTATTCTCGTCGCTTGATAAACTTATAGTTGAGCCACTGTTGTGACATGGAATATTTAAACATTTTCTTCATTGACTTTCTGGGCCGTCCGGTGTCAATCCCTTAGGGAGCCTATGGAGGAGTGATCCAGCTGTCACATTTAATCAAAAATATCTCCATTTGTGTTCCGAAGATGAACGAAGGTCTTACGGGGTTGGTACAGCATGGGGGTGAGTAATTAATGACTTAATTTTCATTTTTGGGTGAACTAACCCTTTAAAGGCACACTGTGGAACTTTTCAACCTTTATAATATATATCCAAAACCCATTGAGATGGTACATCGACTTACAATAGGTTGAATGACACGTCTGCTGTAGCCTGAAGGTGTCTGTATCGCTTTTACTAGCACTATGTAACTTCGGGTTTCGGGTAGGAACCCGAGCACAAAAAGAACTACAAAATTCGACTGCTTTACGGCGTACGTCACTTCCCCAAATTCTAACGTGAGAGCTCAACTCGCATTTGATTGCCGTCTGTATGTTGTCGTCATGGCTGAACCAACAGCTACTCGGAAGAAGGCAAAGATTTTGTCAGAGGACACAAAAAAAAAGAAAAAAGAAAAAGGGAGAGTGATAAACTAAAAGCCAGGACGAGGATCAACATTGGTCCAGCGTTCGCTCGCTGGCTAAAGGAGGAGGAGGGGTGCCCGACCGATGCTGACCTGGCCGTCATGCTTTTGGACTAACTTAGTAAGTTAAATATATTGCTTGCACAATATCTCTATTTTTTCGAATTTGTTGTCTGTCTGGCCATGTTACGGAATCTATCTTGTCCTCCATTTAACTTCATGTATCAAGGAATGCTAGTAGAGTAGCGAATTATCAATCTGGTAGCTAGTAGGATGCTATAAGTGATATAAGTCACAACATACTGCCGTTATTTTTTTGCATTCAGCTCATATTTGTATGTGTGTAAAAGGACAAACAAACTGAAGCCTACAAATAACGGCAGTATGTTGTGAGTTACATCAGTTTTGTTACACGATTTCTCGACTACGCGATTTCATCTCCAACCCTGATCAAACACACCTGACTTTAATTTTAAAGAGATCCTGAAGACATTAATTGTTTGCTTCAGGTGTGTTTGATTAGGGTTGGAGATGAACGGGGGCCCGTTTCAATAAGGAGGTTCAACCAACTCTGAGTTAAAGCTTGAACTCTGAGTTGACTTACCCTGAGATGGGAAACTCTGAGTTTTCGGTTACAGAACAGCTGAAATGAGTTAGTTCAATCAACTCTGAGTTGACTGACTCGGAGTTAAGCGCGTGCACCACAACTATAAAAAGCCATTATCAATGGAGCGCAGATATTACGAGTCACCATGGCAACAGCGCCAGACAAAAAAAGGTGTGCATATTTCTCACCAGCAGAACTGGATGTGCTTATGCAAGCATATGCAGAATTTGAACATGTATTTTTAAAAAAAAGCAACACGGCTGCAGCGGCGAAGGAGAGAGAGTTAGCTTGGGAGAAAATAGCTGCTCGAGTCAATGCGTAAGTTTACATTTTAATTACTTTTATACAGTGTTGGGTGTAATGAATTAAGTTACTAAGTCATCTAAATATTGTAATTAAATTAAAGACTATAAAACAATTCTGTAAAAAACAATAGTGGATTTAATATCAAATTTTAAAAGGTATATTTTTAATGTAACTTTCTCCCTAGTTACACACTTGGTCAATTTAAGAATAATTGATGCAATTGTATATTGTTTAGTTGAAAGCATTAGAAGTGCAGTTTCTTGTCTCTCCTTGTATTTTTCAAGTGGTTGAGGTTGATTTGGGATTTAGAAAGTACTTAATAAGTAAGTAAAACAAATTAGTAAGTAGACCAATACTTTCTAGAGATAGTAATTATTACATTAATCTAATTAGACTAGTTGAAGATAAACTTTGTAGTTAGTAATTAAGAACTATTTTAGAGTAACTTACCCAACTATTATAATATCAGAGGTGAAACTGGAAGAACAGTATTTTATTAAACCTAATTTAATTTTCATGGATAGGTGCAATCCTGCAGGCATCAAAAGAACATGGCAGCAGCTGAAAATGAAATATAAAAACATACTTCAAGCAGGTAAGCCTTGAGCATATCATAGGATTAGAGTAGCTACCTGGCTTTACAAACATTTGACATATTAAATGACTAATAGCATTCAGTGTCTATCAGTGCAGCAGCATTTTTGACATAGGTCTAAATGTTCATTCTCATTTGACCTCTACTCAGCCAACAGAAAGAAGGCAGAGGCTCGTAAAACAGGGGGAGGACCTGCACCACCACCTCTGACAGATGCAGAAGAGATGGCCCTGAGCCTAAATGCTGGAAGGCCAATGGCTGAGGGAATTCCTGGAGGGACTTCATCAGAGCCAGTCACTCCAGAAGATTTAAGTGCCTTCATAAAATGTAAGAGGTCTACCTACAGTATGTGTTAATTTTTTTTATATAGACTAAATGTGATATTTCCATTTATATTACTTTGGGTTGGGTTTTTTGTTGGTCCCAACAGATTCAGATGGTAATATCTGCCTCTTGGAGCCTCCTGTCCCAACAGTACCCCATACAGTTGTCAGTAGCCTACTCCATACACCATCACAATACACAATTATGACAAATAGAGTACACTTTATAATACTATGAAATGCTCATCTTCACAGGATGATGGGGATGAAGAAACCATTTCTGCTGCCACAGACAGGCCTACAGAGGTAATTTTAATATTATATGTCTACACATTCACATTTATATGTGGAGTAGCCTATAGAATCTAAGTTTATATCTATATAAATGGTCATTCTTATCTCTACCCCCCAGAGTGTGGAAGAACAGCAGGAGGACGGTCCATCAACTTCTGGTGCACAGATGAACACAGTTCAGTGATTTACAGTAAATGCCACAGTTTAATTCTGAATTTTAGACTTCATGATGTAACTCTAATCTAATGTATTTTCAGTTGCCAGTTAAGGAGTTATATAGACTTCTTCTTATTAAAAAGATAGAAAAAAACAGCAAAGAAGTTGTATACTTGGACCGCCAGATCCAAAAGGCAGATCTGGAAATCGACATACTGAAACTAAAGCTAGAGGTGAGTGTATGGTCACAGGTGAATTAAGTATTGAAACTATTATAAAATCTTTTTTTTTTTTTTTTTTTTTAGGAAATGAAGAAGAAATAAATAAATTGCTGTGATTTTGTTTATTCATTATTGGTTGCATTTGTATGAAATAAAGAACACCATAAATTGCTGTGATTTTGTGTTTATTCATTTTTTTGTGGTGGTGGATATCATGTGTATTAATCTGAGAAGACATTGCGGCATATCATATCCCGGACTACCCTTCCATCCTGGAAATCTGCAGGGTTGATAGGGTCTTCCTCAGGGTCTTGTAATTGTAGGGCAGGGTGTTGCTCCCCTCTAATTATGGCAATATTATGGAGAACAACACATGCCACAATAATGTCGCAGGCCCTTTCAGGGGTTACCCTGAGGTGACGTAGGCACTGGAAACGTGCTTTCAACAGGCCTATGGTCATCTCCACCCGGGCTCTCGTCCTGCAGTGTGCCACATTGAAGCGCTGCTGTGGGCCTGGTTCAGGTTCTGGGTAAGGGGTCATAAGATTTGGTCGGCATGGGTAACCCCTATCTCCCAGCAGAAAGCCATCAATCTCTCCTGTAAGAAAGTTCACATTGCTTTAGAGCTGCATAGAAATTCCCCTGTAAGTGTTTAGAGCATACATTGAAATATGTGTATAGCATTTACTTACCCCTTTCCAGTCTGTTGCTCAGGGTTGACTCCCGATAGATTCTTGAGTCATGAACAGAGCCGGGCCACTTGGCCTCCACATTTGTGATTAAATGTGCAGCATCACATATGATCTTGACAGTGCAAAGAATGAGTCATGTTACAGTATTGTGATGTAGTCTTTGACCATTAGAAACAGTAGGCTGTCAGTGTACCTGCACATTAATACTGTGGATGGATCTCCTGTTCACATAGTCCGCTTCATTTTCAGAAGGTGCAATGATCGGAATATGTGTGCCATCAATGCATCCAACCACATTCGGAAATCCTAAAGGGAATTCTAATTATTAGGTTACTTCCAGGGGTCGCAGCAAGATATTCTTAACTGAATGTAATTTATCAGGTTAGCCTCATTTAACCCGATTTATACACCACTGACCTGCAATCCTGTGAAACTCCTCTTTGATGACTCTCACTGGTTTGTGCCCAGGAAACAATACAAAAATTCTCAGAAAGCGCTTAAGAGCGAGGCACACTTTCCTTACCGCTCTGCAAACAGTAGCCTTACTAAAATGTTCTGCATCCCCGATGTTATAAAGAAAACTTCCATTCGCAAAGAAACGTAAGGCAACGCAAAGAATCTGCTCGGATGTAAGAGCACGGCCGCGATGGTTGATGTGTCTGATGTAAGGATGGATGAGATTATGGATGTATCTTATTGACTGTAAAGAAAAACGGTAACGCTCAAATAAAAATGGATAGGGATATGACAAAAAATCCACTCTGGGCCTCAAAATCCTCTCCCGACGTAAATGTAACTCCCTACGAAGTAATACAGCCTCTTCGTCAACAGGATCATCCATAAAAGGACATGCCATTTCATTCCCTTTGATGCGCTCTGCGTGACTGAAATGTGCGCAATAAATATGTTCCCAAAGAATCAATGAGGTGTTTAAACACCACTTCCTCTTTAAAAAAGGGGAGGAGACCAAAATAAACTCTGGGTTTTCTGAAGAAAACCTGCTCCCGACCAGGTTAGGTTCACAGAGTAAGTTGCCATAGTAACTGACTCTGAGTATAAGTTACCTCTCTTTCAGAAACGGGCTTGACTTACCCTGCTTTCTCAGGTTTAACTTACCTCCCTTTCTGAAACGGAAAACTCAGAGTTTCCCTCATTTCAGGGTTAACCTACTCAGAGTTTTCACTTAACCTCCTTTCAGAAACAGGCCCCTGTGCAGGACAGACGATCGGCAGGAGCAGGATTAGGCAACCCTTGTCTATGCGACTTACCTGATCACACATGTTTTCTGTGTACTTTTGTTCAATTTATTTTCTTTATATAATTTATATTATTAATCTTATATTTATATAATTATTTTGTTCAATAGTGAATCGATTATCTTTCTTCAACCAACAAGTCAACTACTGTCTGCACACACATAATCTAAAGACACGGGAGGCTGACCGCTTGACTGTTTGTTGATTTTTGCGACAGTGCTGCGGCGCTTGTGGCCTCTAGGGGGAAATTACAGGTCGAGCGCCACTAGTGGCCAAAAGTTCCACAGTGTGCCTTTAAAATAATTAAGATTATTATATTCCACAAATAACTGCGTTTGATTTTGACTGATTAAGCATAGTGTAGTGTGTCGTCAATGGGCGATCACATGACTGCGTTGATGACATTCACCTGTGGCAGGAGTACACAAAGACTTTAAAAAGAGGCGTGGGGCAAGCAAGCGGGGTTCTGAGGTGGTGACCTGTGGGGAACGTTTTGGCTGTCTCTCGGGGACAATAGGTCCTCCGGAGATGAAGATAAGTTAGTTAGTTAGTTAGCCGCCTTTGAGTGAGACAGTGGAGTTAGAGGGGGGGAAATTATTAGATTGTCACCAATTACCTCGGAATATTGTTGGGCTGTCGGCCCCATGCCCTTGAGACTCTGAGAAGGAGAATCACCTGATGTGAACGACGAACTTGATGAATGAACTTGGACTGTAAACGCCGCCCGGTGCTGTGGATTGGCGTCGGCTGCCTATACGGGTCGCTGCTGGCACTACTCACCCCATACGGATGGGTCTTCTTAGCCCGGAGAGGGAAGTGTTTTTAATCTATTCATGCATGTATGAACTGTTTGATTGTGTAACGGACAGCGGGTTGGGGAGGGAGGTCGGGGAATTGAGACCGGAGAAACACGCCCTACTTGTGTTCACTGTGTGTCGTGCAGGCTGGGGTGCTACGTTGAGTATAGAACACTGTGTGATGTATTAAGCGTGAAACTCACTGTGTGTAACTGGAGTGCTGTGTTTTGCGGGTCCTCCCGTGTTTCTCTTCCCCTTCCCCCGTATCTATACTTGTTGTTACCCGTGATTATGAGTTTTATCTTGTCAATGCCAAATAAAGTGTAAACCCCTTTTTGATCAAACCGGTTGGTTGTTGAGAGTGTGACTACCGTAGGGCTGTTCTTGAGGTTTATTACAATATTCATCTGTTATTGTTTTATGGAGGTGTGAAAATATATGTTTAGTCTTTAAAACAAGTGAGAATAATTTTACAAACAGGGTTTAAAGGCAGTAGCATGGATGCTACTGGGGAAAACGGGGATGTTGTTGAATGTATAACAACAATAGATGTTTTGTTCAGGATTTTGTTTATTTGTATTTTTTGCTTCTCAGTATTTAAGGTATGTGTGTCTATAAAAGGGATTATGCCTCCTAACAGGAAATGTAAGGGATTGTGGGGGAGACAGAGATTGTAAAATTTTTAACCTGGAATTGTAGAGGACTGGGTAACTTAAAAAAAATTAAGCAGGTAATGGACATGATCAAACAATTACAGGCGCAAGTAGTTTTTCTTCAGGAAACCCACATGGTAAAAAGTGAGACAATTAGGATTCATCGGAGATGGCAAGGGCAACTGTTTGCTCCCTGTCACACTTCTAATGGAAGAGGAATTATGACTTTAATTCATAAATCAGTCCCAATACAGGTTCAGAAGGTAACTAAAGATCCACTAGGAAGATATATTATGCTACAATGTACCATTTTTTCAGAAAAGATTAATTTAATTAATGTATGGTCCAAATGATGACAACCCCAATTTTTTTAATGATTTGCTTTTGCTAACTGCTAGTTTGCCGGGACACTATCTTATCGCAGGGGATATGAATTGTGTACTAGATCCTTCCAAAGATCGTTCCACAGGGATTGATAAAATGCATAATAAAGCTATAGGAAGTTGATACAGGAATTTATTAAAGACCTAAATTTATCAGATGTTTGGAGGGATCTTAACCCATCAGCTGTATCATATTCATGTTACTCTGGTATGCATCAGACATACTCCCGTATTGATTATTTTCTAATATCGGCACAACTGCTTAACCAACTAACAGATTGTATATATCACAGCATAGTCATCTCTGATCATGCAGCGGTATCCCTATCATACAAAATTACAAAATTAATAAAGAACCCCCCTAGATGGCGCTTCCAGATAGGATGGCTTCGGGATCCAGAGTTTATAGAATATGTGAATAAACAAATTGATCTGTATTTTGAAATGAATCAATCTGAAACATCTGCTGGTATTAGATGGGAAGCATTCAAAACTTTTATTCGAGGACATATTGTTTGTTTTTGCAGTTCAAAAGCCAGGAGGTCTAGACAGGAAATGAAACAATTAGAAGATCAGATAAAAAAATTAGAAAATGATATTTTTCAGAAAGCTACAGATACAGTAGAAGCAAACGAAAACTATTATCACTCCGGTTCCGATATAATGAATTATCTGCAAGTAGAGCAGCTTCAAAAGTTTTGAGGTTGAAACAAAAATTTTATGAATATGGAGATAAAACTGGGCAGTTACTTGCATGGCAAATCCGAAAACAACAAACAGAACGTACCATCACAGAAATTGAGAGTTCAACAGGATCTATTGTTGACCCTATAGAGATCAATGAAGCATTTAGAAATTATTATAAAAAACTCTATAGTTCAGAGTGCTCATTACATTTGGATACACAGACACAATTTTTAGATAGTCTAAATATGCCACAGATTTCAATTGAAGAAAAACACAAATTGGATAAAGACCTCACCTCACAAGAAATTGGAGAAGCCATTGATCCTATGAAACCAGGAAAAGCTGCGGGCCCTGATGGGCTTCCTATAGAAATTTATAAGAAGTTTAAAAACAAGTTATTAGTCCCCTTTTTGGAAATGATAGTAGAGGCCTATCATCAAGGCCTTCTTCCTACATCAATGAGAGGAGCTTTAATCACATTATTACCAAAACCAGGAAAATCAAACACAAAGTGTGAAAATATGTGGCCAATTAGCTTAAATTCCGATACAAAAATATTATGTAAAGTTCTAGCTAAGAGGCTAGAAGGTATTCTACCAAATTTAATAGGCGAAGATCAGAATGGTTTCATACAACGACAACGAAGACAAGGATTTCATAATGTTCGAAGAGTCCTAAATATTCTTCATGAACAGAGGGGTGAACGAGATACCGCTCTACTATCATCGGATGCTGAAAAGGCATTTGATAAGGTTGAATGGTCTTATTTGTTTGATTTGTTGTTTAGATTTGGATTTGGTGAGGGAGGTTACTCTATAATAGCCCTACAGCAGAAGTGTTGACAAATAATATGGTTTCAAAACCATTTAGCATATCAAGAGGGTGCAGACAAGGTTCACCCCTTTCTCCTCTTCTTTTTGCCATCTCCATCGAGCCTTTTGCAATAGCAGTAAAAAGACATGTGAAATTAACAGGTATTAGGATTAGACAGATAGAACATAAAATATCATTATTCGCTGATGATGTAATTCTTTTTCAAAAACATCTTGAGAAATCAATACCTGCGTTATTAGATCTTATTAATACATTTGGAAACATTTCTGGATACAAAATTAATTAAAGCTGCAAGCAGCATTTAGCGGTGTTCAAGCAGTTAAGGCCTTTAAGGCCGTTAAGCACAAAAGCATCAAAAGGCATTAAGTTTTATTTAGCATACATTTTAACACTGACATAACAGATGGAAAAGACCATTTACAGCCAATACAGGCAATTTACCATAGGAAATACATGGGTTTAAAGCTTTTCAACAGTTATAGCGCCACCTATTGTCCGATCTCCATAAAACTTTGCATGCTTGTTCATGATGTTGTCACATATGCTCACCAATTTTTGTGAAGTTCTGAGTTTTTCTTTATGATTTATAGGCTTTTGAGTGTATTTTGACACGCCCCCTTTTCTAAATGACCCTGTTACAGTGAACCAAAGGGCAAAGTTCAACTTTTTTTCGATAATTATTGATCTAGAGAGTCCAGAGAATTGTCCTAGACTGGTCTGGTTCCGATCGGGCCAAAAACCAGGGACTAGTTCGCAAAAGTAGGTTTTGGACAAAATTGGCCATAACAAATTTTTTTTGCTCAAATCGAGCAAAATATACATCTTGTCCGTCTTGAGCCAAGGAGCACAGTGGTGTAAACAACTTGATTCTAAGTCAAACGGTCCAGGAGTTATGAGCAATTTAGTACTTTTGGTTGCTGTAGCGCCACCTACGGGCCAATCAGGGTCATACTCTGATAGGTTCTCCCCAAACTGAGGCCCTACCACCTGGCCAGGTTTCAAGTCTCTAGGCCTTACGGTTTGGGCTGCACGATGCGTTTTAGTTTTTTTTTTTTTTTCAAATAGCAATTACAATAGGTTTTCAGCACTTCGTGCTTGAACACCTAATAATTCTAAAAGCTCCATTCTATATCTAAATGAAATTGACAGACAGCAACCTAGTAAGTTTGCTGTAACCTTCAATATTGTTGATTGTTTCACATACCTAGGTATAAGAATTGTACCAAAATTAGAAGAAATTGTGCAAGTAAATTAGGATCCAATTTTTGAAAATGTTAGCTGCTTTATAGAAAGATGGATGTCCCTACCCATATCTTTAATCGGCAGAATAAATATCTTGAAAATGAACGTTTTGCCAAAATTTTTATATTTATTCCAGAACATCCCTCTACCTCCCCCTAAAACTTCAAACTACAAACTGGAAGCCTGGAGATTGGATATTAACGAAGATATTCAGATGGAGGCCTGGATGGAAGCATGTAAAGAGGCTCAATCACAAACAATGAACACACGTCTGAAACTGCTACAATATAAGTGGTTGATGCGGATTTATTTAACTCCAGTTGTACTGCATAAATATAATGAAAATGTCCCTGACACTTGCCTAAGATGCAGTGAGTCTAAAGGAACATTATATCATTGCATATGGGAGTGCGAAGAAGTCAGAACATTTTGGAAAGGTGTGAAAGAAATGATAGAGAAGATTCTTGATGTTAACATCCCATTGTCACCTTTACACTTTCTATTACATTTATTTCCTAAGGAGATCAAGTTAAAAAAGAAAGAGTATATATTTATAAATATATGCATCCTTCAAGCAAAACGGCTTATTTCTTTAAATTGGAAGAGTATTTGTGCACCAAGTATGGACATTGGCTAAAAGAAATGGTAACAAATATGTCAATGGAAAAGATGACTTATATTTGTCACAGTGTCTGGTTGTGTTTCCCTGGGTTGTCACTAGAGGTCCTCGTTTTCACGGTGTCTTTCACATTTGACTTCATTTCCCAGCATTCTGTCTGTCACTCATCAGTTCATTGCACTCAGCTGTTTCCCATCACATTGTTAGATCTGTGTGTATATATTCCCTGTCTGTGTCAGTGTTCATAACGGAGTCCTTGTCATATGTTACCACTTCTAAGCTCGGTGTCCCTGCTTGTTCTTGTTTTATTCTTATGTTTTTGATTGGTTCTTGAGTTTTGACCCCTGCCTGGATGACTATTATTTTGGATTACCCTCATTATTAAACATACTGCAATTGGATCTTTTGCGTCACGTGACAGAAGGACTCCGTCAAACCCAGATCCAGCTGTATGTTTTTTTTCTGTATGTATGTTTTATGTATCTCTTCCCCAGCCATCGAGCGGGAGAGAAGGGAGTTTTTTAGGGGGACCGGGTTCGTCAAGTTTCGCGGGACCCGTGGAGGTCGCTGTGGAGGAGGTAGTCGTGAGACGGTTCACGTCCCGTCTGCCCAGCCAGAGACTGTTCACGTCCCGTCTGCCCAGTCAGAGATGGATCAGGAGATACCCATTCTTGCAGCCGGGGGTATACTGAGCGACTATTTGGAGCGTTTGGCTCGGATCCTGCCTGTGTTCGCTATTCCAGAGTCTGTGCCAGTGTCTGTTCCAGAGCCGGAGCCAGTATCGTCTGTTCCAGAGCTGGAGCCAGTGCCTGTTCCAGAGCCGGAGCCAGTGTTGGTTCCTGAGCCGGAGCTGGAGCCAGTGCGTGTGCCAGAGCCAGTGTCTGTTCCAGAGCCGAAGCCAGTGTCTGTTCCCGAGTCGGAGTTAGTGTCTGTTTCTGTGTTTGTCCTGTGGCCGTTACTGTTTTAGTGGCTGTTCCGGAGCCGGAGCCGGTGCCTGCTGTTCCGGAGCCGGAGCCGGTGCCTGCTGTTCCGGAGCCGGAGCCGGTGCCTGCTGTTCCGGAGCCGGAGCCGGTGCCTGCTGTTCCGGAGCCGGAGCCGGTGCCTGCTGTTCCGGAGCCGGAGCCGGTGCCTGCTGTTCCGGAGCCGGAGCCGGTGCCTGCTGTTCCGGAGCCGGAGCCGGTGCCTGCTGTTCCGGAGCCGGAGCCGGTGCCTGCTGTTCCGGAGCCGGAGCCGGTGCCTGCTGTTCCGGAGCCGGAGCCGGTGCCTGCTGTTCCGGAGCCGGAGCCGGTGCCTGCTGTTCCGGAGCCGGAGCCGGTGCCTGCTGTTCCGGAGCCGGAGCCGGTGCCTGCTGTTCCGGAGCCGGAGCCGGTGCCTGCTGTTCCGGAGCCGGAGCCGGTGCCTGCTGTTCCGGAGATGAGCGAGCTCTTAACGCATTATAAGTCATCAGAGCAGCCATCAAGTGTTAGACAGTATTCTAGGTTATTACGTGTGGAAGTTTTTTGTCCAATAATTAGAATCTCTGTCTTTTCAGAATTTAGTAGTAGGAAATTACTAGTCATCCAATGTTTTATATCAGCTATGCATTCCGTTAATTTTGTGAATTGGTAAGTTTCGTTGGGTTTTGAAGAAATATACAGCTGAGTATCATCGGCATAACAGTGAAAGCTAACTCCATGTTTCCTAATGATATCTCCTAATGGTAGCATGTACAGAGTGAACAGCAGTGGTCCTAGTACTGAGCCTTGTGGTACGCCATACTGAACTTGTGATCGATAAGACATCTCTTCATTTACTGCTACAAACTGATAACGGTCAGTTAAGTATGATTTAAACCATGCTAATGCAATTCCACTAATGCCAACATAGTTTTCTAGTCTATTTAAAAGAATGTTGTGGTCAATGGTGTCAAATGCAGCACTAAGATCGAGTAACACTAATAGAGAGATACAACCACGATCGAATGATAAAAGCAAATCATTTGTGACTCTAATGAGAGCGGTCTCAGTGCTATGGTACGGTCTAAATCTGAAAAACCTTGCAGATATCATTTCTTTCTAGAAAGGGACACAGTTGTGAAGATACTGCTTTTTCTAATATCTTTTTTTTTCTTATCTGTTTTTTTTTTAACAAGCGGTTTTATCATAGCCAGTTTAAAGGTTTTTGGTACGTATCCTAGAGACAAAGATGAATTAATGATATTAAGAAGAGGATATATGACCTCTGGAAACATCTCTTTCAGTAGCTTAGTCGGTATAGGATCTAACATAGAAGTTGTCGATTTAGATGAATTAACGAGTTTGCAGAATTCTTCCTCTCCTATAGCAACAAATGAATCAAATTTTTCCTCAGGGAGACTACAATGCACTTCCTGATGCGGTACTGTATTTTGTCCCTGATATTATCAATCTTATAAGTGAAGAAGTTCATGAAGTCATCACTGCTGTGTTGCTTGGACACTTCTGAGCTTGAAGCTTTCTTTTTCGTTAGTTTAGCCACTGTTTCAAATAAATACCTTGGATTATGTTTATTTTCTTCTAATAGGTTTGAAAAATAAGCAGATCTAGCAGCTTTTAAAGCCTCTCTGTAAGCAATCGAGCTCTCTTTCCACGAAATCCGAAATACCTCTAGTTTAGTTTTCTTCCAGTTGCGCTCTTTCTGGCTGCTCTCTTAAGGGCCTGGGTGTGCTCGCTGTACCACGGCGTTGGAATATTTTCTTTAATCTTCTTTAAGTGCAACGGAGCAACTGCGTCTAAAGTGCTGGAAAAGAGAGAGTTAAACGTTTCTGTTGCAATATCAAGTTCTTCTAAGCTATCCGGGATGCTGAGATGATGAAACTGATTAGGAAGATTATTGATAAAACAATCTTTAGTGGCAGAAGTTATAGGTCTAACGTATTTATAACACGGAGTCGGCTTTGCAGCCTTGGCTAAATGTAATTTACATGAGACTAGATAATGATCTGATATGTCATCGCTCTGTTGCAGAATTTCAACGGCATCAACATCTATTCCATGTGATAATATTAGATCTAGAGTATGATTACGACAATGAGTAGGTCCTGACACGTGTTGTCTAACTCCAATTGAGTTTACAATGTCTTTAAATGCCAATCCCAATGCATCTTTTTCATTATCTACATGTATATTAAAATCAGCAACAATTAGTACTTTATCTGCAGCCAATACTAATTCTGATAGAAAGTCAGCAAATTCTTTGATAAAATCTTTATGGTTCCCAGGGGGCCTGTATACAGTAGCCAGCATAATTCTCAAATGTGATTTATCGTTTACACTATATATTTTTACATTAAGCACCAATACTTCAAAAGAAGTATATTTAAAGCTAGATTTCTTAGTGGTTTTGAAAATATTACTATAAATTACAGCAACACCTCCCCCTTTGCCTTTCGGACGAGGTTCATGTTTATAACTGTAATCTTGTGGGGTTGACTCATTTAAAATAATGTAATCGTTTGGTTTTAGCCAGGTTTCTGTCAAACACAGCATATCAAGATTATAATCTGAAATCATATCATTAACTATGAGAGATTCTGAAGTAAGGGATCGAATATTCAGCAACCCAAGCTTTATCATTTGCTCATTTGTATTATATCTGTTTTTTATTTGTTGAACATCAATTACATTTTTAACCTGACGTTTTTTTGGATTTCCAAATTCGGGGAACAGACACAGTCTCTATATGATGATATCTAGGTGAAAGAGGCTCTATGTGATGGGATTTATCTGACCTTGGTGACGTGAGGCCGCTAGCAGACGGTCGGTTTAGCCAGTCTGTCTGCTTCCTGACCTGAGCCCCAGATTGTCATGTTTTATCTTGTTATTTGGTGCGTGATTTTCCCTCCTTCATCTCTATAAATCATCTACACCTTCTACCTTATTTTGTTTACCATCTCAGGTAAGGTAAAGTATAGGTCAAATTCTGTACCAGATAATAAGTATTCAAATTAATACTTACAGTCTAGAAGAAAGACCCCTCTGTGGTTTAGTTCTTTTTTAGAAACGCAGAGATTTGTGGCAGGCAGGCTCTTTTTTAATAGTTATAAGTAATTTTATTACATTGAGTTGGTCAAAGTTTCCATACAAAAATGAGAAGTCAAAAATAAAAAAATCAGTTCACAAAGTTCACCAGCAGGTGTCAGGCTTGGATCATCAAACAATGGAGAGGCTGGCTCATCTTCCAGCGTCTAACACATACAAGGAATACTGCACTTTTTATAATGCATATTTCGTATCACACCTCTTTTTTTACATATTCAACAACATATGCACAATTTGTCCAATACCATATCTTGATCAATGATTAACTGCTTCAAGTCCTTCAAAGTTCTTTTATAAGAGGTCTTGTACTCCTTCATTCTTCTTCGTCTTCTCAACTCTCTCCTTCTTTTGGTCTGCAACACAGCACTTGAGGTAATACTTGCTTTCTTTATGCATTCTCAATACATTAACACTGGTTACATTTGATTAATTTGTTCTTTAATAAAACAATTCAATCAAATACGGCTTTGTGTGTTCTTTTATTATTTTCCAATAAAACATTTTATCAAATCATTTGTCTGTGTATTCTTTATAAACCCAATAAAACATTTAATCAAATCATTTGTCTGTGTATTCTTTATAAACCCAATAAAACATTTTTATCAAATCATGTGTTGGTGTCTTGTTCTTTTTTAGTCTACATTTCGTGAACAGTTCCTACATGTTTGTAAATAAAGGACTATACATAAAGTCTTGCATATAAAAGTTGTAATGAAAAACTAACTATAAGGTCTTATAAACAACTTACAATAAAGGTTGTAACACCAAATAAAGACTATTTATAAAGTCTTATAAACAGCTTACATATAAAGGCTGTAACACAAAATAAAAGACTATAAAGTCTTATAAACAGCTTACATATAAAGGCTGTAACACAAAATAAAAGACTATTTATAAAGTCTTATAAACCGGGATAAGTGAACAAATTGCATGTTTCTCACAACATGCCCCTCATGCAATTTATTCCCTTATTTCCAAATTCAGGTGGGCCATGTAACACCTATTCTCTTTATCGTATTTTGCCAATTGAGCATACATTTGCCCTGTTTCGGTACATACGTTCTTTTGAAATATGTTCATGTACTTCCCCATCCATGGTCTTCTATTTTTTGGTCTCATTAATTTACTTCCAATTATTTTTCCTCTTATAATAGTTCCAGAAGGCCAGATTTCTGTGCTTTGCTTTATCATAGTTAAGTAACATCCAAATGTCCTAGTCATCCATCTCCCATTAGTTACTTCGTGCAGACACGCCCCCATCATTCGTCCATCAGGTGTCTCACATATGAAGGTGCGGCTCCTTCCGTCATTCACACAAATCCTGCATAAGCTGAATGTCGGAATCAGGACTGTCGGTATCTCTACCTTGCCTCGAGCCGCTTCCCCTCTCCCGGAGTGCTGGTGAGCCAATTGTGATGCATCATTTCTTTGTGCTATAAGATAAAATGTCCCATCAAGTTTAATCACTCTCAAATCGTTGCTAATATGTTTTGCTTGCAATCTATGCACAAACGACTGGTCTCCCTTCTTCCAGACTTTATGTGCTGACAAATCACTGTACCTCTCTTTGACCTCAGGGGGGAGTACTTTGAACATATGTCTGTATCTATCCATCATCACCACATTTATTTGTTCTACCAGCTCGCACACATCAACACAATATTCCATGGTGTCTCGCTCGTTGTACCAGATCACCATGCTTGTTTTCTCGAAGCAAGTGTTACATAGACCCCCCATTCCTAACATAACAGCTCTTTTGAGCCTGAGCAGCTCGTGGCACTTCAAGCATTCGCTTGACCTAATCACAATCCAGTAGTTTCTGCGCTTTGATAGCCCTTGGCCAGTAGAGGTCCCCCTAAGCTCCTATAAACAGATCGTATTTCAATATACATGTATACATACATATTTACTTCATTCTTATTTATCTATCTTCTCTTTTTCCTTTATCTTACTCTTCATCTAAATTCAAATTATATCTTTGCAATATAATCATTGTATATCTACCAGATTTCCAAAGTCATCAAGACTGTCCCAGGTGCTTTCTGCTTCTTCAGCCATTCTCAGTCTGCTATAAGCCATATTACGTCCTTTCTCCTCGAGCCTCTAGGTGGTATGGTCACTGGTCAGACATAACTTCTATTATAACTCCTAGTCCCACCTCCATGCTCAGATGATCTCCCAATGGTATTCATCTCCACGTTATCTGAATTAGCCACACCCCGGTCACAGCATTTGATGTATTTACACAATTTCCAGATTACGGAAATGCATGTTCTAAACAGTCTTCCTAATCCTGTACATTCAATAAGAACTAACGCAAACAAGATTGTCACCATTGTTAATATTAATTTGAAATTATTGGCCATCCATCTTAATGCGTTGAATGTGCTACTTCCAAATCCTGCCATGTTTAGAACTTTCCTTTGTACGTCTTCACTCATTGACGACCACTTGTCATTTATCTTTCCTTCTATACTCGCTATTGCTTTTGGTGGCTCCATGTTCATCTTTCCATTGTTATAATATTGGGTAACACTTTAGAATACTGTATCTTACTTACTGCATAACTAATAAGGAATTATTGAAGAACTAGTAGGTAATTCTTCATCAACTACTACTTCACTGCTGTTAACTACTAAGGAAGATGTGTTAACTAATCAGTATGTTATAGAATTTTATGATTGTGTTAAGTTACAGTTAGTTAATCAATAACTAATGAATTCTGTCATACCTCCTGAAGAACTACTACTAATTATCTACTAATTAAGGTCCAAGAAAAATAACTAAGAAGTAACTAATGAACAGTCATACAAAACTAACCTTAGATTCGTTTTTATATTTTATATACAGTACTGTGTGTGTCTGTTTTCCTCAGCATAGAATGCCATTCAGTACTTTCATGTATTTTAGCAACAACTGAGGGGAACTGAAAATATAGGGAACTTATTGGTAATTAATAAAGAATTATTAGATTATTCTTCAGGAATTATTTATAACCTGGAACAGTATTCTAAAGTGAAAATACAGGGAACCCATTAGTAAGTAATACATAATTATCCAGGAATTAGGCTACTTATAACCTGAAACAGTATTCTAAAGCGAAAATATAGGGAACTTATTAGTAATTAATAAAGAATTACTATATAATTCTTCAAGAATTACTTAGAACCTGGAACAGTATTCTAAAGTGAAAATACAGGGAACCCATTAGTAATTAATAAATAATTACCACATACTTCTGACTCAAATAAGCTTAGCCTACTGTAAAAAAACACTATTAACGTAATCATCTAAACCTTTGTAAAATACACTACAATGACTTGTTTAAGCTACATGATATCTTCCTTTATTTCAGATGATATTTTGTTTTAACATGTATGCTGCCTACATTTAAACGCGTTTAAGAAACATTTTAAAATCAAAAGTTAAACCTTTAAAAGTAATTCAAGTAATCAACTGGTCTCGTTTCCACGGCATTGGTGCTGGATCTCTTGCGGGAGCTGGGCTCGTGTTCGGCGGGAAAACTGCTTTAACTTCAGACCGCAATGCACCAAATCGGCGGCGCTGAGAACTCTCCAGACGAGGATGCAAATGCCCGCGCTCTTGCATCACCAAATCACAGTAAAATGTAGACCACCGCAATATTGCCGGAACTTGAATGGTGCAAAATAAGTTAGTAAAAAGTATATTATTATACTTAGTTCTAATACGTTTTAAAGTAGCCTACTTAAAAATTAATTATTTTTTAACTTTTACTAAGGTAGTTTTGAAAATGGCCTAATTATAATTTTACATGGAGTAATATTTTATTGGGGTATCTGTACTTTTGCTCAATCACTTGATTTGTGTACTTCTTCCACCACTACAATGCTAAAAAACACCTGGATTATTGTAGTGACTGTGTATGACTGTTCATTAGTAGTTACTTCATAGTTATTTTTCTTGAACCTTAATTAATAGATAATTAATGGTAGTTCTTCAGGAGGAATGAAAGAATTCATTAGTTATTGATTAACTAACTGTTACTTAACACAATCATAAAATTCTATTACATACTGATTAGTTAACACATCTTCCTTAGTAGTTAACAGCAGTGAAGAAGTAGTTAATGAAGAATTACCTACTAGTTCTTTAATAATTCCTTATTAGATATGCAGTAAGTAAGATACAGTATTCTAAAGTGTTACCTAATATTGTTTTCTTGCCAACATAAAATAAAACGGAAATGGTGGCATGCACCGACCGTTCTCCTGTGTACTGAAGTTTGCCATTGGATCTGCATAAATCTCTTTGTCGGTTATTATTGGTTCAGACACTACCCTGCATATTCCTTGATTTATTTCATTCCTCCTCCAATTTCCATCTACTTCTGTATCAGCGCATGTCCATCCAGTATAAAGCCAGGATTCGTGGCCTTTATACATAAAGACAGACCAAAACTGATTATAGTTAGACATTACTCCTTTCTGTGCTAACTCTCCATAATAGTTCCAGGAATTCCTGTATACTGGTTTGGGAATGTCCTCATTCCCATGATACTCTCTTATTCCTTGGGGAATTTTCCACCACATGAACTCTGGATCACCTTTGTATCTCATTCGAACTATGGGCATTGGATAATACTTCCCTAACCTGCCGTTACTATACTGGACATTTACACCTGGTTGTTTTAATCCAGATTTGTCACTTATGTCTATAATCTTAGTTGGAAATACTCTCTCCTCTTTCCTAGTGGCCACATCCTCTAGCAAATCAAACAGTCTAAATTGGATTATCATCTGATCTGTTACTCCACTATCTTCCGTTATTATATCTATCCATAGTTGAGTTCGTCTCAGCATTGTCATCAATTTTACACCCTCACTCTTCACTCCACTTTTACTCATAAAGACTAACCAATGAGTTTTGCTACTACTCTTTTTTTCTAGTGCATCTTTATTGTAATTAACTTCACATTTCCATTGGTCTATGCACACGCAGCCGATCCAATTCATCTCATTGGCCTTGCAATCTTGATTTTTAAATTTCTCAACCAATTTCTCTATTACTCTATCTCTCCAAAGATTGTGCAGCTTCCAATTATACCTTGTTTTAGCACACTCATGAATTTTACTGTCGGGACATTTCTCCCAGAATTGATCAGTCTTGATACTTATTTGATAGAACAGTTCCTTCTTTTCTCTATATCTATTTCTTGCCATTCTTGCGACTTCCGCCATTCTTGTTGTTTCACTATACCATTTTAATCCTGGAATTGGGTTTCTTAGATTTTCCAATGTCTCATACATTGTATATTTCTCTCTTGTAAACTCCTCCTTACATTCTTCCCCAATGTATCTGTCCTCCATACTTTTTGTTCCTTTTTCACTTGTTGGTATGCTAATCTCAGGCTTTGGCTCACTCTGTTTTTCACTTTGTCTTTCTAGATCAATCTTTTCACTTTTGAGATTATCTGTGTCTAGTTCATAACTCGGTTCTATATACTCCGTGTTAGGCTCCTCACTTTCCTTCATTTCCTGGTCCTCTCCAGTTCCAGTATCATCTAGCTCAATCTTGATCCACAACACCAATATTCCAACTCCAATTGTTATTATTGCACCCAAAAACATGGGTCTCTTGGCACAAGCTTGTTTCCATTGTCGCGTCCCTTTGGGATTCCTTGACCTCTCAGGCCTTCTCTGGTTCCCGGACTCCATGTTCTGTAAGATAACAAGCTTCTCTTGGTCATTAATCTTTAAGTGCCAAAGTAGCTCTTAAATCCTCACACCTTTGTCACCTCCTTTTTTGCCACTGACTATCAGTGTTAGGTGTTGAATAGATTTTCAATACTTAAACCTCACTTAATTCCCCCTTCTTGAAAATCCATCAACATCCATTGCTCCCCGAGGTACAAGGTCCATAATTACATTGTTTGATATCCAGCCATTTTATTTATTCTTTGACCATCTCATGTTATCAATGTACATGTTTGCACCTATATTTATGCCAGCTCTGCCATTTGTCTCTTTGTGAATCGTTTTCTCTGCCATATACGTATTTGGTCATAGCTATTTATAATCATTGATTCTTAGGTTTTTGGATCATAACCTTTTTGTTCCATCCAGAAAACATTTAATTACTTGCAAGCCAACTGACGTTAATATTTATGATCAGTCTCTGGCTTGTTGCTGCTCCAAGTCTTCTGACCTTTCCTGCCCTTGTCAAAGCGGTAGGTATCTATTTTACGATCATTTAATTAGAATCAGATTTCTTTTACTCCACACTCCATTCTGTTCTAGTTTTACAGTGTGTTACTATTTTTATAATTCGATCTTTTTTAGTAATCAAATCTTTAAATGGTCTATTTGGATGTTTATTTTGTAACTTTATCCACACATAGTCTCCCACCTGACATTTGTCATCAGGTTGCTTCGTTTCAATTCTAGTTTCTCTGTCTCCTCTATTCATATTTACATAGTACAGGGCCTCCTCTATATGTTCATCCCATTCTGTATATTATAGTTAGCTCTGAAAAAACTTTTTAGGCTACCAATTGATCTTTCACTCAATCCATTGGTCTCTGGTTGATAACGAACTGACTTAATCAATTTAATATGTTTGTCGGCTAGCCAATTTTCTAATTGTCCTCCGACAAAGTATGATCCATTATCCACCCTTATGGCCTCTGGCCTATTCCAGGCTGACATTAATTCTTGCAGTGCTTTTATTATATTTTTTGCATTAGGATCTTTCAATGGTTTTGCCCATATTTTATTCAAATATGCTTCAACTGCTATCAAAATAAACCTATTCCCTGATTTTGTACGAGGATTTAGTGGACCAGCTATATCTAAATCCCATTCTACATTCTCTCTATCAGGAATTATCCGACCATAATCTGTTCTGATAGTTCGATTGTATCCTTTCTTCATGCAGCTCTCGCATTTTAATTTAATCTCCCTATATTTTTTTCCTCCAATTTGGGATGTCTATATTGTTATCTGACAATATTTTTCCCATTAGGTTCATACCATGGTGTTTTAAGCAGTCATGCAATTTTTGAATTATATCTGTACCTTCTTCTTTGATGATAATAATTCTTCTTAGTCTGGCTAGTTTATCAACAGCCTCGTTCCCTTGGGATAGTTCAGTCTGCTCCTTTGAATGTCCTTTTTGATGAATTACGACTAGGTCCAAATCCTTTACAAGATCATCTATCTCTTTCCACATTTCTTCATGTTCAATGGGTTTTTTATTAAATTTGTGAAATCCGTTTTGTCTCCAAACATTTAAATTTTCATTCAAACTTGTTTCTACATACTTGCTATCAGTTACTATTATTATCTGATTGTCATTAATTTCCTTCACTTTCTTTAGTGCCTGTAGGACTGCCATTACTTCTGCACTTTGAGCTGTTCCTGGAAAAGATCCTTTGCCCGTTATTTCATTACGCTTTTTTCTCCTTATAATATATGCCCAGTGAGCTTCCTTGTCTGCTAGAGTCTTTGATCCATCTGTGTATATCACTGTTCCCTTAAATGATGGTAGTTTGATTTTTTGGCATTTTTTACGTTCCTTGTTTAGGATGGTTATACTTGGATCTAGTAATATATTTTCCCATCTTTGCCATCGAGTATTTTGGGCTTTAGCATCTTTGATTTTATTTTTACTTAGATGAGCCATTACCCTTTCATCTGTATTAATTATTATTTGTTGACCTCTTGCCAATCCTTTAAGCTCTGAATATCTTTTACTGATTGCGACTAATTTCTTCTCGACGGGTAGAAATTTTTTCTCTGGATCTTCCCAATTTCCAGTCATTATACGTATAGGTATAATACTCTTTGTATTTCGCGTGATTAGTTGATAACCTATGTCATCTATGTCTAGGTCCACTTCTAAATCTTTTTCGTCATCTCTCCCTTCCAATTGTCCTGAACCTAGAATAGCTTCTTTTAAATCACAGAGAGCATTTTCAGCTTCCTTAGACCAATTTAATTTATTGCTTTTAATTGTCGCATATATAGGCTTTGTCATTTGACTAAATTTAGGAATTACATCTCTAACATAATTCATTAGTCCCATCACTTGCTGTACTTCTTTAACACTTTCAGGTGTTTTCATTTCTGTTATTCTTTCCTTCATTGTCTGTGTAATTCCCCTGTTGCCTGCTGATACCCAGAATAGGAATTCAACTATGTCCGTCATGACCTCACTTTTCTTTATATTTATCCTCAATCCTGATTTTGAAATCCGTCTTAATACCTCTTTTACGGTTTCTACATGTTCTTTTTCATTTGTACTTATTATCAGAATATCATCAATATAAATATCCACTGGTAAGTCTTTCAATATTTCCATTATCACACTCTGAAATACCACTGATGCATTTATATATCCTTGTGGAAGTCTCTGATAAACATAATGTTTGTTATTCACAGTAAATGCAGTTTTTTCTTGACTGTCTTCTTTAAGTGGAATGGCCCAAAATCCATTAATTAAATCTAATTTTGTAAGGAATTCGCCATCTTTTAATCTTTCAATTGTATCTCTGGCATGAATCAGGTAACGATGGTCTGGTTTTGTCAGTCTATTAAGAGCCTTGAAGTTCGTAACGAGGCGAAATCCCCAAAATCCCTGATTTCCAGGTTTTGGAACTAATTGAATAGGACTATTAGTAACTGCTGAAGCTACTTCTTTTATAACTCCTTGCTCCAACAATTCTTGTATTGTTTGATTCAATTCTTCCTTACCCAATTTATTAATTGGATACTGTCTTTGAGGTTTATGTATTCCACCTATAATCTCGTGAGCAAAACTGTCACTAACTTTTCCACAATGGTTTTTAAATTTCCCACATGGGGTTTCCCTTAATGCTTGTATTAATTCATCTTTAGATTTCGTGCCCCCAATCATTTTTTGTTTGATACGACTTAATTCTTCCTCTACATTTACTTCTTTCATTCTCAAAACTTTTTTTAAGGTCTCTACCTGCAAGTAGGTTTTCTTCTCCTTTTATCATATTTACACGGAATTTCTCTCCCATCCGTTCTTCTTCTATTTTCCCATTATATGTTTGGACTAATATTTTATCTGTATAGTGTATTGGCTCTGTTGTTGAGGATATCTGTGCTCCTGTATCTAACATAAATTCTATTCCTTTTATGTTCACAAATAATTCCTCATTTCTCTCCAAGACCCTCTCATTACAGATATTCTCTTTCAACAGGCCAAGATCCCTTCATTGTTTCAGTCTTTCTGACTTCTCTATTTCCTCGATTCTTTCTTGCACTTCTGCAGCTGTTTGTATTTTTTCTTCGGGAACTATTTTGTTTCTTCCAAATCTTTTTACATTTAAGCTTGTGGATTTGCGCTTCTGCATCACTTGACTTCTCTGCTCTGGTGTAATTTTCCCCCATTTATCATCTGGGATAGAGCTGGACTTCTGCTCGGTACCCTTCCGATTAGTTTTAAATGTATTCATGGCACCACTATTCTTTTGCCAGGTTGTTGCCTTCTGATTCCATGGCTTTGGTCCATCCACCCTACTTCTTTCACCTTGTCTGGCTTGAAATCGGGTGTTATAGGTCTTCACACTATTCACCTGAATTTTTGATTGTTTCCTTATTTCCCCTTTCTGTGGTTTTTGAATCCTTTTATTTTGGGTCTCCTTTCTTTTCACGAATTGAGTATTTAAATCATACTCAGCCAGTCTCTCTTCTATTTGTTTTTTTAGTTGTTGTATTTAGGATCGTAACTAACTTATAACCTCCTGGTATTTTACGTCCTACATCTCTTAGCAGTCTTACTTTGTCTGACATTGGTATCTCATCTTCAATAGATAACCAAACACTTAACAGAGGTACCTGATCCTTATTGGCATTAATCAGCATATCTCGCCATTGTGCATATTTATCTTCTACTCCAGTTAGGTTTCGAACCTTTGACAGTGCCTCTGCAGAGATAGCATGGCCTGTACATGTACCTATGCACTAGTCGAGTTATTGCCTCTGAGCCTAGGCCCGCTTGTGTTGCGGCTTTAATTATACGATCTGTATAACTACTGTAGTCCTCTCCTGATCTTCTCACCCCCACTTGTTTTCTAACAACATTTGTTAGTTTTAACTCTAACAACTTCATTTGTACTTCTTGTTCATTGTTTCTCTGAGGAGTACTAAAATGCAGTTGCCTGACCGGGCTTTCTCCCTCACTAGGGGTTGCAGGTCTTCTTAAATCATACTGATTTATTTCTGCCTCACTTTCATATTCCCAGTCGTCTTCTACCCCTCTGTTCAGATTGTCTATGGCCCTTAGACCCTTGGTAGTCTCTAAGTCTCTCTGGAGTTTTTTATTTTTGTTTATTAATGTTTTGATGACATTATCCATTTCTATGACTATTTTCCTGTTGTACTCGTACCCTTCCTGGAACAAGGTTTGTTTCCCTGACTTTGACCATCCTTCCTGGTCGGCTATTTGCACTGCAGATGGGGATCTACTAGCCGTTTTTATTTGACCATAGGTCAAATCTCTTTCAGGTATTACTTTTTTATCCCATTTGCTTAGCAACTCTCTGTCTCTTTTTTCTCCACTCGGATTTCGATATTTAATGCCTTTAAATTCCATCTCCGGCCAATCATTCTGTATTTGCTTGGTCACTCTTTTTAGTTGTACTTTACTACCCTTTTTATGTTTCAACCTAGTCTCTTTTCTGAGCATCGGTTCATCCTCGCTGACTTCATATTCTGTATTTATTCTTGTGGAATATAATGCACTAGCTCCCTTCTCTCCATTCACTCTCTCTTCAGAACTTTCTGAGTCTGTACTGCTCACCTCTCGTTGTTCTGTCACTTCTATGGGAGTTTTATCCGCAAACTCTGACCCTTCTTGCTCACTTTTTATCATTTTTTTGTATTCCTGTCTGAATTCTTCTCTTTCTCTATCTGTCATCAGCAAGTTTACTTTCAAGATTTCTTCTTTTGAATTACTGATCATTCCTGATATTATTCCTCTTATCATTGGAGTACCAGAATGTCCAAATTGCTCTGACCCTGTCAAAGTCATGTGCAATTCCTTTATTTTATTCTCATTTGCTATGTTTATCAGTGAGGACATTATGGTCTCCATTTCCTTTTCTGATTTTCTAGTTGTGCACAGTTTCTTTCTACAGTCCGTCATTACGGCATGAGCTATTAACTGCCAGTATGGAGCACCAGATGTTAACCTCACAGATCCTACTGACTTCAACTTCAGTAATTGTTTTACATTTTCTATTTCCTTTAGAGCTTGTGCATCTAACATATTCTTAATCACATGTGCTTCCTGACTTTCTTCATTGCCATTTAAGACTATTATGCCCCCTCGGGTGTCTTGTATTGCTCCATCATAGATCATTACATCAATTTTTCCGATTCTTATTCTTTGTCTATTTAGCTCCTTGCCTCCTATTGTTTCCTCCATATTTTTATGTTTCTTCAGACAGAGCTTTCTCTTGTTCTCTTTCAAGATGAACACTTTTTTCTCTATTTAGTTGTTCTGCTGACATTTTCTTCAGTGTTCTATAATCAGTATCATATATTGTGACCGTTTCTTCATTCGGACTTTTCGACAATATATTCTCTATTTCTTTGTCTTTGCACTGTATATAAACAGAGCTTTCTCTAACGATTCCTACGTTCTTTGCCCACTCCACTACTTCAGTAGCGATTTTTGTTTCGTTGGACTTTTCTTTGCTTATTTGTTTTCTGGATGGAAGCCAAAGTAGAAATAAATTACAATCTATTTCTATTAGGCCCTACTGACTTATTTTCTTTTAACGCTCTTTCTTCCCATATAATTACTCTGGGATCATTCCATGTATATACCCTTACATGGATTTGATTTTGTACTGCAGATTTCATTCAACGACGTGCACTTCGCTGGACAGTTTTTGCAGTTTACTCTAAATCCCCACTTATTGGATTTAGCTAATCTCTATTATGCGTTAGTCATTGAAGTTTCTAACCTCTCGTTATACTACTTCTTTTAATAGGGCTAACGTTTTCCCGTTTTCCTATTTCACATAGTTCAATAGAGATTTTTAGTAGTGTCGTGCATGCACTTTATAACCCTGACCAGGTTATTTTAATAATTCTACGGTGAATTATTGTTTGTCTATAAGATTCCTTCTTTTAAACTTGTTCTCACTTTTGAGATCTTAACACTACTTATTTGTATAACCTTTCCATTAGGTTTTACAAATTCGTTTCTATTTGATTATTATGTAACTACACAATAATCTCCGTTCTTTCTTTTAGCACTTGGTTATTGATTTTGGCCAGAAATCAATAATCAATGTGCCCCGCGTTCTGGGCGCCATGTTATTTGGTGCGTGATTTTCCCTCCTTCATCTCTATAAATCATCTACACCTTCTACCTTATTTTGTTTACCATCTCAGGTAAGGTAAAGTATAGGTCAAATTCTGTACCAGATAATAAGTATTCAAATTAATACTTACAGTCTAGAAGAAAGACCCCTCCGTGGTTTAGTTCTTTTTTAGAAACGCAGAGATTTGTGGCAGGCAGGCTCTTTTTTAATAGTTATAAGTAATTTTATTACATTGAGTTGGTCAAAGTTTCCATACAAAAATGAAAAGTCAAAAATAAAAAAATTAGTTCACAAAGTTCACCAGCAGGTGTCAGGCTTGGATCATCAAACAATGGAGAGGCTGGCTCATCTTCCAGCGTCTAACACATACATGGAATACTGCACTTTTTATAATGCATATTTCGTATCACACCTCTTTTTTTACATATTCAACAACATATGCACAATTTGTCCAATACCATATCTTGATCAATGATTAACTGCTTCAAGTCCTTCAAAGTTCTTTTATAAGAGGTCTTGTACTCCTTCATTCTTCTTCGTCTTCTCAACTCTCTCCTTCTTTTGGTCTGCAACACAGCACTTGAGGTAATACTTGCTTTCTTTATGCATTCTCAATACATTAACACTGGTTACATTTCATTAATTTGTTCTTTAATAAAACAATTCAATCAAATACGGCTTTGTGTGTTCTTTTATCATTTTCCAATAAAACATTTTATCAAATCATTTGTCTGTGTATTCTTTATAAACCCAATAAAACATTTTATCAAATCATTTGTCTGTGTATTCTTTATAAACCCAATAAAACATTTTTATCAAATCATGTGTTGGTGTCTTGTTCTTTTTTAGTCTACATTTCGTGAACAGTTCCTACATGTTTGTAAATAAAGGACTATACATAAAGTCTTGCATATAAAAGTTGTAATGAAAGACTAACTATAAGGTCTTATAAACAACTTACAATAAAGGTTGTAACACCAAATAAAAGACTATTTATAAAGTCTTATAAACAGCTTACATATAAAGGCTGTAACACAAAATAAAAGACTATTTATAAAGTCTTATAAACAGCTTACATATAAAGGCTGTAACACAAAATAAAAGACTATTTATAAAGTCTTATAAACAGCTTACATATAAAGGCTGTAACACAAAATAAAAGACTATTTATAAAGTCTTATAAACAGCTTACATATAAAGGCTGTAACACAAAATAAAAGACTATTTATAAAGTCTTATAAACCGGGATAAGTGAACAAATTGCATGTTTCTCACAACAATCTCTAAGACTATGAGCCAAATTAATAGAGAGAAGAGCAGCACCAGCGGAGGGATGGATACCATCTCTTTTCAACAGATCAGGCTTGCCCCAAAAACTTTTCCAATTGTCTATGAATTTTATATTATTCTGCGGACACCACTTCGACAGCCAACCATTGAGTGAGGCCAATCGGCTAACTATCTCATCACTCCTGCGTACAGGAAGGGGGCCAGAGCAAATTACAGTGCCTGATATCGTACTTGCGAGTTCACACACCTCTTTAATATTAATTTTGGTGATCTCCGACTGGCGGAGTCGAACATCATTAGTGCCGACATGAATAATGATCTTAGAGAATTTGCGATTAGCATTAGCCAGCACTTTTAAATTTGCTTTGATGTCAGGCGCTCTTGCTCCCGGCAAACATGTGATTATGGTGGCTGGTGTCTCTATTTTCACGTTCCGTGTGATCGAATCACCAATTACCAGGGCACAATCAACAGAATTCTCAGTGGGTGTTTCACTGAATGGGGCAAATCGGTTTGTTATGGGAATCGGAACGGAAGAGTGGTTCTTTGATCCGCGACTAGAACGATCTCTCACTGTCACCCATCTGCCCTGCTGCACGGGCTCTACTTAAGCCGTAACCGAATCATGTAAAGAGTTCACTATGCTAGGCGCATCCAAAACACTATCTAAAGATCTAGCATTCTTACCATCCTCAATTAAAGTTTGGATGCGTGTCTCTAGTTCTGAAATCTTCTCCGTCAGCCTGACTGTCTCCTTGCATTTATCACATATAAATCCTATATTGCCATCGGAGAAGGCTATACTAAACATATGACATGTGACACAGGTGACAATAACAAGACAAGAAGACATTACTCACCGTGTTTGTTGACTGATATCTTACTTACCTGGACTTTATGAACTCAAAGGCGCATGCGCGCGAGAGAAAATAAATATATAAATGAGCGCACGGTTGGCACGTTAGCAGGCTAACGTTAGCGAGTTACTAGCGTGCTCTGTTAGCAATAACGGAAGCTAGAGATGTAAGGTTAATCTGAGATGTTGGGTAAGCTGTATTTAGTAGTATAAACAAGTAGATAGTAAATGATGGCTCAAAACATAAAGAAATGCGAGGCTCAGGCGGAGCTTACAGCCTCGAAGCGAACAAACACACAGCAGGCAGCAAGGCAGACAGGAGCAATCGATCAGCCATCAGCCCAAAATTTTTTTTGGGGATAATGACAGGCTCAGTACCAGTACCAGAAATCTTGAACAGTAACGACCACAAAGACTGACACAAACACAGAAACAAACACCGGCTCAGGAACGGGAACAGACACCGGCTCAGGAACGGGAACGGGAACAGCAGACACCGGCTCAGGAACGGGAACAGACACCGGCTCAGGAACGGGAACAGCAGACACCGGCTCAGGAACGGGAACAGACACCGGCTCAGGAACGGGAACGGGAACAGACACCGGCTCAGGAACGGGAACGGGAACAGACACCGGCTCAGGAACGGGAACGGGAACAGACACCGGCTCAGGAACGGGAACGGGAACAGACACCGGCTCAGGAACAGGAACGGGAACGGGAACAGACACCGGCTCAGGAACGGGAACGGGAACAGACACCGGCTCAGGATTATCAGCCACTAGAACAGTAATGGCCACAAGGACAGACACAAACACAGAAACAAATATTGTCTCAGGAACAGCAGACACTGGCTCCGGCTCTGGGACAGCAGACACCGGCTCCGGCTCTGGGACAGCAGACACAGGCTCCGGCTCTGGCGGGTAGGCGATGGGCTCAGGCGCTGGCGTGCAGGCAACGGGCTCAAGCGCTGGCGGGCAGGCGACGGGCTCAGGCGTTGCCGGGCAGGCGACGGGCTCAGGCGCTGGCGGGCAGGCGACGGGCTCAGGGCATACCGGACTTGGAACTGGCTGGAGTGGGAGATCTTCCACGTGGTAGCTGGATCCACACGCCCACAGCGTGTGATCCACAAACTCCAAGGACATTTTTAGGTCCTTCACCAGAATTATTTGGGCTAGTGGGTCCTTATGTCAACCCCAGAAACTCCGTGTAAGTGCCTCTTCTTTCTGAATCACATCAGCATAGAGGCCTAGGTATAGCCCTGCATATTCCTCCAGAGAGAGCTCATTCTGGCAGAGGATATGTGTTTCCATGGGGCTCACCTTGTTGTTCCTTTTCCTTCTGCTCACTGCTCGCTTTTTTAAAGGTTGATCGTTCCGTCAGGGTTGTGCAGGTAACTGAAGACGAGGAAACATAATTTCCTCGCAGCTAGTTTAATAACAAACTCAGGATACAGGGAAATGCAGGAACTCAGTAAAAACACAACCATACATAGACGACCATCAACAAACACTGAGGGAAAACACAGGGCTTAAATGAACAGGGCCTAATGGGAAGATAAACTGAACACAGGTGAAGGGAATAGCTAATTAGACAGAGCGGGAAAACTAACAGGACTGAACCAAAATCACAAAGACAGGGGAAAACAAGATCACAAAACAGAACTCAAACACATTGAAAACGTGACACTAATAGCGCTTTTTTTTTCAAAGCAGGTTTTTTTCTTTTTCTTTATTGAACATGTAAAAAAAAAAAATAAGAACAAACAATCAACAAAAAAGATCATCAGCAGATGATCCAAATAACAGTCTTGTTCAAAGGGGTTAGGAAGAAGTCAGTATAACTTTTCTTGTCCTTCCCCCACTTCAATGATATTTTTTTAGCTACTCAATTGTTTGCATCACTTTCAAACTAACTAAAAATCAACAAAAAAAGAAAATCACTGTTCCAGCTCATATCCATCTAGGATTCTTTTTTTAAATAGAAATGTCAATTGCAATAAGTTTTTACATAACTTTAAATCATTATTACTGTTGTTCCAGGATAACACCCTGAGTTGTTATACAGTGGAACTTACTATTTGTTCGAATTAATGGTTTACTAAACATTGATATTCCTTTGAAATTTTGTTTTCTCTCAGTTGAAAAAGCTCTTGGATATTTCTAGGCAATTATTATGTGCTCTAAAAACAATTTGAATAGTTTTTTAGTCAATCAAATCTTTAAACTTTAATATTTTAAGTTTAATGAACAATGGGTTTGTTGGTTCTCTGTATGTAGTTTTGATTTGAATAGAATCAGGGAAACTACTCCCTCTTGGGAAGGTAAATTTTTAAGTGACTGGGAGTTTGTGTTACCCTTTATGTTTGTTATGCTGTTCGGTAACACTTTATTTTAAGGTGCTTGTACTAAGCAGTAATTAACAGTTAATAAGACACGTATAAGACCTTATAAGATGCATATAAGATGAATATAAGCATTAACTACTTCATATAAGGGTTAATTAAAGGTCCAGGCCCTGAAGAGATCAGGGGGTAACACTTTATTTTAAGGTGCTTGTAATAAGCAGTAATTAACAGTTAATAATACACTTATAAGACCTTATAAGATGCATATAAGATGCATATAAGCATTAACTAATGATAATAAATAAATTAAATTAAATAATAAATTTCTCAAGTATCAATACATTGCACTTTTAGAACAGCATAACAAACATAAAGGGTAACACAAACTCCCAGTCACTTAAAAATTTACCTTCCCAAGAGGGAGTAGTTTCCCTGATCTCTTCAGGGCCTGGACCTTTAATTAACCCTTATATGAAGTAGTTAATGCTTATATTCATCTTATATGCATCTTATAAGGTCTTATACGTGTCTTATTAACTGTTAATTACTGCTTAGTACAAGCACCTTAAAATAAAGTGTTACCGTAGTTTTTTAATCAATAATTTGCGATCCACAGTGTCAAAAGTTTTTTTGAGATCTAGAAATATCCCTACTGCATATTGCTTCCTGTCTATTACGTTTGTAACTTTTTCTATAAATTCTATTATTCCAAAAGAAGTTGATCTGTCAGCTCTAAAACTGTAATGAGTCTGGAGATCGAGTAGAATCCATCTGCAGCTTTATTAAAGAAACGTCAAACAGGTAGGGGTCAGGAAACAGCAAAACAGGGAATGCAGAGAGCAAGCACAAAGAGTAGTCAGGTAACAGGCAGAAGATCAGGGCAGGCAGCAAGAAACAATAATCCAGGGCAATCCAATCCAAGTCAAGACAGGCAGCAAACAGGCAGTAGTGAAATAACAATCCAAGGTCGGCAAACAGATCAACAAGATAGGGAAAAACGCTCAGTGATTACAGGCCGTGGCAATGCAATACTTCGCACTGAACTTCTGTTTGAGTGTGGCTTAAATGGAGAGTCTGAATGAGGTGCAGGTGTGTGCGCAATCAGTCCCAGGTATGAAGCATTATGGGAATTAGAGTTCCAGAGTAAACTAGTATTCTGGTGAAGGCTCCCTCTGGTGGTGAAGAGGAGGCGGTGCAGGAGCCCGCTCTGTAACAGAGCCCCCCTCCTGCGAGCAGCTCCTGAGGCGAGAAGGCAGACGACGCCGGGGTCTTCCACGGGGTCTAGGGGCCGGTTTTTCCGGGTATGTTTGATGAAACTCTTCAGTGAGTGATGGGTCCAGGATATCTCCGACATTGACCCAAGATTGTTCCTCCGGACCGTACCCCTCCCAGTCCACCAGGTATTGGAGGATGTTACCCCGGCGTCTGGAGTCCAGCACTTCGTGCACCCGATACGCCTCCTCGCCGTCAATCAGGATGGGTGAGGGGTCTGGAGCTGTAGCTCCCACTTCCGACACTCCTCTCGGCCCACCGGCAGGTTTCAACAGAGATACATGGAATGTGGGAGAGATGCGGTAGTCAGCAGGCAAATCCAAACGAAAAGATACAGGAGAAACTTGTTTTAATATCTGAAATGGTCCAACATACCTGGGGCTGAGTTTGCGGCAGGGAAGTCGAAGTCTCAGATCTCTTGTGGAAAGCCACACCCACTGATCAGCGCTGTATTTCGGAGCAGGGCGCCGATGACGATTGGCCTGTTGTTCTTGTCGTCTGACTGCATGAAGGAGATGAATATGAGCCTGATCCCAGATCACCTCGCTCTTGCGTAGCCACTCTGTGACAGATGGTAGTTCCGTTGGTTCCCCTGACCAAGGGAACAATGGAGGTTGAAAGCCCAAGATGCAGTTGAAAGGCGTAATACCTGTGGCAGGTTTGATCAGTGAATTTTGTGCGTATTCGGCCCAGAATAGATACCGACTCCACTCGGTTTGTTCCTTCTGGCAGTAGGATCTTAGGAAACGTGTGACATCCTGGTTCAGACGTTCTGTTTGTCCGTTGGATTGTGGATGGTACCCTGAGGTCAAACTGATGTTGATATTCAGATTTTTGAAAAATGCAGTCCAAACTCTAGATGTGAACTGGGGACCCCGGTCGGAAACAATGTCCTCAGGTAACCCATACAAGCGGAACACTTGGTTGCACAGAATCTCAGCTGTTTCTAGAGCAGTGGGGAGTTTGGGTAAAGGTATGAGACGGCAGGCTTTGGAGAATCGATCAACAATGGTGAGTATGGTAGTGTGTCCTTGCGATTTAGGTAGATCTGTGATGAAGTCAATCGCAATATGGGACCAGGGGCGGCGTGGTGTGGGAAGTGGTGTTAACAGTCCAGCAGGTAATTGTCTGGGTGATTTGGATGTATTACAGCTGACACAGTTCTTTACATGTATAGTGGTGTCGACCCGTAGCGTCGGCCACCAGAAGCGATTCTGCAAGAGGTGAATGGTAGCCGTGATTCCTGGATGCCCTGAACTGGGATTGGAGTGCACATGATCAAGGAGCCGGGGGCGGAGAGGTTCTGGAACAAACAATAAGTTATCCGGACATTCAGAAGGGGATTTCACCTGACTGTTAGCCTGTTGAATTTCCATGACCATATCCCACTGTACTGGAGCTACCAGTAGATTTGTCTGAATTATGCTCTCTGGAGTGTGATTCTGAATTGTGCCTTCTGTTTGACGTGATAGAGCATCTGCTTTGATATTCTTGGTTCCTGGTCGATATGTGACGGTGAATTGAAATCTAGTAAAGAATAATGCCATTCTGGCTTGTCGTGGATTTAGACGTTTAGCTGACCGTAGATATTCCAGGTTTTTATGATCGGTGAGAATGACAAAAGGTTGGCTTGCTCCTTCCAGCCAGTGTCGCCACTCTTCCAGTGCTAATTTTATTCGCGAGCAGTTCTCTGTTTCCCACGTCGTAGTTTTGTTCTGCTGGCTTAAGTTTGCGGGAGAAGAAGGCGCACGGGTACATCTTTTCTGGATTACCTTGTCGCTGTGATAGTACTGCCCCAACTCCTGTGTTAGAAGCGTATACCTTCCCCAATAAATTGGCGTTCAGGGTCTGGATGATGGAGGTTGGGTGCGGACGTGAATCGGGACTTGAGTTCCTTGAAAGCCTGTTCTGCTTCCTCTGACCACTTTAACCTAGTCGAATGACGTTTGGTCATCGCGGTTAATGGAGCTGCGATGATGCTGAAATTTCTAATGAATCTTCTGTAGAAGTTGGCGAACCCCAGGAAACGTTGTAATTCTTTGAGGGTTTGAGGTAGCGGCCAGTCCAGGACTCCCTTAACTTTCCTTTCGTCCATAGCGACCCCTTCATGACCGATAATGTAACCCAAGAAGGATGTACTTGTCTGGTGGAATTCACATTTCTCAGCTTTGGCATAGAGTTGATGTTGTATGAGTCGCTCAAGGACCAGCCTGACCTGCTGAATGTGTTCCTCCATGGAATTGGAATAAATTAGAATGTCGTCAATGTAAACGATCACCCACTTGTCAAGCATGTCTCTGAAAATGTCATTCATAAAGGATTGAAACACGGATGGACTGTTGGACAAACCGAAAGGCATGACCAGATATTCGTAGTGCCCACTAGTGGTGGAAAACGCCATCTTCCACTCGTCCCCCTCACGAATACGGATCAGATTATAGGCGTTGCGCAAGTCCAGTTTTGTGAAATACTGGGCCTTGCGGAGCTGTTCGAGTGCCGCAGGCACGAGTGGTAGAGGGTAGCGGAACTTGACTGTGATATCATTTAATGCCCGGTAGTCAATGCAGGGTCGTAGACCACCGTTCTTTTTCTTGACAAAGAAAAATCCAGCGGCAGCAGGGGAAGTTGAGGGTCTGATGAAACCTTTGGATAGTTCCTCCTGGATGTAGTTTTTCATGGCTTCGGATTCAGGTTGGGATAGAGGAAATATCCGTCCACGAGACGGAGAAGTATCCGGAAGGAGGTCTATGGCACAGTCAGTAGGGCGATGTTCGGGGAGCTGGGATGCCTTCTTCTTGCTAAGGGCTTCAAGGAGGTCTGTGTATACAATGGGTATGTTAGTCTCTTCATTGGATGAGGATTCAGGCTCTGTATTTTGCAAAGGAATGTGATTCACCTTCTGTAGTTGGTGACTAGGACTGATTGGATTCGAGGGCTCATTTTCCATCTCTTGAAGCGGGATGCGAGTCACAGGAGTCAGGCAGCGGTTCTGGCATAAAGAATCCCAATGTATGATTTGACCCTCCTTCTAGGAAATATGTGGATTATGAGCGTGTAACCAGGGATGCCCCAATATAATGGGATGATGGGGTGATTGAATGACATAAAAACTGATGATCTCTACGTGAAGTTTAATCTCTTCGGTGGTGTCCTGAATCCTTGCCTCTCCGAGGGGTCGGCCGTCTAGCGCCTCCACTGCCAAGGAGGAAAGACAAGGTGTTAGATTGAGTCTGCATTGTTCAGCAAATGTACGGGATATAAAGTTTCCAGCAGCTCCGGAGTCAATGAGAGCTGTGGTTCTGAACTTATTTCCTCTTATCGTGATAATTACTGGCAATTTGAAACTAGATGGATTCATAGGCATTTTAATGCGTGGACTCACCGAACGGGAACTGGCAGATGGACGGGTTGGGCATGCAAATTTCATGTGTTCTGATTGACCACAATACATGCACAATCTGTGTTGTCTACGGCGCTCTCTTTCCTCTGGAGTGATGTGAGAAAAACCAATCTGCATGGGTTCATGTTCAGTGGGTGTTTCGTGATGATATAGCTGCAAGGGTCGAACTGATCGTCGTGACCGAATTAGATTATCCACTTGAATGGCTAGATCAATGTATTCCGTCATAGTTCTCCCCTCATCACGGCAGGCTAATTCAGACTGGAGTTCCATGGTGAGACCTTTGCGAAAGAGAGTTTTCAAAGTGCTTTCGACCCAGTTAGTTTGTGCTGCGAGCGTACGGAAAGTTAGAGCATATTCGGCTGCAGTTTTACTCCCTTGAGTGAGAGATAGTAGTTGTTCCCCAGCGTCTCCTCTCTCAGAAGAATGATCAAAAACATTCTAGCGCTCGCCCCGTGAGCAGTGAACAAACGAACGCAATCCGGCTTGCGTCGGTGGTGTATAATGACGGTTGCTGCTCCACAAAGAGAGTACATTGAAGCAGAAATCCTTTGCATTTCGTGGGGTTTCCATCAAACTTCTCGGGGAAAGCCAGCCGTGGGTTTACTGAGGAAGTGGTGGCCGGTGGAGGATTTTCTGAGGGAGAACTGGCAGGTGCAACAGAAGGATTAGTGATTGCAGTTCGTAGTTCTTGCAGACCTTGAACCAGTTTCTCGGTGAGTGAAGTCAAATGACTAAGTTGATGATGATGTAGATCCAGACGAGATGCTTGAAAGGTGAGTTCGGTGGATATCTGCAGAACAGCTGCTGGATCAGTTGGTGGCGAAGTATTCTGTAATGAGTCTGGAGATCGAGTAGAATCCATCTGCAGCTTTATTAAAGAAACGTCAAACAGGCAGGGGTCAGGAAACAGCAAAACAGGGAATGCAGAGAGCAAGCACAGAGAGTAGTCAGTAGTGATGTGACATTTGAAGCGAGGCGTCGGAGCTTGTGTCGAGCAAAAAGGGGCGTGCCAGATGAAGCCGCGATTCGAGGCTTGTGTTGTTAACGTGAAAATCACGTGACTAATGGCAAACGAGGCCTCGGTTTGTGTGGAGACGTCATCGGTTCGGTCTGAGTGTCGTTTCCGGATAAAGGGGGTTCGAAACTCGCGCCTCCTTGTGGGTGTTGCAGGAGTAGTAGAATCAGTTGTAGTAGCGTAAGCGAGTCAGAGAGTTAGAGTTAGAGAGTTGTTTCATCGTCGTTATTGTGCAATATATGTGTTAGGGCTGTATATTATTACATTATATCAGGTTAGATTAGTTATAGTATATTGTTAGTATTAATTATAGTAGCTATATTATAGTATTGTTATATTAATTAGATAAGATTATTTGGATTGCTTTGGATTTTTGGATTTTGGACTGGACTGCTTTTTGATTTGGATTGCCCTTTTGGAATTGTTTGCCTTTTGTGACCTCTTCCTTTTTCCTTGTAATGGAGCCAGCAAGAAAGAGGAAATCCTCCCCTGTCTGGGAGTTTTTTGAAATGGTTGCTCACAATAAGGTACAAACACAATTTGTATTATTTTTGTTATTATTATTATTTTACTGTCTTTATATAATAATCCTCACTATATGGCTGTATTATATTTAATGTCTATTCATTTATGTTTCAAGGTGAAATGCTTGCTGTGCCTAAAGGAGCTGACATACAGCAATAACACCTCCTCTATGCTCAGGCATTATCGAGCACTGCACGAGCATGCACAGACTACTAACAATCCACACAGTAGTCAAAGTAATTGATAATAATCATTAAAAAACATTATTTAAATAATGTTTTAGGCTCCTACAATACACCTGCATTTTATTTTATTATAGATTCCAAAAAAGAAATGGTGAATGAGGCCCTGGTGAACATGGTCATCAAGGACTCCCAACCCTTTTCCATTGTGGATGATGATGGATTTAGGGAGCTCCTGCATGTGTTGGATCCCACTTACGTGATCCCAACTAGAAAGGTATGTGATTAATAAAGTGGTTCATCATTTTTTAAGAAGTTAAAAGTAAGAGTAACTGCATTTATTTCTATCCACAGGCTTTGAAGGTCATGGTTGATCATAAGTACAAGGAGGCTAAGGAGAAGGCAAGAGAGCAGTTGCAGAACGTTCAGGCTATAAGCCTCACCTCTGACATGTGGACATCGCTAAACATGGATGCCTACCTAGCAGTGACTTGCCATTTTATAGACAATGACAAGCTCTGCACTATTTTACTAGGTGTACAGCATTTCCCTAAGAGCCATACTGCTGAGAACTCAGCTACTGGACATATCACGCTCATGGAGGAGTGGGGCATAAAGGATAAAGTGAAGTGCCTGGTAACTGATGCAGCAGCCAACATGATAGCATGTGTACGATCACTGAATGTTAGGCATGCGGTATGCATTGCACATGCACTAAACCTTATTGTGAGGAAATCTTTTGATGACATCAGTAGCTTCAACGACATTCGAACCAAATGTAGGAAACTTGTGACCTATTTCACAAGTTTGAATGACCTATTCACCTGTGTGAATGTTCAACATTAGTGATTAGTACTGTGAACCATTGTTAATGGAGTTTTATTTTTTTGTACCTCTATTATTAGGTGACCTTTGGCATCTGCTGGACAGCACGGTTGAACACGGTAGAAGGAGCTCAAGTGCAACAGCAGATGCTACTGTAGAAGTGGACCGATATTTATCTGAAGTAAATCTCACAAGATCTGAGGATCCACTGGTATATTGGGCTCAACATAAACATCAGTATCCTTCCTTCGTTCCTCTACGTCCCCAGTCCCATAAGCACAACACTGCACAAAAATAGTAACAGTTCAATGCACAAAATCACCAGAAACAATTCTTAACCTTTACCACCCCACACTTTTCTGTTGCACTTTACTTTATTATACTACCTCCACCATAAGCACTGCACTCAACAGTGTCACTTTTGTTGTTCATACTGTCACTATCCAAACCATTTATGAATAATTAATTAACTCTCTCTCTGTCTGTGTGTGTGTGTGTGTGTGTGTGTGTGTGTGTGTGTGTGTGTGTGTGTGTGTGTGTGTGTGTGTGTGTGTGTGTGTGTGTGTGTGTGTGTGTGTGTGTGTGTGTGTGTGTGTGTGTGTGTGTGTGTGTGTGTGTGTGTGTGTGTGTGTGTGTGTGTGTGTGTGTGTGTGTGTGTGTGTGTGTGTGTGTGTGTGTGTGTGTGTGTGTGTGTGTGTGTGTGTGTGTGTGTGTGTGTGTGTGTGTGTGTGTGTGTGTGTGTGTGTGTGTGTGTGTGTGTGTGTGTGTGTGTGTGTGTGTGTGTGTGTGTGTGTGTGTGTGTGTGTGTGTGTGTGTGTGTGTGTGTGTGTGTGTGTGTGTGTGTGTGTGTGTGTGTGTGTGTGTGTGTGTGTGTGTGTGTGTGTGTGTGTGTGTGTGTGTGTGTGTGTGTGTGTGTGTGTGTGTGTGTGTGTGTGTGTGTGTGTGTGTGTGTGTGTGTGTGTGTGTGTGTGTGTGTGTGTGTGAGAGAGAGAGAGACACACACAGTTGTCTCTGCAGAAGTAAATTCAGACAGAGAAATATACATATTTTATACCCAGGCAATGGACAAATGTCTGCTCAGGTATTTCTATTATTGCAAATGAAAGGTTACAGCCATTAACAGTGAGAAGAAAATAAATAAATAAATAAAACAGAACAGGGGGGTATACTGACATCATAAGTCTGCTCAGGTCATTGTTTCAGAATGAATTAATTGGTCTGCTATTTCTTTGCACAGTAGCTAGGTGTCACTACTGAGCAATGCTGAATGAAGCTTCGAGTAATGAACCTTTGGGTGAACCAATGGTCTGCGAGGTCTCAGTGGTTCAGGAAGCCTCATTTTGCCATCACTAGTAGTCAGGTAACAGGCAGAAGATCAGGGCAGGCAGCAAGAAACAATAATCTAGGGCAATCCAAGTCAAGACAGGCAGCAAACAGGCAGTAGTGAAATAACAATCCAAGGTCGGCAAACAGATCAACAAGATAGGGAAAACCACTCAGTGATTACAGGCCGTGGCAATGCAATACTTCGCACTAAACTTCTGTTTGAGTGTGGCTTAAATGGAGAGTCTGAATGAGGTGCAGGTGTGTGCGCAATCAGTCCCAGGTATGAAGCATTATGGGAATTAGAGTTCCAGAGTAAACTAGTATTCTGGTGAAGGCTCCCTCTGGTGGTGAAGAGGAGGCGGTGCGGGAGCCCGCTCTGTAACAAAAACCATATTGTTGTTCACATAGAATGCTGTGTTTGGCGATGAAATCATCTAGCCTTATAAAGAACATTTTTTCCAATATTTTGGAGAACTGTGGAAGCAATGAAATAGGTCTGTAGTTGTGTAGTATATGTTTGTCTCCAGTTTTATTTATTGGTATTACTTTAGGAATTTTCATTTTATCTGGAAAGACACCGGTTTGTAGGGACTGATTGCAAATATGGGTTAGAGGTCTTGCTGTGGATACAATAATGTTTTTGACTGTGCACATATCAATAGCATGGTAGTCGGTGGACTTCTTACTCTTCAATTTTTTTTTACAACATCGATAAGTTATTTTTCATCAGTCCCTCTTATAAATATTGTTTCTTCAACAAATAACTTCTTACTTTATCACTACTACCCGTTTTTGGAATATCCCTTGCCAGTCCCGGACCAACATTGACAAAGTATTTATTGAATTCCCCAGCAACTGAAGCACTGTCAGTGATTTCTGTATCATTTGATGCCAGCAAGTAACTTGGATATTCATCTTTTCCATTTTTTTTAATGATAGCATTTAAGACGTCCCATGTTTTTTTTTACATTATTTTTGTTGTCTTCCAGTAAATTGCTGTAATAATCAACTTTACTGCATCTTATGATTTTTGTTAATTTATTTTTATATAACTTATATTTTTGTTCTGCTTCTATTGATCTTTTTTTTTAAGAATTCTTTGTATAGTAAGTTCTTCTTCTTGCATGCATTTATGATTCCTTTTGATAGCCATGGTTTCTCAATGTACTTTTGTTTGACTATTTTCTTTACTAGAGGACAATGTTTGTCATATAATCCTGATATGATTGTCAGAAATTTTTCATAGGCCCTATTAACGTCACTCACATAAACTTTTTCCAGTCTTGTCTTAAAAGGTCTTGTTTTAAGAGTTTGCAGCATCTTGTGTTTTTTTTCCTTTTCATCATAATTGTAGTAATCTCTTTATTCTTCTGCATACAGTTTTGTATAATTGCAAAGACTGGCAGGTGGTCGCTTATGTCAGTTATTATTTGTCGCTTATGTCAGCTTTACATTGATAACAGGAAAATAATGCAACAAAGTTTGCTGTGCAGCAGATTTAAAAGAAAATAGCGTCATAGTCCAGCTTAAGTAAGTTCAGTCATGGTTAATTGTTTTTGTAAAAAGTTATTAATTTAGTTAATTTGGCCTATATAGCCGCTCTGGAGAAAACCGTAATGTCATCGTTCAGCTCAGTTCAGTTCTCATGTAATGGTGTCAATGCAGGCAGATCAATAATATTGTATATTAAATGTTCCCAACTAAGCCTGCTGCACCAATCAGCATTTACATATTATTGGAAAACATGATAGACATGTGTAGCACATGTAGACTCCAGAAACAGTGGAGCATGTGTTATTACAGTGCATCGGATAATAAAAGAGTCATGCTTGAAAATCAAATCAAGTCATATGCTTATTATACCGCCTTGGTTATTTCCCATTCCTTCAGTCAATCTCTAGCTGAAAAAAACATAATTATGGACAAACATAGATGTATTTCAAAGCAGATGGTAGTGAGGCAATAATTAGACCATAAATGCAATCATTGTTTGCAAACACTGATGGCCCAAAGCAATCAGATTCTGGGCGAACATTCCATTCCCTAATAAATAAAAGGACTACAAATAATTTGCCTGTTTACGCAGGAGAAATGATTGCAGTTCTGTTTGCAATTCAGTGGGTGGACATTCATCCATTAAATTATATTTCTGTGGAAATGTAACTGTGGCAATCTTCATCAATAAAAGATATACCATTAGAATTTATACAACATAGGCTATACAGTTGCATAATCAAGAAACAAATATATTTTATTTTTATTATATTTTATGGGTGCCAGGTCATGTAGGGGTGGAAAGGAACGAGGAAGCATGTACACTCAAAAAAATGATTCAAGCCCTTCTTAGAGGTGACACATTTAAATATAATTTGTTTTATTTAAATATATCTATTTAAGATCATATGTATATATATTTAAGTGGTTTAACTAAAAATGTATTAATAGCTCCACCTATGAGATTGATTTACGTTGGATCGCCAAAAAAAAAGTGTCATACGGGACCGCCCTTTGCGCATGTGCGGGACAGCGCGCTCTTTTCGCCCATCTCTCCATCCATCCTCTCAGTGTAACGCCGAGGCAACGTTTGGTGGACAAGATTACATGAAAGGCGTATATCCACTACTTGGTAAGTAGCTATTCATTTGTTTTAGTTGATTAGAAAGTATCTTACTGTCAATTATCGTTAATACAGTAATATTGACTGAAATGTGTGCAACAGTTAAGCGAGCCTAATTTCACTCTTCAAAGTTGAAGGGAGTTGCTGGCTAACGTTAATTTATGGTGGTTAGCTAGTGCTACTTTTGTACTTTAACTTTAGTTACGTTGACTGCTTTGGTTAATTTATGTGTTACTCTTCGTCGCCGCAATTTATGCATTTAGGCTGTAACGTTAGGTGGACGTTAGTTATCGCGGCCTGCCGAGACCGGGCTAAAGTTGGACACTGCAAGTTAGCTGCGTTTTTTCTGCCATGTGTCATTAACAGGGATGGAAATTAACTTTTTTTTGTCCACCGGCCACTGTGGCTGGTGGATTTCACAATTACTATCGTGTCAATTGATTTTGATTAATATGCGCGAGGGAGAGAGAGCAAGACAGCGCTCGTGTTGTTTGATGACGCGAGAGTGCACGCGCGCGGCCGGGGCGCTCTCGCTCTCGCTCGTTTGCCCTGTCTAGCGCATTCTATTCGACATCACTCACCGATCAAAAAAGGCTTTAGAAGATTAAATACAACCCGAAACTAAAAAAGCCTTTATTTACCCAAACCTGTCGCCACACCAGGCGTGTAAAAGAGACAGGCGTCTATTTGGGACTTGGCTATTATTTGAAGTGTTACGGTACTCTCGCAGAGAGAGCAACCTCCAGCATAGAGTGCGGTTTAGCATCGGTTCAGTTTTTTGTTTAATCTGCCCCAGAGCCATAGAGAGAATATCTATCTATGTCTGCTTGAAAGAATAATGTATGCAAGTAGTTCTAAAGAATGCATATATCATTAATTGGAAAGAAGACTGTTTTACTCTAGGAAAAGTGGTTTTATTTATTTTTACGATTTTTTAAAGTCACAGTAGTTAAATCTGTATCTGTATTGCATGTTAAAACCTAAAAATCATTCATATTAATAGCTGCTCTACTTCAACCTACAATATTAACCAATGTAGTAACGTGTTTGACTATAATTAATAATTACTTTTATTTGGTTACATTGCCTGAGTATTTCCTCTATTGCTCACACCTCTAATATATGCATCTCATCTTTTGCAGTTTAAGTTGAAAAGCAGTTTGCGGCAACCTCCTATTAATGGTAGGTGTAAGACTAACTGCAGTCAAACTTCATGTCACAGCTGGACCACTTCTCAAACAAGCTGATGCAGATATTTAAGAGCAAAGGAGGAGTGAAGGGGCAGAGGATTAAGGAAGTCCTGTCTATCACAGATTCGGTTAGTCGAAATGCATCTAACATCCCTTTGCATGTATTGGGGTGGTTATTGTAAGGTTTTATTGTCCATAGTTGCTTATTTAAACACTTTATAAATGGCCTACTAGTATAGTGCTTTCATCCAAAATATATATATTTTTTTTTTTGGTTCATCCACTATACCAATGTAAAACATGCAAGAAAACTACCAACTTGCTTGGTAGAAAAATTATTATTATTATTAAATTGTGTCTCATTTTTCACCCCTGCTTCAGCGTGACAACATCAACACCAAGAGGGAGTGTATCCTGAGATCCCTCATCATCTACCTCAATGAAGATCCAGACACCTTCTTCAAAGAATATCTGGTAAATTCATCACAATATGTTTGTCATGTAGTGTTGAACTGTTACTCCCTCTTACTTCTCCCATGACACACTATTTATATTGACAGAGCCCTACAGAGGTGTTCTTATGTACTGGTGTAGACAAGTGATCGTACATGTTTTTGAGTTTAGGGGTGTGTGAGAGTGTGTCTGCGCTTGGAGTGGGGAGGTTGTTTAGAGTTCTGTTGGCCTGGGGGATGAAGTTGTGCTGTTGATAATGGACAAATGCTTTTATAGATGTATTTTTGTGTCTGTCGCCATCACCTGTGGAGCCCTGCATCACTTTATGTCCCCTTATTTCTCTGTCCATCTTTATTAAACACTTGCTGTGTTTTCTGTTTGTGGTGTTCAGGCACCGGCGACCGAGGATGCAGAAAAGGACCTAGCAACCACAGTCATGGGGATTTATGTGATCCGAAGTGATGGGGATCAGGAACCTGAAGACGTTGGAGTTGTGATTGAAGGCATCAAAGTCCTAAGCAACTTGGGCAGTGTCATCATGGGCTTCGTAATGCTTTTTGGGCTCATTTATGCCCTTGATCTGAGTTTTCCAGACAACCTCAAATACACCTTCGAGTTTTTCCAGAAGATCATAATGAATTTGGATGGGCACAAGCTGAATGCAAAGATACAACAGTTGAAAATCAAGCTGTTTGCATAAGAGGACAAAACCATTGATGGAGGGTTTAAGACTGAGATTACTTGGGATTGGACAAGTGTTTACATCCAGAAAATTTGCCCATTTCACCTCCATCATAATTTCTTGACTCTAGCTCCTCCGTACCATTCCTCTCTACTTATTTGACTTCATGACTGTCCAGAGGTATTAAAATTGATCTAAAAACAGCTCAATGCGCTGTATTTTTCTTGGATTGTTAGTGGCCAAATTACAACAGCTGAAAATCAAGCTGTTTGCATAATAGGACAAAACCATGTGATGATCTCCATTGATGGAGGGTTTAAGACTGAGATTACTTGGGATTGGACAAGTGTTTACACCCATAAAGTTTGCCCATTTCACCTCTCCATCATAATTTCTTGACTCTACCTCAGTGCCACTTATACTTATTTGACTTCATGACTCGAGATGGATTGAAATTGATCTTAAAACAGATCAAGGCGCCGTATTTTTCTTTGATTGCAAATAGCCAGAAGTCTTTTTTTTTTTTTTTTTATGTTGCAAGTGACATTTACGTTAAGTTATTTTAAAATGTCTTCCTTGCCGTTTATTGTTTATTTTGCTAGTCTAAACCGTGGTCCACAATACTTGTTTTTGTTACCACCTACAACAACACACCAACCACCAAGGCTCTTTTTACTGTAAATGTACAGTAGTGTGGAATTCGCCATAGCCTATTGGTTTTTTCTTTCCCTTTATGTAAATGATAGTTCAAGGCAAGCAACTACATATACAGAGTTTTTGCAGTGCATTCTATCCAGCTATAGTGTCTTTATTGTTGATGTTTAGGACAGCTGGGTATTCATTGTTTACCAGTATACTGTTCATTCAAGTTAATATACTTGTGTTTTATTTAGTAAAAGTTAATGTCTTGATATTTTTATTGAGATATAATCTCCAGACATGTATTAGATGCATGCAAATTTGCTTGGAACAATATTTTCTCACTTATGTTGTTTGTTTGTTTTTTACGCAGAAAAAGTATACTTTTCACATGTAAATCCTTCAAAGGGGAATTTATTCCTACCTCATTAGAATTTCCAGAATTTATGAATATGAACACTTCTAAAGTTTCCTGCTGGACACAAGATGTCTCCTATACCCCCATGTTCAGTGTATGTGCACTTTACAGCTTCAACTTTCTACATCACATTAATATTTATTGAATATTGGATCAGACTTAAATTCCAAATTAATTGTGATATCACAAATCATGCCAGTAAGCATGCCCGTTAAAACTGGATTTTCACTGAGTTCGGAGACAATTCCCACTTTCAGATGAAGTGTGAGAACAGCATTTCATGTTTCCAACTCTGCACATACATGTTTGATTTTCACTGTGTAGAGTAATGTAGAATAGATGGCACTTCAGTGATCCCCACGGGGGAAGTTCACACATTATCGCAGCTCTGTTTCATGAGCTGTGATAATGCTTGAATTTCACCTGGGGATCAGTCAAGTTCATTCTATTTTCCATCATTCAGCACGGTGAAACTCAAACATCCAACAGGAAGAAAAACATTTTTGAGTGGAGGGGCTCTAAGTAAATGAAGTTCAAATGTATTTCAATAAAAAAAAACAAAAAAAAAAAACAGGTTTGTCTCATGTGTATGTTAATTGATCAAATGAAAAATTATTTATATATTTAATTGATGATAATAATTTCCTTTCCAATAATTATGTAAGTTTGAGTTGGACAACAAATGTAAATCAATTTCATTTAGTTAATGTAATTATTTTATTTCAGCTGTATTTGGTAAAAGTTAGTTAGGCTAACTCAATTACATACTGTTGTAAGTATTTGATAAAAATAAGTTAGCCTCACTCGTTTATATTCTTTTGCATCTATTTGATACAAATGAGTTAGGCCAACTGATTTACATTCTGTTGAATGGATGTACTCAGTTTGAGTTGGGCCTACATATATTTATTGGATGGAAATCCTGCCCACAACTTAATTGAGTTCATCCAATGAATCATTTTTTTGAGTGTAGACAAATTCAGAAATAGGATTAAGTAGGCAGATTTGAAAATAAAAGGGTTAATAAAAAAGACCAATAAAAAGAATGTGGCAAGAAACGTGGGATAATGAGGGAAAGGGAAGACTACTTGTACAGTATTCAAAGGGAAGTAGGTCTCGAGAGAGCAGTTTATGGTAATAAAAGGTAGGATTCTGTAATTTTACATCTCTGAATAGGTCATAGCCTGCTGCACTTTATCAACCTTTACATATTATTAGAAAACATGATACATGCTTCTGTTGCACATGTAGACTCCAGAGACAGTGGAGCATGTGTAGTGCATCGGATAATAAAAGATTCATGCTTGAAAATCAAATCAAGTCATAGGTCTAAATGTCACAGTTCAGAATTTACTTAGAAATTCCCAACAGGTTTCAAAGGTTTTACTAGACTATTTAACAGCAACAAATCAAATTACATTTTTATTCACAATTTTTATTTACTTTTTTTATATACTTTTATTTACATTGATGCTCAACACTCCATCTCAGTAGGTGGCGGAAATACACAGTATTAAGTTTTCCTGCCACAAAAACGGAAAGAAGAAGAAGAAGACGAAGAAGACGAAGGCGGCGTTTAACCCGGAAGCGTCTTGAACAGTCGGCTTGTAAGTGGAAAGATGGCAGGGGTGTTTGAGGTGGAGGTTGACGGTGTGGAACACAACCATGGACACGGACATCTCGACGACGCCTCTCAGGTTGGATAACAGCTATAGCGTTACATACATAGATGTGTGTAGATGAAGTTACAAAATGTAGATGTAAAGATGTAAACAGAGCGCGAGGCTAGCTGAATGTTTGTTGATTTTGGTGATCACTCGTGTCTAATAATCACATTATACCGGGGGTCTTATAAACTGTAGCCTATATGATACTACAGTATTACAGTCATAACAGCACAGGTCAGGGGCCAAACATGGACCAATGATATGCATGCAAAATCCTTAAAAATGAATAACACCAAACAACATTTTAAGAAGCTATTAATTTCTTTCTTTTAAAAATCTTTTTATATTTTTGTTCTTGGCTGCATTGTTTAACTTTTATGAATTTTTTTATTTAATTTTTTAGCAGAATCAGTAACTTGACATTGCAGTCAAGCAGGAGAATCTGGCATTGGCAGTTCCTGAAACACACACACACATAAACACACAAAGTTAACCCGTCTATAATCTTCATGGAGATAATTGATTGGGTCTAAACCCTGCAGGTTTACAGCTGGAGTACAGTGACATTAGTTTACCGTTATGCTGAAGCAGCTGCCTTACTTGGTATTGACCAATCATTCATGAGCTAGTAAGTGAATTGACCACATAAAAGAGACTTACCACTGAAATCCTCAATGGACAGGGTATGGTGTTCCATCCAAAGTGTAGTAAATGCTATAATATACTACAATTTAGTTACTACCGTGTAATATAGTGTGTGTGTATATATATATATATATATATATATATATTTGAGGAAAATAAGTATTTGAACACTCTATTTTGCAAGTTCTCCCACTTTGAAATCATGGAGGGGTCTGAAATTGTCATCGTAGGTGCATGTCCACTGTGAGAGTCATAATCTAAAAAAAAATACCCAGATATCACAATGTATGATTTTTTAACTATTTATTTGTATGATACAGCTGCAAATAAGTATTTGAATTTTGAACGCCTGAGAAAATCAATGTTAATATTTGGTACAGTAGCCTTTGTTTGCAATTACTTTGCAAAGGTCAAACTTTTCCTGTAGTTTTTCGCCAGGTTTGCACACACTGCAGGAGGGATTTTGGCCCACTCCTCCACACAGATCTTCTCTAGATCAGTCAGGTTTCTGGGCTGTCGCTGAGAAACACGGAGTTTGAGCTCCCTCCAAAGATTCTCTATTGGGTTTAGGTCTGGAGACTGGCTAGGCCACTCCAGAACCTTATGCTTCTTACAGAGCCACTCCTTGGTTATCCTGGCTGTGTGCTTCGGGTCATTGTCATATTGGAAGACCCAGCCGCGACCCATCTTCAATGCTCAAACTGAGGGAAGGAGGTTGTTCCCCAAAATCTCGCAATACATGGCCCCGCTCATCCTCTCCTTGATACAGTGCAGTCGCCCTGTCCCATGTGCAGAAAAACACCCCCAAAGCATGATGCTACCACCCCCATGCTTCACAGTAGGGATGGTGTTCTTGGGATGGTACTCATCATTCTTCTTCCTCCAAACACGGCGAGTGGAATTATGACCAAAAAAATCTATTTTGGTCTCATCTGACCACATGACTTTCTCCCATGACTCCTCTGGATCATCCAAATGGTCATTGGCAAACTTAAGACGGGACTTGACGTGCTGGTTTAAGCAGGGGAACCTTCCGTGCCATGCATGATTTCAAACCATGACGTCTTAGTGTATTTACCAACAGTAACCTTGGAAACGGTGGTCCCAGCTCTTTTCAGGTCATTGACCAGCTCCTCCCGTGTAGTTCTGGGCTGATTTCTCACCTTTCTTAGGATCATTGAGACCCCCGAGGTGAGATCATGCATGGAGCCCCAGTCCGAGGGAGATTGACAGTCATGTTTAGCTTCTTCCATTTTCTAATGATTGCTCCAACAGTGGACCTTTTTTCACCAAGCTGCTTGGCAATTTCCCCGTAGCCCTTTCCAGCATTGTGGAGGTGTACAATTTTGTCTCTAGTGTCTTTGGACAGCTCTTTGGTCTTGGCCATGTTAGTAGTTGGATTCTTACTGATTGTATGGGGTGGACAGGTGTCTATGCAGCTATCGACCTCAAACGGGTACATCTAATTTAGGATAATAAATGGAGTGGAGGTGGACATTTTAAAGGTTCACACTGCAGGCTAAAGTGGCCCAAATCTGATTTTTTTGGGGTCAAGTGACCAGGTCAGACCTCTTCAGAGGTAGTGTGAACACTCAAATCTAGCCCAGATCTGATTTTTTCAAATCAGATTTAGACAACATGCATATGTGGTCCTGAATCAGACCCAGATCTGATTTTTTTTCAATGCGGCTGCAGTGTGAACAATCAAGGCGGATTTGATGTGACTTTTACGTCAATCTACGTCGGCATTTGTCACAATTATGCGCCGGCGAAGCCCTAGACACAACAGACACAGACAGTAGCCTAACATTAAAAACTTGATTAGATATGGAGAACAGCGATGAAGCGAGTCAATGAGAGTGAGGTGTTAGATCTAAGTAGTATATGGGGAGATACTTCAATTCAAGCTAGAAGGACCTACCGTAACCGCTCCGTTTTTGAAAAAATTGCACACGAAATGGAAGAACGGGGACACAGGAGAACAGCGTCTCAGTGAAACTATTCACGTCATATTCCCACCACTCCTGGCTTCGTCTACGCATCCAGGACTTGCGGTGAGGACTAACAGGTCTTTGAGGGTCAGAATTCTAGCTGATAGACAGGTGTTCAAATACTTATTTGCAGCTGTATCATACAAATAAATAGTTAAAAAATCATATATTGTGATTTCTGGATATTTTTTTTTAGATTATGTCTCTCACAGTGGACATGCACCTACAATGACAATTTCAGACCCCTCCATGATTTCTAAGTGGGAGAACTTGCAAAATAGCAGGGTGTTCAAATACATATATATATATATATATATAGGGTTGTAACGGTGCACAAACATGACTGTTCAGTACTTACCTCGGTATTGAAGTCACGGTTCGTTACAGCAAGGGGGAGAAAACTAAACACAAAATTGCTGCTGCTTTTCTTTTTATTCTTTTTTCTTAATTTTTATTTTGTATTTAAATAAGGATAAAGGATAAAAAATGGATAACAAATTCTAAGCTAATGCTGTAAACTATATGGGGAGCCCTTAATTACACATTACTATAATAAGGTTAATTACAATTAACAACAGAGGCCAAACAATTAAATTGATATAATAATCAACACACTTAAAGTACTGTAAATTGCACAAGGCAGTTTTGCATTAACCTCTAAATCTAATTCTAAAGTTAATTTTCTACTCATTTATTTTAAAAAAAATAATCATTTACATATAATCATTAGTGGCTGTCATAAGTTGTTTTCATGACACATTTAAACATACATTGAATAATGAAAACATTACTAACAGGTTAAGTAAAAATAATGAATAGGCTAATATAGAGTGCTACAAAATGCTTCTCTCTAGAGTCAATTTCTTTAGAGAACAAACCTGCTGTCGACACTAAATGCCTGAGGTAAATGTAATGTTGTTTAATTGATATCTTTCCACAATTGATGTACCGTTACACCCCTAATATATATAGAGACACCCACCTTTATTTTGATTCTCTCCACTAGGGATGTCAATTTTCACAAATTCCCATGATCGATCGTCGTTTAAATTAACGATCAATTAATCGATTAATCGTTAGCATTAATGGCAAACAGCACAGGGTCTGCAAATGCTGCTCAAAAAGCTATGTTACTCACCAAATTAATAAGAATGTTTTTTAATCTAAATAAAGGCTTAGTATGATTGTAAAATGTTTTGATGTGATTGATAAATTAAATTAACTATTTAATATATAAATATAACGACAAATACAATGTGTCACCAACGCCGCCTCATATGCGTGCTTGTCAGAATGTGTGACTGTTGTGGAAGTGCTAGAACAACGCACTGAAAACGGCAACTAAACCCAATGAATTCACAACCATTTAATAAAATAGTGTTCTCATGTTATGTAATATGAAAGTCCCAAATTAACCATCGTTATTATTAGTTGTGCATTCTGCTTGAGCGGCGCGCGCTGAATGAATAACCGTTGAGCACTTTGTTAGCGTTTATTTAACTCAAAGAAACGCATCCTATTTGATATTAATCAGATATATACAAAATAAGCAGAATATTACAAAATTATATCTGCACAAAATGACGTGAATGCACAAGTGAACTTAAACTGAGTTACGTGCCATTCAGAATGACTCGTATGTTGTGGTGGACGCGCTCAAAGTCTCTGACGAGCTCTTCCTGGAACAACGGGACATGGCATCTAAACCCAAATAATTCACAATGTTTTATTACAATAGTGTTCTCTTTATAATCTTGTGTAATATGACAGTCCCAATAGTCATTATTAGTCGTGCATTGTCGTTTGAGCTGAGCGCGCTAAAGATCGTCGATTCTTATCCAAATGCATCCAATATGAGACCAATCAGATATAGATAAGCGTACACAAAATAAACTATTACAACTTACATTTGCACAAAACAAAAGGCTGCGAATGCACACGCAAACTTATAGTCATGATGAAGGTGTAAAATAGTCCCAAACAACTCCGGTGTGTGTGTGTCATTCACTGGGACTCAACACTTCACCACACCGGCGCGCTCGCTTACATGTTTCGCGGTTGAGCAGCACGCACGCGCATGATCCTGCTTAATCGATGATCGATAAGTTTTATCGATTAAATGTATTATCGACAATTAATCGATCGTCGATTAATCGTTGACATCCCTACTCTCCACATCTTCACACGCATGCAGTCTCATGTTGTCTTCAATCTTTCATTTTCACTCATGCATCAAATAAATGAGATTCCTCAAAAGTGCAGTTTTTAAAAAATTTGTAAAACATCTAGAGTTCTCTTTTGCGTCGTCTTGCTCTTCAGTGTTTAAATTGGCAAGGCTTAAATGAGTTAAACATAGATATAACAACATGTGCTGTTCAGGTCTCACCTGCGCTCGTACACTATCAACACCCAGTTGATGATGCCGTAAATGACTGGTCATATTAGAGCATATGGCACTCGCATTGAACAAAGTTTGCAAAGACTGATTGTTTAGTCCATGTGTTTTGATTATCACTGTTGTAACATATCTGGAATCCAGAATGGAACCCCATCGACAGAAACATACAGTAGCAAAGCTCTGTCCGTCTGTTTTACGCATTATTTTCAACAAACCATATTATTAGATGCGTCACCAAGCGCTTGCCGAACCGTGGGTGGAGAACGGTGCGGTTCGGTTTATTTTTTGGGGGATTTTTTTTTTATCGAGAACCTTTACACTCCTAGATTGTACTACATTGTCTCAAGCAAGCTATTATTGAGCCCTACTTAAAAAATAAATAAATAAATAAACAAACAAATAAATAAATAAATAAATACACAATCTGGACCCATATGATAAAAACGAATTATCACCCGATATCAAAATTACCCAGTTTATCTAAGATATTAAAAAAAAGTTGTATTGGTACAATTATCTACTTTTTTAACCAAATTATTTTAGATGAATTCCAATCTGGTTTTAAGCTGTGGGCATAGTACTGAATCAGCCATTTAAAGGGTTGTAAATGACCTCCGGCTATTCAGTAATCAGGTAATCATGTAATCATGTGGCATAGCTCTATTGGATCTTACCATTGATCATTTAATCCTGATCTGCTTAAAACAGTTTGTTGGAATCCAGGGAATGATTTTATGGGTTTTCTCTTACTTGGAGCCAAAGATCTTTTATAATGAAATTTGGTAATTAATTTTCTTTCCCAGCGCCCATTACCTGTGGGGTCCCACAAGAAGTGGGAATGATAAAAATAAAATAAAAACACCTTGGTATCTCCTATTATCTCTATGTGGACCACACTCAAATTTACTTGCCTTTGAGACTGAATAGCAAGGACTTAAGTGCAATACTCCTTAGGTGTCTGGGGAGGAAGTAAAAACATGGATGGCTGATAATCTTGTCCAGGTGAACGAGCGGAAAACAGAAATTATTATTATTATATACATTTTGTAATATGAATGTAAATTATAACTTAGACCTATGGGGTAGTTACCTGCAGGGTCAAGTAAAGTACTTAGGAGTAATTATTGATTCCTCTTTTAAGTAAGATACAGGGATAAATACTGTGGTAAATATCTTCGAGTTCAGCTCATGAAATATGGGGGCAAAAACAAAAGTGTTGCGTTTATAATTTTGTTCAGTGTAACAACATTGCTGAAAACCCCTGAAAAAGTGATGCTAATTATTTATTTTGTTATTATTCATGCTTGACATGATGAATATTAGAAAGTAGCCTATATATGAAATAGAATCAGCTTGGGCTTGTTCACACAATCAGGTCAACTGCATCTGGGCCAAATTTTGTGTTGATAGCTCAAAGCAATCAAAAGTTATAGCATTTGGAAACATGGTAGCCTTTTTATCAAAAATCCAAAAACCTCTCCAAACAAGTGAAGTGTTTTATCTGAACATAAGAACTACTTGCATGAGTAAAATATTTATAAATAAGATACATAGAATAAGTAACAAGTAATAAGATCGTGGTTGATGAGTGATGATCTTCCAGTGCTGTTTTAGCTGTGCGCTCCTATTCTATGCCGCACGATAAATCAAGTCCTGTCAATCTGAGCGATCAATCCAATCCAAGCGTCCTCCAGCTGTAAAGCAGTATCCGATTGGTCTCTACACACAGTGTCCCTACCCACCATACCCGAGATCCAGTTTCCATTGTTCAAACTTTCAAATGATGTTGCTTCACTTCTTCATGATCCCGTCGTGATCGAATCCCAAAATTCATTTAGCTCTAGCCAAGCAGCATGTCATGTTGTGTGTGTGGGCTCGTTTGAATCGAGACAACCTGTTCTAAATAACGATGTGTGATTTTACCATTACCACCCAACCCGTTATCCGACAGCAGCACTAATTTAATTCCGTACCCGACCCCTTTGACATAGACAGAGACCTGAAACGCACCCGCATTAAATCTACTTCAGGTAGACAAAAATTATTTATTATGTAACAAGCAATCAAGCCAAGTCAAAATAGCGGTTCAGGTTAACTTAAAGAAATGTCAGAAATGTATTAATATTGTACAATAGAATGTACTTCTCAAAATAACAACAATAATAATAATACAATTTATTTAAGGAATATATTTTGTCCATGTTTTAATTTAGTAAATCTGTTGTGCAGCACTTGATTACATTTTATTGTTAGGTTGTGCATTCATTTGATTACCCCCGTTCCTCATAATACATTTGTATTGTATCATAAAAAGAAAAAATAATTTTCTGAATAAAACACATTTCTATATTCTTAATGTAATTAACTACTTATTTTTATCATTAATAATTTATCTAATCCAGACAATTATTTAATTGATTAGTCATGTCTTAGATTATTGAAATTTTAATAAACAAAACAAACAAATGGTTTCCAGGGTTCCCGCGGGGTCTTAAAAGGCCTTAAAAGCATTGAATTTATGAATTTGGAAATAATACCTTAAAAAGTCTTTAAAAAGTCTTGAATTTTGATGTCTGGGTCTTAAAAATTGTGTTGTGTGTCAGTGTTCATTTCATTGACTAAAAGAATAACTTTTCTTCAACGACATTTTTCAGAGGCGAAAACGAGACGCTGCCTAAATAAAACCTAGTTTTGAATGACAAAAACTATGACGAAAACCTATTGACATTTTCGTCAACGAATAAAAACTAAATGAAAATGTTAGATAGTGTCGATCTGGGAAGCGATCCAGTCAGAACTGATGTCCTGCGTGTGTGGTAGATGCACACATCTGTACTGTAACGTGCTGATCTACCCCGCGCTCTCATAAAATGTTAAAAATGTAAAGCAACCCCGTGGAGCCATGCACATATACACCTATACAGCGCGCGGGTCCTGCACTGAGCTCTCTTTCGTGTCTGAATGGGCAAATACACACAACATTATGTCTAAATGTCCGGTTTGGAGAGTATTCATGTAAACTATGTCGGTTATGTCTTAAACAGTTGTATCGGGTGTGCATCAGTGCAATCGTATCCGCATGTCATTGGACATGAGCCGATGTCTTAAAGTGACAGTGGCAATAAACATAATGCGGTCTGTGTCATTCATTTTGATCAAGCAACACAAGAAAAAGAGAAAAGCATTTACTGTTTATTAATAGGTTTAATAAGGATTAATTATATTTAATTCATACAAATAATTGTCTGCTTGAAAGAATAAAGACTGTTCTACTTTAGGAAAAGTGGTTTTATTTAATTAAGATATTTTTTTTTAAGTCACAGTAGTTAAATCTGTATCTGTATTGCTTGTTGAAACTTAAAAATCATTCATATTAATAGGTTAATATACGTTTTCTCCGGGAGTATATGGGTTTGGAAATTTTAGAGAAATTCTAAATTAACACATTACAATTTACCTAAACCCAGTATATTTTAGTCGACTAAATCTACTGTAGATTTAGTTTACAGTAGATTTCGAAAATCTAAAAAAACTAAAATCACTCATCTTATTGTATTTCGTCAACTAAAACTAGACTAAAACTAAAACAATTCAGATGACTAAAATATGACTAAAATTAGTTTGTCATATTTTTTGTCAAAAGACTGAGACTAAAACTAAATAAAAATTTGCTGTCAAAATTAACACTGCTGAATGTAACTTCTCCGTATTGTATTTTACCTCAAAAGTTTCATTTGTCAACCACGATTATTATGATTTTCGATGTTTATTGTTCAGGGGTCTCTCAGTTCATCATATTCCCAGCATGGAATAAGTAGCTAGCTAATGTTAAAACATTTCAGCCTACTGAAATGTTTTTATTTTTCACACCTGCTTGGCTTATCTTTTACCCATTCCACATTTGAAAAATAAATGAACACAAGTTGAAGGATTTTGTTTTTCTTTGCTGGTAGGGACGTGAAATAGGTATTCATTTTTTATATAAATGGTCTTAAAAAGGTCTTAAAAAGACTTGAATTTAACTTGAAGAAACCTGTAGGAACCCTGGTTTCAAGTTTGTTATAATAAAGCATTTGTTTAACCAAAAAACATGTTTTAATTCATTTAACGGTCATTTTAACTGTTGATAATATAATAATTGATTGTAAAAAGGATATAAATCATGATATTTTGCAAAATGTTATCACAATACTGTGCATATCGTTTAAAATTGCAATAATATTGTATCACATGCACTATATTACATTACATTATTTTTACTTGTTAATGTTGTCTTATTTAATGTATGTTTAAATCACTCATGAAAACAAATGATCACTTCTATCATTTAAATGTTTATATTTCAACAAATTGGAGAAGAAATATAATATCTATTTGTATACTAGGCCTACTATTTTGAGTGTTCCAGTATCTAAAAAATAAATAGTAGGGATACAGCGATATAAATATTTTGTCTGATAAGATTATTCTTTATATTTGAAAGCTGATAGCCGATATATTGGGCGATAAATTTAAATCCAAATTGATATTTTTTGGAAAGCCTGATTACAAAAATAGAAGTCTCACCATTAAAAGCCATGTCCCAAGCACTTCAACATAAATCAAACATACCGGTATACAATACAGCAGACTAGTTTGAACCAGTGTAAAATTCCTTAAGATTTCTTTATCAAAAAAAATCTATTGCCTTACAAAGAAATAAAATAATGCCTAAATAATGCAAACAAGTCATTGGACAATACTTATAAGAATAAAAATGCAAGTGCCATGGAGAAATAAAATGGAATAGCCATATTGTTGACAGTAATACGAGAAAAAAAGTGCATCTGTAACGAAGACTTAAAACACAAGTTCACAGTACAAAGGGGCGTGGGTCGAAATACCAGAGCAAACAACAATATCAAAGGCAAAGAAGAAAACCTGGTCATAACAGGTAGAGATAGTGATGGCAATTTTTAAAACTGCTTTATGAAGCTCCGAAACCTTTACGAATCTTTTCTGAATCAATGGTTCGGAGCGTGTATCAAACTGCCAGTCATGTGATTTCAGTAAAAGAGGATTCAATGCGTCATAACTGTTTCGAAACACTTCGAAATGTCAATGGTTCACCGCTGGGGGCTATGATCTCTGTCAACCCATGAATCATGAGGAGTCACTGAGAATCAATGAACAAGTGTCTGTGGGTTTTACCTGATCTCTGATCAGTTATACGTTTGTTGACGTTTTAATTAGACATTAGTAAAATTAAAATGAATAATGGTAGTTAATAGTCTCTTATTGGCCTGTTTAGCGGAGCCATTCATAGAACAAACAAAACAACCCCTGACAATTGATTAAAGAGGCTACATGCTTTTTTCTGAAATTTAAACTCGCGACTGACACCTGTGGCCAAAAAACAGAACTGCTCTTCCTTTCTGCTCGCTCTCGCAGCGCGCTCGTACGTGCACACTTCACAAGTCATCTGCTGCAAGGAGGTCAACATTATGTTTACAGAGGTAAGAACAGTCACAAAATCGCAAAACCCATTGCACTGCTTGCGCGTGTAGGCTACTTGCTGACTAGCGGTGGTGGCAGAGTGATCTGAAACGTTTAACATGAACGCGCTTGACGTCACATCCGCAGACAGCGCGGGAAAATCCGACCCGACAGAAAATAGGAAAAATAGGATACAGGCTTATAGGTGCACCCACTGCGAGCGGACAAGGTGTCAGTATGCTCATCGGGAGATGTTTGAGTCATAAATGGTCAAATAAAAAGGTTATTGTTATGTTTATTTTGGGGAAAAAGTTCCATATAGCCCCTTTAAAGAAAATAGACACTTGATAATCTTATTAGATGACTGCATTTGAAAGATTTTACTTTCAATAAAAATTTTGCAATAGATTTGTAAAAGGTGTTATGCATGTTTGGCTGCATTTACACTGTTCTGACCACTAGGGGTCACTGTAGAGACGGGATTGTTTCACGAAGCCTCGATCTGCCCACCACTAGGCAGAGGATCAGGGCAGGCAGCAAACAGCAATAGAAGTAGTCCAGGTAAACACAAATGGTAGGCAGGCAGCAAAGAGTCATACACGGTAATCCAAGGCAGTCAAACACTGGCAGAAACAAAACAGGGAAATAACGCTGAGAATGTTGCTGCGGCAAACAAGTAGGGATGCACGATATAGGATTTTGGCCGATATTCGATATGCCGATATTTTTGCCGATATAACTAATTTTGACCGATGCCGATACCGATATATTTGTTTGTTTTTTTTAAGTGCAAAAAAAGCTTATTAAAGCTTCGATTAAAGTTCTCAGTCAAGAGCAGTGAGTGATTTCCTCTGTGTTTTGTTGTTTTATTAACATTAACGGGATAGTTCTCCCAAAAATTTAAATTGTCGTCATTTACTCTCTCAAGTTTTTTTCTTCTGTTGAAATTATAAGTTATTTGGAAGAATGTGGCTAACCAAACAGTTGCTGTACTCCAGTGTAGGGATGTCAACGATTAATCGACGATCGATTAATTGTCGATAATACATTTAATCGATAAAACTTATCGATCATCGATTAAGCAGGATCATGCGCGTGCGTGCTGCTCAACCGCGAAACATGTAAGCGAGCGCGCCGGTGTGGTGAAGTGTTGAGTCCCACTGAATGACACACCCCGGAGTTGTTTGGGACTATTTTACACCTTCATCATGACTATAAGTTTGCGTGTGCATTCGCAGCCTTTTGTTTTGTGCAAATGTAAGTTGTAATAGTTTATTTTGTGTACGCTTATCTATATCTGATTGGTCTCATATTGGATGCATTTGGTTAAGAATCGACGTGATCTTTAGCGCGCTCAGCTCAAATGTCAATGCACGACTAATAATGATTATTGTGACTGTCATATTACACAAGATTATAAAGAGAACACTATTGTAATAAAACATTGTGAATTATTTGGGTTTAGATGCCATGTCGCGTTGTTCCAGGAAGAGCTCGTCAAAGACTTTGAGCGCGTCCACCACAACACATGAGTCATTCTGAATGGCACGTAACTCAGTTTAAGTTCACTTGTGCATTCACGTCATTTTGTGCAGATATAATTTTGTAATATTCTGCTTATTTTGTATATATCTGATTAATATCAAATAGGATGCGTTTCTTTGAGTTAAATAAACGCTAACAAAGTGCTCAACGGTTATTCATTCAGCGCGCGCCGCTCAAGCAGAATGCACAACTAATAATAACGATGGTTAATTTGGGACTTTCATATTACATAACATGAGAACACTATTTTATTAAATGGTTGTGAATTCATTGGGTTTAGTTGCCGTTTTCAGTGCGTTGTTCTAGCACTTCCACAACAGTCACACATTCTGACAAGCACGCATATGAGGCGGCGTTGGTGACACATCGTATTTGTCGTTCGTTATATTTATATATTAAATAGTTAATTTAATTTATCAATCACATCAAAACACTTTACAATCCTACTAAGCCTTTATTTAGATTAAAAAACATTCTTATTAATTTGGTGAGTAACATAGCTTTTTGAGCAGCATTCGCAGACCCTGTGCTGTTTGCCATTAATGCTAACGATTAATTGATCGTTAATTTAAACGACGATCGATCATGGGAATTTGTGAAAATTGACATCCCTACTCCAGTGACTTCCATAGTATATTTAAGCACAAGAAAGAGATTAATTCAGGTTTGGAACAACATTCGAGTGAGTAAATAATGACAGAATTTTTATTTCTGGGTGCAGTATCTCTTTAACCCTCTGGGGACCAAAGGTTTTTTGGGGCCCTTGGGATGTTTTGACATGCACTGACATTTGTGCTTTTTTCAGTTATTTATAAACATGTTAATGGCAAAGGTGTAAATTCACTCTATATAGCACACACGGGGCTACCATAATATGTTAGCAACATGCATGTACATGTTTGTATTTTTGAGAGAATATTATTTATGCGTGGTTATTGAAAAAACTAAAATAAAAGTTTCTGAAATAAGGCCACAAAACACATATTGATTATTTCTTCACAAGACTTTTGAAAATTGTATCACATAGTCTAGAATATTTGCTCCAAAACTATGTGAGAAACATCCTGACTACTCATTTAGATAAGTCAATAAAGTCTTTTAGAATGTGTATGACATGTTTTGTTTGAGAAAGCTTTATGCGAGGAGGCTTGATCTCTCATTAGTATGTATCCATTTCACACCTGAGAAAGACAAAGACCCTCCCATAATGGCCCTATTAGGTGCTATCAGGCCATATCATTATAAGGAGCCTTGCACAAAGAATGAGGAGATTTAAAAAAGAATGGCTTTTAGATTGTTTGGATTTATTTACAACACACACACACACACTGCTTAGAATAAGTGAACACACCCATGGTAAAGTTGACTAAAAAGAGGAATAAAAAATCGTAATGCCTTAATTAAAAAGAGGAAAACTCCAACCTTTAGGGACATGAATAATGTCCTTGAATTCTTTGTGAATGAAAAATTTATCACAAATAATTAAATGTTCTTCTTTAAAATACAGGGTGCATATGTCTGGACACATCTATCACACACCCTTCACCATATAGACAAGGTTTTATTTCAGTTCAAAGTTAGAGTTGGAAAAATCTTGAAAAGAAAATTGTCTTTTCCATAAATGTCTTAGTTTGATCATACATATTTCAAAGTTGAGGATTCATTATTTTGATTTAGCTTGGATTGGAACAAACACTAGACTATAACATCTTAGTTGATTAGTTTATTGACAAAACATACTATATATTTAACATATGAGCAGAAACTCCTAACAAAGCTTATTTGATGTCTATTTTAGAGTAAAAACTTTATACTCTATCCAAAACTAGTCAACAAAATGTATTTTATTTCGTCTTTAACAGTGCGTATCTGTGCATTCATTCACACACACACACACACACACACACACACACACACACACACACACACACACACACACACACACACACACACACAGAAACATGATTCACATTTAAACAGTATGCTATTTTTCCGTTTACAGACACTAACGTTATTCTATATCGCGATTAGAACAAAGCACAAGCATAAAACACTTACACACTTCTCAGCTGAATCTGTTGCTCCTCCTCGTGGTGAAAATAAACCAGCACTTGTTCTGAGGTAGGTAAATGTCCCAGGATTGTTCCTCATAGCCGCTCAAGATGACAGTAGATTAATCTGACTAAAAAATATAGTGTGTTTTCAGAGTTTATGGGCGTTAATGCGTCTCAATGTGGTGCTTCACGTATTTGCGTTTGAATAGCGCGTGCTCTCCGTGGGCGTGTCACATTACCGGAGATAATGAGCTGAGAGAAAGATAATTAGAATGGCTGACACGTCTCTCTTTTTATATAGATGACATAAACGGAGAATATTTATTTTAGTTTTGAATCGGATCATTTAAAAGTACAAACTCAAACGATTTAAAAGATATATTGCTCATGTCTGGGTGAATAGTATTTGCTGAGTTTTGTTGAAGATTAGAGACGTGCTCCAGGAAAAAAGTTCACGGTGACTGAGAGGCAGAACGCACACCCTGTTTATATTCTTTATTTCACAAAAGCACAATATTTTATTTCGATTGTATGTGGGCACATAAAAAAGTAGACATTTAACAGATTATTTTCTCATATTTCTTAACTCTATATGAACAGAAATGATGGTAGTACTTTAAGTCTAAAGGTTTAATAAGGTTCTGCTATGTGAAAAAAAAACGAGCAAAACGCGCCGGCGCGTTTCTGGTCCCCAGAAGGTTAAGGACAAGCGGCAGCATATTATTATTGTCTCTTTAAGAGCTGCACGCGACGCGTCTAATATACACACATTTGACAAGCATATTTTCTCTGTTTGCTTTCACTTTAGACATAACCAAATTTGTTTATGTAAACCTTGTGTGTATTTGACAGTATCAGCGCAATAAGACTCGAAAGATTAGTCCAGTATGCAGGCGCTGTGACAGGCTTTTAGTTCCTGTGAGCGTCGGGTGTAACGCGCTCAGAAAAGCGGATGTTAGAACAGCGCATCAGCACGTGAATGATATGTTTACCTAGCAAGACTTTGACGCACATGCAAATAATGAACTTTTGTGAATTGCGGTGTCCCGTGAGTGTAACTGTACCTCTGCGTTTACATGTGATGTGATGTGAATGTACGTCGCGTTGTACAGTATGTTGAGATGAAGGCGCCAGAATTGAACTGATAGAATGCACGATACTATGATTTTTCTTCAAAAGCAGATCGTGGAGACATTTTAATCGTCCACGATCAAAAACCGTGAGACGCACACCCCTAGTTGGAAGTTTAAGTTGCTGGCGCTCATGCTTTGTTCGCGGTCGTCACGTGCGCATAGGAAACACGCCACCCTATCGGCAAGGCTCATCGGCAGAAATATTCATATCGGCCGATGCCGATGATGATCATTTTAAGCTTTTATCGTCCGATACCGATGTTGTCCCGATATCATCGTGCATCCCTACAAACAAGACTTCGCAGTGAGTGAACATAAACACGGGTTTAAATAGCCTGAGTGATTAGGGACAGGTGTGCAGTAATCAATCCAGGTATGTGGGTTCTTGAGTATTGTAGTCCAAACTGAATGCTAATGCTCAGGTGAGTGAGACCTCCGGTGGCCTCTTGAGGAATCTTCACCCGCGTTCGTGACCGCATCAGTGTTTTTGAAAAACAAACATCTAAAATTAATATTACTGTTTCAAATAACAGCATTGCTGTTTGAGCTGAATGAACACTGATAAACTAAAGCGCTTTGTTAGCTGGTTAATTAACGAAACCTATATGAGATGTGCACTGCATCTGCTTGCACTGTGTTTTCCTTTTCAAAGTGATTCCAATCATATTTCAAGCTATTCAAAACTATCATGGTGAACAGTGCACATCTGAAGTCTCAGCTGAAGGAAATAATGCATCTGCTTTAATATAGCAGCCTAAATTTCTTATCGGGTCGATAACAATAAAATTACAAGTGAACACGTATCAGCCGATACCGATATGGTGGCTGATATATTGTGCATCCCTAATAAGTAGCAATTGAATTTGGACTGTTGGTAATTTCAACCTTTAATATTATAGTAATGTGCTAATTGACAGGGTTCCCTCTTTCCTGTTTATCCGTTTACAGCATTAGTTGAGAGTAGAGTTGTTCCGATTCCGATACTAGTATCGGAAATGCCGCCGATACCAATAAAAATGCTGGCATCGGTATCGGCAAGTACTTGTACCCATGTACCGATCCGATACCATTTTCTTAACAATATCTAGTTACACACGCTAGCTTTGCATAACGATGCAAATCGGAGATCAATTCTTCTTCGCTGCTCTAAACAGTGGTTGCTTGTGGCGACACAGGAAGTTGTGCTGTTGCCACAAGCAACCACCATTTAGAGCAGCGAAGAAAAAAACGCGCGTGCGCGATAGCAGTATTTCCTATTTCAAACTGGACCAACCAGCCAGTAAAACGGCGACATGTAGGGACGGGGGTAATGAAGCCTCATGAAGCAATGAGGCTTTCCCCTGACTGTTCCGGGAAAGATTCAAAGCTTCGCGAGTGTCGAGAACAGCGCCATCTGGTGCTTATTTAACAAAGCAGCCAGAAGCCTCTGTAAGAAGCAGATGAAGCATCCACAACACACTCCATAGTTTCAAGGTTATGTGATCAAATAAAATCCTTGCACGTTTGATTTGTGCATTATATAAATTCCAGTCTAAAGTCTAAGTGTGACAATAAAATATAAAATGGGCTTATGATTCAATAAGATCTATAGTAGGCCTATCTCTCTCTCTACACACACACACAGTGAATAAGGACATTGACATTGTGTGCACACACACATGTGCTTATGACACTTGGCAGTGAAAGTGCTTATGTAACTGTAGGAATGACAGAAAGGTGATTAAAGTTTTTAATTATTTTTATAAAGAAATAAAAGCTGTTTCACAGTGCTGGAGTCTATTTCTCTTAGATAGTACTTCCCCAGCCTTAGAGAACACTCTTTCACATGACCCAGAGGAGGCCGGGGTACAAGGAAACTGTAATGCCAATGTACTGTATATAGATGGGGGTAGACAGTTTCTGCGTTCTCCAGTATTTAATCAAGTGGAGCTTCAGCTCTTTGTATGTTTGTCTCTGTAAGGTATTTATCTACTTCTATGATCGCATCAGAAGTGGCATTTGAGCTTTGTTTGTGCTGGTCTACAGCACTGTCGGACAGAAGACAGGTTTCCACCTCAGAAGTGTGAGGAGAACAAAAAAAAAAATGATTGGGAGTGACTGTACATGTACATTTACTGAACATAAGACACACCAACGGTCAACAATTATAAAATACAACAATAAAATAGGCCTAAGTAAAAATTTTTATAATAAATAAATATTTTTTCTTCTTTTTTTAGAAATGCATAGACTATATACATTGGAAGCTATCAGCTCAAAATATTCCCAGATAGGGGAAGTCTTCCTTTTTTTTGTCTGTTGCCAAACAAACCCTTCACCAAACACCAACACCCTATCCCCTCTCCCCTAAGCCCACCCTATCCCCAAATAACAATAATAATACCTAAAAAGCACCAAAAGTGTAATGATTTTACAAAAAAAAACCCACAACAACAACAAAAAAGAATAAGTAGTTTTTATTCTTTAAATGTAATGTATTGATTAACTTTCAAAGTACAGCACTCTCCTCACAAATCCATCAACCAGACTGAGCCAACAAAGACTCGTAAGTAAGATCTGGGGTTCGAGCCTTCTGACACCCAAAGCGAAACGCGCACGTGATTGGACAGAAAGTGAGGCTTCATTTGTCATCGATCACGTGACTCTGGGAAACCAATACACACCCTCATACGGGTCTTCAATAGAAATTGCGTCGCATTTGCGATACGCACATCGAAGCTTCAGTGTCATACGTAACATCACTAGCGACATGTCTCGTATGCCATACTGCAATTTCGAGGGGTGGAACAAGATTAGCAACTTCAACACGAGTAACTTAAAGCATTTGAAGACGCGTCACCCCGCAGAACACGATTACACAAAGGCAAGGGCAGAGAAGAATGAGCCGCGCCAGAATCAACAATCTCTGGAAGCTTCATTCAAACAAAGAGAAATGTTTTCAAAAGACAGCCAACGAGCGATAAATATAACCGACAACATGTATTGAGTTTATTGTTCTGGATGACCAGCCGCGGTCAAAACTGAAATGCCGTTTATTTAACAAAATTGTTTATGGACTTTAAATTATAAAGAGATTATTTTCTTATATTATTCATATATCATTTTTTAGATTCCAAGATTTATTTTTTAAACGTTTTTTATGCAGTTATATTGTAAAACTAAAATACCTTTTTCAGTTTACAGTATTAGATGTGTGGTTGCATTTTAAGTTCTTTTTCACTTAAGAAAGATAAATAATATATTGCTGTGAAATGTATGTCATATAATAAAAATACTCTAGTTCACTGTATGTATTTGTTCATGTTTAATTAAGGGATAAGTCTGAAACACACCATCAAATAATTCTATCAATTCATACAGTGCTAGTATGAATCGCAGTTGTATAGATGCTGTACACACTCGTATCGGATCAGTACTCGGTATCGGCCGATACCCTGAGTCCAGGTATCGGGAAGGGAAAAAGGGTATCGGAACATCTCTAGTTGAGAAATTGTTTTCCTTAAAGGGTCACTCCACTCATTTCAACATTGATCTTTATTGAAAGTGGGTTATATATGTAGTCGAAATGTAAAAGAAATTTTGAATTTGGTGCCCTCTTGAAAGAGAAAATAACTTTAGGGCGCATTTGTATGTAAGACAACAACTCCCACAATGCACCACATCGCACAGCTCCGCAAGCCACTCCCACTAATCCAGAACAGCGCGCAAACATCAGAGAAATCCCTCTTCCGTCTACAAGGCTAGCTGCCAAAAGAGTTTGAAATTCATTTCACACAAAATGTCTAGTTGGCTGTGGCGAGCAGGACGAGGGTGAGAGGACGGCACGAGTGATAATGAATGACACCTGTGAGACGCAGCGGTCTCATATCTCTTACGGAGGAGCGGAAGCACAAAAGGAACAGGCCTGATTTTGTTTTGTTTCTGTTGCGTGTGGCTGCTGGCTTATACTTTTGTTTTGTATTTGTTTATTTTACTATTAAAATGTTTAAATGTTCGCCGGTTCCCGCCTCCTTCTTCCCACAACAACGAACCCCGTTACGTTGGCAAACTCATTAGCGAATTACTCCTCGTTTGTATATCTTTCTATATGGTGAATTATTGCATGATACCTGGATGTTCAGTCAGAATATAAGCGGTGCGACACTAGGATGGTTCACATCACAACACAAACGTCCATGTGCTCGTCTGATTCAGAGATTTCGTCCAGGAGAAATTGCCATCGTTGAAATTCTCAGCAGCAGACGGACTCTATCTGTGTCCGTAGCGCACAGCGAGAGCACAGGCACCAGCAGTCCGCCCAGCTCGAACCCGTCCGGGCTCCTCGTCCGCGACAAGCAGCCGCCTCCTGTTCCTCCATCAGCCTCAGCTGCTCTTCACTATATTGCGGCTCGTAAAGATAGCCACGACCAGCGGATTCGAGCAGCAGAATTTCAAAATCCTCTACTTCCATATCATGTTTAGTTTCTTCCATATCATGTTTAGTTTCTTCCATATCGTGTTTAGTTTCTTCAGTCACTCAGTCATCTCCACAGTGCTTGTTAGCTTAGCTTATAAACAAGATGGCTGATATTGATTTCAGTATCTACAAGTGAAGTCCCCCCCACTGATCTGTGATAGCTCTGTTAGCGCATTAGGTCCAACCCCCTATGGACGGGTTTGAAAGGGTGGGATCTAGTGCTTGTAGTCTTTACAGAAAACCCCCCCTCTTACACGTCCTCCTACAATGACGTAAAATGACGATTTTTGCGTCATTGTAGGAGGAAGTGAAAAAGGTAAATAGCGGATTTCTCTCGTCTCAGGGGAAAATGAGTGTTGCACGACCATTCAATAGTATGACTAGGTTTCTAACAATGGAAAGCTTAATGCAAATGGGTGGAGTGTCCCTTTAAGAAAATTGACATACTGTACATGATATAAGGTTGTCCTTGTAAAAATGCTTAACCATATGTATTGTAAAAGCAAATGCATTGAATTTACTTCCTGCTTACTAGCTACTGTTCGGACGCTGCTCAGCCTTTTGCTCCCTCGCTTTTGTATTTTATCTCCTAATTTTAACTTCAACAAATAAGCACAGTGCTCAAACGACAAAGCTTGGCACCAACAATAAAATTAGAAACATTTGAAATGGAATATTACGACACAAAAGGGGTATTTTGATCTGACCAGCCTCCCACTGCCAGCAGCATACATTCCTGGGACGGCGCAACACAGCTCCCTATATTCAGACTAAAATGCCTCCGTCTGGTTCAGAGTGTACTTGCTGCACAAAGTGCCACAGACTTCTACAAAAGATTGCAGTTCATGAAACAAAGTTACTTGCGGTCCTGCCAGAACTCGCTGTCGAGAAGCACTAGATTCACAAGCTGTATGCTGGGAGTGGGTCCACGATGAAGCTTTCCCTGTCAGATAAATATATGTGGACAACGTTTGTGATATATGTGGACAACGTTTGTGATTTATGTGATTTGTGATATGGAAAAAGTAATTGAATGCTTTTTAGCTTAAGGTTGCAATGTAATGAAGTGCACTTCTGCTTGAATGTTGCTATAACTAATTGCTGAAATCACTCATATTTCAACAGATTGATCTGTCCCAGCTCTCACCAGAGGAGAAGTGGAGGTCTGTACCTTTCTTTATTGTTGTTATTTTTAAATATATATATATATATCCACACTCATACAATCATAAATATGTATAGTATCTAGGGATGTCCCGATCAGGTTTTTTTGCCCTCGAGTCCGAGTTATTTGATTTTGAGTATCTACCGATACCGAGTCCCGATCCGATACTTGTATAATATATATATAATGTATATATAATATATAATACATAAAAAAAATAATAAAGAAGAGAGAAAAAACAGATCCAGGATGTTCCTTATTTTTTATTTAATTCACCTTATTTTAACATTCAACATTCAAACAGAGCACGTCTGTGAGGTAGCTTGAACAATCAAGTAATAAATAACATAAAATCTTCACTTTTGGACTTTAGTGCAACAGTAAATATAGAAAAAGTCTAATATAAAAACAAATAGCACCTCAACTTAAAATACCCGGCAGGCATGTAAACAAAAAAATGTAAATGTTTTAAAAGTGTTTAAAAAAAAAAATGAGTGTATATATATATATATATATATATATATATATATATATATATATATATATACATATACACACACATTAGGGGTGTAACAGTTCACAAAATGTGTGGTTCGATACGATACAGCAAAAAGAAAGAAATGCCAGAGAAATTTCCTATTTATTAAAAGAAAAACTATTTTTAAATAAGTTTGAATTTTCCTACATCTTGAAACTTTCATGTTTATAAATGGGGGTAATCTTTGAAGGATGAACAAATAATGTTTTGGTAATCACATTAAAAATAACATTTAAATATATATTTATATAATATTTGAGTTTTGAAGTGCAACATTAAATCCATGTTCATTCACGGCACAATGTTTCTCCTGGTTTCCACGTCAGCGCTGTTTGATCTAATAGAGATCTACGGTAAATAACGGAGAAATGTGAATGCTTCTCACTAGATCTCGCAGCGATGTTATTACTTCAGTGGCGAATTCAAATGTTTTCTTCACTGGATATCTTAGCACAGTGTCGCTTGATCTCGCGCTACACAGATGTTGCTGGTCCGAACTGATAAATGGTCCGTTAAGCACAATATAATGAGGAGCGCAGTTTCGTTCCGCTTTCATTACGTTTGCCATTTGATGTTGCGCAACGTTGTGGTGATCGCGCCAGCGCGGATTTTGTCTGCAGGAAAAAATGGTCCTAGGAATCGTTCGGTTTGTATGCGTACCGAACCGGAAGCCTCGTACCGAAACGGTTCAATAATTACGAATACATGTACCGTTACACCCCAAATTTACATACATCCGAGTCCTGATCGGGAGGTAACGTCCGATTCCGATCGAGTCTGAAACCACGTGATCGGGCCCGATTTCCGATCGCGTGATCGGATCGGGACATCCCTAATAGTATCTGCAATTAATTTAAGCACTGGAAAGTATGTGAAAACAAACATAGGTGCTTGAAAAATAAACATGAACTAGAGTTCATACAAGGTGCTTAAAGGGTCATGAAACACCAAAACACATTTTCTTTTAAGTTATATTGTTGGCCTTTTTGTGACTGTGCCTAGGACAGTAAAGATTGACAGGAAAGCGTGGGGTGTAGAGAGGGGAATGGGACACATCGGCAAAGGACCTCGAGCTGGGAATCGAACTCAGGGCACCGAAGCCGCAGTTGTGCTATATGTCGGCGCGCTAACCATGAGGCTCTCTGCACCGACCAAAACACATTTTTTGAGATGTGAACAGATATTTACAGGCTGCACATCACTGAAAACACTAAAAGCACTCAAAAGTGCTTCTTCCGGGTTGAAAGGCAAAATCAAAGCAACGTGCGGAATCGAAGGTAGATCTGTGTGTATCCGGAGTTTGTGATTGGCTGCCGGGGCTGGAGAACACAATTCTACGTCATCCGGTTCTGAGTGCTTCTCTGCATATATTCATGTGAAAGAGCTTGTTCAATCCAATCACTGCGCCGTAGTATGCATGAGAAAGTATGCAACGGAGAATTCAAACTTACGAAAGACCATTTCTGCACTGTTCCTTCACCTCTGCCTGTTCAGCTTTGCGTTCGGACGTGCCATTAGTGTAGGTTTCCTCAGTACAGTAGCACAAAAGTGATGTTTATTTTCCTCACAATACTGTTAGAGCTGGAGTTTGACTACCAACACATGGAAAATATGACTTACAATATTTAGTAGGCCTATATAACAACGCGCATGGTAGTGGTTTCTGCGTGGAACGCCGCGATGAGTTTAACAATGCTCGCAACATGGATCATAGATCATATACGGACTGGAGTTACGCGTGTTTCAAGTTTTTATGGACATATCATATACTCTAGTGCAGGGGTTCCCAAACTTTTCCATTCCAGGACCCACATAGACAAGAATAATCTATCTCAAGACCCACCAAAATAATTGTAAAGCATGAATGTGGGGTGGGAGACGTTAGTTCTCTTTAGAACAGTTTTTTTCCTTGTCATAGTATGACATATACGTTTAATTGCAATACAAACTTAAGGTACATTATCAAAAAGTTTGAGAATTAAAATACTAGCCTAATGGTTGTTGAAATAATGTGAAGAATACTGAGTAGTTTTTGTCTGTTGCCTGATTTACTGATTTACCCAGACATGGCAAAAAAAATTTAAAGAAATGAAAAAGATGAAGTAAGCTTAATCTTAACCAAAGGTTTGATATGACAAAAAATCTGAATTTAAAAAAAATAATAGACTAAATAATTTTATTTGACAGTATGCCCAGGACCTAGAATTTCAATACTAATATTTATGCTGCGAGTGTTGTTAAACTCATTGCATTGTTCAGCGCAGAAAACGCTTTCGTGCTCGTGTGTATACATTTTAAATACTTTTTACGTATATATTTTCCTTATGCGTTGGTAGGTATCAAAATGCATGCGAGGGAACACAAAACAACGCACTCTTACGACGACCATATCTCTGGAAGACAACAGCGCTGTGTTGAACAGACGACAGAGATGAATGCGTTTCCCAAAAGCATCGAATTCCTAAGTAGATCGTAGAACCATTGCCACCAATGGTCTATACAATAAACTTAGCTCACGATGCTTCTGGGAAACGCAGCCCAGATCTGAATCAGCCTTTCGTGACATTTGAATTCTCCGGTGTAATGCGATCTCATGCATAATGCAGTGCAGTGATTGGAGTAAACGAGTTTCTTTTCGTTAATAATGCGCACCAAACTGCTTAATGAACCGAAGCCGCTCTGAGATGGTGAAAATTGTTTTCACAAGAAGTCGCACGCGCACGCTTCATGAAACACAAACTGACATGCACTTCACTTCATTCTACGACACCTGGACAATCGGAACACCTACGCAAGACTCCTGTTTGTGGATTACAGCTCTGCCTTTAATACCATCATCCCAGACCTCCTCCACAGCAAACTGACCCATCTGAACATTCACCCCCCTCCTCTGCTCATGGATTAGAGACTTCCTCACCAAAAGGACTGTATGGACTGGACAGTATGTCAGGCAGATGGGCACAACCATCACTAATTTGGGACAAGAACATTTCCCAACTAGTGAAGAAAGGCCAGCAGCGCCTGTTCTTCCTCCGCCGCCTGAAAGGTTTACTGCTCAGTTCCCCCATTATGGTACAATTCTACAGAGCGGTCATTGAGAGTGTGCTAACATCCTCCCTCATGGTCTGGTTTGCCTCTGCGTCAGCCAATGCATAAGCCAGGCTACAAAGAGTCATCCCGGCAGCAGAGCGAATCATCGGCTGCCCCCTGCCCTCCATCATGGACCTGTACAGTTCCAGGTCCATTAACAAAGCTGTGAAGATTGTGGCCGACCTCTCTCATCTTGCCAATAGTCTGTTTAATCTTCTTCCCTCTGGAAAGCGGTACAGGGCCATTTTGTCCAAAACATCTCGCCACCGTCACAGTTTTTTCCCCCAAGCAATAGCCCTCCTAAATTACTTTTAAACCTGGAATACATTGCACTCTGTTTTTTATTTGACACAACACTATTTTACATTCATATTAACTTATCCCTCATAATGTCTTTGTCCTTGTATTGTGTTTTTGTCCTTGTTTTCTTGTCTTTCTGTTTTACTGTGTGTTGCCTGCATGGAGAAGACCAAATCAAATTCCTAGTATATGTATACATGGCGAATAAAAGTTGAATTTAATTAAATTGACATATTTTTCTAACTTTAAATCGCTCTAAGAAATATAGCAATTTCTATTTAACTTTTGGTTCATTGTGCAACCTGTTTGTATGTGTCACTCATGAAACGTAAATTCAGCTGCAGCCAATATAGTGTTTGCGCCGACCCACCTCTTCCCAATCTGTGACCCACAAATGGGTCGCGACACACAGTTTGAAAACCCCTGCTCTAGTGCTCTAAAAACGATCCAGCACCTTCAATGTGCACATTTCATCATTGATCATAATGAATTAATTTGTGTCAAGATTGCACATTAGTCACATAAATGAAGTGGTTTGCCGTTAGGCCTATTTCACAAAAGAAAGAGGTGGCGTTTATTTGTAGTCACAGCACAGTATGTTTACATCACATTTAGAAAGAATGATAATTTTTACAAATATGCCACTCAAAATACGACCTGAGGAGCTTATATTTTCAGTCAGAGAAACACGAAGCTCCCGTAAAACCGGATGCAAACAGCGCGCTTTTCGGCGCCTCCCGCTTTTTTCACGTCAGTTTGGGTGACTTATGTGAATCGTGCAGATCCGCGTGGATGGCATTCTGCGCGCGTATACTGATTTTTGCCCTCGTATTCTGGTCGCGAGTTTTGAGGCTAAATAAACGCCATAGGGCCGTTCACATATCGTGTCTTTTGCGCTCTCAAGTTCGTTATTCGCGCCCATAATTGAAGTGATTTTTCCAGGCGCAGCAAGATGAAAAAACTTCAACTTTTCAGAATGCCGCAAGCGCACCGCAGGTCATGTGACAAGAACCAACCAATCAGTTTCACCCTTTCCGTAACAACATTGAAAGCAGTCATCATGAAGGATGGGGTGTCTCTCTAGGGCTCTGACCCAAACACTACGGGTGTTTTTCTCTTCTCCGTAAATAAATATTCTAGCAGAGCTACAGCAAGCATTTTTCGGTGGTGAAAATCTATTAGCTACTAAAACGTCTTTGTCGTTGTGGAGAGCGCAGTGCATGGTTGCATAGCAATGGCAGTCGCCATGGGAAAATCGGACCGAATTTTACTATTAATAATAAATAAGCTAATGTGCATTAATAATAAAAAAAAAAATACTTGACATATATATATATATATTATTTATTTTTTATAAAAATGATTTAAAGGCTAAAATATGTGAGGTTCATCTTTTTATAAAACCTTTTTATTGTAAAAAATGATTTAAAGGCTGAAATATGTGAGGTTTATCTTTTTATACAACCTTTTTTTGTCAACTTTATTTGAATTTCATTTTACTATATGTGCCTATAGGGGTGGGCCAGGGATGGCAGGGGTTGGTGGCAATGTAAGTATCTGGATATTTACCGTGGGGCGAGGGCTTCGATTACCTCTCTCTTTTTTGACTATACATGTGTTTGCATCCCTGCATGTAGAGCTAAATATGGATATCCGGTATAAAGAGAGATGTACTGACAGATAAATACACGATTGCGATGGCCTATATGATTTGTCTGATTTCTTCAAGTGGTCATATTTACCATGTTTACTATGGCAATGGTTTGCGCGCATAGTCTTTTGCATCGCATCTGCCTTATGACATGATCAGAATCCACATCGGATCACAAACAGAAGGTATTCAAACACTTGCTGCTATCTGAAAGAGAGTTTTGAGCTAAAATGATTTTAAAAGTCTTTAATGCTGATCAGCTGTTATATGGAATCATCTGCGGCGCTGCTGTCTCCAGCAGTGGTGTAGTGCAGGGTATACGCAGGTATACGGCGTATACCCACTTCTTTTTCAGTCGGCATTGCGTATACCCACTTCTAAATCCCCTTTGATGGGCATCATTTAGTTGCTAATCCAATCTCGTGAATAAAAAACACCCAGTCAGCCAGGGCCGTACCCCTAAATATCAACTCTAATTTGTTGCTGCAATGATTCTCCCATCGCGACGATAACTGACCTTCTCATCTGATCTGCTTCAGCACTCAAACACCCGCTCGTCAATGTCAAAATGTTTGAGACCAATCAAAGCAAGCAGGATTTTTGTTGACAGAAGCGCGAGCCGAGCGCGAATCCCAACACGACGCTTCACTTCAGTTAACGATCATACAGTGCGAGATAAGATACAAGTAGCTAAAATATACGGCTGTTTTTCGATAGAAGTTTTAAACGACCGACAGAAATAATCAGTTTTATCAAAGACAGTGGAAATTATAAGCTCAATTTAACAACATAGAATACAACATAGAATAGTGATTCTTTGTTCTTTTGTATTCATTATATTCTATATTCTATAGTCTTGCATATTCAATTCTAATGCAAGACTAGTCTTACATGTCACTGTTTATAACACAGAGCGTTGATCCTTTGCTGGGACGCTTAAAAAAATGTTGGGGGCATAAATTAAGAGTATACCCACTTCTCCAGGCACCACTACATCACTGGTCTCCAGACTCAGATAAATACCGCCTCTGTTTAAAACCACTCCTCAAGCCAGAGCTGGCCCACTTTGGCCCAAGGTATTCGGCTGGCCAAAAAACTCTGGCCATTGGCCCCGACGAGGCCCATCAAGCCCCGGAAGTGACAGTGGAAACGCTACTGGCCTTGGCATGTCCGCTTTTGGCCCCCTTATTTGAAAATTACGATCAAAAATCATGATCTCTACGATTCACTTGAAAATCTTAAGAAATAGTAGAAAAGTAGTCGTCTTCAAGATCGATCACGATATAAAATCGTTCACACTTGGCATGTTTGGTTCAATTAAAATGAACCCTGATGCGATTGCTCTGTTAGTGCGGTTCATTTGAATGTGTGAACGCTGCCATCCGAACCCTGGTCCGCACCAAACAAGCGAACCGAGACCAGTGGGGATTTCTTTAAGACTGCAAAGGAAGCTCGGCTTCTCCTATAATGTCAAAAAATTAGTGGTCAAATGTGTACTATTGTGTTATCAGTTTGACTAAAAATCCGTTCATCTTGAAGACGAGTTATTTCAGAATCAGCTACATATAGCAGGTCGGCTGACTCGATTTCCTTCTCATACATTCCCGTAGCGTCACAGTGCATTTCCCTGTTGAAACCATTGACTTCGATTATGTCCCGCCCATGGACGCTCAGCCTCTCTGGGGGTGAATGGAGTGGGCTGGCCTGGACTACGGGCTTCTGCGTGATGAATGTAGGGTCTGTCAAAAGACTGCATCTCCCTTTGATTGACAGCGATTTTGTACTATAAAAAGTCGCTGACGCTGAAGCTATTCGAGCTCAGTCCCATCATGGATTTTGCAAGTGTAGTCGAAAGACAAACTGCTGCAACCTATTTCTTGGTATTTGCTTGGCGAAATTGCTAGCCAATTTTCATCATACATTTCACACAATTATACACCACATTCCTCGTTTCAGTTTAAACTAATTCCCACATTTCTCCCTGCTGGCCATTGAGTGGACACTGGTCAAGTCACTGGAAAAGACACCTAGTTGGTACGACAGGGTCACAGAGCATTTTCTTTAAGGACCGTAGGGCAGAATTTACGTATAAATAAATGGACAATTTTTATAATGTAGGCCGAAAATGAGCTTCCCCTCTTTGAAAGACCAGCAGCCGACACTGACCGAGACCCATCTTTCCAAATGAACTCTGGTGCGGTTTAAATGATATATGAACGCAGCATGCACCCAAAGACATGTAAACGAACCAAAAACAGGAAGATGAGACCCTAAAAGGGACAGATTGCTTAAGCATACCTGTTTTTTCTCATCATAGTTGTGATGTTGGCATCACAGTTCGGCACAGGCATCAGAACCTCGTTTCGTCACAGCAGATCTTCCTTTTTTGTGTGATGGAGGGATTCCTGCCGCTGTTTTGACTCCTTTTACACTTTATAAGCACTTCATGAATCTCAGCTGGTCAAAATACCATCATACAGTATCTAGTATGGAAGTAAAATAATGTCAAATGTTTTTGAAACAAAAGCATGTTGAATTGCACCAATTGAAAAAAAAATATGCATTGCGTTAACCATGCTTGCATTTTAATCCATTGTATTTTTAAGGCTTGCATTTTTATGGGCTGAAATTCAACATGCTTGAATATTTAAGCTGTGAATATTTAAATTAAAAACATTTCAAACACATTTTCAATATTAAAAATTCAATAATTCATATTCACCTTTCATATTTCACTTCCAAAATGTTCAAACTGTTTAAAAATACAACCTATAATATTCAACAGGCAAATTTCGGTCCATTTTATTTCGCCTTAAATTCGCTTCCACAAATTCAGTGGTTCAAATTCGACAGTAAATTCAACGTCGACATCCAGGAACTGCAGGAAAAGCAGTAGATTACCGATCATAATCTCCATCTGCTGTAGTCAGCTTTACCAGCAGGGGGTGCACGCGCGTGTTGACAAGCACCAAAGCAACAGGAGAGGCCTTCACAAAACGTCATTTGCTGAAATGGACAGAGCGATGAGTATGAGTTATAATTTATATGTGTGGAAAAGGTTGATTAAGACACAAAACACACGAGCGTTTACTCAAGTGTCTTATGAGACTTATTTTTACCCCCGTGCAAAGTAAGGTGATTTGTCCACTGCAAAACTAAATTCTCTCGCCGTTGCCATTGATATTAAGTTTTAGTAAAACAACTGTAATACACTGAGACAGAGTGAATTGTTTGTTTTAGTCACTATGACGGAATACTAAATTGATGGCTGGGTTTTACATGATGGCAAAGGCAATTTTATTTAAATATAGCATCATTAAATACAACCAAATTACAATTATAAATTAAAAATTACATCTCTACCATGATATCTGGTCATCTCTGTGTTATAACGTGAATTGTCTCCGCTATTATCCAGGGCTGCGTACAGTAGGGGTATTTGTCATCTTATTTTATATCTTTTTGTCCATTTGGAGCGCGCGTCACGTCACCTATTAGCGTCGCGCCTGCCACAAGATCTCTCACTGTTTACATGAACCAGACACTCTGATGAGAGCACATAAAGTGCAATCCATCTCTTATTTACCATTTTTTCATCTTATCGTATATTTTATTCGCTCCTTTGCCCGTATTGGAGCGCGTCTCGTGGCTCTTACTAGCGTCGGGCCAGCCACACGATCTCTCACTGTTTTAATCTACCAGACACTCCGATTGATGCACGAAAACACAAAGCCAATGTAATCCTGCTCTGTTACCCTTCTGCCATCTTATCTTATATTTTATTTGCTCGTTTGGTCCCATAAAGCGCGTTTCGTGGCGCGCCAGCCACAAGATCTCTCCCTATTGCAGTTCCCTGATTCTCCGATTGACATTCTGAAGGCGAATGATTTTGATCACTCCATTACGTTTTGTTTTTTATAAAGCCTTTCTTTAAAGTGAATTTCGTTTTTAATAAATTGTATCTTAATTTCAATCAATGTTTGATCAACCAATTCCCTGGATTTAATAAGAAGCAAAGCAGACATATAGGCATAGGCATAGCAATAAAATCATGAAATTTTTGCATTGCACATTTCTCACAGGCATGATAAATACATCAAGGTAGAAATGTCTAGCCTACTTTTAAACGAAACAATTCAAAACGAAAATAAATAGACTACTCTCAGATAATGTAATCCGTATGAAATGAGCATTTCTCTCGGCGCGTTCACTACTGCGAAGATGGCTCCAATACGACGCGCGCTCCATTATGGACAAAAAGAGCGAATAAAATAAGATGACAAATAGATAGGCCACATAAGAGCAGGTCAGGATTGCACTGTCTGTTTGCACATGTGCATCAATCGGAGTGTCTGGTAGATTAAAACAGTGAGAGATCGTGTGGCTGGCCCGACGCTAGTAAGAGCCACGAGACGCGCTCCAATACGGGCAAAGGAGCGAATAAAATATACGATAAGATGAAAAAATGGTAAATAAGAGATGGATTGCACTTTATGTGCTCTCATCGGAGTGTCTGGTTCATGTAAACAGTGAGAGATCTTGTGGCAGGCGCGACGCTAATAGGTGACGTGACGCGCGCTCCAAATGGACAAAAAGATATAAAATAAGATGACAAATACCCCTACTTTACGCAGCCCTGGATAATAGCGGAGACAATTCACGTTATAACACAGAGATGACCAGATATCATGGTAGAGATGTAATTTTTAATTGCTGAATTTAATTTATAATTGTAATTGGGTTGTATTTAATGATGCTATATTTAAATAAAATTGCTTTTGCCAAAACCCAGCCATCAATTTAGTATTCCGTCATTCCGTCAAACAATTCACTCTGTCTCAGTGTATTACAGTTGTTTTACTAAAACTTAATATCAGTGGCAACGGCGAGAGAATTTAGTTTTGCAGTGGACAAATCACCTTACTTTGCACGGGGGTAAAAACTTGAGTAAACGCTCGTGTGTTTTGTCTTAATCAACCTTTTCCATACACATATAAATTATAACTCGTACTCATCGCTCTGTCCATTTCAGCAAATGACGTTTTGTGAAGGCCTCTCCTGTTGCTTTGGTGCTTGTCAACACGCGCGTGCACCCCCTGCTGGTAAAGCCGACTACAGCAGATGGAGATTATGATCGGTAATCTACTGCTTTTCCTGCAGTTCCTGTCGAATTTGAACCACTGAATTTGTGGAAGAGAATTTTCAAGGCGAAATAAAATGGACCGAAATTTGCCTGTTGAATATTATAGGTTGTATTTTTAAACAGTTTGAACATTTTGGAAGTGAAATATGAAAGGTGAATATGGATTATTGAATTTTTAATATTGAAAATGTTTGAAATGTTTTTAATTGAAATATTCACAGCTTAAATATTCAACCATGTTGAATTTCAGGCCATAAAAATGCAAGCCTTAAAAATACAATGGATTAAAATGCAAGCATGGTTAACGCAATGCATATTTTTTTTCAATTGGTGCAATTCAACATGCTTTTTGTTTCAAAAACATTTGACATTATTTTACTTCCATAATCTAGGCTACGCAAATACAACAAGCACATTTATCCCAGCACACAGCATTGTTTGGTAAGTTCATGGTAAGTTCCGTCTCAAAATAGACAATACGTCATAAAAGCCGACCAATCAGGTTGTGAATGTATCCCTATGACTTTAGATTCAGTATCTTTTTTTTTTTTTTTTTTTTTTTTGGTCCTGACCAAGCGAACGGAACTACAAGTGTGAAGACACCCCTAGTGACATCAGCCTTATATTCCTGGCGTCTGTGTTTTTAATGTTAATCAAACAACAAAAGACAAGGAAATCACTTTAATAATTATTCATATTTTTATGATAAATCAATGATGCAATTATGTTATTTTATTACTTTATTCAATTTCTGAACCTGAAAACTACAGTTAGATACCTTAATAACCTGAAAAGCACTGTTCATTTAATTTGTGTCTTTGCTCTATTATATTTATTTGTGCTGTTGCTTGTAGTTTGCTTATTTCTTCTTATTTGCATTATTTTTCTTTGACACTAGTCCTGTTTTCTCTGAACATAGCATATAGCGAACTGTGCCGAAACCCTGGCTTTTTGGTTGCGGCGCAGCCGACGCGAGACTACAACAAAGTCAGCGTTCGTCGCTGATAGTTCTTTGACGTTGGCTTGGTGGGTCCCTGGTTAGTCCATTGCTGCCACCTACTGGTGTAACTATGTAATCTGCACTGAAGTTGTTGATAAACCACCATCAAACTTTTTCTCGATTGATTAATAATAGCCATTATAAACTTTGTGTTATTAATCATTACAATTAAGGTTACAAAAGTTAGTCATTCAAGAGTTTTGAATGGCATTTAATGTTAATCGAACAACAAAAGACAAAGAAAAAAAATTGAGACAGCAGCAGGATCGTTAGGCATATTTTTCAATTTGTGACCAAACTATACCAAGTATTTGTATGAAAGATCATTGCGGATGGACATCACAAAAGTACACAGATGAGGCTTTTGCATTGTTTTGCAATATATCTTCGCGAAACATCTGTAAACCATAGTAAATCACATGCCTTTAGTTAGAGCATGTTGTCCCGATTCAAACGAGCCCAAACACAACATAACATGACGTAGATCTTGAGAAAATCCTCACAGAGTAACCATTTTATAAAAGCAATAAGCCCCTTGAAGCCGTGTTTTACAGTGAATTTAAAACAGCTAAGGTGGTTTTAGGCATTCCGTGTCGTCAAGTCACCTTCATTTATATAGCGCTTTTAACAATATGGATTGTTTCAAAGCAGCTTTACAGTAATTAAAGGAAATTATCGTAACAGATTGTTTAGGCTTTACAACAGCTCTAGGATAAAGTTATTGTCCAGCTAAAGTTAGTTTTGTTTGATTGATTCACTTACATTGCGAAGATCATTAGTTATTAACTTGGGGGCGTCGTGCCTAACAACGCCCCTTAGCTGTTCTAAATTCACTGTAAATCACGGCTTTGCGGGGCTTATTGCTTTAATATACGCTGAGACAGTCATGTGCTTCTGTTCATCGTGTTAATGGCCTATAAAAAACAATACACTTAATCAATTTAATTATAAATGACTTAAATACTACACCAAATGTTAAAGCGCTATCTACGTATTTGCTGCGCTCTGCTCGTTGATTAGTGCAGTTATGTCACTTTAATAGCTTTTATGACAAAGGTTTACACTATAAGAAATGAAAATTTGGCATGCAGCTGCGAGAGATTTTAAATAAAATGCATACCTCTCTCGCTGTTGCTCGCGTGACATTGGTTGTGTTGTGCGCTATTCACATTTATATTCATATAGGCGATTTAGCTCGTGAAGGTGAAATATGGTTTATGCCTATATGTAGCCTTAATAAACGTTTTGGCTGTCATAATTCTTGTAGCCCAGTCCAACCTCAAATTGTTAATGTCAGCGATTGCAGTTAAGTCCAGACAAATGACAAATATTTTCACAAGTATTTTAAAAAGGTGTGTTTAGACAAATCTTTTAAAAGTTGTTTATCAAAATAACAATATTGTGTGAAGTTGTAAGTCTGTTTTATGTTTTACCTTATTCTCTTATAGTTGTTTTTTAGTATGTTTATATTGATATTGTGGTGAAACTGTTGCCAATTTGTTTGTTACATTGTGAACCTTTTATAGTCTAGTTGTTTTTGAATATTTGATATTGTGTGAAATTGTATTTTCATTATTTGTTTTTATGCTTGTGAAGCACTCCATGAATGAAAGGTGCTATACAAATAAATGTTGATTATTATTATTATTTGTATTATTAGGCTATTATAAATGACGAAAAAAATGTTTAGCCTTTGTAAAATAAAGGCTACAATAGCTATATTGTGAAAAAATTACTCAGAATACAGTACAGGATCTTTCTTTTGACTATGAAAACAAATACAAATTGAGTGATCTCTAATATAGAAAGCTTTTATAAACCATAATTTGCTCGTGGTATAAGCTACAAGTCTGAAAAATTGATGCTAAATTACATGAATAAAATGTTTCCATAGTGTGCCATCTATGCAGGCACTCGGGAAAAAAACGCATATAGTTTCCTTGTCTTATGGAAGTCCTAAAAGCATGCAACATTTATATTTATATTTATATATATATATATATATATATAACTATATTATAGATAACTCACAATTCTGACTTTATAACATGCAATTGCGACTTTGTCATGCAATTCTGACTTTAATTCTCCCAATTGCATATAAAGTCAGAATTGCGAGATATAAACATGCAATTCTGAAAAAAAGTCATGTGTATTGAAGTTAGTTTCCGCCACAGAATAAAAAAATAAAAAGGTAATTGCGACTTTTTATCTCACAATTCTGACTTCTTTTTCCCTCACAATTGCTCTCAGATCATCTCACAGATGTTCTTACATCTCACAGATGTAAACTTGCAATTGTGATTGCCAAAAGACGTGCATTTTGACACACAAATGTGTGCATTTAACCGTTCAAGCCCAGTAAGATAAGTACTCACGCGCTGTATAAGCAGCAGCTTTATGTGTGTGCACTGACTGCACCCAGAACCCGTCTCTCAGACAGCGCATGCACATATCGAATGAGCACGGTTTACTGCGCGTGAGCCGTTTCAAATCACTTGTTCTTAAATCGCAAGGCTTAAAAATGCATTGTTTCTTGAGACCGCGCAAGAACTCCACACTGGTGATAACATGACTGCGGTGCTGAAGTCTGACGTCATCACTTTGCGATCATTTGGTGAGATCAGCCAAATTTAGTGACTCCCGATCGAGTCATAGAATGTGATTATCGGCCGAGACCAATCTGTGGACAAAAACGTATTAAAATATTTTTTTACAGTGTAGGCTGCTGTCAGTTTAAGACCGATCAAATATACTGATACACATCTGAGTTGATGCAGAGCTGTTTATATTCACTTAAGACGTAACGACTGCGTTTACGTGAATACTCGCCAATACGGGCATTTTGACATTATTCTGTGTGTTCGTGTTCAAGTGCAAGCATGAAAGAGAACTGAAACGTACATATACACACGAGTCAGCATATGGTTATAGTGTTTATATTGTTTCACATGCACATGTTCATAATCAAAAAAGATTATCCACATGCTCCTCAGTCTGATAACAATAAGTCCGGGTGCAGGGAAAATGCTCTTCACCGACAGACGTTGCAGGGACACGTATAACGGTGTGCTAAGCAAAGTTGCTTACAGGGTTTTCTTTTTTTAAAAAGGTCTCCCTTGACAAAACGTCTCGATCATTTTGCTATAAGTTATCTTCTCGGCTCACTTGAGTGTACAGCTGCGCTTACCTGAAGTTATCACAGTTAAACAGCTGTCTTTCCTCATTTGACTGGTGTTTGGATTTCATGATATTTATGATAACTCTGTTTCACCTGACAATGTTTCCACACGACATATTGATCCATTTGCAGTCAACTTGTTAAGAAGCTCCACAGAGCCACCCAGGGCATTTAGTTGTAACTGAGTTTTAGTTTGCGTGTTTAGGATTTCACTGCATTTACAGCCAGCAAAGCAACGTGTAGCAAAATTCGAATAGTATATACATTTTTCAGAATAATTACAGATCGAATATTCAACTATTCGTGCACACCCCTTGTTACAACCCACTAGGTGAAAGCTACTGCTGTAAGTTACTTGTGCCAAATCTAAATTAACAAGTAACAGCTAAAAGATTGCATCTTTAAAAACTGATTATGTAATTGATTGTTTATAAATGTGTGCTTATTTTAAGGTTTTCTTTTCTGTTTTACAGGTTGGAACATGCTAAAATGCATGCCAAACACAAAGGGCATGAAGCCATGCATGCAGAGATGGTTCTTATTCTCATTGTCACACTCGTCATTGCCCAACTTGTCCTGGTTCAGTGGAAACAGAGACACCCCAAATCATACAATGTAAGCACATTATTTGCTCCCTTACACACACTAACAGGCTCATGCACAAAATAAAGTGGATTCAGCACGTTTAAGCTTTAAGCTAAAATCCTTTCAAATCGTTGTTTGTTTTTCCCCATCAACCTACACTCTGTAGTTCAGTATGGCAAATCAAAAACCAGATTAGTGATTATTTTGCAAATTTATTAAAAAGAAACAACTGATATTTCACTTTAGCATAAATATTTAGACACTTCCATTAGCCTTAGTTGAAACACCTTTGGCACTGATTAGATCCTCAAGCCTTTTTGGGTATGACGCAACAAACTTTGCAAACCTGGATTTGGGGATTATTCTCAAGCTCTATCAGGCTAATTGGGAACCAGCGGTGGATAGCCGTTTTCAAGTCTTTCCAGAGATGTTTGATAAAGTTTAAGTACGGTCTCTGGGTGAGCCACTTAGGACTTTTCTCAGAGTTGTCCCTGCCACTTTAAAGCACCCACATCATGATTCTTCCACCACCATGCTTAATCTTTGAGATTAGGTAGTTTAGGTCAATTAGGTTTGAGATGGTACTGCACAAGGGGCAATAGCACAAGTTAAGGTTGCATAAGTTACAACTTGGCCTAGTTTTGATGTGAAAGGGCACTAAGTTAGGGGTGTAAATATTAATCGATTCGTATCGATCCATCTATTATACAGCCGAGGATTCGATGCATCGATGCGTCCGCAGGAGTACCGATTAATGTGTTTATTTTGCCGCCTGTCTGTTCGCCTGTCTATTTTCAGCATCCGCTCCGACATATGCGTACAACCTACTCCTAAGCTGCAGGTGGCGCTAACCTCATTATCTTCTACTTCACACCGCTTCACATGTTACTTGGCGTTTCACAGTCTATCTACACTCACCTAAAGGATTATTAGGAACACCTGTTCAATTTCTCATTAATGCAATTATCTAATCAACCAATCACATGGCAGTTGCTTCAATGCATTTAGGGGTGTGATCATGGTCAAGACAATCTCCTGAACTCCAAACTGAATGTCAGAATGGGAAAGAAAGGTGATTTAAGCAATTTTGAGCGTGGCATGGTTGTTGGTGCCAGACGGGCCGGTCTGAGTATTTCACAATCTGCTCAGTTACTGGGATTTTCACGCACAACCATTTCTAGGGTTTACAAAGAATGGTATGAAAAGCGAAAAACATCCAGTATGCGGCAGTCCTGTGGGCAAAAATGCCTTGTTGATGCTAGAGGTCAGAGGAGAATGGGCCGACTGACTCAAGCTGATAGAAGAGCAACTGTGACTGAACTAACCACTCGTTACAACCGAGGTATGCAGCAAAGTATTTGTGAAGCCACAACACACACAACCTTGAGGCGGATGGGCTACAACAGCAGAAGACCCAGCCGGGTACCACTCATCTCCACTACATATAGGAAAAAGAGGCTACAATTTGCAAGAGCTCACCAAAATTGGACAGTTGAAGACTGGAAAAATGTTGCCTGGTCTGATGAGTCTCGATTTCTGTTGAGACATTCAGATGGTAGAGTCAGAATTTGGCGTAAACAGAATGAGAACATGGATCCATCATGCCTTGTTACCACTGTGCAGGCTGGTGGTGGTGGTGTAATGGTGTGGGGGATGTTTTCTTGGCACACTTTAGGCCCCTTAGTGCCAATTGGGCATCGTTTAAATGCCACGGCCTACCTGAGCATTGTTTCTGACCATGTCCATCCCTTTATGGCCACCATGTACCCATCCTCTGATGGCTACTTCCAGCAGGATAATGCACCATGTCACAAAGCTCGAATCATTTCAAATTGGTTTCTTGAACATGACAATGAGTTCACTGTACTAAAATGGCCCCCACAGTCACCAGATCTCAACCCAATAGAGCATCTTTGGGATGTGGTGGAACGGGAGCTTCGTGCCCTGGATGTGCATCCCACAAATCTCCATCAACTGCAAGATGCTATCCTATCAATATGGGCCAACATTTCTAAAGAATGCTTTCAGCACCTTGTTGAATCAATGCCACGTAGAATTAAGGCAGTTCTGAAGGCGAAAGGGGGTCAAAACACAGTATTAGTATGGTGTTCCTAATAATCCTTTAGGTGAGTGTATGTTCACACACATTGTTGAGTCTGACTTTCAAGAGCGATGGAACCGTCAGAGCGAGCTGGCAATGAAAGTGAAATGTTACACACTCCAGTCGGCATCAAGTCGTGGGTGTGGAAGTATTTTGGCTTCAGGAAAACAGATGGAGCAGTGGTAAGAGGTGTTGCCATTTGCAAACGGTGTGAGTTAGGAGCGAGGCCGGTGACGTGAGTGTTAATGAACGTCACCTGTGAGATGCACCTCACCGGCATCTCTCATGGAGGAACGGAAGCATAAAAAGAGGAGAGACGGCGCTGAAGATCGAGAGACCGTTGCGTCTCACAGGTGACTGTAGCTGCCTGGTTCAAGATTGGAAAGATTGGACTCTTTGACTGATGACTTTATTTGAATGTCCGTCATCACAGATAAAGGCACCGTCGGACACCATGTTCGTTGAGAATCATCGTAAAAGCTTGTACAAAAAGAAAACAAAATACCGAAAATAAATAAACATCCATCAAAACCAAATAAGTAAGATTAATGACTTATACATTATACAAAACAACAACAAATAAGTAATCTTAATACAAATAATATAAATCAAAACAAGGACATGGAGATAACAGGAAGTCTATAATCACACCGTGTTCTTCATTCAAACCAGGAGCTAAATCCTTTTAAATTCCTTGCAAACCGTAAGCTTTCAATACCATAAACATGTACGTCTGGATCTCATTCATACTGAAATGTTTGGACCATATGCGCATTATATCCGCTCACGTGAATGAACTTCAAAATAAAAGACCTCCATTACAACAACACAAATAACTCAAAATCAAAATAATTAAATACCATACAAAAATAAATCAAGGACTATATTATTTTCAAAGCAAATGACGTTCACACTGCAGGCTGAAATGACCCAATTCCGATTTTTTCAAATGCGAATTTTACACTCACTTCTTCTGGAGGTGCAGCAGGGACATGAATAGTTGGTACCGATTCTTTTTTTCAAGAGCAGCTTCTTAGCAAAACCACTGATCCTCGTTTAAAAAGCAGTCTGCAGAGAAATGATTCGCACAAACATGAAAGCATTGAAGTTGCTCGTGGGGAATATTCCCTTGGAAAACAAAACTCAGCCACTGCGTCTTCAGTGGTTCGGATTTAGGAACATCAAAATGACTGCTGTGTTCGTTATTACATCCTAGAACAGAACACCACAATCGCTTGGACACCATTCTGCTCCAGCGTATCAACAATGGCGTACTATGATGACAGCTCGCTCAGGACGGGGATGTGTTGAAACGCTGCTGTCAATCAACAATCGTGGGAGGGGCGTCCGACCGTGTGACGTCACACGGTCGAACGGCTCGATTTGAGACTGGGAAAAGCATATAAGGAGATTAAAACAAAAACACTGGATAGATTTGTATCATTATATGATGGTTGTGTACAGGCACTGCCAACACACATTTCAGTACAATCAACTTGAAAAAGTGCATGTACCATTATATGACCCCTTTAAGAATATGCTTTTTGTGCCTTGACTGTTGGGCCACATCCCACCCTTTTTTTAACAGAACTTGTTCAACCACTTGAACTGTCTTTCATCTTACTGAAAATGCAAGGCCTCAACCTCTAATTTACGAATCTCAATTTTGCTATTCAATTTGGCCTTTTCTATCTGTAAGAGCATCAGCTCTTTTTACTGCTCAAAAGAGAATGGTAATGCAGTAATACAACAGCCCTATCATAATCCCCAACAACAGAAACAGGTTTATCAATATCGAACACCTCCAACTCAATCAGAGCTGCTTTAACAATTAATGTAATACTCGCCTTAGAACTTTGTCTTTGGTGGTTAAATGTATTTCATACTTAGCTGCCACCTCCAACAACTGTTTTCTTGTTAGTTGGTTAAGTTATCAAGCATCCTAGTAAAAAAATTGTTTAAGTCTAAGTCAGTAGCTATTTTATAGCAGAACCTAGTGATTGCTCAACCTAACTCTCTCACCTCCCCTAAAATAACTCAACACCATTCTTTGTGCCTCCACCAAAAGTAGAGAAATTTTAAGCACTCAAATACCATAAATTGTATTCTCACTAACAAACCAGTGAGTCAAACAATAGCACTAGAGCTCTCAACCCAGCGTCAGCTCAAAAACACCAAACAAAAATAAAAATCTATGCAATGTGTTGCTATATGCCTACCAGAGAACATCCCAAAAGTGCAACAAAAAAAGTTTGCTTACAAATAACCACTTGCCATTATTAACTTACTGAGCACTAAACAGAGGAAAAATGTGCAATTCAGCATGTACACATCAAAATCCTGCAAGAGCTGCAATTCTATATTTCATAGAAAAACATACACTCACCTAAAGGATTATTAGGAACACCATACTAATACTGTGTTTGACCCCCTTTCGCCTTCAGAACTACCTTAATTTTACGTGGCATTGATTCAACAAGGTGCTGAAAGCATTCTTTAGAAATGTTGGCCCATATTGATAAGATAGCATCTTGCAGTTGATGGAGATTTGTGGGATGCACATCCAGGGCACGAAGCTCCCGTTCCACCACATCCCAAAGATGCTCTATTGCATTGAGATCTGGTGACTGTGGGGGCCATTTTAGTACAGTGAACTCTTTGTCATGTTCAAGAAACCAATTTGAAATGAATCGAGCTTTGTGACATGGTGCATTATCCTGCTGGAAGTAGCCATCAGAGGATGGGTACATGGTGGCCATAAAGGGATGGACATGGTCAGAAACAATGCTCAGGTAGGCCGTGGCATTTAAACGATGCCCAATTGACTCTAAGGGGCCTAAAGTGTGCCAAGAAAACATCCCCCACACCATTACACCACCACCACCAGCCTGCACAGTGGTAACAAGGCATGATGGATCCACGTTCTCATTCTGTTTACGCCAAATTCTGACTCTACCATCTGAATGTCTCAATAGAAATCGAGACTCATCAGACCAGGCAACATTTTTCCAGTCTTCAACTGTCCAATTTTGGTGAGCTCTTGCAAATTGTAGCCTATTTTTCCTATTTGTAGTGGAGATGAGTGGTACCCGGTGGGGTCTTCTGCTGTTGTAGCCCATCCGCCTCAAGGTTGTGCGTGTTGTGGCTTCACAAATGCTTTGCTGCATACCTCGGTTGTAACGAGTGGTTATTTCAGTCAAAGTTGCTCTTCTTTCAGCTTGAATCAGTTGGCCCATTCTCCTCTGACCTCTAGCATCAACAAGGCATTTTCGCCCACAGGACTGCCGCATACTGGATGTTTTTCCCCTTTTCACACCATTCTTTGTAAACCCTAGAAATGGTTGTGCGTGAAAATCCCAGTAACTGAGCAGATTGTGAAATACTCAGACCGGCCCGTCTGGCACCAACAACCATGCCACGCTCAAAATTGCTTAAATCACCTTTCTTTCCCATTCTGACGTTTAGTTTGGAGTTCAGGAGGAGATTGTCTTGACCAGGACCACACCCCTAAATGGATTGAAGCAACTGCCATGTGATTGGTTGATTAGATAATTGCATTACTGAGAAATTGAACAGTAGTTCCTAATAATCTTTTAGGTGAGTGTATTTTGCTACGGTAAATGTTAAGTGCAATCAGTACTCTTACCATGTTCAATACTAAGGATATCACGATTTCGATTTTAAATTGAAATCGACCGAAATTAATTCACAATCTCGAACTTCGAATTAAAAAATGCAATCGTTGATGCTGCCACGCCCCCATGTCACGTCCGGTTGGCGTGCCAAGCGGAACACAACACGTGTGTTGAAGTGCTGCGAGTCTATGGTCAACCTCCTCTAACTTAGCTACAGCCATTCAAAAGATAGCATGGCAACTGCAGATGCAGGAGACCCATCGACAGAACTTGAACCCCCTCCTCTTTCATTGAAGTCGCAGGTGTGGAAGTTTTTTGGATTTCCAGTGAGTTATGTTGACAACGTTAGCGTTTCAAAAAGCCACAGTTTGCAGACATCCCAAGTCTCACGGAAGTTCCGGGAGTCTCCGCAAATTGATAGCGGCTCCCTGATGCACGCAAATTATTTAAAATCTCCCGGAATCTAGAGTGAGCGAGCAAGAGCGTGCATGCGAGACAGAAAAAACTGCTCCAAACCGTATTGCGCGCACAGCAGAGGGAGAGAGCGAGAGACCTTGCGTGTGTGCCTCATGAAGCGTGTGTGCCTCATGAGACAGAGAGCATCCTGATTGGCCGATTTCGGCTTTAAAAAAAATAAATGTAAAAATCGAGAATCGAATCGAAAATGTAATCGAATCGAGGATTTGGAGAATCGTGACACCCCTATTCAATACTGTCTAATTTTGGTTCCAACTTCTCTATCTTCACTATGAAACCGAGAACAAAGATGAATAAATTCAAACGTTTGAAGGACACTGAGTTTACACCAAGTATTGAGATGCGTTTTGATCGAACGAATCTCAAATGGACGACGCTAAAATCAGGTGTAAATGAGGTCTAAAGCATTTAACTGTATTGCCTTCATAGTGTAGATGCTCGTGGTCGAATGCATTTGAACAGCCACAAAAGACCGCCTACTGACTTAACTTGTAAACATTATGGGAAGCATGCTAGCCAGATGGGATTTAAACTTTGTTAGCTAAAGACTTAAGTTTAGTTTGAAGATGAAAAACGTACCAAGCACAATGTTCTCACCATTTCTGATTTCTAACACTGTAAGAGCAGAAACGAAAACTGCTGCTCTCCATGTTTTTCCGTCATCTCCAGGCGCGTTCATATGTAAAATGTGCTAGCTTATTTTGTCCATTAGATCAAAAGATCTGAAAAATCCCAAACATTTACCCGCCCATTGATCCTCCCCTCGAAGAAATCAGGACTTAAACTTATGTTCACTCCATAGTCCTGATGACCCACAACAAGTTTTGTAATGATACGGTAATGCATTCATAAAATATAGCCATTTGTGACAAAATTAAAAATTGTGGAGATACAGCCTTGCATCCAATTTGGCATGCTCTTCGTCAAATTCGTTCATGCTTTTTTTTTTTGATTGAGTTGATCAAAAACGGTTAGGTTTATCGAAAAGCTTTGAATAACTTTTTGCCAGCATGGTGTGAAGATGATATGGTGAAGTTTTCTGTCTAGGAAGAGTTCGAAAAAGTATTTTTTTTAAGACAATTCAAGATGGTGGAAAAATGTTCATGATGGAAAATTACGTCATGGAATCGAATCATCTTGAGCCAAGGAAAAAAATTCAGTTTCTAGCCCTTATGGTTAAAAATGTATTAGCACAAACGTAATTGAAACTTTTTAAACATTTGGTGGATCTAGTGCAGGGGTTCCCAAACTTTTCCATTCCAGGACCCACGTAGACAAGAATAATCTATCTCAAGACCCACCAAAATAATTTTAAAGAATGAATGTGGGGTGGGAGGCGTTAGTTCTCTTTAGAGCAGTTTTTTTCCTTGTCATCTGACATATACGTTTAATTGCAATACAAACTTATGGTACATTATCAAAAAGTTTGAGAATTAAAATAGTAGTCTAATGGCTGTTGAAATAATGTGAAGAATACTGAGTAGTTTTTGTCTGCTGCCTCAACTGATTTACCCAAACATGGCAAAACAAATTTAAAGCAATGAAAAAGATTAAGTAAGCTTAATCTTAACCAAAGGTTTGATATGACAAAAAAATCAGAATATAAAAAAAAATAATAGACTAATAATTTTATTTGACAGTATGCCCAGGACCTAGAACTCCAATACTAATATTTATGCTGCGAGTGTTGTTAAACTCATTGCATTGTTCAGCGCAGAAAACGCTTTCGTGCTCGTGTGTATACATTTTAAATACTTTTTACATATATATTTTCCTTATGCGTTGGTAGGTATCAAAATGCATGCGAGGGAACACAAAACAACGCACTCTTACGACGACCATATCTCTGGAAGACAACAGCGCTGTGTTGAACAGACGACAGAGATGAATGCGTTTCCCAAAAGCATCGAATTCCTAAGTAGATCGTAGAACCATTGCTACCAATGGTCTCTACAATAAACTTAGCTCACGATGCTTCTGGGAAACGCTAGAGGATTGAGTTAGAGACTACAAAATTGAAAATGTTAATGTTCAGATTCTCCTCTATCAGTGTGCCAAAGTTCACAACTTTTTACCATATAGTTCTAAGGTTTGCCATAGACTTGAATATGAAGAAGACTATAAGTGCCTAAGCACCTTCGGTGCTTGATCCCTAGCTACAGCAGAAAAACAAAACCGCCAAAACACGCATGACACATTTTTGGTCAGCCAATGTAACCAATGTGTTTTTGAAAAAGATAGAAGTCCTAGATTTAAAATTAGCTAAATGTGTAAAAAGTTTCTGTCGAAATATCGAGTTCTTCTAAGCTATCTGGGATAAGGAGATGAAACTGATCAGGAATATTAATAATGTGTCAGTAGCAAGGTTATTTTCGTAAACGAAAACTGAAACTAAGACAAACTATTGGTCAAAAATCATTTTCGTAAACTGAAATAAAATAAATTCATAATAAATGAAAAACTAAAACTAAACGAAACTAACAACAGTTACTGAAAAACTAACTGAAATAAAATAATAATTAGCAAAAATAAACGTTTTCGTGATTAATAAACTCTTTACTTCAGCGAAAAATCTGACCTGTGGCTGTTTAGGGAAATGCCTGATTTAACGCTTCATACGCGTGAAGTTGCTGAGGCGATTAACCGCTGTGCTGTGACGCGCTCAATGAAGGACCGTAACGTAGAACACATCGCTAGTGCTAAGCGGCTGTTCATAAAGGATTCATCTTTTGCGGTGGAATGGGAAATAACACAAGGTAATAAGACGCAAGTTGGACTTCTTTTAACTTGAGCGCAGCATTTTTAGAATGCCATTTCATTTTCGAGACGCGTGTGCAACACTAAAACAAGTTCGTCAAGCACAAAAAAAACGTAATGTTCTAGGCTAATGTAATGTATGTTTGAGATGTCATGTTTTCATGAAGGTTGAAAGGTGCTGTTATTATTTGTACAAAACATTTACTGCTAATAATATTATTATCCTTGTGGAGACATTTCCCTACAATGTAGGCTATGAAATACCAGGACACGTCAGACAACACACACAACACACACACACACACACACGCACACACACACTCCCTCACTCTGGTCAAGAAATAACATTTTCTTGTATACTTAAGTTCCATTTGGTGCTTTGTTCAATCTCAAACCATTATTTTATTTTTATTATTAAGATGTCTGCACAAGAGTTAACTGTAATCTGTGCAAACATTAAACTTAAATTAAACGTCTTGCTTTGGTCTGCACTGGAAGTGTACTGCTTGCTCTGCTAAACTATAATTACTAAAACTAAAACTGAAACTAAATAAAATAAAAACTAAATGGAAATGTGTTTGCAAAATAAAAACTAAACTAAAACGAACAAAACCATTAATGAAACTAACTAAAACTAAACTGAAATTTTAAGCAAAATTGAAAACTATATTAAAACTAAACTAATTTAAAAAAGCAAAACTATAATAACCTTGGTCAGTAGAGCTTCCGAAAGTTTCTTATAAAAATACACTTTAATAGTGCCATTTAAGCAATCTAAATAGTTTTTATAAGTGTTAAAGTGGTGCTTATGTCAGTCACACTGATACAGTAAGATGAGTAAGAACAAATCAGCAGCAAATGCCCTGCCAACAACGAGATCCGGTGTAGCTAGCAAGTTAGCCATGATGGCTAGCGCAGGGAAGTCTAAAGAAGCCCTTTCAGATAATGACGGTGTCTCCATGAGCCAGATAATGATGGTGTCAATATCAAGCGTTGGTGAATCCTTTAATAGAGACTTTGGCTTGTGCACCACAGAGACACTCACGGGCGATGACTTTGCTGCTCTGGCTGCAGCTGAAATAACTACCAAAACTCTAAAAGAGGAAAACGCTCACTTCTTGATCGAGTTGATGACTCGGAAAACTGATTGAGGAGAGCAAATCTCGGGATCTTAAACTGGAGAACAGTGAGAAAGGCCAAGTCTACAATTAAGTTTGTGTCCGAGATGTTACTGGAAGTAATGGTTCCATAAGTTTTTGAAAAGCCCCCCGAACTGGAATGAGCACATCAATCTTTGGGCTCAAAACCACTGGAAGGTCGACCTCCTCGCCCACTGGTTGTGTTTTCACAAATTTCAAGACAAGGAAAAAGCATTTAGATGGACCAGACAACATGAGCCAAAATGACATCTCCGCCGATCTGCAAGCGCACCGCTTTTAAAAACGTCAAACAGAAGGATGTACAATTCCAGTTGCTTCATCCAGCACGAATACGAGACTTGACTACAGTGACTGGAAAACCTATTTTTAATTTCAGTACACCCTTTTTTTTAAGTGCACCTTTTGTTTTAGGGTTGTTTATACGTTTTCCTCTGCGTTGACAATTGCAATGCCCTATTTTCATAATCCATTTAGTATGTTACAGATCCTACATTTGATATCAGATTTAAAACGCTTGATGTGATAGGTCTGCTGTAGGCCTATTACACAACGCACTTTATTTAGCTGAGTTAACAGGTTCTTCAGTATTATTGATGAACAACTTTACCGTTGATTGGCCTAGAATTTTCTTTTTTCTTTTCTTTTTTTTGTATTTACAGTTTTGTTCATTAATGAGGCACTGTGTCTGGTAGTAGTGCTCGTGGTCCGCTTATACATTTATTTTTATGCCTGATTTTACATTTTATGCTTTTTTTGTGGTTACAATATGTCGGGAGCTCTGGGAAAAAATGGAAAAGGGTATGGACACATTGGGAGCCAAGAGATAGTTGTGATCTGCGGTTTGTCTTTGTTTAACGGACAAATCTAGAATGTATTATTAGCTGGAATGTTAGATGTTTAAACGGACCAGTGAAAAGAACTCGCATATTTACACATTTGAAGAGATTAAATACACAAAGCCTTTCTACAGGAAACGCACTTGCGTACTGAAGATCATAATTGACTTTGGGAATGGCTTCTCATGTCTAGTTGTAATTTCGACTCTCCAAATATATAATCAGTAGAATTGGTCCTTTCGCACCTTAAGAGATTAATTTGAAAAATATACAACTTGATCATGTCGTTCCAAAATATATCAATAGAAAAGATCAAAGCGAAATGGATAGGTGAGTTAAGAATCATTATATCTGAAAACACTTGGGATAAAGCTGTTGACAGAGTAAATGGGATTTCATCTTGTGCAAGACTCAATCTGATTCAGATGAAAGTTCTCTACCGTATTCATTGTAGTAAAATCAAGTTCGCTATATTGTACCCAAATCTAGATGAAACATGTGACCTTTGCAATGCATCATATGTGTTCATGCTCTAAATTACTTTTTTGTGTCAGTGGTGATGACATTCAAATAGCTAAAAATAAAGAAAATGCCTTGGCTTTTGCAACATTAATAGCTAGAAGGAGAATTCTTCTAGAGTGGAAATCACCAAATCCACCTAAATTGTCATTATGGCTTAGTGATCTAAAGTTTCTAAAAACTGATTTTTTTTATATTTTATCAGGGGATCAACCAAAACATTGTACAAAACATTGAACCCTTTAATAATCCATTTCGAGAAGAATATACTCCTCCCTCGTTAACATATCTTGAGAAACTTCCCCCTTATTTATTTTTCCTGGCATTTTGGGTTGTTGTGTTTGGATGGGAATTTGTGGGTAGAAAAAGTTAAGAAAAAAAGCCTTTGTTTTTGTCACTGAATACTTTATGTACCTTGTTCTGATAAAAATATATATTTTTAAAAACATGGGGGGTGGGTTTTGGAGGTGAAGATGACCACTGATATTTCTAGATGGGTTTTGGAAGCTAACATCTAAATGGAGGTTTTTTTTTTCTCCCCCCTAAAGTTGGTAACCCTCTTCCAAATGTGGGTGGTTCCTCTGTACTTCACCACTAAGCTGCATTGGTGGAGGTTTCTGGTGACATGGTTCATCTTCTCTATTGTCACAGCCTTTATCACTTTTCGCGCTACCCGCAAACCACTGGACTGCACCACTCCAAGGTAACCAAAAATAGCTTTACCATGCCATGGGACTTTGGCCCTGTTTAGCTGTTTGTGACTTTCTGTTAGGTACTTGTATAAACCGTGTTTGAAGTAGGGGTGTGCAGTACTGACAAAAAAAGTAGCCGATGCTATGCAGAAGCTCTATTGAATAACACCAGGGCGTAGCACTGGCCAATGATGTTCAAGCACATGAACTGGAGATGGGCCCTCTCGCTATATAAGGAGGTCATTGCCTTAAAAACTCACAACTGGGAGATGCTCGCCAGCAGACGGTCCCTCGATTGATCCCCTGGTCCACGCCCACTAAGAAGCAATGCTACTTGAGTTCTTCTGCCCTCAACCAGCATTAGACCTTAAAGGGTTAGTTCACCCAAAAATGAAAATTAAGTCATTAATTACTCACCCCCATGCTGTACCAACCCCGTAAGGCCTTCGTTCATCTTCGGAACACAAATGAAGATATTTATGATTAAATCTGAGAGGTTTTACAACATAACTGCTTAAGGGAATGACACCGGACGGCCCAGAAAGTCATTAAAGAAAATGTTAAAATATTCCATGTCACAACAGTGGCTCAACTATAAGTTTATCAAGCGACAAGAATACTTTTTGTGCGAAAAAACAAACAAAAATAACGACTTTATTCGACTATTCCTTTTCTTCCTTGTAGGCCTGAAACGAGACTTCAAGAGATTTTCACGACGCGCACGCGAGAACTGAACTGAAGTAGTTGAAGGAGATCGCAATTCTCGCGCGTGCGCGTCGTGGAAATCTCTTGAAGTCTCGTTTCAGGCCTACAAGGAAGAAAAGGAATAGTCGAATAAAGTCGTTATTTTTGTTTGTTTTTTCGCACAAAAAGTATTCTTGTCGCTTGATAAACTTATAGTTGAGCCACTGTTGTGACATGGAATATTTTAACATTTTCTTTAATGACTTTCTGGGCCGTCCGGTGTCATTCCCTTAGGCAGTTATGTTGTAAAACCTCTCAGATTTAATCATAAATATCTTCATTTGTGTTCCGAAGATGAACGAAGGCCTTACGGGGTTGGTACAGCATGGGGGTGAGTAATTAATGACTTAATTTTCATTTTTGGGTGAACTAACCCTTTAAGGACTCAGGTGATGAGCTCAAGTGTTCACGTTCCTCTCACCCAACTCTTCAAGAAACAAACCTTGTGGAAAAATTACCCTGTATATCTTGAATTTCGGGGGTATTCTACCAGCATTAAAATAGGATACAGCACGCAGTAAATGCATGCACTCTTAAAGCATGTTGTTTGGTTTTTCCAAAAAGAGTGAAATACTTGATAATATCATTAAAACGATAATTACAGTATTATCGCAAATGATACATATCGCACACCCCAGGTTTTAAGATAATTTGGAAGTATTGGTTACTCCTAAATAACAAAAATAACACCTACACAGGGATCAAAGTTCATTGTTCAACTGTAATGCTAGTACTATACTATTTTTGACTGTTGCTGCTTATTTTATAAATCGGTCTCTGTGTGATGTCAACTGTTTGATCTGATCTTATGAAAATGTTTCCTCAATGTCCTGTACTCAACCCCAGGCTGTTCCAAACCTGTATGATTTTATTGCCGCTTTGTTACAAAAAAAGAGAAAATCTTGAAGCATGCTGTCAATATTATTTTTTTCAAACAGTTATAATAAATGGGGACTATTGCTTTTAAACTTCAAAACGAATGCAAAAACACCATAAATGCATCAATAAAGTGTTCCAGATGATGCATGCTCTATATTCTTTTTCTTTTCTTTTTTTCATGATTTGTGTGCAGACAAATTTGTAATAGTTATTTTACTTGACATCCCCTCTAGCCCCCGTCAGTAAAGAAAATTTACATTTACACATTTGGCAGGTTTATCCAAAGTGACTTGAGTTACATTCAAATTATAATTTTTTTTTTTTTTTTTTGCAATTCATGCATTCTCTGGGAAGTGAACCTGTCACTTTGCCTTTGTTAGCGCCACACTCTACTTCTCTAAAGGGACTACAGGACACTGAAAAAAATTGGCTCTTGGACTTTACTAAAAAAAAAATTACGGCAAGTGGTTCGCAATTTATCTTCATTTTAAACATATTTTTAGTTGAATGTCTTTCAGCTGAACACAGTCGTAGTTAAATTAAATAATATCCTTCCCAACTTTGTAATGGCATTGAATAGTTTTTGAAGCTCCAAAAAGGTCATCTATCATAAACATAATCCATACAACTCCAGTGGGTTAATAAATGCCTTCTGAAGCGAAGTAATGGGTTTTTGTTCGAGTTCTGGCAGAAGGGTGACCTCTGACCCGACTTATAATGTAGCTCCTCTTATATCTAAATCCTCCAACATTTTTCTTTAAAACTTCTCGTTCTAATTTGTGACCGGCGTTTTGTTTTGCTCTATCCTCTGCACTTCCGTGTTCATCGATTCTCACCTAAGCTTATGCTTCCAGACCAGGTTGGACATGGGAATATCCCAAACTAAATGTCGCACTTCAGACCACAATGTGTTCCAGGCAATCAGACCACAATTTCACATGTTGACCTTATGATGTCGCCACGACACAACGAGAGCATATCGTGTTTTTTTTGTCAATTATGAAAACAGAATAAAAAACACATAAAATCGCTTTAAAAACAGCTGACGAAAAGCAAAAAGGAAGGTATTATTACATAAACTTAATGTCTACAGTTTGTTTTTACATTTAGGCTCATTGGAAGCAGGATTTGCTGGATGCCAGTGATTAGTTTGTTTTAAATATGGATATTTTTCTTACAAAAACCCATTGATTCACTTCAGAATGCACTTATTAACCGACTGGAGTTGTATGGATTACTTTTATGATGGATGGGTGTGCTTTTTGGAGCTTTGAAAAGGCTGTATTCAATGCCATTACAAAGCCAGGATATTTAATATAAATCTGTTTGTGTTTGGCTGAAAGAAAGTAGACCTAGGATGCAAGAGTGAGTAAATTATGGAATAATTTTAATTTTCTTTGGTGAACTTTTCCTTTAATCAATGTTTCTAGTTATTTCAGTTCAAACATATTGAGTAAATTACAATATATTCAAGTCTGGGATTTTGACTAAATGGAAAAAAACTGTTTGTATTTGACGTTTAGTTATGTTGTACAATTAAAAGCCTGTCTGCAACTAGCACAGCACAAGTAGATTGTTACTGCACTGGCATTAGCAAAGCTATATTTATACATTCTATACTTCAGCACAATGGTAACCAATAGAAATTCAACATAACAGAAACTCTTTTAAATGTCAAACATAACTGAACATTAAACATTAACAGGTCTTTCCCTTCACTCAAATTAAGTTAGGACAAAATGTATAGCAATTGTGTTTAAGTAATTGGAACAAGTAGCAAAAAAAAAAAAATAATAATTCAGTGCAGGAAGGCTACACTAAAATCATACAGGTTTGGAATGAAATGAGGTAAATTACAATAAATTAAATCTTGTGGGCATATTGTTGCATTTATTTTATCTTTTGATTTTTGGGTTGAAGTAGGACCCAGACATTTCTTGGTGAGATTGACATCTTGGTGAGTTTACTCTGTTGTCTCCTTCTCTCCACACAGGCTTGTTTATAAATGGTTCCTCCTTTTGTATAAGATCAGCTACACCACAGGCATTGTGGGCTATACTGTAGTTATGTTCACCCTCTTTGGCATCAATCTTATATTTAGGTAAGTTATTAAGCTTCATGTTTTAACACTGAATCATTGGGGTAGCTGACTATAACATTGTGTTTTTAAAAACATTCAACTCTAACTACAGGTAATTGTTTTTGTTTTCACCATTTTTTTTTTTTTAATCATTTTATTGCCTAATTAAATGTATTAATAGTTAATGTAATGTGACAAATGTAGAACAAAGTACAACTAGTTTTTTTTGTTTTTTTTTTATTAATATGATGTTAATAAAGCTGAAATTCATAATAATTTTATTCTGGCAAAATGCTGTTGAGAATCATTTTAGAAGTCATGGCATTTAGTGAACATGCAATTCATGGTCAGATTAATTAAGGGGAAAGAGAGCAGAAATAAAAAAAAAATCTTCTGGTGGAAGATGTGTGGATATGTATGTGTGCTACAATAATAAAGAAAAAATATTATAAAATAAATAATACTTAAGGTGCAGTAAGCGATTTTTGAAAAATGCTGCGGATTAGACCGAGCACCAAAACACACTTGTAGCCAATCAGTAGTAAGCGGCGTATACACATGAGCTCAGTGCACACAACAGACATAAGCAGAACGACTATAGAAAGAGATGGCAGAGAAAATACAAAAGAGGAAAAGGCCAGGGGAATATAACTTTAAAAAGAATGGTTACGATCAGGCAAGAGGTAGGACCCGCATTAATATCGGGGAAGCTTTTTCCAGCGCTGAAGAGACCTTAAGGAGTGGGAAGGCCTGAAAACACGCCACGGTTGCTTATTTCTTCTCGATACATAAGTAACATTGGTTTTGTTGTGTTTTACAGAACTAAGATATGATGTCTTTTGGACTTGGCTGAATATACTTGTCATCTTCGCTTGTTTGTTCATTTGCATTATTATTATGAGCCTGGAAAGTCTAAAACTTCTCCACCACCCGTTTGCAAAAACGTTTGCATTCGCTCGAAAATAGCTGAAAAGATTTTGCGAGCGAACGCAAAGTTTCTTGGTGGAATGAAAAACTTTTCCGAGTGAAAGCAAAAGCATTTTCCCTCCCGTCTCTTTTTTATTTTCACCACGTGTTTCACCAAGTGTTAAAGTTCTTGCATCAGCTACAGGGAGGCAGAACTTCACTACTGTGCTGTAGCAGAAATTATATTATATTCATTGCAAATGGATTTATTAATTAATATACACTCACCTAAAGGATTATTAGGAACACCTGTTTAATTTCTCATTATTGCAATTATCTAATCAACCAATCACATGGCAGTTGCTTCAATGCATTTAGGGGTATGGTCCTGGTCAAGACAATCCCCTGAACTCCAAACTGAATGTCAGAATGGGAAAGAAAGGTGATTTAAGCAATTTTGAGCGTGGCATGGTTGTTGGTGCCAGACGGGCCGGTCTGAGTATTTCACAATCTGCTCAGTTACTGGGATTTTCACGCACAACCATTTCTAGGGTTTACAAAGAATGGTGTGAAAAGGGAAAAACATCCAGTATGCGGCAGTCCTGTGGGTGAAAATGCCTTGTTGATGCTAGAGGTCAGAGGAGAATGGGCCGACTGACTCAAGCTGATAGAAGACTGAAATACTGAAATAACCACTCGTTACAACCGAGGTATGAAGCAAAGCATTTGTGAAGCCACAAAACGCACAACCTTGAGGCGGATGGGATACAACAGCAGAAGACCCCACCGGGTACCACTCATCTCCACTACAAATAGAAAAAATAGGCTACAATTTGCAAGAGCTCACCAAAATTGGACAGTTGAAGACTGGAAAAATGTTGCCTGGTCTGATGAGTCTCGATTTCTATTGAGACATTCAGATGGTAGAGTCAGAATTTGACGTAAACAGAATGAGAACATGGATCCATCATGCCTTGTTACCACTGTGCAGGCTGGTGGTGGTGGTGTAATGGTGTGGGGGATGTTTTCTTGGCACACTTTAGGCCCCTTAGTGCCAATTGGGCATCGTTTAAATGCCACGGCCTACCTGAGCACTGTTTCTGACCATGTCCATCCCTTTATGGCCACCATGTACCCATCCTCTGATGGCTACTTCCAGCAGGATAATGCACCATGTCACAAAGCTCGAATCATATCAAATTGGTTTCTTGAACATGACAATGAGTTCACTTTACTAAAATGGCCCCCACAGTCACCAGATCTCAACCCAATAGAGCATCTTTGGGATGTGGTGGAACGGGAGCTTCGTGCCCTGGATGTGCATCCCACAAATCTCCATCAACTGCAAGATGCTATCCTATAAATAATGGCCAACATTTCTAAAGAATGCTTTCAGCACCTTGTTGAATCAATGCCACGTAGAATTAAGGCAGTTCTGAAGGCGAAAGGGGGTCAAAACACAGTATTAGTATGGTGTTCTTAATAATCCTTTAGGTGAGTGTATTTGTGACATTTGCATGTCCCCAGATTACCCTGTTGTTATTGTGAACAATTATTTGCAAAGGTTTAATTATTATTTTGATTTAAAAATGTGTCAGCTTATGTCTCTACTAAACAGTTGAAGGACTAAATTCTTTTGATAGCTATTTGTTTGAACCATCTCTAGATGACAATTAACACATTTTGTGAACAACCTCCGAAAATGAAAGTAAAAGGAAATATGTTCAGTATACATAGAGACTGTTTGGGTGGACTGAACAATTCTTCTGGATTTTTTTATTTTTATTTTAGCCCCAGAATTATTAGCAAAAAGTACTTTAGCATATAATAGTGCCAACTTAACGGTAATTCTCATGATGTTTGATACAAGACCTGAATGTAATATGCCAATTTCTTAATGATTACCTAGAATTTAATTTAAATTCTGAAATTTGATTGGTAGGTGGCTGCAATTTTTGTTACTCTATTTTATTTGTTGAATAGATTAATAAATACATAATGAACGAATATGTGATTTAATGAGTGAATGTGTTGATTTCCATTACACGAGAGTAGATGTTAAAACTTCATGCTGATTTGTACTCGGCTTTCACCAAGATAAGCAACACTAAGACGTAGCTTTACAGTAAACTATGCTTCACCCATTTACGCTTCTTTCCATATGGTGGTGTGACTCCCCTTCTGTCCGGAGTTAACGACTGCAGTGTACTTGGCGCGTCAGCACACACGACGGCTGCACCTACAGTGTGGTCTCCCTAGTGGACAAGCACGACAACCGTCTAGATTGAGCCAAGTAGGGGACATCTCTAGGGTCTTCAAGTGGGCACCTTCCGTCCTCAGTGATTCGTCGACTAGCCCACGACACCTCAAGAAGGCTCGACAGTGACTCTGGCATCCCAGAGTCACCCCCCTCCATCCCCCACTCAACTCAGCCCAGCTTACTGACCTCTACATCCCTCCTGCTGCTGAGACCTAACCACAATCTCACAATCTCTCCGCAACCCAACCATACGCGCCAACCCGTTTGACCAAGGCTGTCGAGCCCCACTGGTGCGTTAATATGCAGTTTCAGTGGGAACGGTTCCGTATGGCATACCACCTACCGCAAAACACCCTGCCCAACCACCCGTCATTCACGCAATATACACAGGAACGTAAGGACTGTAAATACTATACAACCTATACAAATAAACCAGTAGACACTTCAAGTTTTCAAGAATTCTACGAAACCGTAGCATGGCGGCCGGTACACAGCCAGCTAGAATCTTTCCGTCTCAACCACAGCCAGTTGCTGCTCCTTTCTGCTGCTTCAGATAAGTTCTTTACTGTGCGACGCAACTCTTGGCCACTGAATCCACTTCCACTGGATAAACCTGGACTCTCCATCCTCACTGTTCTGCTTCAGCGGCCAGATGAGCATACCGCAGTTTCTTCCTCTCATATGCCTCATCTACCGCATCCTCCCATGGCACTGTTAACTCTATCAGTTGAACAATGCGTGCTGATCCAGACCACAAAACAATATCTGGTCGGAGGTTAGTGGTGGCAATCTCAGGTGGAAAAATAAGCCGTTGATCAAGATCAGCCAGCATCTTCCAGTCCCTAGCAGCTTCCAGTTGTCCTGGGCGAGAATTGGTGTTAGCACCTTTTCTTGGTGGTTGCTGGCCTGGGCGGAGGAATATTGTCTTCTGCGTGTAACGTTTTGCTAGAACAGGCGCCAACTTATTGGTCATACTACGCTTGCCTTCCAATGCTAAAGCCAAACATCGCAATACTTGGTCATGACGCCAAGTAAACCGACCTTGGCTAAGAGCCACCTTACATCCTGGCAAAATGTGCCTTAATGTGGCAGGTGATGAACACAAAGGACAATAGGGATCCTCTCCTACCCAGAGGTTTAGGTTCTGCGGTGATGGGAGAACATCATATGTTGACCTAAGGAAACTACTCTCTTACATTGACCAAAGGTCTTGCCAGCCCATTTTGCGTTGTTCCACACTCTCCCATCTCATCCACTCTCCCTGCTTGGCCTGGGAAATGGCCTTTTATAGACCTCATCCTCTCCTCCTGCTTTCGCACCTCGTTGACTACCAGCTTCCTCCTTTGAGCTGGGCCTGCCTTGTGGCATTTAGGAGGAGCCAAACTGAGCCCAAAACCCCCTCTTCCATGCTGTACCTGTCCCATGATATCACCAATTTTGTGGTGAAAGAGCCTTTGCCTCTACCACAGATTTCTTTGCTGACCACTTTCTACCGGTTTTTAACACAGGTGCTGCCTCCCTTACACATTTGTCGCGTGACTCTACTAAGGTCATTTCCAGTCTGACCTTGGCGCACCTAACCCTAACCCTATTGCGATTAGAACAAATCTCAGTAGTCTTACTAATGTAGGAGCGAGAGTGAATGAACGCACAGCGCGCGCGCGTCTGTGAATTCGTCTATTCATTCGCACACAGACACGCATTTAAAATTTAAACAGTCTTTGTGCAGTTTACAGACACTATTCAATAACATGATTAGAACAAAGCGCTTAAGAATAAATGACTTACTACATCAGCTGAATCCGTGCTCCTCGAATGAAACAGGTAACTGAGTTAACTTTTCCAGGAATTATTCCTCTGCGCAGCAAGACGAGATAAAGGTTAGGGCGTTCTGATGTGGGCGTTTTCATGGCTTGCCTCAACATTAATGTTTGAATAGCGCGCGCTCTCAGTGGGCGTGGTCACATTAACACGTCATACGCTATAATTAGGTGAAAGGAAAAAGACCGACATCTCTCTCTTTTCTTACAGATTACATCAACTGAGAATAGTTGCTTTTTTATATAAGTTACTTCATTTAAAAGAAGAGAATTTCAGCTTCATAAAGAGAAATCTTTCGTGTCTCTGTGACAAGTATTTATTGAGTTACAGTTCATTTTTCGGACGCGTTTCAGAAAGATTTTTGCGGAGACAGTGTGAGCTGAAAGCGCACCCTGTTTATTTTATTTATTTTAGAAAAACACAAGGTTTTGATGTTAATAAGAGTGTACACAAAAAAAGAAGACATTTAACCGTATTGAATGTGTAACACTTATATGTAAGATCAAAATCAACAAAGTATTTTGAGTTTGTTTTGCACTGATAAGAAAAAAAGTGAGCAGATCACGCCGGCGTTTTTGCCGACCCCAGAGGGTTAAACTCCTCGGTTAAAGCAGAGACTGGCAGCTGTATTATTCCTTTACTATAAAGTCCCACTCTGCTGAGGCAGTGTGGAACTCCCAACCATTTCCTAATGTATGAACTTATTAACGCTTCCAGCTTATCCACTGTTGTCAAAGAAACCTCGTACACAGTCAGTGGCCACAGCAACCTTGGCAGTAGACCAAACTGAAAGCACCAGAGTTTTAGTTTGCCTGGTAGAGCACAGCTGTTTATGCTCTTCAACCCTTCCACTGCTTGTCGTCTAACTTCTCCCACTCGAACTGTGTCCTTTAGATCCCCATCGTACCATCTCCCAAGACTCTTCACTGGCTTCTCAGAAACTGTTGGTATTGCCTCACCATTAATGAAGAATGTTTTATCTACTACCTTTCCTTTAACTATCGAGATGCTCCTTGATTTAGAGGGCTTAAATTGCATTCGTGCCCATTCAATATTATCTGTTAACTTCCCCAATAACCGATTAGTGCAGGCTACTGTTGTAGTCATGGTTGTCATGTCATCCATGTATGTTCTGATTGGTGGTAATCGCATCCCAGAAGCCAAGCGCTCTCCTCCTACTACCCATCTTGATGCCCTAATGATTACTTCCATTGCCATGGTAAAAGCCAGTGGAGAAATGGTGCATCCTGCCATTATTCCAACCTCTAAGCATTGCCATGCGGTGCTGAATTTTGGAGTTGAGAAACTAAATTGCAAATCTCCAAAATAGGCTTTCACTAAATTTGTCATTGACATTGGTACTCTGAAAAAATCAAATGCTGCCCAAAGCAGCTCATGTGGCACTGAACCATATGCATAGCCAAATCCAGGAATGTCACATGGAGCTCCTTCCTCTCCTTTTTAGCTGACTGAATTCGTTGCCAGAAAACATTGTTGTGTTCTAAGCATCCTGAGAACCCTGGAATGCCCGCTTTTTGAACTAAAGTGTCAATGAAGCCATTCTTTAATAGGTAGGTGGACAATCTCTGGGCAATAATGCTGAAGAAAATCTTACCTTCAACGTTTAATAGTGAAATAGGACGAAACTGACTGATGCTTGTAGCATCTTTTTCTTTAGGTATAAAGACTCCACCTGCTCTGCACCATGCTCTAGGTACAACCTGTTTTTCCCCTGCCACTTTTATCAATTTTCACAGAATTCGCAGAACTCCTGAAGCACTCTTGTACACTCTGTACGGAACTCCATTAGGCCCTGGAGATGATGAAGCCCTTGCCTTTCTCACAGCCTGCTCTACCTCTTTCCACTTAGGTGCACAGACCTCCATTTGGTATTCTGGTGGGTTGATAGGTGGTATGTCTGATGGAATTGACATGGGCTCATGCCTTTTTGCATCTGTATGCGTTTCCTCCAAATATCTCTCTAGCTCAACCCTAGATGCTTTTAAAGTACCATTCTTCTCCCTGGTGAATAACTTCTTTACGAATTTGAATGGGTCTTTATATAAATTAGCCCTCGCACGTTCCTTTTTGTAGCGTTTCCGTAGACGCTCAGCTCTGCGTAATGTTGCCAGCTTATCTTTTATGGCCCTTTGTAAGAGATTAAGTCCCTCCTTCTGACTTTGTTCTGCTCTTTTCCATTGCTTCCTCAGCTGTCTCCTTTCTCTAACTAACCCTTAAATTTTCTGCTGCCGTCTAGACATTGTTGTGGCAAAAATTCTCAAACAAACATCACTGCGTAAGAGACACTCAGAGTCAAATTATATAAAATAGAAGTATTTATTCTTGCAAGAATAGGAGCAGTCTAATACACAGTTGTTACCCTGTGCAGAAGAGTGACACACCCCCAAACAGACTGAACTAGCTTTTATCTTAGTTTCAAGGCCTTCTTCCCCCCAGAGCCTTCCTCCCAGTAGTTTTCCATAGACGTCACTAGTTGGCCCACTAAGCTCCCCTGCACCAAATGGCCTTCTGACATCTAGGTCAGAGGTCCTTGTTCGTCTGTTCTCTGGAGTGTCTCCCTCTTCTGCCTCCCCAGGTACATAAACAGAATCCTCTCACTACAAGTGAGAGACACACATGTGACATTCTTTGAATCATCTATATTTAACTAAAGATCAATGAATATCATTAAAATTGCCACTACAACTCCTCACTTTTTATCATTCTGATTACCCATAATCACAATAATAAACAATAAGACAAATTTTAAGTCATATCATCACACTTATACTTTTCATCTCTGATTTTTGCATAAATGATCACTCTCCTTGAACCTGTGAAGAAAAGTTTAGAATGAAGAAGCATAAGGCTGTTTTTGTGGGGGAAAGGCCCCGTAATATTTTAGCAAGCAAGTAAACATAGTAAGGAAACAAAAAAAAAATATATATATAAAGTATAATAAAAATCACTCAGTTTCATACCCTATCTTTGTACGCCATCTCGTAACACGGATGACTGCTGCTTTTAACCCTCTTTAAATCTTTTGCCCTTAATCTTTCTCAGAAAATAAACAAATAGAAGAAAAACAAACAGAACATACATTTAACACATATCTCACTGTAGCTCCCACTACCTGTGTCGTCACATAATTTTGTTCATCCTTGGGATAGACTGTCATTTTCACCAATTGAACAGACAGCATGTTTCACCTGTCTGTAATCATATTCACCCATGAATAACAAAATTATTAGAATAACAATCCTAACTCCTATCATTAAGCCTTTTCCATTAATCTACGCCCATCTCCATATTTCACCTCGGTTTTCCTAACCATATTGTTCACTTCTAATTCAATTTAGTAAGCTCTATTTAATGCCATATTTAACAAAATCTAACCAGAGAAGTCTTATCATTTTTCCCATTCCTCTAACCAATGCAGTTGTTCAATATTAACTCTAATATTTCCATTACGGACAATCAATATATTTTCTACATTTACAATCAAATCAATACTTTTAATTCAAACATGCTGTGGTTCTACTTAATAAGCTTCAACAATTATCCCTATAATTTACATTAATTAATAGATCTCTTCCCAAAAACATTTTCCTTAAATATTTCCTAATAAGTAACCAATCAAATCTTTTGATCGACTGTATATCAATACTAAGCCCTATTTTGATTTAATCAAATCAAATCCTCAAAATAATCACAAAACCACATTCTTCTGTTAAACTTAAACCATCAGTTGGCAGTTGGTTCCTCCTCCAGGCGTGTTGATAATCTCGTTCGCCCCATGGACTATGGGATGGTTGTGGCCTGTTGGTGTTGTCTAAGGTGAGAGGCTTGGACCCAGGTGTCACATTCTCCAACCATTTTCTGATCCTTATAAGATTTTCCCTTAAATCACGACCGCACCCCCACTGGAGTGAACTGTCACCTGTGAATGGAGACCTTAAGTATTTTGTTAGTGACCGCTTGTCTAGCCGCTCGTCCCCTTTTGGTGTGACCTGTGGAATCAACCTGAAACATTATCACCGGATAATTTCTCGCTCACTTAATAGCACTCAGGATCCTTTTCCCCTGAAAAACAATATTTATACATTTGGAACAGAATCAGTTCTGTTTTCTGCAACCCATCCTGACATTCTGTAAAAGGAAAATTTAAGTTATGCGCTGCACAGGTGTGGCACCTTTCTGCTACAATAATAACCCAGGCCAGGATAGTTAGTCAAATTCATCCATAGCCATCATTTTATAGGGGACATTCTCCCCTGTATCCAAAAGTCTGCATGCTCTGTAAAGAAAAACAAATGTCGAGGTTATTTTCAGATAGTAAAATACGTAGTTTCTTTTGTCTGCTGTGCTGCCATGGCCTTCGCTGCTGCATCTGCCCTAGCGTTTCCTGTTGAAACAGTCCTGCAAATACATGTACAGACAGCAAATTTTGTTTGGGACCCAAGTAAACCATATTTGGCAATTGTTATACCATCTCCCTCTTGATGCACGACACAACTCGAGCATCAATTTAAACTAATTTGATTTGCCATCAACACCAACCCAAACGGCGTCCTTCAGCCAAATTTTGCCCAGACATCCTTCTCTGCCTCTGAAACAAAAATAATACATTCTTCACTTAAAGCCCAATCTCATCTTCTTATCGAAGTATTTGAAAGGCAACGTCCCTGAGTCTCACAGTGAATCTTGCTTTTCAGGCCTGTTGTTTGGTCTCAAGTCAGTCATCTACAAACATTTCTAAAGTCATCAATTTTCAGGTCAGGTCGTGCTGTACAGACTTGGTCAATGTCAGTCAATCATTTCTCCCCCTTTGTTCACAATTATCATAAATGTTAAGGGCTCTCTTGATACTTCGAAATTGACTTAGCCAATATGTCATTTTGTTGTTGCCATCAAATCTACAACATTTTCATTTATCTCAGCCCATGCCAGATGGTGATCTACAACTACACAATTCCAATTTACACAAATACTTAAACTGATCCAGAACATAATTCAAATCGACATCCTGCATGACAAAAGTATTACTACCAGACAGAGCTTGATGTCCAATCAACTTAAAGCTCGTCCCATGTTCTGTATTGTCTTTTCAACCGATCCCCTCAGAATTATCGGCTTCTTTAAAATTTGTCATTTGCCTTAACCCATCTGTAATGATAAAACTGTTCTGTTCTAATTTCAATACTGTTCTAATATTAGTACCCCAAACTAATACATACAAGACACAAAGTGCTGTCACCATCACACACACACTCATACTAGACACACATATGTTAACTGCTCATTCTCAATGTTTGCCCTTTCCTTATATCATCGTTAAAAGGATTTAAATTTTAAATAAGATTTTAAACTTCACATTTTCCTGTAGCTTCTATCTAATTTTACATGGTCTCTTAACCACTTTCAAAGCATGTCTTGTTCATTATTCATTAGATTTTTTTAGACAAGTCAGCTGTGTTGTTTTGGATTCATTATCATTATTTTTCTTCAGCTTGCTCTAGCAGGCCGATAACAGAAAGACAGACGCAGTTACCATTCCTCCAAAAGAAAGGAAGTGGCACAACCTCCGCTCAAGCAGTCTCTCTCACTATAAATCCATTTCTTAGACAAAATGTAATATTAAATTCATTACAATAACCTTTGACCATCCACCTTTGTTATCCAGACTTAAATCTACAAAGCTGTCTTCATCTTTAGTCACCACCATGTCTAACGACCTTCAGGAGTTAGAACTATGTTATAAACTTCTATACATTTTCCTTGCCCATAAGGCAACCGACATCAAAAAGTTTTATTACTGTCTCCACAACAATTAATAATGGCAATCCCCCCACGGTCTCAGCTGGCTCTTGAAAGCCCATTGCCATTAGCTCTTTGTCTATAATTTTCTTCTCAGGGTGTTGTCCCCCCCTGGGTATAGTTGCAGACACTTGTCACAATGAAAAACAAGCCATACAACTAATGCGGTTTCTTCTGGTGAGTGGTATAGAGGAGCTTTGCATCATGGGGAAGACTGGCGTGACTCGTCATAGCTTCATCTCCCCCTAACGGCATAAGGACGCTGCTGGCCTCACAGCTCCTGCTCAACTCTCATACCTGTCTCACATAAAACACCCCCATTCAGGAAATGCCCAGTGACTTTACGTGAGCCCTCTGGCTTGGGTTGCCCCCTGTCTGGCCAAAGAAGGTCTTACCCGTCATGGAGGTGGTCACTCGTGCCCACTGGTGACCGCTTTTTTTCCCATCACACAATCGGTTTTCTTCAACAGAACTCAGCTGCTTTCTGGAGCTTAGGAAAGGCACGTTCAAGAGTCACCAGAGCCATTCTCATTGCCTAATAGTGTTCACACAGGGAGACAGGTCAATAACAACAGTATTTAATCACTTAAATCCATTATTTTATCTTAAAAGCAGAAACCCAGCTGCTTAGACTATACTCAGCGAATTTGGATCATCCGTACGTTCAGTGAACTTTACCTGTAGACGGAGCCATCGGTCCTGAATGGTGGAGACTAAATGAGACAAAGAAGTTACTGGTCCTAAAATAAAATAAAATGTCTTCAAGTTCTGCATTATTATTTTAAAGACTTCTTTAAAGTCATTCAGTTTTACATTTACAAATACAAATTGCCCTTTATGGCAATTGTTTCTTTAAACATCTATGTGTCTATGATTCTTCAACTGAAACTGTGCTTTACTACAAATAGCTTATCACAGATAACAGCTTTGAGCTGACATTGAATGAGAGAGACTCTGAGGCATTCAGGACTGGCACACTGCACTCTCATAAACTTCTAACATCAAACTTTTATCTACCATCCTATAACTCTATCCCAGCTTAAGGCACATTTGCCAGAAATTACATGTGTTTCCAAATAAACATAATTTTTATAGTTGTCTTTATTTAGACATTACAAATTTCCACTCAGATTGAGTCTCTGTTGCACTGGCAGTTTCAGCCACAGTACACATCAGATCCAGATAAGCAAACTGTTTCATTACAGCCAATAATAAACTTATCTTTTGAAACCAAAACATCAGCTTCTAGTTCTTTCATGGTCAACTTTTCAAGCTGTTTGTTTAATCAGCATTCAGCAACTGTTAATCCAGTATTGCTTCTGCTTACTTGATCTTAAATAATTATTCGTTTCACATTTCATCTCAATTTTAGTTTGTCAAGTTCTCAATTACGTTAACTTTGACAAGGCCAGCACTCTCTGCTTGATACATCTTTGCAATTATTATAAATCATTCGTGAGATTAGTCTCTCTCCTTAATCTAAACCCTTTCTAAAATGTTTAATTAAAACACAATCATCCTGTTAGTTACTTTGATATATTTTGCAACTCACATTTGTTGGAGTCATTAATTTACATCAACCTGTATTCATCAATTCACTATTATAGATCTTTTCTTTCTTATAGGATTCACTTTAAGACTTCAATCCTTTCGACCTTGTTTTTATCTCTTATTTCTCAGACGAAAAATGTTACTGTCGTCATTTAAACACTGATCTACTTTCAAACCCCACATTATTATCAGAAATGTGTCACTATCACATTTTCAAACACCTTGGTGGGCATTTAGTTACCTATTAAATTGTCCTGATGACCACCATTAAAACACTCTCTGTCATCTAGTGAATTTGTTTCAGCCTCAACTTCAGCATCAGACACCTGTCCTTGACTATAGTTTGATCACTGTGAGCTTGCAAACGGCTCCAACTTACTGCACACTCTTAAAGCAGTGTGTGTCCCATTTCAGGAATGTAAACAGAGCCACTGATAAGCAGTCCCCTGTATTCCTTTACAGTCCAGCATTCGCGGATTTAATCACAATAGCCAAATCATAATCTTCATCATTTTATTGGCGGAACATAATTTCATGAGCAGCACAGAAAATGCTCAAAATATTCGAATTTGTTTTCTGTCTTTACACATTTCTCCCAGCTTATCTTTTACAAAACATCATCTGCAAATCTCTTCAAAGTGAGATCTTCTGAGCAGAGCTGTTTACAGCATTTGCTCTCTTCTGTCTCACTATTTATTTATTTATTTATTTATTTATTTATTTTCCCGGACTGTTCCGTTACTCTTCATAAAGTGTAACAATTTGTACATCATTATTTTCATTACAACTGGTTTGAAGCCTTTTCCCTTCCATCACATTGTTAGTCTATTTAACTTAATATTATCATTATTGTCTTATCTCTACTGTTTCTCCAAAACAGATTATATTACTCAGTCCGTAAATTACACAGACAACCATTATAGCTACTTGCTTCAATACCCTTATTTTCTTAACATTAATAAAATAAAGCAGATATATCATCATTTCAATCATTTTTTTATCAAAATCTAGAATTGTTCCCCATTCTGCTTAAAACATTCTTCATATCATGTTAATCCCTGTCAATCATACAATGCCTTATTTTATTCTAAAACTGACTTTTCATTTCAACATTTAAACAGTTAATTTGACTTCCATAAATTCTGTCAGACCATGTCTATTTTCATCACATATAGTTTTCTACTATATTTCTCCTTTCTTTTCCCTACATGCCAGTTCCCTCATTATCCTCTCCTTTCTTTTCTCAAACATGCCAGTTCCTTCATTATCTAACCAGTACATGATTGTTTGAACAATCCCCACACACACATCTCACACACCAACCTTTTTGTTTTTTTCACTTCCCTCTTCCACCAAGTCTCACTTACAGTTCCCTCTATTTCACACAGACAGCCTTATTGCTTCTTGCTATAATCCTTGTCATATAAATTTAAGTTCTATAGACATCTAATGTCATGCATCCATTTACTGGATGAAGAAGTAAAAAAAACATTATTTCTCCTGGCAGTTTGACATTTTATCTTCAAGCCAACAATCCATTATCTGTTCACATTTTTTTTACACACATGTTGAACGCAGACACAACTTTTGTTTCTCACTGCTCTGTTCAACTGATTCCCGCACCATCTTTAATGTTGTGGCGCTCAATACCTCATTTGACAAAACACCGGTGTACCAAATTTCATAATTTTGCTCTGAGACTTCCCCATACTGGCTGCTTTTCTGTTCTCTGTGGATTTCTCACCGCGCGTTCTCTTGATCTGTCAGGCGTCCCCACACAGACCCGATTTTTCTTTTAACCCAAATCGGTCGGGTTGCACTTGTTAGTGCCCTCCTAATTAAGGTTTACCAAAAAAAAATCTTTTCTGGCTCCCCCTAATTAGCCTCAGCACCTAAAAAACAATTTGCTCCGTGGTGGAACAACTGATTTTCAGGTTACCTATCTGTTTGAAACTTCTTGATCCGCTACAAATCTCAGTTAATCTCAGATAATTTTCGTATCTGTTTGAAACCTCTTGATCCGCTACAAATCTCAGTTAATCTCAGATAATTTTCTCTCGTATCTGTTTGAAACTTCTTGATCTATATATAGATCTCAATTAATCTCAGATTACGCACCACAGAAACAGCCCTCAGCCAATATGGTTCAATTTCACTCTTCCCCCAATTAAACCGAATTTAAATTACCCTTACCAGAGACGTTGTTTCGTGCCACTTGCGGGTTCTTTAGATTCCAGTGGTCGATTCTCCCGGCCCTGACATCGGTCGGCCCCTCTCTCTCAAGTTTACGAGGTAGAGCTGGAACTTACTTAGTCCAGGCGGCCAAACACCGTCCGATCTCAGGTCCAGGGAACACGTCCAAGGAATCCCACTTCTGACACCAAAACTGTTGTGGCAAAAATTCTCAAACAAACATCACTGCGTAAGAGACACTCAGAGTCAAATTATATAAAATAGAAGTATTTATTCTTGCAAGAATAGGAGCAGTCTAATACACAGTTGTTACCCTGTGCAGAAGAGTGACACACCCCCAAACAGACTGAACTAGCTTTTATCTTAGTTTCAAGGCCTTCTTCCCCCCAGAGCCTTCCTCCCAGTAGTTTTCCATAGACGTCACTAGTTGGCCCACTAAGCTCCCCTGCACCAAATGGCCTTCTGACATCTAGGACAGAGGTCCTTGTTCGTCTGTTCTCTGGAGTGTCTCCCTCTTCTGCCTCCCCAGGTACATAAACAGAATCCTCTCACTACAAGTGAGAGACACACATGTGACATTCTTTGAATCATCTATATTTAACTAAAGATCAATGAATATCATTAAAATTGCCACTACAACGTTCCAGGAGTAGTCTGTACTTTTTCCTTCCTTTTTTCCACACCAAACCTCTCACTTCCATATGTGGAAATGTCCCCAAATTTATCCAGCTTCTTTTCAACTGCACCAGTTAATATTTCCAATGCAAAGCATAGATATGTGTTTACCGTGTCCCATGCAGTTTTCTCACAAGCTCTTGGCCATCTAACTCCAGGCCTAATCACTGTTGAGGTTCTTTTCTCTCTTATGCTGTTTAGTCTGACCGGGTTCACAAGTATGAATATGTTCATCACTAACTGTGCAAGCCCTCCTCTCCTCTATGACAGGGGTGCTGATATCCTGCGAGCTGTGGTTTGCTTCCTGTCGCTGGATTTCATTCGACTGACTTGACTGACTTCGTAAGAAGTACTGATCAATGCGAGGCCCTTGTCCCTTCTCCCTCAAGCATTTAATTTTCCCTTGATGAACCTTCAAACCCCTGACCATTGTCGCCTTGCTCCAGCCACAGACACAAACTTGGAGTTCAATGACTTTACTAACTGCAGATCTTGGACTAGTCTTACTCTCCATACTCATATCCGTTTCCATTCCTAAGTCGTTAACCATGTTGTCCAACATTGAGTCATCTTCCGCCCCCGCTCTCGCAGACTCTAGGGGTATTTTTCTCTTTAATTTCTCAGAAGCCTTGGGCGGGTGTCTCCAGCATCCTGTAAACACGGAGCTGGATACTGCTGACAAGGGTAGCTACCCCTTACCAGCCCCATTGGGGTCTCTTTCCTCCTGTCAGCTATCTCTCCAGGCTGTCACAAGGTCTTTCCCTTGTTGCCAGCAGCACTATTCACCGCAGTCACTGGACGTATCCAGATCTTCATGATTTCCATTACACAAGAGTAGATGTTAAAACTTCATTCTGATTTGTACTATGCTTCACCCATTTACGCTTCTTTGCATATGGTGGTGTGACTCCCCTTCTGTCCGGCGTTAACGACTGCAGTGTACTTGGCGCGTCAGCACACACGACGGCTGCACCTACAGTGTGGTCTCCCTAGTGGACCAGCACGACAACCGTCTGGATTGAGCCAAGTAGGGGACATCTCTAGGGTCTTCAAGTGGGCACCTTCCGTCCTCAGTGTTTCGTCGACTAGCCCACGACACCTCAAGAGGGCTCGACAAGGACTCTGGCGTCCCAGAGTCACCCCCCTCCGTCCCCCACTCAACTCAGCCCAGCTTACTGACCTCTACATCCCTCCTGCTGCTGAGACCTAACCACAATCTCACAATCTCTCCGCAACCCAACCATACGCGCCAACCCGTTTGACCAAGGCTGTCGAGCCCCACTGGTGCGTTAATATGCAGTTTCAGTGGGAACGGTTCCGTATGGCATACCACCTACCGCAAAATACCCTGCCCAACCACCCGTCATTCACGCAATATACACAGGAACGTAATGACTGTAAATACTATACAACCTATACAAATAACAAACAGACACTTCAAGTTTTCAAGAATTCTACGAAACCGTAGCGTGGCGGCCTGTACACAGCCAGCTAGAATCTTTCCGTCTCAACCACAGCCTGTGAATGTTATACATGTTATGTAAAAGATGCATGACAATTTTCACTTTCTTTGCCTGTGTATTTGCCCCACACACAAAAAAGCTGTAGGTTGCTATTTTTTTGCCAAATAATTTTGTCAAATAAATACCTTAACCAAGATTAGTGTTTTGTTCTTCCCTCATATATATGTATATCATGCATCATCTTACAATGTTATTTGTCATGAATGTTGCTCAAAGGGGAGATTGTCATACACTGATAACCACTACTGAGAATTACTGAGAATTCAACTAAATATACCATATAGTTAGTATACCAAAATGAGGAAAAACAAAATGTTTGTAAATTTGTTGACAAATATAAATATACAATATAAAAACAGCAGGGAAGATGCACGGGCATTATTTTAACTTTAGTTTTTACCTGAAACCTACCCCGTTCAGAGGGTAATGTCCCTTTAGGACAAATCATTTCCTTAGGGGGCCATCTTTGAAACGCCTCATATGGCGCTTTTCCATTACCAGCTCAGCTCAGCTCGACTCGACTCGCCTTGGCTCGCCTCGACTCGGCTCGCTTTTCGCTCCGTTTTCCATTGCAGAAAGTACCGCCACAAATAGTACCCGGTCGTCATAGCGACGCCTTTCGTTCCTCGTTGCCGCATCAAGCTCTCGCTGGATCCTCTCTTCGGCAACCAAACAAAGGAAAGTCTGCACCTCCTAGTTTGACCACGGCGTATTCTTCCGAGTTGCCATAATAATAGTAGTAAGTTTAGTAACTATCTCTGGCCAAACTATTTAAAAATGGCGGGGTTATTTATTCTGGATACTCCATCTGGCGCGTGCAATGATGACGCAGATTCTCTGTGACCAATCAGCAGTCGGCATTGTTTTCACGTCACATTTTAGTATCGCCTTAGCTCGCCTTAGCTCGCTTAGAACCTCGCCGGAGGTGGTACGAAAAAAAGTACCCGAAAGCAGGTACAGGTACAACTTTTACACAGTGGAAAAGCAAACAAAGGCGAGTCGAGTCGAGTCGAGCCGAGCTGAGGCGAGCTGGTACTGTGTAGTGGAAAAGCGCCAATAGGCATGCAAGTCCAGCTCCTATCTCTTTGAATGGGGAAACATCAAACTCTCCAAAACTGTTTTCCAAGCTTACGATTAAATTTCATATCTAAAATCACCAATGAAATCTGACATAACTGTGTCATAAATGTTGTTTCTAAACATTTGAATCATGACAGAAAACTAAATTTTTTTCAGGCTGGATCAAGCTCATGTGCAGTGGAAGGACGCGTCTGACTGTTTCTATAGAAACCGGAGCTTCTAACGGCAGCTGCAGTGATGCAATGACTTTACCAATCGGCGATTGGCTCTTATTTAGAAGGCGGGATTTATTCCGCCATATTGAGCTTTGCACTTTTCCCCCATTCAAAACAATACGAGTGACGCTTGTTATTCTATAGTCTTTGGTTATACACAAATGTGGATGTCCACCTTCAAGCGTTTCATACAATGGGCTTAAACCACTCACCCACAGTGCATGTAGTTCACAAACTGACAGTCGTGATCTATATGATTTTCATTTACAATAATAAATCCTATCCTAAATAAATCCTAAATTTAAAAGTATGATATGTACGCTTCTGAATGTAGTAAAGTAAGTTACCCAAAATAAAAATACTCCCATAAGGTAAACATACTTGAAAAGTATCCTTTGTTACTGTCCACCACTGATCATTATACAGTGTAGATGGTATCAATGATTATAACAGAACATGAGCTTGCGCTGGTGAACTAAAGTGATTTGACAGCTCTAGTAAATATAAAGGAAGTGTTCTTTGAATACTTTCTGTATATAATTTTATCACAATTTGAATAACAATTGTTTTTCATGCTACTAAAAGGAACAATGTGTTGTTGACTGCTCAGTCAATGGCTTGTTTTATTGATTCAGAAATAATCTATTTTGCGACAGAACGTCAGACTGCACAATTGCTTATTAAAACAATTTATTACAAATCAGGCTTTAGAATTAACATGGCTTCTTAAGTGTTGCTGCATTATGGTTTCTTTCACATAAAGTGTGCAAAGCAAGCTTGTTGCAAAGCTTGTGACAAACAATTATACCCTGACACAATCATGGTAAAGGGTTTGATAAGACTATATGAAATCATAGAACCTATACACCAATATATAGTAATAAACAGCAAAATGTACATACAAATATTTTTACTGAATTTGTAAAATCTTTTTTGAGTATTGAGTGCACTCTGAGAGTGCTGATGGATGCAAACAAATGGCTGAGTTAGGTCTTGTGCCCCGATCCACAAACCATCCACTACCCACATGTGAAATTACTCCTTTGTTCCTGAAAGTACATGCTTGTTTTGTAAAATATGAATGTGAAATATGTACTTTTTGGGACACAGCTTGTGAATCATTGAAAGTGAGAACTGAATTAAAGTTTTCTAATGAGGTTTAAATCAGAAACCCTTCTAAAATCTGTTGGAATGCTCTCAAATAAAATAAAAAACATCTCATGGTAATCAAATATATTCACAAGGTTTTATATCACTGATATAATAAAAAGAGTAAGTTGTGTGCACATCCCACCTTCTGGCAGGTGCAGGACAGAAAGAACTAGTATAGTGAAAAAAAATGTAATGTCCGCAACACTGCTATATGCTCCCATGTTTAATAAAAAAGCAACGTTTCGACCCCACTGGGTGGTCTTCAGGCAAATGGTGGACACATTTGATACAGGGATATAAATAGGTCTCACAATCAACTGACCCACCCCGTGATTTCAATTAATTTGATTAGCTAATAGCCCCACCCCTAATAATACAATTAAGAGAACACTCATATAAGCATACTCCACAAACCCATAACCAACATAACACACAACATTGAAGGAAAATTCAAATGGAAAAAACAATTCAATACAATACAAATAAACCCAAAATGATTAGGGGACATTAGGCTACCCCACATTTACACCAGATCTGCTGAAATATAGTCAATATATACACAAACCATAGACTATTGTACAGAAATGGCTGTTATTTTATATATATATATATATATATATATATATATATATATATATATATATAAATATATAAATATTTAATTTATTATAAGAATGGTTTAATAGCAAACTCTTCATTAAGACCATACGGAGACATTGTATTTAAGAAATGGATCCAAAAAGTTTCCCGTTAGAGAAGTCTTTTGTCATGATCACCTCCTTTAGAAGGTTTTTTGACCCTCTCCACCCCGATATATCTAAGGCCGCTGACATTATGCCCAGCTAATTTAAAGTGAGCGGCGACTGGACTGCGTACATCACCTGTTCTAATAGTGCTCCTATGCTCACTAATTCTGGTTCGTAGCGCTCTCGTTGTTTTGCCCACATATGTTAAGCCACATGGGCAACGAATCACATAAATTACATGCGTCGTGCTACACGTGATGACACCGCGAATGGATAATGACCTACCAGTATGTGGATGATTAAAATTTTTACATTTGTGCGTGTATGAACACTGGGCACAGCTACCACATCTATAGTTACCATCTGGCATACTAAGAAAAGACGTTGCGATTTGCGGATGTATATCATTTTTGACTAGATGATCCTTTAAGTTAGGGGCACGTTTAAAAACAAGTTTTGGTTTTATATCACTGACAAAATATTATACCAATATATCACCCATTCTTAAGCCGGGACACACTTAACGACTATAAGGCCGATTATGAATGTAATTTGATACGACTGATCATGTCCAAACGTGCCGAGTCAGAGACAGTTGCATTCAGTCGGTGTTTAAAATCTGCTCCAGTCGTTGTAAACGGTCTGTAAGTGTGTTCAGTCTTAGAATGTTTCAGCTAGTCGTTAAGTGTGTCCCTAGCTTTAGTCCTGATCATTTTCACAAAACCATTATCAAACACTTGAAAAAAACTGCCCAGTTGACTGTAGGTGCTAAATGTTGATGACTGCATAGAGTAATTAAGAACTAATAATTTATGTTGAGTCTTATGTCACCTCCCTTTATGCTTTTAGAATAAAGCCAGAAGATGCCATGGACTTTGGTGTGTCGCTTCTTTTTTACGGCCTGTATTATGGTGTACTTGGTCGGGATTTTGCAGAGATGTGTGCAGATTTTATGGCATCTACAGTTGGGGTAAGTGCTTGAATCAATGGATAAACATCATGTTGCCTTTACCTATGTTTCCAGCCATCCTCCAAATTTTTGACACATTGGCTTATCTGAGCACTCGCAAGTTTTTTTCACACTTTGATGCAAGAGGTATAAATTAGTCTGATTTCAAGTTTGATTCCAACCCCTAACCGGGCCAATAAAACTGCCAGCTTTCACTTTGTTTTTACTCCTTTCTTTTAGTTTTACTATGAAATCATAACACACAACAGCACTTGGCTGTCTGTAATGTATGCCCATACGCTATCAACAGCAATTTACCTTTGCATCTAGCATCTAGCCTGATGGCTGGCATACCAAGTGCAAACCATTTGAAAAGCTGCTGTTACACGAATAAAACTAGCAAAACCTCTGTGAAAGCATCCTCAAATTCTAGTTTGTTTTCAGTGAGATGTTTACCAGGCTATAATTATTTTTATTGAAATTGTCATTATATTATTTATTTGATTATGTCATTGTCTATTAATTACTTTTTCAGGACAATCTCAACAGAATTCTAAACACAATTATCCCTGGTAATCATGAAAAACTGGAAAAGGCATGGAAAAATTATTGGTCAAAGAGTGTATGAAGCCTGATGTACAGATCTATTGCTTCAGTTTTACAGTGCATCTGGAATGCCCACTAAGCACCTGTCAGACAGCATCTGTGCTGTCTGTGGTCAGCCTATCCTTGTGGATGTGAGTGAAGAGGGGATCATAGAGAACACCTACAGACTCTCCTGCAACCATGTGTATCCTTTACCATTTTTACTGTTGTCAATATATGTCTGCAATCTGCAGGGTTCGTACAGACTATGTACATTTTGGAAAATGTTTGTTTTTAACTTATGTTTTGAAATGAAGGTGGGTCATTCCGTGTCAAATCAACCAAATTTCAGAAACTTCCCCGGCTGAATTTTTTTATTTTGTTCATATTTTTTTCTGGTGAAAGACGCGCATAAATAGTGATAAAAGCCAAAATATTAAATGTCATGGGTGAATATTATTGAGTAATCCACCATTTTGTGGAGGGGTGTCAATTTTTAGCCTGGGATTTGGTGTCATTATTATTAATTTTAAATGGAGATTGGTAGGTCTATTGGTACAGATCTATTAACTTTAGCAATCTTTGTTGCATTATATGCCAACGGTGACAGTTCAAAAATGGAAAGATTTTGGTTCTTAAGAAATGTATCTTTGGGTATCTTCATTTTGGCCCTATATGCTTTAATTACAGTGATATTGGGATCTCAATATGTCTTCAAGAATTGATCAACACATTTTCAATGGTCAAAAACCAAATGATGGCCACTTTGCATACAGCTTATCATTTTTTTTCTCTTAAAGAGGATTGTCTAAATACACATTCCTGTCAGAGTGCCATAAAGTCCCAAGTTTGTGTGCCTGTAACTCAAGAAGTATTAAAGATATCTCAATATGATTTTACATTCTGGTTATTAGCAAACTTTTCTTTTGTTATGTTAATTTTTAAGGCCATATATGGTTCAATCCCATAGATATGGGGATCTCAATGCATCTCAGGCAAACTTATTTTTACATTCAATATTATTCATTAATAAGAAATCCTTCTTTAAATACAGTATAAGTATTAGATGTTTGCTAAGTGACTATGAAAGTAAAATAATGCCAAATGTATTTTAAACAAAAAAATACTTGTTGAATTGTACTAATTGAAAAAAAAAAATCATTGCAATAACAGTGCTTGCATTTTAATGCATTGTATTTTTATGGGCTGAAATTCAGCATGATATTTAAGCTTTGAATATTTCAATTCAAAACATTTCATATTTTCGTTATTGAAAATTCAATAATACATTCACCTTTCAGATTTTACGTCCATTTAAAAATACCTATAATATTCGACATGCAAATTTCGATCCATTTTATTTTGCTTTAATTTGTTCTAATTTTTGCTTATACAAATTAAGTGGTTAAAAAAAGAAAATTCAACATGGATCAATCCTGGATGTGCAGAGTACCAATTTATATTCTCCATCTGCAGATAGTGCCAGAGTGTTGATGAAGACCAGAGCAACAGTTAGAGCAAGTCATTCATTCACAAAAACGGATTTACAGAAATGGAGCAAGTGGTAAGTAAATGTGGTTATCAGGGCCAGTATATGCGGAAAAGCTGATAAAGACACAAAAGCTGCGTTTAAGTTTTCCCAATTACCCTGTGAGATTATAACGTTATTTCCCCTGATGCTGATTTACAAATCAAATGTTAAATCTGAGGAAGATATATTTCTCTCAGTTGTTAAAGCTCACTAGCATTTGAAGAGAATTACTTAAGTCATAAAACCAACTGTAAAGTGTTTCTCTAGGTGTCAGGTCAAACAGTGATGTGTCCATTTACTCACATACACACAAACACAGACACGTGAACTCTCACAATCTCTTGTGCACACACACATGCACACACGTATGCAAACATAAGTTAATTGATTGCTGAACAATTTTATAATTGCAATGGCACAATGTTTCTCCTGGTTTCCACGTCAGCGCTGTTTGATCCGTTAATAACAGAGAAATTTGAATGCTTCTCACTAGATCTCGCACCGATGTTATTACTTATGTGGCGAATTCAAATGCTTTCTTTACTGGATCTCTTAGCGCTGTGTAGTAACAGTAGGCACGTTTCCATTACAGATTTGCGCAATTTGAAGGGTAATGGAAACGCGGCTTGTGTTGCTTGATCAAGATCGGCTCGCGCTGCACTGACATTGATGGTCCAAACTAATAAACAGTCCGTTAAGCACAAAATAATAGCGCAGTTTTGTTCCGCTTTCATTATGCTTGCCATTTGATGTTGGGCAACGGTGTGGTGGTCGCGCCAGCCCCGCGCGGACATTTGAATGAAATTGAGCGCTATGTCGAACATTTTTTTATATGGTTACCGACAATGGTGTACCGTCGATAAATACAGATACTGTTTTATCGCCCAGCCCTAGTCGTATGTAACTTAAGAGACTGTCCCTAAATTTGCGAATATCGAACATCCAACATCAAACCAACTTTATGCCAGTATCTGCTTGCCTATTTCAATAGTATAGCCTACATCAGTGGGCGCCAGAGTTCGCTGTAGGGACGGGAGCTTAAATGCTTTAAGGTCAAATATGGATACGAAAAACCTCATCCGCCCAACACATCGAGCCATGTGCAACTTCATCAACCATGACGGAGTCGAACTAACCATGCAAGTTCATCATATCATTTGCATTCAATGCAGAAGAAATTGATTGCAACTTCAATGGCATGATTGTTACATGCTCTATGCGCTGAACATGTTAAGAAAGGATTATTTTTCTGTGGCCATGAAAAATACCCTTTTCTTAGGATTAATGAATAATCAAGTGTTCGCTGGATGAACTGATTTATTTATTGTAATATTAATTTAGCTACATTAAGTTAATCATATTGAATGATCCAAATATTCATAATTAATCATAAGTTATTTTAGTTAAGTTAATATTTCCTCCTTTGAGCTTATTTGTTACACTGTGAGGACACTGTATTTGTATACTGTATACTGTAACACTGTATTTGTTACATTTGTTACACTGGGAAGCACAGTTTTTGTGCCTTTGTCAGCTTTTCTGCATTTATAATGGCCCTGATAATAATCACATACACTTACCGCTAGCTCCATTTCTGTAAGTCCATTATTGTGAATGAATGACTTGCTCTAACGGCTCTGGTCTTCTTCAACACCCACTTGCACCATCTGCTGGGGAGCCGACTAACAGTAGACGGAGATTATACATCGGTACTCTACTGCTTTTCCTGCAGTTCCAGGATGTGCATTGTTGAATTTTCTGTCGAATTTGAACAGCTGTATTTGTGGAAGCAAATTTGTAAAGCAAAATAAAATGGACCAAAATTTACATATAGAATATTAAAGGTTATATTTTTAAACAGACTGAATATTTTGGAAGTCATATCTGAAAGGTGAATATGGGTCATTGAATTTTCAATAATGCAAGTGTGTGTGAAATGTTTTTAATTGAAATATTCACAGCTTAAATATACAACAATGTTGAATTTCAGCTAGAAGTGCTTTTTCATGTTTTTGAACTGTCACCATTGTCATATATATTTATACAGTAGTCAACATTTGAAGTGGATCAAAACCCTTCATCAAAGTTATACATTAATTTTGAACAATACCCGTTCTAGTCTTAGGACAGCTTTGATGAACTTTTTTTGGCCCACTTCAAATGTTGACTACTGTAGTTTACAAGCACCTTGCAGAATCTGCAAAATGTTAATTATTTTAACAAAATAAGTGGAACCTGAATAAGATATTTTACTTAAAAGATGTTGACTTAAATAATTATATTTAAAATAATTAACATTTTGCAGATTCTGCAAGGTGCGTGTAAACCACAGTAGTCAACATTCAACATATGGTCCACAAGACAAAATAAAAGTTAAATTTATAAAAATGACTCCTTTCAAAAGTTTATATGCACTTCTTACAATACAATTCTTAATACTGTATCGTAACCTGGATGATCTGCGGCTGTTTTTTTTTTCTTCCTTTCCTGCAATGACTGTATGATTTTGAGATCCATCTTTTCACACTGAGGAAAACTGAGAGACTATTACAAAAGGTTCAAACTTTACGTGATGCTCCAGAAGGAAACATGATGCATGTGGGGGTTGCAAACTTTGAATTTGAAGATCAGGGTAAATTGTAATTATTTTGTCTTCTGGGAAACATGTAAGCAACTTCTGTAGCTTCTGAAGGGCAGTACTAAATGAAAAAATATAATTTTTTAACAAAATAAGAAAAATGTACACATCCTCATCCTGTTTAACAGTTTTACACCCCTGGTTCTAAATGCATCGTGTTTCCTTCTGTAGCATCAGTGAATGTTTCCACCTTTTGCTATTTTTTTTTTTCTTTCCAGCAGTGACTATGATGCACAAATTTGTTTCCTTAACCTATTTATTACCCAGATTCCATGAGTTTTGCATACGTGGCTGGTGCATTGTGGGCAAGAAGCAGACGTGTCCATACTGCAAAGAAAAAGTTGACCTTAAAAGGATGTTTAGTAACCCGTATCCTTTATTGCCTTCAAAAACACAAGGCCTGGCTTCAGACAGGGCTTAGATTAAGCCAGGATTATGCTATAGGTCAATTAGGACATTTTAGTAGCTTTTATAAACGTGCCTAAAAACATTGGCACTGACATATTTTAGTAAAACATTCAGTTAAACAGCTCCACCATGCATTTTAGTCTTGAACTAGGCCTACGTCTGTGAAACCAGGGGCATGTCAATTCAATCAAATTTATTTAATCTGCATAAACCTGCATCGTTTATGCTATATTATATGGATGCTACTTTTAGACAGTTATAAATTCTAGTACATGATTTGTACTATAGATAGTTTGTTGCAAGTAAACATCCCAAGTCCTGTACAAGTCCTGTAATGCTTTTAATAGAGCAGAACAAAACATTGGCTAATTTTGGTTTTAGTTCCCAGTTCAAGTTTACTATAGTTTGTCATACTATCTCTCTATGTGTCATAAGAGCCAACAGTAGAAATGGTTTGGGTTTCCCACTCTTTTCATAAGCTGAACCTGCCAGTTCAGCCTGAGCCTCCCCCCTTTTTTTAAAGATTCAGATGATTATAAAGCAGACTTTATATAAGAAATGCCTAGAAAGACTGACCTTTTCCACTTTTGCTCTTTGAGAAGGGGATACAAAGGGGTACTGTTTAAAACAATTTAGACACACCATAGCAGTTGGTTTAGACTATAAGTCACATGACTTTTGTGGCAAGGGTTTTAATGCATTGTACAAAAAAAAGTTGTTATATTTTTATTTTATTTTGTTATACATTTTAATCACTGAGTAAGAAATTACTAATTTACATTTATATGGCAATTTGTCCAGACAAGTCTCTAGGATAATGTTTCTACACAAGTTTCATTTTTAGGGAGAGTGCAATTGGTATGAGAGACATCCATTATAAGACTGTGCTGTGCCACTTGTTACATTTAATACATTTTATAATGCTGCTCTCTGAAATACTTGAAACCAATCTAGTGTTTTCCTTGGTTATCTTGTTTTACACTGCTCATACTGTACTCAGGATTAACAATTAATCCTGCTCATCTCCCGTGGTTAAAAGCGAGGTTTAGAACACCAGTAACTAGTGATTAAGTGCAGTGTGAAAAGCCCTTCAGTGATCATTTTAATTTGTAATAAGAGCACTAAACTGTTGTAACATTTCATTAGATGAGTCGCTTATATTATCACCCAGCATCAAACCCAATATAGTGACATGACCATATTGTGTGAAACATACACATAACACACCGTCTCACCTGGCTCAAAGATGTGACATTTAGGCGAGACGACAGCAGAAAAAGCTCAAAAAGAATTTATTACATCCAGTAATAAATAATAAAACATAATCAAAATACAAATAGTCTGCAATAATAGTCGTGACTATGGTTGGGTATAGTTTTTTTTTATTTTTTTTTTATATCGGTGCCAAATCGATACTTTTAAAACGGTACTGGTGCCTGAATTGATACTTCTTTAAAAAGAGCTTCAAATTGATGGTGATTGTAAAAAAAACTGCTTTGTTTATTTAAAAAAATCAAATAAAAAAATCTTCATTTAATATTCAAATTTTAAAAAGTATAAATATAAGTAGTCTAAATACAAAACAACAAATTTACATCATAAATTCACAATAAAACCTAAGCCACCTAACCCAACTACAATAATTGAACACTAAAAACCACTACAGTCCTAAAATAACAGCAAAGTCTGTATTCTTGGTATGCTACAAAATACGACACCTCTCCTGACTTATTGTATGTCCTGCACAAGGTGAGCGTTATTTTAGAACGCATCACCTTAAACGCTGTGACGAGAAATCCCTCATGGAAGAAGAACGCTGTTATGTTTACAACTGTGACAATGAACTCTTATCAGGGTCAACTGAATTCTGGATTTCAAAAGTATGTGAAGTTCGCGGCTCTATTGTTGCAGTAAACTTGCACAACGTTCTTTAATGATTAATTTTTTAGATGTATACGCTAGTCTGTTTTTGTAGGGACGTCGACTTTACATTTTCACACTAAACATGTCAGTCAGTCTTTGGCTAAACATGACGCAGAACAAGACGAACTATAATTGGTTGCGTTACATGTCAGTCAGTCTTTGGCTGATATTTTTATTCTTAAATACATAAGTGAATGTGGTTTGTCATCAGTGGCGGTTTTAGGCACGGGCGAACCGGGCAGTCGCCCGGGGCGGCATTTCTTCATGTCACATGGGGGGCGGCACAAGTAGTTAAAAAATCCTCTGTGCCGCGAAGGTTTTCTATTTTTTATCATTTCGATTCAATTATTGGCAATGGCGCCCCTGCTTGCTGAGAAGGTGCCGTGCACAGAAGCGATGTCAAGGTCAGGTCTCCTGATTAGTTCACGTATCGCGTCTTTTGCGCGCTCGAGGTCATTATTTCAAATAGGCGCACGGGAAGCGCGCTCATAAACTTTTCAGTATGGGAGTGCACGTGCACCCAAACACGTGAGTGTTTTTTCTCTTCTCCGTAAATAAATCTTTTAGCAGAGCTACGGCAAGCGTTTTTCTGTGGTGGAAATACATTAGCTACTAAAACGTATTTGTTGTTGTGGAGAGCGCAGTGCATGGTTGTATAGCAACAACAGCCATGGGAAAATCGGTCCGAATTTTACTATTAATAATACAATATAAGCCACTGTGCATTATAAATGTCAGGAATGTATCTTTATTGACTCATTCTTTTTATAGAGATGATTTAAATGCTGAAATATGAGGTTTATCTTTTTATAAAACCTTTGTTGTGTTAACCTTTTTTAAAGTTTAGTAGGTAACATAAAAGACACCCGTTTAAAACAAATCTTTAATGTTATTAACTTGGTGAATTGATTTAATTGTGTATTAGGCTTTTGAACAAGATTCTGTGTATGTGATCATTTTGGTAACTATTCATGAAATGAAAAGAATTTTCATAATAATCAACTAAAATCAACTTTAAGTATGTGTTTTTACAGTAGCCTATAAGTACAATTTTCTATTTTCTAAATAATCTCTGATTCTGTCCTTTTCTCTGACATTTTAAAAGTGACAATGGGCTACAAAAGCTATTTTAGGTCTATAACAGTTTGGGTTAATATGAGAGCTGTTCGAAATTATTTAAGAGATAGCCTAGGTATTGTGTTACTAAGTATCTCTCTGACCCTTTCACTTTTAAAAACTCCATTTCATGACAAATAAAATAGTTTAACAAGTCATAACTAAAAGTGTGCCATGCATATAATTCAAGGCAGTAACCAATGTGCTAATGGTTCCTCCCTTGAAAGTTAGATTAATCTAGCAAAATAACTGGTTTCTATTAACTGTGTTTTTCAAATGAACGGTATGTGATTTTATTGTTGGGTTGTTGTTGTTTTGTTTTTGGTGGAGTGGTGGAGGGAGGAAGGGAGGGAGGGGGGGGAGGGGTGGGGTGGGGTGGGGGGGGCGCGGGAGGGGGGGTGGGGGGGGCGCGCTCGAAGGAGGTCTCGCCCTGGGTGTAATTCAAAGTAGAACCGCCACTGTTTGTCATTTAAGAAACCTTTATAATGATCGTTCATGTTAGTTGATCTATAACGTAGAAAGGGCACTCTATGTTAGTAGGCTAAGCACCGCAGTTCAGAGAATTGTATCTGTCAACATGTCAATTCATCCACTTCTCCCGAAATATTTTAAAGTGGCTGGTGAAGTGTGCGAAGAACAAAGTTCTCACAGATTTGAATTTAGAAGTTGATGATCACGCGATCTGAACTACTCAGCTGTTCACCGCTCATTTTCCACAGCTGTATGCAAAGGCAAGCACGCGTTCCAAATCAATTCTTCTCCAGGGAGACTAGCGCTAAATGAATCCCCTAGCTTAGCGCCATCTACTGTTTTAGAAGAGGAAGTTGCTCAACTGCATTTGTGAGAAAATCTGCCTGGACACATTTGTGAGAAAATCAAGCCGAGAGATCTCATAAAAAGCCAAAAGTGTCTCACCCGCATTGGCGTGTGTTAGTTTCAAACACTTTACGTAACACAGGCCACTTTTCCACCGAACGGTTCCAAGAACAGTAAGGAATGGTTCCAGTTGTGTTTTCACTTGAGCCTGGTACGGCAAGGCACAATTACAAACTGTTCTCGGCCTGAAAAACGGTTGCCGCATTGTGCTGGTATGTAGCAAATTAGCTCTAAAGAAATATTAATAATCAATCATAACTTGTTATAATTGATTATTAATATTTGTATTATTATTATTATTAATATAATTATTCATATTTGGATCAGTTAATAGAATTCAATTAATGTAGTCAAATTAAAAATGACAATCAATTAACCTGTTTGTGCCGTGAACACTCGTGAACGTGTTAATTGTTTATTAATTCTAAGAAATGTGCATGTTTGTCTTTGTCCTTCCCATGACAGTGCTGCTAAAACAACTTTCTTGGTTCTGACTCACTCATAAAGACAGTCTTTGCCGCCATCTAATGGCGTAATAATGTAACTTTCACTGAAGTCCATATCATGATCCTTTCTCAATAGCAAATCTGGCATATTATTTATATAAAATATTTATTGAACAACTATTTTTAAATGAACAACAATAGCCATTATAAAAGACAACAGGAAATAAACAAGCAAACAATTCAATCAAATGTACAAGCAGCACTTTAGTACAGGATTCAAGTGAAATATAGCCTAAATATAGTTATGAAACTTAATTTTCCCCGTAACCAAAATCGATTTGCTCTGGAACTAGTAATAGATTAAAAAGATCGCCCGTTTGATATACCCCAAATTAATTATATCTCATGTTTAACCACTGTCTACATTAGAGCCAGCGGCAAATTCCCGAAGGACTGGCCGAGATAAAGCTGTTCTCTGCGGGTACATGAGCACTAAACGGCCGGATTGCCAGGATTAAGGGGCTGATGGACGGGGCCATATACCCTAAAGACTTGGAAGAAAACCTCCTTAGTTTCAGCTGGGCTGTGAAAGCATGGATTAGGAAATTGGTGATTTTGACTAGCTCCTCATGGTTGTAGTTCTGGCTTGAATCGTGTCGGGCATCTTCTCAGAATCATGATTATTATTAAATATAATATCAGTTAATTTGTCTTGGATGTGAGGCTGTCTGTAATTCTTCTGAGCCAGGCGTCCACATCTTCCCCTTGGGCAGTGGGGTTTGTAGTCTGCGACATGTTGGCACGCTGGGAAGAAGAGATCTGTGTGGATATAAGCCTATATGTGGTGGAACAGCTAAGTGTCATTTCAGTGATTGCAAACCGACAGTGAAGTGTGGTGATGTCCAAGTGTTGGTCTCAGTAGAGTCACGTAAGCTTCACATCAATAGCCCACCTGTCTACACTGAGTAGAGAGGTAGAGAGAAAAAGGTTAAAACAAATTTAAATGGAAAGAAAAAAATGGAAGAAATCTTCTTTTTTCAATAGGATTTTTTTTTTCCAATAGATATTTTCTTTCAATGAAAAGCTGTTTTCAAAAAAGTAAACAATATTATTGTTTAACTTTTTTTTTTTTAATGATCTGATGCAATTTGATATGTAAAAAAGGTAGTCTGTGGATTTTAGAAAGGATTTCAGTCCTGCGTTCCAGAGGTCACCAAGAGGTCTTAAGAAGGTCTGTTTTAGGTCTCTGTCCTGGTAATCACACCCCCTTTGGCGTTAACTCATGATTTTCCTTGTCTTAAAGGATTAGATCACTTCAAAATTAAAATTCTGTCATAATTTACTCACCCTCAAGTTGTTTCAAACCTGTATGGATTTCTTTCTTCTGCTGAACACAAAAGAAGATATTTTGAAGAATATCGGTAACCAAACAGTTGATGTCCAAAAGTTTGAAACAACTTGAGGGTGAGTACATTTTGAAGTGAACTAATCCTTTAAGATGTGCCATCTCCGAACCCATTTGTCTTGTTAAACTGCCTAACTATTGACAGGTTAATAGTTATCTCTTACAAGCATTCTTTGTTTAGGAGTTGGTCTGTCTCAGCCTGGATGCCTTCTGATTTTATGGTCCTGGATGTTGATTGACTCTCTGTGGAATTCTGCTTCTTGGTCAGTTTGAACGAGTCATTGCAGTCTGATAAGTCAATTGTTTTCACGTTATTGAGGAGAATGTTTGGAAATAAAAGCAGAGTAATGTTTCTTGCAATATTAAATAAAGTCAGTTAAATCATTTATGAATGAACCACTCATTTTAAAAGCTTTTTAAATGACAAAAAGTATAACTGTCTTAAAAAAAATTATAATTCTGCCTAATTGGGCACACAAATTGTATATCTCCCCACCTAATACTAACAGCACTCTCTAACTAACTCCTCCCTAGTCTTCTATGTGAGTCTTCCAAGTACCCAAATACTGATTCCGTGGAATCTAACAAACAGTTAAGAAACACCTCTACGGCAGTGCACTCAACTCAGGAGATTATAATTCGTTACATTTATATAGCGCTTTTTCTGGGACCTCAAAGCGCTTCACATATGGTAGGGGGGAATCTCCTCAACCACCACCAATGTGCAGCTCCACCTGGATGATGCGACAGCAGCCATATTGCGCCAGAACGCCCACCACACACCAGCTTACTGGTGGAGAGGAGACAGAGTGATGAAGCCAATTAGTATATAGGGATGATTAGGAGGCCATGATGGACAGAGGCCAAGGGGCAAATTTGGCCAGGATGCCGGGGTTACACCCCTACTCTTTTTCGAAGGACATCATGGGATTTTTAATGACCACAGAGAGTCAGGACCTCGGTTTAACGTCTGATCTGAAGGACGGTGCTCTTTAACAGTATAGTGTCCCCGTCACTACACTGGGGCGTTAGGACACACCCAGACCACAGGGTGAGCGCCCCCTGCTGGCCTCACTAACACCTCTTCCAGCAGCAACCTGGTGTTCTCAGAAGGTCTCCCATCCAGGTACTAACCAGGCTCAGCCCTGCTTAGCTTCAGTGGGCAACCAGTCTTGGGCTACAGGGTGATATGGCTGCTGGTGCACAGAAATAAACTAAAATACAAAAAACGAGCTCCCATGTGTCACACCTGGCTCAAAAATGCAACATTTAAGGATTCACAACAGCAGAACAAACTCAAAACAAGAAATTATTACATCGAGAAATTAAGACGACAACATAATCAAAATATCAACAGTCTGTAATGTTCGTCAGTTGTGATTTACAAATGAATGAGTGAAAAACAAACAAAATTACAAAACTGCAGTGTGGATCTGGTAAACTGCCGAAGCAACAGCTTATCAGCAGCCCCTACTACCAACCGCATGTTGTTTAACTAAGGCATCCTGACAAGTTTCAGGTTCGCTTAAATCACGCACCAATCAGGCCAACAAAAACAGAACCACAAACACAGCAACTGGGTCATAACATCCAGCACCAACTCGCAAAAAAACAGAAAAAGTGTTACACTTATAAAGAAGTAGGCTCATACTATCCATGTAAGGAAATAACAGTCTATATCAGCAGGTATTAATAGTCTATATTCGTCATTCAAAAAGAGAAACCAAAACTAGGGCTGCAGATATACAAACCATAAAAAAGCAGCATTTTGAATGTCTATCATGATCACTTCATTCCAGGTGGCTCATGCTGTTATGAAAATATTTGCGTATTGGAATGCTCAGGTAAGATAACGTAAAATTAGATCCGACTTCTCTCTTTGCCATCTTGGCTTCTTTGTTCGCTTTCATCGCTTCTCGTGCACTGACTCATTTGCTAAACTGAACAGCCAATCAGAGTGATCTTTCTCAACGCCGGCCCCAGTGACATGAGCCTGACTAGAGCTGACTGCAAAAATTATCCCGACAGACGCTCACCGACGGCTCGTTGCTGGCCAGTTTTCTGTACGTTACTGAAAAGTAACAAAATCCCAAAACTGGAGCGTGGATCTGGAAAACAGCCTAAGCAACAGCTTACCCAGACTAACAATCGCACATCGTTTAAATAAGGCGCCATGACAAAGTTTCACTTTGGTTCACACACAGGTTCACTTAAGTCACGCCCTAATCACACCAGACCTGAAAAAAAAAAAGTGGAAAAACATCCAGAACCACAAACACAACTGGGCCATAACAGGTTCACAGGTTTTTTTTTTTTGGCTCAATTTTGTGTGCAAGATTATTAACCTTGATAACTTTGTCTAATAACTGCTGAAATATGATTGGCTGATGGAAGACGCTGTTGCTTCTGTCTTCAGACATAAGTGTGTCAAATTTTGTGAAAACATTCCCTGTTCTAATGTTATATCAATTTAGGGTAAAAGCTGTGATATTCACCGCTTTTGACAACTTTTTCCTGAAACTATAATAAAAGTCTGCACACCAGGTTATTATTCTACTGATATTATTCCAATCAGGCGAATAGCTTAGAACCAGTTGTGTCTATGTATTTATTTGATAAGTAGCTGTCTGCATGGAATAATGTATATTCAGCAGCTCATTACTGTTTCACGTCAGGATCTGGCAGGTTTCAACTTATTTAGTGTCTAAATGATTTTGGCACACATTTTGTTTGTTTTTAAATAGCAAATTTAGCACCTTAACTCTGTCTTTAGATGGGAGAGACCCCACGTCATGTACGGACAGCTGCTGGACTGGCTGCGCTACCTCGTGGCCTGGCAGCCTGTTATCATTGGTCTGGTACAAGGCATTAACTACATCCTGGGTTTGGAGTAACACCAGCGCCCAGTGTAGAGGGACCAGCATACTTGATTTAAACTGCTGCAAATAAATGTCTTTGGTTTCTCTGAGACGGGGACTTTTTTCCTCCAATTTCTGTCTCTGAGTTTTGCTAATGTGTCATCAAATGAAATTCTACTAACAGTCTGATGTTGGATGTTTTTGTTGGCATTTTTTTGTCTGACATTTGTTGATGGACTACTTGAAGTTTGGACTTTTGAAATTTGCATAAACAATTTACCATGTGCACATTGGGTTTTATAAAAAATAAATAAAATTGCTGTAAATGTGTGCTCACCACAAGCACACTGGGCTGTGCGCATGCGTTCTTTTACTGGTGTGTGTGAGTAAGTAGTTTTGAAGGAAATAGAATGATTTAAAAAAAGAAAAATTGACACACATTTATATTAAATATGCCACTCTTGTGGATTGAGATAAGCATTTAAAATGACCAGTAATCGTTATCCTGAAGTTCTAGTGATGAGCAATGCACATGTCATGATTAGCAGACAGCATACAGTAAAGACACACACGGCCCGACTCATTCAGTGGTCAAGCAGTCCTTTTCCCAGTTTGAGTTGGTCTGATGAAATGTATAACCGCTGACACACACAGGTATGACACACACAGGTAATGATGACGCCTTCCATATTTTTTCTTAACATTATGAAAAAAAAAATGTCGAATTTGAAGGAAACTGAAATATTTGACTGAAATATTTGACTTGACTACGCGTTGATGTATTATTTAAAAAAAATCCAAAAATAAATATCTGTTCTGTTGACACTAAAAATATTTAAACATCCTAAAATATATTCTCGTTATAAACAGAATTCCTACAACAAATAAACTCATCTGCCAATAGAAAATGAATGAGAATAATATGCTTTTTAAACAAGACTGAGTAGAAACATTTTGCAATGTAATGTGTTGGCACAGATGGCATTTACAATCCGTATTATCGTGTACTGTTGAACTTGCCAGTATTACATGGATTGGATATTTTGGGGAGGAGACGGTGGCAATGCAGGTATACACAATTTTCCATTAATTGGGCTCGATAAAGGGAATTTACTTTAGTGAGAGTATGCAAAATCTGTGTTGTGTAGTCTGTGCGCACAACAGGTGAAATCTATACTAGTTTTATACATGAGACCTCTGGTCTCCAGAAGAATATTTTGTAACCAAAGAACACATGTAACACGTTAATACATTAGGTGAGGTATTTAATGTAGTTATCCATACGGAAATCTAATATATGTACAAATATGAAATATCCTCATATAAAGTAAAAACTACAAATTACCCGTACATGCACACTTTATAAGTCAGTAATATATGCAGTGTTTACAAATGATTTGCATAAGTTTATAATTTATAGTTTATAAACTGTAGTAAATATGCATTGAAGTCTACATTAATAGACTATATACAAACAGTGAGTTCTTCATACATTGTTACTGTAATTAACAGTTTTTGTTTTTTTAATTTGCTTATATATAAAGAATTGAGATGGCGTTGAAATAACTAATTAACCGTAAATATTTCTCACTTTAGATTAGGTCATGGAATATTGGAAAATGTCATTAAGTGCTTTAAACCAAACTTTGGACATTAATTGCATTAATTATAAGAATTCCTTAAAATGTTTACAAATATATTAAGCCTATCCCCAAAGCTCAATATAACCACTTAAAAAATTTAAAAAACAATGCTGTCAATAGAAATACATACAAATACCCATTAAATAAAGTACATCAGTTAGGTTTAGGGTGAGGGGATATAATATACAGTTTGTACAGTATACAAATCCCATATTTAAATTTTCAAAATTTATATGGAAAGTCACAATGAAAAATTGGAAACCCAACGTGTGTGTGTATGTGCGTGTGTCAAGTCACCTTTATTTATATAGCGCTTTTTACAATACAGATTGTATCAAAGCAGCTTCACAGTGATAACATGAAAATAATACAACAAAGTTTGTTTCTAGAAGAAAATTGCGTCATCATCCACCTTAAGTAAAGCATATCAATAATATTGTTGAATATTAAATGTCCCCAACTAAGCAAGCCAAAAGCCAATGCGACAGTGGCGAGGAACCAAAGCTCCATCAGGTGACAGAATGGAGAATAAAAAAACCTTGGGAGAACCCAGACTCAGTCGGGAGCCAGTTCTCCTCTGGCCAACGAACAAACTGTGTGTGATTATGATCCAGGCAGCATTACAGGTCAGAAGTCAGATTGGATCAGAACATTCAGAATATTAATCCAGTTCCATCTGTTTGGAAGTCAGAGTAATCACGCCGGTATGGAGACGAGTTTGTTGAGGATCAGTGCCGATGGCTGTCGTGTCGATGAGGCCTTCAAAGGGCTGATGAGGCTGGCACTTCAGGATGAATTGTGGATGGGTCCAGGGCCAGGCACAGATCCACCATCTGATCTGGATACGGCCCGGATCCGGCTGACTTCAGGGTTTTCAGTGTTTAAGGAACACTGAATATGAATGCAATTAACGTCCAATGAATTGGTTCAAAGCACTTAATTGTTCTATTTTCCATGACTGAATGTAGTGAGGACTATTTATGGTTAATAAGCTGTTAACAAAGCATTATCTAACTCTTTACATATGAGCTATTTAAACAATAATACTTTGTTAATTACAGTGACAATGAATAAAGTATACTCACTATTTGTATATAATTATTAATGTATTAACTACTGTTTATAAACTAGTAATTAACTATAAACTAATAGTTTGCAATAAGTGCTTTGTTACTGTATACTTATAAAGTGTTACCAAAATATATCATATATATATATATATATATATATATATGATTAATACACATGACATAGCTATGTCTTTATGAATGTGTATACAAATTGCACATACATGCACAGCATATTGTCATAGTCTTAGTATGGATTTTAGATATAAAAAAAGAAATGTATGTTGTGACATATTGTTTTTTCCCTTCTTACTTGTATGTCCGTGTACGTCCTCTACCGGGCGAACCATAGATGATTCCATCCGGAACAGATTGCCGAGCCACCTCAGCTGACCTGTAGATTGACCGGAACGTAGATTGACAGGAACGTAGATTGACCGGTAAATCGAGAGCTCCGCCTTGCGGCTCAGCTCTTTCTTCACCACGACAGACCGGTACATCGACCGCATTACTGCAGAAGCTGCACCGATCCGTCTGTCAATCTCCCGTTCCATCCTTCCCTCACTCGTGAACAAAACCCCAAGATACTTAAACTCCTCCACTTGAGGAAGGATCTCTCCACCAACCTGAAGTGGGCAAGCCACCCTTTTCCGACTTAGGACCATGAGGACCAAAAAACCCTTTATTAGTCAAATTAAATCAAGGGGCGTGACGTCGCCCGGTATGGCGCAGCCGGGGCCCCACCCTGGAGCCAGGCCCAGGGTTGGGGCTCGTATGCGAGCGCCTGGTGGCCGGGCCTTACCCCACAGGGTCCGGCCAGGCTCAGCCCGAAGGAGCGACATGGGGCCGCCTTCCCGTGGGCTCACCACCTACAGGAGGAACCGTAAGGGGCCGGTGCTGAGAGGATCGGGCGGGAGTCGAAGGCGGGAGCCTCGTCGACCCGATCCCTGGACACGGAATCTAGCTCTAGGGACGTGGAACGTCACCTCGCTGGCAGGGAAGGAGCTTGAGATTGTGCGTGAGGTTGAGAGGTTAGATAGATCCCGAGAGATAGTCGGGATCACTTCTACGCACGCTTGGCCTCTGGAACCACACTCCGTGAGAGACTGTTTTGCCAATTATTTGAGCCATAAAAATAGGCCTATACTGCCATCAAGTGGTTATAAACTATGGTATTACATTTTATTTTACCCTTTCTTTTAAAGGTGCAATCAGTAAAAATTTTGAGTATCTATTAACAGAAATGCAAAATGACATCCATAACTATGTTTTCAGTGGTGTATAAAGAACTTACTTAATAAACCGTAATGTTTTTATTACCTTAGAATGAGACATTTATATCTACATAACCGCGGGCACCCCCTTCTATGAAGGTCGACATATTGTGACGTCATGTTTCTACCGTAGCCGAACGCGCACAAACAGCGCTACAGAGCGCGTTTCGTTCATTCCTTGAAAGAGAAGCCGCAGAAACCTAGAAGCTAGCCATAAACACCATGAGTAGTGACTTGTCAGTTGTGTAAAATATGTAGTTGGATTGTTTCATGTAACTTAGTTCTTCTCCCTCGCTGTGTTATGGCTTTGCTATGTGGGGATACATGTGCTGGTTACGTTCGTGAGACAGCTGATTAGTACTCTTGTCATTGACCATAAAACAGTAACGTTACAGGAATCACCAACCCGTCGATCTTGGAAGCATTTTAAGTCGATCGTGAAGAGTTTTCAAAATCAGAGAAAAAAGCCTATTGTGTGTAGTAAATGGTGTCAAGGGGATGCGGAGGCGCGCGCGCTGTTATAATCATGTCATTTTCGCCGCGCGCACCTTTGGGCTTAAGGCTGATTTATACTTCTGCGTCGGACCTACGCCGGAGCCTCTACGCTGTAGACTACGCGTTGGTTTTAATTTATACTTCTGCGTCGTTGTCCGCGGCGATGCACGCAGAGGGAACATGTGAAACCCGAGGGAGCGGTTCTAGCAGACCAATCACAGCGCTTGCATCCGCGTAGAATTGACGCGTTGTTACATTTTTGGAGAGGTGCACGTCAGGGTACGCCGAAGGGCACGCGCGCTACACACAGCCTACGACGTAGCTACGGCGGGAGGTCGACGCAGAAGTATAAATTGGGCTTCATGCGGACGTGTCGAGTATAAACAAGGCTTTACGCTTTAACCAGCTCAGCCACAGTAACAGCTCATATTAGCCAGCTAAACTTTTACTAGCAGCTACCCTGTTAGAAAAATATATAGTTGCCTAGTTTAATGTGGTTCTTCTCTCTCGCTGTATTATGGGTTTAGATAATCAGCTGATTACTATTATTATATTATAGACCCTTGATCCTCACCTGACTATGGCTTTGAAAACGTTATCCATGATGTGGTTTATAATGGACTGTGGTACAGAAACAGTGACAATGTTACACACTCTTGGCTTACTCTGGCTATTCTCTGCTGTCTCAGACGATATGTCTGTCCCGTTTTAGCCACCGTAGCTTCTTCGAAAGGGAGGGGTGAGCAGTGGGCTGAGCCCTTAGTGCAAACTCGCAACCGAACCGCTAGATGTCGCTAAAAATCACACACAGCACCTTTAACCAGATTGCACTAATCTGTCTGTTTAAACTTACAAATACTACATTAATTGAAAAATAGAAAAGAAAAAAAATCTAGTATTTGTTTTATTTTGTAAAGAAATAAATGGTTTATAATTTAGATTTTATTGTTTAGCGCTCAAAATAAAAAAAATATTAAAGACAACACAGTAGTACATTCATTTTAAAATCATTCTGGACCCATTACAAGACATACAAGCTCAATTTAATTTAAATCAAACAATTCTTTTAGAAGATATGAGAAACTTTTGGTATCCCTTTTTTGTCTTTAACCATGTTGCCACGGCGAGGAACTAAATTAGAGATATCCAATGTCCTCAATGTCTTATATATGATAGTTTGGTGGCTAGTTCACCTTTTGAGTCTTCGCATTGTTCGTTCATACCATGACAACCACAAGGTTAAGGCTACAGAAACAGAAATAATTAGTTCACCTACACAGCAAGGTTATTATAGTTTTGCATTTTTCATTAGTTTTTATTTTTATTTCGTTTTGACTTTTTGTTTTCAAATTCAGTTTAGTTTTAATTAGTTTTTAAAGTGGGTTTGCTAGTTTAGTTTAGTTTTTATTTTTTTGAAAATGCTTAGTTTTAGTTTAGTTTTTATTATTTTTAGTGTTAGTTTTAGTCTTTTTTTGTAATTTGGGTTATTTGTCAGGGGCAAGATTCAAAAAGGTCTGAAAAAACTATTGTGTAATAATAACTCAACAAAAACATACAATTTTAGAAAATGTATTCAACAATAACAGCAGTAGCTACATAAAATGTAGATATGGGCACAAATATGTAAACAGTCTACACAAGACTCCGCAGTAAGTGCAAAATGTGTAAGTGACTTATGCCAGGAAAAAACCTAAATAGCCAACAGACTACAGAAGACACACGAACAGCATGTATTCAACACATTTTTGAGCCACACAAGACATTGCTGTCAGAGTGTCAGGAGCTCAATCTCTTTACCTCTTACAAAATCCCAGAGGTGGAAAGAGTAATAAAATATTCTACTCAAGTAAAAGTACTACTACTTCAATGAAATTTTACTTAAGTACAAGTAAAATTACAGGTCAAAAAATCTACTCAAGTAAAAGTAAAAAGTAGCTTATTTAAAATGTACTCAGAGTAAAAGTTACTGAGTTACTTTTTTAACAGCGGGGGTGGGGACTCTCCCGTGTATGGTGGTTATGGTAGGAGATTTTCACAGTATGATAAGGTCTCAGAAAATATCACGGTTTACAGTATTAATCAATTATTAAATAAATAAACTGTATTATTAAATGATGGTTATTATTATTATTATTATTGTTATCATCAGTTAAAATGACAGTTAAATTAATGAAAACAGTTTTTTTTTTGCTTTTATTATAACAAACTTGAAACCATTTGTTTGTTTTGTTAATTAAAAAAATGTAATTTCAATAAAACATGTCCAATCAATTAAATTTGATAATTGATAATGAATTAGATTAACAACTTATTTTTAACGTTAATAATTTATTAAAATGTTTAAGAATAATATTGTCCTATGAAATGTATTTATTCAGAAAATGAATGTTTCTTTTTATGATTTAATCCAAATATATTATCAAAAACGGTGGTAATCAAATTTAAATTTAAACTTGTGTCCTCTTGGGGAAGCGCTGCAAAAACGGATTTACTAAATTAAACCATGGACAAAAAATATATTCCTTTAATGTTTAAATAAAATGTATTATTATTGTTATTATTATTATTATTTTGAGAAGTAGAATAGTAATATATTTCTGTCATAATTTCTCCTAGTAAAACCGAACTTTTATTTTGACGGGTTGTAGTGAAGACCAAAAATGTAGAAAAGTGTTTCAAAGTGCATTTGACAATGGTTTTGTTTTTCTCAAATAAAATGATGAAAATGCTCATTAGGCGTTCTCTCAGAGCAGCTCTGGAAATGTTCATGTATTTATATCCTCAAATTGTTTGTGAGACGCTGAACACACCATGAAACGTCACACCTACTTGAGTATGTAGTAGAAAAAGCGGCGCAGCTCAGCAGAACAAATAGGGATATATTTACATGCAGTATTTTGTGCTTAAATATTCAAAGACCATGTCGCGATTGGATTTATTGCACAGTTCTAATTTCCATGCATTCCATGCATCCATTATTTTGCATGTTTTACGTGACATCTGCGTTATGTGAATTCCATTTTCATGACTGGATTCTGGGATTCCCTCAGCATCACGTAAGTCATTCGGCCTTAAATTATAATCGGGACATACCTTTATCTGCAGGAGGGATGGTGTGTCCTATGTATCTTCCTTTTGCAGCCACTTTGCGTCCACATTTTTTGCAAATTGGATATTTATCCTCGAGGACAACCACGTTTTTTTTCTACAAAGTATTTTCATACTGGCCATAATCCGCTTCATAAGAATTCGAGGGCGCTTCGCTTTCAGCTTCAGCTGGGTCTGCGTCACCTTTCTTGCGCGTTTGTTCTCCCGCCCTTCAACCAATGCAGTAGTTTCCGGAGTGTGATTTTTTTTTTCTCCCTTGTATTATTATTTTTTACTCAGTAACGGATATGATTTCAAATGTAGCGAAGTAAAATACTTCAAACAAAACGTACTAAGTAAAAGTAAAAGTACAGATTTTAAAAACTACTTTAAAAAGTAGAAGTACACATAAAAACTACTTAATTACGTAACGCGAGTAAATGTAATTCGTTACTTTCCACCTCTGCAAAATCCACACATCTTCTATACAAAATTCACAGCTGTACAATTTTCACACCCTATACTAAATTTACCAATAGGGGAGCGCGGGGCACAACGTAACGCTGGGCCACTTGTAACACACTTGTTTTAAATACTTCCACACATGCCAGCATGACGAAACTTTGTGTATTTACTAGTTGCCATTTCAACACTATATAGAGAAAAAATTGCGCCAAAATTCAGAAATCTTTGTAAGATATCACTGAACATTTATTTAACCATAGCAAAAGTACATTTCTTACTAATGTTAATTTTTCATCTCTATTTTTTGCATTTATTTAAAATTAGACAAATCTGATATTATTTTAATCTCCAATATGTTGTTTAACAGTTGATATGGTTATTTAAAGGGTTAGTTCACCCAAAAATGAAAATTAAGTCATTAATTACTCACCCCCATGCTGTACCAACCCCATAAGACCTTCGTTCGTCTTCGGAACACAAATGAAGATTTTTTTGATTAAATGTGACAGCTGGATCACTCCTCCATAGGCTCCCTAAGGGAATGAATCCTGACGGCCCAGAAAGTCAATGAAGAAAATGTTTAAATATTCCATGTCACAACAGTGGCTCAACTATAAGTTTATCAAGCGACGAGAATACTTTTTGTGCGAAAAAACAAACAAAAATAAAAACTTTATTCGACTATTGCTTTTCTTCCTTGTAGGCCTGAAACGAGAATACTTCAAGAGATTTCCACGACGCATGCGCGAGAACTGAACTGAAGTAGTTGAAGGAGATCGCAATTCTCGCGCGTGCGCGTCATGGAAATCTCTTGAAGTCTCGTTTCAGGCCTACAAGGAAGAAAAGGAATAGTCGAATAAAGTTGTTATTTTTGTTTGTTTTTTCGCAGTGATCCAGCTGTCACATTTAATCAAAAATATCTTCATTTGTGTTCCGAAGACGAACGAAGGTCTTACAGGGTTGGTACAGCATGGGGGTGAGTAATTAATGACTTCATTTTCATTTTTGGGTGAACTAACCCTTTAATGCTTCGCTAACTAGCAGAAGACACTAGCAGGGTTTAAACCCCCGTTGTGCAGTTGGGGCATGTTGTAACACTGCGTTACAATGTGTCCCTATGAGAAATATGCTATTATATTCTATACTTTTATGAATTATTGAGAAAACATGAGAAACATGTAAATAAAGACTGAGAGTCAATGTTAAGAAATTATTCATTATTATTTTGTTTTGAAGTATGGTGTATAGCTGTGTTTTCCAGTGTGTTTGTTGTCAAACTTAAAAAATAGTTTTTTTTTTTAATTATTAAAAAATGCCTAATAATTGTATTTTAGATTTGATTAGATCAGATAGCATTTTAAGCTGTCATATGGTCATGTTAATGTGCCCCCCTCATGTTATAATGTGCGGGGCATGTTGTCATGTCTATGGGGCATGTTGTCACATTTTACTTCCATTCTTTCGGGGTAAATCAAGAAAAAAGTATACACTGTATTAATAAAACAAAACCACAGAATTGTACTAGACATGTGGGAAATTAATGTGGGAAAAATAAATACTCTAAACCCTAAGTAGATACAAACTGAGAAAGTAAAAAAGCGTTACGTTGTGCACCGCTCTCCCCTAATCATCTGGATTGAAGCGGCAAACATTCAGTGTAAGAGTAAAATAATGACATAACATTATTTAATATTTGAATCACAGCTTATATAGTGTTTGACAACCCAAGTGCATTTTACCTCAAACTTGCGACTAGTTAACTTTCTAAAGAAGGCGCAATCGCTTCTCGGGTCGACATTAACGCACTGACAAAATTGTATTCAGAATTAAAAATATTTTTTATAGCACTTTTTAATGTGTGATTGTGTAAAGGTGTTCACGAGATACAAACCTTTCGCAAACTTGCTTTCAACGAACACTCGTTTTCATGGAGACGCGGTGTGCAATTGGGGGAGGGGAGGGGCTGTGTGTGTGTGTGTGTGTGTGTGTGTGCGCAAGTGTATGTGAGAGAGACGCGTGAGTGACAGAGACGGAGGGAGAGCAGGGAAAGGAAATGCAGCTGAACGAATACGCTGCTCTTACGTTATTTGCTCTATGAAAGACATCGACAAAGACGAAAACTAATGACATTCACTCAATAATTTTATTTTATTTTAGTTAGTTTTGCCAAACATGCATTACAGTTTTAGTTAGTTATCGTTTTTTTGTAGTGCCTCGTTTTTATTTTTATTTCAGTTAACGACAATGTTTTTCCCCCTAGTTTTCGTTTTTTCGTTCGTTTTCGTTAACGATTATAACCTTGCTACACAGTCTTCGGGTTCGAGTTGTTCGTTCATCACGTGACAGCCACATGCACAAGGCAGGCAAGGCTAAGACTCGAGAGGTGAACTAACCACCAAACTCCCATCTATAAGACATTGAGGACATTGGATATCTCTAATTTAGTTGATAAGGACAGGTGGAGTGATGGAGGGTTTCATACGAACAGGTGGAGTGATGGAGGGTTTCATAAGGACAGGTGGAGTGATGGAGGGTTTCATAAGGGCAGGTGGAGTGATGTAGTGTTTCATAAGGACAGGTGGAGTGATGGAGGGTTTCATAAGGACAGGTGGAGTGATGGAGGGTTTCATAAGGACAGGTGGAGGGTTGGAGGGTTTCATAAGGACAGGTGGAGTGATGGAGGGTTTCATAAGGACAGGTGGAGTGATGGAGGGTTTCATAAGGACAGGTGGAGGGTTGGAGGATTTCATAAGGACAAGTGGAGTGATGGAGGGTTTCATAAGGACAGGTGGAGTGATGGAGGGTTTCATAAGGACAGGTGGAGTGATGTAGAGTTTCAGGACAGGTGGAGTGATGGAGGGTCTCATAAGGACAAGTGGAGTGATGGAGGGTTTCATAAGGACAGGTGGAGTGATGGAGGGTTTCATAAGGACAGGTGGAGTGATGTAGAGTTTCAGGACAGGTGGAGTGATGGAGGGTCTCATAAGGACAAGTGGAGTGATGGAGGGTTTCATAAGGACAGGTGGAGTGATGGAGGGTTTCATAAGGACAGGTGGAGTGATGGAGGGTCTCATAAGGACAGGTGGAGTGATGGAGGGTTTCATAAGGACAGGTGGAGTGATGGAGGGTCTCATAAGGACAAGTGGAGTGATGGAGGGTTTCATAAGGACAGGTGGAGTGATGGAGGGTTTCATAAGGACAGGTGGAGTGATGGAGGGTTTCATAAGGACAGGTGGAGTGATGGATCTTATAAACCACTGACAACTGACAAATAACTGGTTTGTAAATAATGCAATACTTCATTTATAAATGATAAATTGATCATTAATAAAGTATGAAAATACAATTATTAAACACATTATAGATATGCTTTTAAATTAAGAATAAGGCATTTATATCTGTATTTATAAACTGCTTATTAATGTATATTAATGCTTTATAAATGATGAATTAAGTGTTTACTAATGCTTAACTAATGATTAATAGCGTGCAGTTATTATAAAGTGTTACCCAGGCATGTGCATTGAAGAATCACACAAGTAATATGCTCTGTTACGTTGCATTGCATTGCTTATTCCGCTTATTCTTCGTTCTTCCGTTGTGCATTCTTCACTCATGTTGCGTTACTTAGTTGTTGATGCATTGGAATGCAAATTCATTAACTCATTCCGTTATGCATTTAATAGATTACATATGTGCTGTTGCATTGCATACAATATCTGACTTGTTCCTTGTGCATTGAAGAGATAACACATACTGTAACACATTGAACTGTATACAATAACTAACTTATTCTGTTGCGTATTGAAGAGTAATGCATGTCCGTTTTGCATAAAAGAACTATCTTATTGACCTGTGCACTAAACAATAATATGTGCTGTTACTTTGCACTGCATATAAGACCTGAATTACTGACATGTGCATTGAAGAATCACACAAATGAAATGCTCTGTTACGTTGGATTGCATACTGTCTAGTTATCTGGGAATTTTGTGCATCAGTATCTGCTTCTAACTCAAAAGAGCATCAGCCAACCACAGGGGACACAGGGAACAACTCCAAATCACTTTTCAGAATGATTTATTAAGGTTGATAACCTTAAAGAGAAGAAGAAAACAAAGAAAAGAAAAGGATACATCATTACTTCTGATTATACTTTCAAATGTGAACAAATACAATGTAAATAAAGATTTTAACACATAAAACTGTCCAAATATTTTTTCATTCACATATTTAAGGTTTCTTTCTTTATTCAATATACACAATATTATCAATCTCAACAAACTAGTTAGAAAACGTGGTATCTGTCACTGTTGCATTTCTTCTTAACACACATGAGAACTGTGCGCCATACACTTAAATAGCAACCAAAGCATGACATTCACTGTTCTCCTCTATACTGTACATTATAATAGTCAAATAACACAGATTTAAGTGATAATCAGTACTTCACGCAATTAAAGAGAGATGTTGTCATACCATCAGTGTCCCTGAGATGACCGAATGCTGATGCGTTTCCCGTCTTACGCGTTACTCTCCTCAGCCTTTTAACTTTTTAGCATGCGTCATCTTCATGCAGAAATTACTCATGCATTGAATTTGTGTCGTTAATGCACTGAAACGATCGCGTCTTTCACTATCTCTGCACTCAAGTTCTGCGTGCGTGCATCTGCATGTGAGTTTCACTTCCTTCCGCCTCACTCGGCATTCTCCGCCATTCTTCGTCACTCAATTTTAAATACAGATTCTCAGTTTCGCCGTTTTTATTTTTAACAGTGCATCAATCTCAGACACAAATCAGCTCTTTAGCGTCACACCTCCCACTTGAACTACTGGTTCTTGAACCCAAGTAGGTCACACTTTCATTCTTCTCTGTTTGTCTGGCTGTTCTTCTGCAGGAATCAAGACGACTAGAATCAAGACAAGACGTCTAACATCTCTATGGAGGATGGTTGCAGGAATTTTGTTTGTCAAACCTTTGGTGACTCTTTTCTCATTGTCTGTGACTTTCACTATGTTAGGTTTGATACTTGAGACTGGGTAGTTTGTAAAAACTCTAACATCCACATCTCTGACAACACCTTTGTGATCAGGATTGACTTTGACTACTCTGGCCAACTTGTACTGACTTCTTAATGCGTTTTGGTCAGCCAACCAGACCACGTCTCCTCCAGCAACATTCCGTTCCTTCGTGTGCCACTTGCTTCTCACGAACAAATTTGGGCCTGCTAACTGACTCAATTTCTTCCAAAATGTGTTAACTTCTCCCTGAATGATCTGTAATCTTTTGTAGGGATAACCTACAAAATCAAAGTCACCTGGGTCTCCCTTTGGACCTGACCTTCCTAGCAAGAGAGAGTTGGGAGTGACATACTCTATGCAATCCTCTCTGCTCTGGGTTCTCTCATCTTTAGGTCTCTCATTCGCCAGATTGGCTGCCATGTAGAGGAAGGTTTGGAACTCACCCCATGTGAAGATACAATTGCCTCCCAAGTTATGAAGGGCTCGCTTTACTATGCGAACAGCAGGCTCTGCAGCCCCGTTCCTATGAGGAGAGTTTGCAGGATGTATTTTCCAGGACCATTCAGTACCATGTTTGGCAGCCTCTCCCACCAGCTCGGATTTCTGTAACTTATCCAAAAACTTGTAGAGCTCTGTGAGAGCAGGTTTAGCTCCAATGAAATTTGAGCCTGGATCAGACCACAATCTTCTCGGATGACCCCTCAGGGCTGTGAACCTCTGATAAGACAATAGGAAGCCTTCAGCAGACTGATCACTTACAGAAACCAATTCCCCAGACTTTGAGTCGTACTCTTTTCCTCACTTCATCCCTTACTTCATAAGGGCCAAACAAGTCTAAAGTTGTGAATTCGAAGGGTGCAGCTGGCTCTGCCCTGTTAGGAGGAAGGTCGCCCATGATTTGCTGACATCTTTTTCCTCTTGCTTTTCTACAGATCACACAGCTGTCTACTACCTTCTTTGCTAGTCTCCGACCTTTAATCACCCATGCTCTCTTTCTCATTCTGAGAAGTGTTCCTGCTACTGCTTCATGATTTGCACCGTGAGCTTCCTGGGCCAATAACGTGGACACCCATGCACTGTCAGTTAATATTGGAACAGCAACCTTTTCCTCAGTAAATATCTGGATTCTGCCACCACAAACTAAAAGTCCTGAGTCTTCTCTGTATACTGCCAGTCTATTAAGTGTAGTGTCAGGAAAAGTTACACTCTCCTGGGCTGCCAGAAAGAGCCCCCCTTAGCGCATCCTCTTGTTCTTTTACAGTAAGCACAGCCTTTCTGGTTTCATTCTTCGTTGGCGCTTCCCATTTTCCATCCTTTGGGTTCTGACTTCGAGTTCCTAACCATTTCCTTATGCCACGCCATACCCAGCAGACGACTCTGACTAGTTTGGTTAAGTTACTAAACTTTTCCACATCCACTAGTTTTTTGACAATTAGGTCACCCGATGTTTCTCTAGGTACGTTTTCCGCAAGGTTTGATTCTCCTGCCTTCTTGCAGGTGCTTGGGTCAGAAGTGATGTTGGTTGAATTGCTCCTTTCAAGGCTTGGCACTTTGAAACTTCCTTTTTCTGTTTCTCTCAGGTCCTTCTTTGTTTGTGCTCTTGTCAGAACTGCTGAGAATGTCTTCCTTTGAAGTTTATTAACTCTGTCCCTGGGATCAGCAACAACCTCGAGAGCAGATTTCTTTGGCCACTGTTCTACAGGACGCCTAAGGAATTGTGGTCCCTTTGCCATACAGAATCGTCTTCAAGATCTTTAGGAGTGCCACCCCTTGTGATGATATCTGCAATACTGAAGTCACCTGGAATCCACCACCAGTCACTGATAGGCCCAGCCTTTTGGATTTCTCCAACTCTATTTGCGAAGAACGTCTGGTACCCGTAACTATCACGTTGAATGGCCCCCAGCACGGTTTGACTGTCTACTAGGTGGAACCAACGCTCAACTTACATCCGTCCATGCTTCTCAAAGTACTTCCTGAGACGTACAGCGAAAACTGCACCACACATCTCTGCCTTTACAGCATCTCCCTTTTGGTCCAACGGTGCTAACTTGGCCTTGGATTCAACTAATCTGACATCTATTCCTTGATTCGTGTCCCACCTTAAGTACAACACAGCTCCATAGGTTTTGTCGCTACCGTCTGAAAATGTGATCCCCCATGGTTTTCCTTTCCAACCAACTGATGTGAGACTTCTACAAAACTTAACTTGACTAAGCTGCACATATATTCCTCAAAAAGTTTAACGGCTTCATTCCTGATATTTTCAGACAGTGGTTGGTCCCATGTTTGCCGGGTTAAGCTCCCTTTTCCTGCCTCTTGGAACGCCTTCCTGACAAGAATTGCACCCTTTTCCTTGGCAGGTGTGACAAGACCAATTGGGTCATAGAGCCCTGCAACTTGGCTTAGCAGATGTCTCCTGGTCAAAGGGTTAGGCGCTTTCTCTTTCACTTCTTCCTTAATGAGGTTCTGGCCCATTCTCATCTTCTGCTTTCTTTTTGAGAAGTTAATGGAAGTCATTATGTAGAGTTTGTCCTCCTCTACCAAGTATCCTGTGCCTAAATCCTTGCTGTCTTCCTCCTTCATCTGGTTTAGGAGGATGATTACTTGACCTTGATTTTTCGCACCAGTCCCTTCCCTCCCACTTTGCCCTGACCAAACCCATGGCTTAGGTGCAAATCCGCCAGCGGTCAGAATCTCTTCAAGTCCATTTATTATCTCGTTCAGTACCTCCTAGTCATTGTGGGATGTAAGGATATCATCCACATAACTGTCTTCCTCAAGGATTCTGCGCTCCTCTCTTAAATGAGCAAACTTTGCTAGTCTTGCAGTCTCACGCATAGCAAACTGTGCAATGCATCCAGCAGGGCGATCTCCGATGTTAACCCTTGTGATAGCGTACTCGCCTATTTCTTCTTCTTGAGTATCTCTCCAAAGGAACCTGTGAAGGTGTATTTCACGCTCCTCCAGCCACACAGAGTTATACATCTTTTGAATGTCCCAAGAGCAGCAAAAACTCCCTTCCTGAATCTAAGTAAGACAGCCCTGATAGGGTTGAGTACATCTGGTCCCTTTAGCAGAAGATCATTCATGCTCAGTCCTTTGAATTTTTGACGAGCCGGACCGGAGTAGTAGTTGAGTGGGGGTTTGGTGCCACCAAGTGACTTACATACCAAATTGGACCATTCCAACTATCAATCACTTCCTTGGTGAGCTTTGTTGTCGCCCTTCTTTCCACCATGTCATGGACTTGAGCTGCATAAATGCCCTGCCACTCTGGCACCCTCTTGAGTTGTTTCTCAGTTCTTAGGAAAACACTTTCCACTCCACTTCTGTTGTACGGAAGGATGACTGGGTCCTGCATCCATGGATACTTTGTATCCTAGTGTGGGGACCTACTGTGGTAATCCTCTTCAACATAGGTGAGACCCTCTCTTATAATCTCAATTCTCTTTCTTCCACCAGGGTCATCTCCTTCCCTCCAGGTTGACATTTGCCACAGCGACAGCCTCCACAATTTGGCTCGCAGGCTGCACCAATGCTGTCCCATCTCCACCACTCAAGAAACTCCTGATTGCTTGCCAGTGAGCTTTTTGTGTCAGCGACGTGATTTTTTCCCTTTTTGATCATCTTGGTAATACTAGGAGCTTAAACTTTCTCAAAGATTTCCTCATATGTAACCGCAGCTGTCCTCATGGACCGAGCAAAATGCGCATTAGACTCATACGCTGCCATATCCACGATCTCCAACAACTCTGGGTGTGCTCCAGCCACCGTCTTCCCCAACGGGCTGTCCCACAGGATGAGATCTCCCACAATTTTCAATCTTTGTGGTGCGAGTCTCCCCTCTCGATGGCTGATAAGAAGTTCAATTTTCTCTGGTCTTTTCAATTCTTCAGAATTCACCTCTGGAAAGAATCTCCTGAGTTGCTCTGGAGTTACTCTTCCATGAACTTTGGCGATTTCCTCCAATCCATAGCAGATCAACTAGTGAGCCTTCTCCGTCCCCCTGGAAGTTTTAACTCGAATCCTGAGGAGGTATCTTTTTGTGCTCACTCTAATGGCCATCTTGCCAACACCATGAACCACCAGGGTAATTTTCTCACCCGTCAGCTTGAGTCTGTCAGCAGCGTCATGGGTAATGTAATTTGTATCTGAGGCCAGGTCTATCAAAGTGCCAATTTTCTGTCCAGCATTTGTAATTACCTCCATCAGCATCATGATAACAGGAAGCTCTTTCAGCCCACTCTCATCCAACAGTCCCATCTGGTCTGTCCCAGAGTAGTTTATCATCTTAACTTTGTTGGTGAATGCCTTTTTGCACCTTTCCGCTAAGTCTGGAGAGAGCTCAGCCAAGAATTCCTCTTGCTTATCTGTCAGTCTGCTTCCTTTCTTACTATCTTTCAAGACAGCCCTCCCATCACTCACATTCTTGAGTTCTTTTGGACAAAGGAAGTAATGGTGGTCTGACGAGGCTCCTCTTTTACAATCTTTATTCCTGCAAAGGTAGCTATCGCTGCAACTGTCGTCTTCCTCATGACATCCCAAGCACTTTTTACATGCTCCCAGCTTTTTCATGATAGACCTCTTCTCTGCTAGCTTTAGTTCCTTGAACTTTCTGAAGAAGAAAATTTTGTCTCTATGTTTTTCTGCTCCACACACGATGCACCCGCTTTCTGTAGAAACTTTCTTTGTCGTCCTGGTAAAAGCGAAGTTCCTCTCAGATTCCCTTTCCGGTTTTTCTGCTCTCTCTGAGATCTTGAGCTGCTCAAGCCTTTGAAGAATTTATTCTTCTTTCTTTAGGAACTTTAACAGTGCATCGAAATGATTTTCTGGTGTGATGCCATTTGCAGGATCTGTCATGTAGACCAGCCAGTCTCTTTTCACAAACTCCGGCAACTTGCTCTCAATCGACTTTATTACAAGTGTATAACTGTCCCAGCTGCTTAGAACTGATAAGTTACAAAAAAATAAAAAGAGGGGGATCATATTTGCAAAATACCCTGGGAAAGATATAATATATTTCAAGAAATCAAACAAAGAGTAATGGAAAAAACAGTCAAAAGATCATAAACTCTTTTCAAACATATATTGATGCACAGACAATATTTACATAGGCACATGCCAATCAATCACCAGCCAAACAAACTGTTCCAAATAGCAATGATGATCCGTAGATGACCATAAGTGAATACTGGAGAATGAGTTAATGATAGGAAAGCAGGACGTCAAAAGTAAATTTCCTCGGGATGAGACCAAACTGGTCTGTAGGTTTAAGTGGTCACATAGATGTCCTTCCTTGGCTAATGGCATTTCTGCCTCTAAAGGGAATCAATGAAATAAGTAGTGATGTGACGTTCGGCACCGAGGCTTCGAAGCTTCTATCAAAAAAACGAAACATCTCACATGAACCAATGTACCGGAGCTTGATTCGTTTTGCCATAACCATGTGATCAGTGACGTCCGAAGCTTCGTTTCGACACACAACCATGTGCCTGCTTCATATTCTGATTCAAAAATAGTGCAAACCCCTTGCGCAGATTTCGAGTGTCATGCGCTTCGGTAGTGAAAAGAGGCCGTTCGGAAGGCATTTTCATGTCGTATCAAGTCCCATGTGAGAGAATATTCTCAAAGGCAGGGGAAGTAGTAAATAAAAAAAGAAATAGACTTAGCCCTCACACTGTTGAACAAGTCCTGTTCCTTAGTAAAAAATCGTTAATTTCTTCAATTACACAACTCCCCAGTTCACAAGCAATTCACAATTAATTCTTTCATAAATTAATTCATAGACTCATTTGTAAACACCAACACTAACACTGATGATTTTTATTGCTTTGTGGTTTTCATAGCACAAAGTGATTTATAACATAAAACAATAAATAAAAAAATTGGGAAAGGTAGCTTTTCCACCTTTTGACCACAAGATGTCGTTAGTGTGCACCGTGTTGAAAAGCTTCGAGTAATGAACCAATTTACGATACACTTGAGGGGAAAGCCTCAGTGCTTCACAAAGCTTCATTTCACCATCACTAGAAATAAGTCCGCTGGCCAGTAATCCAGTAGGAACATAATAGCACAAAAATCCTCTACAAGAAAAAGAAATACAACAAATCACATCCTCATCCATAAACAAACACTCTATTTAACATGTCTCCAACTACATCAAAGATATCCAAAAAACAAAACATGATATAACCTCACTTACGTTTGGGCAGCAAACAAACAGTTTCCCAAAACAGGATTTTTCAAAGACAGTGGTCAACAGCATGTGGCAAATCACACTGGGTATAATTCTCCTTCTGCTACTTCCCCTTTTAAATCTAAACATGGAGTGCTAATAGTGACCCCTAGTGGCTTGGATGAACATAGCCCCCAGATAAGCCAAAAGATAGCCTGCCTTGTAACAGGCTATGACTATTACAAGTGGGTTCTTCATTGCGCCGATATTTCCGAGATCTGTGAGATACGCCAGAGTTTTTCCACCGTTTGGATTAATTCTATAACCCTTCTTGGTTGATTTCCTCTCACAGCAGGGATCCTCTCTAACTCCTCAACAATTTCCATGGCAATTGCGATTTTATTTTCATAACAGTTTTCTAACACTCAGAATATGTCAACAGCGGTGTTGTAAGATGACAATCTGAGCTCTTTGCCAATCTTCTCGTCCATGCTGTCCACGAGCTGGATCTTTTTAACCTCAGCCTGAACAAGGGTTAAACTCTTGTCACTGTAACAGACGCAATGATTCAGCATTTTGAACGAATCGGTTGACTCAAAGATTCAATGACCAATCCATAAGCTGCATCCCAATTCGCATACTATCCGTCCTAAATAGTATTCGAAAATAGAATTAGTACGTCCCAAATCGTAGTATGTTGAAATGAGTGTCCCAAAGAGACCCGGATGGTCTACTATATCCGGTCAGAATCCGAAGTGCAGATCGATGCACACTCTAACAGCTGATATTGCCCACAACCCATCGCGCGTTGGACGAGGATTCGGTTAGAACTACAAACACGAGTGAAAAGTGTTAAAAAAAAATACAGACATGGAGGACGCGCGGGTCCGGCGGTTATGTAGAACCTGACCCGGTGGGCTCGCCTTGCCTCTGCAGATTTTCCCAGTCCCTTTTCCAGCGGTAGAAATCCCTCTTATTACCACTAAACATGGGTAACCTTGTAGGTTTGATTCTTACTACTGGGATGACATGCACTGCAGATGCCTGCACATCCAGGTTCTCCCTCAATTTAGCTTCTGAAGCTCGTGCATCCTCAGCAGCCCTTCGAGCCCACGCAAAATCAACCTTTCTTGCTTCAAGTTCGTTGCTAACCTCTTTCAGTTTCCGTACACGACTTTCTAGATCCCCTCTTTCAGACGTTGGAGTCCATCTTTCCCAACTTAACAAAGCTCCAGTTGCCTCTTTCACTAGTTTCATCACAAGCTCCAGTTGCACTTCATAACTTTCGTAGGTGGCGCTGTCGACAGGTATGGTGACTGTGCGTTCACAGGATTTCTCTGCTGCGGAGACAGCAGCTAACACTTCGTTTTGTCTGTATCTTTTCCAGAGATTATCTTGGACTAACTGATTAACTTCTTCAAACCTTGTGTCACAGTCTCCCAGAGTTTTCTTAAAGTCAGCTTCCTGCTGTGCTGAAAGTAATACCTCTGCACCATTTTTCCACCAAGACTTTCCTTGCTTCAGAAGAGAACTTTTTGAATTCCTCTTTGAGCTCGGATTCCAACAGACTATGTGCTTCTCTACAGATGAAGTTAGCTTGCCTGGTGAATCTGCTCTTTGCAGAGGTTCTCTCCTTTTTCAGCTGATCAACTGATTTTCCTAGAGCTTCCTCAGCCATGTTGGATTGGATGTCACTCACTTAACTCCTTTGCGTCAGCAGCACTTTGTCTGGACTTTTCTGAGCCGTTGATCTCTTCGTCCCCGCTGCTACACTTGGTTATCAACTGTCGAGTTATTTGGGAATTTTGTGCATCAGTATCTGCTTCTAACTCGAAAGAGCATTAGCCAACCACAGGGGACACAGGGAACAACTCCAAATCACTTTTCAGAATGATTTATTAAGGTTGATAACCTTAAAGAGATGAAGAAAACAAAGAAAAACAAAGAAAAGAAAGGATATGCTTTCTTTCCAATGCATCAAAAACTCAGTCATTCAGTTATGCATTGAATAGGTTACATATGTCCTATGAAGCATTAAGACTCAACATGCGTGAAGAATGCACGACAGACGAATGAAGAATGCACAACGAAATAAGTTAGTTCTTGTTTAGAGTTCGCCTATAAGTTATGTGAGTAAGAGATCTTCAATGCACAACGGAACAAGTCAGATCTTGTATGCAATGCAACGTAACAGAGCACAGTTTAAATGTTAAATGTATAGAAAGTTCAAGATCGAGGACTCTTTGGCCAGAAATATATTCAATGGGTCATATTAGACTAATATATGATTGAAATAAAGAATTCTATGAAAGTGCATAATAAGTTACCAATTTGATGACTCTTTGGCCAGATATATGTTCAATAGGTCAAATATGGAATACTTTCTGTCTGATGAGTAAATGGTTTGTATTGAAAGTTAATGTTCAAAGGCTCTTTGGCCAGAAATATGTTTAGTAGGTCAATAATGATCTACAGTATGATTGAAGACACATCAAAAGGAGTCTATGAGTATGTTTAGAAAGTTCAAGTTCGAGTGCTCTTTGGCCAAATATGTTCAACGGCTCAATTTTTTGACTACTATATTGCAAATGAAACTCCAGAATGAGTCAATGACTATTGATGGAAAGTTCAAGATCAAGGACTCTTTGGCAGGAAATATGTTCAGTAGGTCAATTATGGAATACTCTCTGGCTGGTGAAACATCAGAAGAAGTCTGAGTATGTATGGGAAGTTCAAGTTCAAGGACTCTTCGGTGAACAATATCTATAGGCCCATAGGTTCAATATGGTATTATATATGGTTGACGTAACATCAAAAGGAGTCTATGAGAAGCATAGTATGTTAAACTTTAATGACACTTTGGACAAATGTATGTTCAATAGGTCAAATGTGGACTGTTGTCTGGCTGATGAAACATCACAATGAGTCTCTGAGTCTAAAGTTCAAGGACCTTTCGGCCAAAAAAATATTCAGTAGGTAAGTAAATATTTACCTTCAGTAAATAACATGGACTACTGTCTGATGCAACTTCAGAAGTCAATAAGTATGTATAGAAATTTCAAGATCGAGGACTCTTTGGCCAGAAATATATTCAGTGGGTCAAATTAGACTAATATATGGCCGAACTAAAGAATTCTATGAAAGTGCATAGTAAATTACCAATTTGATGACTCTTTGGCCAGATATATGTTCAATAAGTCAAATATGGACTACTGTCTGTCTGATAAGTAAATGGTATGTAGCCTATTGAAAGTTAATGTTCAATGTTTTTGACTACTATATTGCAGATGAAACTGTCACGACAGATAGTGGAGAATTGGGTGGATCCAAATGCAGCAATTGTATAGTCAGGGCAATCCAAATCATCGCCATCCATGCAAGCGTCATAATCCAAATAATCAGAATCGTAGTCATCCACGCCAGTGTCGAAATCCATTTTAATCAGTCCGAATAATAATATTACAAAACAAGCAAGAAAAAAACGAGAACAGACAAGAAACAAACCTCAGAGTTGCAGCATGACAAACAATACAATGACTCCGTGAGATGAACTAGCAAAACCAGGGTATTTATTCACAGACACTAACAACATAAATGGGAAAAGCTGGGTGCAATCACAAGTGATGGGAACAAACAAGGATTATGGGAAATGTGGTTCTAGAGTGAATGGATAAAGGAAGGAAGGGACCTCTAGTGGACACCCAGTGAAACACAACCAGACACTGTGACAGAAACAGCAGAATAACATATGCTCGAAATAAAGAACTACAGTCTAGGCTGATAAAAACTTCAAAAGGACTCAATGAGTATGTAATGGAAGTTCAAGATCAGAGACTCCTCAGCCATAAAGTTCAGCAGGTCAAATATGAACTATTGTCTGGCTGATTTAACATCTGACGGAGTCAAGGAGTATGTATAGAAAATTAAAGTTCGAGGACTCTTTGGCCAGGAAAATGTTTAAAAGGTCAAATTTGAACTACTGTATGGCTGAAGAAAGATCAGAAGGTGTCAATGACTATTGATAGAAAGTTCAAAATCGAGGACTCTTTGGCAAGAAATATATTCAATGGGTCAAATTAGACTAATATATGGTTGAAAGTGAAACCATAACCTCTTGCTGATGAAACTTTGAAAGAAGTCTATGAGTATGTATAGTAAGTTCAAGTTCTCTTTGGCGAACATTATCCATAGAAATTCAGAAGGAGAAATCTTTGGCCAGAATTATGTTTCATAGATCTAATTTGGACTATTACTTGATGTAACATCACAAGAAGTCTATGAGAACTCAAAGTCAAAAACAAAGTTTAACTCAAAGTTCAAAGCGAACATGGCTTCTTTGTCAGAAAGATGTCGTTGGTGTAGACACTTGTCAATCAAACATGTCTGACCAATAGAGAAGCACCCGCCCACTGCGGAACGTTTGTGTCAAAATAATTCAATCAAAAAAATTTTAACTTCAAAACTTTTTGCACTTCAAAAAAAAAAAAAAACAACAACGAAAAAACACATTCTCTTCAATACTTTTTTTTATTCACGGGGTATTTTTTTTTTTGTTGCATTTGAACAGTTTTTTCTTTGATTGAAAATATTTTTTTTTGATTGAAACAACTTTTTTGGAATTGAATGATTAAGACACAAATGTCCTACCCATGTATGCCCCAAACACAAAAAATATTACTTCAATCAAAGAGAACATTTTCAATAATAAAAAAAAAGTGTTCAAATGCAATTTTTGGAGTCTCAAATATTTTATTTGCATTCAAAAACGATTTTCTATATTTGAAAATGTTTATCTTTTCATTGAAGTGACTTTTTTATTGATTCTGTTGTTTGTTTGTTTGAAGCAACTTCTTTTTTGATTGAATGATAAAGACACAAATGTCCTACCCATTATATGGTCCAATCAAAAAACAATGTTACTTCAATTAAAAAGGTTGCTTTAAACAAAAAACAAAAAAACGGACTTCTATCAAAGAAAACATTTTCAATCAAAGAAAAGCAGTGTTCAAATGTATATTTTTGAGTCTCAAATATATTTTTGGATTCAAATCATTTTTTTCTTTGATTGAAAATTTTTTTTTTCATTGACGTGAAGGTTTTTTTAATTGATTTTTTTTTTTTGGATTGTAGCAAACTTTTTTTTGATTGAATAATAAAGAAACAAAACTACCTCCATACTCGACTCTGGTCCTGGACTATCTCCAATAGTACATATTTTGGATGTTGTCCTTATCTGACACCCATTTCCGGTCTTGCAGTCTCTACTAACAAACTGGTGAGTTGAATCATGATTAGAGACCAAATGTGCATTGATGGGACTACTTGTTTGTGAAACACTGAGGTACATTTGATTACTTGTTTGTTTGTTTTTTATGGAAGCATATGGGTAGCAATATTCTATTTGAAATGTAATATGCAAAATGACAATGCAATATGTAAAATAGCATTGCATTCTGTATTTAAATTTACATTTTACAGTACCATTCTAGCAACGTTTGGTGCAAAATGAAATTACATAATTTACATTTGCCATTTCATACACTAGTTTTAATATGCATATTGAAACGCTTTATAAGTTGCAAAATTAAAATGAAAATGCATTACAGAAATGATTAGATATGTGTAGCATGTTCAAGCAAAAACTGTGGCAAAATGATCATTCAAATGTTATTTTTCTTAATTGCACTTACACTCACAGTCTTACAGTCACAGACACTTGCGATTGCATTTTCATGAAATGTCCCGCAATGAATGTAGCAAAATTCAATGTGCACATTGAAAATGCATTCCGAGCCGATCATGCCCCCTCCTGCCCTGTCAATCACTGCATCAAGGCGGGGCTTAAGTTGTGTAGTTTCTCTCTATGGCACTCCGAGAAGCTGCACAAGCAATAGAGCGACAAAGTGCAAATGCTGCCCCTGCAAATGCTTAAGCATGACGCCTCCGGATCGAAGTGGTGGGACACGGGGTAAGTTGGCAGAAAGAGAAGAGACAATTAAGGGGTCAGTAGTGACCGCAGCCACAGGTAAAGCCGGGTGTCACCCCGTTTTTTTGTTTTGTTTAGTTTTTTTGGCCAAAACGAGCACTTTTCGTACATATGCTCTATGGTCACGTAAGAGTGTGATCGTCAAATACACTCCACAGTCCAGACCCCGAGTGAAAGTTGGCAACCCTAGGTCTAACCGTTTGACGACCGTCGACCGACCCCCTTGTCTCTTCTCTTTCTGCCAACTTACCCGTGTCCCTCCACTTCGATCCGAAGGCGTCATACTTAAGCTGGACGATGGCCTTTCTGAAGGGGCAGCATTTGCACTTTGTCGCGCTATTGCTTGTGCAGCTTCTCGGAGAAGCTGTGGAACTGACTTGTCTATGTTGCCTCACTTGAACCTTCGTGACCCTCTGCGTAATTCCCCCGACCAGTTCCATAGAGAGAAACAACACAACTTAAGCCCCGCCTTGATGAAGTGATTGACAGGGCAGGAGGGGGCGTGATCGGCTCGGAATGCATTTTCAATGTGCACATTGAATTTTGCTACATTCATTGCGGGACATTTCATGAAAATGCAATCGCAATCCCATACATAGCTATCGTCACGGCAGCGATATGCTGCCCATTCTAGTACACAAAGACTTGAGTACAAATGTGACCTGTATGTGTTTGTCTAGCACATTAATGTCTTCTGTTAATCTTTATACTGTTACAATGCGCCCCGTCACAATGACTTTACTAAAGAAAGAATTGCCGACAATTTCTGTCTAGTCCGCAAACTACGTTTCACAACCAAACACACGCGAGAAGTGATAAGGAAATAATGTAAGATCCCGCATCCATGAGATGGGAGTTTTTTTTATTTTTTTATTATAGCCTGCAAGAAGATTGCGATCCAAATTGTCTGTGCGTTGATTTGCAGTGAAAAGGAGAAAAAGAAAAACAGATTACGCAGGAGGAAATGGTTGGAGAGACGCGGGGAGCAAGGATTGTGTGTTCTGCAAAGAGAGTTGGGGTAAATAAATAATTTTGCAATGTGCTGCTGGTCAAGCAAATGTTGTGCTTTGTTTCTATTTGATATAATTGTAAATATATCTATTAAAATACTGATAATGTGGTCTATAACTCCTCCCCGAACATCCCGCTATCCTGTTTCTTGCTCTCTCATTGGCTGTAGGTCATCGCTGATGTAGTTTTCAGGCAGAACATATTTCACATTTTGAATCGCCCACAGGTCCAAATATTAAGCATGCCAAATATCTCACGAGCGTCTGCGGCTCATCTGCGATTCTCTCAGATCGCGTCTTTGGTCATTCACACTGCGTGATTGTCACTTACATGAATGAGCACCGACTTGCCAATGATTTCTGGTGTTTGTTTGCAATCTCGCAAAACCTGTCGGCGAGCGAAAATCTGGCCTAAAACCGTGCAGTGTGAACTCGACATTAGGAGACTGAGCCTTCTGGTACTGCAGTACCTCAGCAGCTTCAGGTTGTCGGAGTCTGTGAACTCTACAAACTCCTTGTAGAGCTCACATCTCTTTGCACTGAAATGAGAGAATAATTTTGAGTTTAGTAAGTGGTCTCAGATTGCTCATGGTATAAACGCCACCCTCCCCATGAAGTCTAATGGGATGCGATGGAAACAAACAATCAAATTACACTTCAAATACTGTCATTTTAGGTAGTTTTTAATGCTTATTTAAGTTTAAGTGTTTTTTAAGTGCGTTTTTTTAAATAAGTTTGATCTTAGTTCGTTATTTGATTCTATAAAATCGGGAATGTGACGACATGATTGACAGCTTCTCTAAACGAAATAGTCACCGAGGCACCAACAGACATTTTTGGGGGATTTTCGGGAGGAGATTGGAGCTTCAACTTTAATTTCAACTCTAATTTCATAACTGTTTATTTTACACAGTAAACTTTGTACTAACCGTTTCTGCGAGAGTGAGGGCGGGCTCCACTTCCCGCTCACTACTGCGCAGAAGCAGGTCCCAAATGTCAGTGGCATTTTAGGACTTTGGCGGCTTCACTTTTCACCAATGGAAGAAAGTGAAGGGGCGTCGTCCATCTTTTTTACAGTCTATGGTTTTACCCATTTGTCAGCAAGCTCCCTGCCATGCTTGCTTAGCCTGTCACTTTGGTTCTGACTTGCTCTGCCCCAAAAAATTACATCTTGCAGCTGTATCTATTAATACTTTTTGTTTGTCAACATAAATGACGTTATCAGGATGAGTATTTTGGGTGGAGAATCCCCTCAATGGTCTCTTTTGAACTTGTGACACGTGTAGTGAGGGGGAACTCTCTGTTTCTCATATCGGTATTCTGACAAATTGCAATCCTGAATACCTTTCTCTTTACCGTGCTAAAGGCCCGTTCACACCTAGTATGATAACTATAATGATAAAGATATCTTTTTTTAAAAATCATTCTAAATATAAAAAGAAGAGCAGAGTCCCCACCACAACTATAACGACACAGAAACAATATCTTGGAATAACTTTCAGATTTTTTTTCCAGCTAATGAACAATAAAAACATTGACAGCCAATCAGAATCCATTCCACTTGACAGAGCTCCAGCTTTTAAAGTGGCAGACGATAAAACTGCAGTAAATGCTTAGAATGAACAGTGTTATCGTTCATTGGTGTGGACGCTAATATAGTTACAATTATAGTTATTGTTTTTAGTGTGAATGGGCTTTAAAAGTACTGGGTCTGCATTTACTTTTTGGCTTTTTACAGTGCCTTTCAACTGTCTCTGTTCATGAGCATCTAAAATGAATCAATGACACAAATTCAAAATGTATTTCTATAGCACATTTAAAAGCAACAGAGTTGCACAGTGTGCCGTACAATAAAACATTGAGCATATAAAAAGGAAGCATAAAAAGAAACCATGCAGCGTACAAAATATAAACTCATGAAACAAAATACAATAAAAAACAAAACAAATTAAACAATAGAAAAATGCGTTAAAATATTAATATTTTTCTAAAGTTTGGAGGTCTGTAGCTATTGACTCTGCAGAAAGTTGTCGACCTCTGTGCACGGTACCACGCTTGAGCTATTCACTGAGCTCCTGAGAGCGACACATTCTTTCACAAATGTTTGTAGAAGATGACTTGTCTTGACTTTTAAAACAAAGCAAATGTGTGTGTGATGACTTGATGACTTCTTTCCAGTCTTGCAGTCTCTCATGTTCTTGCTCAGACGTGGACAGACTCTGAGTTCCTGTCAGGATGGAGTTGGACTTCAGGCTTCGGGTCGAGTCTCGAGCTCAGAGCTCTCAGCAAGTATGTTATTTCCTATCCAATACAAAGATTATATGAATAAGTCAAGTCATGAATGATTTTTTAAGCTGATTTAGAACATAATTTAATTCTGTTTGCATCACTGATTCTTTTATTTTTCTGTTTATTACCGTAAAGCCGCTTTAAAACAATCTGTATTGTATAAAGCACTATATAAATGAGGGTGACTTGACTATAACAAGAACATTACAATGAACACAAATTTGAAAATCTCACTACAAATAATCCAGAGTTGAAGACAAAAGGTAATAATCCTACTCTCTGTTACACTTCCTCACACCTGAAACTGATCGAGTGAATCTCCTGAACTTCTCCAATCTACTGTAGATCATTACTAATCCATTTATGTTGTAACATCTGCTCTAACGTTGGGCGTTTAGTTGGATCCCGGGCTAGACACTGGCTAATCAGATCCCTGCATTCTGTACAAATTTGAATAAGGAGAGAGCTAGTTAGTCATGATCATGTGACCTGGCATCTATGAAAACAGCATCTAAAACATGATTAATATACTGCAAAATGTTACTTATCTTTACTTTAAAAGTGAAGTATGTCGTTTCTGCGACACTAGTGGCATCGAGCGGAATAAATGACAAAATAAAGCATATTTTCAAAAAACCTTGCAAAGGCCCCTTCTGTGCATCACGTCTTCCCCGACTTAAACATCACAAACGCAGCTCTTAGTGGTTCATGTTTCAGGTCCAACATATTAGGAATACTTTTAGCTGGGTTGCATTTGTCTTTATGAAAATGTGTCTTTCTGAACGGGTGCATGATGATGCTGTATGGTATTGAAGCATGCTTTGTAGCGCGTAGCATCACAATGCTCTGTTCACTTTGACGTGTTCATGACCTGTTTAATCTTTGAAGGTATAAATGCAGTGAATTTTGGCTTTCACTTCTGTAACTAAAGCTGCATTTCTTTTCCCATGGCTCCGCCTGCTACAGTAGCGACGCCGCAAACTCTACTATACGTTGAGCTATATACAAAAAATCTTACATACTTCACCTTTAACTGTTTCTGTACAAAGCCTTTGCTTTATGTGTGTGTTTATCAATGTATCAATATTATTCACTTACTTTTGGATAAGGTGGGGTTCAGAAATGTAACTTTGGCTTGTGTGATTTTTCTTCTATTGCGAAAAGGAGAACATCCGTTCATCATCTTGTACAACAACACTCCTAGAGACCAGACATTTGCTGGGACGGCGTGGAATCGAGGTTCTGTCAAGACTTCAGGTGGGCAGTAATCCGGTGCTCCTGTAAGCAAGACATTTGCACATTGTTGAGCTTTTGTTTAAAACATCAAATAATTAGTAAGTCACTACATTCAGGTTTCCACACTCCCAGAATGCTCACCAATGTAAATGTTGCTCTCGTAGCCATCTCTACTAAACAGCTGACCGCAGCCAAAGTCTATCAGCTTGAGCTGTACCGGGTATCTCTTCAACAGGAAATTCTGCGCATGGATGTCATGGTGAAAAACCCCATGATGGATGCAGTGTTGCACTGCCAGCACAGCCTGTCGCATGAGGAACCGTGCTGTTGGTTCATGCATTTGATGATTACGAGTGATGAAGTCCAGCAAGATATCGTAGGGTTCAGGATACTCCATAACCAGAGTGAATTCTTTAGGATGTTCAAACCACTCGTATAGTTGTATGACGAAGGGGCTTATGGGTTCTCGCCTCATCATCATCAGCAGCGCCACTTCTGTAACGAGAGGTTCGGGATGCCCAGGCTAGAGAAAAGTAGCAGACAGAAGGTTAGCAGGGTAAAAATCTGAAGAAAATATTTTTCTTTGATCTTTTTAGTAATCTTATCTAATAGTAATCTGCACTTAAACAACTCAATACATATCCAGCTTTTGGCCAACTTACAATATTAAGATAACGATTGTTGTCAATCTTGCGAATCCGCTTGATGGCAACCTGCAAAAAAAACAACCCAGTTTCAATAACAGTATTCAAGCACTAAGTATTAAACCATCTGTGAATTGTTTTAAATATGTTTTGATGCATGCAAGAGCAAAATGTTTGTACAATTCGGTAAGATTGACCTTTTTGCCATCAAATTTGCGTGTTCCCTGGTACACCCTCCCAAATCCTCCGGATCCAATCATCTTTATAACGCTATAGAGAGACTCAAAGGACTCTGAAAAACAAACAGAAAAATATTAGTTTGCTAGATAATAATATTATAATGGGGGAAATAATATTAATGTTCTCTGAAAACAAGCCTTATTCTTAGTGGAAATCAAGATCATACTGTTTAGAATAATGCTGGAGAATAATGAGTGGCGATGTACCATTATTTGTCTTGACGCCGGAGTGATCAGGAGCAGGAGATGATGGATCAGGATCAGGCTCTGGCTCCAGATCTGCTGGAGGAACAAAAGGCTCCACAACATTCACAGCACTACAGTGGCAACAGCAGCAGAAAACACACTTCACAGCCTTCCAGAGCCTGTAGAGGAAACAACCCGCTCCTTTCTTCCTAGATGGGGGTGGTGATGGCGCAGTGGATAAGACACATGCCTTTGGTGTGAGAGACCTGGGTTCGAATCCACTGTGAGACACCAGTGTCCCTGAGCAAGACACTTAACCCCTAGTTGCTCCAGAGGCGTGCGACCTCTGACATATAAATACATATAGCAATTGTAAGTCGCTTTGGATAAAAGCGTCAGCTAAATGACTAAATGTAAATGTAAATGTAGATTCTGTAGCTTTCTCTGAAATGAAGAAAAACAATTGAAAACACAACTATTAGAAACATGATCTCTGACGTCAAATTAAGCAATAATTACATCATTTACATTTCACTGTTAAATTCTTATCTGTAATGTAACAAATCCAAAGTAACGAAATATTCCCACGCTACCCGCCTGACTTCTGCTTAATGCCTGCATACATTTCCCAAAATCTTATTTCACGATATTAATATTCATTGTATTTCACAATTATCACGATATAGTTATTTTTCTTATTTATCTGATCTTCTATTGAAAAGAAAACATACATTTCCAGGCTTCATTTGCTCAACTCTGGCACATGTGGCTCAGTTCTGGTAATGGCAAAGATCATATGGGCCATATCTTAAAATATATTTACATTAGATTATACATTGACTTTTATTAAATGCATAGCAATGTCTTATTTATATAATAACCGACTCTGTAATACTCGGCACGACAGCCATTTTGACAATTTTGCGTGTATTTGACTTTTAAATGTTTTTTGACTTTTACTTTTAAATGTTCTGAAAATGTTAGACGAATGTCCAATTTAAATATGCAGAATTGTTTTTTTAATTCAGATAAATTTTGCTGAGCAACAGTAAATGTGACCGGACATTAGCAGGTTAAAAACTGAAATATTTGCATGAAATAGCTAAATGTCTCTCTGTAGACTTGACTCTGCCCAGCCTTATTTCAGCCTCACCTGTTGAGCTCTTGTTCACAGGAGAAGCCTCCATGGCACCCTGAGCAGTTCGGCCATTTGAAGTCTCTGTTGGCTCGACAGGAACTTGCCCGGGCAGCGGAGGGCACAGCAACCCTTCCAGGCTGTGGGACCTGGACAAACAGCTGCAACTGTCCTGCTGGTTTGGGCTCTCCGATCCATCGCCACTCCTCCTCCATTCCACGCTGTACGAGCCTCTGCTGCTCAGACTCAACGACTCTCTACAGAACCAGCGCTCCACATTGACCTCAGAGAGGGACAAAGCTGATGATGACATGATGCCCGGAGAACAATCAGTGGAAGCAGTTCTCCAGGATCTGGAGCGGCCTGAGGCTGGAAAATTTCACACAACAAAAACTGTTTCTTTTTTTATGTAATATGAATAATCAATGTCAGTGGTCACATCAAAGTGTTAGTTGGTTCAACTTTCTATTTTCAATGAAAAATCAGCCATTGAAAATAGAACTAGAAGATGAGCCATAACTTCTTTATTAAAGCCTATTCTGACCTCTGCGAGAGTGTTTAGATGAAGTGAACGGACGTCCATCATCTGGGCTCTTCTGGCTGCCGCTCTTCCTCGTCCTCCTCCTGTCAGCCTGACCTGTGGACACAGAAACAGACTCAGAAGACAGAGGTGTTAAATATCCAGGAAGATCCTGGCTCTGTGTCTGGGTCGGGTCTGGCAGCGGATCCTGATCACGGTCATCAGAACCGGGTCTCCAAACCTCCTGACCAGCCGTCTGAGAGAAAGCAGCTCTCCTGGATCTGGAGCGGCCTGAGGCTGGAATATTTCACACATCACATACTGTAGTTAGTAATGTTTTAATAATAATCAATAATCAATGTCAGTGGTCAATTACAAATTGTTACTTCAGTTACTCAAATTGAAAAGTTCATTTCACATGGAAGGAATCAAATACATGTGATCAGATTGAGGGATCAAATGGGTTCTTCACATTAATGTAGTCAGTCATTGTACAAAATATAAACCATAAATGAAAAACTAAAGCACTCACCTCCTCTTTCACCCATCATGTGAGCCATCGACATCCTCCTCCAAACTGTAATAAAAACAATACAAAATACAGCACAAAATACAATACAATAATAAAATACAACTCTCCTTCACAAAAAATGTAATAAAACAAAACAAAAAATGTAATAAAACTCCTTCTAAAGTAAGTAAAGAACTATAAAATAAAAGTATCCTCAGAAAATGATAAGATTTTTTTCAAAAATATAAATCTATAAAGGATATATCCTCCGATGTCCAGAATAAAAGTCTCGTCCCAGAAATCAGCTTCAAAATCAACAGATTCGCTCAGAAAATATTCTGCAAAAGTCTGTGAATTCGCCTCGTCTCTCTCAATCAACAGACAATCGGTTCAAGTGTAAATATGCATTCAGAATTCATAACACGCGTCGCGTCGCTATAGCAACTAAAATTCGAATCACTCATATACGCATGCACGCGCACATGAGCACACATCGAATCTGAACACATTTATTGAATAGTTACAAATTCAACTTGGACGTTTTCTTTATTACATATGAGATTTATTCTTTCAGAACAGTTTTATTATTAAAATCCTTGGAAAATGCGTGCAAAAAGGCACAAGGGAGAATAAATCGGACATCATCTTATTATAAACTCTTAAATGATCAGCCTCTGGATTCTGCTGTTGGATGATGTCATGCTTGATTAAGCTGTGATAGTGTAGTATTTTTTCATTTACTGTAAATTGTTAATTTGTGTGCAGTCTTGATGTTTTTCAATGGTCACTAAAACACCCTACTCACTTACGTACTACACACACATTCTTTATCTTGCACTGTTTAATGTGTTATTTTGATATCTTGCAACTGAGAGCACGTCCTGTATTATATTGTATTATAATTGCTTTAATATTACCCCTACAGTTGAATGAAATTATTTTTTAATCATTATTTATTTATTGGTAAGAAGTTTTCAAGCGTTAATCAATGTTCAAATAAATAAATGATTCAGTTTTTTTAACATTAACACACTGTGAAAACGATTGGATCGATGACATTGTTACGCCACCAGATGGCGACAAGTGACTGTTAAAAATATTTGTCATTGAATCGTTCATTCGGGAGATTTGTTCAAAAATGCTGATTTATCCGGTAATAAAACAAGTGAAGTATTTGAGTGAGTCATTGATTAATTCATTCAGTCAAGTTTTTTTATTTATTTATATAATTAAACATTTTAAATAGACTGCAGCAATTGACATTGTCAGAACCTCTAATAAATTGTTATTTTGTTTAGTTGTTTGTACAGAATCGTGATCTCTTTTTTATTCTCAATTTATCCAGAATCGTGTAGCTACATAGCTCTTGTATGTATCATGTTGTTCTATTTAAAGTCATATGTAGAAAGTAGGGCCGAAAATGACTCAAGCCCAGGGGCCTCCACCGCTCTAAGTCCTGCCCTGACTCTGATGTCGAAGGCCTATAATTAGTGTTTAATTATATTATGCTGAAATAAACGAAATTACTCAAAAAAAGATTCGTTCATTTTGCTGAACGAGACTCAAAGATCCGAGTCAGTAAAATGATCCGAACTTCCCACTACTAGTTTATACCCCCTGACTCCATTTTGTTCTGCATATATGTTGGTCATTGTGCTCATCAGCTCAAACGTCTGACTTGGAACACTGCTTGAAGTTGCCGTGTGGTGTTAGTGGCTCAGGGGGGTCAGTGGTGGGACTTTCCCACATTGTTTCTACTGGGGTAAAGTGGGTGTGACGACGCCACTGAATATCACTCTTGATGTTTGTAAAAGGATCATCACCAAGTACTGGTTCTACATCTCCCTCGTGCTCATAATCTTCTCTGTCTTCTTGATTCTGACTCCCCTCTCAATCTCAATTTCTTCCCCTACTAGTGGCTCATCTCTGTCCTCCCCTGAAATTATTACCAAAAACTGTCCCTTACAAACAACTTCATACAAGTTTTATATTGTAATTTATTTTTACAAGACAGAAATGAAACTGTATATCCAATAAAACAATATTCAATACATTTAGGGCCGGCTAACTAACTATCCCTAATTTTCATTCTACACTTACCAATTTTTGGAGATCTAGCATTATCTGCATTTCCATCTCTATCTTCCTCATCACTCCACATAAAGTCAACATCTGAGATATTTCCATCAGCTATATGTTCAAGCACTTCAAGAACTGTATATTCTGCATATTAAATACCGGTAGTTAAAAAATGTATTAGTACTGTGATATAGATTTCTTTTTATATAAGAAATGTCAATCAGCATTACTGGAAATGTGATTTCAGAAACAGGTGTTTGAACAATTGAACCATTCTAATGGACAGACACATTTGAAAAAAATCCTGATTTAAAACTTGCAATTCTACAAATTATTTTTAACTTTAATACGTTCAATCCTTCTATTTTACAGACAAACTTATACTGGCAAACATATACACAAATTTGAATAAAACCATAGAAAATGTTGTTTACTTCTGTGTCTGGAGTGAAGTGCTGCCATGCTTCTCTTCAATGTAGTGTTTTTTTTTTAATTACCACATGCAGAGCTTCACTGCCATTTGATTGGATGACAAACGTCCAATCTCATGGACTGCAGGCTTTAAAGGTGAAATGCTCCAGAAGTGGAAACAAAAGGGCTGACATGTGATGTCCACTGTAATGGACGCAGGGTTAAAGGTTGCACTACAGAACGCTCAAAATACGGAACGAAAGAGCGCTACTCATTTGTGCAACCAATGAACGATTCATTTACGACAGTTAGAATGTTTTCCTATCCACAAATGACAAGATTTACTGTAACACAAACTGCAACTATGGTATTTTGGCAGAAATGTGGTATATAATATATAACACACACACACACACACACACATTCTTTATATTGCACTTTGTTCAATGTGTTATTTTGATATATTCTTGCAACTGAGAGAGCGCTGTATTATATTGTCAAGTCAAGTCATCTTCATTTATATAGCGCTTTTAACAATGGATTGTTTCAAAGGAGCTTTACAGAGATAAACATATAATTTAAGGTAACAGAGATTGTATTTGAGATTTGATTATTGTACATTATTATAATTGCTGTCTAATATTACCCCTACAATTTTAACTAAGCTAAGCATGTTATATGAATTTCTTTTAAATTGCTAGAGTTTTAAATTACACCTATAGTGATCTTTAAAATGCCATGATAATGAGAGAGAAAATTCTTATTTAATTTTTTTTATATATTATACTCTAAAATAGTCAGTGATGGGAGGTAGTCATACTACATGTGCAAGTCAGCCTAACACTGCCTACATATACTATACAGTCTGGAGATGTATACGATCTATACAACATGTCAGCACTTACCAAGAACAGTTTTTTGAAGATTCATACACTCGTTATAGATTTTGCTATGTACGTGTTATAGAAATTATTTGTTGTGAGTGCAACCTTACAAGGTCTTTGTATGTTTTTCAATATTTTTTTCAGGTAAAGAAGTTTTTTATCTAAATTTTTCCAAATAAATGTGTGCATTGCAATAAACACATGATAAATAACTTTTTTTAAATCATTATTTATTTATTGGGAAAACGTATTTCAAGTTTCAATCAGTGATTCCGCTTTTACATTGTTACGCCACCAGATGGCGACAAGTGACTGTTAAAAACATTGTATAGATGTAGAGTATAAGCCAGGCGTATTTCGGTTAGTCAGGCTTATTTTTGGTAGATTCGGTTTCATAAATCAAACTTTAAAAAGTTCAAACTCAGTTACTCCGGCAACTTATGCTGGCAAATTAACCTGGTCCGGGGCAGGCTAACTGTCAGGCTAAGTCTGAGTTCAGGCTTAACGAGCATACCATTTATACTCACCTGCTGGTATTTCAATGTCATTATTTTACTTAACCACTATTAATAATTTTTTTTTTTTTAAATAAGGAAATGTACTTTTATAATTTCTTACATTTATTAGTAGGTATAAATACACTAAGAAATGTTCAAAACTTGTGTGTTTAATTGGTGAGTTTGGTTAATGAGTTTGGTAATTAATTAATTAAACAGGGAGCTAAACTCGTTTCCAAACTTAACCATGGCGTGTCCTTTCATAGATGAGGTGGTGGATGAGGGAGCTATTCGCCTTATTCACCTGGCGGCCATTTTGAAAACTCGAACGCCGTTGAGGGGTACACAAGCCCGGAAGTTTGACTCCGACGCAGCAGCACCATCTATGGAAACCCCAGTGTGGACCACCAATCTTTCCATGTATAATTGTATTGATCAGACTCAATCTGACTCCTGTACATCCTCCTTCTAGCTAGGAAAACTGATGTGATGTATCCCCTAGGTTAGCTTGTGACTAGAAGCTAAATACCACACACCGATCACGCCCGCGCCCCCCTCTCTCTCTCTCTCTCTCTCTCACACACACACACACACACACACACAGAGAGAGTTCGATCGCGCCCTCGCCTCCCTTTTTATACCGTGTAACGTTATTGTCCGTGTAAATTCGTGCACCGAACCGTGACGCCCGTACCGTGTTGGTTCAATACGAATACATGTACCGTTTCACCCTACTCAGAATATGCTTATACTAGTGAATCTGTGGTGGTAGATTTTAATAACATACATACTACTGATCTTTGGGGAAACGCTGAAACGTTTGTCCTCTGTTGGATTTTTCCTGTGTGATGAGGTGCAGCGGTGAACACAGCAGTGAAGCGCCATTGCACTGAGAGAAATCGCGTTGTGAGAACTACCGGAAGTGGTAAGTGCACCCCTCAGGCTCGGTGGAACGTTCGAGGTGAATAAGGCGAATAGTCTTGCGGAGGGCATTTCAAAGAGAGAGAACTTTCAGAGACAGGTCAGACCCATTGGCTTTTAATGACAGCTACCTGTATGAGCGATATAGGTTCTCAAGAGATGGGATTGCATATATTTGTAGATTACTAAGCCCACACATTGCAAATAATACACGCCGCACCGCAACAGAGCGCTCACAGTCCCACAGACGGTGTGCATTGCACTTCGCTTTTTTGCCAGTCGAACATTTTTGTACACAGTTGGAGATGCAGAGAATATCAGCAAAGCATCAGTTTGCCGCTCTGTATTGTGTACCTTTCTTTAAAAAGACTACTCAATGTGTTCGTCATTCCCTGGCCACAAAGCTATTCGTACCATTAAACTTGCCTTTTATGGAATAGCTGGTAAGTTCCAATAACTATAAAACATGGAAATATTTCTTGACTGTTGATTTTACATGGGACATATTAAAAACAAACAAATAAATTTCCTAGGTTTCCCAAATGTTATCGGTGCATTGGACTGCACCCATGTGCGTATTAAGTGTCCGTCTGGTCCACATGAAGCGGACTTTGTGAATAGGAAATCAGTACACAGCATCAATGTACAGGTACGGTCCCACTGAGATGATATTGAAGGCTATGCTCTAGCACTGAGTGTCCTGTACTAAGCTGGGCACCAGTGTTTAGTTCATTGCAATTCAAATGAAGTGACCTACAGGTTTAATTTATTTTAGATGATTAGTGATGCAGATTGCATCATCACAAATGTAGAGCCCAAATGGCCAGGCTCTGTGCATGACTCCAGAATCTTTAGAGCCTCATCTCTCTACCAGCAACTAGCAAGAGGTATGCTAGTAATCATTTAAATCGCAAAAAGTCTTAAAAAAAAAAAAAAAAACTACATTATATATATTCATTCTGTCTATGCAGGAGAATTCTCAGGAGTTTTGCTGGGAGACGAGGGATATACCCATGCCTGCCTTACCTCTTGACTCCCTATCAGGAGCCCCAGACAGAGGCACAGCACCGCTACAACATTGCCCATGCACAAGAGGTCGTATAGAGATGGCATTTGGGCTGATAAAGTCAAGGTTTCAGTGCCTGAAGCACCTCAGAGTGACTCCACCTAGGGCATGTAACATTGTAGTTGCTTGTGTAGTGCTCCATAACATTGCTTGTCTGAGGAGAGAGGCAACCAAGGATTGTTGAAGAGGAAGACTGGGGCAATGAAGCAGTATTGGAAGAAAACGAAACAGGCAGACTTATACGAGACACATATGCAAATAATTATTTTGCATAATATGGTCTAAACCATGTGTCGCCTTTAAAATTTTCCACTGGCCCCTCAACTTTCTCCTTAGTTGAACAAACACAGAGAAGTCAAAGTATTTAATGTGATTTGTCTTTATTCAGAGTGAATCTGCCTGTTTGGGGTGAAAAAACCCAAAGGTAATGTTTTTTTTTTCTTTTCCCTTTTAAAAAATGGTAGTTCTACTTGCATTTTTCTGTAGCTGTTGAATTTCCAGCTCCAACTTCCTCATCTTCAGTTTTTTATACTGGATGTCGATATCAATCGCTTCCATTTGTTTAAGGAGGTAGCGTTTATACACTCCTTTTATGTTTTCTGGGTTCTGTAGCAACATAGATTTAAGTTATTTCATTGAATACTCTTGTCACAAGAGTTTTCATTTCGTAATACTCACTTTGTCACACGTGGTCCCAGACTGAGAGGGCTCTAGAACAGTGTCAGCATCCTGAAAACACATTATGATCATTTTATCACACAAGGACACTTTTTAATATTCAATACAGTATAGCATGGAACCTGTGAGTACCTCAGGCCTCCTTGAACATACAGACACAGTCTCCTCATCCTCCTCAACTGATGGGCCTTCTCCCTGTGACCACTGATTAAACTCAGTTAAACTCATTAGTTTACATGACTGATTTAAAAGGTCTCATACTCACAGGCAACATGATGTCTGGTGGATCCATAAAGCATACAGAATCTTGATAGAAAAAATTGTGTTTTTTTTTACCAAAATGCACCATTACAGTAGCACAAGTACCTCTACGTGACATTACTGCTATGATGTAGGCTTACAATGCCTAAGGAAGGAGGAAATCGGTTAGTCAGGAAGGAATAATGATAATAAAACACACACACACCTTTTATATACTCACTCCTTATACTACGTGATATCATTTTAGATGATGTCCCCCCCTCTATTCCCTCAAGGACGGGCCTCCCTTTATTAATTTCCAAAGCCAGCTCCTCTGCAGGAGTGAAGTCTTCTTTTTGGTCGCTGCAATAAAAAAAATAAAAAAAATAAAAACCTGAATAGTTGTAACTTCAAGCTGGCATTGATTACATATCTACATTAGATTTACTTACCATTCTGAACTATATTTTTATATTTTATTTTCACCTGCTGCCAGGTTCTTTTTCCTTCACTTAAGTTTCTGCTGCGTGAAAGCAATTAACGTTACTGTTATTCACACACAAACTTTGCAATGTATTGTGACACACATTCAATGTTGATAAAGTATTTTAAATAGTTTACACCGCTACTTACGCATTGAGACGATCAGCAATTTCCTGCCAACCTTTCTCTTCTGCTTTATTTATTGCCGCTGTATTGCCTTTTTTGGTGATGATATCTTTAAATTCTTCATATGTTTCCAATAGCAAACGCTGTTCCGTTGCCGTGAACATCGCTGCTCTATCTTTTCCTTTTGTTGCCATGGTAGCCCACAGTAAATCGATTGACCCATGCTCGACTTTTCAGGACTTTTAAACAATGGCGTGCACGCGCAATTATCTAGACTATTTAAACCTGACTCAAATAGTAAGATCACATGATCCTCAACTTACTGTTATGGAACCAATTTAAGCGCGGATGTTTAGCTCGGCTCATAAATCTGGCCTAAAACCGTGCAGTGTGAACTCGACATTAGGAGACTGAGCCTTCTGGTACTGCCTCAGCAGCTTCAGGTTGTCGGAGTCTGTGAACTCTACAAACTCCTTGTAGAGCTCACATCTCTTTGCACTGAAATGAGAGAATAATTTTGAGTTTAGTAAGTGGTCTCAGATTGCTCATGGTATAAACGCCACCCTCCCCATGAAGTCTAATGGAAACAAACAATCAAATTATACTTCAAATACATTTTTCTGTCATTTTAGGTAGTTTTTATAATTCTTATTTAAGTTTAAATGTTTTAGTTTAAATGTTTTTAGTGCGTTTTTTAAAATAAGTTTGATCTCAATTCGTTATTTGATTCTATAAAATCGGGAATGTGACGACATGATTGACAGCTTCTCTCAAAGAAATAGTGTAGCGTCTGGACCAATCAGACACACACAAATTAATCATTATATTTAATGAAGAATCCGACAAAATCACTCTTCCAACAAAGTTCTATGAAACTTCCCCCACAAATGAAGCCTACCCACTGGCAGAACCTGGTGCCCTGTTACAGGACACAGTAAGACTGATAACAAGCTTTACGACCCAAAGGAATTTCCAGAGAGTTGTGACACTCTTAATTCTTGCTGAGAAGAAGAAATGAACCCTTTTAATCCAATGCTCCGGAAATGTACATTTCTATTAATTAATTAATAACCAATATTGAGTGTTCACGGGATGAGCCGAGTAATTGGTTGTAATGCTAATGTAGCTACATCAAGTTAACCCGATTAACTGATCCAAATATTCATAATCAATTATAACAAGTTATGATTGTTTATTAATATTTCATAGAGCTAGTTTGCTACAATAGTCACTGAGGCACCAACGGACTTTTTTGGGGGATTTTCAGGAGGAGATTGGAGCTTCAACTTTAATTTCAACTCTAATTTCATAACTGTTTATTTCACACAGTAAACTTTGTACTAACCGTTTCTGCGAGAGTGATGGCGGGCTCCACTTCCCGCTCACTACTGCGCAGAAGCAGGTCCCAAATGTCAGCGGCATATTAGGACTTTGGCGGCTTCACTTTTCACCAATAGAAGAAAGTGAAGGGGCGTCGTCCATCTTTTTTTACAGTCTATGGTTTTACCCATTTGTCAGCAAGCTCCCTGCCATGCTTGCTTAGCCTGTCACTTTGGTTCTGACTTGCTCTGCCCCAAAAAATTACATCTTGCAGCTATATGTATTAATACTTTTTGTTTGTCAACATAAATGACGTTATCAGGATGAGTATTTTGGGTGGAGAATCCTCTCAATGGTCTCTTTTGAACTTGTGACACGTGTAGTGAGGGGGAACTCTCTGTTTCTCATATCGGTATTCTGACAAATTGCAATCCTGAATACCTTTCTCTTTACCGTGCTAAAGGCCCGTTCACACCTAGTATGATAACTATAATGATAAAGATATCGTTTAAAAAAAATCTTTAATTCTAAATATAAAAAGAAGAGCAGAGTCCCCACCACAACTATAACGACACAGAAACAATATCTTGGAATAACTTTCAGATTTTTTTTCCAGCTAATGAACAATAAAAACATTGACAGCCAATCAGAATCCATTCCACTTGACAGAGCTCCAGCATTTAAAGTGGCAGACGATAAAACTGCAGTAAATGCTTAGAATGAACAGTGTTATCGTTCATTGGTGTGGACGCTAATATAGTTACAATTATAGTTATTGTTTTTGGTGTGAATGGGCTTTAAAAGTACTGGGTCTGCATTTACTTTTTGGCTTTTTACAGTGCCTTTCAACTCTCTCTGTTCATGAGCATCTAAAAAGAATCAATGACACAAATTAAAGTCAAGTCAAAATGTATTTCTATAGCACATTTAAAAGCAACGAGTTGCACAGTGTGCCGTACAATAAAACATTGAGCATATAAAAAGGAAGCATAAAAAGAAACCATGCAGCGTACAAAATATAAACACATAAAACAAAATACAATAAAAAACAAAACAAATTAAACAATAGAAAAATGCGTTAAAATATTAATATTTTTCTAAAGTTTGGAGGTCTGTAGCTATTGACTCTGCAGAAAGTTGTCGACCTCTGTGCACGGTACCACGCTTGAATTCACTGAGCTCCTGAGAGCGACACATTCTTTCACAAATGTTTGTAGAAGATGACTTGTCTTGACTTTTAAAACAAAGCAAATGTGTGTGTGATGACTTGATGACTTCTTTCCAGTCTTCCAGTCTCTCATGTTCTTGCTCAGACGTGGACTCTGAGTTCCTGTCAGGATGGAGTTGGACTTCAGGCTTCGGGTCGAGTCTCGAGCTCAGAGCTCTCAGCAAGTATGTTATTTCCTATCCAATACAAAGATTATATGAATAAGTCAACTCATGAATGACTTTTTAAGCTGATTTACAACAGAATTTAATTCTGTTTGCATCACTGATTCTTTTATTTTCCTGTTTATTACCGTGAATCTGTATTGTATAAAGCGCTATATAAATGAAGGTGACTTGACTATAACAAGAACATTACAATGAACACAAATTTGAAAATCTCACTACAAATAATCCAGAATTGAAGACAAAAGGTAATAATCCTACTCTCTGTTACACTTCCTCACACCTGAAACTGATCGAGTGAATCTCCTGAACTTCTCCAATCTACTGTAGATCATTACTAATCCATTTATGTTGTAACATCTGCTCTAACGTCGGGCGTTTAGTTGGATCCCGGGCTAGACACTGGCTAATCAGATCCCTGCATTCTGTACAAATTTGAATAAGGAGAGAGCTGGTTAGTCATGACCATGTGACCTGGCATCTATGAAAACAGCATCTAAACATGATTAATATACTGCAAAATGTTACTTATCTTTACTTTAAAAGTGAAGTATGTCGTTTCTGCGACACTAGTGGCAGCGAGCGGAATAAATGACAAAATAAAGCATACTTTCAAAAAACCTTGCAAAGGCCCCTTCCGTGCATCACGTCTTCCCCGACTTAAACATCACAAACGCAGCTCTTACTGGTTCATGTTTCAGGTCCAACATATTAGGAATACTTTTAGCTGTGTTGCATTTGTCTTTATGAAAATGTGTCTTTCTGAACGGGTGCATGATGATGCTGTATGGTATTGAAGCATGCTTTGTAGCGTGTAGCATCACAATGCTCTGTTCACTTTGACGTGTTCATGACCTGTTTAATCTTTGAAGGTATAAATGCAGTGAATTTTGGCTTTCACTTCTGTAACTAAAGCTGCATTTCTTTTCCCATGGCTCCGCCTGCTACAGTAGCGACGCCGCAAACTCTACTATACGTTGAGCTATATATAAAAAATCTTGCATACTTCACCTTTAACTGTTTCTGTACAAAGCCTTTGCTTTATGTGTGTGTTTATCAATGTATCAATATTATTCACTTACTTTTGGATAAGGTGGGGTTCAGAAATGTAACTTTGGCTTGTGTGATTTTTCTTCTATTGCGAAAAGGAGAACATCCGTTCATCATCTTGTACAACAACACTCCTAGAGACCAGACATTTGCTGGGACGGCGTGGAATCGAGGTTCTGTCAAGACTTCAGGTGGGCAGTAATCCGGTGCTCCTGTAAGCAAGACATTTGCACATTGTTGAGCTTTTGTTTTAAACATCAAATAATTAGTAAGTCACTACATTCAGGTTTCCACACTCCCAGAATGCTCACCAATGTAAATGTTGCTCTCGTAGCCATCTCTACTAAACAGTTGACCGCAGCCAAAGTCTATCAGCTTGAGCTGTACCGGGTATCTCTTCAACAGGAAATTCTGCGCATGGATGTCATGGTGAAAAACCCCATGATGGATGCAGTGTTGCACTGCCAGCACAGCCTGTCGCATGAGGAACCGTGCTGTTGGTTCATGCATTTGATGATTACGAGTGATGAAGTCCAGCAAGATATCGTAGGGTTCAGGATACTCCATAACCAGAGTGAATTCTTTAGGATGTTCAAACCACTCGTATAGTTGTATGACGAAGGGGCTTATGGGTTCTCGCCTCATCATCATCAGCAGCGCCACTTCTGTAACGAGAGGTTCGGGATGCCCAGGCTAGAGAAAAGTAGCAGACAGAAGGTTAGCAGGGTAAAAATCTGAAGAAAATATTTTTCTTTGATCTTTTTAGTAATCTTATCTAATAGTAATCTGCACTTAAACAACTCAATACATATTCAGCTTTTGGCCAACTTACAATATTAAGATAACGATTGTTGTCAATCTTGCGAATCCGCTTGATGGCAACCTGCAAAAAAAACAACCCAGTTTCAATAACAGTATTCAAGCACTAAGTATTAAACCATCTGTGAATTGTTTTAAATATGTTTTGATGCATGCAAGAGCAAAATGTTTGTACAATTCGGTAAGATTGACCTTTTTGCCATCAAATTTGCGTGTTCCCTGGTACACCCTGCCAAATCCTCCGGATCCAATCATCTTTATAACGCTATAGAGAGACTCAAAGGACTCTGAAAAACAAACAGAAAAATATTAGTTTGCTAGATAATAATATTATAATGGGGGAAATATTATTAATGTTCTCTGAAAACAAGCCTTATTTTTAGTGGAAATCAAGATCATACTGTTTAGAATAATGCTGGAGAATAATGAGTGGCGATGTACCATTATTTGTCTTGACGCCGGAGTGATCAGGAGCAGGAGATGATGGATCAGGATCAGGCTCTGGCTCCAGATCTGCTGGAGGAACAAAAGGCTCCACAACATTCACAGCACTACAGTGGCAACAGCAGCAGAAAACACACTTCACAGCCTTCCAGAGCCTGTAGAGGAAACAACCCGCTCCTTTCTTCCTAGATTCTGTAGCTTTCTCTGAAATGAAGAAAAACAATTGAAAACACAACTATTAGAAACATGATCTCTGACGTCAAATTAAGCAATAATTACATAATTTACATTTCACTGTTAAATTCTTTTCTGTAATGTAACAAATCCAAAGTAACGAAATATTCCCACGCTACCCGCCTGACTTCTGCTTAATGCCTGCATACATTTCCCAAAATCTTATTTCACGATATTAATATTCATTGTATTTCACAATTATCACGATATAGTTATTTTTCTTATTTATCTGATCTTCTATTGAAAAGAAAACATACATTTCCAGGCTTCATTTGCTCAACTCTGGCACATGTGGCTCAGTTCTGGTAATGGCAAAGATCATATGGGCCATATCTTAAAATATATTTACATTAGATTATACATTGACTTTTATTAAATGCATAGCAATGTCTTATTTATATAATAACCGACTGTAATACTCGGCACGACAGCCATTTTGACAATTTTGCGTGTATTTGACAATTCAAGAGCAATAGAAATAGAATTCTATTCTGGATCGTTTGCTAAGAAGCGGCTTTCTGTGCGCGTGTTTCTGGTGTGTGTCAGACAGAGCAAGTACCATCGAGTTCATCGCTTATTGAGAACGTTTTGCTAATATTTCCATTAAATTGTGAAAATGTCTGGAAAACTGGTTAAAAAAACTCTATTTTATAATTTGCATTATGGGAACGTTACTTTTGAATGTTCTGAAAAAGTTAGACGAATGTCCAATTAAAATATTTATATATATATATTTTTTTTTAATTCAGAGAAATTTTGCTGAGCAACAGTAAATGTGACCAGACATTAACAGGTTAAAAACGGAAATATTTGCATGAAATAGCTAAATGTCTCTCTGTAGACTTGACTCTGCCCAGCCTTATTTCAGCCTCACCTGTTGAGCTCTTGTTCACAGGAGAAGCCTCCATGGCACCCTGAGCAGTTCGGCCATTTGAAGTCTCTGTTGGCTCGACAGGAACTTGCCCGGGCAGCGGAGGGCACAGCAACCCTTCCAGGCTGTGGGACCTGGACAAACAGCTGCAACTGTCCTGCTGGTTTGGGCTCTCCGATCCATCGCCACTCCTCCTCCATTCCACGCTGTACGAGCCTCTGCTGCTCAGACTCAACGACTCCCTACAGAACCAGCGCTCCACATTGACCTCAGAGAGGGACAAAGCTGATGATGACATGATGCCCGGAGAACAATCAGTGGAAGCAGTTCTCCAGGATCTGGAGCGGCCTGAGGCTGGAAAATTTCACACAACAAAAACTGTTTCTTTTTTTTATGTAATATGAATAATCAATGTCAGTGTACACATAAAAGTGTTAGCTGGTTCAACTTTCTATTTTCAATGAAAAATCAGCCATTGAAAATAGAACTAGAATCTGAGCCATAACTTCTTTATTAAAGCCTATTCTGACCTCTGCGAGAGTGTTTAGATGAAGTGAACGGACGTCCATCATCTGGGCTCTTCTGGCTGCCGCTCTTCCTATTCCTCCTCCTGTCAGCCTGACCTGTGGACACAGAAACAGACTCAGAAGACAGAGGTGTTAAATATCCAGGAAGATCCTGGCTCTGTGTCTGGGTCGGGTCTGGCAGCGGATCCTTATCACGGTCATCAGAACCGGGTCTCCAAACCTCCTGACCAGCCGTCTGAGAGAAAGCAGCTCTCCTGGATCTGGAGCGGCCTGAGGCTGGAATATTTCACACATCACATTCTGTAGTTAGTAATGTTTTAATAATAATCAATAATCAATGTCAGTGGTCAATTACAAATTGTTACTTCGGTTACTCAAATTGAAAAGTTCATTTCACATGGAAGGAATCAAATACATGTGATCAGATTGAGGGATCAAATGGGTTCTTCACATTAATGTAGTCAGTCATTGTACAAAATATAAACCATAAATGAAAAACTAAAGCACTCACCTCCTCTTTCACCCATCATGTGAGCCATCGACATCCTCCTCCAAACTGTAATAAAAACAATACAAAATACAGCACAAAAAACAATACAATAATACAATACAACTCTCCTTCACAAAAAAATGTAATAAAACAAAACAAAAAATGTAATAAAACTACTTCTAAAGCAAGTAAAGAACTATAAAATAAAAGTATTCTCAGAAAATGATAAGATTTTTTTCAAAAATATAAATCTATAAAGGATATATCCTCCGATGTCCAGAATAAAAGTCTCGTCCCAGAAATCAGCTTCAAAATCAACAGATTCGCTCAGAAAATATTCTGCAAAAGTCTGTGGATTCGCCTCGTCTCTCTCAATCAACAGACAATCGGTTCAAGTGTAAATATGCATTCAGAATTCATAACACGCGTCGCGTCGCTATAGCAACTAAAATTCGAATCACTCATATACGCATGCACGCGCACATGAGCAAACATCGAATCTGAACACATTTATTGAATAGTTACAAATTCAACTCGGACGTTTTCTTTAATACATATGAGATTTATTCTTTCAGAACAGTTTTATTATTAAAATCCTTGGAAAATGCGTGCAAAAAGGCACAAAGGAGAATAAATCGGACATCATCTTATTATAAACTCTTAAATGATCAGCCTCTGGATTCTGCTGTTGGATGATGTCATGCTTGATTAAGCTGTGATAGTGTAGTATTTTTTCATTTACTGTAAATTGTTAATTTGTGTGCAGTCTTGATGTTTTTCAAAGGTCACTAAAACACCCATCTACTCACTTACGTACTACACACACATTCTTTATCTTGCACTGTTTAATGTGTTATTTTGATATCTTGCAACTGAGAGCACGTCCTGTATTATATTGTATTATAATTGCTTTAATATTACCCCTACAGTTGAATGAAATTATTTTTTAATCATTATTTATTTATTGGTAAGAAGTTTTCAAGCTTCAATCAATGTTCAAATAAATAAACGATTCAGTTTTTTTAACATTAACACACTGTGAAAACGATTGGATCGATGACATTGTTACGCCACCAGATGGCGACAAGTGACTGTTAAAAATATTTGTCATTGAATCGTTCATTCAGGAGATTTGTTCAAAAATGCTGATTTATCCAGTAATAAAACAAGTGAAGTATTTGAGTGAGTCATTGATTAATTCATTCAGTCAAGTTTTTTATTTATTTATATAATTAAACATTTTAAATAGACTGCAGCAATTGACATTTTGTCAGAACCTCTAATAAATTGTTATTTTGTTTAGTTGTTTGTACAGAATCGTGATCTCTTTTTTATTCTCAATTTATCCAGAATCGTGTAGCTACATAGCTCTTGTATGTATCATGTTGTTCTATTTAAAGTCATATGTAGAAAGTAGGGCCGAAAATGACTCAAGCCCAGGGGCCTCCACCGCTCTAAGTCCTGCCTTGACTCTGATGTCGAAGGCCTATATTTAGTGTTTAATTATATTATGCTGAAATAAACGAAATTACTCAAAAAAAGATTCGTTCATTTTGCTGAACGAGACTCAAAGATCCGAGTCAGTAAAATGATCCGAACTTCCCACTACTAGTTTATACCCCCTGACTCCATTTTGTTCTGCATATATGTTGGTCATTGTGCTCATCAGCTCAAACGTCTGACTTGGAACACTGCTTGAAGTTGCCGTGTGGTGTTAGTGGCTCAGGGGGGTCAGTGGTGGGACTTTCCCACATTGTTTCTACTGGGGTAAAGCGGGTGTGACGACGCCACTGAATATCACTCTTGATGTTTGTAAAAGGATCATCACCAAGTACTGGTTCTACATCTCCCTCATGCTCATAATCTTCTCTGTCTTCTTGATGCTGACTCCCCTCTCAATCTCAATTTCTTCCCCTACTAGTGGCTCATCTCTGTCCTCCCCTGAAATTATTACCAAAAACTGTCCCTTACAAACAACTTCATACAAGTTTTATATTGTAATTTATTTTTACAAGACAGAAATGAAACTGTATATCCAATAATACAATATTCAATACATTTAGGGCCGGCTAACTAACTATCCCTAATTTTCATTCTACACTTACCAATTTTTGGAGATCTAGCATTATCTGCATTTCCATCTCTATCTTCCTCATCACTCCACATAAAGTCAACATCTGAGATATTTCCATCAGCAATATGTTCAAGCACTTCAAGAACTGTATATTCTGCATATTAAATACCGGTAGTTAAAAAATGTATTAGTACTGTGATATAGATTTCTTTTTATATAAGAAATGTCAATCAGCATTACTGGAAATGTGATTTCAGAAACAGGTGTTTGAACTATTGAACCATTCTAATGGACAGACACATTTGAAAAAAATCCTGATTTAAAACTTGCAATTCTACAAATTATTTTTAACTTTAATACGTTCAATCCTTCTATTTTACAGACAAACTTATACTGGCAAACATATACACAAATTTGAATAAAACCATAGAAAATGTTGTTTACTTCTGTGTCTGGAGTGAAGTGCTGCCATGCTTCTCTTCAATGTAGTGTTTTTTTTTTTAATTACCACATGCAGAGCTTCACTGCCATTTGATTGGATGACAAACGTCCAATCTCATGGACTGCAGGCTTTAAACTAGGTGAAATGCTCCAGAAGTGGAAACAAAAGGGCTGACATGTGATGTCCACTGTAATGGACGCAGGGTTAAAGGTTGCACTACAGAACGCTCAAAATACGGAACGAAAGAGCGCTACTCATTTGTGCAACCAATGAACGATTCATTTACGACAGTTAGAATGTTTTCCTATCCACAAATGACAAGATTTACTGTAACACAAACTGCAACTATGGTATTTTGGCAGAAATGTGGTATATAATATATAACACACACACACACACACACACACACACATTCTTTATATTGCACTTTGTTCAATGTGTTATTTTGATTCTTGCAACTGAGAGAGCGCTGTATTATATTGTCAAGTCAAGTCATCTTCATTTATATAGCGCTTTTAACAATGGATTGTTTCAAAGCAGCTTTACAGAGATAAACATATAATTTAAGGTAACAGAGATTGTATTTGAGATTTGATTACTGTACATTATTATAATTGCTGTCTAATATTACCCCTACAATTTTAACTAAGCTAAGCATGTTATATGAATTTCTTTTAAATTGCTAGAGTTTTAAATTACACCTATAGTGATCTTTAAAATGCCATGATAATGAGAGAGAAAATTCTTATTTAATTTTTCTTATATATTATACTCTAAAATAGTCAGTGATGGGAGGTAGTCATACTACATGTGCAAGTCAGCCTAACACTGCCTACATATACTATACAGTCTGGAGATGTATACGATCTATACAACATGTCAGCACTTACCAAGAACAGTTTTTTGAAGATTCATACACTCGTTATAGATTTTGCTATTTACGTGTTATAGAAATTATTTGTTGTGAGTGCAACCTTACAAGGTCTTTGTAGGTTTTTCAATATTTTTTTCAGGTAAAGAAGTTTTTTATCATCATTTTTCCAAATAAATGTGTGCATTGCAATAAACACATGATAAATAACTTTTTTAAATCATTATTTATTTATTGGGAAAACGTATTTCAAGTTTCAATCAGTGATTCCGCTTTTACATTGTTACGCCACCAGATGGCGACAAGTGACTGTTAAAAACATTGTATAGATGTAGAGTATAAGCCAGGCTTATTTCGGTTAGTCAGGCTTATTTTTGGTAGATTCGGTTTCATAAATCAAACTTTAAAAAGTTCAAACTCAGTTACTCCGGCAACTTATGCTGGCAAATTAACCTGGTCCGGGGCAGGCTAACTGTCAGGCTAAGTCTGAGTTCAGGCTTAACGAGCATACCATTTATACTCACCTGCTGGTATTTCAATGTCATTATTTTACTTAACCACTATTAATATTTTTTTTTTTTTTAAATAAGGAAATGTACTTTACTAATAAATGTGAGAAATTATAAGGTATAAATACACTAAGAAATGTTCAAAACTTGTGTGTTTAATTGGTGAGTTTGGTTAATGAGTTTGGTAATTAATTAATTAAACAGGGAGCTAAACTCGTTTCCAAACTTAACCATGGCGCGTCCTTTCATAGATGAGGTGGTGGATGAGGGAGCTATTCGCCTTATTCACCTGGCGGCCATTTTGAAAACTCGAACGCCGTTGAGGGGTACACAAGCCCGGAAGTTTGACTCCGACGCAGCAGCACCATCTATGGAAACCCCAGTGTGGACCACCAATCTTTCCATGTATAATTGTGTGATCAGACTCAATCTGACTCCTGTACATCCTCCTTCTAGCTAGGAAAACTGATGTGATGTATCCCCTAGGTTAGCTTGTGACTAGAAGCTAAATACCACACACCGATCACGCCCGCGCCCCCCTCTCTCTCTCTCTCTCTCTCTCTCTCTCTCTCTCTCTCTCTCTCTCTCTCTCTCTCTCTCTCTCTCTCTCTCTCTCTCTCACACACACACACACACACAGAGAGAGTTCGATCGCGCCCTCGCCTCCCTTTTTATACCGTGTAACGTTATTGTCCGTGTAAATTCGTGCACCGAACCGTGACGCCCGTACCGTGTTGGTTCAATACGAATACATGTACCGTTTCACCCTACTCAGAATATGCTTATACTAGTGAATCTGTGGTGGTAGATTTTAATAACATACATACTACTGATCTTTGGGGAAACGCTGAAACGTTTGTCCTCTGTTGGATTTTTTCCTGTGTGATGAGGTGCAGCGGTGAACACAGCAGTGAAGCGCCATTGCACTGAGAGAAATCGCGTTGTGAGAACTACCGGAAGTGGTAAGTGCACCCCTCAGGCTCGGTGGAACGTTCGAGGTGAATAAGGCGAATAGTCTTGCGGAGGGCATTTCAAAGAGAGAGAACTTTCAGAGACAGGTCAGACCCATTGGCTTTTAATGACAGCTACCCGTATGAGCGATATAGGTTCTCAAGAGATGGGATTGCATATATTTGTAGATTACTAAGCCCACACATTGCAAATAATACACGCCGCAACAGAGCGCTCACAGTCCCACAGACGGTGTGCATTGCACTTCGCTTTTTTGCCAGTCGAACATTTTTGTACACAGTTGGAGATGCAGAGAATATCAGCAAAGCATCAGTTTGCCGCTCTGTATTGTGTACCTTTCTTTAAAAAGACTACTCAATGTGTTCGTCATTCCCTGGCCACAAAGCTATTCGTACCATTAAACATGCCTTTTATGGAATAGCTGGTAAGTTCCAATAACTATAAAACATGGAAATATTTCTTGACTGTTGATTTTACATGGGACATATTTAAAACAAACAAATAATTTTCCTAGGTTTCCCAAATGTTATCGGTGCATTGGACTGCACCCATGTGCGTATTAAGTGTCCGTCTGGTCCACATGAAGCGGACTTTGTGAATAGGAAATCAGTACACAGCATCAATGTACAGGTACGGTCCCGGAGATGATATTGAAGGCTATGCTCTAGCACTGAGTGTCCTGTACTAAGCTGGGCACCAGTGTTTAGTTCATTGCAATTCAAATGAAGTGACCTACAGGTTTAATTTATTTTAGATGATTAGTGATGCAGATTGCATCATCACAAATGTAGAGGCCAAATGGCCAGGCTCTGTGCATGACTCCAGAATCTTTAGAGCCTCATCTCTCTACCAGCAACTAGCAAGAGGTATGCTAGTAATCACTTAAATCGCAAAAAGTCTTAAAAAAAAAAAAAAAACTACATTATATATTTATATATATTCATTCTGTCTATGCAGGAGAATTCTCAGGAGTTTTGCTGGGAGACGAGGGATATACCCATGCCTGCCTTACCTCTTGACTCCCTATCAGGAGCCCCAGACAGAGGCACAGCACCGCTACAACATTGCCCATGCACAAGAGGTCGTATAGAGATGGCATTTGGGCTGATAAAGTCAAGGTTTCAGTGCCTGAAGCACCTCAGAGTGACTCCACCTAGGGCATGTAACATTGTAGTTGCTTGTGTAGTGCTCCATAACATTGCTTGTCTGAGGAGAGAGGCAACCAAGGATTGTTGAAGAGGAAGACTGGGGCAATGAAGCAGTATTGGAAGAAAACGAAACAGGCAGACTTATACGAGACACATATGCAAATAATTATTTTGCTTAATATGGTCTAAACCATGTGTCGCCTTTAAAATTTTCCACTGGCCCCTCAACTTTCTCCTTAGTTAAACAAACACAGAGAAGTCAAAGTATTTAATGTGATTTGTCTTTATTCAGAGTGAATCTGCCTGTTTGGGGTGAAAAAACACAAATAAATGTTGTGGAAAGTGATCAAAAAGGTAATGTTTTTTTTTTCTTTTCCTTTTTAAAAAATGGTAGTTCTACTTGCATTTTTCTGTAGCTGTTGAATTTCCAGCTCCAACTTCCTCATCTTCAGTTTTTTATACTGGATGCCGATATCAATCGCTTCCATTTGTTTAAGGAGGTAGCGTTTATACACTCCTTTTATGTTTTCTGGGTTCTGTAGCAACATAGATTTAAGTTATTTCATTGAATACTCTTGTCACAAGAGTTTTCATTTCGTAATACTCACTTTGTCACACGTGGTCCCAGACTGAGAGGGCTCTAGAACAGTGTCAGCATCCTGAAAACACATTATGATCATTTTATCACACAAGGACACTTTTTAATATTCAATACAGTATAGCATGGAACCTGTGAGTACCTCAGGCCTCCTTGAACATACAGACACAGTCTCCTCATCCTCCTCAACTGATGGGCCTTCTCCCTGTGACCACTGATTAAACTCAGTTAAACTCATTAGTTTACATGACTGATTTCAAAGGTCTCATACTCACAGGCAACATGATGTCTGGTGGATCCATAAAGCATACAGAATCTTGATAGAAAAAATTGTGTTTTTTTTACCAAAATGCACCATTACAGTAGCACAAGTACCTCTACGTGACATTACTGCTATGATGTACTTAGGCTTACAATGCCTAAGGAAGGAGGAAATCGGTTAGTCAGGAAGGAATAATGATAATAAAACACACACACACCTTTTATATACTCACTCCTTATACTACGTGATATCATTTTAGATGATGTCCCCCCCTCTATTCCCTCAAGGACGGGCCTCCCTTTATTAATTTCCAAAGCCAGCTCCTCTGCAGGAGTGAAGTCTTCTTTTTGGTCGCTGCAATAAAAAAATAAAAATAAAAAAAACCTGAATAGTTGTAACTTCAAGCTGGCATTGATTACATATCTACATTAGATTTATGTCACGGGGTGACAAATTTCATTCATTTCTCTGGACGGAACTAATGTTCTCTGGGTTTTGCCTCCCGCCGGACCCATAACAAAGGGACACCGGGCTAGTTCCGGGATAGCGCGAGCACCTCCGACACTGGGGTGATTAGCCAAAGATCGCTGACAGCTGGAGGTGGGAGAAGCAAGCCTTGTGATTGGGACACGGGAAGATAAAAAGAGAAAGCATAGATCAAACAGGGTGTTGGTTCTCCTTGGGATCGGTGTTTGTTGGAGGAAGAGTGAGCTGTGGTACAGATGTGGGGCTGCTAAACGGGCATGGTGTGGTGAATGGAGAGACACGTAGGCGGATTCAATGGGAAGGAGGTAGTCACGGAACGGAGGAACGTTTGTGAGAGGTAGTGAGCAACCTAACTGAATTTTCATCTCCCTCTCTTGCGACAGTGGGACTGTTGATGTAGAAGCTGGGCCAGGAGATGGGTAACGGCCTTATACCTGTGTAATTTTCCACTGAGTGCCATTCGTTGAGATGAAGTGATGTGATGCACTGTTTGCTGTTTGAAGTGTGAACCTAAACCCGCTGGATGTCCATGTCTTGCCCTAGTTTTCTATCTCCTCCCGACTGTATAAAGAGAGGCTAACATTGCTGTATCCCACAGATTTCGAGGGGGTTTGTTCTGACAGCCCGCTGGGAAGAGGAATACGTATTTGCATGCTTGCCTGTCTGCTTTGCAGTAAAACCTCCTCTGCTGTAAACCCTGTGTCTGTGACGCCACCAGAGAAGAGACGTACGTACCCGCATACTCACCAGTCTGCTTGTGGTGAAGCTTCCAGCCTCAAACCTCCAGCCGTAAGCCCCTTTGTTCGCCACTGTGAAGAGACGTACGTATTCGCATGCTTGCTTGTCTGCTTTGCAGTAAAACCTCCTCTGCTGTAAACCCTGTGTCTGTGACGCCACCAGAGAAGAGACGTACGTACCCGCATACTCACCAGCCTGCTTGTGGTGAAGCTTCCAGCCTCAAACCTCCAGCCGCAAGCCCCTTTGTTCGCCACTGTGAAGAGAAGTGCCTATTCGCATGCTTGTTTGTCTGCTTGCAGTAAAACCTCCTCTGCTGTAAACCCTGTGTCTGTGACGCCACCAGAGAAGAGACATACGTACCCGCATACTCACCAGTCTGCTTGTGGTGAAGTTTCCAGCCTCAAACCTCCAGCCGTAAGCCCCTTTGTTCGCCACTGTGAAGAGAAGTATGTATTCGCATGCCTGCTTGTCTGCTTTGCAGTAAAACCTCCTCTGCTGTAAACCCTGTGTCTGTGACGCCACCAGAGAAGAGACGTACGTACCCGCATATTCACCAGTCTGCTTGTGGTGAAGCTACCAGCCTCAAACCTCCAGCCGCAAGCCCCTTTGTTCGCCACTGTGAAGAGAAGTACGTATTCGCATGCTTGTTTGTCTGCTTGCAGTAAAACCTCCTCTGCTGTAAACCCTGTGTCGGTGACGCCACCAGAGAAGAGACGTACGTACCCGCATACTCACCAGTCTGCTTGTGGTGAAGTTTCCAGCCCCAAACCTCCAGCTGTAAGCCCCTTTGCTCGCCACTGTGAAGAGAAGTACGTATTCGCATGCTTGTTTGTCTGCTTGCAGTAAAACCTCCTCTGCTGTAAACCTTGTGTCTGTGACGCCACCAGAGAAGAGACGTACGTACCCGCATACTCACCAGTCTGCTTGTGGTGAAGTTTCCAACCTCAAACCTCCCGCCGTAAGCCCTGTTGTGTGCCACTTGAGGAGAAAGAAGAGACGTACGTACCCGCATACTCACCAGTCTGCTCTGCGGTGAAGCCTCGTCCTGTAAGCCCCTTCATGTGACGTTTGAAAAGGAGTACGTACTGATATACTTACCTGTCTGCCTTGCAGTAGAAACCTCCAGCTGTAAGCCCCTTCTGTCTGCCACTGGAAGAGCCGTACGTCCTTGCATACTTACCCGTCTGCTCTGTGGTGAAGCCTCTAACTGTAAGCCCCCCCCCTTTATGTGACGTTGAAAAGAAGTGCGTACGGATATACTCACCTGTCTGCATTGCAGTAAAACCTTCCTCCGCTGTGGTCCTGGTGTCGTGTCAACCCGCCAGTGAAGAGAAGGACGTGCCTGTAGTGCCTGTGCACACCAAACCCTCCAGTCCGAAGTTCGAACAAGTCCCCGATTACCAGCTTACACTCCTAGAAGATTCTTTTAACTTTAAATAAAAACTTGATTTTAATTGACCTCCATTTGTCTGTCCTCCTTGCTCTGTCCTCCGTCCGACTCCCCAAGGGTGGCCCGGGGCTCAGGGGTGGGTACAGGTCAGGTTGGCCCGCCCCGACCTGTGACATAAACTTGGCGCAGTCGGCAGGGTACCACCTCGGGTTGAGTAGACGGGGGCGGAGTAATGGCAGACGAAGAGGTACCAGTGGGTCATCCCAATGTCATGCCCATCTTTATGGGAGCCCCGTGGGCTCAAAAGTATGGGGGACCAGGGTCCGAACTTAGTCTATCGGCATGGAAGACTCAAGTGGAGTACTTGGCGGGCCTTCAAGGGTTAAACGCTGCACAACGGACCCAGTTTATTCTAAATTCGCTGGACGGCGAAGCGAGGAGAGAGGTACAAGCGGCGCCAGAAGCAACTCGAGCCTCAGCCCAGGCTATCCTTGACTTCTTAACGGGTCTGTACGGCGACTCCACTCCTGCGGCTGTTCTTCGGACGCAATTCTTCAATTGTAGACAGGGAACTCGACAGACTATACGTGCTTTTGCTCTGCAATTGCGAGAACACTTGTCCCGGCTGGAGAGGAGGCAGGACCATGGGCTTGGGGAAGGGGAGGCTCTCTTAAGGGACCAGTTTCTTCTGGGGTTGCGGGATGGACCAATACGTCAGAGCCTTCGGATACAACTTCGCCGCAATTCAGCTCTGACGTTTGATGAGCTACGTCAGGAAGCTCTGGCCCTTGAACAGGACTATGCTGACTCCTCGGACCCCTCCCGCTGTATGGCCACCAGTGCTGCCAGTTGTCCTCCACCTCCTGCCCCACCCGACTGGAAACAGGCCCTAAGAGAAGAATTGAGGAGAGACGTCCGTGAACAGATGGCAGAGCTGTCTAAAACTTTCTTAGAGGAATTACGCCGAGAACATTTCCGACCCTTGCCACCTACACGAGAACGAGCCTCCTCCGAAGGTAGTCGACTCCCAGAGCAACATCCGCCCCGGTCCTCCGCCCCCCGGTTTCAGTGGGACGAACAAGGTCGTCCCATTTGCAATGGCTGTGGCGAACCAGGTCATTACGTCCGGCAATGCAGGGCACGCCGGGGATCACAGGGGGGTTTTTAGAGTCTGGCCGGGACCCCCCTAATTGACCCCTCTCCATTGGCAGCCAGGAATTGTCTAGTCGGGCGTTGCCCTCTTGTGGTGGTTCAAGCCAATGGGACCGAAATCCAATGCCTCCTGGATACCGGGTCCCAGGTCACCTTGTTCTCCGAAAGCCTGTCTCGGGAGTTATTCGGGGTCCAGGGACATTCGGCCACAGATGTCCCCTGGTTAACCCTGCGTGGGGCAAACGGCCTGGAGATTCCGTATGTGGGCTATCTGGTCACGGACCTGGAGGTTCAGGGGACCCTTGTGCCCCAGAAGGGGGTTGTGATTGTGCAGGATACATGTCTGGGAGCTCACCGTGCCCTACTGGGAATGAACGTCATCATGGAATGCTGGGAGGAGTTGTTTAAAGCGAGACCCATGCCGTCGGCCTCGAGAGGGGAAAAACAGGAATGGGATCGGATCAGGGCCGATTGTCGCCGAGTTCGCATGGCCGATGCCCAGCGGGATCGAGAGAGCGTGGGAAGAGTGGGGTGTCGCTACGCACTGTCGGTCCCGGCTCAGAGCGAGGCCATTATTTGGGCCCGTATCCCTGGTCAGCTTCATGGGTCCTCGGAGTGGGTCCTGGTGGAGCCTCATTCGGACTGCCAGACCGTGGAGGTGGCCCGGGGATTGGCGTCTGTTCACCGGGGTCGGGTTGCCGTAAGGCTAAGAAACACCAATCCCTATGCTGTGGCCCTTTATCGCCACCAACGTCTAGCACGAGTCACCCCGGTGAGCCCCGAGCAGGTCCATGAGGAAGGAGAGTTTCAGTTTTGTCAGGTGGGGCCGACAGTGGTGGAGGTGGCCTTGACGCAGGCTGAGACTCCTGCAGGCGGACGGGAAGAAACACTTCCGGCCCACCTGGCGGGAGAGTCCTTACGAGGCGACGGGCTGGAAGAAGGGCAGGCAAAGCAACTCCGGGACTTCCTGGTGAGATGGAAGCATCTTTTCTCTGCACATGATGAGGACTATGGGCGGACAGACATTGTAAAGCACCGGATTCCCACTGGGGATGCGCCTCCAAGCCGGGAACGCTACCGCCCCGTACCTCCGACTCTGTATGCCGAGGTTCGTACCCTCCTTCGAGGGATGCTGGAAAAGGGAGTTATTCGGGAGAGCAGCAGCCCATGGGCAGCACCGATAGTCCTCGTTCGGAAGAAGACTGGGGCGTGGCGATTCTGTGTCGATTATCGGAGGCTGAACCAAGTTACCAAACGAGACGCCTTCCCTCTGCCGCGGGTCGAGGACTCCTTGACCGGTCTTACTCGGGCCGCCTGGTATTCCACCTTAGATCTGGCTAGTGGTTACTGGCAAGTCCAAGTGGAGGAAGGAGACCGGGAGAAGACCGCCTTTACCACCCCTTTTGGCCTCTTTGAGTGGGAACGTATGCCGTTTGGGTTGTGTAACGCTCCCGCGACCTTCCAACGTCTCATGCAGCGCTGCTTGGGAGCCCAGCTTATGGACACCACGCTTGTCTATTTAGATGACGTTATCGTATACTCTCCCGACTTCGAGTCTCACCTTCAACACCTTGAGCAAGTCTTCCGATCTCTAGAACGGTATGGACTAAAGCTACAGCCAGATAAGTGCCAGTTGCTCAAGAAGGAGGTAAAATTCCTGGGCCATCGAGTCAGTGCGGCGGGGATTGCAGTGGATCCCGAAAAGGTGTCCGCCGTCCAGGAGTGGGCCACGCCAAGAACGGTGCGGCAAGTGAGATCATTCCTGGGATTCGTGGGATACTACCGGCGGTTCATTAAGGACTTCGCCAAGGTCGCTAAACCCTTGAACCAGCTGCTTGGAGGCTCGGGACGGACCCGGGGCAGGGGGTCCCCTGCCATCTCGTGGAACCCCGCCTGTGAGCTGGCCTTTCAGCAATTAAAACAAGAGCTGCTCCAAGCCCCGATCTTGGCTTACGCCGACTTTTCTCAGCCCTTTACACTTTATACGGATGCTAGCAATCTGGGGTTGGGGGCCGTACTGGCCCAGAGTCAACAGGGAGAAGAGAGGGTTATTGCCTATGCGAGCAGGAGTCTGCACCCAGCTGAACGTAACGATGCCAACTATAGCTCCTTCAAGCTGGAGCTCCTCGCCATGAAGTGGGCCGTTAGCGAGAAGTTTAAGGATTATCTGTGGGGAGCGAAGGTAGTTGTAGTTACGGATAACAACCCGCTGGTCCATCTCCAAACTGCAAAGTTGGGGGCAGTTGAGCAGCGATGGGTGGCGCAGCTGGCCAACTACGATTATCATCTGCAGTATCGGCCAGGGAAGGAGCACACCAATGCCGACGTCCTGTCTCGGCTCCCTGAGGTTAGACCCCTTTGTTTGCCACCCAATGTAGTATCGGAGGAGGAACTTATGGTGGGGATCATAGAGGCCCCTGGGCTTCGAGGGGAAGTAGTTCCCTCGAGTTGGGGTTGGGACCCCCTACGGTGGAGGGACCGGCAGGCGGGGGACCCAGCTCTGGCACAGATGCAAGATTGGCTGCAGCGAGGGACTTGGCCAGAGAGGATAGAACGACGTAAACAACCTTGGGGGATGCAGCAACTCCTGCGACAGGGGAAGAGACTCTTCCTCAAAGAAGGAGTCGTCTGTCGAACGTTACTCGACCCAGCCCTGGGGGAAGAGGTATGTCAAATAGTTGTGCCTAGGGATCAATCCCAAGCTCTCCTCCGAGCATATCACAACCACATGGGACATCAAGGGCAGGAGAGAACGATCTCATTGGTACGGAGACACTTCTACTGGCCAGGGATGGAGAAGGCAGTTAAGGTGTTCGTTTCGCAGTGCCCACGTTGCATCCTCTTTAAATCCCGGAGAGAGGTTCGAGCCCCACTGGCCCCCATTCAAGCTAAAGCCCCATTACATATGGTGGCGATGGATTATCTGACGTTGGGTCGACCTACTGACCTCATTCAGAATATCCTCGTGGTAACGGATCTTTTCACAAAGTTTGCGTGGGCTATCCCCACTAGAGACCAGACCGCAGTCACCACTGCCAACGCCCTCTGGGAGTATGTGTTCCAGCCCTTTGGATGTCCAGAGGTCCTTCACTCAGATCAGGGTCCAAACTTTGAGTCCCGGGTCATCAGGGAGTTGTGCCAACTGTACGGGTGTAAGAAGACCCACACCACGCCGTATCATCCCCAAGGGAACGGAGGGTGCGAACGATTCAATCAGACCCTGTTGGGCCTATTAGGGACGTTGGAGGTAGAGCAACAGGGGAATTGGGTGGTAAATCTCCCGGCCGTAGTTCAAGCTTACAATAACAGCGTGCATAGCACTACTGGATATGCACCAACATATCTGATGTTCGGACGGCACGTACGGTTACCCACGGACTTGCTGTTGGGATCCAGCCCGGCCGAGGAGGGAACCAGCCTAGCGGAATGGGTGAGCAACCATCACCAGCGCCTCCACTTCGCTTATGAACAGGTCTCTGCTCGAATCGAACGAGCTGCTCAGAAGAACAAACGATTATATGATCGGACGGCTCGTGAAGCTCCCCTGCTGCCGGGAGACAGGGTTCTGTTCAAAGACAGTCGGCGCCAGGGGAAAGGGAAGTTGAGTGACCGTTGGGAGTCTCGGCCTTATGTAGTCCAACGACAACCCCGCCCTGACCAGCCCGTGTATGTCCTTCGCCCCGAAGGGGACTCCGGCCCAGAACGGGTATTACATCGGAATTTGATCCGCCCTTGCCCCAACTACCCAAGGCTTGTAGACACTATCTCCCCCACTGAAGAGAGAGTCCATCAGACCCCAATGATAGGATGGGCTGTGGTCCCAAGGGGACCGGCCATTGCACCTGAGCCAGCGAATGTTCCACCACCCCCAAGACGTCCCCAGCGGGATAACCGAGGTCAGCCTCCGGTACGGTACGGCGACTGGGTAGAGACACCGCGTTCTAGGGACTAGAACGGTTTGGTGGGGGGGTATGTCACGGGGTGACAAATTTCATTCATTTCTCTGGACGGAACTAATGTTCTCTGGGTTTTGCCTCCCGCCGGACCCATAACAAAGGGACACCGGGCTAGTTCCGGGATAGCGCGAGCACCTCCGACACTGGGGTGATTAGCCAAAGATCTCTGACAGCTGGAGGTGGGAGAAGCAAGCCTTGTGATTGGGACACGGGAAGATAAAAAGAGAAAGCATAGATCAAACAGGGTGTTGGTTCTCCTTGGGATCGGTGTTTGTTGGAGGAAGAGTGAGCTGTGGTACAGATGTGGGGCTGCTAAACGGGCATGGTGTGGTGAATGGAGAGACACGTAGGCGGATTCAATGGGAAGGAGGTAGTCACGGAACGGAGGAACGTTTGTGAGAGGTAGTGAGCAACCTAACTGAATTTTCATCTCCCTCTCTTGCGACAGTGGGACTGTTGATGTAGAAGCCGGGCCAGGAGATGGGTAACGGCCTTATACCTGTGTAATTTTCCACTGAGTGCCATTCGTTGAGATGAAGTGATGTGATGCACTGTTTGCTGTTTGAAGTGTGAACCTAAACCCGCTGGATGTCCATGTCTTGCCCTAGTTTTCTATCTCCTCCCGACTGTATAAAGAGAGGCTAACATTGCTGTGTCCCACAGATTTCGAGGGGGTTTGTTCTGACAGCCCGCTGGGAAGAGGAATACGTATTTGCATGCTTGCCTGTCTGCTTTGCAGTAAAACCTCCTCTGCTGTAAACCCTGTGTCTGTGACGCCACCAGAGAAGAGACGTACGTACCCGCATACTCACCAGTCTGCTTGTGGTGAAGCTTCCAGCCTCAAACCTCCAGCCGTAAGCCCCTTTGTTTCCCACTGGGAAGAGGAATACGTATTTGCATGCTTGCCTGTCTGCTTCACAGTAAAACCTCCTCTGCTGTAAACCTTGTGTCTGTGACGCCACCAGAGAAGAGACGTACGTACCCGTATACTCACCAGTCTGCTTGTGGTGAAGTTTCCAGCCTCAAACCTCCAGCCGTAAGCCCCTTTGTTCGCCACTGTGAAGAGAAGTACGTATTCGCATGCTCGCTTGTCTGCTTTGCAGTAAAACCTCCTCTGCTGTAAACCCTGTGTCTGTGACGCCACCAGAGAAGAGACGTACGTACCCGCATACTCACCAGTCTGCTTGTGGTGAAGCTTCCAGCCTCAAACCTCCAGCCGCAAGTCCCTTTGTTCGCCACTGTGAAGAGAAGTACGTATTCGCATGCTTGTTTGTCTGCTTGCAGTAAAACCTCCTCTGCTGTAAACCTTGTGTCTGTGACGCCACCAGAGAAGAGACGTACGTACCCGCATACTCACCAGTCTGCTTGTGGTGAAGCCTCGTCCTGTAAGCCCCTTCATGTGACGTTTGAAAAGGAGTACGTACTGATATACTTACCTGTCTGCCTTGCAGTAGAAACCTCCAGCTGTAAGCCCCTTCTGTCTGCCACTGGAAGAGCCGTACGTCCTTGCATACTCACCCGTCTGCTCTGTGGTGAAGCCTCTAACTGTAAGCCCCCCCCCTTTATGTGACGTTGAAAAGAAGTGCGTACGGATATACTCACCTGTCTGCATTGCAGTAAAACCTTCCTCCGCTGTGGTCCTGGTGTCGTGTCAACCCGCCAGTGAAGAGAAGGACGTGCCTGTAGTGCCTGTGCACACCAAACCCTCCAGTCCGAAGTTAGAACAAGTCCCCGATTACCAGCTTACACTCCTAGAAGATTCTTTTAACTTTAAATAAAAACTTGATTTTAATTGACCTCCATTTGTCTGTCCTCCTTGCTCTGTCCTCCGTCCGACTCCCCAAGGGTGGCCCGGGGCTCAGGGGTGGGTACAGGTCAGGTTGGCCCGCCCCGACCTGTGACATTTACTTACCATTCTGAACTATATTTTTATATTTTATTTTCACCTGCTGCCAGGTTCTTTTTCCTTCACTTAAGTTTCTGCTGCGTGAAAGCAATTAACGTTACTGTTATTCACACACAAACTTTGCAATGTATTGTGACACACATTCAATGTTGATAAAGTATTTTAAATAGTTTACACCGCTACTTACGCATTGAGACGATCAGCAATTTCCTGCCAACCTTTCTCTTCTGCTTTATTTATTGCCGCTGTATTGCCTTTTTTGGTGATGATATCTTTAAATTCTTCATATGTTTCCAATAGCAAACGCTGTTCCGTTGCCGTGAACATCGCTGCTCTATCTTTTCCTTTTGTTGCCATGGTAGCCCACAGTAAATCGATTGACCCATGCTTGACTTTTCAGGACTTTTAAACAATGGCGTGCACGCGCAATTATCTAGACTATTTAAACCTGACTCAAATTAGTAAGATCACATGATCCTCAACTTACTGTTATGGAACCAATTTAAGCGCGGATGTTTAGCTCGGCTCATAAATCTGGCCTAAAACCGTGCAGTGTGAACTCGACATTAGGAGACTGAGCCTTCTGGTACTGCCTCAGCAGCTTCAGGTTGTCGGAGTCTGTGAACTCTACAAACTCCTTGTAGAGCTCACATCTCTTTGCACTGAAATGAGAGAATAATTTTGAGTTTAGTAAGTGGTCTCAGATTGCTCATGGTATAAACGCCACCCTCCCCATGAAGTCTAATGGAAACAAACAATCAAATTATACTTCAAATACATTTTTCTGTCATTTTAGGTAGTTTTTATAATTCTTATTTAAGTTTAAATGTTTTAGTTTAAATGTTTTTAGTGCGTTTTTTTAAAATAAGTTTGATCTCAATTCGTTATTTGATTCTATAAAATCGGGAATGTGACGACATGATTGACAGCTTCTCTCAAAGAAATAGTGTAGCGTCTGGACCAATCAGACACACACAAATTAATCATTATATTTAATGAAGAATCCGACAAAATCACTCTTCCAACAAAGTTCTATGAAACTTCCCCCACAAATGAAGCCTACCCACTGGCAGAACCTGGTGCCCTGTTACAGGACACAGTAAGACTGATAACAAGCTTTACGACCCAAAGGAATTTCCAGAGAGTTGTGACACTCTTAATTCTTGCTGAGAAGAAGAAATGAACCCTTTTAATCCAATGCTCCGGAAATGTACATTTCTATTAATTAATTAATAACCAATATTGAGTGTTCACGGGATGAGCCGAGTAATTGGTTGTAATGCTAATGTAGCTACATCAAGTTAACCCGATTAACTGATCCAAATATTCATAATCAATTATAACAAGTTATGATTGTTTATTAATATTTCATAGAGCTAGTTTGCTACAATAGTCACTGAGGCACCAACGGACTTTTTTGGGGGATTTTCAGGAGGAGATTGGAGCTTCAACTTTAATTTCAACTCTAATTTCATAACTGTTTATTTTACACAGTAAACTTTGTACTAACCGTTTCTGCGAGAGTGATGGCGGGCTCCACTTCCCGCTCACTACTGCGCAAAAGCAGGTCCCAAATGTCAGCGGCATATTAGGACTTTGGCGGCTTCACTTTTCACCAATGGAAGAAAGTGAAGGGGCGTCGTCCATCTTTTTTACAGTCTATGGTTTTACCCATTTGTCAGCAAGCTCCCTGCCATGCTTGCTTAGCCTGTCACTTTGGTTCTGACTTGCTCTGCCCCAAAAAATTACATCTTGCAGCTGTATGTATTAATACTTTTTGTTTGTCAACATAAATGACGTTATCAGGATGAGTATTTTGGGTGGAGAATCCTCTCAATGGTCTCTTTTGAACTTGTGACACGTGTAGTGAGGGGGAACTCTCTGTTTCTCATATCGGTATTCTGACAAATTGCAATCCTGAATACCTTTCTCTTTACCGTGCTAAAGGCCCGTTCACACCTAGTATGATAACTATAATGATAAAGATATCGTTTAAAAAAAATCTTTAATTCTAAATATAAAAAGAAGAGCAGAGTCCCCACCACAACTATAACGACACAGAAACAATATCTTGGAATAACTTTCAGATTTTTTTCCCAGCTAATGAACAATAAAAACATTGACAGCCAATCAGAATCCATTCCACTTGACAGAGCTCCAGCATTTAAAGTGGCAGACGATAAAACTGCAGTAAATGCTTAGAATGAACAGTGTTATCGTTCATTGGTGTGGACGCTAATATAGTTACAATTATAGTTATTGTTTTTGGTGTGAATGGGCTTTAAAAGTACTGGGTCTGCATTTACTTTTTGGCTTTTTACAGTGCCTTTCAACTGTCTCTGTTCGTGAACATCTAAAAAGAATCAATGACACAAATTAAAGTCAAGTCAAAATGTATTTCTATAGCACATTTAAAAGCAACAGAGTTGCACAGTGTGCCGTACAATAAAACATTGAGCATATAAAAAGGAAGCATAAAAAGAAACCATGCAGCGTACAAAATATAAACACATAAAACAAAATACAATAAAAAACAAAACAAATTAAACAATAGAAAAATGCGTTAAAATATTAATATTTTTCTAAAGTTTGGAGGTCTGTAGCTATTGACTGTAGAAAGTTGTCGACCTCTGTGCACGGTACCACGCTTGAGCTATTCACTGAGCTCCTGAGAGCGACACATTCTTTCACAAATGTTTGTAGAAGATGACTTGTCTTGACTTTTAAAACAAAGCAAATGTGTGTGTGATGACTTGATGACTTCTTTCCAGTCTTCCAGTCTCTCATGTTCTTGCTCAGACGTGGACTCTGAGTTCCTGTCAGGATGGAGTTGGACTTCAGGCTTCGGGTCGAGTCTCGAGCTCAGAGCTCTCAGCAAGTATGTTATTTCCTATCCAATACAAAGATTATATGAATAAGTCAACTCATGAATGACTTTTTAAGCTGATTTACAACAGAATTTAATTCTGTTTGCATCACTGATTCTTTTATTTTCCTGTTTATTACCGTGAATCTGTATTGTATAAAGCGCTATATAAATGAAGGTGACTTGACTATAACAAGAACATTACAATGAACACAAATTTGAAAATCTCACTACAAATAATCCAGAATTGAAGACAAAAGGTAATAATCCTACTCTCTGTTACACTTCCTCACACCTGAAACTGATCGAGTGAATCTCCTGAACTTCTCCAATCTACTGTAGATCATTACTAATCCATTTATGTTGTAACATCTGCTCTAACGTCGGGCGTTTAGTTGGATCCCGGGCTAGACACTGGCTAATCAGATCCCTGCATTCTGTACAAATTTGAATAAGGAGAGAGCTGGTTAGTCATGATCATGTGACCTGGCATCTATGAAAACAGCATCTAAAACATGATGTAAAATGTTACTTATCTTTACTTTAAAAGTGAAGTATGTCGTTTCTGCGACACTAGTGGCATCGAGCGGAATACATGATAAAATAAAGCATATTTTCAAAAAACCTTGCAAAGGCCCCTTCTGTGCATCACGTCTTCCCCGACTTAAACATCACAAACGCAGCTCTTACTGGTTCATGTTTCAGGTCCAACATATTAGGAATACTTTTAGCTGTGTTGCATTTGTCTTTATGAAAATGTGTCTTTCTGAACGGGTGCATGATGATGCTGTATGGTATTGAAGCATGCTTTGTAGCGCGTAGCATCACAATGCTCTGTTCACTTTGACGTGTTCATGACCTGTTTAATCTTTGAAGGTATAAATGCAGTGAATTTTGGCTTTCACTTCTGTAACTAAAGCTGCATTTCTTTTCCCATGGCTCCGCCTGCTACAGTAGCGACGCCGCAATCTCTACTATACGTTGAGCTATATACAAAAAATCTTACATACTTCACCTTTAACTGTTTCTGTACAAAGCCTTTGCTTTATGTGTGTGTTTATCAATGTATCAATATTATTCACTTACTTTTGGATAAGGTGGGGTTCAGAAATGTAACTTTGGCTTGTGTGATTTTTCTTCTATTGCGAAAAGGAGAACATCCGTTCATCATCTTGTACAACAACACTCCTAGAGACCAGACATTTGCTGGGACGGCGTGGAATCGAGGTTCTGTCAAGACTTCAGGTGGGCAGTAATCCGGTGCTCCTGTAAGCAAGACATTTGCACATTGTTGAGCTTTTGTTTTAAACATCAAATAATTAGTAAGTCACTACATTCAGGTTTCCACACTCCCAGAATGCTCACCAATGTAAATGTTGCTCTCGTAGCCATCTCTACTAAACAGCTGACCGCAGCCAAAGTCTATCAGCTTGAGCTGTACCGGGTATCTCTTCAACAGGAAATTCTGCGCATGGATGTCATGGTGAAAAACCCCATGATGGATGCAGTGTTGCACTGCCAGCACAGCCTGTCGCATGAGGAACCGTGCTGTTGGTTCATGCATTTGATGATTACGAGTGATGAAGTCCAGCAAGATATCGTAGGGTTCAGGATACTCCATAACCAGAGTGAATTCTTTAGGATGTTCAAACCACTCGTATAGTTGTATGACGAAGGGGCTTATGGGTTCTCGCCTCATCATCATCAGCAGCGCCACTTCTGTAACGAGAGGTTCGGGATGCCCAGGCTAGAGAAAAGTAGCAGACAGAAGGTTAGCAGGGTAAAAATCTGAAGAAAATATTTTTCTTTGATCTTTTTAGTAATCTTATCTAATAGTAATCTGCACTTAAACAACTCAATACATATTCAGCTTTTGGCCAACTTACAATATTAAGATAACGATTGTTGTCAATCTTGCGAATCCGCTTGATGGCAACCTGCAAAAAAAACAACCCAGTTTCAATAACAGTATTCAAGCACTAAGTATTAAACCATCTGTGAATTGTTTTAAATATGTTTTGATGCATGCAAGAGCAAAATGTTTGTACAATTCGGTAAGATTGACCTTTTTGCCATCAAATTTGCGTGTTCCCTGGTACACCCTGCCAAATCCTCCGGATCCAATCATCTTTATAACGCTATAGAGAGACTCAAAGGACTCTGAAAAACAAACAGAAAAATATTAGTTTGCTAGATAATAATATTATAATGGGGGAAATATTATTAATGTTCTCTGAAAACAAGCCTTATTTTTAGTGGAAATCAAGATCATACTGTTTAGAATAATGCTGGAGAATAATGAGTGGCGATGTACCATTATTTGTCTTGACGCCGGAGTGATCAGGAGCAGGAGATGATGGATCAGGATCAGGCTCTGGCTCCAGATCTGCTGGAGGAACAAAAGGCTCCACAACATTCACAGCACTACAGTGGCAACAGCAGCAGAAAACACACTTCACAGCCTTCCAGAGCCTGTAGAGGAAACAACCCGCTCCTTTCTTCCTAGATTCTGTAGCTTTCTCTGAAATGAAGAACAACAATTGAAAACACAACTATTAGAAACATGATCTCTGACGTCAAATTAAGCAATAATGACATCATTTACATATCACTGTTAAATTCTTATCTGTAATGTAACAAATCCAAAGTAACGAAATATTCCCACGCTACCCGCCTGACTTCTGCTTAATGCCTGCATACATTTCCCAAAATCTTATTTCACGATATTAATATTCATTGTATTTCACAATTATCACGATATAGTTATTTTTCTTATTTATCTGATCTTCTATTGAAAAGAAAACATACATTTCCAGGCTTCATTTGCTCAACTCTGGCACATGTGGCTCAGTTCTGGTAATGGCAAAGATCATATGGGCCATATCTTAAAATATATTTACATTAGATTATACATTGACTTTTATTAAATGCATAGCAATGTCTTATTTATATAATAACCGACTCTGTAATACTCGGCACGACAGCCATTTTGACAATTTTGCGTGTATTTGACAATTCAAGAGCAATAGAAATATAATTCTATTCTGGATCGTTTGCTGAGACGCGGCTTTCTGTGCGCGTGTTTCTGGTGTGTGTCAGACAGAGCAAGTACCATCGAGTTCATCGCTTATTGAGAACGTTTTGCTAATATTTCCATTAAATTGTGAAAATGTCTGGAAAACTGGTTAAAAAAATGTTTTCTTGGTTAAAGGAACTCTATTTTATAATTTGCATTATGGGAACGTTACTTTTGAATGTTCTGAAAAAGTTAGACGAATGTCCAATTAAAATATTTATATATATATATATTTTTTTAATTCAGAGAAATTTTGCTGAGCAACAGTAAATGTGACCAGACATTAACAGGTTAAAAACTGAAATATTTGCATGAAATAGCTAAATGTCTCTCTGTAGACTTGACTCTGCCCAGCCTTATTTCAGCCTCACCTGTTGAGCTCTTGTTCACAGGAGAAGCCTCCATGGCACCCTGAGCAGTTCGGCCATTTGAAGTCTCTGTTGGCTCGACAGGAACTTGCCCGGGCAGCGGAGGGCACAGCAACCCTTCCAGGCTGTGGGACCTGGACAAACAGCTGCAACTGTCCTGCTGGTTTGGGCTCTCCGATCCATCGCCACTCCTCCTCCATTCCACGCTGTACGAGCCTCTGCTGCTCAGACTCAACGACTCTCTACAGAACCAGCGCTCCACATTGACCTCAGAGAGGGACAAAGCTGATGATGACATGATGCCCGGAGAACAATCTGTGGAAGCAGTTCTCCAGGATCTGGAGCGGCCTGAGGCTGGAAAATTGCACACAACAAAAACTGTTTCTTTTTTTTATGTAATATGAATAATCAATGTCAGTGGTCACATCAAAGTGTTAGTTGGTTCAACTTTCTATTTTCAATGAAAAAGCAGCCATTGTAAATAGAACTAGAAGCTGAGCCATAACTTCTTTATTAAAGCCTATTCTGACCTCTGCGAGAGTGTTTAGATGAAGTGAACGGACGTCCATCATCTGGGCTCTTCTGGCTGCCGCTCTTCCTCGTCCTCCTCCTGTCAGCCTGACCTGTGGACACAGAAACAGACTCAGAAGACAGAGGTGTTAAATATCCAGGAAGATCCTGGCTCTGTGTCTGGGTCGGGTCTGGCAGCGGATCCTGATCACGGTCATCAGAACCGGGTCTCCAAACCTCCTGACCAGCCGTCTGAGAGAAAGCAGCTCTCCTGGATCTGGAGCGGCCTGAGGCTGGAATATTTCACACATCACATTCTGTAGTTAGTAATGTTTTAATAATAATCAATAATCAATGTCAGTGGTCAATTGCAAATTGTTACTTCAGTTACTCAAACTGAAAAGTTAATTTCACATGCAAGGAATCAAATACATGTGATTGGATTGAGGGATCAAATGGGTTCTTCACATTAATGTAGTCAGTCATTGTACACAATCATACCATAAACCATAAATGAAAAACTAAAGCACTCACCTCCTCTTTCACCCATCATGTGAGCCATCGACATCCTCCTCCAAACTGTAATAAAAACAATACAAAATACAGCACAAAATACAATACAATAATAAAATACAACTCTCCTTCACAAAAAAATAATAAAACAAAACAAAAAATGTAATAAAACTCCTTCTAAAGTAAGTAAAGAACTATAAAATAAAAGTATCCTCAGAAATGATAAGATTTTTTTCAAAAATATAAATCTATAAAGGATATATCCTCCGATGTCCAGAATAAAAGTCTCGTCCCAGAAATCAGCTTCAAAATCAACAGATTCGCTCAGAAAATATTCTGCAAAAGTCTGTGAATTCGCCTCGTCTCTCTCAATCAACAGACAATCGGTTCAAGTGTAAATATGCATTCAGAATTCATAACACGCGTCGCGTCGCTATAGCAACTAAAATTCGAATCACTCATATACGCATGCACGCGCACATGAGCACACATCGAATCTGAACACATTTATTGAATAGTTACAAATTCAACTTGGACGTTTTCTTTATTACATATGAGATTTATTCTTTCTGAACAGTTTTATTATTAAAATCCTTGGAAAATGCGTGCAAAAAGGCACAAGGGAGAATAAATCGGACATCATCTTATTATAAACTCTTAAATGATCAGCCTCTGGATTCTGCTGTTGGATGATGTCATGCTTTTTTAAGCTGTGATAGTGTAGTATTTTTTCATTTACTGTAAATTATTCATTTGTGTGCATAGTCTTGATGTTTTTCAAAGGTCACTAAAACACCCATCTACTCACTTACGTACACACACATTCTTTATCTTGCACTGTTTAATGTGTTATTTTGATATCTTGCAACTGAGAGCACGTCCTGTATTATATTGTATTATAATTGCTATAATATTACCCCTACAGTTGAAGGAAATTATTTTTTAATCATTATTTATTTATTGGTAAAAAGTTTTCAAGCTTCAATCAGTGTTCAAATAAAATGATTCAGTTTTTTTTAACATTAACACACTGTGAAAACGATTGGATCGATGACATTGTTACGCCACCAGATGGCGACAAGTGGCTGTTAAAAATATTTGTCATTGAATCGTTCATTCGGGAGATTTGTTCAAAAATGCTGATTTATCCGGTAATAAAACAAGTGAAGTATTTGAGTGAGTCATTGATTAATTCATTCCATTCAGACCAAGTTTTTATTTATATAATTAAACATTTTAAATAGATTGCAGCAATTGACATTTTGTCAGAACCTCTAATAAATTGTTATTTTGTTTAGTTGTTTGTACAGAATCGTGATCTCTTTTTTATTCTCAATTTATCCAGAATCGTGTAGCTACATAGCTCGTGTATGTATCATGTTGTTCTATTTAAAGTCATATGTAGAAAGTAGGGCCGAAAATGACTCAAGCCCAGGGGCCTCCACCGCTCTAAGTCCTGCCCTGACTCTGATGTCGAAGGCCTATAATTAATGTTTAAAATGGGGAATCATTTTCATCAAGACATCAGTAGGAGTATCAGTAATGGCCTTTATTCATAAAAAGATGCCATTAAACAAGAATTTTAAATATCCTGTCTTTATGTTGTTCCTACAATATTACAAAATATATATTAAAAAATGTTTTTAATTGCGATTTATTCGTAATTAATCAGGAAAAAATATGTGATTGATCTAGTTTTTTTTTTAATCAATTGACACTATTTTATTATTATTATTATTATCATTGTTATTATTTCACTCTAATAGTAAAACAATGTAAGCAATTACTACAATTAACAAAATGTAAATAACCCGGCTGTTGGGTTAAATGGTTTCCACATTCAGCAACGAACGGTCCAGTGACAGTCAACACAAAGAAGCTTCTGCACGAGAATACTTTTTGTGCGGAAATAAAACAAAAATAGTGACTTTATTCGACTATTCCTTTTCTTCCTTGTAGGCCTGAAACGAGACTTCAAGAGATTTCCACGACGCATGCGCGAGAATTGCGATCTCCTTCAACTACTTCAGTTAAGTTCTCGCATGCGTCGTGGAAATCTCTTGAAGTCTCGTTTCAGGCCTACAAGGAAGAAAAGGAATAGTCGAATAAAGTCGTTATTTTTGTTTGTTTTTTCGCACAAAAAGTATTCTCATCGCTAGATAAACTTATAGTTGAGCCACTGTTGTCACATGGAATATTTAAACATTTTCTTCATTGACTTTCTGGGCCGCCAGGTTTCATTCCCTTAGGCAGCCTATGTGGTAGTGATCCAGCTCTCAAATTTAACCCTCCTATTATCCTTGGGGTCAATTTGACCCCATTCAATGTTTAACGTCTGTAAATACATAATTTTATTTATTTTTTTTGCTTCAGATTTAATGACTTTTCCTAATTTAATGGGGACAACTCTGTAAACATAAAATTAACCTGCTAATATTTTTTCTAAGTGCTGTACACATTTTGTAGCATCGGTGTTCCTTGGGGTCAATTTGACCCCAGGCTCTTTTAGTTGTATAATAAAACAGAAGAAATATTAAAATTTCACACACATTTGTTTTGGTTGTTTTATTGAGGTCACTATAACATGTTATAATTTGAATTTATAATGTTCATTGTAATTTTACATATTCAATATCATATTCAAAAAACTTCCCTCTGTTTTAGGGCTCTAACCAAACATAACCATATCTGTAGTATTGCGAGAACCACTAGTAGTTCACATGACATGTGATATAATTCTCATCAGAACTAATAGTTCTTTCCTGTGCCATGGGGAGTGGAAAACATCATTTTTGCGAGAACTTTGATGTTTCCCGTGCCATGGGGAGGGGAAAACATAATTTTTTTCGAGATTGACCCCAAACATAACTCGTGTTACTATCCTTGATAAAATAAATAGTTTTTCTTTCCAAATGTTATAGATTACAAAAATCTATACTTAGAAATATTATAAAACAAATAAAACACCAAATATATTCATACTTTTCCAATCTTAGGTCAATCAGTCAGATTTTATGTTGATTTCTAAATTTGTCCATAGTCGTGGAATGGGTATTCTGGATGTATAAGGGGTTAGGTGGGGTGGGGAGGGGGGGTGGCGGGTGGATGTCAACTTAAAAGGTTACTTAAGTAGTCAACAAAGACATAAATTACCTGAGACAAACCTTTGTAAAAAAAAAAATTATATTGTGGAGGTTTAAATTACTGGGGTCAAATTGACCCCAGTAGGTAAAAAATGTTATCAGATTTGAGGGTAACAGGAGGGTTAATCAAAAATATCTTCATGTGTGTTCCGAAGACGAACGGAGGTCTTAGGGGTTGGTACCATAGACATCATATAGAGACTAGATGCCCTATTGGCCGCTGTGGCGCAAGAAATGCGGCCGCCATCTTAAACCGGTCATACTCCTATTTGCGTTGCATAGCAGCAGTAAATGCCAGAGCACTGTGCAGCATATTCCTGCTCAAATCGGCGGACCATCACTCGGGGATTACTTTTCACAAGTAAGATTTAACATTTAACATTACTGTACTATTGTTTGTATTTTGTGAGTAAAATATTCAATGTGTCCTGTATCGTAGCTACGTGTATGACCTTTGCAGCAAAAAAACCTGCGTGAAAATCAGTTCGGTATTCAGTGAGATATGATTAATTAAATGCGCTGACACCTCATTGCACCTGCCAAACAAATTACACTGAGCGAAGCGGGTGACCGGTTTAAGATGGCGGCCCCACGGCTCGTCCGCGCCAATAGGCAGTAGCGGTCGATAGGGCGTCTATCTATATGATGTCTATGGTTGGTTCAGCATGGGTGTTGAAAAGGCTCTCCAATCTGTACTAGATGTATAAAAGAGACACTAATGCCCCCTTGTGGCTAAATGAATATTAGGTTAAGAGATTGAAGACGTGCATTAACGGAGCAGTTTAGTCATTGGGGCGTGGTCTATAGCGCATACAACGAGAAAGTTTGATGGAGTTATGCTGCTTGTTTTGATCGGTTTGACAGAGTGCGTTCATATACCAGTGAGTAATCTTTGTTCAGTTATTGATTACCTCTTGCGAGTTGTATTTCAAGTATTACTATTTTGATGTTAAACCGGTAATTTGATATCTTTTGATGTTACGACGCATGCATTTGTTTATTGCATCGCGGAGATTATCTGAGGTAAATACATGTAAAAGAGAGTTAAATATCTATCTGTGAGCATATAATCTCAAGTTCTAAGTAAAGTTGAGTATGTATATAGGCAGGGGTTAATTTGGGATTTATTATGTGGGGGTGCTCTCCCTAGGGGGGTCCGGGGGCATGCCCCCCCGGGATTTTTTTTTTGAAAAATAAACCATTAAATAGCACTTTCTGGAGAGTTTTGTGCAAAGAAATGGAGAAATTGAGTATTACATGATATGTGACAAACTGCAAGGTTAAGAGCATATACTTTGCAACAGGTATTAGGACATTTAGCATTTACATTACTGTTAATCAGTCATCACTTGATTACACGTTGTAATACCTTGTTATGATATAGTGACCCATACAATGTGCCAAACATAATGTGCCACATGGAGAGACAGTGCAGCATATGACAGTAGCAACAGCTGAGAAGATTTGTGTCTGTGGTGACCAGGTCCACCTCATACAAACTTCCTTCTCCCATTCTCTCTCTTTACTACGACAACACACACACACACACACAAAAAGGCAAAGTTTTGATTTCTTGCCTCATTACACAACCCACGTAAAGTTGATAATTCCGCGAATAACTGCAATTGCAGATTTCAAACGGAGTGCGGACTGCAGCTTTAAAATATAAAAATGATGATAACACTGGTTAGTTTTACAATCAACATTTGAATTTATTTGTGTTTTACCTTTGTAATTTAATTTTTATTTTACATTTAATTTCATACACATTCTTAAAAACAGTACAGAGAACACACATCTATAACTCATCACTCATCTATAACTTCATTAAGTTACTTCCCACAATGGCTGGTATGCAAACACCTCAGTATTAGTCTGCCTTTTCTGCCAACATGTTACAGAGCTAGTCATGCTAAAAATGTCTGGAATATCACCCCACCTTTTGAAGAAGTAAGTCAGTTTCCTCTTCTTGGGTGGATATGCTCCACTCATTTCAATTTATCTCTGAAAGTTGGAGAATAAATGGTTGATTTAATTTTCATTAACCACAGAGCTTGGAGCTAAAAGTAACTTAGGTCTAGCAAGTCTTATATTTCTGTAATTCACACAGATCAAATACAAATATGCTGACTGAATAGATTGCTAGTTCATTTTAAGTAGCCAGCTAACGTTAAATTAGCAGTTCTCTTGGCAGTTTGCTGATAATCCGGTATCTGAAGTAAAATGCTCAAAACATCTCCTGAGAAAAATCACATGGTCAACCTAGTCCTGGTTATTTAATTTTGATTTAGTCTTATTTTCCTTACCTTGTCATTCAAGGCCAGGGAACTTTTTTTGACATTTCTGGAACATCCACATCCCGCGCAACCACGGTCTCCCAGGAACATTCATTATTGCTGCGTACATTTATCCGTGTCAGATGCGCATGCGCGAGCGGTGCGCGATCATGGTCGACTGACAACAAGATTAAGCAGCTGAACAAAAATACGGCCGTGTTCCGATTGTTCTCATCTCAGCTCCGCCGAGACAAAATAGACATGCCATTTGAAAAATCTTTCATTTATTGTCAGAAATATTTTTTCAAAAGCATCACTTTTATCAAATTGAATGTGACATAATTTCCAGTAGGCAACTGACTGGAAACGAGCAGGCTTATGTGCCGGGGCTGAGCCCCGGAGAGCCCCGGCCCAATTTAACCACTGTATATAGGATTATTTATGATAGAATAAGGATATATGATGATTATATCATCTCTGTACGATTGCTTCTATTGAGATCACGTGTCAGAGAACGTGACACCATTTATCTGTGTTATTTGACTCGGTCCTTATGTTACGTAATTCATATTTGCATACCTGTGAGATATTGAGTCATTGCATACATAATATCACTAATAGTAGTAATTAATGGGTACTATTAGCCAAATTTGATGACTCTAGATGTTACAATGTATGGATAACTTAGTACTACAATGCTTACTTATGTTCTTCTGTGCATATAACCATATGAACAATGTTATCTTGAATATGTTATAATTTGAATATTGTTATTTCTATTTCATTTAGAACCACTACTGTTTAACTGTGGCTGCAAATTACCACCCATTAAAGAGATATACGTCTCTGACCGGACGTCTTGCGACTGCTCATTTTCCACCAGAATATTAGATAGTCTTCATTATAAGTGGTCCTTCGAGCCGGATTAGGAGCTGTCACAAGTAAGATGCATCAGAGTGATCCTGATACCAGACCTGGATCTCCTGAGCCCACTGTCAGACCCCGGAGATCAGTGCGTCTACCTAGTTATCTATCAGACTTTGAGGTCACCAGATATCACCCAAGGCTACAGTCATGGGACAGAGCAGACACTTCTTCTCCTGAACTGAGTGAAGATTATGAGCCACCAGGAGCAGCCTCACTCAACATAGCTGCCACCTGCCATGAACACAGACCGAGTCCTCAGCCTTGGCAGCCAATAGAATGGAGCTCTATCAGGGAAGATGAACAGCAGCATAACATCTCCTCTCCTGAGTCGTCATCAGTAGTTTTAGCAGAGTTCCAGCAGCTTAAAGAAGAGAATGAGACGGTTAGAAAAAAGGAATGAGGCTCTAGAATCACAGATGAAACGGCTAGTGGGAAGCAACCAGCCCAGTCATCATTTAACAGGTATGTCCTCACCAATCCCACAGCCTCGTCTTCATCCTCCACAAAGTGCCAGAGAAGCTAAGCCTGTACCCTTACCCCGATCAAAGCTGCCTAAAAAAGTGAATGATGGTTCAGATGATCAGGTCAGACATGACTTCCTTTCCGACTTAGATCAGAGGCTTAAAAGGCTTGAGATGACTTCACAGCAGACCTATTCCAGGTCTATCTCACCTCGATGGTCTTCCCCTCAGAGACCCTCACACCATAGCAGAACAGATGATAGCAGAGGTGTCAATCGTCTCACAGAGCAACGTATCCCTTCCAGCCAAGAGAGCACTTACCGTGGACCAGCTCCCACCATTCCAAACTTTGTGAAGCCAGACCCAAGAGAGTTTTCTCGGTTATGAATCGCGTTGGAGAATATTTTACCAGCTGATGCCACCGAGAGATTCAAGTTTCAGATACTTGTTGACCACCTAAAATTGGAAGAAGCTCTGCTCATAGCAGATTCTTACAGCAACTCCTTGTATCCCTTTTCAGATACTATGGAAGCACTCAATCAGCAGTATGGACAACCCCACCAGCTGGCCCTTCAGAGAATAGCAGAACTTATGGATTCCCCCAACATCATCAGTGGAGATGTGAAAGCTTTCAGGATGTTTGCATTAAGAGTTCGCTCATTAGTTAGTATGCTTCGGCAGTTGGGCAAGAAGGGTTATGTTGAATTGGAGTGCGGATCCCACGTGTCAAGGTTATTGTGCAAGCTACCACATGATCTGCAACAAGCTTCAGAAGGTTTATTTATCCCCACAGAGTATCTATCCCTACATTACTGGATTTCTCAGCCTGGCTAGAGTTCGAGCTGCAGGTTCAAGAAGATCATTCCAGGTTCTCTCTTTCCACGAGTAAGCCAGTAGCCATGAGCAGAAAGGGACAAATTAAGGATTCAAAACGTCCAACCAACCCAACAAGTATATTCCTTGGTACTGAGAAATGCACTGTCTTAAGAGCCATGCCAGTGAAGGATACTGAGTCTAAGTCCAGAGAGAGAAATATCTTCTGTCCATATTGTGATGGATATGATCACTACTTGAATGGCTGTACTAGTTTCAGTCAGTTGAACAGAGATAAGAAAGTGAAATGGATTCAAACAAACAATCGCTGTTGGCGTTGTGGGTGAGGGCACCAAGCTGCAAAATGTAATCTCAGAACTCTTTGCAAGATCTGTAACAGCAGACACTTGTTGGTCCTCCATGAGGTTAATATTCGACCCACCACAAAGACAAATGGTTCCCCTGATCCTGGACCCTCTGAGAGCTGCCTAGTGAACACCACCACAGAGACCTTGTACTTAGATCGACCCACTGGCAGCCGCCAAGTTTTGTTAAAGCTTTGTAAGGTGCTCCTGAGAAATGGCGATCATTGCTTGGAAACGTACGCCATACTAGATGATGGGTCCGAACGTACAATACTCCTTCACTCTGCAGTTCAACAGCTTAAGTTGATGGGTCAGCCTGAAGAACTAGTTTTACGTACAGTACGTCAAGACCGCCACAATCTACAAGGGGCTACTGTGGCTTTTACTGTGTCACCTGTCTTCCAACCTGAGATTTTCTTCAAGATTCACAAGGCCTTTACAGCTGAACCACTCGGACTGGCCGAACATACACATCCAGTCAGTGAGTTACAGAGCAAGTATCGACATCTACCGGGATTACCGCTGCAACAGATTGATTCAGTACAGCCACTCCTCCTCATAGGTTCTGACTATCCACACCTCATTACACCAGTTGAACCAGTCCGGCTAGGCCCTCCAAATGGACCTGCTGCCATCAGGACCCACCTGGGTTGAACACTGCAGGGTCCCACTCAGGAAATTAAGCATGGTCTCTCAGAACAACAGTGTCTATTCACTTCTACTTCCTTTTCCCCTACTGACCTGTATAATCAAGTGAAGAGATTATGGCAATTAGATGTGCTTCCGTATCGCAGTGAGAAACTCATCACTCGATCCAAGCAGGATCAAGAGGCCATCGCTTTACTTGAGTCAAAGACGACTAAAGTTATGGTAGATGGAGTTGCGCGATATGCCACTCCGTTGCTCCGAGTGAAGAACATGCCCATACTGCAAGCCCCAAAGGATAGTACCCTGCCTTGTCTCAGAGGAATAGAAAGGAGGTTAGCCAAAGATCCAACTCAAGCAGCATCTTACAGGGCAGAGATGAAGAGGTTGGAGGAGGAAGGATATGCTTCAGTGATATCTCCAGAACAGGTAGAACAGACAATTGAATCATGGTATATCCCCCATCATATGACTCAGCACAATGGAAAGAACAGAGTCGTTTTCAACTGTTCCTTTCAGCACAGAGGGAAGAACCTGAACCAACTGCTACTTCCCGGTCCTACATTAGGCCCTACCCTGATGTCTGTTCTGCTGAGGTTCCGTGAGCACACCGTGGCTTTAAGCAGTGACATCAGGGGAATGTTTCATCAGGTGCGTCTACTGCCAGAGGATCGCCCTCTGTTACGCTTCCTGTGGAGAGATCTCAAGAGAGAAGAGCTTCCCCAAGTCTATGAGTGGCAAGTCCTTCCCTTTGGGACGACATGCAGTCCATGTTGTGCAATTTTTGCCTTTACAGAAACACATCATGGATCATAGTCAACCAGGAGAAGATGTCCGTGAAAGCATTGAGAAATCCTTCTATGTGGACAACTTCCTCCAAAGTTTCAGTTCTGAGGAAGAAGCAGAGTCACTGGTGATAAAGTTGCGAAACCTCTTAGCTACAGGTGGGTTTAATTTAAGACAATGGGCTAGTAACTTCCCTAATGTTCTGAGCCATGTCCCATCTCATGCAAGGTCCACCAGTGTTGAATTGTGGCTGACACAAGGTCAACCAGATGCTCAAGAATCCACACTTGGACTACACTGGCACTGCATATCGGACACACTGTCGTACAAGTACCGTCCCATTGACTACTCAGTCCCCACAATGCGCAACATTTATAAGGTCTTGGCTAGCCAATATGACCCATTGGGTTACATTGTCCCTTACACTACCAGAGCTAAAATATTAGTACAGCGACTGTGGGACAAGAAGAGGGAATGGGATGATCCCCAACTACCAAGTGAGTTACTCCACGCCTGACAGGCATGGGAATTGGAGTTGCCAGACCTCCAACTCATCTCTCTCCCCAGGTGTTATGTTACTGCAGAGTTAGACAACACCCAATGTCTAAGAGAGATACACATCTTTTGCGATGCCTCAGAGCAAGCCTACGGCTCCATAGCCTATCTACGGACACAGAGTTCCCAGGGAGACATAGAAGTAGCTTTCCTGACTGCCCGTTCAAGAGTTTTCCCAAAAAAGCGGCAGTCAATCCCTCGTTTGGAGCTGTGTGCTGCCTTAACTGGAGCTCAGCTGTCTAAACTTCTGAGGTCAGAGCTTAGCATTCCAATCCAGCATGTCACACTCTAGTCTGATTCAACTACTGTGCTAACCTGGATCCAAGCTGACTCATGTAGATTTAAGGTTTTTGTTGGAACGAGAGTCGCAGAGATACAGGAATTGACCGACCCAGGGGCTTGGCATTATGTAGATTCCAAAACAAATCCAGCCGATGACATCACACGTGGCAAAACCTTGGCTGAGTTGTCCAAGCCAAGCCGGTGGAACCAGGGTCCACCTTTTCTCCTTCTGCAACCAGATCAGTGGCCTCAGAGTCCACTTCTCCATCTACAGAGGGAGGATGAGGAGGTGAAACGAGCTACTTTTTGCGGGCATACTGCTCCAGCTATAAATCCAGCGTTGCCTGATTGTGGTCAGTTCCAGTCCTATGAGAATTTGCACCATCCAGGAGCAGAACGTGTATTCGCAGAAGTGCGACGTAAATACTGGATCTTAAAGGGCAGGGAAGTTATTCGGCAACATCAAAGATCTTGTTTAGGCTGTAAAACGTTGAGAGGTAAGCCAAGCACTCAGAAGATGGCTGACCTTCCCCCATCACGACTGCGCTTATTGCAACCTGCCTTCTACTCAACGGGGGTAGATTGCTTTGGACCCTACCTCGTTAAAATTGGACGGAGGAATGAGAAACGATGGGGGCTTATATTTAAGTGTCTGACAACACGAGCTGTGTATTTAGACATCCTCAGCAACATAGACACTGACTCATTCTTAATGGCCTTCAGACGATTCATCTCCCGTAGGGGGAAGCCATTTGAGATCATCTCAGATCATGGGACGAATTTTCGGGGTGGTGATCGAGAGTTACAAGAAGCTTTCTCTGCACTTCACCCAACATTAAAAGAGCAGTTATCCAGCCAACAGATTCGATTCAAGTTCAATCCCCCTGGTGCTCCACACTTTGGAGGCTGTTGGGAAAGGGAAATTCGATCCCTTAAAACTGCCCTCTGTGCTACTATAGGAGATCAGATTGTAACAGAGGAAGTCCTACGAACTGTACTTGTTGAGATTGAGGGCATTCTCAATTCTAAACCCCTCGGTTATACCTCGTCTGATGTAGCTGACTTGGACCCAATCACTCCTAATATGTTGCTAATGGGGCGGCTGGACTCATCCTTACCTCAAGTGGTGTATCCACAATCAGAGATGCTGAGTAGAAGACGGTGGAGGCATAGTCAGATTATGGCAGACCACTTCTGGAAACATTTCATCCGCAATTACCTACCAGGACTTCAGTCACGCCAAAAATGGCACAGAGAGTCAGGAAACTTAACACCTGGAACTATTGTCATGATAGTTGACCAGCAGCTCCCTCGGGCTCTGTGGCCAGTAGGGTTGCGGCGGTGAGGAAAATTTCCCACCGGTTAATCGACGTGTGACAACACCGGTAATCCCGGTGTCACCGTGGGGGGCGGGGCGGGCGCCGTTAAATAGCTTTTACAGAGCTGCCAACTCTCACGCATTGGCCGTGAGACACACGCATTTGATTGCTTTCACACGCTCTCACGCCACACCCCCGATTTCTCACGCATGAAGTGTCAACCTGGCCGGTCAAATGCCTGGAAGATGAGTGTATCTATCTATATATCTACCTGTTGAGCCACTCGTGATCGACTAGTTATACCGCAAAATAGTTTAAAATCTCCTGGAATCTAGAGCGAGCGCGCACGCGAGACAGAGATTGTGCTTCAAACCGCGTTGTGCTTCAAACCCCCCCTAAACTCAAAAGTTGGCAGCTCTGGCTTTTAAATGCGTGCGCGTTATACTTTCACTTTTGAAATAAGCTTTTCTGTAATTTGACTCGTTCTCATCTCCACACGTGCTAAATGGAATCCTGATGCTTGCTGATCTGTGACGTGACTGGCTCTTGGCACGCACTGCGCAGTTCAGTTTTTAATTATAATGTATGCTCTCTTCTGAACTAAATAATTGATAATTATTATTTTTAATTAATTCAAATAAATATTTTAGCAAAAACGAATACTTTTAAAAAGTCAAGACATCGCGGTGTCACGGTGGGAAAGTGATGTCACCGGTGATGGGGCTTAAAACCGGTAACACCGTCAACACCGTCTATCGCGGCAAGCCTAGTGGCCAGTTGGACAAGTTACTAAAGTTTTCCCTGGAGAAGATGGTAGAGTCAGGGTGGCCGAGGTTGACGTAAAGAACAAAATCTACCTTCGCCCAATTTCCCGTCTTATCAGCCTCCCTAATCTGCCAGACTGATTACCCTTACTATTGTGCCCAAATTGCGATTGCCTTTTTTAAGGTACACATTTACAGAGCAAATGTGGGGGCGGCTGTTGAAAAGGCTCTCCAATCTGTACTAGATGTATAAAAGAGACACTAATGCCCCCTTGTGGCTAAATGAATATTAGGTTAAGAGATTGAAGACGTGCATTAACGGAGCAGTTTAGTCATTGGGGCGTGGTCTATAGCGCATACAACGAGAAAGTTTGATGGAGTCATGCTGCTTGTTTTGATCGGTTTGACAGAGTGCGTTCATATACCAGTGAGTAATCTTTGTTCAGTTATTGATTACCTCTTGCGAGTTGTATTTCAAGTATTACTATTTTGACGTTAAACCGGTAATTTGATATCTTTTGATGTTACGACGCATGCATTTGTTTATTGCATCGCGGAGATTATCTGAGGTAAATACATGTAAAGGAGAGTTAAATATCTATCTGTGAGCATATAATCTCAAGTTCTAAGTAAAGTTGAGTATGTATATAGGATTATTTATGATATGATAAGGATATATGATGATTATATCATCTCTGTACGATTGCTTCTATTGAGATCACGTGTCAGAGAACGTGACACCATTTATCTGTGTTATTTGACTCGGTCCTTATGTTACGTGATTCATATTTGCATACCTGTGAGATATTGAGTCATTGCATACATAATATCACTAATAGTAGTATTTAATGGGCACTATTAGCCAAATTTGATGACTCTAGATGTTACAATGTATGAATAACTTAGTACTACAATGCTTACTTATGTTCTTCTGTGCATATAACCATATGAACAATGTTATCTTGAATATGTTATAATTTGAATATTGTTATTTCGATTTCATTTCAACCACTACTGTTTAACTGTGGCTGCAAATTACCACCCATTAAAGAGATATACGTCTCTGACCGGACGTCTTGCGACTGCTCATTTTCCACCAGAATATTAGATAGTCTTCATTATAATGGGGGTGAGTAATTAATGACTTAATTTTCATTTTTGGGTGAACTAACCCTTTAAGACCCAACGACTAATCAATTAATATTTATAAATTAACGAATTATAAAAAATATAAATTAATATAAAATCTTATAATTTTTATAAGTTTCTTATAATTTGGCTTTTGCTGCATTACCCTATAGTTTATTTTTATTCTTTTTACAAATGTAATCGACATTTTCGTAAGTGATAGATGTGTTGGGATATTTAACATGTCATTTTAATTATATTATGCTGAAATGACTCAAAAAAAAAGATTCGTTCGAGTCAGTAAAATGATCCGAACTTCCCACTACTAGTTTATACCCCCTGACTCCATTTTGTTCTGCATATATGTTGGTCATTGTGCTCATCAGCTCAAACGTCTGACTTGGAACACTGCTTGAAGTTGCCGTGTGGTGTTAGTGGCTCAGGGGGGTCAGTGGTGGGACTTTCCCACATTGTTTCTACTGGGGTAAAGTGGGTGTGACGACGCCACTGAATATCACTCTTGATGTTTGTAAAAGGATCATCACCAAGTACTGGTTCTACATCTCCCTCATGCTCATAATCTTCTCTGTCTTCTTGATGCTGACTCCCCTCTCAATCTCAATTTCTTCCCCTACTAGTGGCTCATCTCTGTCCTCCCCTGAAATTATTACCAAAAACTGTCCCTTACAAACAACTTCATACAAGTTTTATATTGTAGTTTATTTTTACAGGACAGAAATGAAACTGTATATCCAATAAAACAATATTCAATACATTTAGGGCCGGCTAACTAACTATCCCTAATTTTCATTCTACACTTACCAATTTTTGGAGATCTAGCATTATCTGCATTTCCATCTCTATCTTCCTCATCACTCCACATAAAGTCAACATCTGAGATATTTCCATCAGCAATATGTTCAAGCACTTCAAGAACTGTATATTCTGCATATTAAATAGTTAAAAAATGTATTAGTACTGTGATATAGATTTCTTTTTATATAAGAAATGTCAATCAGCATTACTGGAAATGTGATTTCAGAAACAGGTGTTTGAACTATTGAACCATTCTAATGGACAGACACATTTGAAAAAAATCCTGATTTAAAGCTTGCAATTCTACAAATTATTTTTTAACTTTAATTAATACGTTCAATCCTTCTATTTTACAGACAAAACAAACATATACACAAATTTGAATAAACCATAGAAAATGTTGTTTACTTCTGTGTCTGGAGTGAAGTGCTGCCATGCTTCTCTTCAATGTAGTGTTTTTTTTTTTAAATTACCACATGCAGAGCTTCACTGCCATTTGATTGGATGACAAACGTCCAATCTCATGGACTGCAGGCTTTAAACTAGGTGAAATGCTCCAGAAGTGGAAACAAAAGGGCTGACATGTGATGTCCACTGTAATGGACGCAGGGTTAAAGGTTGCACTACAGAACGCTCAAAATACGGAACGAAAGAGCGCTACTCATTTGTGCAACCAATGAACGATTCATTTACGACAGTTAGAATGTTTTCCTATCCACAAATGACAAGATTTACTGTAACACAAACTGCAACTATGGTATTTTGGCAGAAATGTGGTATATAATATATAACACACACACACACACACACACACACACATTCTTTTAATTGCACTTTGTTCAATGTGTTATTTTGATATATTCTTGCAACTGAGAGCACTTCCTGTATTATATTGTCAAGTCAAGTCATCTTCATTTATATAGCGCTTTTAACAATGGATTGTTTCAAAGCAGCTTTACAGAGATAAACATATAATTTAAGGTAACAGAGATTGTATTTGAGATTTGATTATTGTACATTATTATAATTGCTGTCTAATATTACCCCTACAATTTTAACTAAGCTAAGCATGTTATATGAATTTCTTTTAAATTGCTAGAGTTTTAAATTACACCTATAGTGATCTTTAAAATGCCATGATAATGAGAGAGAAAATTCTTATTTAATTTTCTTATATATTTTACTCTAAAATAGTCAGTGATGGGAGGTAGTCATACTGCAAGTCAGCCTAACACTGCCTACATATACTATACAGTCTGGAGATGTATACGATCTATACAATATCTCAGCACTTACCAAGAACAGTTTTTTGAAGATTCATACACTCGTTATAGATTTTGCTATTTACGTGTTATAGAAATCATTTGTTGTGAGTGCAACCTTACAAGGTCTTTGTATGTTTTTCAATATTTTTTCAGGTAAAGAAGTTTTTATCATAATTTTCCAAAGACATGTGTGCATTGCAATAAACACATGATAAATAACTTTTTTAAATCATTATTTATTTATTGGGAAAACGTATTTCAAGTTTCAATCAGTGATTCCGCTTTTACATTGTTACGCCACCAGATGGCGACAAGTGACTGTTAAAAACATTGTTTGTCATTGAATCGTTCATTCAGGAGATTCGTTCATAAATGCTGATTCATCCAGTACTTTCATAACTTTCATCGAGACATCACTAGCAGAATTAGTATCAGTGGAATTGGCATTTATTCATTAAAATATGCAATTAAACAAGAAATAAAAATATACAGTTATGTTGTTACTACATTCATTTTACTCACATAAAAAATGTCTGATTAATTTATTTAAAAAAATGTTTACAGTCTATGGTAATTTTACAATTAATGTTGGGTCATTTAACATCGTTGGGTAATTTCTAGTAATAACCATAATATTTAATATAGGTTTATTAATATGGTTTCATTCCGCAACCAGGCAGTTTAAATTTTAACGGTCCATTGACAGTCAACACAAAGAAGCTGCTGCAGCCGTTATTACGAAAGGTAAGTCATATCGTCTTTTTATGTATTACTTATAACATTAAGCATTATTGTGTAGTGAAACGTTGAATATATTCTAAAACTGATCTTTTTTATTTGTGAGGGTTTAAGGGGCGATTTCAGATTCCGCCTCTTTTCGTACAGGTCTACAATTTAATGAATGTTGTTAACGTGAATGTAGGCATGCATGCAACTTACAGGAGTAGCTGAAACATCCAGTTATAGTGTTTTTTTCTGATTAAGCTATGACAGCTTTTGCCTTTATTTTAAATGTTATACTTATGTTTTAGACAAATGGATTAATTTGTGAAGCAAAGACTAAAACAATCGAACCTCTGCCATTGAATTGAAGCATTTCAAGGGGAGTAAGCTTTTGAAATAAATTATACACAAAATAGTTATTTTTAAGGACTAGTTTATGTTTCTGTCATTTTTATTTTTTCTGCTTCATTGGAACACAGAGGAAGGAGTGGATGAAAGTTTTATGCTGCTGGATGACAGTGGTTCTCGACTCTGGTCCTGGACTATCTCCAATAGTACACATTTTGGATGATGTCCTTATCTGACACCCATTTCCGGTCTTGCAGTCTCTACTAACAAACTGGTGAGTTGAATCATGATTAGAGAGACCAAATGTGCAGTGATGGGACTACTCCAGTACCAGGTTGTTTGGGAAACACTGGGCCGGGGTACATTTAATTCTTAAGGCCCTTGGCTTGCACACTGAGTCCGAAATTTTCATATGCGTTTTTTTGTATTCGTGATTTGGTGGCCAACATGACATCATGACTTTTGCGTAAACAGACACGCCACTTTCAAGTCAAGTGGCGTGTTATCTATACGCATTTTGAGATATCCGCGTGTATGCGTGTATGTCTACGCCATTAATGTTCAAGTGATTCCGCGTATATGTACACGCCATTAAATTTCCGAGCGAAACGAAGCAAAATGTAGATCTACATCTGGGGAGCGATATTTTTTTTCCCTAGGATGGCAGGGGAAGACTCATAAATGCTATTAACCCCAGTGACGGGTAGGTTTAGGGACGGGGTGGAGGTAGGTCATATATTTATATATACAGTAATAACGTTAAGTCAACTGCGTTCATAAACACGCTGAAAAGCGATTGTGCGTGTTGATAGCACGCCAAAAATGGAAATACGAATTGGCGTGTCATACACACGCAATTTTATGAGATCAGTCTGTGGTGGCTCTGAATTGTCAAAACACCATTCAAACTGCTTGCTATGGATGCGAAAAACGCATAAAATCAAACCCGATCCGATTTTTTTAATGACGAACGAAAGTTTCGAAAGCTATTCGTACCATTAAACATGCCTTTTATGGAATAGCTGGTAAGTTCAAATAACTATAAAACATGGAAATATTTCTTGACTGTTGATTTTACATGGGACATATTAAAAACAAACAAATAAATTTCCTAGGTTTCCCAAATGTTATCGGTGCATTGGACTGCACCCATGTGCGTATTAAGTGTCCGTCTGGTCCTCATGAAGCGGACTTTGTGAATAGGAAATCAGTACACAGCATCAATGTACAGGTACGGTCCCACTGAGATGATATTGAAGGCTATGCTCTAGCACTGAGTGTCCTGTACTAAGCTGGGCACCAGTGTTTAGTTCATTGCAATTCAAATGAAGTGACCTACAGGTTTAATTTATTTTAGATGATTAGTGATGCAGATTGCATCATCACAAATGTAGAGGCCAAATGGCCAGGCTCTGTGCATGACTCCAGAATCTTTAGAGCCTCACCTCTCTACCAGCAACTAGCAAGAGGTATGCTAGTAATCACTTAAATCGCAAAAAGTCTTAAAAAAAAAAAAAACTACATTATATATTTATATATATTCTTTCTGTCTATGCAGGAGAATTCTCAGGAGTTTTGCTGGGAGACGAGGGATATACCCATGCCTGCCTTACCTCTTGACTCCCTATCAGGAGCCCCAGACAGAGGCACAGCACCGCTACAACATTGCCCATGCACAAGAGGTCGTATAGAGATGGCATTTGGGCTGATAAAGTCAAGGTTTCAGTGCCTGAAGCACCTCAGAGTGACTCCACCTAGGGCATGTAACATTGTAGTTGCTTGTGTAGTGCTCCATAACATTGCTTGTCTGAGGAGAGAGGCAACCAAGGATTGTTGAAGAGGAAGACTGGGGCAATGAAGCAGTATTGGAAGAAAACGAAACAGGCAGACTTATACGAGACACATATGCAAATAATTACTTTGCTTAATATGGTCTAAACCATGTGTCGCCTTTAAAGTTTTCCACTGGCCCCTCAACTTTCTCCTTAGTTGAACAAACACAGAGAAGTCAAAGTATTTAATGTGATTTGTCTTTATTCAGAGTGAATCTGCCTGTTTGGGGTGAAAAAACACAAATAAATGTTGTGGAAAGTGATCAAAAAGGTAATGGTTTTTTTTTCTTTTCCTTTTTAAAAAATGGTAGTTCTAGTTGCATTTTTCTGTAGCTGTTGAATTTCCAGCTCCAACTTCCTCATCTTCAGTTTTTTATACTGGATGTCGATATCAATCGCTTCCATTTGTTTAAGGAGGTAGCGTTTATACACTCCTTTTATGTTTTCTGGGTTCTGTAGCAACATAGATTTAAGTTATTTCATTGAATACTCTTGTCACAAGAGTTTTCATTTCGTAATACTCACTTTGTCACACGTGGTCCCAGACTGAGAGGGCTCTAGAACAGTGTCAGCATCCTGAAAACACATTATGATCATTTTATCACACAAGGACACTTTTTAATATTCAATACAGTATAGCATGGAACCTGTGAGTACCTCAGGCCTCCTTGAACATACAGACACAGTCTCCTCATCCTCCTCAACTGATGGGCCTTCTCCCTGTGACCACTGATTAAACTCAGTTAAACTCATTAGTTTAAATGACTGATTTAAAAGGTCTCATACTCACAGGCAACATGATGTCTGGTGGATCCATAAAGCATACAGAATCTTGATAGAAAAAATTGTGTTTTTTTTACCAAAATGCACCATTACAGTAGCACAAGTACCTCTACGTAACATTACTGCTATGATGTACTTAGGCTTACAATGCCTAAGGAAGGAGGAAATCGGTTAGTCAGGAAGGAATAATGATAATAAAACACACACACACCTTTTATATACTCACTCCTTATACTACGTGATCTCATTTTAGATGATGTCCCCCCCTCTATTCCCTCAAGGACGGGCCTCCCTTTATTAATTTCCAAAGCCAGCTCCTCTGCAGGAGTGAAGTCTTCTTTTTGGTCGCTGCAATTAAAAAAAATAATTAAAAAAACCTGAATAGTTGTAACTTCAAGCTGGCATTGATTACATATCTATATTAGATTTACTTACCATTCTGAACTATATTTTTATATTTTATTTTCACCTGCTGCCAGGTTCTTTTTCCTTCACTTAAGTTGCTGCTGCGTGAAAGCAATTAACGTTACTGTTATTCACACACAAACTTTGCAATGTATTGTGCCACACATTCAATGTTGATAAAGTATTTTAAATAGTTTACACCGCTACTTAAGCATTGAGACCATCAGCAATTTCCTGCCAACCTTTCTCTTCCGCTTTATTTATTGATGCTATATTGCCTTTTTTGGTGATGATATCTTTAAATTCTTTATATGTTTCCAATAGCAAACGCTGTTCCGTTGCCGTGAACATCGCTGCTCTATCTTTTCCTTTTGTTGCCATTGTAGCCCACAGTAAATCGATTGACCCATGCTCGACTTTTCAGGACTTTTAAACAATGGCGTGCACGCGCAATTATCTAGACTATTTAAACCTGACTCAAATTAGTAAGATCACATGATCCTCAACTTACTGTTATGGAACCAATTTAAGCGCGGATGTTTAGCTCGGCTCATAAATCTGGCCTAAAACCGTGCAGTGTGAACTCGACATTAGGAGACTGAGCCTTCTGGTACTGCAGTACCTCAGCAGCTTCAGGTTGTCGGAGTCTGTGAACTCTACAAACTCCTTGTAGAGCTCACATCTCTTTGCACTGAAATGAGAGAATAATTTTGAGTTTAGTAAGTGGTCTCAGATTGCTCATGGTATAAACGCCACCCTCCCCATGAAGTCTAATGGAAACAAACAATCAAATTATACTTCAAATACATTTTTCTGTCATTTTAGGTAGTTTTTATAATTCTTATTTAAGTTTAAATGTTTTAGTTTAAATGTTTTTAGTGCGTTTTTTAAAATAAGTTTGATCTCAATTCGTTATTTGATTCTATAAAATCGGGAATGTGACGACATGATTGACAGCTTCTCTCAAAGAAATAGTGTAGCGTCTGGACCAATCAGACACACACAAATTAATCATTATATTTAATGAAGAATCCGACAAAATCACTCTTCCAACAAAGTTCTATGAAACTTCCCCCACAAATGAAGCCTACCCACTGGCAGAACCTGGTGCCCTGTTACAGGACACAGTAAGACTGATAACAAGCTTTACGACCCAAAGGAATTTCCAGAGAGTTGTGACACTCTTAATTCTTGCTGAGAAGAAGAAATGAACCCTTTTAATCCAATGCTCCGGAAATGTACATTTCTATTAATTAATTAATAACCAATATTGAGTGTTCACGGGATGAGCCGAGTAATTGGTTGTAATGCTAATGTAGCTACATCAAGTTAACCCGATTAACTGATCCAAATATTCATAATCCATTATAACATGTTATGATTGTTTATTAATATTTCATAGAGCTAGTTTGCTACAATAGTCACTGAGGCACCAACGGACTTTTTTGGGGGATTTTCAGGAGGAGATTGGAGCTTCAACTTTAATTTCAACTCTAATTTCATAACTGTTTATTTCACACAGTAAACTTTGTACTAACCGTTTCTGCGAGAGTGATGGCGGGCTCCACTTCCCGCTCACTACTGCGCAGAAGCAGGTCCCAAATGTCAGCGGCATATTAGGACTTTGGCGGCTTCACTTTTCACCAATGGAAGAAAGTGAAGGGGCGTCGTCCATCTTTTTTTACAGTCTATGGTTTTACCCATTTGTCAGCAAGCTCCCTGCCATGCTTGCTTAGCCTGTCACTTTGGTTCTGACTTGCTCTGCCCCAAAAAATTACATCTTGCAGCTGTATGTATTAATACTTTTTGTTTGTCAACATAAATGACGTTATCAGGATGAGTATTTTGGGTGGAGAATCCCCTCAATGGTCTCTTTTGAACTTGTGACACGTGTAGTGAGGGGGAACTCTCTGTTTCTCATATCGGTATTCTGACAAATTGCAATCCTGAATACCTTTCTCTTTACCGTGCTAAAGGCCCGTTCACACCTAGTATGATAACTATAATGATAAAGATATCTTTTTTAAAAAATCATTCTAAATATAAAAAGAAGAGCAGAGTCCCCACCACAACTATAACGACACAGAAACAATATCTTGGAATAACTTTCAGATTTTTTTTCCAGCTAATGAACAATAAAAACATTGACAGCCAATCAGAATCCATTCCACTTGACAGAGCTCCAGCATTTAAAGTGGCAGACGATAAAACTGCAGTAAATGCTTAGAATGAACAGTGTTATCGTTCATTGGTGTGGACGCTAATATAGTTACAATTATAGTTATTGTTTTTGGTGTGAATGGGCTTTAAAAGTACTGGGTCTGCATTTACTTTTTGGCTTTTTACAGTGCCTTTCAACTCTCTCTGTTCATGAGCATCTAAAAAGAATCAATGACACAAATTAAAGTCAAGTCAAAATGTATTTCTATAGCACATTTAAAAGCAACAGAGTTGCACAGTGTGCCGTACAATAAAACATTGAGCATATAAAAAGGAAGCATAAAAAGAAACCATGCAGCGTACAAAATATAAACACATAAAACAAAATACAATAAAAAACAAAACAAATTAAACAATACAAAAATGCATTAAAATATTAATATTTTTCTAAAGTTTGGAGGTCTGTAGCTATTGACTGTAGAAAGTTGTCGACCTCTGTGCACGGTACCACGCTTGAGCTATTCACTGAGCTCCTGAGAGCGACACATTCTTTCACAAATGTTTGTAGAAGATGACTTGTCTTGACTTTTAAAACAAAGCAAATGTGTGTGTGATGACTTGATGACTTCTTTCCAGTCTTGCAGTCTCTCATGTTCTTGCTCAGACGTGGACTCTGAGTTCCTGTCAGGATGGAGTTGGACTTCAGGCTTCGGGTCGAGTCTCGAGCTCAGAGCTCTCAGCAAGTATGTTATTTCCTATCCAATACAAAGATTATATGAATAAGTCAAGTCATGAATGATTTTTTAAGCTGATTTAGAACAGAATTTAATTCTGTTTGCATCACTGATTCTTTTATTTTCCTGTTTATTACCGTGAATCTGTATTGTATAAAGCGCTATATAAATGAAGGTGACTTGACTATAACAAGAACATTACAATGAACACAAATTTGAAAATCTCACTACAAATAATCCAGAGTTGAAGACAAAAGGTAATAATCCTACTCTCTGTTACACTTCCTCACACCTGAAACTGATCGAGTGAATCTCCTGAACTTCTCCAATCTACTGTAGATCATTACTAATCCATTTATGTTGTAACATCTGCTCTAACGTCGGGCGTTTAGTTGGATCCCGGGCTAGACACTGGCTAATCAGATCCCTGCATTCTGTACAAATTTGAATAAGGAGAGAGCTGGTTAGTCATGACCATGTGACCTGGCATCTATGAAAACAGCATCTAAAACATGATTAATATACTGCAAAATGTTACTTATCTTTACTTTAAAAGTGAAGTATGTCGTTTCTGCGACACTAGTGGCAGCGAGCGGAATAAATGACAAAATAAAGCATACTTTCAAAAAACCTTGCAAAGGCCCCTTCCGTGCATCACGTCTTCCCCGACTTAAACATCACAAACGCAGCTCTTACTGGTTCATGTTTCAGGTCCAACATATTAGGAATACTTTTAGCTGTGTTGCATTTGTCTTTATGAAAATGTGTCTTTCTGAACGGGTGCATGATGATGCTGTATGGTATTGAAGCATGCTTTGTAGCGCGTAGCATCACAATGCTCTGTTCACTTTGACGTGTTCATGACCTGTTTAATCTTTGAAGGTATAAATGCAGTGAATTTTGGCTTTCACTTCTGTAACTAAAGCTGCATTTCTTTTCCCATGGCTCCGCCTGCTACAGTAGCGACGCCCCAAACTCTACTATACGTTGAGCTATATATAAAAAATCTTGCATACTTCACCTTTAACTGTTTCTGTACAAAGCCTTTGCTTTATGTGTGTGTTTATCAATGTATCAATATTATTCACTTACTTTTGGATAAGGTGGGGTTCAGAAATGTAACTTTGGCTTGTGTGATTTTTCTTCTATTGCGAAAAGGAGAACATCCGTTCATCATCTTGTACAACAACACTCCTAGAGACCAGACATTTGCTGGGACGGCGTGGAATCGAGGTTCTGTCAAGACTTCAGGTGGGCAGTAATCCGGTGCTCCTGTAAGCAAGACATTTGCACATTGTTGAGCTTTTTTTTTAAACATCAAATAATTAGTAAGTCACTACATTCAGGTTTCCACACTCCCAGAATGCTCACCAATGTAAATGTTGCTCTCGTAGCCATCTCTACTAAACAGCTGACCGCAGCCAAAGTCTATCAGCTTGAGCTGTACCGGGTATCTCTTCAACAGGAAATTCTGCGCATGGATGTCATGGTGAAAAACCCCATGATGGATGCAGTGTTGCACTGCCAGCACAGCCTGTCGCATGAGGAACCGTGCTGTTGGTTCATGCATTTGATGATTACGAGTGATGAAGTCCAGCAAGATATCGTAGGGTTCAGGATACTCCATAACCAGAGTGAATTCTTTAGGATGTTCAAACCACTCGTATAGTTGTATGACGAAGGGGCTTATGGGTTCTCGCCTCATCATCATCAGCAGCGCCACTTCTGTAACGAGAGGTTCGGGATGCCCAGGCTAGAGAAAAGTAGCAGACAGAAGGTTAGCAGGGTAAAAATCTGAAGAAAATATTTTTCTTTGATCTTTTTAGTAATCTTATCTAATAGTAATCTGCACTTGAACAACTCAATACATATTCAGCTTTTGGCCAACTTACAATATTAAGATAACGATTGTTGTCAATCTTGCGAATCCGCTTGATGGCAACCTGCAAAAAAAACAACCCAGTTTCAATAACAGTATTCAAGCACTAAGTATTAAACCATCTGTGAATTGTTTTAAATATGTTTTGATGCATGCAAGAGCAAAATGTTTGTACAATTCGGTAAGATTGACCTTTTTGCCATCAAATTTGCGTGTTCCCTGGTACACCCTGCCAAATCCTCCGGATCCAATCATCTTTATAACGCTATAGAGAGACTCAAAGGACTCTGAAAAACAAACAGAAAAATATTAGTTTGCTAGATAATAATATTATAATGGGGGAAATATTATTAATGTTCTCTGAAAACAAGCCTTATTTTTAGTGGAAATCAAGATCATACTGTTTAGAATAATGCTGGAGAATAATGAGTGGCGATGTACCATTATTTGTCTTGACGCCGGAGTGATCAGGAGCAGGAGATGATGGATCAGGATCAGGCTCTGGCTCCAGATCTGCTGGAGGAACAAAAGGCTCCACAACATTCACAGCACTACAGTGGCAACAGCAGCAGAAAACACACTTCACAGCCTTCCAGAGCCTGTAGAGGAAACAACCCGCTCCTTTCTTCCTAGATTCTGTAGCTTTCTCTGAAATGAAGAACAACAATTGAAAACACAACTATTAGAAACATGATCTCTGACGTCAAATTAAGCAATAATTACATCATTTACATTTCACTGTTAAATTCTTATCTGTAATGTAACAAATCCAAAGTAACGAAATATTCCCACGCTACCCGCCTGACTTCTGCTTAATGCCTGCATACATTTCCCAAAATCTTATTTCACGATATTAATATTCATTGTATTTCACAATTATCACGATATAGTTATTTTTCTTATTTATCTGATCTTCTATTGAAAAGAAAACATACATTTCCAGGCTTCATTTGCTCAACTCTGGCACATGTGGCTCAGTTCTGGTAATGGCAAAGATCATATGGGCCATATCTTAAAATATATTTACATTAGATTATACATTGACTTTTATTAAATGCATAGCAATGTCTTATTTATATAATAACCGACTCTGTAACACTCGGCACGACAGCCATTTTGACAATTGTGCGTGTATTTGACAATTCAAGAGCAATAGAAATAGAATTCTATTCTGGATCGTTTGCTGAGACGCGGCTTTCTGTGCGCGTGTTTCTGGTGTGTGTCAGACAGAGCAAGTACCATCGAGTTCATCGCTTATTGAGAACGTTTTGGTAATATTTCCATTAAATTGTGAAAATGTCTGGAAAACTGGTTAAAAAAAATGTTTTCTTGGTTAAAGGAACTCTATTTTATAATTTGCATTATGGGAACGTTACTTTTGAATGTTCTGAAAAAGTTAGACGAATGTCCAATTAAAATACGTATATATATATATTTTTTTTAATTCAGAGAAATTTTGCTGAGCAACAGTAAATGTGACCGGACATTAACAGGTTAAAAACGGAAATATTTGCATGAAATAGCTAAATGTCTCTCTGTAGACTTGACTCTGCCCAGCCTTATTTCAGCCTCACCTGTTGAGCTCTTGTTCACAGGAGAAGCCTCCATGGCACCCTGAGCAGTTCGGCCATTTGAAGTCTCTGTTGGCTCGACAGGAACTTGCCCGGGCAGCGGAGGGCACAGCAACCCTTCCAGGCTGTGGGACCTGGACAAACAGCTGCAACTGTCCTGCTGGTTTGGGCTCTCCGATCCATCGCCACTCCTCCTCCATTCCACGCTGTACGAGCCTCTGCTGCTCAGACTCAACGACTCTCTACAGAACCAGCGCTCCACATTGACCTCAGAGAGGGACAAAGCTGATGATGACATGATGCCCGGAGAACAATCTGTGGAAGCAGTTCTCCAGGATCTGGAGCGGCCTGAGGCTGGAAAATTTCACACATCAAAAACTGTTTCTTTTTTTTTTATGTAATATGAATAATCAATGTCAGTGGTCACATCAAAGTGTTAGTTGGTTCAACTTTCTATTTTCAATGAAAAATCAGCCATTGAAAATAGAACTAGAAGCTGAGCCATAACTTCTTTATTAAAGCCTATTCTGACCTCTGCGAGAGTGTTTAGATGAAGTGAACGGACGTCCATCATCTGGGCTCTTCTGGCTGCCGCTCTTCCTATTCCTCCTCCTGTCAGCCTGACCTGTGGACACAGAAACAGACTCAGAAGACAGAGGTGTTAAATATCCAGGAAGATCCTGGCTCTGTGTCTGGGTCGGGTCTGGCAGCGGATCCTGATCACGGTCATCAGAACCGGGTCTCCAAACCTCCTGACCAGCCGTCTGAGAGAAAGCAGCTCTCCTGGATCTGGAGCGGCCTGAGGCTGGAATATTTCACACATCACATACTGTAGTTAGTAATGTTTTAATAATAATCAATAATCAATGTCAGTGGTCAATTACAAATTGTTACTTCGGTTACTCAAATTTAAAAGTTCATTTCACATGGAAGGAATCAAATACATGTGATCAGATTGAGGGATCAAATGGGTTCTTCACATTAATGTAGTCAGTCATTGTACAAAATCATACCATAAACCATAAATGAAAAACTAAAGCACTCACCTCCTCTTTCACCCATCATGTGAGCCATCGACATCCTCCTCCAAACTGCAATAAAAACAATACAAAATACAGCACAAAATACAATACAATAATAAAATACAACTCTCCTTCACAAAAAATTAAATAAAACAAAACAAAAAATGTAATAAAACTCCTTCTAAAGTAAGAAAAGAACTATAAAATAAAAGTATCCTCAGAAATGATAAGATCTCTTTCAAAAATATAAATCTATAAAGGATATATCCTCCGATGTCCAGAATAAAAGTCTCGTCCCAGAAATCAGCTTCAAAATCAACAGATTCGCTCAGAAAATATTCTGCAAAAGTCTGTGAATTCGCCTCGTCTCTCTCAATCAACAGACAATCGTTTCAAGTGTAAATATGCATTCAGAATTCATAACACGCGTCGCGTCGCTATAGCAACTAACATTCGAATCACTCATATACGCATGCACGCGCACATGAGCACACATCGAATCTGAACACATTTATTGAATAGTTACAAATTCAACTTGGACGTTTTCTTTATTACATATGAGATTTATTCTTTCTGAACAGTTTTATTATTAAAATCCTTGGAAAATGCGTGCAAAAAGGCACAAAGGAGAATAAATCGGACATCATCTTATTATAAACTCTTAAATGATCAGCCTCTGGATTCTGCTGTTGGATGATGTCATGCTTGATTAAGCTGTGATAGTGTAGTATTTTTTCATTTACTGTAAAATGTTAATTTGTGTGCAGTCTTGATGTTTTTCAAAGGTCACTAAAACACCCATCTACTCACTTACGTACTACACACACATTCTTTATCTTGCACTGTTTAATGTGTTATTTTGATATCTTGCAACAATTATAATTGCTTTAATATTACCCCTACAGTTGAATGAAATTATTTTTTAATCATTATTTATTTATTGGTAAAAAGTTTTCAAGCTTCAATCAGTGTTCAAATAAATAAATGATTTCGTTTTTTAACATTAACACACTGTGAAAACGATTGGATCGATGACATTGTTACGCCACCAGATGGCGACAAGTGACTGTTAAAAATATTTGTCATTGAATCGTTCAAAGTATTTGAGTGAGTCATTGATTAATTCATTCAGTCAAGTTTATTTATTTATTTATATAATTAAACATTTTAAATAGATTGCAGCAATTGACATTTTGTCAGAACCTCTAATAAATTTGTATTTTGTTTAGTTGTTTGTACAGAATCGTGATCTCTTTTTTATTCTCAATTTATCCAGAATCGTGTAGCTACATAGCTCGTGTATGTATCATGTTGTTCTATTTAAAGTCATATGTAGAAAGTAGGGCCGAAAATGACTCAAGCCCAGGGGCCTCCACCGCTCTAAGTCCTGCCCTGACTCTGATGTCAAAGGCCTATAATTAATGTTTAAAATGGGGAATCATTTTCATCAAGACATCAGTAGGAGTATCAGTAATGGCCTTTATTCATAAAAAAGATGCCATTAAACAAGAATTTTAAATATCCTGTCTTTATGTTGTTTCTACAACATTACAAAATATTCGACAAGTTCGGTATTTTACACTTAAGTCAGTTTAAAATATTCTAACTGCCCCCCCCAGCGTGAGTTTTTCAAGGCGACCGTTATTTAGAACTTGTCACTTTAATGTTTTCATGGTGATGCGTCATTGCTTGTCACGTGACACAGCGCAACCACAACACAGCGCTGAATGAATGATGATCTGCATTGCTTTTATGTAATTTTCCCTTTTTTATTAAAAATATTCACAAATGTATTAGCAATAGCATGAAACACTGATATTCCGATTGTCAAATATGTGCAAGTGGATGGGTTTTGTTGTTTAAACATCTTTATAATGATTGCGTTAGTTGAGCTGTATGCACAAAGGGCGGCGCCATTTTAGTTTGTTTTACAGTTCAGAGAATCGGATCTGTTGGATTTACAACACGTCAATTCCTCCACTTCTCACGAAATACATGAAAGTAAGTGGCCGGTGAACTGGGAGAAGAATAGGGTCAAATGTAAAGCTACTTACACAATGTGTATCTGATATGAATAAAACGTGTCATCTTATTATAATGGAAAGGATTATTATTGCCGCTTCCATAGACATCAGTGTGTATTTTACAAACTCAAAATCATTGTTTTGCTAGTACTTATGTGTATTTAAATGTCTGAAACCTAAAATAAACATAATGTGGTTGAAAACACTCAATAGTTGTGATTCTGCCCTGTTTCAAGATTGTTTCTGGTGAAATAGAACGATTAAAATTTGGACACATGATGTTGTCCAGAGAAATTTCGGTTTCTGGGGTTGCACCCATTTATTTTTTAATCATTATTTATTTATTGGTAAAAAGTTTTCAAGCTTCAATCAGTGTTCAAATAAATAAATGATTCAGTTTTTTTTTAACATTAACACACTGTGAAAACGATTGGATCGATTACATTGTTACGCCACCAGATGGCGACAAGTGACTGTTAACAAATATTTGTCATTGAATCATTCATTCGGGAGATTTGTTCAAAAATGCTGATTTATCCAGTAATAAAACCAGTGAAGTATTTGAGTGAGTCATACCCTTATTCAAGGCAGCGCCATCTTTGATTTTTAATTAGAATGAAAGCGAGGCTGTGAGGGATAGACATGCATCTCTTCAATGGGCTGTACTGTTATTTAATGTGTTTTCGGATTGTTCTGCTTATGAAACACTGGAAAAATATCTTTCCAAGAAATTTCAGATGCCATTGGAAACACGGTAAGTCTATCCCTCACAGCCTCACTTTCATACCTGTCATGGCGCTGCTCTGAATAAGGTCTATTGATTAATTCATTCAGACCAAGTTTTTATTTTTTATTTATATAATGAAACATTTTAAATAGACTGCAGCAATTGACATTTTGTCAGAACCTCTAATAAATTGTTATTTTGTTTAGTTGTTTGTACAGAATCGTGATCTTTTTTTTATTCTCAATTTATCCAGAATCGTGTAGCTACATAGCTCGTGTATGTATCATGTTGTTCCATTTAAAGCTTAGAATCTCTGCTTTGTAAAGCATCTAACCACTTCGATCAACCCTGAACGAGAGCTGACTAGTCCCTCTAAACCGGAGTGTACCGCCCGCGGGCCCCACCTAGCTGCGAAAATATTAATTATCATATTTTTCAAAAATATTGCCTTGAATAACACAAAACAGGTGTCATTTGAAAGCTTAGAGTCTGAAGTTTACAGTGAATGTAGCCAATTTGAAAAACTCCTGAGTAGTGCTGAGTTATTTGCTGATAAATAGAATTTATTTTTTTCATAATCTATAAATACATTTTTGTCAAATGTGTCAAAAACATCATACAGCTCATGAAACATTTACAGATCGTTGAAAATGGCACATAATTTTTTACAGCATATTATTACAATTAAAATGAGCACAAAATGAACAATCTATTGCGTTTATGACAAGATATTCTCCATGGAGGAACCATTTCAAAAATGCCCATAAGGGGGCGTCAATGACTGAACAAACAGGCTACATTGGTTCCAAATGCTGTAACTTTTGATTCCTTTATCCAATTAACACAAAATTTGATCCAGATGCAGCTCACATGTAGGGGGACTTCACCAAAAAAGAATTGTCCTCCTACCTTATTTCCTTCCTGAGTTATACTATGTCAAATAAGAAAGATATGCAAAATAATAATAAAAATTATATTGATTTTTTTTCTTTTATCAGCAGTTTCTCAGCAGCAGAATGTCCAAATGTAATATAATTTATATTTTCAAAAAAATTGAAAAGTGTTCTATCAAACGATACCTACCTTTTGACTCTCCTTGTTATAGTTTTTGAGTTATGAGTCTTTAGTTTTATGTGTCTCTCAGACAAAACAACTCTAAAAATGGCTTCAGGGCTTAACAGGTTAAATTACTTTTTTGAAAATAAAATGTCAACATATGGGGGAAATAATGTTCCAAATTGTAAAATTGTCATTTTTCGTAATGGTCTGGACTTTGATTTTGCCATTACATCTTTAAATAAACCTAAAATACCAAGTTAAATATATTTGTTTTATTGGCATGTTCACATAAGTGTTGGCTGTTATATTAAAAGGACCATGTCTTATTACTATTATTAAGTATTTAAATAAAAAGGGGACTTTTGTCCCGAAACTGCAGTTTGTCAGAGGTCATTCAGTGTAACAGGATCAAGAAGCCATTCTGAAATCATATAAAAAAACAGATAGTCATTTGACAGTCTGTGACATCATCAAATGGCACCCTGACGATCATGTGGTGCCGCAGAAAAGTGAGTTTCTTGCTCTTAAATATTTGATAATTCCACCTTTTCAGGGTGTGATAGTGATTCAGTGAAATGCCAAAAAAACATATATATATTGTTAGAAATATTTATATATATTTATTTTTGACAAATAAGTAGATGTTGTGAATAACTGTGATAAACTTCACTGTTCAAGCTCATTGTTTGATATAGGTGGCCAGCTGATGGCCTGCAATATATAAGCTGAAGTTAAAGTTTTGTCGTTCAGAGTAATGCAATTTCTTTGTTACACCAAAGTGTCATCCATTACACTGAATGACAGTATCACTGTATAAATAACAATTTTAACATCTTATTTATATTACAGATAAATTAGGAATGCTTAGCACTGAAAAATGTTAAACTTATTAAATATTAATATTTTAATGCGTTAAATGATCAATGTTTTATTGTACATCACACTGTGCAACTCGTTGCTTTTAAATGTGCTAGAAATGCATTTTGACTTGACTTTAATTTGTGTCATTGATTCATTTTAGATGCTCATGAACAGAGAGAGTTGAAAGGCACTGTAAAAAGCCAAAAAGTAAATGCAGACCCAGTACTTTTAAAGCCCATTCACACTAAAAACAATAACTACAATTGTAACTATATTAGCGTCCACACCAATGAACGATAACACTGTTCATTCTAAGCATTTACTGCAGTTTTATCGTCTGCCACTTTAAATGCTGGAGCTCTGTCAAGTGGAATGGATTCTGATTGGCTGTCAATGTTTTTATTGTTCATTAGCTGGAAAAAAAATCTGAAAGTTATTCCAAGATATTGTTTCTGTGTCGTTATAGTTGTGGTGGGGACTCTGCTCTTCATTTTATATTTAGAATGATTTTTAAAAAAAGATATCTTTATCATTATAGTTATCATACTAGGTGTGAACGGGCCTTTAGCACGGTAAAGAGAAAGGTATTCAGGATTGCAATTTGTCAGAATACCGATATGAGAAACAGAGAGTTCCCCCTCACTACACGTGTCACAAGTTCAAAAGAGACCATTGAGAGGATTCTCCACCCAAAATACTCATCCTGATAACGTCATTTATGTTGACAAACAAAAAGTATTAATACATACAGCTGCAAGATGTAATTTTTTGGGGCAGAGCAAGTCAGAACCAAAGTGACAGGCTAAGCAAGCATGGCAGGGAGCTTGCTGACAAATGGGTAAAACCATAGACTGTAAAAAAAGATGGACGACGCCCCTTCACTTTCTTCCATTGGTGAAAAGTGAAGCCGCCAAAGTCCTAATATGCCGTTCTTACCCCAGCTCAACACACAGTTTTCTTGGGGGTGCACATGGATTCCGTTCTTATGCAGGCCCGCTTGGCTCCTGCGCTGATTTCCAATTTGGTGACATGTTTGGCCCGCTTCACGCTAGGCCATCATGTTTCTGTGAGCTTGGAGCTGAGAGCCGTCTTCCTGGCTCTGCATCACCTTCTCCCTTTTCTCAAAGGACAGCATGTCATTGTCAGAACAGACAATATGGCAGTAGTGTCCCATGTAAACCGCCTGGGGGGGTTCACGGTCGGGCACCCTGGACAGGCATGCGCGTCACCTCTTCCTGTGGTCCCAGGACAAGTTCCTCTCTCTGAGAGCAGTTCATGTTCCGGGGATTCTGAACCTAGCAGCAGATTTCCTGTCGAGGCAGAAGCTCAGGTCAGGGGAATAGATGTTGAACCGCCAGACGGTGGCCCTGATCTGGGAGGTGTTCAGGGAACCGGAAGTGGACCTCTTTGCATCTCAGGAGTCGTCCCAATGCCCACTCTGGTTCTCCCTGAGTCCACCAGCTCCTAGGGGTTGAACGACTTCAGATTTTTTGAAGTCGACTGTTATGACATCAAAGTCGAGTCGACGTCGACTAGTCGATGACGTCATTCATAAAACCACAAGAGATGGGACTGCTTTGCAACATGCCACAATTTGCAATTAATTAACAGAAAATTATACAGATGCTGACAGACAGCTCATAATGGGGCCGTTTACACCTGGTCACTTCATGCGTTTTTACTGATCTGATTTATCAAAACGATTCCATTTACACCTGGTCACATAAATATGTTTACGCAAAACGGATATAAATCCGATCTTCAAACAACGCGCTATGCAGATTTAGCGGAGCTCACGTCACCGAAAGCAACAATAATGAGCTGCATTTTATTGATCATCAGCTAATTTCAAAATCAAAGACCACAATAAGAGAGACAGCACTGGTAAGATCATTTTGTTTCTTTACTTTTAACGAAGATGATTGTGTGTTAAGCGTCCGCGACTTACTTTCACTTTGATTTGCGATAGTTTGCACGTTGGCTTGATGAATAGATGCTCGAGCTGCTCATCTGCGGCGATGCGTGCTGCCATAGCTTCATCACTATAATACGCTCTCACACGTTTATTGTTAGCATTGTTGGGAGAAGTCCAATTTACATATGTGGTTTCAACTACCAGATGCATTTACACTTGTCCAGTTTCGTCTGTTAAGCGGCCCAGACCTCCTCCTGAAGCGGTTTGAGCGATCGGATTTAAATCCGTCTCCGAACGCGTTTCGAAGGGCATTTACACCTGGTCTTTTCACGATCGGATAGCTATCAGATCACAGAAACACATGAAGTGGCCAGGTGTAAACAGCCCACTGTTTACATCATCATTTAGGATGAAAAAAGAAAAAAGAAAAGGAAAAAAAGCTATAAATTCACATCAGCGCCTTAGTGATGCGCAGATCCAAGTAATACAAAATAATATTCAAATTAATTGCGGGTGAATTAGAGGTAGGCTACATCATTAATATGTTTAAATAAATAAATGATAAAAAATAATGTTTTAATAAAGATACTGAACTCTCATTAAAGATACTGAACTCTCATTTCCCTGTAAAACTGTGAGCGTGCGTCATGCTTTTACTTTCGTTTTCAACTATTTCTAGTGTTAGGTTAGTAAAGTATTTACACACACTTGATGTACCAATGCTGCTTTCTTGCTGCAATGACCCTCTGGGCTCTTCATCTGTTGTCGTCTGCAACATGTTAGTATCAAAATTAGCGCAATCATAGTGTCACATGATCAACGCGACTAGTCGACGTCAAGCTTAAAGCGTCGCGGCATTGCATTAAGGTCGAATAGTCGACTAATCGACCAGTCGGTTCAACCCCTACCAGCTCCATGAAGAAGCTGTATTCCTCCGAGTTGAGGGTGTTTGAGTCATGGTACTCAGCACATGCAAAGAACCCAGTTAGCTGCCCAGTTGGCTCAGTGCTGGAATTCCTGCAAGAGAAGTTTGTTGTATTCTGATATCAAGATGCAAGCAAGCAGCCAACTCTAGGACATCAACATATTGACGAGGTAAGTATAATTGTTTAACTTCTTTATTTCACACTAGTTCACGAACTCATATCAACCATGACTGTTCGCAATTCTCCTCCTCCTTCTCTCTCTTTTTCTTCTTGTCCACTTGAACTCACTAGTGCCCTCTAGTGCAATTACACATAACACAACATCCCCCCCTTACATAAAGTCAGTAGGTGACTTATTCAGTATTTAACCTGTAAGGCAGTACGTTTTAAGACAACAGCCATAGTAATACTTCTTAACATATAAGAACATTATGCATTACTGCAAGTCAAAATTTAAATCTCTTAACCTAAACAGTATTATTTAGAAGTACCATTCTAAATAACAATCAAGTACCTTAACACACTAGAACAAGTACATGTGTTTTTTTTCACAATCATGTTGTCTTTTGACTTCACTACTTTATGAAGTCTTTCATCCACACTGGTGGTTTAACAACTCTTTCACTCCTCCTGGGAATGTTTGGGCAGTTTTGAGCAGGCAGAATTGATCCCTGAACATTTTTTTCAGTTTGATCTGGAAATTTAGTCAGTCTCTGTCCATTCCATTTCTTTCCATCACTAAGCAAGAATGAACTTGGTCCAATCTTTTCTCCAATCGACAAAGGTAAGGTATACTTAGGGCTTCCTTTAGGAACATGATCTGGCTTCCTGATTCTTACTTGTTCCCCGACCTTGAAAGAAACAGTTTTGGCTCTCCTCTTCCTGTTCAGTTCACGTAGCCTTTGTTTGGTTCTGACCAAACCTTGGTGTGTTTCGTGAGCCAGCTTCACAAGGGTCGAATGAAGAGAAACAGGAACAACGACACGATGTTCACCTCGCATGATCAATCCGTTGTATACTGACAGGTCATCACGAATGAAAAAGAATGATGATTGGGCTGGATCTACATCCTTCTTGTTGTGTGGCCAGCCATTCAGTATTTGCGTTCTCAGTAAACACAGCTCAGAACAATATTCGGAAGCTTTTTTGAAATTCTCCATGGACACTGAATGTAACCCTGAAAAGACTGCAGCAACCATTTCTGGTTCCTCAGTGTGCTCGTTCGTCACTGGTTAGGGTATTCTTGACAAGCAATCTGCGGCCTGGTTTTGAGCACCAGGGCGGTATTCAATGTCATACGAAAAACACAGCAACCGGGCTGACCATCTGGCTACTCTCATTCCAGCACGTCCAATTCCTTTTGTAGCCAGCAAAGTAGTTAATGCTTTGTGGTCAGTACGTAACGTAAAGTGATGACCCCATAAGTACGGGCGCCATTTCTCTACAGTGAACACGCAAGCCAAAGCCTCTTTTTCCACTGTGGAGTATTTTCTCTCGGTCGCGCTAAGCGTACGTGAAGCAAAAGCGACAGTGCGTTCTACACCATCTGCATGGAGTTGAGTCAGTACTCCACCAAGATAGTCCGAAGCATCAGTTGACACAATCGCAGGAAGAAAAGGGTCAAAAAGTGCAAGCACTGGGCTCTCCACAAGAACAGCTTTCAGTTTGTTAAAGCAACGGTCTGCTTCCGCAGTCCATTCGAACAAAGTTTCAGGAGCATTTCTCAGAAGAGCACGTAATGGTTCCACCTCCGTGGCAAAGTTTGGGAAGAATTTGCTGTACCACGAGATCAATCCAAGGAACGAACGAAGAGCAGATACGTCGTGTGGAGTAGGAGCATCGACTATAGCTTCGATGTGAGCAGTATCTGGTAAGATTCCTTCTTTTGAGATCACGTGACCCAGGAATTTGAGGGAAGTCTTGTTGAATGTGCATTTCTGCATGTTCAGTGTCAAACCAGCATCTCTCAATTTCTGAATGACAGTGAGAAGAGTTTTGTCATGTTCAATCTGTGAAGCGGCATAAACTATTATATCGTCCAAATGGTTTTGTACACCTGGAACACCTTTTAGCACTGTCTCCATCATTTTCTGGAAAGCTGAAGGAGCAGAAGCTAATCCGTAAGGAACACGACAGAATCTGAAAATACCCTCATGCGTAATGAAGGCAGTTAAGTCACGGCTATCAGCATGTAAGGGTAGTTGATGGTACGCGCATGTTAGATCAATAGTCGAAAATACAGCTGATAAATACCCCTCAACTCATTTAACAGCTCATCCATATGGGGTAATGGGTGTTTGTCAACTACTAGTGCTTTGTTCGGTTCACGAAGATCAACGCAAAGTCTAATTTTTCCTCCTTTCTTTGTAGTGACTACTATTGGCGAAACCCAGGGAGAAGCATCGATTCTCTCGATAATACCTAGATTCAGCAGAGATTGTAGTTCCTCTGAGACTGCATTACGTACAGAAAAGGGAAGACGACAGAGTTTTTTGTTGAACTGGAACTGCATCATCACGAGCTTTGACCTTGTGCATGAAGCCTTTCACACATCCCACGAGCTGAGAAGTCTTTGAACTCACCGCTTGTACCGGAGCAGTATCTCGGAGTAAATTCAAGTTGTGCAACGCTTGCTCAATCTGGCACGCAACAGTTACAGCAGCCCCCAACGAAGCGAGCTGATCCAGTAGAAGTTTCTCTCGCACTGTTGTAGCGTACGCTTTCTCAATGAGCTGATCCCGAATCATTTCATCCTCTACTATACCATAAGCACAATTGACTGCCAATTCTCGCAACGCTGAAGTGTATTGCACAATCGTTTCATCCGCGCGTTGAGCTCTCTGTCTGAACTGGTGACGTGCAACAACCACATTGACTTTCGGAATGAAATGCTTTTCCAAAGCAGACATTGCTTCATCATAAGTCGAACCCGTATCCGGCAAAGTGTAGAAAATACGTTGTCCTTCTGTCCCCAAGCAATGTAAAAGAACTGCGCGTCTTCGAGCAGCCGTCCAGGAATCTCCTGACGCGTTAATAGCTAGCAAAGCAGCCAACTCTAGGACATCAACATATTGACGAGGTAAGTATAATTGTTTAATTTCTTTATTTCACACTAGTTCACGAACTCATATCAACCATGACTATTCGCAATTCTCCTCCTTCTTCTCTCTCTTTTTCTTCTTGTCCACTTGAACTCACTAGTGCCCTCTAGTGCAATTACACAGAACACAACAAAGTTTGCTTCTGGAGCGGGCGCTACCACTCTCAGAGTATACGTTGTGGCTATTATCGCTCATAGAGAGTCGGAAGAGATTCCCCTGGGTAAACTTAGGTTAGTTTCGACCTTTATGCTTGGGGTGAGGCGTCTAAAACCGGCACGCTCCCCTGGAGTTCCCTCGTGGGACCTGTCAGTTGTCCTGGAGGGCTTGACTGAGGCTCCCTTCGAGCCCTTGGAGTCAGCCCTGGAGCGGATTCTGACTCTTAAGGTTGCTCTTTTGTTAGCTTTAACTTTGTTGAAGCGGATAGGGGATTTAAAGGCTCTCTCTATTAGGACTTCACTCCTGGTCCGGTCAAGGTTACCTTAAGGCCGAGACCTATGTACCCAAGGTTTTGTCCACAACGTTCCGCTCTCAGGTTATTAACCTTTACGCTTTCCATCCTCCTCCTTTTGCCTCTGAGGAGGATAGGAAACTTAACTTGCTCTGCCCGGTTCGAGCTTTGAAGTTCTATGTGGACCGCTCGGGCGGTTGGAGGAAATCGAACCAGCTCTTGGTATGTTTTGGTGCTGGCCGCCGCGGGCTTGCCGCATCAAAGCAGAGGATTTCCCACTGGGTTACGGAAGCTATTTCACTGGCTTATGAGGTGCGTAGCCTGCCTTCACCTCGAGAGGGGCCCACTTGGAAGATATTTGTGTGGCGGCAGGCTGGTCCTCTCCGAACACTTTTGTCAGATTCTATAGTTTGGATCTTGACATGACTCCATGTTCCCAAGTTTTATCTGCTTTAACCGGTCGTGTAAAAATTTCTGGTCTTGTACTAGCTATGGCGGTGCTTTAGCTTGGCGAGTTTGGTATTTCGTTCCCACTGCGTCTTAAAGCTATGCAGCGTTGAGTGAACCTATGAAAGAGAACGTCTCTGGTTACTCACGTAACCTATGTTCTCTGAATAGGGAACGAGACGCTGCGTTCGCCGCCAAGCTCTTTGCGCTGCCGACAAGTTTTCTTTTTCGGCAGAGAAATCTGAGGAGCAGATGGTGCGCGCATATATAATGTTACAACGTAAGAGCGTCCGGGCGGTGCCCACGCCATCAGCCAATATAAGGGCTTATACTATAAGGGCCTATACTATAAGGGCTTATACTATAAGGGCTTATACTATAAGGGCTTATACTATAAGGGCTTCAGACAATCGGCACACCCAGAGGGCGTTCCCACTGCGTCTTAAAGCTACGCAGCGTCTCGCTCCCTATTCAGAGAACATAGGTTACGTGAGTAACCAGAGACGTTTTTAGTCTATAGGTATGTGCATTTGAGTATATGTGCGCTGGCATGTAGTCTTTCTTTACAAATTCACCTCAACAAATGACTTGTCTGGCCTTAAAAATTTATAATACAGAATTATTCATCGCTTCCACGTAGCCATGTGAACGGGAATCATATTGACAACGTTTTATCTGTACAGAGGTAAAGGGAAGGAGAAGGGGGCCTTCAGAGGGGAACTAGTTGACACTTCAGGACTGCGTTGTCGCCGTGTCCAGACGCAGGTCCTTCATCAGATCTGGTTCCGGGCGGACTGTGGTAAACATCGGGATAAACAGAGAGACTAATATTAGCGTAGACGCCATTCTTCTTATGATGTAACGATTACATCAGGATTTATGGGAAGTGTTTCTGGTGCCGGCTGACCTAATCTATGCAGCCTTACATTGAATTATAGAAGTTTATAATGTGTAATGTGTATGCTAGGCCAAAGAGATGTGTTTTTAGTCTAGATTTAAACTAACAGAGTGTGTCTCCTTCCCGGACAATGTTAGCACCAAAACTGTTCCAAAGTTTTGGTGCTAAATAGGGAAAGGATCTACCGCCAGCAGTCAATTTTGATATTCTAGGTATTATCAACTGGCCGGAATTTTGAGATCGCAATAGACGTGGAGGACTATAATGCGTTAAAAGCGCGAGTGGATTGGGGAGCTAAACCATTAAGTGCTTTGTAAGTAATCAGCAATATTTAAAAATGTACACAATGTTTAATAGGGAGCCAATGCAGTGTTGACAGAACCGGGCTAATATGGTCATATTCCTGGTTCTGGTAAGAACTCGAGCTGCTGCGTTTTGGACCAGCTTTAATTTGTTTATTAAGCGTCCAGGGCAACCACCCATAATAGCATTACAATAATCTAGAATTGATGTTATGAACGCATGAACTAATTGTTCCACATTTGTCATTGAGAGTGCACATGATTCACGTCTGTGTTCCCCTGTCTTGTCCCATGTTAGCAGTGCCCCGTTATGTTTATTAGTCTCTCCAGGTGTTTCTAATTAGCCCCGCCCCCTTGTTTAGCTTGTTTGCCTGTGTATTTAAACCTCTGTGCTTCAGTTGTTGTTTGTTGGTCGTTGTTGCTTGTAGATGTTTCCTATTTACAGATACTAGAAACGTAAATTTCAAATGAAAGATTGATATCAAAGAGCACACCCAGGTTCCTAAACGACGACGAGGACTTGACAGAGCAGCCATCAAGTGTTAGACAGTATTCTAGGTTATTATGTGAGGAAGTTTTTTTTTTATCCAATAATTAGAATCTGTTTTTCAGAATTAAGTAGTAGGAAATTACTAGTCATCTAGTTTTTTTATATCAGCTATGCATTCCGTTAATTTTGTGAATTTGTGCGTTTCATCGGGCATGAAGTGATATAGAGCTGAGTATCATCGGCATAACAGTGAAAACTAATGCCATGCTTCCTAATGATATCTCCTAATGGTAGCATGTACAGAGTGAACAGCAACGGTCCTAGTACTGAGGCTTGTGGTACTCCATACTGAACTTGTGATCGATAAGACATCTCTTTAATTACTGCTACAAACTGATAACGGTCAGATAAGTATGACTTAAACCATGCTAGTGCAATTCCATTAATGCCAACATCTTAGAGTCTAATTAAAAGAATGTTGTGGTCAATAGTATCAAATGCAGCACTAAGATCGAGTAACACTAATAGAGAGATGCAACCGCGATCGGATGATAAGAACAAATCATTTGTGACTCTAATGAGAGCTGTCTCGGTACTATGGTATGGTCTAAATCCGGACTGGAAATCCTCGCAGATATAATTTCTTTCTAAAAAGGAACATAGTTGTTAGGATACTGCCTTTTCTAGTATCTTTGACAGAAAAGGTAGATTCAAGATCGGCCTTTAATTGACTAATTCTGTAGGATCAAGTTGCGTTTTTTTTAAACAAGCGGTTTAATCATCGCCAGCTTAAAAGTTTTTGGTTTAAGTTTTAATTCATAAATAAACTTGTGCTGAATTTATATTCCGTTTTGTGTTTTCAATTATATAATGCAGGAATGTGGTTGGGGGGTGCAGTTCTGAAAATTTCCCGTATTTTTAAATCCCAAAGTTGACAGGTATGTTAAGTATTGAACCCTGCGCCATCTTTTAGTAGTGTACATATCCTCTCTCACAAACTTTCCTGGAGGAGGAAGAGCAATGTCAGACTTCATTATCATTAGATGATTTGGTGTCAAAGGTCACTGAGTAAGTGTGGTGTTGAGTACGTTCCTCACAGTTCGTATTTGGTGCTCCCATACACCTCCAGCATGGCTTGCAGAAGGAGCATTAAAGACAAACACTGTCTCTATGGCCATGAGCTGTGGGTCATGACCGAAAGGACAAGATCCTCACCCTGAGTTTTTTCTAACTTTTCTTTATAAATAAACATTAAACTTCTGTTGTGGCAAAATTTCTCAAACAAACATCACTGCGTAAGAGACACTCAGAGTCAAATTATATAAAATAGAAGTATTTATTCTTGCAAGAATAGGAGCAGTCTAATACACAGTTGTTACCCTGTGCAGAAGAGTGACACCCCCCCCAGACAGACTGAACTAGCTTTTATCTTAGTTTCAAGGCCTTTCTTCCCCCCAGAGCCTTCCTCCCAGTAGTTTTCCATAGACGTCACTAGTTGGCCCACTAAGCTCCCCTGCACCAAATGGCCTTCTGACATCTAGGTCAGAGGTCCTTGTTCGTCTGTTCTCTGGAGTGTCTCCCTCTTCTGCCTCCCCAGGTACATAAACAGAATCCTCTCACTACAAGTGAGAGACACACATGTGACATTCTTTGAATCATCTATATTTTACTAAAGATCAATGAATATCATTAGAATTGCCACTACACTTCCCAGTGTTGGTCTTTGTGAAAAAGTACAGATATACAAGTATGATTAGTGCCCAATGCAGCAAACAATCTTTAGTTCTGTTTAGATTCCTCCTGCTGACTAAACAGCCATTATTCTCTCCTTTCCGTGTCAGTGGGGAAACCAAACATCTCTGAGCGACTGGTTAATCCTCATTTCAGCACTGCAAACCATAGTGGAGATCAGCGACAACATGGAGGAAAGGACAGACAAAATGCTTGACATGCAGTTTACTACAATTTTCTAATAAATCCATTGCGCTAAATCAGTGAAATATAGTCAAAATACATATTATATACAGTACCGGTCAAACGGTTGGAAACATTCATATTTTTAAATGTTTCTTAAAAGTCTCGTATGCTCACCAAGGCTGTAACGAATCCTACAAGGACTCCTCCTCAAACCGCAAAGCAATCAGAAATATGGACATTTACAAAGAATTACATTTTTATTTTGATTATGTAAACCCTCTTCTGTTTTTCGTCTTCCTCTTTAATATATGAATATAGTTTTCTTTAATAGCTGTGATATGAATGTTATCCTCAACGTTCATCATAACACCTGATGTTAAATTTTTTATAAATGTTTTATGATGCTATGGAATTCATTAGAGCATTATGAGAAACATTTATATCTCTTGAAATGTTACATGTATATTTTTGGAAATAAACGTAATAGAAAAAAACAGAAATGGCCTTTTTCGTTTGGCCTTGTTTTAGGATCTTTTATTCATGTGGATTTCTTCACAACTAACACCTTTTTTTTTTTTTTTTTTTTTTTTACAGATGCTAGGTTTGATGAGGCATTAGTGATATTGAAAGCTGATTGGCCTTGATGGTTATAAATATGGAAAAGGGCAAATTTAATGAATCTATAGAGTTTATAAGATGATGTCAGATGTATTCTCCCTTGTGCCTTTTTGCACGCATTTTGGACAGAAGCAATGACCACGCGATCCATTAGACAATTAGTGCCTTGCGAAGTGGACGCTTTGCTTAAAAATGAATAATGAAGATTTTGAACACGAACAATTCCACGGATTATAATAATAATAACTGTTCAAGAAGAATAAATCTCAAATGTATTCAAGAAAACGTCAAAATGCAAGTGTATTTACGCTTGAACCTGTGCGAGTGCATATGAGTGATTTAAATTGTAGTTGCTATAGCGACGCGACGCTTGTTATGATTTCTGGCTTTTTACACTTGAACCGATTGTCTGTTGATTGAGAGAGACGAGGCGAATTCACAGACTTTTGCAGAATATTTTCTGAGCGAATCTGTTGATTTTGAAGCTGATTTCTGGGACGAGACTTTTATTCTGGACATCGGAGGATATATCCTTTATAGATTTATATTTTTGAAAGAGATCTTATCATTTTCTGAGGATACTTTTATTTTATTGTTCTTTTCTTACTTTAGAAGGAGTTTTATTAAATTTTTTTGTTTTGTTTTATTTAAAAAAAATTTTATGAAGGAGAGTTGTATTTTATTATTGTATTGTATTTTGTGCTGTATTTTGTATTGTTTTTATTGCAGTTTGGAGGAGGATGTCGATGGCTCACATGATGGGTGAAAGAGGAGGTGAGTGCTTTAGTTTTTCATTTATGGTTTATGGTATGATTTTGTACAATGACTGACTACATTAATGTGAAGAACCCATTTGATCCCTCAATCTAATCACATGTATTTTAATTCACATTTAATGTGAAATAAACTTTTGAATTTGAGTAACTGAAGCAACAATTTGTAATTGACCACTGACATTGATTATTGATTATTATTAAAACATTACTAACTACAGTATGTGATGTGTGAAATATTCCAGCCTCAGGCCGCTCCAGATCCAGGAGAGCTGCTTTCTCTCAGACGGCTGGTCAGGAGTTTTGGAGACCCGGTTCTGATGACCGTGATCAGGATCCGCTGCCAGACCCGACCCAGACACAGAGCCAGGATCTTCCTGGATATTTAACACCTCTGTCTTCTGAGTCTGTTTCTGTGTCCACAGGTCAGGCTGACAGGAGGAGGACGAGGAAGAGCGGCAGCCAGAAGAGCCCAGATGATGGACGTCCGTTCACTTCATCTAAACACTCTCGCAGAGGTCAGAATAGGCTTTAATAAAGAAGTTATGGCTCAGATTCTAGTTCTATTTTCAATGGCTGATTTGTCATTGAAATAAGTAACAATTTGGTGTGACCACTGACATTGATTATTCATATTATATAGCCTATATATAAAAAAGAAACAGTTTTTGATGTGTGCAATTTTCCAGCCTCAGGCCGCTCCAGATCCTGGAGAACTGCTTCCACTGATTGTTCTCCGGGCATCATGTCATCATCAGCTTTGTCCCTCTCTGAGGTCAATGTGGAGCGCTGGTTCTGTAGGGAGTCGTTGAGTCTGAGCAGCAGAGGCTCGTACAGCGTGGAATGGAGGAGGAGTGGCGATGGATCGGAGAGCCCAAACCAGCAGGACAGTTGCAGCTGTTTGTCCAGGTCCCACAGCCTGGAAGGGTTGCTGTGCCCTCCGCTGCCCGGGCAAGTTCCTGTCGAGCCAACAGAGACTTCAAATGGCCGAACTGCTCAGGGTGCCATGGAGGCTTCTCCTGTGAACAAGAGCTCAACAGGTGAGGCTGAAATAAGGCTGGGCAGAGTCAAGTCTACAGAGAGACATTTAGCTATTTCATGCAAATATTTCAGTTTTTAACCTGTTAATGTCCGGTCACATTTACTGTTGCTCAGCAAAATTTCTCTGAATTTTGATTTTATTTTTTAGAAACATTTTAATTTGATGTTCGTCTATCATTTTCAGAAAATTCAAAAGTAATCATGCAAAATGTTGAACCAAGAAAAAAAAAAATTTAACCAGTTGAAAAAACTAGACATTTTGAACTTTTAGGGAACATTTTGAAGTAACATTTTCATAATTTAATGGAAATATTAGCAAAACGTTCTCAATAAGCGATGAACTCGTTGGTACTCGCTCTGTCTGACACACACCAGAAACACGCGCACAGAAAGCCGCTTCTTAGCAAACGATCCAGAATAGAATTCTATTTCTATTGCTCTCGAATTGTCAAATACACGCAAAATTGTCAAAATGGCTGTCGTGCCGAGTATTACAGAGTCGGTTATTATATAAATAAGACATTGCTATGCATTTAATAAAAGTCAATGTATAATCTAATGTAAATATATTTTAAGATATGGCCCATATGATCTTTGCCATTACCAGAACTGAGCCACATGTGCCAGAGTTGAGCAAATGAAGCCTGGAAATGTATGTTTTCTTTTAATAGAAGATCAGATAAATAAGAAAAATAACTATATTGTGATAATTGTGAAATGAAATGACTATTAATATCGTGAAATAAGATTTTGGGAAATGTATGCAGGCATTAAGCAGAAGTCAGGCGGGTAGCGTGGGAATATTTCGTTACTTTGGATTTGTTACATTACAGATAAGAATTTAACAGTGAAATGTAAATGATGTCATTATTGCTTAATTTGACGTCAGAGATCATGTTTCTAATAGTTGTGTTTTCAATTGTTGTTCTTCATTTCAGAGAAAGCTACAGAATCTAGGAAGAAAGGAGCAGGTTGTTTCCTCTACAGGCTCTGGAAGGCTGTGAAGTGTGTTTTCTGCTGCTGTTGCCACTGTAGTGCTGTGAATGTTGTGGAGCCTTTTGTTCCTCCAGCAGATCTGGAGCCAGAGCCTGATCCTGATCCATCATCTCCTGCTCCTGATCACTCCGGCGTCAAGACAAATAATGGTACATCGCCACTCATTATTCTCCAGCATTATTCTAAACAGTATTATCTTGATTTCCACTAAAAATAAGGCTTGTTTTCAGAGAACATTAATAATATTTCCCCCATTATAATATTATTATCTAGCAAACTAATATTTTTCTGTTTGTTTTTCAGAGTCCTTTGAGTCTCTCTATAGCGTTATAAAGATGATTGGATCCGGAGGATTTGGCAGGGTGTACCAGGGAACACGCAAATTTGATGGCAAAAAGGTCAATCTTACCGAATTGTACAAACATTTTGCTCTTGCATGCATCAAAACATATTTAAAACAATTCACAGATGGTTTAATACTTAGTGCTTGAATACTGTTATTGAAACTGGGTTGTTTTTTTTGCAGGTTGCCATCAAGCGGATTCGCAAGATTGACAACAATCGTTATCTTAATATTGTAAGTTGGCCAAAAGCTGGATATGTATTGAGTTGTTTAAGTGCAGATTACTATTAGATAAGATTACTAAAAAGATCAAAGAAAAATATTTTCTTCAGATTTTTACCCTGCTAACCTTCTGTCTGCTACTTTTCTCTAGCCTGGGCATCCCGAACCTCTCGTTACAGAAGTGGCGCTGCTGATGATGATGAGGCGAGAACCCATAAGCCCCTTCGTCATACAACTATACGAGTGGTTTGAACATCCTAAAGAATTCACTCTGGTTATGGAGTATCCTGAACCCTACGATATCTTGCTGGACTTCATCACTCGTAATCATCAAATGCATGAACCAACAGCACGGTTCCTCATGCGACAGGCTGTGCTGGCAGTGCAACACTGCATCCATCATGGGGTTTTTCACCATGACATCCATGCGCAGAATTTCCTGTTGAAGAGATACCCGGTACAGCTCAAGCTGATAGACTTTGGCTGCGGTCAGCTGTTTAGTAGAGATGGCTACGAGAGCAACATTTACATTGGTGAGCATTCTGGGAGTGTGGAAACCTGAATGTAGTGACTTACTAATTATTTGATGTTTAAAACAAAAGCTCAACAATGTGCAAATGTCTTGCTTACAGGAGCACCGGATTACTGCCCACCTGAAGTCTTGACAGAACCTCGATTCCACGCCGTCCCAGCAAATGTCTGGTCTCTAGGAGTGTTGTTGTACAAGATGATGAACGGATGTTCTCCTTTTCGCAATAGAAGAAAAATCACACAAGCCAAAGTTACATTTCTGAACCCCACCTTATCCAAAAGTAAGTGAATAATATTGATACATTGATAAACACACACATAAAGCAAAGGCTTTGTACAGAAACAGTTAAAGGTGAAGTATGCAAGATTTTTTATATATAACTCAACGTATAGTAGAGATTGCGGCGTCGCTACTGTAGCAGGCGGAGCCATGGGAAAAGAAATGCAGCTTTAGTTACAGAAGTGAAAGCCAAAATTCACTGCATTTATACCTTCAAAGATTAAACAGGTCATGAACACGTCAAAGTGAACAGAGCATTGTGATGCTACGCGCTACAAAGCATGCTTCAATACCATACAGCATCATCATGCACCCGTTCAGAAAGACACATTTTCATAAAGACAAATGCAACACAGCTAAAAGTATTCCTAATATGTTGGACCTGAAACATGAACCAGTAAGAGCTGCGTTTGTGATGTTTAAGTCGGGGAAGACGTGATGCACAGAAGGGGCCTTTGCAAGGTTTTTTGAAAATATGCTTTATTTTATCATGTATTCCGCTCGCTGCCACTAGTGTCGCAGAAACGACATACTTCACTTTTAAAGTAAAGATAAGTAACATTTTACATCATGTTTTAGATGCTGTTTTCATAGATGCCAGGTCACATGGTCATGACTAACAAGCTCTCTCCTTATTCAAATTTGTACAGAATGCAGGGATCTGATTAGCCAGTGTCTAGCCCGGGATCCAACTAAACGCCCGACGTTAGAGCAGATGTTACAACATAAATGGATTAGTAATGATCTACAGTAGATTGGAGAAGTTCAGGAGATTCACTCGATCAGTTTCAGGTGTGAGGAAGTGTAACAGAGAGTAGGATTATTACCTTTTGTCTTCAATTCTGGATTATTTGTAGTGAGATTTTCAAATTTGTGTTCATTGTAATGTTCTTGTTATAGTCAAGTCATCATCATTTATATAGCGCTTTATACAATACAGATTGTTTCAAAGCGGCTTCACGGTAATAAACAGGAAAATAAAAGAATCAGTGATGCAAACAGAATTAAATTCTGTTCTAAATCAGCTTTAAAAAATCATTCATGACTTGACTTATTCATATAATCTTTGTATTGGATAGGAAATTAACATACTTGCGGAGAGCTCTGAGCTCGAGACTCGACCCGAAGCCTGAAGTCCAACTCCATCCTGACAGGAACTCAGAGTCTGTCCACGTCTGAGCAAGAACATGAGAGACTGCAAGACTGGAAAGAAGTCATCAAGTCATCACACACACATTTGCTTTGTTTTAAAAGTCAAGACAAGTCATCTTCTACAAACATTTGTGAAAGAATGTGTCGCTCTCAGGAGCTCAGTGAATAGCTCAAGAACAGTGCGTAGAAAGCTTCATGGAATGTGTTTCCATGGCCGAGTGCAATGCAAAGCGTCGTATGCAGTGGTGTAAAGCACGCCGCCACTGGACTCTGGAGTGATGAATCACGCTTCTCTGACTGGCAATCCGATGGACGAGTCTGGGTTTGGCGGTTGCCAGGAGAGCGGTACTTGTCTGACTGCATTGTGCCAAGTGTAAAGTTAGGTGGAGGGGGGATTATGGTGTGGGGTTGTTTTTCAGGGGTTGGGGTTGGACCCTTAGTTCCAGTGAAAGGAACTCTTAATGCTTCAGCATACCAAGACATTTTGGACAATTTCATGCTCCCAACTTTGTGGGAACAGTTTGGGAATGGCCCCTTCCGGTTCCAACATGACTGTGCACCAGTGCACAAAGCAAGGGCCATAAAGACATGGATGAGCGAGTTTGGTGTGGAGGAACTTGACTGTCCTGCACAGAGTCCTGACCTCAACCTGATAGAGCGAGATGTCACCATTTTGGTGTCCGCGTCAAATTAAATTGACAAAAGTCATTTTATATACATAAAAAACACGTTCAATGCAAGTAAAGTGTCTAATTTAATACTTCAAATTACTTTTTTGAAAATAAAATGTCAACATATGGGGGAAATAATGTTCCAAATTGTCAAATTGTTATTCATCGTAATGGTCTGGACTTTGATTTTGCCATTAGATCTTTAAATAAACCTAAAATACCAAGTTAAATATATTTGTTTTATTGGCATGTTCACATAAGTGTTGGCTGTTATATTAAAAGGACCATGTCTTATTACTATTATTAAGTATTTAAATAAAAAGGGGACTTTTGTCCCGAAACTGCAGTTTGTCAGAGGTCATTCAGTGTAACAGGATCAAGAAGCCATTCTGAAATCATATAAAAAAACAGATAGTCATTTGACAGTCTGTGACATCATCAAATGGCACCCTGACGATCATGTGGTGCCGCAGAAAAGTGAGTTTCTTGCTCTTAAATATTTGATAATTCCACCTTTTCAGGGTGTGATAGTGATTCAGTGAAATGCCAAAAAAACATATATATATTGTTAGAAATATTTTTATATATATTTATTTTTGACAAATAAGTAGATGTTGTGAATAACTGTGATAAACTTTACTGTTCAAGCTCATTGTTTGATATAGGTGGCCAGCTGATGGCCTGCAATATATAAGCTGAAGTTAAAGTTTTGTCGTTCAGAGTAATGCAATTTCTTTGTCACACCAAAGTGTCATCCATTACACTGAATGACAGTATCACTGTATAAATAACATACATACATATAACATACATACATATATTACAGATAAATTAGGAATGCTTAGCACTGACAAATATGTTAAACTTATTAAATATTCATATTTTAATGGGTTTTTGTATTTAATTTGTTTTGTTTTTTTATTGTATTTTGTTTAATGAGTTTATAATATTTACCCTAGAGTTTACCCTAGAGACACTTGGCTAAGGGCCTTGAGGGCAATAGGGTTAAGAGAAGCCAGAATTGCGCCCGACCAGAGAGGGGTCTCCAGAGAGGTAATAGTGGAAACTACGGCTATGTTTCTGGTTCTACACCGAATCCAGATGTGGAAGTGGAATTCCCACAATCCTCTGCGCTGTTTTAACCGGGCAAAGTCCCTCCTGTGCAGCTGGCATACCACACACTCACACTCCTGTAGAAATGTATCAGCAGCCGAGAGGAGAGTCCGACCTGCTTCAACTTCCCGAGGAAGAAAAGTCTTCTTCGAGCTTTCTTCACCAGCTGGTTGGTGTTAAAGGGTTAGTTCACCCAAAAATGAAAATTAAGTCATTAATTACTCACCCCCATGCTGTACCAACCCTGTAAGACCTTCGTTCGTCTTCGGAACACAAATGAAGATATTTATGATTAAATGTGACAGCTGGATCACTCCTCCATAGGCTCCCTAAGGGAATGAATCCTGACGGCCCAGAAAGTCAATGAAGAAAATGTTTAAATATTCCATGTCACAACAGTGGCTCAACTATAAGTTTATCAAGCGACGAGAATACTTTTTGTGCGGAAATAAAACAAAAATAACGACTTCATTCGACTATTCCTTTTCTTCCTTGTAGGCCTGAAACGAGACTTCAAGAGATTTCCACGACGCGCACGCGCGAGAACTGAACTGAAGTAGTTGAAGGAGATCGCAATTCTCGCGCATGCGTCGTGGAAATCTCTTGAATCTCCCTTAGGGAGCCTATGGAGGAGTGATCCAGCTGTCACATTTAATCAAAAATATCTTCATTTGTGTTCCGAAGACGAACGAAGGTCTTACGGGGTTGGTACAGCATGGGGGTGAGTAATTAATGACTTAATTTTCATTTTTGGGTGAACTAACCCTTTAAGAGCCCAAGTGAGGTCTGCTGTAATATGGATGCTCAGGAACTTGATGTTATCCACACGCTCCACATGTATGAGCAGTGGCTGTGTGGAGTGCTATGATGACCATGTCCTCTGTGGGCCGGTTCCCCCTGTAAGCAAACTGGTGGCTGTCTAGTTCAGGAGGTATAATGTTCTTAATGTGCAGCAGGACAAGCCTCTCGAAACATTTCATTATGACAGGGGTCAGAGCAACTGGGCGATTATCGTCGAGGGTAGTGACAGCTGACTTTTTAGGCACAGGTACAATAATGGAGGATTTGAGGCAGACGGACTACAGCGAGCTGCTGGGAGAGGTTAAAGATGTCCTTGAAAGATCTCGCTGTAGTCCCTGTCTGCCTCAAATCCTCCATCATGAGGTTTGGCCGACAGTTTGAGGATCCAATGGAGTTACGAGGTTTAGTCATAAGCTCTTTTTAATAGGTTTAATTGGTTAATATTAGCAAACGATTGAAAACCACACTTGGAAGAGGCTCAGAAAGGAAGCGCACATAATGCGGATGTTTGTGTTTTTACACGTGTGCAAGGATTCCTTTTGTGCCAGTGTAAATGCAGCCATAATGTTAATGTTGAAAACAGTTGTAAAATATTATGGAAAATGTGATTACTTTTTTTCAGGATTCTTTGTGGATAGAACACATTTTACTTTACCTCCATGAAATATAATGTATAAAAGTATTAATACATATATATATAAAACTTGCTGACCCCAGTGTTCTCCACTCCAAAACATAAAAGGAGTGCTGTGATTTTTCTTCCATATCTAAGTTGTAATGATACTCAGAGTAATGGTTCATATGTTTTGAGCTTTATGGGGCTAGTAGAAATGTAAATGTAATTAAAAGTAATGATGATGTCACTGCCACTGGTGTTCTCAGGAAGATCAAACCATTATTTTTAAAGGAAGAAATATCACAGCATAAAAAGGGTGGAGCAAAGAAACACTAAGGTCTGCATAAAGGATTTTGGAAAAAACAAAGAGCTTATTCTAAACTCAGTGACAAACCAAATAGTACTTATTTCTCCCTATATGAACCATTCAAATGTAATGGTGAATAACGGACACTCCACTTGAAGACATGCTTGAGGTGGCATCTGTATTCAGAGACATTCAAGGAAACAAATGTAAATTTTATGCGCATCTATTTATTTTATTAAGTTTTCATTGAATACATATAATTTAATGGGGAGAACAGGAAGAGAAAACTGTGCTTTCTTAAGGTTTGACAGTGAAAAGACAGTTCGTTCACAACTTATTGGCCCGAGTGTGTCTTTTCAAACACCCTATGCTAGTCTTCTGCGGCTGATATATGCAAACAATTTAAAATACAGGACGGATGTGGAAATTACAAATGAAAAGAGACAGAAATAAACATTATGAAAGTACAATGACACCTTCAAATGTCATTTGCAGGGACCTCAAAATATGGCATGAATATTTCCAATGCCAGTAGTCAGAATAAGTGTGAATTTATTGTTCAGATCCTCTTGGTCTTTTACTGAATAAAAAGCTAGATAACAAATATGAATCAATAATGTATGTTATACAAATTAACTAGCGCCTCAGCATTCATTGTGGACAATACGGTTTATAGATGCATGTCAGATGGTCAAACGAGAGACACAAATATAACAGTTTCAGATGTCGCTAGACCAGGTAGATTAAAGTGTCCCCGATGTCCATTTTCAGGCCGTTATCGCTCAAATGAACTTTGTTTTCTTGCAGGTTGATGTGGAAGACTGAACTGTTTGAGATGGGCAGTTTACCCTCCTCTTCCTTCCCCAAAACTGGGATTCTCCGCGGTCCGAGCTGAGGGTCCTCAAAACGCATCAGCTTCACTTTGGATAAATCTGCAATTTTTAACAACAGCGTTATTACAAATATAATGGCAACATGATCAGCAATGTAGCATGACTTTGCCAATTAAGACTTGTTCCTCGATCAACATATTTTACATATTACAACATTCCTGTTAAAAAATTTAGTCCTAACCATATCCCCACCCCTAAACCTAATCCTACCCATAACTTATCCCTAAAATCAGAGGGAAATGAAAGGTGAATAACACTGATTTAGAAGCCTGACTTGACTTAAACGTAGACTTGTCCCTCACATCTGATAGGTTGATTGTAATGTTGTTCCAGGATCAACAGAGATGTCGATTCAGGAACATTTTGTAGATGGTGAAATCAGGTTCACCGTAGCATAATGTTGCCTCACAGTTAGGCATGTGCCGGTATCAAATTTTCATGCTGCGGTTAATTGATTGAGCTTTTATCACGGTATACGGTATTATCACGGTATTTTAATTGCTCAAGAGAAACAGATGGATTGTGGGTATCTAAAAAGACAACAACTTGCATCACAATGTGAGTTTTGACTTGCATCAGTAATTGTGATTTTCAAAACATATGGTAACTAAACAGAATTGTATTAAGTTTAGTGACAACATGTTAAAATGTTTACATGGTACAATGACTGGTAGGCTACTGTTTGTATTATTCAATTAAATTCTTGGATTTGATTTCAATCTCAATTCAATCTGGACTCATTTGGATAAATATTAGGTGGGCTACAGTAGGGCTGTCACTTTTGTGAAAAAATCCTGTTCGATTTTCGAGACGTAAGTGTTCATTGAATCGATTGTAAAATCGATTTTCCATGTCTAAAGACGTTTCCATTTTCAACACCAAAGCAAATCCACGGACACCTAACAGGCATTAGAACGAGCGTAAAGAGGGCGCTTGAGACGCACAAGTCAGCAATATTTCTGATGATTTATTGGCGTGAAGTTTCGTGCACAATGACAAACAGGAGCGCAACATTCAGGGATTGAGATTCACACCCTCCAACCCGCCAAATAAGGGTAAAAATGAACTTTGTCGGGCCAACTATGGTCGTAAGTTCCATCGTTACCAATAGAGTTCAATGGAAATTGCGACCATAGTTGGCTAACGATCCTTTCGGGAAACGCACCCCTGGCGTATTTCTATGTTTACTCACTTTGCTGGGGAAGTTCGTGTAAGCCAAATCTGCGCGGATTTGGCGCAAATACGCAACTCGTGAGTCCTCATGATATATTAAATACAGAGTATTGCGCAGAATCTGCACATTTCTGGCTTACTTGAACACACACACACACGTCACTGAGCAACAAATAATGGCGCGCTTGTTCACTTGCATTGAAGTAATAGTGAATATTAAAAAGCATTTGGTGAACAGAAAAGACATTGTTATTTTCCAACATCCTACATGTTCTGATACTGTATTCTGTCTATCTGTCCACCTAAAACACATTTTTGGTAAAAAAAAAAGACAGGGGGGGGGGGGGGGGTGCTTGCAGTGGCAAAACTCGCCGCTCGGTTGCTAGGATAGTTGCTACAATGTTGTACATGATTGCATACGAGCCAACAACAATGTCTTAACGATGTTGTGGAGCTGCAATATGGCTTCTATATGTTGCAATATGGTTGCTAGGTAGCTTTAAACGGTTGCTAGGGTGTGGTTACACAGTTACATGTTGTTCTGGATGAACACTATACTGTATATATAATTATCATAGGATTGGCAAATGAGAAAAAAGGCAGTAAAATATAAATGAACCATGATAATAAGCAATACATTTGTTACTGTATTTATTATTCTTTGTTAATAAAAATACAGCTGTTCATTGTTTGTTCATATTACTTCACAGTAGCATTAGGCTAACTAATGTTAACAAATATAACTTTTAATTGTAATAAGGCTACTAGTAAATAGTGAAATTAACATTACCAAAGATTAATAAATGCTATTTATTTATAAAGATTAAGAAGTGCAGTTTATGAATAGTTAATATTAACTAGTTTGGTGTTATCGATTTGTTATACACCGATTCAGATCTCTTTTGAAGAGACAGATGTTGGACAGATCAGTTATTTTAACCATTCATAAAAGTAAATCGGTTCAAATGAGTCATTAGTTCGCGAATCGGACGTGCCATTAGCTGACACACACGGCTAGCGTTGTGTGATTATCCCAGCAGATAAGGACATCGCACAAGATTTGTCTCAACTCTCAACACAGAAAACATTTAATCACTGGATAGGTTTTTTGTTTATTGAAAATGTGGTTTATGTCAGCTGAATGTGCGGAACGCTTTTCAGAGAGGATGGGGCAATTTTAGTAGGCTGCAATTCACACCCAGCGGTAATTCAGGAAAAAAATCTCCACGTGAAACTTTGGTCTTTTGATCTTTTACTATTGTGTCAATTCTCAATAGATTTTGATTAATATGCGCGATGGAGGGAGAGCAAGGCAGTTTGAATACAGTGAGAGTGCGCGCGCGACCGGCTCTCTCTCTCTCACGAGCGCAGCATAACAAAGCGGTAGCTAACATTAATTGAATCAAGCAAACAACTAGCTGTTGTTTTTGCTCCAAAAAAGCTTGATTTACCTCGAATTTCACATTAGATTCCTTCACGTAATGAGTTTCCATCAGACTCGCGTGGTAGCCAAGTGTCTCATCCAATGGCGATTCTGACGCAAGTGCTAAGATTCCGATTGGCCAAGAGAAATGTCAATTATAAGAATTATCCAATAATGTTTCGCAATTCTAGCCTGCGTGCAGATTAAGGGCAGCCTACACCAAGCACCCCCCCCCCCCAATGACCCAATTGACCAAGAAAACGGCGATTGTCGCCGAAAAGCGACAAGTTTGCAGGTCTGATATACCTTTCGGTAAGTTGTACTGTATCTTTAAATAAAAAGTAAAAGATGATCGGTTTACTTGAACTGAGGCGCAGCGATCTGTCACAATGGACAGAATCTAAAAGCTGATTTTTTTTTTTTCATATCAAAAGTAACCTGCTCTGTCTAGTCTTTCGGTGTCAGTGTCCTCTTTGCTCCGCGATTTTTCTGTGTGAGAGCGTGTGCAAAGTGTCAATTGCGTAAAGCGCCTTTCAGACAGGACGTTGGGTTCAACGTTGCCCTTCAGATACAACGCGATTTGCTATTTTGCAAATAAAAAGTTTAACTATTTTGAACTTTGACCCCGGCGTGCTTTGGTTGACGCAGCAACAAAACGTCCCCGCGCGTATTCTGCGTCCTGTCTGACAGGCGCTTGAGTCTCAAGTTGAATGCGTGAGAGTTGGCAGCCCTGCGGGGGGTAAATCGTCGGCAGCGTTCCTCCTTCCGCCATGCTTCTACTCCATGTGATGATTGTTTACATTAGACTAGAGTGCGCTCTGCGCCGCGTGCACACAGTGCTTATACATGTGGGGATTGTTTACATCAGAGTGCGCACGTGTTTTGCGGAGCATATACGCAGTGTTTAAGCGGTTGATAGAAAATAAGCTAATGCGCGTTCTAAAAGTCTAAATTCGAATCTATTATTTTTCACGGTATTTTGAAGTGGCCGCGATAACAATATCGTGCATATTCATTACCGCGATTTATCGCATCACCGAATACCGGCACATGTCTACTCACAGTATTTGGATACTTTAAAATGTTGCTTGTGGCTTGGATATCTTAATAGTTTCATGAAAACCTTTGGGAAGTAAGCTTTACCCTTGATGGCTCTGTTGACTCGGGACAGTCTGCGGATGATGCTGTCTTTGCTGTCTCCCTGTCGGATGTCGATCTTGGTGGAGAACAGGCCGTTGGCTGGCTGAGGGTTCAGCAGTGAGACTGACACTCCAGGCTACAGGAGAAACAGAGGTCACAGCTGAAGATGATGCATTTATGGATGCTACATTTATGGATGCTACATTTATGGATGCTACATTCAGTGTTGGGAAAGTTCATTTTCTACATGAACTAGTTCAGTTCAGTTCACAAATTTTAAAATGAACTAGTTCAGTTCATAGTTCATACTTCAAAAAATGAACTAGTTCATAGTTCTTTTTTTCCATATGTTGCTGCGAGCTTCTTTTTTTTTAATTATTGCCACAGGCCATATACAACCACAGACAGTGATTATTTTATCGACGGGCAAAGTTTGCACAGAAATGTAAGATTTTTCCCATCCTCACCCACCTTGTCATAAAACTCGTTTAAATGATCATACGACGCCTCCTCGCTCGATGCTTTGTCGAATACATGCTGCTTTTTGTTTTGATGACGCATGCGGCGGCCGCGGTGCGACACTGGTGACTGGTGTTGCCAGATTGGGTGTTTTTTCGCTACATATTAAAGGGTTAGTTCACCCAAAAATGACAATTAAGTCATTAATTACTCACCCCCATGCTGTACCAACCCCGTAAGACCTTCATTCGTCTTCGGAACACAAATGAAGATATTTTTGATTAAATGTGACAGCTGGATCACTCCTCCATAGGCTCCCTAAGGGAATGAATCCTGACGGCCCAGAAAGTCAATGAAGAAAATGTTTAAATATTCCATGTCACAACAGTGGCTCAACTATAAGTTTATCAAGCGACGAGAATACTTTTTGTGCGAAAAAACAAACAAAAATAACGACTTTATTCGACTATTCCTTTTCTTCCTTGTAGGCCTGAAACGAGACTTCAAGAGATTTTCACGACGCGCACGCGCGAGAACTTAACTGAAGTAGTTGAAGGAGATCGCAATTCTCGCGCATTATGCGAGTTACGCGTGTTTTAGCCAGGTTTTCGCCTGGAAGGTTCTATAGAAATCTGGCACCCTATTGAACGAAGTTAAACTGAGAGAGCGTGCGTTCACAGACACCAGAATGAACGAGTTCACCGTAACGTTCATCAGGCAGTAATACAGTACGTTCAGTTCACGTTCGCCCAAAATATGAACGAGTTCAGGCACAACACTGGCTACATTATACAGATCACTTTCTGCCTCATATACAGGATTCCCCAAACCTTTTGACCAATGTATTTTCAGTATGATTATTAGATAGCATTATTATTAGAAAGAATCCTGAAATAATAAAATGCATCACAATTTAAATTAGTATATTTATTTATTTATGTTAATAATGTTTGTTTCTGAAAGAAGTCTCTTCTGCTCATCAAGCCTGCATTTATTTGACCCAAAATACAGAAAAAAAAACTGTAATATTGTAAAATATTATTACAATGTAATGTATTCCTGTGATCAAAGCTGAATTTTCAGCATCATTACTCCAGTCTTTAGTGTCATATGATCCTTCAGAAATCCTTCTAATATGCCGATTTATCATACATACACGGCCGTTCAAAAGTTTGGGATTGGTACGATTTTTTATATTTTGTGTACAGTTATTTAATTATGCCATCCAGCATAGTGGACTCGCTCTCATTTCATACAAATGCAGCCGCTGCCATTTTGTGACTATTGTTTTGTACCCTGTTGGATTATGAGATTCAAACAGGTACAATTTTAAAACAGTTCAATCTGAAATCAATATATCTTATCCCCATAATTATTTATGTGGCGAAATGCTGTGTAATAAGTGGTATGACTGTACCGTATCTCTTAAATGAACTTGCTGCTGAAACTGCTCTCTCCGCAGAAGCTTTGTGTTTAAAGACCTAATAAAATATTTCAACTCAGATCAATATTTCGTGTCTAATTATTTACTTATGTGGCAAGTAGCCGTGTAATAAGCGGGATAACGTACAATCAGCCGGTGGTTCCAACCAACATGCTGTACACACTCCACTACAGTGAGCTGAATGTAAGAGCCTTCCCCATGCACAGCGTGCTTCTAAAATTAGCCTGTCTCTAGCTGCATGAAGCACAGGCCAGATCAACCATTAAGACAGAGAGAGAGAGAGAGAGAGAGACAATAGATGGAGGCTTCTGTGCTGCAGCTTTGACAGGGCCTCAGTGGCTCTCATCATCACCTCAGATCTGAAGACACAGAACGGTTTCCCAGGGCAACAGTCCTCCTTTACTTTGTCATCCGCTTCAGAGGCGAATACAACGTCTATCTGATCCAACTGATGGAGGAGACGGAGAGGGGTTAGAGAGAAACAACTAACAATGAGATCAGACCTAAAGATAACTAATAATAGTGCTCACTGCATTCAACACTGCGGTTTGGTTGGTTGTTAAAAAAACAAAAAACAACAACAAAAAAACACCTTTGCTATGTATTTTTAGAGTAAAAGACAACATTCAAAGGGAAATTATGTAAGGTGGGGCTTGTTTTTATGGACTGTGATTGGATAATATAATTTGCCCCCCCCCACACGGCCTTGATTACATCAGCAGACATGAAAAGTTGTTTGAGAGGCAGAAAACATTTAGAATTTTTATTTTTGTTTAGAGTATTGTGCGCTGATGAGACCTATACAACAAGTCCAGGGACATTCATTAAGCCATATATAAAGTTAATGTCGATTTTGTGTTGTCTTTAAGTGTTTGAAAGTAAGGGTCTTTCTTGATTTCAATCCTTTGGTTTTGTAGAAACTGTACATTTAGTTGGCTTTTTAAGTAGTTGTCCGCTGTTACCTCGAGAGAATTAGTCAAATAAACGATGTTCTCCAGTAGGACGGTGCGCTCGTCAAACTCCAGCTCTAGATCAAGAACCCTGGGCCCCATTTTCTCTAGGCTGTCCTGGAAATACACAGAAAAACAGAAACAGGACACATTTTAATGCATTTTATGACACATTTGATTCTATAATATTCTCGAAATTTATTATACTAAGTAATTCAACTAGCATGTGTTCAGCAGCAAAAAAAGGTTTAATAGTTTGCATAATTAAAGCTCCAGTAGGTAACTTTTGAAAACATGTATTTGTTAAAACTGTCATTATGTCCTGACAGTAGAATATGAGATAGACAATCTGTGTAAAAATCAAGCTCCTCTGGCTCCTCCCAGTGGTCCTATTGCCATTTGCAAGAAATACACGCTCACGGTCAGAAACAACCAATCAGAGCCAGGAGGAGTGTCTTAGCACTGTCAATCACGCTCGTGTACGCGCTGATCACACCCCTCTCTTGCACAGCGCGAGCCCCGGAGCGCGAGCCGTCGTTCAAACTCAAGATTGCCGGCGTGCTGCAGCTGTGCTTATGACGGAGAAACAACCTAAACTGCCAATTCTCCAGTGACACCTGCTCATAAAACAAAGAGGTAAAAGGAAAAAGACTGATGACGATAAACAAGCGAAAAAGAAAGAATTACACAGAGCCCATTGACTCGGTGTCAAAACTAACATGTAGATAAAATGTCACGCACTCTGCTAAGCAACAATTGAAACCTGCTAATTCACTGGCTTGTCATGTTGCCGAAATAATGTACTAGCACACCTTATCTAGCATTATATATCGCTAGAATAATTACTTACATACTGTAACGTTAGTTACCGTTATATTAACGTTATCTTACTAGCTATTTATAACTTATAGAAAGAGTGCAACGTTATAAAGTTACATGTAGGCTATTGGAAAATACATAATGATTTGAGGACCAAGTTTGTAGTCAAAGTATGGGCAGGCCATAGTCAATGTAAAGCATATTATTGACGTTTAGTCCCTATTAGTGAATGTGCCATATAACTTTTTATCCGCTGTTATCGGTGGCCCTGTTTACTAGCCTGCGCGTTCACGACAGGCTCCGCTGTGGAGGACGAGCTGTGGAGGGAGGGCTGTAGCGCAGAATAGAGCAAGGGGGTGGGACCTGGAAGTTGTGCTTGTTCAAATTTTCAGGCTAAGTCAACGTTTTCTCAAACCTCCCTACTGCAGCTTTAAGACTCATATATATATATTAGTGCTGTCAAACGATTAAAATATTTAATCGCAATTAATCGCACATTTTTATCTATTCTAAATGTCTCTTGATTTTTTCGCATTTTAATGCTCTTATCAACATGGAAAAGTGGATCGGCTTGTTTTGTGCAAATGTTTTTTATTGAAAACAACACTGGCATATACTGTGTTTAATTTCACACTAAAACATTCTCACTTGGAGCGAATAATCTCTCACACAATGTAACACTGTCCATTAATAAAAGGGTGAAAGAAATACTGACGAGGTCCTGATATTGACGAGGGGGCGGAGAATTCGTATCAGCTGTGTGTGTGTGTGTGTGTGTGTGCGTGTGTGCTTGGCCATCTTCAAGTGGTATTTCAGACTGGACGCGCTGCGATGATGATAGCTCAGTTCACAGCGACAAAACACACAGATCACTTTGGTCTTGTCAATGGAACCATTTGGCAACTTTTTAAAAGTAAACTTTCCATTCAGAATCTTATTGGCATCCATTTCGGCGTCTCGCGCTCGCCATCCACTCAAAACGCAACGTTAACCAACTCTTTGGCCGGCTCGCAAGCCCAAACAAGTGTGTGCGGCGCGCCTGTTGTTTTGTTTCCGGTCTAGCTAGATCCGCTTGCGCTTTGGCCGACGAAGCAACAAAATGTCCTCGCGCGGCGCAAGCCATTGAAACAGGCCCGGATTGGCTGACCGGGAGAATTCCCGGTGGGCCGGTCTGTTTTGTTGGCCAGGAGGGCCGGTGTTGTCATGGCACTGGGTTGAATGCTTTACATAGGCTCCAGTCACAGCTTTCTGAGTGTATATTTTTCAGAGTGTATAATGAACGTTGTGAAATAATTGCCTAATATTAACTCTAATTTGGTGCTTCAATGATTTGCAAATCGCGAGGATAACCGAGCTCATAATCTGAGCTGCTTCAGTATTAAAACAACGCTCGCTGGCAATGGCAAAATCTTTGAGATGACCGATCAAAGCAAGCGGGATTTATGTTCACAGAAGCGCGAGCTGCGGCCCACCGTCATCCGGAATGCAGAATCCCTGACAGCATTCAAAAGGCAACTGAAAACTCATCTCTTCCGGGAGCACTTAACATAAAAAAAAAAAATCCTTTCCTTTAAATCCTCGCTTGCCTGGCTTATGCTACTCCGAGCAATGTCTGAACTTTGTATTTTGAGCACTTGCGTTGTTTTTGCCTCTTCACGATGACTCGCTTGGTTTAGTCCTCAATTGTAAGTCGCTTTGGATAAAAGAATCTGCTAAATGACTAAATGTTATTGTATACATATTTATATGTGTATACCTCGAATGTGTTTATATTTCCCCAGTATCAGCACTGGGACTTTTCAATGTTTGTATTACTTCACTTGTCTGGGTGGGCATATGCCCCCGAACCCCCAAGATCACTTTTTGGACCTCTGTATACGGCTATTGCACTGAATAGAAATTTATATATTTTTAAAATACAATGAATAACAAGGCTGTACAGAACACTGCACTGTTGCAGACTTATATGCTGAGGTTTCAATTACATTATTTTAATATAGTCAGATGGGAACTAAAGTGGGCCGGTGTAAGGCATGAAACTCCAGGGCTGAAAATGAGTCCCACTCCGGCCCTGCATTGAAATGAATGGGTTTCATAGCGCAGCGCCACGGATGCCGCGTCCTGTTGCAAAAGCATGTGAAAAAAAACGACAAAATTTGCTGGGCCAAAAAGACTGTTAATCGTGCGATAAAAAAATTGACGCCGTTAAAATGGGTTTGCGTTAATGCCGTTAATAATGCGTTTAACTGACAGCCCTAATATATATATATACATATATATATATATATATATACTGTGTATATATATATATAAAATATATACACACGCACACACAAACACAATATTATACTGTCAGGTGTATATATATATATATATAGTACTTATTGGGTTCGTTAACATTAAGAAAATTAAACAATAGAATTGATATATTCATTCATTGCTTATTTCACTTGTCTCACACACAAAAAAGCAAGGTTGAAACAAGATACCAGCATACCGCTTAATACATGTATTAAGTGTGTAAAGTGTATGGCTGAATTGAAAACAACATACTACTCTTACAAGTTCTGCAGGAAAAAAAAGTTAAATAATACTGCCTCAAATACTAATTCATTCTAATTGAATACATTGCATTGTGGGATACAGTATTCCAATAATAATCTAAAACCCTGTTTTTTCAAGATCGTATTCAAGTACCAAACTTCTCTTCTACCTTTATCATGGCAACAAAGGGCATCACTCTCTTCATGTACTTCTTCAGCTCCGGCATGGCACCCAGCTCCGTGGCGATGACCTTATTGTCAGGTAGAGCTCCACTGTTGCTCTGGAAATGACAACGGGAAAGAATAGCCATTAGATTCACGGCTAAGGTCAAGATTTAACCCTCTAAATTCAACAGCATTTAAAATAGTACCAGAGAAGTGATCAAACAGGTGCATATCCCAATACAGCAGAATAATTACATATGCAACGCCTAATATTCACCATCGTGTCCTTTTGTAAAAAAAACAAAAACAGATTGATCCATATTTTTTCAACTCTTGAAAAATTTTGAAATGAGTGTTTAACCATTTTAAATACGGTCTTAGAGCTGTTGACAATATCAATTTGATGAACTTATTCATCGACTCTTAAATCCCAAGAAGAATCGATCTTTTAGTTTATGCTGTTTTCTGTTGATGCGTAAACAAACTTGACTAAAAATATTTGTAGCGCGCCTTCCATCCAATAATCCCAATACACTTTGTGCTTGGTTACTTTTGAAAAGAAACAAATCTGAACTTTAAAATTATGTCAATTTAATCAAAGTAAAACATTAAATGACGCTCTTTAATGAGGTATGACAGGCGTAAGCCGATTATATCTTCCTCTTTACTACTAGTTACAGTATGAAACAAACATGAATGTTGAAAGAACCAGAATAACTTACTGAAATGTATCATGTCTCATGTAATCGCTCAATCAGTGTCTCAAACGCAGAAAGACGTCAATAAAACAGATTGTAAACAATATTACGTAATGTCACATTTACCTCAGAAAGGCCATTTAATGTCTATTAACTCATTCAGCTAGAACAAAAAACAACAACTGTAGAGAGGATTTCGATAAACATATGCATTATATTCCATAATTATCATATTCTTATTAAACCGGTTAGTGACGTCTCATCTATTGTGTTTTTAAATAAATCGGTCACTGTTTAAATGTTTATAAAGCATTGGAGTAGAAATAAAATTATATTACTGATATAAACATTTATTTATATAAAACATCTTGATTTATTCTATTTAAAAATCAATAGCACTTGAATTTGGACTCTGTTGTTACCTTTAATATTACAGTAATGTACCGACTGACAGGGTTCCCTGTAAAGTTTATAGAGATTAAAAGACTGCACTATACCTGATATATATCCGAACTGATACTGAATCAGAATCTAAACTGATCAAGAGCTAGTCAATTGGAATCAAATCATTTTGAAATCTGTCAATACCCAGCCCCATTAAATATGTGAAGATTGTCTCTATTTGCACACTTTGGGTGATATACTGATATAGCAATTTACTGAGCTGTGACTAGGGTGTTTGTACCTTGTAATGTTTGCCCAGCAGAGAGAGGGCGCTGTGCTGCCAGGGTGGGTAGGTCTTCGCCACATAGATGTTGCAGTGCGTGGGCTTAGCTGGTGGTTTGCTGTCCCCCTTCTGTTGACAAAGACATGCAAACTTAAACTGAAGATAAGATGGTTTAAAGCCCATTACACAAGAAGTACAACATTAAGTATTAAGTATTCTGGACCCTAAACATGTTCTACAAACATTATGTAAATGGATTGCGATATATTAATAACAACATCAATAATATGTATGCTAACATTTTAGTTTAGGTACCGATTCTCACTTTTAACTAGTTGCTTATTAGCTTGCATATTACTAGGATATTGGCTGTTTATTAGTACTTACTGCATAAAGCACATATTAATGCCTTATTCTGAATGACCATATTCTACATCCCGTAATCTTACCCAATATCTAAACTTAACAACTACCTTACTAACTATTAATAAGCAGTAAATAGGAGTTTGAGGCAAAAGTTAGTTAATAGTTAAATAGCTAAATAGTTAGATAATAGTGAGATTTGGACCCTAATCTAAAGTGTGACCATCCACACACATAAAGAACATTGACTGGAATGGAGTAAATCTAGGGAAGTTTTTTTTCCCCCCGATTACATGTCACAGTATAGTTTCCTTCACAGTCTAAAAAACATCAGCACAACAACTCCTTATCCAAAGCGACATCCATTACCACATGGTCTCAACAACAGGACTGAGAAAAGCCTCTTTCCTCAGAGCCTTGACTCATAACGCTTACGTAAGGACCGGCATAGGTAGAGACGGACTGTAGGGAAACCGTCCCATGATAAAAGCGAGGGATAACGCATTACTCTTCTGTCAGGGGAGGTCTGGGACGGCGCTGAACTCACTCTACATGACAGCTGTCGACTTGACTCATTCTTGAGGTCAATTCTGTTTCGGTGCAGGATCTCTGTCTAACGGCTTAATGTTACAAGGATTTAATAAGGATGCTACTAATTCTAACCCAACAGGAAGCTACCATAAAACACTTAACTAAAAATCTTCATAACTAAAAGAAATTTCGGAACATTTTATGTCGTGTAGCAGGGTTGAGGTTTTGAATATACCACTAGTTGCTATGCTAGTTAAAAGTGCAATTCCTAAAGTTCAGAAGGACCCTAAACGCTGTAACACAAAGCGCCGGTGGGTCAATGTTGGGTTGTTGTTGAGTGTCTGTCTGCCCAGACGGTTGCCACTAATTGGACACAGTCGACAGCTTTTTTCGGTTCCCTGATCATGTTGATTTAGGGTCAGAGCTGTTGGTTAGAGATCACCGATTGGCTGTTCGGCTTAGCGAACCAATCAGTGAGAAGTTAATTGGCTAGTGCACCGCTGCCGGCCCTTGTGTGATGCCCTCATCGTGTGAAGACCGAAGAGTGTAAAGACCAGCGACTCAACCTGCGCAACTTCACTGAGCAAAAACACCACCAAGGCACTTGAGTATTGCTTTTTTCCCCCCTTTCTTTCCTTTCTGTACAGCTTGTTCTCATCTGTTTGTTTTAGTGAACTGTATTCACAATGTGCTTTCAAATCTCTACCATTACTACAAACACTCGTAAATCGTGCTCTGTACATTGGAGGCAGCACAATCCTAACAATCTTTGGATTGCGTACCATTGAGACGTGCAATATGTATACCATTTGGGATGTGCAATATGGGAGCTGTGATCAATAATGGGTTGTCATTTTTTTTAAACCTGCCAATGAAAGATGTTAATGTGCCTACTATATACATACCTATCGTCTCTCAACACATCCTCTCACAAACATGTTCTCATATACATTAGATACTATCTAATGTATATGAGAACATGTTTGTGAGAGGATGTGTTGAGAGACGTCTGTTTTTTGTATTTTGTACTTTGTGTTGTCTTTGTAAAAACTGCAGAAGGGACAGAGTCCAAAACAAATTTCCCTTCGGGGACAATACAGTATATCTTATCTTTTAATCTGCGAACTACCCCTATGTTCTCTAGTACTTTACTCTCTATTCCAATTGGTCTCTGGAACTGCCAGTCTGCTGTAAACAAAGCAGACTTTATTTTATCTATTGCTACTCGTTCAAGTCTCAACCTCATGGCCCTAACTGAGACCTGGATCAAACCTGAGCACACTGCACTCCACTAATTTCACTTTTTCCCACACCCCTCGCCCAACTGGGAGGGGTGGAGGTACTGTCTGCTTATCTCAGATGAATGGAAATTTGATCCTTTACCATCTCTAACTGGAAACAGTTCATTTGAAGCACACGCAATAACTATTACTCACCCTATTAAAATCCACTTTGTAGTTGTTTATCGTCCCCCAGGTCAACTGGGTAACTTGGAGGAGTTGGATGTGTTACTCTCAAACTTCCCTGAGGACGGTACTCCTCTGGTACTACGCGGTGACTTCAACATCCACCTTGAAAACCCCCAGGCTGCTGACTTCAACCCTCTACTGGCCTCATTTGACCTCAAGCGAGTGTCTACTACGGCTACTCACAAATGGTAAGCAATTGACCTTGTCTACACACGCTACTGCTGCACGAGCAACACTTTAGTTACTACACTGCACACCTCAGACCATTTCCTTATCACTTTTAACCTCAAACTGACTCCTGACACAACACGCAGGTAACCTTTCTTGCGTAACCTACGCTCACACTCTCCCTCTCGCCTATCCTCTATGGTTTCATCCTCACTTCCTCCACCCGTTCACTTTTCAGCACTGGACACTAACAGTGCTACTGACACTCTTTGCTCCACTCTAACATCTTGTTTAGACAACTTTTGCCCCCTTTCATCCAGGCCAGCCCGCGTATGGAAGTAAAATAATGTCAAATGTTTTTGAAACAAAAAGCATGTTGAATTGCACCAATTGAAAAAAAATATGCATTGCGTTAACCATGCTTGTATTTTAATCCATTGTATTTTTAAGCCTTGCATTTTTATGGGCTGAAATTCAACATGGTTGAATATTTAAGCTGTGAATATTTCAATTAAAAACATTTCAAAAACATTTTCAATATTAAAAATTCAATAATCCATATTCACCTTTCATATTTCACTTCCAAAATTTTCAAACTGTTTAAAAATACAACCTATAATATTCAACAGGCAAATTTCGGTCCATTTTATTTCGCCTTGAAAATTCGCTTCCACAAATTCAGTGGTTCAAATTCGACAGTAAATTCAACGTCGACATCCAGGAACTGCAGGAAAAGCAGTAGATTACCGATCATAATCTCCATCTGCTGTAGTCGGCTTTACCAGCAGGGGGTGCAGTGCACGCGCGTGTTGACAAGCACCAAAGCAACAGGAGAGGCCTTCACAAAAAGTCATTTGCTGAAATGGACAGAGCGATGAGTACGAGTTATAATTTATGTGTGTGGAAAAGGTTGATTAAGACACAAAACACACAAGCATTTACTCAATGACACTTATTTTTACCCCCGTGCAAAGTAAGGTGATTTGTCCACTGCAAAACTAAATTCTCTCGCCGTTGGCATTGATATTAAGTTTTAGTAAAACAACTGTAATACACTGAGACAGAGGGAATTGTTTGTTTTAGTCACTATGACGGAATACTAAATTGATGGCTGGGTTTTACATGATGGCAAAGGCAATTTTATTTAAATATAGCATCATTAAATACAACCAAATTACAATTATAAATTAAATTCAGCAATTAAAAATTACATCTCTACCATGATATCTGGTAATCTCTGTGTTATAACGTGAATTGTCTCCGCTATTATCCAGGGCTGCGTACAGTAGGGGTATTTGTCATCTTATTTTATATCTTTTTGTCCATTTGGAGCGCGCGTCACGTCACCTATTAGCGTCGCGCCTGCCACAAGATCTCTCACTGTTTACATGAACCAGACACTCTGATGAGAGCACATAAAGTGCAATCCATCTCTTATTTACCATTTTTTCATCTTATCGTATATTTTATTCGCTCCTTTGCCCGTATTGAAGCGTCTCGTGGCTCTTACTAGCGTCGGGCCAGCCACACGATCTCTCACTGTTTTAATCTACCAGACACTCCGATTAATGCACATGTGCAAACAGACAGTGCAATCCTGACCTGCTCTTATGTGGCCTATCTATTTGTCATCTTATTTTATTCGCTCTTTTTGTCCATAATGGAGCGCGTGTCGTATTGGAGCCATCTTCGCAGTAGTGAACGCGCCGAGAGAAATGCTCATTTCATACGGATTACATTATCTGAGAGTAGTCTATTTATTTTCGTTTTGAATTGTTTCGTTTAAAAGTAGGCTAGACATTTCTACCTTGATGTATTTATCATGCCTGTGAGAAATGTGCAATGCAAAAATGTCATGATTTTATTGCTATGCCTATATGTCTGCTTTGCTTCTTATTTATTAAATCCTCCCTGGATTGGATATTGGTTTATCAAACATTGATTGAAATTAAGATACAATTTATTAAAAAAGAAATTCACTTTAAATAAAGGCTTTATAAAAAACAAAACGTAATGGAGTGGTCAAAATCTAGTGGATGCTAGTAAGAGCCACGAGACGCGCTCCAATACGGGCAAAGGAGCGAATAAAATATACGATAAGATGAAAAAATGGTAAATAAGAGATGGATTGCACTTTATGTGCTCTCATCGGAGTGTCTGGTTCATGTAAACAGTGAGAGATCTTGTGGCAGGCGCGACGCTAATAGGTGACGTGACGCGCGCTCCAAATGGACAAAAAGATATAAAATAAGATGACAAATACCCCTACTGTACGCAGCCCTGGATAATGGCGGAGACAATTCACGTTATAACACAGAGATTACCAGATATCATGGTAGAGATGTAATTTTTAATTTATAATTGCTGAATTTAATTTATAATTGTAATTTGGTTGTATTTAATGATGCTATATTTAAATAAAATTGCCTTTGCCATCATGTAAAACCCAGCCATCAATTTAGTATTCCGTCATAGTGACTAAAACAAACAATTCACTCTGTCTCAGTGTATTACAGTTGTTTTACTAAAACTTAATATCAATGGCAACGGCGAGAGAATTTAGTTTTGCAGTGGACAAATCACCTTACTTTGCACGGGGGTAAAAATAAGTATCATAAGACACTTGAGTAAACGCTCGTGTGTTTTGTGTCTTAATCAACCTTTTCCACACACATAAATTATTATAACTCGTACTCATCGCTCTGTCCATTTCAGCAAATGTTTTTTTTGTGAAGGCCTCTCCTGTTGCTTTGGTGCTTGTCAACACGCGCGTGCACCCCCTGCTGGTAAAGCCGACTACAGCAGATGGAGATTATGATCGGTAATCTACTGCTTTTCCTGCAGTTCCTGGATGTCGACATTGAATTTACTGTCGAATTTGAACCACTGAATTTGTGGAAGCGAATTTTCAAGGCGAAATAAAATGGACCGAAAATTGCCTGTTGAATATTATAGGTTGTATTTTTAAACAGTTTGAAATTTTTGGAAGTGAAATATGAAAGGTGAATATGGATTATTGAATTTTTAATATTGAAAATGTGTTTGAAATGTTTTTAATTGAAATATTCACAGCTTAAATATTCAACCATGTTGAATTTCAGCCCATAAAAATGCAAGCCTTAAAAATACAATGGATTAAAATGCAAGCATGGTTAACGCAATGCATATTTTTTTTCAATTGGTGCAATTCAACATGCTTTTTGTTTCAAAAACATTTGACATTATTTTACTTCCATACCCGCGTCCCCCACTCTGGCTGTCTAATGTTCTCCATGAACATCGCTTTAAACTCAGGGCTGTAGAGAGGAAGTGGCGCAAATCAAAAAACTTTGCTGTCATTAGTTTGTTTCAGTCTCTCCTCTCTTCCTTCTCTGCAAACGTCTCCACTCCTTAAACGACATTCTACCACAACAAAATTAGCAATTTTTCTCACTCTGGCACACTTTTCAAAAGTGTGATCAGTGTGATTCATTTGCAATATGGTAGAAAAACACTGCTTTGTTTTCAGTTTGTATATCCGCAGTACTAGTTTACCTTTTTGAATGACAAATACAGACTACTGCCACCTACTGGTTTGGAGAGTTATTTCCTCTCATGCACACGCAAAACGTACACGCTAGTTAAGGGGCGTTGGCTGTAGTCTTCGAGGTGTGTTCAAACACAAGTTTTTGGCCTAGAAACTACAGTGCCGCGAGGCAACAAAAGTTGGATTTCATTGGTGATAGTTAGAGGTCGACCGATTCATCGGTTTTGCCGATCAATCGGCACCGATAGTTGTTTGGTGGAACTATCGTTATCGGCAAAAATCCACACCGATAGTTTTTCCGGGTTGCGTCCGTTGCTGGAGCGGCTGAGAAGTGCGCGCGGTCATTACACAGCAGGAGAGCGCTCAGAACAGAAGAGACTGCTGGCATTATACAGAGCGAGAGCGGCCTCTAGAGGACAAATACCAAACTATCACTGGCTGAGTTGTTTACGTTAACACGTGAGGCAGCGCGCAGCACGGAGAGAACACGCAGCACAGAGAGCGCTGACATTTAAAACACCGACAGCGAAACGGTATGAATACATAACACTAAAGTACATATTGCCATATCATTACAAAGTAATTAATTTGTTGACTAGATGCTGCATCAGCAGAGAAAGAACAGTAGTTTGCCGTCGAGGCTGTGAGGACTCTAACATTACCTCAGTCAACCGTTAATGCAATGTGACAAAAACACACGCAGACCTGACCCAAATGTTTTATGGCGCAATTGTTACCATCTATTTGCATTATTTTTATCCGGCTGATCACTTTTATGCATTCATTAGCCGACGAAGTTGCATATTTAAAACTAGTGACGTGATTTCTTTCTCAACATTGTTCATGCAGCCGACAGAAACGTAAACTAATCAGAAACGCGTTCGATTTAAGATCTTTTTAATCACTACAATAGATCTTGTTATTTTGATTAGATAATCATCAAGTGTTCTAAAATATAGAAGCAAATAAAGTGAGAGGCTATAGGCTATATTACGTATACATAATACAGGTCTTTATTACATTTTAATGGCCATCTTTAAGCACGACTCTTTGGAATCAAATCAAATGGTAACACTTTACAATAACATTCCATTTTTAGCATTAACGAAGGTTAATACAAGTTGTAGAAGAATTATTCATTGTTATGGTAGTTTGTTAATTTCAACATTTACTAATGCATTTGAAATGGAGTTTTAATTCTTATTTTATCTTTTATTACCTTAGTTAATGTACTATGAATGAACTAACATGAATGATAAAGGTACAATTGTGTTGCTCATATTAATACATTCAGTAAAAAGGTATATTGCATTATGCATATAGTTCATGGAAGCTAGTTAATACATCCTTGTTTACAAATGGGACTTGCAAAGTGTTACCTATGAAATGTATGTATGTTTCTAGGTTATAGCTAACGAAACCTGTAATATTTTATTGTTTAAATTATTTTCTGTTTAAAGTTTTAATATATTCATATTTATTTAATTGAGCACATTTCAGTTCAGCACTGTTTTATTGTGAGTATGATGTTTGTTTTTAATCCAGTATCCATAAAAAAAATATCGGTTGAATTATCGGTTATCGGCATGTGTGGTCAAACCTAGATATCGGTATCGGTAAAATCCACTATCGGTCGACCTCTAGTGATAGTTCTCTGATGTTGGCTTGGTGTGTTACATCCTTAAGAAAACCCAAGTTTCACTGTAATATGCAACGCTTTGCCAAAACACAGATTAATTTCAAGTCTGGTTCCCTCATTGTCAACAAGCTGATATGTTACATGTCAATTTGGCGTGAATATTGTAGGGGTAAGTTTTACATTTAGATCTTAATAAAACATAACACGACACTTAACTTCTTGTTAAATGCTGTTGACAAAATAAGAAAAAACACAGTGGAATAAAATATATATATATATATAAATGTTAGGGGTGTGCAAAAAAATCGATTCACATTTGAATCGCGATTCAATCTTTGCCGATTCAAAATCGATTCATAAATTTCCAAAAATCGATTCATATTTTTTTTTTTATGGTGTGCAATCGGGTGAGTCGGGACTTTTCCCGGTGGTCTGGTAGTGTTTCGAGGCCGCGAGGGCAGGTCTGATAAATAGTTATACATTGCAAGTTCTTGCCGCCCGCTGGTCAAACTGTGCAGCCTCTCTGCTCAACCCGTAAATAAATGCATCGATCCGCAGATTATGTTTGAGTTCTTAATGGTCTGTAGATCTTTTGCCAAGCGTGTCGGAGGTTACGGGTTCTAAACCACACTCGTATAGTTTTTTCTCTCTCTCATCAAAACCGAATATGTTCATCAGTGGTTACAGACAGTCTATATCAAGCAGGGAGACGTTTGAATGCATTTTATTTTGTGATCTCACCGGAACGAATAGAGAGTCTCAGCAACGGAGATAGATTGAAGATCGCGTACGAGTGAAGACTGCGCGAGCCATAGAGAACACTGTATCCATGACACTGATAGCAGCGGACACGAGCGCTCAGCTTGATCAACAGATCTCTTATTTAACCCTCTGAGGTCTAAGGGTTTTTGGGGTCCTTGAGGTGTTCTGACATGCTCTGACATTTGTGCTTTTTTCAGTTATTTATAAACATGTTAATGGCAAAGGTGTAAATTCACTCAATATAGCACAAACTGGGCTACCGTAATATCTGAGCAACAATTATGAAACATGTTTGTATTTTTGAGAGAATATTGCTTATGCATGGTTATTGAAAAAACTAAAACTTAAAGTGTCTGAAATAAGGCCACAAAACACATACTAAATATGTGTCCACAAGACTTTTGACTAATGAGTGTTGTTGCCTAGAATTTTTGCTTCAAAATGATCTGAAAATCATCCTGCCTAATCATTTACACAAAAACATACAATGATTTACATTTTATTAGAGACCTTTGGTTTGGAAAGGCAATATGCGTGGAGGCGTGTTCACACCTGAGAAGACAAAGGCCGGATAATGTGCCGCATAATTAGGGTTGGGTATCGGTTGGGTTTTATCCGATACCGGTACCTACTTGGTATTTTTTAAACGGTTCCGGTGCTTAAACGGTGCCTGAAACGGTACTTAAGAAAACGAAACCGCTCACACTTTGTCAAAAAATAATACCCTTTTATTTACAGGGCCAAACTGGACACAATAGTAACTTAAATCTTTAAACAATATAAATACAAGTAACGTATGGTAATAATAAATAAACCAATATAAAATAAAAATTCACATTTACATAATATCAAATAAAACAATATTGTATCAAACAATGTAATAATACTGGAGATTAATAGAGATTACAACCAGGGTAATCTAATATCGACATGGCTACAGGTTCCCATGTTTTGTCTGCTTGAACCAGTCATGGAAGTTATCTGGTCATTGTACTAGTAACGCAGGGCTTAGCTTGGCGAGTTTGTTATATCGTTCCCACTGCGTCTTAGCTACGCAGCTTTGAGTAAACCTATGAAAGAGTACGTCTCTGGTTACTGGTGTAACCCATGTTCTCTGAATAGGGAACGAGACGCTGCGTTCGCTGCCAAACTTCTCGCGCTGCCGACAAGCGTCCTTTTTCGGCAGAGAAATCTGAGGAGCAGATGATGCGCGCGCTAATATAGTATGACGACGTAAGAGCGTCAAGGCGGCGCCCACGCCATCACCTAGAGGGCGTTCTGACGCGTAATTTTACACGTGAAATGCAGCCAAACCTTGGAGCGTTTTGTCTTCGGCATCTTCATTAATCCCCTCGCTATCAACAGACGTTCCGGGAGTCTCCCGCATATTGATAACGGCTCCCTGATGCCCACAAATAAGTTAAAATCTCCCGGAATCTAGAGCGAGCGAGCAAGAGCGCGCATGCGAGACAGAACAGACTGTGCTCCAAACCGTATAGTGCGCGCACGAGGGAGAGAGCGAGAGACTTTGCGTGTGTGCGCCTCATGACACAGAGACTCAGGCACCGATATCAGGCACCGAAATTTTCGTTCTTATTCGGTCTGGTTACTACCGTTTACGTCGGAACCGGTTCCCTATTGGCACCGCGTTTCGGTACCCAACCCTACGCATAATGAGCTGCATATTAATTAGCCCTTTCACACAGGTGTGTCACAGGATCCCAAAGAATGCAAGGACAAAAGAAATTATCTATATAGCCTATACATATTTTACAATTAGAAATTGTAACCAATAGGTTACAATTACAACAACAATTACAATTTTAACAATATTTCAAGTGTATTTCTTTGTAAAAAGTATACATTTTATCATACGTATTAAAAAAAGGTAAGGATTCATTAGTTTGAATATTGGAACAAGCACTATAATAACATCTTAGTTGATAATTCAATATACCTACTAAAACATCATACTATAGTATATTTAACTATGAGCAGAAATTGGTGAACAAAAGAGTACCTATTTAATGTGACAGTAGTCTTTTTTTACAGTCAAAACTTTATAATCTATCCAAAACTAATCACAAAATCTTGTCTAAACATTCATATTTAGTCTGTAATATATTGTGTATGATATATTAGTATATACATGTGAATTTGCAGCTTGTTGCTTTTACAGACATTTTATTTCAACATATTTCAGTCTATTTTTACTCATCTTAGTAGGCTATAGCAATATAGTTTGGATGTGTTCATGTAAACATAACGTTTACTAATGTAGGTGCGAGAGTGAATGAACAAGGCACAGACACGCGCTGCATAACTGTAGTAAACAAAGCGCGCGCGCCTATGCCGTTCACTCATCATTTAGCCTACACACAGACACGCAATTCATATTTAAACAGTCTTTTTGCGGTTTACAGTCCGACACTATTCAATATCGCGATTAGAACAAAGCACTTAAGAATAAATGACTTACTACATCAGCTGGATCCGTTGCTCCTCGAAATGAAACTACCAGCACTTCTGGTACATTTTCCAGGGTTAGATAGTATTATTCCTCACAGCGAAAGGATACGCTGTGTACACAGCTGTACAAGATACTTACTAAACACGATGTGTTTTATAATCCAGCTGGTGGGCGTTGGCATGTTTGAATGGCTTGTCTAAGATCATTTGCGTTTGAATAGCGCGCGCTCTCCGTGGGCGTGGCACATTAACGCGTAATTGGGTATAATGAGCTGGAAAGAAAAATACTGACATCTCTCTCTTTTCATACAGATTACATAAGCTGAGAATATTTGTTTTTTTATATAAATTAATTCATTTAAAAGAAGAGAGTTTAAGCTTCATTATGGAAAAACACTCGTGCCTGTATGACAAGTATTCGCGGAATTACAGTTAATCTTAGGACGCGTTTCAGAATGGACTTAACTGACAGAGAGAAGGCAGAACGCGCATCATGTTTGTTTTTCTTTATTTGGCGAAAAGCACAACACTTTGTTTTTATTGTGAGTATCCACAAAAAAAAATAGACACTTATCAGGATCTAATGATGTACAACACTTAATATGTTAGATCAAAATCAACAGAGTATTTTGAGTTTCTTTTGCACTGATAAGAAAAAAGCGAGACTATCGCGCCGGCGCGATAGCCGACCTCAGAGGGTTAATAGCGAACTAAATGAATGCTCTGCTAGTTAACTGGAGATACCCGCAAATTACGCCTATGAACGACTTCACTGGATCTAAACAAATCAATCTAACCATAGATGTTACCAGTAGCGGTGGCTTTTTTAATCTATTTAAAATCATTTTGCAAGGGTTCTATGATATTTTATATTTTTAGGAATGTTAGGAAGTTCAATGTGCCCAGTCGAGTTCACATTTCAACAGTCAACCTGGTGAAGTACTCCTTAAACCACATTTAGCATAATTGTTTGTTTGATCTGACTACAGCACTTTACAGCTAAATGTAAAAGCTTTTTATTTAAGTTTTATTTTAAACTTGAATCAAATGTATTTGAAAGCAAGGCAAAGCTTGGCACTTTGCACTTTTTAGTTGCAAAAGTTTTTATTTTTGTATAAGACATATAAAGTAATATCAAACTGCATTTAATTTGTTGTGTTTCTTTTCTTTTAAATTGTGTCTACTGCAATCAATCACATAGGAAAAAGTAAACTACATTTATATACTGCGAATCGTTTTTTGAATTGAGAATCGTTTTTTAATCGAAAATCGATTTTGAATCGAATCTTGAGCCTAAAAATCGGTATCGAATCGAATCGTGACATTTTCTGAATCGTGCACCCTTAATAAATGTATTGTATTGTGGTGATCAATGATGTGGTGAAGTCCATACCTTGCCCTTGGCTGGCTGTGTGTAAGCTTTCAGGCGAAGGCGGAGGTCATGAGCAGTGTCCATCAGATACTGTGAGGATCGAATCAAGATCTCGTCCACTGGGCCGCCTGTAGGCCAGCGAGCCTTCATTACAGAACTGCTCTATAAGGACAGAAAAAGTGAGAGTTAAAGATGCATTTTGTTCCTGTTTCTACTGGAATTGCACAAACTTTCACTAAAACCAGATAAATGTAAAGTCAGCCCGTTATTATCAGTTGTTTGTAGAGATACAATCTCCTATAGCTGTTAAATATAAATGCAAAATTAAATAGACAAATTAAAGTAAAAATTATAATAATAAATGCCAGAAAGCATATACCAAAGCTGCAATTTTAGCCCAAATTAAGCTTTTACTAAATATATATATAAAAAAATAAAAATAAAAAAAAAACAGTAAAAAAAAAACATTTTGGAAAAGTCTTCAAAAAAATTTAAATAAAACATATTATCTATAAATTAATGGTAATTAAAACTAGTTAAATTATATTTTTCTTACTAAAATTAAATGAATGTCAATTCACAATTACGTCAAAAGTATGACATTGTTGTATGATTATAATTGCCGGATGTTTTAAATGTTTTTGAAAGAAGACTCACCAAGGCCATTTGATAAAAAATACAGCAAAACATTATGTTTGTGAAATATTACTGCAATTAAAAAAAAAAGACTATTTGGAAACCTTTTTAAATGCACATTTTTCCAGTGTTGGCAAAACTGAATTTCATGATCCTTCGAATGCGTTTATTTGGTGCTGAAGAAACATTTCCTGTTTTCATCAATGTTTAAAATATTTTTTGCCACTTCATATTTTTGTGGAACTGTGGACTACCATGCAAAGGTTTGGGTTAAGAATAGAATTAAAAAAAAAAAAAATTTTATACTTTTATTCAACAAGGATGCATTCAACTGATCAAAACTGGTATTGTTACAAAAAATACTATTTAAAATGATTATGTTCTTTTGAATATCCTATTCATCAAAGAATCCTGAATAATAAAATCCATCACCGTTTCTACAAATATAGGATTTGTTTTCAACATTGATAATAGCAAGAAATGTTTCTTGAGCACCGAATCAGCATATCAGAATGATTTCTGAAGCATCATGTGACACTGAAGACTGGAGTACTGATGCTGAAAATTCAGCTTTGTCATCACATGAATAAACATTTCACGTTATGGTTGAAATGAAAACATGGTTTAAGAGTAAACGAGCAATCCTTCAGAGGGGGTCTCACCTTCCCCAGCAGAGACCAGGTGTGTTCACACAGGTGGGGGCAGATAGGAGCCAGCAGGAGCGTTTGGTTCTCGATGAACTGGAACACAAGATCCCTGTGCATGCCCTCGATGGCCAGCTCCCTGTATTTATCCTTGGCAGCCTTCAAAGTATCAAGAACATGTTTATTATATATAGTCTCATGTTAGTTTACACTGAAGGTTCCCTGACAAATATAAAATATTACATGTCTTAATGTTTTATTGTTTATTAATATTGCTACTGCTGATGTATTTGCTCTATATGTCTCCTCCACCCCACATTCACAAAATGTATTTAGCCAACGGATGTTTATGTGATTTAGCATACGTTACCTGGAACTCAAAAAAGCCGCTCTTCAACGCCTCCTTGTACATCATTCTCTCATAGTGCTGATCTGTTTTAATGATGCTGGAATTCATTTCACTGCAGACAGACACAGATCATGTAGGATTCAATTTTAACAAACACATTCCAGATTTAATTTGAGCCTCTACGGCTGTCAAAAAGACTAAATGAATGAATGAGTGAATGAATAAATGTCAAAAGTACGAGGTCTGCAATACTTTTTAATGTTCTTGAAAGAAGTTTCCTATACTCAACATGGCTGCATTTATTTAATCAATAATACAGTAAAAACAGTAATATTGTGAAATATTCCACTTTAAAATTATTTTTTATCTGAATATCTTTCAAAATGTAATGTATTCCCTGTGATTAGTGTCACATGATCCTTTAGTGGTCATTTTAATATGATGATTTGCTGCTCAAGAAACATTTCTGATTTTATAATCATGTACCATATTATATAATAGTTCATATTTTTGAGGAAACCCTGATAAAAAATGTTCAGGATTCTTTGCTTAACAGATTTTTTTTTTAATAGAAATCTATAAAATTATAGATATCTACGTCACTTTTGATTAAAGTGATCAATTCATCTTTCAGAAAAAAAGAAATCTTACTGACCCACACCATTGAACAGTATAGTGTAACTATCACCATTTTATTATCTTTACTTATCTATTACTTCAACAGTTCATTGTTATTGTGCCACATTGCACCCTGGTACATAACATTCACTCATTGTAGTAATATAGTGAATGTCTTTTTTGTTGTCATAGTGTGAATAGACCTCCTGTCTGCTGTTTTTTAAAACACCAGTGTTACCTAATAAACACTCTGTCATTAAACGTGTCCGCTGGTCCGGTCCTCAGGTTGTTCTGATTGGCGATCATCTCTTTCACCCATTCCACCCACGTAAAGAGGCGCAAAATCCCTGCATCTGCCATGGCCTCAACGAAGTTCGCGTCCTCCACCGTGTCCCCTGCATCAGCCAGAGCCAAACGCATACCTAAGACACACAGATAGAGACAGAAACAGATTGGGATGGATTTAATTGAGGTATATGGCATTCACAATCTTATATCTCCATTATAAGTCACTTAAAGGTAGTGATGCACCGATGTGAAAATTGTGGCCGATACCGATAACCGATATTAATATTGCTGTTATGGCCGATACCGAAATTTACCGATGTCGATATCTCTGTATAGAAAAAATATAGCGAGGATTAGGGCTGCACGATATTGGTAAAAAATGACATTGCAATATTAGATTTTTCTGCGATATAAAAACAGTTTCACCAGATGACTTGAATAGCTCTATTTGGAAAGAGTGAATCATTCTAAAATGACTGGTTTTGTCATGGAGTAAATTCGCATAGAAACTAATATTAATAGAATGTTAACTAATGCAGTTAACTAGACTTTAATAAATGGAACCTTATTGTTAAGTGTTTCCGATTTATGTCTCTTGAGTTCAGTGTTGGACAGATCAGTTGTTTTAACCATTCATTAAAGTGAATCGGTTCAAAGGAGTCATTAGTTCGCGAATCGGACGTGTCATTAACGGACCACGGCACACGTTGTGTGATTATCCCGGCAGTTTAGGACATCGCACAAGATCCGTCTCAACACAGAAAACGTTTCATCACTAGATAGATTTTTTTTTTGTTTGTTTATTGAAAGTGAAAAGCTTTCCACTCATTCAGATGACAAACCACAGAGAAGATAAGGCAATGTTATTTTAGCACAATTCACCACCAGCGGTAGTTCAGAAAAAAAAAAAACCTTGGTCTTCCGACCTTTTACCATCGTGTATTCTCAAAGATATTTAGTCAACTCAATTCATTAATATGTGCGAGGGAGGGAGAGAGAGAGAGAGAGCAAGACAGTTTGAAGACGGCGTGCGCGACCGGGGCTTTCACTCTCTCTGCTCGTTCTCTCAGTTAAACAAGCGCAGCAGTCGGTCATCTACATCACTCACCGGTCAAACAAGGCTTTGGCGGGACAAAAATACGCCTTAGTAAGGCTGACAGAAAACAGCGCGTAAGTTCCAGTTTTCTTGCACTTGATGTTTAAACTGACAGGATTGGGGGGCGGTGCACCTGAGACCCGCAGTGACAGCTGCTGTCAGACTCTAAAATGGAAAGTGACTGGAGTGACGCAAGTAGCTTTGTAACAGAGCGGTCATTTAAAGTCGAGGACTTTTCTCCCCCACCTTCACCTGAAGTGGAGGAGGGTGAATTGTCTGTGGACACAGGGCCATATCAATTCGAGCCGCTGGCTCAAACTGCGGTCTCAACTCCCGCATCGCGATCGGCATCTGATGAGTTTTGACGAGTTAATGTCAATAGCGCGCGCTCTCTGGAGGCATATATTCATATTGATATTTTGCCGCTATGTGAAAAAATCCAGCAAAATGCGCAGGCGAGACCTGAAACGAGACTTCAAGAGATTTCCACGACGCACGCGCGAGAATTGCGATCTTCAACTACTTCAGTTCAGTTCTCGCGCGTGCCCGTCGTGGAAATCTCTTGAAGTCTCGTTTCAGGCCTACAAAGAAGGAAAGGAATAGTCGAATAAAGTCGTTATTTTTGTTTGTTTTTTCGCACAAAACGTATTCTCGTCGCTTGATAAACTTATAGTTGAGCCACTGTTGCGACATGGAATATTTAAACATTTTCTTTAATGACTTTCTGGGCCGTCCGGTGTCATTCCCTTAGGCAGCCTATGTGGTAGTGATCCAGCTCTCAGATTTAATCATAAATATCTTCATTTGTGTTCCGAAGACGAACGGAGGTCTTACGGGGTTGGTACAGCATGGGGGTGAGTAATTAATGACTTAATTTTCATTTTTGAGTGAACTAACCCTTTAAGCCTAACTGTATGTTCACACCGCTGCCGACTTGAGCGCCAAAGAAGCTCTGGCCGCCCTGCCAAGGACGCTTGTCAAAAAGTACGGGGAAGCAAGTTGACGCTTTGGACGCTTTGAACGCTCTGACGTTGTAGGGAGAATAGAAGTGTCACAACATGAAATGTAATAAACAGAAAAAACAAGCAATACATTGAAGAAACCTTTTATAATGACAAGCATTTTTATAACCGTTTTGGTCACATTTGGTCAGGGAAAAAAGAATAGTTAGCTACTATTATTATTTGCATTAGTCTATATATGCAATTGGTCAAATCGGTGTCACTGTGAGCAAATGAATTGCATTCCCGCTTTAAAACGAGCGTTCGTAAATATTTCAAATAAAAGTTGCGCTCATGCGGTCCCTATTAGCAAACAACGTCATGTCATAAATGATAGGAAACCTGTAGGAAACCCAGCAACGGCGATTATTAGCTTCTCTTCCATTTTCTCAGAACTAATGTTTTGGTAAGAACGAAAGTTTACATTGTTTTTTTCTCCGGAATCAGCCAGCGCGAAGGACGTCTATATTCCGATTGGTTGCTGGCGTTTTGCCGCTGCTTTCCGCTGAACCGCGTCATAGCTCATTACCATAAAGTTGAGCTTCTTTCAACTTTCTGATTGACGCTCAAAACGCTGAAAACGCCCAAAACGCGACGCCGATGGATTTGACGCTCCTTGCAGCTGAGAAAAGCCAGCTTCCATTGAAAATGAATGACATCCGGCCGCTTTGGAAGGTCAAGTCGGCGGCGGTGTGAACGTACAGTAACCATAAATTGTGATTAAAATATACATGATCACTCACATCAAGATGCCGCTGCAGTGGTGGAGTCCATGCAGGAGGAGCAGTGTTTGGCACTGCGTCGCTTTTCAGCGCGAGCTGTGTGGAGAACCCCATTTCCACCTCTATTCCGTTACCATCCTGACCTACGCTAACTTGAAGCTATCCTAACTGATGCAGTACTATGCAACTAACTAACTAAGCTACATAAAATAATCTAAATAACTATATAAATGCTATGCTAAATAGATGCTAAAATACTCTATCCTGATCGTTTTCAATACTCATAATTCCAACTCTTGACTCGCAGTGGTTTTGACGAAACAAGATGGTTTTTACACTGCCAAGGGCGCGGTAGCTCGTACCAAGGGCGAGGTGAGCTGGAACCTGCTTACGTCAGCTCTCGCCGCTTACGTCACGAAGCACCGCAAACATCCAATAGGAAAATTCAACTGCAGTAGCCTCCGTTCAAACTGAAGAGGGCAGCACTCTGACGTTTTTACACCATATATTGTAGAATTAAAACATTTTATACCCAAATGTCAACAAATTTACTCAAATCAATGATCAGCACTACAGATCATTAACTAAAAAAAGTTTGAAGACAACTACACTCATCAACGACATATGCAGACCTACATAAACCCTTACATGCATAAGGATTGAATCTATTCCTGATTCTGGCACTAAAGAGTGTAAAGTGTTTGGCCTTCCAGTGAGCCGGTATTTATGAAGGACTCACCATCTGCTGAAAATTTGGCAATGGCTTGCCTCAAATTGAGAAAGTTGCCAGTGGATTTGGACATCTGGTGGATATAAACACAGCTAATTAGATCGCTGAAGAGGACCAACCACAACACGTGTGCTCATAAACACAGAGGAACTTCTCAAGCAGTGTTGTTATTGTTCACTAAAACTATTCACAATCATTTTCGTTAATTGAAATAAAGCTGACAAAAGTAAAACACAAACATTAATAAGATGAAAAACTTACTGAAACTAACTGAAATATATATATATATATTAGCCTTATTTATTTTAGTTAAGACATTATCTGGGTGATTCATGGAAGATTAGACTATGTTTGTAAGGAAATTTCCAGATATGTGGTCCTCACAATTATACTGAAACAAATCCAATTCTATGATAGCTAAAGTTAGAGCAAGTCAGCGCATGTCGTGAAGCCACAAATGATTCCTGACAAGAAAACAGAAACATTCAACTCACCTTTTCAGAGTTTAGCAAAAGATGACCGTTGGCACGCACTGCTTGTGGCCATTTTCCACTATTAAAAAAAATTATAATAATAGTAAATTTGCAAGTGCAAAACTCAATTAAGAGTGACAAAGTGAAATTAAAATCAATCTATCTATCCATCCATCCATCCAGTACACACACACACATATTACTTCCTCACATGTCTGTTTAATGTGTAAAATGGAACAGTTTGCACTGCAGAACATAGGGGAAGTTGAGATACACAAGAAAAATATACTTAACATTACTTTTTCCTCTACATACGGTACAGAAAGGTTTATCGGGTCTGTAAACGGCATTGTACCTGTCTTTGGGCCACATGGCTACATGATTGTAGAGGTAATAGGAGAGGTGGTTTGGCACAAGGTCCTTCCCTGATACTCTCACGTCTACAGGGTACCAGAACTCAAACTCCCTCCTGAGCTTCAGCAGGTGCTCCTTCGGGATGTCCGTCTTTGGGAAAGGTGTTGTTTTGAAGAAGATGTAATCCCACACCTCTCTCGTCATCTGCTCGGGTCTGGGGGAAGAAATATGTTCTTCTGTATCATTACTATTTTTACTCAAGTAACAATGAACATGTGTGGCAGGACATTCAGACAACATTTTCCATGTCATTTTTGTTCTCAATTTGATGAGCCTGTTTTAAACTAAATAATACAAATTTAAGTAAAGTTTACCTTTTAATTGTAAAATTTTAAATTGTACTTAATTTAATATCATGTTTAACATTATTTTCAATGGTGACTGCTTAATTCATTATTTTACTTTAGAGAGCACGGTGGTGATGGTGTTTTTTTGTAGTCCAGCCCTAGGAAAGTTGGCATCACCCAGGTTCCCTCGACAAAAAACAAATAGGATTTTTCCTATTCTATAACTAATAACTTCATACTGATCTTCATTATCTTATGTGCAGGGAAAACCCCCTGAACTTCTGCAGAGCAGTAATGCATTAAGTCATGTGGTTCATGCTGCAATGTTTTAATTGGTCAGTGGTGCGCCGGTGAGGTTAGGAACACATCCTAATGTTCATCTTCAGAACACAGTTTAAGATATTTTAGATTTAGTCCGAGAGCTTTCTGTCCCTCCATTGAAAATGTATGTACGGTATACTGTCCTTGTCCAGAAAGGAAATAAAGACATCATCAAAGTAGTCCATGTGACATCAGTGGGTTAGTTAGAATGTTTCGAAGCATCGAAAATACATTTTGGTCCAAAGATAACAAAAACTACGACTTTATTCAGCATTGTATTGTCTTCCGGTTCTGTTGTGGATCCGCGTTCACGAGTCCGCAGTGACGCCGCTGACGTAAGACGCTGCTGACGTGTCTCTGGTGCGTCCGTGTATTCGGGTTCAAATAAATATGGCTGGGCAAAAAAATGCAAGTCTTCCTCTGTGTGGAAATCCTTAGACATGTTTGCAGAGATTGTTTTGTTTCCAGCGTGCGTCTCCCTCAGACTGTAAACAAAGCTCGGGCGCACCAGACACACGTCAGCAGCGTCTTACGTCAGCAGCGTCACTGAACGCGGATCCACAACAAAACCGGAAGACAATACAATGCTGAATAAAGTCATAGTTTTGTTATTTTTGGACCAAAATATATTTTCGATGCTTCAAAACATTCTAACTAACCCACTGATGTCACATGGACTACTTTGATGATGTCTTTATTTCCTTTCTGGACAAGGACAGTATACCGTACATACATTTCCAATGGAGGGACAGAAAGCTCTCGGACTAAATCTAAAATATCTTAAACTGTGTTCCGAAGATGAACGGAGGCCTTACGTGCTTGGGACGACATGAGGGTGAGTCATTAATGACATCATTTTCATTTTTGGGTGAACTAACCCTTTAAAGTGATGTTCAGCCTAAAAAAACATGCATTATGTAAATCTGTTGCATGGAATGGTCTTTTTTGCATCTTTTTTTAAAACTTTCAAACCATTTCTGGAAGAGCAAATACCTGATTCCCAGTGGGGAGGGTCCTTGTCCGTTGAGAACCCCTCCCTGGAGGAGATGTGCCACGGTGTAGTAGGCCATATAGATGGTGGAGTCCGACAGGGACTCAATGAGCCATTGTTCATCCCATGGCAACCGGGTTCCTATGGGAACCAAACACATAAAAGAACTAGAAAATCAAAGGTTCCCTCTAAGGAACAGCAAGAAAATTGCTGATGGTATCGCTGAGTGGTTTGGGGGCAAGGGAGGAGCGAGAAATAAGAGTATTACAAAAGAAATTTAGATGGGCCTTGTCCTTACAAAAAGACTTTGATTAAGATAAGCTTCACACAAAGGTGGCCATCTCAGGTGATTTCAAAAGGATGTGTGCAAAGAAAACTTTGTGCAGTTTGCCTAACTATTACAAGCAATCAGGGCTTGACATGAACACCCGTCATGGATTTCAGCAGTGGCGTGTAACGCAGTCACTCCTACAAGCCACTTTGGCGGGTTGAACAATTTTAAATATACATTTTTCAATTGCAGTCTTTTAAAAAGGCATCTGAAATTAAAATCTAAGTGCATTGTGTTGTTAAAGGGGTCATATAATGGTACATGCACTTTTACAAGTTGATTGTACTGAAATGTGTGTTGGCAGTGCCTGTACACAACCATCATATAATGATAAAAATCCATCCAGTGTTTTTGTTTTAATCTGCTTATATGTTTTCCCCTGCCTCAAATCGAGCCGTTCGACCGCGTGACGTCACACGGTCGGACGCCCCTCCCACGATTGTTGATTGACAGCAGCGTTTCAACACAGACCCGCCCTGAGCGAGCTGTCATCATAGTCTGTCATTTTTGATACGCTAGCGCAGAATGGCGTCTAAGCGATTGTGGTGTTCTGTTCTTGGGTGTAATGACGAACACAGCAGTCATTTTGATGTTCCTAAATCCGAACCACTGAAGACGCAGTGGCTGAGTTTTGTTTTCGAAGGGAATATTCCCCACGAGCAACGTCAATGCTCTCATGTTTGCGCGAATCATTTCACACACCAGACTGCTTTATAAACGAGGGTCAGTATAAAGCTGGTTTTGCTAAGAAGCTGCTCCTGAAAAAAGGATAGTGAGTGTAACGTTTAATTAACCTTTATAATAATCTTTGCAAATCGCGAAAAAAAGTTGTTCATGACCATTAGCTGTAACGTCAAACTGTCAATGAACTAACGTATAGATCAGTAAACACACAGCGTTCGTATCTCACTACTGTACCCTGCCAGTGCATATAAAAATAGATCAAAGTGACATTACGTTAACCAACCATTCAGAAACGCCCTGTTCCAGCCATAATTGTCGAACTTCTTTGCGGCCGTCATCTTGTTCCGGTTCCGACTCCGGTTCAAACTGATACGGTTGCACAGATGTGTCCTCAGAGACTCCCGCTGCCACTCTTTCTCCAAAATATACCCTCAACTGTTGTCAAGGCAACACTCCACGTGCGTTGTGTCAAAAAAACCACTGATCTATATAATTATTATTATCAAAACGCCCCAAAGAACAGAGGGGCGGGGTGAGCAAAGCTCATTATCATTTAAAGACACATGCACTGAAACGGCGTGCTGAAAACAGAACTGTTTTTGACCAGGTAAAATTAGTGTTTTCTTACAATACTAATGAGAATTTTTGATAAAAGTATATTACAAAGTTTTCATTTAGACCCTAAAGATTCATATTAACTTGTACAAAAATGGCATTATATGACCCCTTTAAAAATACAGATTTGATAAATAATTAATAAAAAATAAAGATGTGCTCTTGAAATATTGAAATATCTGAAACGCTCTACTCATTTTTCATGATACCATCTGCGCTTCCCCTCTCTCATCTTTTGGCGGCGAGTCGACACACAAACCCGCCTCCTCTCACTCACTATTTTCAATTGATCCGGATGAATATAGTTGGCGTTGCGGGGCTTGAATTTTACTCATTCCCGCACATTTTTTGCTCACACCCAAAGTGCAGTACATAACACCACCTCTCAGAACTAAATTGAGTTATGATATAATATAATGGATCCGTGCATTCGGTCCTAAAGTGACAGCAGCCTAATATTCCTGCTACCCTAAGTTAATAACTAATGATCTTTGCAACGGAAGTGAATCAATCAAAACTAACTTTAGCTGGACAATAATTTTACTCTAGAGCTGCTGTAAAGCCAAAACAATCTCTGTTCCTTTAATTTCCTATTATCACTGTAAAGCTGCTTTGAAACAATCTACAATGTTAAAAGCGCTATATATATGAAGGTGACTTGACCAATTTATTAAAATATTATAATATAATATTTTATAGATAACATTAAAAATATCTATATGACAGTTTTTCCCCATGGTATTGATGTCAAATTGTGGCCAGTGAAAATGCTGAGTGGCTCTTGGAAAACCAGTGGCTGGTGAGCAAAAGTTAATGTCAAGCCCTGCAAGCAATTTATTCCAAAAGAAAAACCGAACACGATACGGAAAAGCTTGGCGCAGACATTAGCAGGTCTTACCTAACCCATACGTTCTGGAACAGGCATGCTCCTGAAGCCAAGCCAACGTTGCTTCAAAGTTCTTTCTGGTTTCATCACAGAACCTGAAGAGAAAAGCATAACGTCAATATTCACACATTAATGAAGCTTCTCCAGCAAGAATGGCACCCCAAAGCAACATGACAATTTTCCACTGCAATCTCCTCAATGCCACAAAGTGCAAGACTTACGTCTCCAGAGCCTCCAGGACACCCATGGCTTGCTTTTTCCATTCCTCATTGCCATAATCCAGATACCTGCCAGATAAAGACCTCAGTCACTGTCTGACAAGTCAAATCGATCAGGGACTCCGCATGACAATGCACCGCGACAAAAAAAAGGACTAACATCGCACAAGATCACAAGGATAAGGCATTCTCTTATTAAACAGGAAGTGAATACAAGACAGAAGTGGACGTTATCATGGGTTCTGAGATGTGTACAACATTATATAGTATCTCTATGACCGTTTTCTGCACTAACCATTGATCGCACAACGCCACAACACACTCGTCTGCAGACCGAGATAACACCTGCTTCTCTGGCTCCATGTATATCAGTGCCTCACCCTAGAAATATCAACAAAATTGAGTTAGACTAAGTTTATTTCCATATTTTAATAAAAAAAAATGTATTCCAAAACCAACATTTCACTAACCCTATTCCATTCAATCATTAACCCTATAAAGCCTACCGCATAAAATTTGATATGCAAAGTTCTCTAAATTATCAACATGATCCAAAATGAAAAAAATCAAATATGGTATTATATATTTTGGATAGGGCTGTCAAACGATTAAAATATTTAATCGCGATTAATCGCATTAATGTCATAGTTAACTCGCGATTAATCGCAATTATTTTTATCTATTCTAAATGTCTCTTGATTTTCTTTTTGTCCCATTATTTTTTTCTCATTTTAATGCTCTTATCAACATGGAAAAGTGGATCGGCTTGCTTTGTGCAAATGTTTTTTATTGAAAACAACACTGGCATACACTGTGTTCAATTTCACACTAAAACATTCTCACTTGGAGCAAATAATCTCTCAATGTAACACTGTCCATTAATAAAAGGGTGAAAGAAATACTGACGAGGTCCTGATATTGACGAGGGGGCGGAGAATTCGCATCAGCTGTGTGTGTGTGTGTGTGTGTGCGCTTGGCCATCAAGTGGTATTTCAGACTGGACGCGCTGCGATGATGATAGCTCAGTTCACAACGACAAAACACACAGATCACTTTGGTCTTGTCAATGGAACTTTTTGCAACTTTTTAAAAGTAAACTTTCCATTCAGAATCTTATTGGCATCCATTTCGGCGTCTCGTGGGTTTCATAGAGCAGCGCCGCGCATGCCGCGTCCTGTTGCAAAAGCGTGTGGAAAAAAAATACAAAGTTTGCTAGGCCAAAAAGACCGTTAATCGCGCGATAAAAAAATTTACGCCGTTAAAATGGGTTTGCGTTAACGCCGTTAATAACGCGTTTAACTGACAGCCCTAATTTTGGAAATATATCAAGATAAACACTTCAGTAGACTGAAGTAACTTAGGTTTACTTGATTATCCATATTTCTTTTGGAAAAATCATGTTAAAAAATGTGAGTGCAAAGAAAACACAACTGCACACTCTCTTAAGCACATTTATTACCAACGACAATAAGTGGCCTTTGTCAAGGTATAATTTCAATTTATAATTTCTTTACATTAAGTTTTTCCCTTTAATTTGCACCTCATAAGGTGTGCATTTGCTTTGCGGTTCTTTTTAAATAATATGAGTATCAAATATGATTCATCAGGCTTTTGATGAAGGTTTATTTGCATCTACATATACAGACAAGTTTTAGATAAATCTAACAGTCGTTTTCAGGCACAGAAATTGATTAGAAAGATTAATTCTTATTAAAGTTTCAAAAGTTATTTAGTAGCGAGGGATTTTTTTCTTTGTCCTTTGCTGTTTGATTAACATTAAAAACAAAGACAACAGCAGGAATATTAGGACTAGGGCTGTCAGTTAAACGCGTTATTAACGGCGTTAACGCAAACCCATTTTAACGGCGTCAATTTTTTTATCGCGTGATTAAAGTTTTTTTTGGCCTAGCAAACTTTGTAGTTTTTTTCACATGCTGTTACAACAGGACGTTGCATGCGTGCGCTGCGCTATGAAACCCATTCATTTCAATGGCTTGCGCCGCGCGTCGACCAAAGCGCAAGCGGATCTAGCTAGACCGGAAACAAAACAACAGGCGCGCCGCACACACTTGTTTGGACTTGCGACCCGGCCAAATAGTTGGTTAACGTTACGCTTTGAGTGGATGGCGAGCGCGAGACGCCGAAATGGATGCCAATAAGATTCTGAATGGAAAGTTTACTTTTAAAAAGTTGCCAATGGGTTCCATTGACAAAACCAAAGTGATCTGTGTGTTTTGTCGTTGTGAACTGAGCTATCATCATCGCAGCGCGTCCAGTCTGAAATACCACTTGATGGCCAAGCACACACACACACACACACACACACAGCTGATGCGAATTCTCCGCCCCCTCGTCAATATCAGGACCTCGTCAGTATTTCTTTCACCCTTTTATTAATGGACAGTGTTACATTGAGAGATTATTTGCTCCAAGTGAGAATGTTTTAGTGTGAAATTGAACACAGTATATGCCAGTGTTGTTTTCAATAAAAAACATTTGCACAAAGCAAGCCGATCCACTTTTCCATGTTGAGAGCATTAAAATGAGACAAAATAATGGGACAAACAGAAAATCAAGAGACATTTTGAATAGATAAAAATAATTGCGATTAATCGCGAGTTAACTATGACATTAATGCGATTAATTGCGATTAAATATTTTAATCGTTTGACAGCCCTAATTAGGACCTAATCCGCGCATTAAGAACTAATGCACGGATCCAATACACAGTTACACGTTTTATTTCCGTTTACGTTCACATAAGACATAAGTGAATATGTTTACAAGGATACTCGCCAATACGGGCATTTTGACATCATTTTCTGTGAAAATGTCCACTGAACCACAAACGTGAAAGAGAAATCAATTCAGCATTTGCGCTCTCGTCTGAGAGGTGGCTTTCTGGGAGCACGCTACGGATGTGTGTTACGCACACAAAACTTCTCACACAGCGCGCAAATGTTGAATTGAGTTCTCTTTCTCGTCTTCTTGCGCTTGAACATTTCAATTGGCAAGGCTTAAAAACACGTGCAAATTATATACTTATTTTGTGACATGCAGCATATGCAAGCCACTGGCAGTCCCTATTGTCGAGCCTTTTTAGATAGTGTCTAAAGGTTCAATAAACTGTGCCATTTCAAAAAAATATATTTTTAAGACTATTATTTCATAAGTCAAGCTTTACAAGGTTTTACATATAGTCCACCAACCTTCTCCACCATCATCTTCTGAATGGGTTTCTTCACATCCTGGACCTTCTGACCCTTGAAACCCTCCACTAACATGATCTAGCAAAACAAAGTATAGTAAAGTAGTTCAGATGTGCACATGAAGGTATAAGCAGTTATCGAGCAGATATCTAAAGAAAACATGCAATACTGAACCAGCAACCTTCAGATGCCGCCCATATGGGCATTAAAAACAAGCTTATATCATGGTCTGTCTGAATAAAGGTGAGGAATAAAACCGTTTAATACACAGGTACTTCCAAGACAGTATGATCACCATTCTATATTAAAGGTGCAGAAAGCGATTTCTGAGAAATGCTGTAGAAAGTGGATCAGACCGAGCACCAAAGCACACTTGTAGCCAATCAGCAGGAAGGGGCGTATACACTCATGAGGGGGGAGGTGCCTGAGTTGCATCGCTTGTTTGTGAATTTGGGTGCGGCGCTATCAAGATAGAGGTTTGAATCTAATAAGAAATTGCTTACTGCACCTTTAATGCGCTGCTTTCATTGAAGCACTCACACACACAAACACACACACAAACAAAGATCGCATTATATACACTTAGAAACATTAAGAAGTACAGAACCTTGTTGTCAACGCTGCCCCGTGACTTTTATTAATAAATTAACTTCGCATCTACCGAACCGCTACATTATATTACTCAGCAAAGGTGTAACTTTGCAGTTACAAAGTAGAGTAGAGTAGAGAGACTTTGCACAGAATCAGGTAGTTCACACACGTAACTCTCTCTCTCGGTTAATTCTTTCAAATAAATGCTATGATTCAGTCAATAAAAATGTCACCTTACAGCACTACTATATCTCTGTGTGATTTAAAGTAGATCTAACGAGTCGTAACTGACGAAACCATTTTGAATTCCAGTCAAATTTAGCGCTGTAAACATCAATGACAGCTTTAACTTTTCGATGCTGGCAAATGACCATGGTATAAGCGGGATAATCCATGGCTAGCTGTGCATTAAAATGGTTTATTGTTCCATAAGTTGTCCCCCTACATGCATTCGACTAGGAAAATGGGTTATTTGAGTGATGTTGGTGTTCGTATGGTCTCACCCCCTCGTAAAAGCCCTTAAGGTAGACTTTCTCTTTAGCCTCGGCCAGTTTTTCTCTGTCATTCTGGCTTTGGATCTTCAGTTCATCACAAACCAAAGGAGCCGACAGGTTCCCATAGCCTGGAATCTCAATGATGGGTACCTGGTAGAACATAAGCCACTTTAGACACACAGAATTTAGGAACGTTGTGAAAAATCCCTTAATCCATGATTAGCAATGTGCTAAATCATGTTAGGAACATGTTAAATCATGCCAGCAATGTGCCAAATAATGTTAACAACTTGATAAAACATGCTATCAATGTGTTAAAAATATGCACGCAACTTGCTAAAACATTTTATTGACATCTTTAAATATAATTTTCAAACTTAACCCTTTAGGCGCCAGAGGTTTTTTCCATAAAAGTTCGATTTTGACATCTTAATTTCACAAGGCTATACCTTAAAAGTGAAAAAAGATAGAGACTTTCTGTAAATTAGAGAAATATTAAGGATGACCCAAAGTTCATTTAGGGATTACATTTTTCCATCTAATTTGCATATTATGACGTCATATGGTGGCAGAAATCTTGGATTATAGAAGTTTCATGAAAAGTCACATGTTTAAATGATAAAATGCAGCATATCTTTCCCCCCAAAATGTCCATCACCTTCTGTATGCTATATTGCACAATACTGAATGCTCAGGTATATAGGAAGTAGTAAACAAACTGTGTAAATAATTACTAATAAATGGTAGAACAAACCGTATGCATGTAGTGGTTGGCCTTTTGCTGTAAAGATTTTCCATTTACTACATACAGTAAGCACTCTGATTCCATGTATGGGGCACATATATATTATTCATATGACACACAAACACAAGTAGACAAGACCTGTTTAGTTCAAAAGATCACACGCGACGGCAAGGCATCATGAGTGAGATGATACGAGCAGCGCGAGCGCGGCCAGATCTGCCTCGCGCGCGCGCCGAGTATGCACATTCATTGCGACTCCCCACCCTGCCTTCACGTTGCCCCCTAACTGTACTATGAATACTTCGACCTCGTCTAACATACCCAGTGATAATAGACAAAGTCTCCACCACAATACTGTCGCCGCGATTACGGAGAGGCTCTGATAAAATGGCTCACTCTCACACTAGCTCCGCTTTTGATCGCACTGATTCAATGCGCTCTAACTCGAACATTTTGTTCAGAAGCATGACGTTTTTTTGGGTCTGAGATGAAGTATGACATGTCTGCCATCCAGTGGAGGGGAGGTCGAACGAAATTTGACACCCAATTTGGCAAAATCGGCCGTTTTATTCAGTGCCGCATCTTGTCGAGTAAACTCGACCGTGGCGCCTAGAGGGTTAAGGCTATTTTTTTAGCTTTCAGATTGGTTTTGTCAAGCCAACATGAAAGTTTGTTATTTAAACTTTACTCATCTAGTTATAATTATTTCTTATTGAAAATAATTAGAAAAAAAAAGCAATTAAAAAGATTAGCATTATTCTTATAATTTAAGAATGTTCCCTGAATCTGGGCCCAGGACTGGGTGTTACTGTAAAAGTGTTGTAAGCCTAAGTAGATTGTAGAATCCATTGTCACCAATGGTCTTTACGATCCATTTAGTATTACGAAGCTTTTTGGGAACGCAGCTCTGGACAGGGCCGTCGCCAGAACATATAGAATGGGGGGGCATTTCATTTTCATGGGGGGCACACTTTTTATGATCTACAAAACAGACAGTCACAAAAACAATAACATCCCCTATTTAGTCTAGTATAACTGAAATAAGCCAAATTCTATATTTAAACAACACCAAAACACAAAATATTAAGTTTCTGATCATAGGCGGAGGGTGAACCAACACCATGAGGATATGCGCTTCCCCTTTAAAAACATTTACTAGGCTATATGCAGGATTTGGCATGGCAGAAAGCTCGCAAAGAGCACCTATTTTATTATCTTTAAAAAGCGGTTATACAACTTCATCGCGATCTCACAATGTTCCAAAGCTGATACACAATAACGTCTTATTTACATAGCCTAACTGCTTATTATAACGAGAGGATTTGCGCGCGCATAGATCTAATCCACTCACCGCTCAAAACACCGGAGTTTAGCCAATATTCTTTTATTACGGAGAAAACTGATCCTAGACCAGCATTTATGGACAGCTTTTCCCTCTAAACGCAATCAAATATATCGAAGCTTGTTTTCGCCACGGAATAAAAAAAATTAAAAGATAATTGCGACTTTTTATCTCACAATTCTCACATGGATTTCTCACAATTCAGAGTTTTTCTCACAATTCTGACTTTATAACACGCAAATGTGACTGTATATCACTCAACTCTGACCTTATAACTTGCCATTTTGATTTTATATCATGCAATTCTGAGAAAAATTACCTTTTTTTTTTTACTTGGAAACAGTATGCTGTTTTTAGCAGGCAAATGAATCAGAAAATTCAACAAGCCCGCTTGGCCAGGGGAAGGTAAGCCTTGCGCAGAGCCTTACACGCTCCGACTAATTTTCATATTTCTGAAGACAATGTGTTATTTAAAGTTACAGAGATTAGTGCACCTGTGTGCTAAATGCTGCTGACGACATTTCGTTATGGAATACGTGGATATGTTTTTTTGCTCTCAATAGTAAGTTTGCTCAATGACCATATGATTAGGGGGGGACGTTGTGTCATCTGGGGGGGCACGGCCCCCTAATGCCCCCCCTTGGCGACGGGCCTGGCTCTGGAACTCTCACACACTGCCACTGGACCAGCGGGATTTTCTTTATTTTTGTGCCTTGCATTGGGGTCTTTAAAGTCACCATGAAATCAATATTGACCATTCTTATTTTTTAGGGAATATTGCTGTATTATAAATGATATAAATCACAACAATGGCAAACCACAACAATCCAATGATCCAATCAATTCCCGACAGACAAAATCAAGTCCTTCCCTATATTTTTCCTTGTTTGAGAAGCCGTTTCACTTCAAAATAGAGAAGGAAAGACTTTTGCCTTTTCCGTTTCAGGCAGACTTAAATAAATAAATGAAAATAAATAACTTACCGGCTCAAACGGTAGGACCATAAAATCTTGAATTCCATACTTCTCTCTCAAAGCCTAAAACAATAAAAAAAACTCATCATCCATCACATTCATCTTATCTGAAATAGTTATCTCTATGGGAATTTCCCTCAGAAACGGAAATCAAACACAACTGAATCAAGAAAAGAAAATGAAATTCAATAAAACAAAACAACACCTGCTTCTTTTTAATGTCCCTCAGAGCGGCGATGTCATCAGGCGCATCTGACGGCACACTGGTGACAACTCCAGTTCCTGTGACCATGAATTTGTGTGAATTTCAACAACCTCCCATAATGAGATAACTTACTAAACGTTAAAACGATCGATATTAACTAGGGCTGTCACTTTTGTGAAAAAATCCTGTTCGATTTTTGAGACGTAAGTGTTCACTGAATCGATTGTAAAATCGATTTTCCATGTCTAAAGACGTTTCCATTTTCAACACCAAATATAGGCAAATCCACGGGCTGTTATTTTCATTGTTATTTTCCAACATCCTACATGTTCTGTGTGCTGTATTGATCTGTCCACCTAAAACACATTTTTGGTAAAAAAGAAAAGAAAAGAAAAAGCGCCGTTAAAATCGATTCCCTATTTTCGTTTTCGATACTTGTGTTGGTTGGTCCGATCGATTGTGCAATCGATTTTTGCGAACACCTAACAGGCATTAGAACGAGCGTAAAGAGGGCGCTTGAGATGCACAAGTCAGCAATATTCCTGATGATTTAGGCCCGATTCACATATCGCGTCTTTTGCGCGCTCAAGTTCATTATTTCAAATGTAGGCGCGTGGTATGCGCGCTCATAATGGAAGCGACGCGGTCGCGGTGCGACGCGCTCGTTTTTTCCAAGCGCGTCCGCGCCGCATCGAGATAAAAACATCTCAACTTTTCAGAATGCCGCAAGCGCACCATAAGCGCACAGTGGGTCACGTGACAAGAACCAACCGGAACGCAACCGCCCTAGCGCTTTAGAAAAAGGAGAATGCGGCGCGCCCAGCGTTTTCTACGCGTTTTTAGGCGCTATATGTGAATCCGGCCTTATTGGCGTGAAGTTTCAGCACAATGACAAACAGGAGCGCAACATTCAGGGATTGAGATTCACACCCTCCAACTCGCCAAATGTGGGTAAAAATGAACTTTGTCGGGAAACGCTGTCAAATCACGAGCCAATCTGGTGTGTTTCTATGTTTACTCACTTTCTTTGCTGTGGAAGTTTGTGTAAGCCAAATCTGCGCGGATTTAGCGCAAATACGCAACTCGTGAGTCCTCATCAAGGGGGTAATCCATCAGCCGGAAGTTGAAGCTGCCTCTGGTGGCCGCCATTGTAGCTGGCTATCACCTGCTGTTAGCATCCCATTGACTCCCATTCATTTTGGCGTCACTTTGACAGCGAATAACTTACATCTGAGGCGCCCAAAGACTCAATTTGTCCATTATTTATTTCTAAAGAAACACAACAATGTATAAAAGGCTCCATTACTTTGTATCTTACGTTATGGTCCCGTAGAAGCCATTCTTGTAAAAATAGGCTAACGATTGCGTCATAACCACGGGACGCTCTGTCGCACAGTAGAGAAATTACCGTGTAGACAGTAGTAGAAGCTCGTAGGCAATCGTTTACTGTCTATGAGGCAATCGGGTGGACATGGAGGCATAAAGTCAAGGGAGAAGCCCATAGATAGAGAGTTCATAAAAACAACGGGACAAAATATTTTAACAACAGATTTGTTTCAGATTTCAATTCAGATTTGTCTCGGCACAGCTACTAAAAGGTCAGAATGGTTGCTCACGTGCCATCTACGTCGTCAAGCTCAGTTTGAGCCTGTGCAGTGCGCTTGGCTATCAGGAAGTGAGTGCCCATGTTGGGCTTCAACTCTCTCCGTTGAAATCAACGGGGTCGCTGTGTCCATTTCTTTTACTGTCTATGGTCCTCATGATATATTAAATACAGCGTATTGCGCAGAATCTGCGCATTTCTGGCTTACTTGAACACACACACACATCACTAAGCAACAAATAACGGCGCGCTTGTTCACTTCCATTGAAGTAATAGTTAATATTAAAAAGCATTTGGTTAACAGAAAAGACATTGTTATTTTCCAACATCCTACATGTTCTGTGTGCTGTATTGATCTGTCCACCTAAAACACATTTTTGGTCAAAAAAAAAAGAAAAAAAAAAAAGGGCCGTTAAAATCGATTCCCTATTTTCGTTTTCGATACTTGTGTTGGTTGGTCCGATCGATTGTGCAATCGATTTTTGCGAACGTAAAGTGACAGCCCTAATATTAACATTTCTAACGTATCAATTTGGAGCCCAGGGTATAAGAAAAAGAATAACTGCCGAATCACATTAGGTGAGGAGCAGTTTGTGATCGGAGTAATGTGGTCCGCACAGCCTGAGGGATCATTCATTACGGCCATTTCCATGCTCCATCTCTCCTAGCTTCGCTGTTCTCCTCAATGACTGACGTCGCTTTCACTTGGGCTTTTAAAAACACGCGGTATTGCCGTGCGGCCCGTTCAGAGAAGCATCTTGTCTGTGCAGGGGTAATGTGATGCGACGATATTATGGGGTGGTGTCGGGTACCTTTGTCTTCTTTAATGGTGAGCATTGGCAGGGCATAAATGGTCTTGTATGCGGTGAGGGGGGCGTTCAATGCACAGCCCAGGATGTCCTGAGAGAGAGAGAGAGAGAGAGAGAGAGAGAGAGAGAGAGAGAGAGAGAGAGAGAGAGGGAGAGGGAGAGGGAGAGGGAGAGGGAGAGGGAGAGAGAGGGAGAGGGAGAGGGAGAGGGAGAGAGAGAGAGAGAGAGAGAGGGAGAGGGAGAGGGAGAGGGAGAGGGAGAGAGAGAGAGAGGGAGAGGGAGAGGGAGAGAGAGAGAGAGAGAGAGGGAGAGGGAGAGGGAGAGGGAGAGGGAGAGGGAGAGAGAGAGAGAGAGAGAGAGAGAGATTTATTTTTCTGGATTTATTTTTTTTATTTAGCTTTAATGTAGTTTCTTCTTTTTTTTAAAAAAAATAAAGAAACCATGTTAACATTACTGTTATTTTATAATAGAATTGTATAATAGAATAATATAAATATAATATAATAAAAATGTATGATGACAAATCACACAGAGAACAATGTTCATTTGACATTTTCATTGAAAACAACCATTAATGTCATAGTATATATTAATAATATTAAAGAGACCATATGATGCCATTTTAAAGGTCGTTATTTTGTTTATTGGCTGTACTAGAATAGATTAACTTGCTTTAATGTATAACAAACACATGAATTTTACTGTACATTATTGCAGCACCTTTATTCTCAGTCTGTCTGAAACGCTCCGAGTTTCTACAAAGCCCCTGCTTCTGAAAAGCCCAGTGCTCTGATTGGCCAGCTGACACAATGCGTTGTGATTGGCCAACACAAGCGTGTTAGAAAATGTAACACCTCTTACCATAATCGCGAGCTTCAGCTTCCTTTGCTTCTAAAGCAATTGTAAACACAAACCGTTAATAACGTTTCCGGTATTATTGTATCAGTTCAATCAGTGCGAGTTAAGGCCCCAAAATACTTCAAGCGAAATCAAAGAACGAACTGACGTGACATCATTTGGTAGTATGAAGGTGTTTAGTGTCATTTTTAACAAAATCAGGCCAAAATGAACTTCGTTTGGAGATTCATTTTGGGAGTTCGAAACAGCTTGCCAGAGAGAGCTTTATATATTAATATATACATATTATATACAATATATAATACACACAAAAAAAATAAAAATAAAAATAAATTCTGCATTCTCTAGAATAATTTAGGACCTCTCCTTGCTTATTGTATCTCCAACAGTGAAGAATACCCTCTCAGAAGGGGTAGAATATGCTTGAACACACATGTAAAATGTGTATAGAAAAGATTATTTTTTTAAACGGTTTGAACGATTGATTCATAAAGACATTACTTATTTAATTACTGGATAAATCGGCGCTCTAACAGAACTGCATGCGTCTTGCGGAAGAACATTGTTGCCGGAGCTACTTTTCTCTGTTTATGTCCATGACGAGTCACGCAGGCATTGGTCTACTCCGCAGCGGCTGCGATCCGCCGGCCAGTCTAAACAAGAAGTCCGAGTATTAACGCTTATTACAGGCTTAACGTAGTGATTCAAGATAAGACAAAAACATGGTTTGAAAAAAAGGCATTCATGATGCATTCGCTCGTTGTATAACTTACGTGTTGTAATTTCTGAACACAAAAAAGTTACGGACTGCATCTGTTTTGACTACCGTCAATGTTTACTCAAACTATAAACTTATCTCAGTACTTCTGTAACGTTAATCATTTGAATATTTGTAACACGTAACTATTGTGTGATTGTAAAGCAGTTTCATATGGACAACTGCTCTCTCTCAGCGCAAACAGATTTGAATGTCGGCTACTAGATAGTGACTGGGCGCGCGCGGGCGCCGTGTGTGTGACTGATGCAGTGCGTGTGAGAGCAAACCGCAACTTCAGGGGTGAAGTTTTTGTCATTTAGGAATAAGATGGCGTGGGTGTTTGAATCGAAATCTTTTAAAGATTAATCATGCAGTTCTACTCTCTTTCTCTCTCTCTCTCTGCGCCTTGAGGAGACGCTAAAGGATAATCTACTCCCAGCACTTCGCCCACATATCGCACCAGAACCGTTTTAGGAACCGAAACATAGGAATTTTGCACGGTTCCGGTATTTTTTCAAAAACACTACCGGTTCTGGATAAGAACCGGTTCTCGGTTCCCAACCCTAATGATAAAGCAGGTCATGTGGAACCAACATCAGAACACCACGACATGGCGACAACATTACAATTACAGCGACAACATTACAATTTGGTACAATTCACAATTCACTAAATAACATGTCTTCTCTCTTTGCAAATGCCTTCGCATTGTGGTACTATTTCAAAATTATGATATAGACGTTTAGGTAAGTAGGCAACGTCTGGACTTCAATCAATATGTTTTAGGCAGGTCTGGAGCAGCGTTCATTAGATAGAATAACTCACTTTTGTGGGAAACTATGACTTTTGTGACTTCGCAGTTCTTGTACATGACACATTACACACTAAAGGAAAGGAAAACATTTAAAAGCATCATATGCGCCCTTTAATATTAGTAATAAAAATAGTACAACAAATACTGCTATACTTTTTCATTTAAATAACATGTTACTCTTAAATTTTGGATTTCATATTCCACTTCCTTTTTTACTTTGTTAATTTATAGTGTCATAAAGTTAAATAGGCCAACTTTATTTACTATAAAACACAAGCGGGACACAAACCTGGCCCGTGATGTTCATGAGCACCGGAACCACTCCGTTCTCTTTGGTAAAGCCCTGGTAGGACATGTTCCTGGCTGACCGCTGTGTGCTGATGAACAGGTCACCGTTGACCGTCTCAAATATGATGTACTTCATATCTGGCCGAATCCAGCAATTCGTTTGACCAAACATGGTTTCAGGCCTCAGAGTCGCAGCAACCAGAAAAATGTTCTTGTCTTTAAGAGCACTGAAAACATAGAATTTTTATTTATTTACAAGAACCATGTTTTTGGTACCATGACATTCTTTGGAGTAACATGATACATAAATATGTCAATCATTCAAAAACTTAATATTAGGGATTTTACCTCAATTTTGCTGGGTAAGGTTCCACAATCTTCATCTTAATAAGAGTGTATTCTTGAGGACCAACTCCCTGCAATACAGATCATTACTATAAGACACTCATATCCATCCTATTTTATACCAAAAAAAACAAGGAATTTCATAATTAAAAATAGTGCCCACCTCTCCTGTCTGTCTGTCATGGTCCATGCAGGGCTGCCCATCTTTCGGAGAGTAAATGGTATATCTATAAAACCACAAAAAAAAAAGGTTTCAAAAACTTGTAAATAGACTTTGACGCTCTTCACCGAGCGCTTACACAGATACACACGGGATCAGGCGTCTCTCAGCAAATACGTCTACCAGTGGATACAATAGTGATCCGCTGATAAACGCCTGCTTTCAAACGCTCCCGTCTGTATCTGTGTGAGCGCTCAGTGAAGACCATGCTTTTGAAGCGTTGATAAGAGCCAATCACAGACACACGTTAAGTGCGTGAACACAATGGCCAATCAGAGGTGTTTAAGAATCCACTCAACAGTGTCAAAATGCTTGTATAGTCACATTTTTTAAATTTCAGTACCAACTTAGTACCGAAGTCGGTACTTTTGACAACACTACCTTACACTATTTCCATCAAGAGGTGCATCACTTTTTGGTCAAGATCTTGTATTCACAATGCAAGAGTCCAGCACTCTGTAAAGTCTCCTCCAGCACATCCCAATTAGAGGATGGATATCCGAACCGAGCCCGACGGGCCGGGCCGGGTCGTGTTCGGACACATATTTTGAAATGACGTTCGGGTTTGGGTCGGGCTCGGTCACGTCGGCGCGATAAGGCATTGAACATTTATTATTTAAAACAGCTTATTATAATGTTTAACTGGATGCAAATGTTTGTTTTTGTGATTAACATACATTTAAAATATTACCCTTACATCCATCTTCATGTGTGCGGAAATTTGTTTATGTTGCTGTGACAACGCGCAACACGTGCGTGCATAATTTTGCATATTTGGCTACATGTGGCTGGCAGCGCAATGATGGAAGACGTTAAAAAGAAGTTGGCCTCAGGAGATTTTAAAACCAGCCTAAACATTGAAGGATGGATTATGTGAATAGATCCCATGTTACAGTTTTATTAGCCACACAGTTTTCGAGAAAAATGGTGAGAGTGATTTTCATTTCAATAAGCTGCATTTGTGTTACGTTAATGTTTTGTTCTGTTAGCTTGGGCAATTTTTGGTAGACCTAGCTTTGTTCATTTCATTTCAATTGGCTTTTTGTTTGGGCCTCTTTGTTGGCCGTGTGCGGCGCACGCTGATTCGTTGCGCACATCTGTAAACATTTCCGAATGCCTTCCATTTGCTAAATAAAAGCGGGCTTTCTACACAAACAAATGTACGTGTCATTAGTATGAGAAAAAAAAGAAGAAGAGATTTTTAACTGTGTCGGGCTCGGACATAAATATCTTAATGCCTGTTGGGCTCGGGTCGGGTTCGGTTACTGCCCTGTCGGACGCGGAAAAATGAAAAATGCGGCCCGATCCGATTTTCAATGAATTTAAGGTCTGGACTCAGAGGAGCCAATTCATGTGTGAAAATGATTCTTCATGCTCAGTGGGTACAACATTTGAATATTTAGACCACTCATATTATAGCCTGACTACGTCAGACTTCCTACTTCCTACTTCCGCTAATTTCATTTCGCTCTTGTAGTCGGTCTGAGACATAGATATAAACACTAGATGTCGCCTGGCTACGGCAGTTCATTGGAACGAATGCGTCAATAGAGCCGCCATCTTGAAACAGGGGAACCCCTCATCAGCGTCAATGTAGGAAATGCTCTAACGGAAATAAAATCACCATAAATCGTCATGAATGCGATTTTCTAGTTGTTTTGGTTCGTTCAAACGGTCAGACATGTATTTATCATTGAGTCCAGAGAAATTTAAAAAAATGTACAAAATTTCACAATCTTGTAAAATGTAATCCCTTCATGTCTGTTTTTTAGATTTCGTTCGTGTGAACATCCATACGCAGCACAAAAGTCCAGCATCATCCATGAATTCAGCGTTACCTAGCTACTTCCTATGACAAGACCCCTGTTCCAAGATGGCGGCGGTTTTGACGCATGTTTAGAACCCCAAGGCGACATCTAGTGTTTATATCTATGGGTCTGAGATAGCAGCCTATCTAGTTTTCCTCCGGCCTGAAAACAGCCGGCCAATCAACGAACAGAGGGCGGGCTGAGAGCCGTGACGTAGACGCTAAGCGCCGAGTTTTACATTGTAGGTTAGAGAAATCGAAAACCGAAACGACCGCGGAAATGGGAAACGAGACACGGGATGCAATTCGCTCAGTTATGGAGAACATTCCGGGGTTTTTCAAACATTCTCATATGAAAAAAAACTGACGGAAAACAAATGCTAATTTTAAATTTAGTAGATTTGTGAACAGGTAGTTGTAGTGTTTAACCCACCTCAGTGACACTGTTCCGTGATCGCAACTCCATGGACTTCCTTGGCTTTTTTATGGTCCTTGGAGTTTTAGATGGTGCATCTCGGTCTCTTTTATCGGTCGAGCTCGAACTGGCTACATTTTCACAGGCCAGTGTCTCCTTTCTTTTCCAGTCCTTAAATATTTCCATGTCATGCTGTAATCTTGAAACTAAGCATGGCCGTAGCCAGCTACGAGGTCAGCGAGGTCCGGACCTCGGTCATTTTTTTAGATTAAAAAATAAAATGTCAAGCTCTCTGAATGATTAATCAGCCGTGTTTAAACCACCTCATGAGTGTTTGCAATTCATGTTGCTGCGAGAAGCTAGCGCCGTGAACGGGGCTTGAGAGCGCGTGGTGAGTGAGGGCGCGGGTGGAGCCTCCGTGTTGCCAGATCCACCTAATGGAAAGGTGGCAGTAGTCTTCTGGACCTGTTTTTCTGATTTAATGAGACACTTTAGGAAGTTATTAAAGTGGAAAGTGGCATGTTAGGGTTAGTGATATATTAACCTTATTTCCAAAACACAAGCTTTGAACTTATTTCGGATTATTTATTATTTTGTTTTGCTTGTTTTTCGTAGCAATATCTGGCAACATTTTACCGTCGGCATTAATAAAAAAATAAAAAAGATCTAATCCTAAATTTGAGAGTTGGCTACAAATATTTTCTTGTTTCACTCTGGCAAACATTAGTTTAGAGGCCGTGATTGTACCGTGGATGCGTAGATTAACTGCGCATAATCTGCAAAAGTCGTTTACTTCACGTTGGTATTTCGCTAGCATCATCAAGTGTTTACACTGGAAGTTCGATCATAGGTTTGAGTTCGATGGATGATTTCTGTGGTTCGATGCGGCTGTGTCGGCGCATAACATACGTCATAAATAAACTTATCTGATTGGCTTACGGGTAACCAATGATTTTAAACTTCAGACAAGCGCCCCCTAGCGAGAGAGAAAACACTTCTCTATTATGCCATTCCAGACTCTGTCTACGAAGCAAAGTGAAGTAGCAGAGTCTGGTATTACCAGGCTACTCATATTATTGATTGCTGTCAGGATGTGAAGAGAGTTTCAACCAGTCTAACACAGTGTTTATGAAACAAATTGTCTCCCTACCTTTAATGATGCATGTTACATTTGTGCAAATATTAAACTTTGGTGTCACAACTATCAACTTTCAGCATTGAATAACAGGTAAAACTTGTATATTGGTTTCCCTCCACCAGTAACAAACACATTGAATACTTATAGTTCAATATTTGACCATACCTTTTCCCAAACTTGATCTTTTTTCTCTCTTTCAGAGTGATGAACTGCCACCTCACAAAAGAGTCGTAGAAGGGATTTACATCGGTCGTGATGAAGGAGCGACGCCAATCAACCTACAGCATTAAAATGGTGCATTTCGCATTTAAATAGCAAAGTAAAGGGGCAGAACGACAATGGTTCGGGTGAGCTTTCACTACCTTGAGCCCCATTTTCTTCAGGTCTTCTACAGCAAGAGGAGGAAAATAATCCAGCCAATGTTCCGCTTCAGCAAACTTTACAATTTCATCGTCCCGCAGGCCCAGAGACTTCATGATGTCCCACTGGAACTTGGCGCTTCCAGACTTTGCAACAGCTTTGCTCTGCCAATGGCATGACATTCGAAAAAAGAAACTGTATTAATTTTCATTAATTATACTACAATATTGATCATTCATGGATCAACCCTACAACATTTAAGTTATATATATACATATACAGAACATTTACCTTCTTGCCCTTTGACTTGTCCTTGATGATGACCTCATCAGTGGTCATCTTCTGCTCTTCCTCCTCGTCATCTTCCTCTGGGAATTGGGGCGGGTATCCATACAGCTCAATTTCCCTCTTCAACTTGTCTGCACACGCCTGGTAGACATAGATATGTTATATTACATTATGTTGATTACAAAACTGTACAGATCTGAGGAGCAGAAGAGTTTAAACTACTCACTTTGATGGGCATCCCAGTGCAGTGAAGTCCAAATGGGAAAAGACACAGCTTTCCTTTCAGCCGCTGGTAACCCATTGCAAACTAAACGAGAAATTATAATTATATGACATGATGTTGTCTATGATATATTCTTTGATTGGCTTTCAAACTCACCTCACACTTTGACAGGCAGAACGTATGTCCGAGGTGAAGCCTCCCATTCATGTAAGGGTAGGGAAATGTGACCATGTACTTGTTCTTACTGGGTAGACAGATAACAATACATTAGTCATGATGAATATAATCTGTAAAACCTTAGGAAATATTGCAATATATATAAAACAGACTCACTCTGTTATTCCTCCAATGGTGGTTGGAGCGTTGGTCTCAAAAAGCTTTTCCTTCTCCCATTTCTGCTGAACCTCCTCCTCAATCTTCCTCAAAAAGTCAAGTTTTGCTGTTCCTTTGCGTTCCTGGAATGACATATTTAACTTAAAACATTAAACTTCTACATGTGAAATATATGGAAAAAATATCCCTACACACAATATATATATACATACACACTCACCTAAAGGATTATTAGGAACACGATACTAATACTGTGTTTGACCCCCTTTCGCCTTCAGAACTGCCTTAATTCTACGTGGCATTGATTCAACAAGGTGCTGAAAGCATTCTTTAGAAATGTTGGCCCATATTGATAGGATAGCATCTTGCAGTCGATGGAGATTTGTGGGATGCACATCCAGGGCACGAAGCTCCCGTTCCACTACATCCCAAAGATGCTCTATTGGGTTGAGGTCTGGTGACTGTGGGGGCCATTTTAGTACAGTGAACTCATTGTCATGTTCAAGAAACCAATTTGAAATGATTCGAGCGTTGTGACATGGTGCATTATCCTGCTGGAAGTAGCCATCAGAGGATGGGTACATGGTGGCCATAAAGGGATGGACATGGTCAGAAACAATGCTCAGGTAGGCCGTGGCATTTAAACGATGCCCAATTGGCACTAAGGGGCCTAAAGTGTGCCAAGAAAACATCCCCCACACCATTACACCACCACCACCAGCCTGCACAGTGGTAACAAGGCATGATGGATCCATGTTCTCATTCTGTTTACGCCAAATTCTGACTCTACTATCTGAATGTCTCAACAGAAATCGAGACTCATCAGACCAGGCAACATTTTTCCAGTCTTCAACTGTCCAATTTTGGTGAGCTTTTGCAAATTGTAGCCTCTATTTCCCATTTGTAGTGGAGATGAGTGCTACCCGGTGGGGTCTTCTGCTGTTGTAGCCCATCCGCCTCAAGGTTGTGCGTGTTGTGGCTTCACAAATGCTTTGCTGCATACCTCGGTTGTAACGAGTGGTTATTTCAGTCAAAGTTGCTCTTCTATCAGCTTGAGTCAGTCGGCCCATTCTCCTCTGACCTCTAGCATCAACAAGGCATTTTCGCCCACAGGACTGCCGCATACTGGATGTTTTTCCCTTTTCACACCATTCTTTGTAAACCCTAGTAATGGTTGTGCGTGAAAATCCCAGTAACTGAGCAGATTGTGAGATACTCAGACCGGCCCGTCTGGCACCAACAACCATGCCACGCTCAAAATTGCTTAAATCACCTTTCTTTCCCATTCTGACATTCAGTTTGAAGTTCAGGAGATTGTCTTGACCAGGACCACACCCCTAAATGCATTGAAGCAACTGCCATGTGATTGGTTGATTAGATAATAGCATTAATGAGAAATTGAACAGGTGTCCCTAATAATCCTTTAGGTGAGTGTGTATCTATATATGTATATATATATATATATATATATATATATATATATATATATATATATATATATATATATATATATATATATATATACATACACACACACAACTGGTAAAAAAAAAAAAACACACACACATTGACACACAATATGTTATTAACAATATTAGTAATGTTTCCAAAAATTTTACTGGTTGTGTGTGTGTGTACATGTATGTATATACAGTAGTCAACATTTGAAGTGGATGAACTTTTTTGATCCACTTCAAATGTTGACTACTGTATATATACAAACATGTACACACAACTGGTAAAATGTTTGGAAACATTACTAATTTTAATGTTTTTGAAAGAAGTCTCTTCATGGCTCAACGCTAAGGATTTTTCCTACTGGCTTGGCCGGGCCAGTGGTTCTAATTTTTACTTGCCCAGGCAAAATTTTGACTGGCCCCACAACAAAAAATGTATAAAGTAAAAGAAAAAAAAAATGGGCCTATAAAACAAGCCTAATACTGTTTTCATTATTTTTTGATACATGTAACCATAATAAATAAGGTTATGACACCAAGAGCTACTAGATTAACTAATTTAAACAGTAAGTAATAAAATAGGTACAAATAATCAATTTAGGAGCAATAGCACAAATAAATACAACAGAACAAACATATTTAGTAAAGGGTGCTTTTCAGGTTTTTCATGTAGGTTTAAACACGAGATTTTCAGGTAGGTTACATAAATTGTAATCTAATGTATAACTAGCTCAACCTTTATTAAGTTAATCAGTGAAGAGCAGTTAAAGATGCATAAATAATGTTCTGAAATGGTGAAAATATAAAACGTTAAATATTGTTATTTGAAATTATTTAAAAAACAAATGAAAAGATACTTTAAATGTGAACTTAAACCCACCAGTAGGTGGTAGTAGGTCACTGTTAATGAGTGAGTCATTGAGATTCAACCGATTCATCCAAACGGCTGATTCATTCAAGAAGGATGAATTTTACTCATTGAATCATTGAGTCATTGAATCATTGATTCAGTTGATTCGTTCAAAAAGCTGATTCATTCAGTAAAGATACCGTCGCCTGTTGTTGCTCAGAGACGCAAAACAGTGTTTTGGACTTTGTTTTGGAACTATTTTCGTTGGCGGAATAGAGCGAAACAGGCGATTTGATGTCTAAAATGGAAGTCACCTAATATTAACGTGTTTATTAAATCGTACGTCGGTTGTATAAACTCAATATCACATTTGTAATCATGCTGATATTTGGAGAAAACGGCGCTTTTCGTGTAATATTGGTTAACTATATTAAATTATATAAATATGTAAGACATACAGGGGCATTTCTGCCCCTTATCTTGAATCTGGTGGCATTTTAAATGCATTTTAATAGACTGTCTAAAGTACGCGCAGTAAAAGCGTAACGTTACACTAGACTACATCACGTACTAGTGAATGCGTGCACTCGTTTTTGTTTGGTTTTTGTAAAGTGAGGGACATACTCGATGTCAGATCGTTAAATCAATATCATAGACGATATATATCGCACACTTCTACTACAGCCCTGGCCCGATCGGGCAAGAGACAACTGTCCCGAGCTTCGTTCACACTGGCCCCCCGGGCCATCCTTATAGTCGAGCCCTGTCTTACTGACCACAAACTTTGGAACAATAGTGTATATTTTTACAAAATATTTCTATTTTAAATAAATGCTTTTTTTTCTTTTTACTTTTTATAAGTTTCGCAGGTTATAAAAAAAAATTAAGCAGCACAACTGTTTCCAACATTGTAAATAAATCGTAATATTAGATGATTTATTAGCTTAAATCAAAAGAATAAATTATATTTTAAAGTATATTAAAATACAAAACCATTATTTTAAATTGTAATAATATGTCACAATAATTTTCCGTAGTTTAATTTAAATAAATGCAGGTTTGATGAGCATAAGAGACTTTTTTTCAAAAACATTAAAATAGTAATGTTTCCAAACTTTTGAACGATACTGTGTGTGTGAGTGTATATAATCAGTTATAGTTACATTAAAGTGTATTTAAATTGTTGGACATGTCTTGTATATTCAAATATGAATGAAAGTTTCATCATCTTGTGATCTGTTAAATATTATAGCTTATGTTCATTAATTAAACTTCCAGATACCAAAATGGTAAATTTGCTAAGCTATTAACCGGTACTTGAGCATCACTAACGTTACTGTTCTGAGCTACACACATCAGCACCTCTGATTGACAGCTGTCAACTCTATTCATCTTACTCTGCCAACAACTTATTCCGACTTACAAGAGTGTTAATGTTGTTATAGAGATCCCTTTCAGTGTGGATCGAATATTTGCAGCTACTTTTTGTTCAGGATTCAAAGAAAATACATGAACAACGTTAATAGACACATGCATGAAGCTAACGTTAGTTGCTAAAGATAACCATGCTGCTCAATGGACCGGTTTAATATATTTTTTTGGAGTTTGAGGACATGAAACATGCAGTGCTCCAAACCACATGAAGTAAAGAGTGCGAAACAGTAAACCGGCTTAATATAAATCACATTTACCGTCATTTTGAATAACTTCAGCAGGATTTGTTGAAGAATAAAACCCACGCTGCACTCGGCTGATGACACCGTTCAGATACGTCACCGCCGGAAGCCGCTTTGCATTATGGGTAATGTAGTTTTAAACGATTTGACTATTTCAGAAAATGAAATAAAATGATAATGATAATGATAGAAAGAAAATGATAATAATACCGTTTTTAAAATTGCTTCTGAAACCATTTCTCAAAACTCTACACACAAAACACGCTCACAAGATGCAAAATGTCAGTCATCTCTTGCAAAAGCAAACACTTAATTCAGAACTATTTGAACTATGTTTTTGCATAGTAACTCTACACACAACTGTCAATTGATTAGACACATACACGCCAAGCTACACACAAATGTAAAAATTTAAAATGTAAAACACTACTCTCTTGTGGCTTTGGCTTGTTCAGTGTGCAGAGGAGTGTACAGAAGTTTGTCACACAAAGGCTACATGTGCGCAAATGCAGTACAATTGATAAACTTTGCAGTTATTAAACTGAACTGAATCAACACTGAACTGAAATTGTAACTTTATAATGACAATATTGGCTTGTTAGAGCTGCTTAACAGCAGAATTTGAGTTTGTTACTATTGTGAAGCTGCTTTGAAACAATCTGTATTGTGTAAAGAGATAAAGAAATATAGGTGACTTGAATTGTATTCAAATATATTTAGTAAATATATACAAAATAAACTGAAATGCAAGGGTGTTTCTCATTTCTCTGTGATCAAATTAGGTAGCCCTATTTACACTATAAACAGAAATAAAAGAGGGTAAACATGTATTTATTTATTTCAGAAAATATTGAGTTTTGATTTCTAAGTAGTAATTTCACACGCTGATAAAGTTTCTGTTATCAGATCTGTTGAAGATGTGGTTTCTGTTCATGTGTGCCATGCAAGACATTTTAGAAATCCCGACCGAATTATGTTTTACGGCCATGTCCGGGAAAAAGAATAAGGATTCATACAATTAGGGTGATATTACTGTAAACGACTTCAATTTTGGCCATTTGCCCATCTCTAAGTCATTCATTCCCCGTGTGACTTGCAAAGGCTTGCATATTGTTTGGTCACATAAAAAGTGTCAGTGGCCTCAAAGCTTCAGCACTGCCACTCTGAGCTCGATTGCTGATGTCTGAGGTAAATCACTTACCATATGGACAAAGAAATGTAGAAATAAATAAATCTAGAAATAAATAAATGAAAAAATAAATAAATGTGAAAAATACAATTATACATAAACAAGGAAATAAAATATAGTATAAAGCATAAAAAGTATACTCATTTATTTATTTTTAAAATGTCTGTATATTTATTTATGTATATATTTATGTTTATTTGTTTACATTTCTTACTATGTTTATTTATTCATTTATCAGTATGTCAGCTTTGGAATTTCATAAATTCAATGTATAGACGTAATTTCCACTTTTTTCATTGTTTTCGAGCACACTAGCTTATAGATAATAGTAAAGCTAACTAACATATTCATACAAAAAAACAATTTCAGTGTTCATGGGGACTTTAAAGGAATTATGATCAAATTAAGTTAAAAAAAACTGTAATATTACGAACATACAATGATTCAATATTAAATATACTTCTGACGGAAAACTCTCACAAATAAGATGTACTTAAAGTAATTATTATTAATCAAGTTACTAAAACAGAGACTTCAGAAAAGAACAACAAAATAAACGAAAACTTAAAAATAATATAACCGTTGGAATTGCAACATTAAACACCTTTTTGTACCAATTTATATTTTGTCCTCAGACTCTTTATATTTTGTCATCAGACTCAGTCGAATGAAAAGTGGGTGTCTGGTAATGTGGCATGCTAAATAGCATGTAAAAGCGTCTTTGTGATTGGCTACCGAGGTTGCGTTGTGTGACGTTTCCCCTTGACGTTGCCGAGATCCTCCAGCAGCTTGTCCGACGTGCCAGTGACTACAGAAGGCCCAGTGTGTGCTATTAGACGATGCTAGTAGGAGTTGCGCATAAACACCCAACATTTTATCAGTATTAATCATATGCGCGTCAGGATGATTATAGAAAATGTTGACGCTCTGAAATCCTGGCTTGCTAAACTTCTTGAACCCATGTAAGTGATGAACAGTGATATTTGAAGCAGTGAAGCTAACTTGCGCTGCTAACATGCTAACCCATTAGCTGGAATTAATATGACTTATCCGCGCTGGAAACATATATCGTTTCCTTTGATTTTATGTGTGTGTGACAGTTCGATTGTGTTCTATTCATTTATAAGCTCATAGTGTTCAGAAATCTAACGCAACTTGTTGTTAGAAGCATGTAGCTGGAAGCTAAGCTAAGAGGGTCTGCTGGCTGAGAGGGGTGGTCATCAAAACAGCCTGATAGTTTTCATAGACTGTCCAAAACAGGATCAGGCACAAGTTAATTTAGTTTTAGAGCCTTGGCATGTATGATCAGTCAGTCAGTAAGTATGAGTTTGCTTGGTGGTTCTTGTTTTAGCTGCCAATTTGTCTTGTATTTGATCTCAGTAAACCCTAGCAGCTCTTGGATAATTGTTGTTTCACCTGCATGAATGTATTTGACTGATGGATTAAATGGAAGACTTCTTGTCTTTTGCTAGTTTGCATTGACCCAAATGAACCTGAGATCTTTTACAGATGTGATGCTGACCCATCTGCACTGGCGAACTATGTTGTGGCGTTAGTAAAGAAGGATAAACCAGAGAAAGAACTCCGAGCATTGTGTGCGGATCAGTTGGACGTGTTTCTTCAGAAAGGTATCGACAAAAAGTCTTCACATCCCTGATATTCTGTGTACATAAGTATGCAATATTAGTGAATTCAGGCCCTTTCTTGTATTTACTGTGTCAATGCATTTTTTCTGCTTGTTTTACAGAGACTACAGGGTTTGTTGATAAACTCTTTGAATGTCTAACCACCAAAAATTATTTGGGAAATCCAGCTGCTAAAGAAGAAAGTAAAATCCCAGTGCAGAAGCTTGAGGAGAAGGAAGAGGTAAAATCTGTTATGTCACATTTTTTATGTCACTGATATATCCATCAAAAGTGCACACGAGTCAGGGTCACTTCTTACTATAACTTTAGAATGTGTTTTAAACTACGTTTGGTTAATTCGTTCTCTGTTTCCAAACATAATCCTATTCACTTTTTTGTTTTCCTATCAAAACATATTTTTTACATTTAGTTCACGTGTATATAGGGCATTATACACCTTAATAATCACGACAGCTTCCATTTCCTAGTGTAAATGCATAAATAAATAGTGTTAATATTTATACAATAACATTTGTTTTCAGCCTGCTCATGTTGAAGACGATAGGGATAACAGAAGAAGAAGAAGCCCGTTGAGGAATCGCTCAGACTTCAATGAATCAAGGTTGGTTTCCAAGAGCCGCATCTTTATTCTATCGTTTGTGTTGACATGTTTTCTTCATATAATCTAAAGGTTACAGGTTCTGTTTTGTGTGGGTGTTAAATATTCTCAGTTGTCTGTCTGGTTTGTCTTATTTCGCTTTTATTGCACATACTTTACATATATATACACTCACAGATGAGCCAAAACATAATGACCACCTGCCTAATATGCTTATATGGTCCTGCACGTGCTGCTAAATCCGCACAGAACCACCGAGGCATGAACTCTGCAAGAGCCCTGAAGGTGTCCTGTGGTTTCTGGCATCAAGCATTAGCAGCAGATCCTTCAAGTCCTGTAGGTTGCGAAGTCTGGAGAGTTTGGAGGCCAGGGCAACATCTTGAACTCATATTCCTCAAAGCATTCCACCACAAACACTTCCACCAGGGAACACCATTGTCATGAAGGGGTATACTTGGTCTGCAACAATGTGTAGAAAGGTGGTACGTGTCCACATGTATGGCCAGACTCAGGCTTTCCCAGCAGAACATTGTCCAGAGCATTATCACACTCCCTCCAGTGGCTGGTCCTCGTCCCACAGTGGATCCTTGTGAATCACTTCCTCAGGTAAATGCCACACACGTGATGTCAAAGAAAACAGGACTCATCAGACCAGACACCCTTCTTCCGCTGCTCCAAGGTCCAGTTCTGCTGCTCGCGTGTCCATTGTAGGTGCTTTCGATGGTGGACAATGGTTATCAGAGGCACTTTGGGGTGCGTTTCCCGACCCGTACAGCGCCGTAACTCTCTGCTTCACTACCATAGCACGATGCATCGTTGAAGAAATCAACCAGCTAGTCACGACTGTTGCCCACAGCCATGTTGTCGCAAATTGGTCGTTCAACCACGTTGAATAAAGGGGAAATGAAGCAGTCAATCAAGTTTATATGATTTACAAGATGGATTTCCATTACAATCAACAATTATATAAGAAACATGACAAATGTAAACATATAAAAGAAACACCGTTATATCTTTCGCGGCAAGGGCGCCACCATTGTGCTTTAAAGGCTCTGGGCTGAGTTCAGTAAAACGCAGTGAAAGACATAAAGCTTAACATTAAACTACGCATAAAAAGCGTTCATCTGCTATCGTACTATCATTTCAAACCTCTCATACATGTTTGCATCACACTGGCTCGTTAACAAAATGCATGTTATTATTTTTGATAGTGTTACACATTTCTTACAGAAAATCACGATGATCATTGCGTTTGTCTTACCGAATGTGGTATCTTCCTGTAAGCAATTACATTTCTTCTATAAGTTTTTTTTATTATTAATGCCGACAGTAAAATGTTGCCAGATACTATACGAAAAACAAGCAAGAGTTAAATATAAAAAAAATAATCCGAAATAAGCTCAAAGCTTGTGTTTTGGTAATAAGATTAATATATCACAAACCCTAACATGCAACTTTCCACTTTAATAACTTCCGATAGTGTGACATTAAATCAGAAAAACAAGTCCAGAAGACTAACTTACTGCACTGACACCTGTCCATAAGGTAAATCAGGCAACACGGAGGCTGCATCCGCGCCATCACCACGCGCTCTCAAGATCCGTTCACTGCGCTAGCTTCTCGCAGCAAAATGAATTGCAAACACTCATATGAGGTGGTTTAAACCTTTATTTTACTGTCTATGGTTAAAACGGCTAATTAATCATTCAGAGAGCTTGAAATTTTATTTTTGAATGTAAAAAAATGACAGAGGTCCGGACCTCGGTGACCTCATAGCTGGCTACAGCCATGTCCACCACTGGCTGTTCGACATAGCGAAGTACCACTGCTCGGTATCGACTCAAATGCATAAGCAATGGGACACGACTCAACAGGTCTTTCAAGTTCGTCTTCCAACATTTCAAATCAAGTGCTTATTGAGTCCGGTTGTCTCTGGTCCAGTAACGCTTCACTCACCAACGGAACCAACCAACCCCGTTACGTAGGCTGTGACGTCACTCGAAAATGACGACGCGTAAGCTAGATAGCTAGCTAGAAATTATGAAATTATTTTGGTCATATCTGTGGTTTTAACAACGTTTTAAAATATTTTTTTTTTGGCAGGGTGATTTTTCTAATATATGTAGCTACTACCAGTGCCAAAACATGGACGTTTCATTTCCCCTTTAAAGGGTTAGTTCACCCACAAATTAAAATTATGTCATTAATGACTCACCCTCATGTTGTCCCAAGCCCGTAAGGCCTCCGTTCATCTTCGGGACACAGTTTAAGATATTTTAGATTTAGTCCGAGAGCTTTCTGTCCCTCCATTGTAAATGTATGTACGGTATACTGTCCTTGTCCAGAAAGGAAATAAAGACATCATCAAAGTAGTCCATGTGACATCAGTGGGTTAGTTAGAATGTTTTGAAGCATCGAAAATACATTTTGGTCCAAAGATAACAAAAACTACGACTTTATTCAGCATTGTATTGTTTTCCGGTTCTGTTGTGGATCCGCTTTCACGAGTCCGCAGTGACGCCGCTGACGTAAGACGCTGCTGACGTGTCTCTGGTGCGTCCGTGTATTCGGGTTCAAATAAATATGGCTGGGCAAAAAAATGCAAGTCTTCCTCTGTGTGGAAATCCTTAGACATGTTTGCAGAGATTGTTTTGTTTACAGCGTGCGTCTCCCTCAGACTGTAAACAAAGCTCGGGCGCACCAGAGACACGTCAGCAGCGTCTTACGTCAGCGGCGTCACTGAACGCGGACCCACAACAAAACCGGAAGACAATACAATGCTGAATAAAGTCGTAGTTTTGTTATTTTTGGACCAAAATATATTTTCGATGCTTCAAAACATTCTAACTAACCCACTGATGTCACATGGACTACTTTGATGATGTCTTTATTTCCTTTCTGGACAAGGACAGTATACCGTACATACATTTTCAATGGAGGGACAGAAAGCTCTCGGACTAAATCTAAAATATCTTAAACTGTGTTTCGAAGATGAACGGAGGTCTTACGGGCTTGTGACGACATGAGGGTGAGTCATTAATGACATCATTTTCATTTTTGGGTGAACTAACCCTTTAATGATGTCACGAACTCAGTGATAACTTATTTTAATGAATCAGTTTGAGATCGAATTAATACTAGATGGTTTGCTGGATGAGGACTATTTCAAATTTTTCTCAGTTATTTTGCTTTATTTCCATATTCAATCATAGGCTCGTTCTTACACACTAGAGCTCTTCAAAAACAGTGCTTTAAATCTCTTGACAAACTAAAAGACGTAAATTACATTTGTATGTAGGCTGTTCTAAATGGAAGATACAGATTGTACTGAATGTCAGCTTGCCTCGCATTTTCAGAGATATTCTGACCCAGTCGCCTTGCCATAACAATCTGGCCCCCGATAAGTTGTTTAGATCTTTATTCCTGCCCATTTCTCCTGCATCCAACACGTTGAAGCAAGAACTGACTGTTTGCTTACCATCTGATCTACCCAGACCCTAATATGTGGCCTTGTTAGGAGATGATCAATGATTATCGCTTCACCTGTGACTGCTCATAATGTTTTGGCTCATCAGTGTGTGTATATAATATATATAATTTGTTTTTATATCTGAATATATTTTAAAATAATATTTATTCCTGTGTTGTCAAAGCTGAATTTTGCATTATTCAGTCGTCAGTGTCACATGATCCTTCAGAAATCATTCTAATATGCTGATTTGCTGCACAAGAAACATTTCTTATTGTTATCAGTGTTGAAAACAGTTGTGCACTTATTTTTGTTTGAAACCATAGTACATTTTACTCAGGATTTTTTTTCTTCTACAAAGTCAAAATAAATGGCATTTGAAATTGAAAAGTGACAGTAAAGACTAACACTGTCACAAATAATTTCTGTGTCATAAATTTAATGCATCCTTGGTGAATATATAAAAAAGCTTACTGAACCCAAACTCTTGAACATTAGTGTACTAAGTATACCATAGTGCTACCATGCTAGCTGTCTAAAACCCTCTTACACCAGACATACACCAATATATGGAAGTACATCTCACCTCAGGGCTAGAGATGACCGCAGGAGAGACGACCGTAAGCGACGGGAACTGGACCGTCACGGGAAGAGCGGAGAGTCGTACCGGGAGCGACATGATCGACGAGGAGGAAGCTCACGGGGAAGAAGCTACAGTCGCAGCAGGAGTCGTAGCCGAAGCAGCAGCCATGGAAAGAGCCGAGAACGAGAGCACAATCAGAGGAGAGGTAATGACCGTCCCAAACCACTTCCTTCACATTACTTTCACATATACTTGTGTGCATTCGTGTGAAACAAGCAGTTCTTAGAAATGGATTTAATGGTTAATCGGTCAGTAACATAATGCAACATTTTTTTGTCCAGAAGGTTATTTTATTCAGAAATGCATAAGAAATTCAATTTATTCTTGGAAGTACTTAAAGGGATACTCCACTTTTTTTGGAAATAGGCTCATTTTACAACTCCCCCAGAGTTAAACTGTTGAGTTTTACCGTTTTTGAATCCATTCAGCCGATCTCCGGTTCTGGCGGTACCACTTTTAGCATAGCTTAGCATACATCATTGAAGTGGACAAGACCATTAGCATTTCTCAAAAAAAAATGACCAAAGAGCAGTGGTGGAAAGAGTACTGACAAATTGTACTTAAGTAAATGTATTGCTACTTAAGTAATAATTTACTTGAGTACAAGTAGAAGTACTGAAAAATAATATGACTCAAGTAAGAGTAAATAAGTAGTTTGCTTAAAAACTACTCAAGTAACTACGCTACAAAGTACTTTAGTATTTTTCTATTTTTACCCAAAATGGGAAGATGATAGCGAAATGGAGCGCTAAACACTCCCATGTCATCTGTTTGATTCATACTGAAGGCCTAGTACTGATGCATAGAAGTATTAAACTTACACATTTCAGGAAATGCCTTAATGTATGTAATAACATGCAAATAGTGATGTTTTGACTGATGAAACATGAAGACAAAAACATTATAGCTATAATATATCTGTGTTTATCAAACTATCAGGTATTTTCAAAAGAATGATGTATGTCTTTAAAGGGATAGTTCACCCAAAAATGAAAATTAGCCCACGATTTACTCCCTCAAGTCACCTTAGAAGATATGACTTTCTGCTTTCAGTCGAATACAATCAGAGTTGTATTAAAAAATGGCCTGGCTCTTCCAAACTTTATAATGGCAGTGAATGACTGGAGAAAATTTGAAGCCCAAAAAAGTGCATCCATCCATGATAAAAGTGCTCCACATAACTAGCTTTCTCTGTTGTCAAGAGCAATTTTTTTTATTATTAATTTTGAAAAGTAAGTCCAGGTAAGATCATTTAAATGTTTTGATTTGAATCATTCATAATTGAAAGCAAAGAAGGTTAATTGAGAGGTCAGATAAAAAAAAAAAAGGTATGAAAAACAATAAAACAGTATGAATAAAAAATTCCCAGTAAAAAAAAAAAATATATTAAGTGGGGTAACTTATGGTTAACATGTTAAATTAAATGATCTTTTTTTCGTTGTAGCCTACCGAAAATGTGCTGGGAGCCCACTGTTGCTATAGGAACGAACTACACTTTTACATGCATCTGATTGACAGATAAATCATGCGATCTTATTTCACTGTTTTTTCAGCTTTGTACAAAGTTTGCTTCGTATATTTTGTTTAACTGTATTGTTAAACAGGGCGAGCTTTACCATTAATTGAACTGTGTGCATGTATTTAAGACACTTACATTGATCTTGCTCCGCATGCAGAACTGCGTCCATGTTATGAGCCAAGCTTTTTTATTTACTTCAACTGCTCAGTGCTCTGGTATTATCAATAGTATGACCCATTTCAGTAGTTGCCATAATTAAATATGAGCAGCATACTCACTTACATTTACTGAAATATTAAAACGTTAGAGCTACTGATTCAAAACACGAGCGCCAGTGATTTAATGTCAAACTCAAAGCGCGGTTTGAACGCCCCGCCCCCCAGCCGAACTGGAGGTTTTGATTGGTTTTGCACCCGAGTCAGACCTGTCTGTCATTGGCTGAACTGCTTCAGATATGTCTGTTATTGGCTGAAGCCCAGGGCTCCACCCCAGTAGTTTGAAAAGTGTCTGTCAAATGTCAGCTTGCCCTGTTGCTCCGTCGGCACCTTTGCAAAGTACTTTGTACTTTTTATGAAAAATAAATGTAGAGAAGTTAAATACTTTATTTTTATTTTACTCAAGAGTAAAAGTACCACATTTGAATTATACTCAAGAAAGTAGAAAAAATGAAAAAATCTACTCAAGTACTGTAACGAAAGTATTTGTAATTAGTTACTTTCCACCACTGCCAAAGAGTTTCGATATTTTTCCTATTTAAAACTTGACTCTTCTGTAGTTACATCGTGCACTAAGACTGACGAAAAATGTAAAGTTGCGATTTTCTAGGGTGATATGGCTAGGAACTATACTCTCATTCCTGCGTAATAATCAAGAAACTTTACTGTCGCACCATGAGTGCAGCAGGCGCAATGATATGACGCAGCGCCTGAAAATAGTCCCCAGCTCGGTAACTTCCAACATGACCGGGACTAAGTGCCTGCGCCTGCAGGTAAAAACGGTAAAACTCAACAGTTTAACTCTGGGGGAGTTGTAAAATGAGCCTATTCCAAAAAAGTGGACTATCCCTTTAAATACACCTCCTTAACTATATAATGAGCACTCATTTAGCTTTTTTTTTATAAAAAAAAAAGTAAGGGTGATGTAACGATCCTGTCAAGATGCAGTTGTCATGTGCACGTATGAAACCGCTTCACAAACAGTTAAAACAACAAATACAGTATCAATATTTCTGTTACAGTATTTCAGATGATCACAGAAGTACTGGGATAAAAGTTTATAGTTCGCATATATACACCGATGTCTATGGTAGCGATCAAAATAGAGTAAATCAGCTTGACCTTAAAGGGATACTTCACCTCTGGAAAGATGAATGTGTATTTAAAATGGGTCATTTATGTAGAAGAAATGTGAAATTATTTTTGAATTTGGAGCTTTCTAGACGGAGAAAAGCCAGAAAATGTATTTTTGGCTTATGTGGATGAAGGACAACAACTCCCAGAATGCACTTGTTTTGCTGCCCTAGGTGGCCACGTCTACCGGTAACAGAGCGCAGTAGTTAAACAACAAGTCTAGGCTACTAGTTAGTCTCCGTGATGAGTCTGCCCGGGATTTCGAGATCGCCCAAAATGTCCGGGATTCGGCTTTTGCGTTCTACAGTCGTCATTCATCATGTTTACTGTGGCGAGCAGGACGAGACTAAGAGCGAGGCCGGTGGCGTGATTACCGATGAGAGACACCTGTGAGACGCACCGGTCTCGTATCTCTCACGGAGGAGCGGGAATTTTCTTAGCAATGTTAAAACGCACATCAACCGATCACTTGTTTAGCGTTCATGTAAACACTACATTCAGATTCACCAATCAGAATGAATTCAGTTAGATTGAAACAAAAGGTGTGCATGTGCTATTTAAAAAATATATATATATATTATTTGTGATTCTCAATTTATCTAGAATCATGCAGCTCTACTTGTCCTGATATCATAAAGCAAAAAATAAAAAATAATTTTTTTAAAGGAAAACTAAAGTACTTTGGCAAACTCCTTTGTTGTTATTTCATTGGAAACACTAATATTTAAAGGGAAAAAAAGTACACCATATCAAAATTATGAGGTGTAAGAAACATTCTGGGGGGGGGAGAATCTAAGCAGGAAATGATATTATATAAAAAAAAAAGCTTTATTTGAAAAATATATTTAAAAACTTAAAAATATATTAAGACTCAAATATGTGCAATGTGTGAATATGAAAATGTTTGTAACCTAGCAAAAAATAGTTGCTTGTTGGTTTTTCCCAAATAAATATTTTCTTGAGTCATTAAATAAATTTTTAATGGTAGAATTGTCACGTCTATTTTAAAGTAGAATTTTAAAAGATTTTTCTTTTCTTTTTTTATTACTGTGGACATTCTGATTTGTCTTTGACTGTGCTATTAATCAAACAACAATATTGACAAGAGTTCTTCCTTTGCATTGCAACCAAGTCTTCAACAAATGAATCCTTTCAAATGTGCTTTATCTCAGCCGATCACAGATCCAAATTTGATCAGGAGCGGAAGGACGCAGAGCCTTACAACCCATCCTCTGCCCACATGGGCAACCCACACCACCAGCAGAGCCACCCACCCCCCCTGCTCCCCCTTCCCCTTCCCCAGCACCAGTTCCCCCCCTCAGGGACCCCCGCCGTCCCCAACGCCGTAACCGTGGCAGCGCCGGCTCACCTGCCCGACAGCACCACAGAGAGCTGGTCCACTTACTTCACCAACCACAAAGACGGAAAGACCTTCAACAAGATCAGCACGCTCAAACACCGCTGCAGAGACTACGACGGTAAGGCCCAATTCACCTTTGTCAAGTTTGGTGTGATTATGCTCGCATGACAAAGTGAAGTCAAAAAGCTGTTGCTACTTTTTTTTTTAAAATGCATGTTAAACCTAACATTTTGTGAAATGTTTCGCTTAAAGTGTGATTGTGCTGTCTTTAAGTAAATGCCACTTGTGCCAGGTTCACTCATAGGCTACTTAGTTTGCAGAGCGACATAATGGATGGCACTCGTCTCTTCATGGAGGTGTAAAAACAAGTTCTTTATGACATGCAGGGTTTCTTGTATAAAGATTTAAATGCAGAAGAAAAGCTGTTTTTGTCAATTTTAAGTTTTCGTATAAAATGTTTGTGAAATTACCATACGAAAAGTAACTACATGTTTGAATGTTTTGCCACTTGTTTGAGCAACTTGATATATAGATCAGTGTAGAAGTAATGCATTGAATAATACGTTGTTTGAATTTAGCGTTTAAACGTGAATATGTCTATGAAAGATTGTTTAACTGTACTGTGTACAAAGAGAATCGCAATGCTGACACCACATTTTCAGCAACAACTTTTTGATTTGAAAAAAAAAAGAAAAGAATAAATGTTGTTTGTGGTGTGTACAGCCGCGGTTCAGGTGTGCACTGCAAACACATCATATGTGAAAGAAGTATGTGTGAACCTGCACTTAGTCGTGTTTTAATACTTTAGGTCCAAATGCACTTTACAGCCACTCTAAAATCAAAGTCAAATGATGTTCCGAAACACCGAAGCGTCTTGATATTCTCCAAGGACACATTTTACTCTTCAGGGTGTCTGTTACTAAAGCATCACTAATGACTGTGGTGTAGCAAACTCGCCGCGTGGCCTTATGGGAACGGCTTTATAGCTGCAGAGTTTATATTTACCTCCCTGTACCTGGGGTATTTTTCACACTGGTGGGACTCGGAGAAGAACGTCCACAGGGATGACTTTGGGGTGGATGGTTAGCTCGATTTGTGTAATGATCTTAAAGAAACTGTGATTCGGCTCGTTGACGAGATGCGCGACTATCATACAGCACTGTTTACATGGAGCAAACAATGACCTCAGTAACACAACCAGAAGTTCAATCACCTTGACAAGTAGTCCCACCTCAAGGACACGTATATCATACAAGCCTCACGTTTTTGCTTTTAAACTGTCCGGAAAGACGGTCGTGATGGTGATTTTTTTAAATTGTTTTTCTTTTTGTTTGCAGAGAAAGGATTTTGTATACGAGGTGATCTCTGTCCGTTTGACCACGGTAATGACCCTCTGATTGTGGATGACGTCACACTTCCTACCATGATCCCGTTTCCACCACCGCCAGTCCTGCCACGGATGCCCATGCCCCCCATGACTGAACCCCCCCCTGGCATGCCCATGCCCCTCCCCCCCCACGGGCAGCCCCCGCCCCCGGGCATCTACCCCATGCCAGGTAAGTGTCCTTCGATTTCAGCATGCTAGACTAGGCTTAAACCTAGTCGATATATACATGTCAAAATCTGCCACGGAGCAATTAAATATAACAAATCATGTAACAATGTATCGGAAGATTGAACATTTTATCAAACTTTTGATGATTGCCTTGATCTTTTAAACAGCTGAGAAGATTGTGATCAAACTACATCACCTGTCAAGTTTACTGTATATATCACATCAGCATATGAGAGTCAAATTGGACGACCACATGGGCTCATCTCAACATCACTCATTTAACAGTTTAACACAATTCTGAAAAAAATCATTCAATTCAATCATAAAAAAGTAGGGCTGTCAGTTAAACGCGTTATTAACGTCGTTAACGCAAACCCATTTTAACGGCGTTAATTTTTTATCGCGCGATTAACGGTCTTTTTGGCCTAGCAAACTTGGTAGTTTTTTCACATGCTTTTGCAACAGGACGCGGCATGCGCGAGGACGTTTTATTGCTTCGTCGACCAAAGCGCAAGCGGATCTAGCTAGACCGGAAACAAAACAACAGGCGCGCCGCACACACTCGTTTATTGGGCCAAATAGTAGGTTAACATTACGTTTTGAGTGGATGACGAGCGCGAGACGCCGAAATGGATGCCAATAAGATTCTGAATGGAAAGTTTACTTATAAAAAGTTGCCTAATGGTTCCATTGACAAGACCAAAGTGATCTGTGTGTTTTGTCGTTGTGAACTGAGCTATCATCATCGCAGCGCGTCCAGTCTGAAATACCACTTGATGGCCAAGCACACACACACACACACACACACACACAGCTGATGTGAATTCTCCGCCCCCTCGTCAATATCAGGACCTCGTCAGTATTTCTTTCACCCTTTTATTGATGGACAGTGTTACATTGTGTGAGAGATTATTTGCTCCAAGTGAGAATGTTAGTGTGAAATTGAACACAGTATATGTCAATGTTGTTTTCATAAAAAAAAAAACTTGCACAAAGCAAGCCGATCCACTTTTCCATGTTGATAAGAGCATTAAAATGAGAAAAAATAATGGGACAAAATGAAATCAAGAGACATTTAGAATAGATAAAAATGTGTGATTAATTGCGATTAATCGCGAGTTAACTATGACACTAATGCGATTAATCGCGATTAAATATTTTAATTATTTGACGGCACTAAAAAAAGTATTGAAAATATTCAAATCAGGAATGTCAGAATCTGTAGTTCGATCATAAAAATGTCCGTCAAAACCAACACACGTTGAGCGACGTTCACTAACCCGGTGAAGTTTGTCAATTGGATTGGCGTTTATTCTCTTAAGCTGAGATGTGAACTATGTTTGATTTTTGGGTGATTATAAACCACGCTGTTGTCTTTCTAAATGCTTTTTGCGTAGGCCAGTTCATTGCACGCACTTCCATTTGGAAATAGTGCGTCTCACTTATTTCCGGTTATGTTTACTTTCAATGTACTGTGGTCAATCAGTTGAACAAACTCACTAAAATGAGTGTCCGCAATAAGATTTCAAAATTTGGCAATTTTTATTGACAGGAGAAGGTCTATTCTGATGTTTACCGTGTGCAGATTTTTCCAAACTTATCGGAAAATGAAGTTTTCAATGCAACCCAAGCCGATCTGAGAAAGCAGTGGGTGTTAGTACTAGAAATACGCCGTTATTTCACCACAGGGTGTGTGTTCGTCTAAACTAGTGACCGTGACGCCGAAGTGTGTGAGAACAGATGAATAACATCAGTGCGAACCACCAACATTTATTTATTTGGATTCAATATTTGAATCATCATTTTTCAATGTCAATCTTTTCACCATTTACATGTTTATGCCCAAAATGCTATAATATTCAAAGTCGTCGACTATCATTCTCCTCTTCGCTGTGTACGTTATTGATTAAATAGCCTAGCCTGTTTAACATCTTTACAGGCACCTCGCGAGCATTCATTCATTCTACCATTTTAAAAGACAGGAATAAACATCAGCGCGCACAAGCAATCCTTTTAATAGTCAATTTCATAAAAAAATGTCAGAAAGAGAAAAAAACTGTTAATGAGAAGACGAGCATATACGACTGTTTGCAGCTCACTGGATAAATATATTTAGCCTAGTTATTATTCAGAATGCACAGCTGGTAAGAAAATATGTTTCTAGGAACATTTCAGCAGGCTCAAGATAATTAATACAGAGATTCATTGTTTTATTCAATTGGCAGCCATAAAACATAGTGATAATCTGCATTCTCATGTATGGAGGTGCGCTGAACACTCATTTTCCGTGGCTTAAATAAATGACATGAGACTTGCATGATGTTTGGCCTGTCAAAAATATTCAGCGGTTGCAAATTAATTTCCAAATTTCACTGTTCAGAATCAGGTTAATTTTTCACCTGGAAAGGAGTGGTTTTGATGCACAGTTGTTTTTATTGTCTTTTATAACAAAAATAATTTATTTGAATGCATAAAAATGCAGATCCTGTTGTAAACGATGAAAAAATCATTGTATTACCCCTTAGCAGATTTTGACGTGTGTGTATGTATTATATTGTAGAGCTGCAAGATTAATCATTAAAAGGTCGCAATCTCGATTCATACACCTACTGTCATTTATTCCTAAATAACAACGATTGGCCTTAATCTATTAAACGTTTGAGTATTTTATTATTTATTATAGTCTGATCACAGCGTAACATTCGAAGTGTGTTTGCGCTGCCGCTGAGCCAGAGAGAGCAGGTACCATGTTTTATAGGTATGAGTGAGTCATTGAATCATTCATTCAAATGAGTTAAAAGTTTTTAATAGACTGCAGCAATTAACATTTTGTCAGAACCTAATGACGTTATTTTGTTTAGTTGTCTGTTCAGAAAGCGAGGGAGAATCATGCAGCTCTGTTTTAAGCAACAAAAAAAGAAGATTCTCAATTTATCCAGAATCGTGTAGCTCTTATTATTAGTGATTTTAACATCTTTAGAAGGTGAATGTAATTTTTTATTTATTAATTGAATTATTCATTCTTTAATCAATGAATTCGTTAATTATGAATGTTCAATTATTTTCTCCTGTTTACTTTGTTTTATTAAAACTATTAATTTCAATTAAATGTCTTAATGTTTATGAATGAAATCTTTTTTTCTTTTTGAACATTTTTCATGGGTTATTGAGTAATAAATTAATTTATTTCAATGTTTATCAATTGACATTAAAATCTTACAACTATGCATCACAGTATTTTTCATAAAAATGAGTCGCACTTTAAAATAAATCAAACTGGGACCAAATCATATTATAATAAATAAATGTTTTTCTCCAAAACACGTTGGCTACCTGAAGGCGTTGAGAAATAATGTAAAATATCAGTATGACACATTTACAAATATTACAAACAGTGTAAACATGTATGTTAGTTCCCCTCACTACACAACAAATCCTTTTAGATTAAAACTGTATTCAGAACTGGAATGGAAAAGAAGTATAAAGATAAAATAAACAACATTCCTTAAAAAAAGCCAAGCCTAAACAAATGGATTTAAAGTGATTCTGAAACGGCCAGCATGTGGGAAACGGCCTATACAAATAAACCTGGGCTCATGTACCTCTTTCATTTGGCACTAATCCAAAATCTGTGCACTTTGCGAGCTTGGCGACGTTAATTGCATTGTACAAGTCGCTTGGAATAATATAAGACGCAGAATGTTTTAGGTAATACAACAATTGACTTGTGTTCCAGAAAATATGGTAAATGCATTTCACTGTTAATATTATTCGTTAACTCTTGGACGATAAATCTCGAGAATGACTTTATATAAACAACATCTCGGAACGATTGTCCTAAAAGTGCAATAATGGAAGTTAGCTGTAAATGTTAGTGTGCTTGAGTTTGCTCTTGTCTTGTTTTAGGGCCTCCTCTAATCCCAGCTACTGGGATAGACACGCCACCCCACTCCAGAACCAGAACCTCTTCCCCTTTGGCCCTGCCTGGAGTGGGACCACCTCCTCCTCCACCTCCACCACCACCACCACCACCACCACCTCCTTCCTCTTCTTCCTCCTCTTCTGCCTCTCTCCATCCTCAATACACTCTCTCTGAATGTAAGCCACTGCGCTTCTCTCTCCTCAGCTTGAGCAGTGGTGCTTAGAGCTTACGGTCTATGTGTGTGTTGTAAAGGGATCATGCCAGATTTCTGATATTCCAGCTACTTGTGTTTTTCCTGTATTATAAGCGGCCTTCAGGGAAGAAAGTCTGACCCCTTTAAAGAAATCAGTTGATATACTAAGCCTCTTTCCTGTCTGTCGGTGGTGGTTCTGGTCTTGTCGTGTGTACATCAGTTAGTAGGGGTGTAATAATGATGCATGTATTCGTACCGAACATTTTCAGAGCGGGTCTTTCGGTACGCATGCGTACAATATTGTTCACATTGATATACTTTGTTGCGAGCACAACTGAAAAATAAAGTCCCCCCCGTAGTCAATAATTGTATCCAATTCCAATGTATTTATCTTTGATCACCAAAATGACATTTAAAAAAAGAAATCCGTGAAAAAAAAAATGATTCATGCCTTAAAATAGCTTGAATGTAATTATACACACTTGCCTTATTTAGTATATGCGGTTCTATGGATATGCAAATGAGCCCCGGCTCCACTCACTCACAGCGGCTCAGAGATCCACTCGTTGACGTGATTGGTTACAAGGTCGTTTGTGACGTCAAAAACACCAGCGATTTCAAACCGTGTTTTTGAGACTGTCTTTGGTTCACTGCGGTTTTAAGGGGGAAATACTCAGCAATGCTGTCGACTTATGAATTTACACATGGTTTGTCTTAAAGCATGTTAAAAACCCCACATAGACATATAAACATCATTTAAAAACTTGATTTTCACTACAGATAAACCTACCCTGCTGTCAGATGCGTGTGTAATCCGCTGAAGACGTGTTTATTATGGTTGTATACTTATCTGTAAATGTTACAAATTTACACATTTCCATCTCGCATGAACGATTATCTTGACGGCAAGCGAGCCTGTTTAACTTCACAAACTCTTCCTCCGATTACAACAGCACCATAAACTGCAGTGTATACCTAGTTTGTTCAGTAAACCACTAAAAACCGTTTTTTTTCCTGCTGTACCGAAAACATACAAAACCGTGACTCGGGTTATTCATTCTGAGTAATTATTTTTCAAGGTTTTAAATGCAACTAAGATTGAGTACGTTTTAAAAGAAAATACTGTTTCAGTTTTTCTACTTCAAAGTTTCATGTTTAATTCAATGTGCCGTTTCTTAGAAATTGCTTGTAAATTTCACAAATAATTACAGAGTGAAAATAGTTTCAAAGCCAGTTTTCAGTGTAGTATATCAGGGATGTGTGTCTGAAGGCTGCAGTGACAGACTCTGACCATGTAGTTGTGCTGCTGCTGCATCTTACACACACTGCATTTTCTCAATAACACAGAGAATTTGGAGAAAGTTCTCTCAAACGCATGTGGTAAATGTTTAATTTATCGAAGGGAAGGAACCTCCTGTAGTGTTTTTTCCCCCCTGCACACAGCACATATGGTTTAACACGTCTTTATTGTGTCACATACAGACAGCTATGACCCCGAGGCCTACAACCCAGAGTCCCCAGCACTGACCGGCCCAGGCAGAGCTCAGTACCGTCATTTCATCCCTCGCATCCAGACGCAGAGACCCAACCTCATCGGCCTTACCTCTGGTGATGGACAAAACTCACGAGGTATCAGATGTAAAATATCAGTTCCAAACCATTGACTATTTTGCATGAGAATTTCAAACGTATTCATCATGACAACATCAATTTAAATTTGTTTAATATGTGTTTTTTTAGCAGCTAACATAGTGATTCAGACGGAGCCATCTGTCCCGAGTGTGTCGAGCAGTGAGGCGAGGTACAACTCTGAGCAGGAGAACAGGAAGAGGTGTCTGCCGTCGGCCGATGGCCCACTGGTCAAAAAACCCTGGGTGGACAAGTGAGTGATGAGCCACTACTCACTGTTTCAGTGGATCTTATTTTGCAGTCTTTCAAGAAAGTATATGACCTTTATAAAGTGTGTGTGAGAAACTTTAGAATTTTTATTATTCTACTTTAATTATAATTGTGATCAATGACTGTGATGATGCGTTTCCACAGTGCTGCATCATCAACATCACAAATCTAGTATGAATGGTAGTGTGGATCTAGTCTGTAAATCTAGTTTTCAATCATTTTATAAAAAAAATACTTTCATCGTTCTCTTTTCTGACTGCTGAATTCTCTCTACATTTGTTTTGGAAAGTCGAGGAAACGCTATCATGTATTTTGTTCTTTTGCTATTGGACCAAATGGGAATTTTTTTTTAATTTGAATTTTTTTTATTTGCTGTCGTCTCCCATTCACTGTTATTGAAGTTTACACAACTATGAGAACTTCAGAGGACCCTGGAAATGTGAAAAGGATCCAATATTAATTATTATGCTTATTATTACTTCGATCATTAATGTACTTTCGTCGTCTCTTATGCTCATCAAAAATACAGAAAGAAACGGTAGTATTTTAAAATATTATTACAATGTAACAATGGTATTCTATTTTAATATACCTAAAATATAATTTATATAATTTATTTCATTACTCCAATCTTTAGTGTCACATGATCTTTCAGAAATCATTCTAATATTCTAATATTTATTATCAAAGTTGAAAACAGTTAAGCTGCTATATTATTATAACTTGTGTGTGTGTGTGTGTGTGTGTGTATATATATATATTAGGGCTGTCAGTTAAACGCGTTATTAACGGCGTTAACGCAAACCCATTTTAACGGCGTTAATTTTTTTATCGTGCGATTAACGGTCTTTTTGGCCTAGCAAACTTTGTAGTTTTTTTTCCACATGCTTTTGCAACAGGACGTGACATGCGCGGCGCTGCCCTATGAAACCCATTCATTTCAATGGCTTGGGCCGCGCGAGGACGTTTTGAAAGCGCAAGCGGATCTAGCTACACCGGAAACAAAACAACAGGCACGCCGCACACACTTGTTTGGGCTTGCGAGCCGGATGCGCGAGCGCGAATCTCTCTGCTCTTGCGCGGAATATAATGTGCCGAACACGAATCTCTTTGCTCGAGTCGCGCGCTCTCAGATACACGCTGCTCTTGTAAGAATTTTCTCTGGGCTCGCTCAGAGAATATGCCTGCACTTAAAACGTGTTCAGTGCAATCGCGAATCTCTCCTCTTCCCCAGCTAACAATTTTAGGTTATAAGAACGTTTTCATAACGTTCCCATTAAGTTTTAAAAACGTTATTTCTGAATGTTATAGGAACGTTCAAAACGTCCAGTTTTGAGTGGATGACGAGCGCGAGACGCCGAAATGGATGCCAATAAGATTCTGAATGGAAAGTTTACTTTTAAAAAGTTGCCAAATGGTTCCATTGACACGACCAAAGTGATCTGTGTGTTTTGTCGCTGTGAACTGATCATCATCGCAGCGCATCCAGTCTGAATACCACTTGATGATGGCCAAGCACACACACACTCACACACAGCTGATGCGAATTCTCCGCCCCCTCATCAATATCATAATATTGGCATATACTGTTCAAAGCAAGCCGATCCACTTTTCCTTGTTGATAAGAGCATTAAAATGAGGAAAAAAATAATGGGACAAAAAGAAATCAAGAGACATTTAGAATAGATAAAAATGTGCGATTAAATGCGATTAATCGCGAGTTAACTATGACATTAATGCGATTAATCGCGATTAAATATTTTAATCGTTTGACAGCACTAATATATATATATATATATATATATATATATATATATATATATATATATATATATATATATATATAAAATTTGTAAAATCTGTGATACTTTTTTCAGGATTCTTTGATGAATAAAAAAGAACAATTTACAATATACTCTACCGTTTTTCAAAGAAATTGATCGTTTTATTCAGTGTTAAATTGATCAAAAGTGATGATAAAGATTTATATTGTTAGAAAATATTTCTATTTTGAATAAATGCTGTTCTTTTTAACTTTTTATCCTGAAAAAAAGTATCATAGGTTACAAAAAAATATTGATAATACTTGAGTATTAAATTAGCATATTAGAATGATTTCTGAAGGATCATATGACTCTGGTGACTGGCTTTATGGCTGATGATAATTCAGCTTTGATTCTCAGAAATAAATGATATTTTAAAGAATAATGAAATAATGGTTTTCTATTTTAATATAAAGTACTTCAAAAATACAGAAAAAAACTGTAAAATTGTGTTTTATCAAATAAATGCAGGCTTGATGAGCAGAAGAGGCTGCTTTCAAAAACATTAAAAAAAAGTAATGTTTACGAACTTATGACCAGAATGATATAAACCTTATTACTTTAGTATAATTTATATTATATAATTATATTATTTACTTTATTATAAATGTAATCAATTATGGATCATTATGCTAATTATTACATTTACCTTTAAATGTATGTATTGTTAAATGTTTATTACTAACTATTTTATTTACATTATTTTTAGTGTCTATTAATTCATATTGATATCTTGGAACACAAAGGAAACTACAATGATGCAGCTGGATGTCCTGATCGAGATGTGTAATGGGGTCTTTCCTGTTTTACAGACAAAACTTCAATAACCAGCATAAACCCATCTTCCCGAAAAAGATTTACTACGTCAACACCAAACTAGAGGTCCGCAAAATCCCCCGGGACCTCAACAACATCACCAAACTCAATGAGCACTTCAGCAAATTTGGAACAATAGTCAACATTCAGGTAAACTTTCAGTGTAGATTAGATTATGAACTACATATTTGCTATTGTTCTGTAACACTTTTGCTATACAGGTCAACGAATGTAGTTGTGGTGATTGTGATGTAAAACTGTGTCCTGTGTTGTCGTTTCCACAGGTGGTGTTCGGGGGCGATCCAGAGGCAGCACTGATCCAGTACACAGCCAATGACGAGGCTCGGAGGGCCATCTCCAGCACTGAGGCCGTTCTCAATAACCGCTTCATCAGAGTCTACTGGCATAGAGAGCCCACATCCAGCTCACAGGAGCAGGGACCCGGTCAGAACACAAACCCTGGCCAACAGCAGCCCACGACACACAAGGTCCGATACCCACTGGTGGATGATCAGATTCAGAGAAAAATAAAACTGGAATCCACAATACATTATATTTCTATGTGATTTCACTGTGTTGCTCTTCTAAAATTTGGAGAATGAGCTCTTGCTGCCCAGCCCTACTATTGATAGTTCTCGTTCCCCCCATAGAGGAGTTTGTATCCGTTTTAATAGATTGTTAACTCAAAAATGCTTGATGATATCCTTACCGTGACTGTTCATCCATGGTTCCAAACTTTGTCATTCGTTTACATACTTTGACTGCATTTTGTTGTGTGTGTGCAGGTCATTAAGCAGCACCCTGCAGGAGCGTACGTGTTGAATAATACCTTCCCCAAACACCAGACTGCCACGGGAATCACGGGCGGCACTGAACCCACCAGCCCGAACCAAGAGCCATCAGTGGTAAAGAAAACACTTGGATGTTTGCACACATCTGTTCAGAGAGAATATAAATGAGCAATATCACACGAGTGGGAGTGTGATATGGCTCTATGTCAGCAGGGCTGTGATTAAGCCATGGCACAAGAGAGAGCCACATGGCACGGCTACGAGTGTGATACTGCGTTTATACAAAAGTTTGTCGGCACGAGTGTGTAAATAAATCAGAAACGCCAACGGAGTGTCTTCAAAAACCCTATTTTGTGCAGAACTACTTTCTTCCGCCACAGATTCAAATCTCAAATTGACAGTTTAATAGTTGAGCCCGAGCTTTCGTTACTAAACGTCACTTTAGAACTAGTAACGAAGGAACGTTAAGTCGCTTCCTTGGAGAGTATAATGAGAGAGTAAACGAGTTCATTCTTCAGGTCAGTCTTATATTCATAATAAAAAGTGTCCTCTGAGGAAAGCGATATCTTAGTATCTTTTTAACAGTTAAGGGGATTTCCCGTGATAGCGCTAGTCGATGCATTTGCCTGTTGCATCATGTAAGGCAGGGATAGGCAACTCCGGTCCTGGAGGGCCACTGTCCTGCAGAGTTTAGCTTCAGCCCTGATAAAAACTCACCTGCCTGTATCTATCTTAGAAATCCTGAAAACCTTGATTGGTTTGTTCAGGTGTGTTTAATTGGGGTTGGAGCTAAACTCTGCAGGAAAGTGGCCCTCCAGGACCGAAGTTGCCCATCCCTGATGTGAGGTGTTCTTTAGAAATAACCTTGTTTCATACCCTGTTCGGGCCGATTTCAATATAAAAGTCTTTGCTTTGCTTGACTGACTCGTACAGACTCTTGTCGCCATCTAATGACGTAACAATGTAACGTTCACTGAAGTAGAAATCACAATCACTAACAGACCGTTTCCCAATACCAAATACAGCATATTGTTTATATAAAATAAAATGTTATTTATTTAACAAACAAATGAGGTTTGTACAATAGGAAATAAACACAAGCAAAATTTGCTCTGGAACAAGTAATAGATTAATAATACCAAAGATTACCCGTTTGATATACCAGAAAAAAAAAAAGATATACCCATCCGTTTGAATACCTCATGTTTGTCCATTGTCTACGGTATATAAGAGTCCCTGAGGAGTGGCCGAGATAAAGCTGTTCTCAGCGGATGCATAAGCACTGAACAGCCATGAGCGCACATCTCCGAAAATGTCTCAACAAATTTTCAAATAGGCACCGTTTATATAAATCATATATTTGAGGTCTAAACAACCACATTCTCACCTCAAAATACTCGACTCAAAAAGCATTCGGTGACACAATAACAGTAGTATTTGTAAATGTATAGTAGGTTGGCTGCTTGCTGTGAGAAATGCTGCCAGTATAGATCCAGCAGAAACTACCAGTCAAATGTTTGGAATAATTAGTTATTTTTTAAAATGTTTTTAAAAGATGCATCTTTTTCTCAACAAGACTGCATTTTTCAAATGTAATTTATTCCTGTGGAATGGATTATTATTGGTGCTCAGTTATTAATAATGGTTCTTATTTTTATCAATGTTGGAAACATCTTTTTTTTGTTGCTTAATATTTTTGTGGTAACACTGATGCAGGGTTGATTCAGGTTTATTTGGTCAAATTGAAATTTTATAAATAAAAAGTTTTGAAGAACAGCATTTGTATTTGAAATCGAAATCTTTATAACATTATAAATGACTTTACTGTTACTTTTGAGCAATTTAAAGGTACAATATGTAAGCATTTTGTAATAAAATATCCAAAAATCACTTTCACAGTGTGATATATTTCCGGCAGTTGTGTACTTACAATATCCCAAAAGTCTCCAAAGATTTTTTATTTCAGAGAAATTCCCATTTTAAATAAGTGGCCGTCCCGGAAAAAAATGTCGCCTGTCAATGACGCAATATCCGCGCTATCCTCGGTTTCCGCTTGTACTGCCATAGCCATGACGTAACCATGGCGACAGACGTGGACAACTGCGTAGTGCGTAACGTTTAGTGGCACGCAGTTCTTGTTTCTTCCAAACATAGACCATGGCAAGCAGACTTTGGGACAAACAAGGAGAACTAAAATGAGGATCAATATCAGCGTGGCATTTATGAGATGCCGAGAGCTCCACGTCCGCGACTAACTTGGACTTGACAGAGCTTCACGAGTCATGACTTGACAGCTTTATTAGACAGGCGAGCAAATGTACATAAAACAAATCAATGTTACATGACGTTAGCTCAACATGAAGAAATTTTAGAATATGGTCAGCATGTTATTCTAATGTTGATCTAGCTTAAAAAACATGAATGTTTGGACTCATCCATAAACATTATTAGATCCATCAGCTTGACAGCAAGTCCCATCATTCAGCTCATCACTGCGTCATCAACCTACGCCTTTGTTATTGTTGGAAACTGCGCCCTCTTGTGGTGAAAAAAAACTACATATTGTGCCTTTAAGGCATTCTTGCTGAACAAAAGTATTTTGTTGGAGTTTTTCACTCTTTTGCACCTCGCTTTTGCTAATTCAAAGTAAAATGCGCACGGGCATACATAACGGTGCAGAGCAGAGTGAGCATTTTCAATGAATCTCATTGGAAGTTCGGCTTCCATAGGACTGAACTGAAACTCTCGCTCTGCTCTGATAGATGACACACACCGTTATGAATGCCGTGCGCATTAGCAGCAATTCGGTGGCGGGCGGCAATTGCTTGAATGGTAAATGGTCATTATTATTCTTAATGGAAAAACACAACTAAATCTTTGCAGGTTCCCTATTAACATTGGGTTTAAATCCAATATTGCTTTTACATTTAGCGTTGAAAGCAAATCTTCCGCCATCGTCTTGTCAGTCAGCTCGCCTCACTCTCGTGATAAATGAAATCTGACTCCTGCTGCTGATTTGTGCTGCGACTCTTTGACGTGTTCAGTTTTTAATAGTAGTGTCTGTTCTCTGACTGAACTACATGCTTTGTATTGCTATAAAAAAAAAATCTAAACGACCTTGGTGTGGGTGGTGCTTGCAGGTGCAAGTGATGTAACCGAACACCAGTAACACCGACTATAGCCTAGTTTGCACAAAAATATGAATCGGCACAACTGTTTTCAACGTTGATACTAATAAATGTTTCTTGGGCAGCAAATCATCATATTAGAATGATTTCTGAAGGATCATGTGACACTGAAGACTGGAGTAATGATGCTGGAAATTCAGCTTTGATCACAGGAATAAAATACACTTATAAAACCGAAAACTGCAACAATAAATGCATCCTTAGTACTTAGTTTTAACTGATTGTGTGTGTCTATATTAAAAACAAAAAAACACATAAACATGTAATATATATAAAAAATCAACAATTGTGTGAATTTCTCTGTTAAACAAGGGTTTGACGCCATCTTCGAGTTTACCGAAGGGTCCGTTCTCACGCACGGTGTTGAAAACCGCATCAAAGTCATTAGGAAAAACGGGCAAAGCGCTGGAAGCTCAGGAGGTTCTGAAGAAGAAGCATGTGAGTATTTCCTTTCTCCTCCTCACCTCTGTAAGCTGATACAGGCAGATCCACCTGCTAGGATTGCACAGTCTGTAATGTACTTATGAGTGCGCTAACATGACCTCTGACCTCTGGCCTTCAGGAGGCGTTGAAACTGCAGCAAGACATGAGGAAGAAGAAACAAGAAATGGTTGAAAAACAGATCGAATGTCAGAAGGTATGAAAGATTACTGAAGTGAAACAAAATAAATGTGTATATATACAACTAGGTAAAAGTTTGGACACATACATGATTTTTATTATATTTTGATATTACTGTAATTACTCATTTTTCTGCATTTTAGAGTATTTGTGTTCAGTTTTTTCTGTTTGGCTATTTTTGTTGACACCCATGCCATACGTCACATTTATCTCATATTTGCTGTGTACAATTAGCATTACCTGCTCTTTATTTGAAAAACATATGATTCCCAGTGTGCACAAACTTGCCAGATTACCAAGTACACTGTTGGTTACAATGTTTAGTTCCTTTTTATTTGTTTCAAACTGAAGAGGTCTTTTCCAAAACGCTATAAATCCATTTCAATAGTTTTCAGGAAAATTACATTTTTTACCTAGACCCACACATTTTGTGAATATTCAATTTATCCTGTTAAAATGTTTTATTGGCTCAGTCTGAACATGTTGAACAATGATTATTAAATCAAACAACAATATTGTTTATGATAAATTAAAAGTTAATTTATTTTTTTTCCAAAACGCTATAAATCCATCAATTTTTTCCAAAACTGTATGGTTTGTCTTTAAAAAAAAAAAAAACGAGAGCATGTAACATATAATCAGGGGCTCATACTATAAATTAAATTTAGTAACACATTTAGGCTAAAAGTCATTTGGTGCAGAACCTGAAAATAGTAATGATATCAATAGCTATTCAATAAGTTATTTAGTAATACATTCAGAGTCATTTTTAGTAAAGTGTCAAACCTGTAACAAGTAGGACCAATTTGTCCACTACATATGCGTAAAAAAAACAAATTATTAAAAATATTTAATAATGATAACGATATTCAAAAGTAGTGATGGGCACCCCTCCACCACACACACACACACACACACACGCGTGTATAGGCTACACAGCATGTGAACAAAGCGGAGCGGCGTGACGCTTACATATAGGCTAAGTTTAAAAAAAAACTTAAACATACGTTTCATATTTATGTTTAATAATATAGGCTAATGTTATTTTTTTTATTTAATCTATGTTGATTATATGAAAAGGGAACCGCATGAGATGAGTATGATAGGATCATAAGATGACCAATATATCGGAAAACATTTGGAATGGGTCAGACATGATTTTGACCACTTATTAAGTTTTGTTTAGTAGAACGCCTTGCTTTAAAGTGAATTTCGTTTTGTATAAATTGTATCTTCATTTTAATCAATGTTTCATCAACAAATTGACTGGATTAATAATAAATAAATAAGCAAATATATAGCAGACATATAATCAGGACACGGAAGCGCCCGCGCGTGATCTGGAGAGCATCACATAAATGAACCGAAACACAGCGATACTTGCCTCACAATCCTGAGAAGTATATCTATAAAAAGCTTGAAATGTCTACATTTAAACAAAACAATAAAAAACGAAAAGAAATTGGCTACTCTCTGCGTATGTAGGCTAATTCAAAGTGTGCATTTCTCTCTATAGGCGCGTTCACTACTGCGAAGATGGCGAGTCAGCATAGTCAACTTTATCTTTGCAGCTATATCTGACAGAAAACACTAATTAAAAAATAAACAATTCAAAAGTTTCATGCATAGGCCTAATCATTACTTTTGTCGGTTCTTTGTGGCAAGCTTTATGCGTGAGATGCGGAATAGGCAATTAAAAAAATGGTCATTATGGTTTCTCTCCCATATTTAAATAATTAAATCAATAGAAATATGTGATTAAACTTAAATGAACTACTACTAGTCGATTAGAAAACTCACTCATTTTGAGGAATAAATGAACATAAACAAACCTCTGTTCAGAGCGCCACCCTGTTGGATTGCGTAGAACGTTCACCGAATTCTGATTAGTCGAGAGGATTTATCGCGTTTAGGCTAAAAATAGGTTTGGCGCTTATCGCGTTTTGGAAAGAAACTGCATCTTGTAGTACATTTTAAACAAGGAAATGTAGCGATTTGGCATGAAATGTTGATGGAGCAGTGAATAGGTTCAGTGCACAGCAACATGAGATGACAAACTCATTTTTTTTAAAAATGGCGTTTATCGCGTTTTGGAAAAGACCTCTTCAACTATTTGTGAAAAATACTAATAGGGTTGAATACAAAATCAAGAAGTATCTAAAGTATAAATAATATTTTACGGATTAATTTTCATCATGCTCAAATTGTTTTTCCAAATTGTTTCCTTTTCAAATAATTGATTTCTAATAATTGTAGTCAATATTATATGAAATGATATTCATTTCATTTCATCAATTGATAATTGTGCTGAATCTAAGGTGGTCACTAATTTTTTTTTGATAATAGGTAGATTATTTTGAGGATTAATCGAATAATCAGATTTGTGTGTGTGTGTGTGTGTGTGTGTGTGTGGTAATAAAAAAATAGACCTAAGTGAACAATAGCCTTTAAAATAACTTTTAAAAAATGTAACATTTTCATTAGGCCCCATGTGTAAAACATGTTTTGCTAATGATGATGGATATTAGGAAAACCTGGCTTTCAGATATTCCAAGAGATGACAGGAAATTAACAAAATTAAAAAGTAAAGTTAGTTTGACTTCCCATAGCACTTTGTTAAACAAGTTAACTGTAAGTTGTGTTAACTGTTAACTATAAGCTACTTTATTACAGTTATGTTATCAACCAACTTTGCATGTGTGGACCATTTAGCAAAAATAATAAATAAACCATATATATATAACATATTTATTTAATTGTATTTCACAATAGCACTATGCCATATTATGATTTTTAAATGGTTTTAATATATCGTGCAGCCTTATGCCGGGCATACACCAAAGGATTTTCACAGTCCCAGACTAAAGACCGGCAGTCTTTAGGAATCTTACTGGAGTCTCGGCGCGCTCCCGTCGTCTCGATCGTTAAATGTGAGGTGATAATCTGTAGTCAACGACCCGATTTATGCCAGTCTTTCTCTAGTCTTTCATATCAAACATGTTTGATATTATCGCAAGTCTTTAGTCTGAGACTAAAAACTGTGAACCCAAGTCTTTAGATGTGAGCTGATAATCTTATAAAGTCTTTTCTAAATCTTTTCAAAGTCTTTATGTGTACAGAAAGTAGAAAAGGACTAATACAGTTCAAGGATTCTCATCCGTGGAATGCACCACTTCCGGTGTTTTGCCGGTTAATTCACACGAGTACTTTTTTTTTTTTTGAACCGAGCACTTGAATTTATTCGAGGTATTGTGGCAGCCCTAAAGTTATTGTGCTTGTCCTGATTCAGTGTCTGTTGAATGAATATGATATAAGGAGTGTATATCAGAACTACTAGTGGTTTCGTACATGCAGTTTAATGTAACTCTAAACCTGTTTATCTGCAGGTGCTGATAAACCGCCTGGAAAAGAACAGAGGGATGAAGCCAGAGGAGAGGGCAAACATCATGAAGACTCTTAAAGAACTGACAGAAAAGATCTCTCAGCTGAAGAATGAGATCAGCCCGACCGCACCAGCTACTGCCAACACCACACAATCAAAGTCAAAAACAGACGTAAGACCATTCGGATATACCTAGTGTTATTGATACAAGTGTGTTCTAGATCTATTCTTGTATAAAGCTGCAGTCCGTAACTTCTGGCGCTCTAGCGGTTAATAAACAGAACTGCATGCGTCTTGCAGAAGAACATTGTGTCACCAGAGCTACTTCTCTCTGTTTATGTCTATGACAAGTGACGCAGGTACTGGGCCACTGTCTAAATATAAACGCTTATTATAGGTGTAACGTAGTGGTTCAGGATAAGACAAAAACACGGTTTGGAAAATGGATTCATGATGTACTTGCTTATTAATATTTCATTTTTGAACACAAAAAAAAATTAAACTGCAGGTTTCAAATTTAGAACCTAAATGTACATTGCCAATTTTGTTTTAAAAGATGTTACTAAATTTAAGTATGACTGTCTGTTTTTTTCCGTCTCTAGGCACAGAAAGAGTTGCTGGACGCGGAGCTGGACTTCCATAAGAAGTTGACGTCAGGAGAAGACACAACAGACCTGAAGAGGAGGTTGGGTCAGTTGCAGGTGGAGGTAAGCGGCCACTTTCTGTCACTGTGACCTGTTCACCTGATGCCAATATCCAGAACGTGGCTTAATTTTATATATATGGATATATGAAGAGGTCTTTTCCAAAACGCGATAAACGCCATTTAAAAAAAAAATGAGTTTGTCATTTTGCTGTGCACTGAACCTATTCACTGCTCCATCAACATTTCATGCCAAATCGCTATATTTCCTTGTTTAAAATGTACTACAAGATGCAGTTTCTTTCCAAAACGCGATAAGCGCCAAACCTATTTTTAGCCTAAACGCGATAAATCCTCTCGACTAATCAGAATTCGGTGAACGTTCTACGCAATCCAACAGGGTGGCGCTCTGAACAGAGGTTTGTTTATGTTCATTTATTCCTCAAAATGAGTGAGTTTTCTAGTCGACTAGTAGTAGTTCATTTAAGTTTAATCACATATTTATATTGATTTAATTATTTAAATATGGGAGAGAAACCATAATGAGCATTTTTTTAATTGCCTATTCCGCATCTCACGCATAAAGCTTTCCACAAAGAACCGACAAAAGTAATGATTAGGCCTATGCATGAAACATTTGAATTGTTTATTTTTTAATTAGTGTTTTCTGTCAGATATAGCTGAAAAGATAAAGTTGACTATGCTGACTCGCCATCTTCGCAGTAGTGAACGCGCCTATAGAGAGAAATGCAAACTTTGAATTAGCCTACATACGCAGAGAGTAGCCAATTTCTTTTCGTTTTTTATTGTTTTGTTTAAATGTAGACATTTCAAGCTTTTTATAGATATACTTCTCAGGATTGTGAGGCAAGTATCGCTGTGTTTCGGTTCATTTATGTGATGCTCTCCAGATCACGCGCGGGCGCTTCCGTGTCCTGATTATATGTCTGCTATATTTGCTTCTTATTTATTTATTATTAATCCAGTCAATTTGTTGATGAACCATTGATTAAAATGAAGATACAATTTATACAAAACGAAATCCACTTTAAAGAAAGGCTTTCTACTAAACAAAACTTAATAAGTGGTCAAAATCATGTCTGACCCATTCCAAATGTTTTCCGATATATTGGTCATCTTATGATCCTATCATACTCATCTCATGCGGTTCCCTTTTCATATAATCAACATAGATGAAATAAAAAAATAACATTAGCCTATATTATTAAACATAAATATAAAACGTGTGTTTAAGTTTTTTTTTTAAACTTAGCCTATATGTAAGCGTCACGCCGCTCCGCTTTGTTCACATGCTGTGTAGCCTATACACGCATGTGTGTGTGTGTGTGTGGTGGAGGGGTGCCCATCACTACTTTTGAATATCGTTATCATTATTAAATATTTTTAATAATTCGTTTTTTTTACGCAAATGTAGTGGACAAATTGGTCCTTCTTGTTACAGGTTTGACACTTTACTAAAAATGACTCTGAATGTATTACTAAATAACTTATTGAATAGCTATTGATATCATTACTATTTTCAGGTTCTGCACCAAATGACTTTTAGCCTAAATGTGTTACTAAATTTAATTTATAGTAATTTATAGTATGAGCCCCTGATTATGTTACATGCTCTCGTTTTTTTTTTTTTTTAAAGACAAACCATACAGTTTTGGAAAAAATTGATGGATTTATAGCGTTTTGGAAAAAAAATTAATTAACTTTTAATTTATCATAAACAATATTGTTGTTTGATTTAATAATCATTGTTCAACATGATCAGACTGAGCCAATAAAACATTTTAACAGGATAAATTGAATATTCACAAAATGTGTGGGTCTAGGTTAGGGTTAGGGTTAGGGTTAACTTTTTAAATGGATTTATAGCGTTTTGGAAAAGAACTCCTCATGTGTATATGTATAATTGTGTTTAGTTACTGAATTGTATTTTGTGATTTATTATTATTTCCCTTGTAGTTTTTTTTTAAGTTGCTCTTTAATTTTTATTTTACAAAAAGTATTAGATGTATGCAGTAATCCGAATTTAATGTGAATCATGATTGACAGTAATTTGAACTACATTTTAAAACACATTACAGTAATTAATGGAATCGAGGTGATATTGAAAATATACAAAAATATAAAATACAATTATAATTGTGCATTTAAATGAATTTATTCTTTAGAATTTAGAGTTAACATTATTATAGTTGTTTTATTTATTTTGTAGTACCAAAAATGTCCCTATGACCTGACAGATACCTCTAAAGTAGCGATAGATGTGTGGCACATGTGTTAGCCAACCGGAAAATGAGACCCATTTTAAACCTATTTTACAAGATTCAATTTTTTTATAGTTCTGCATAAAACGCCATATATGTTAGTTGCTAAGACCCCATACTGCAAACACAATGTCACACTCAGCCCTAACGTTCACGTTCCTAAAACGAGAGAGACAACCGCAACACCAGGGCTGGCACTGGGCTTATCTTAGCTGGTGTGAAATATGCATGTCATTACACTTCATCTCTTGCACATTTTAACTCTGAGCACTTCCCAAACCCCAAGGACCAGTCCCCAAACAACACACGCTGGTGCTTTTCATCCCATTAAAGTTTGAGCAGCTCCCATGTAAGAAATGAGAGAAAGATCGAGGGAAGATAATTAACAGAAGAGAGCGAAAGTAAGAAACTACAGGCCGAAAGACTGTTCAGGGCATGAAAGAGAAATGATCAGCATTTGGTGTGGCTTTAATTTTTCAGTCTGCAGTCAGGGTAAAGGTTAGGCTCGTTACAAAGTCTGTACTTTTTGAAAGTTTAGAGGAGCTCACTATTCCCATACATCCATATACATATATATATCTATCCTATTGCATTATATTTGTATCAATTTTAGTGCCGGGCAACGATTAATCGTGATTAAGCGCATCCAAAATATAAGTCTGTGTATAATTATTTTGTGTGTGTGTATATATATATATATATATATATATATATATATATATATATATATATATATATATATATATATATATATACATATACATATACACTCACCTAAAGGATTATTAAGAACACCATACTAATACTGTGTTTGACCCCCTTTCGCTTCAGAACTGCCTTAATTCTACGTGGCATTGATTCAACAAGGTGCTGAAAGCATTCTTTAGAAATGTTGGCCCATATTGATAGGATAGCATCTTGCAGTTGATGGAGATTTGTGGGACGCACATCCAGGGCACGAAGCTCCCGTTCCACCACATCCCAAATATGCTCTATTGGGTTGAGATCTGGTGACTGTGGGGGCCATTTTAGTACAGTGAACTCATTGTCATGTTCAAGAAACCAATTTGAAATGAATTGAGCTTTGTGACATGGTGCATTATCCTGCTGGAAGTAGCCATCAGAGGATGGGTACATGGTGGTCATAAAGGGATGAACATGGTCAGAAACAATGCTCAGGTACGCCGTGGCATTTAAACGATGCCCAATTGGCACTAAGGGGCCTAAAGTGTGCCAAGAAAACATCCCCCACACCATTACACCACCACCACCAGCCTGCGCAGTGGTAACAAGGCATGATGGATCCATGTTCTCATTCTGTTTACGCCAAATTCTGACTCTACCATCTGAATGGCTCAACTGAAATCGAGACTGACTGAGACTGAAATCGACCCCGGTGGGGTCTTCTGCTGTTGTAGCCCATCCGCCTCAAGGTTGTGCGTGTTGTGGCTTCACAAATGCTTTGCTGCATACCTCGGTTGTAACGAGTGGTTATTTCAGTCAAAGTTGCTCTTCTATCAGCTTGAATCAGTCGGCCCATTCTCCTCTGACCTCTAGCATCAACAAGGCATTTTCGCCCACAGAACTGCCGCATACTGGATGTTTTTCCCTTTTCACACCATTCTTTGTAAACCATAAAAATGGTTGTGCGTGAAAATCCCAGTAACTGAGCAGATTGTGAAATACTCAGACCGGCCCGTCTGGCACCAACAACCATGCCACGCTCAAAATTGCTTAAATCACCTTTCTTTCCCATTCTGACATTCAGTTTGGAGTTCAGGAGATTGTCTTGACCAGGACCACACCCCTAAATGCATTGAAGCAACTGCCATGTGATCGGTTGATTAGATAATTGCATTAATGAGAAATTGAACAGGTGTTCCTAATAATCCTTTAGGTGTGTGTGTGTGTGTGTGTGTGTGTGTGTGTGTATATATATATATATATATACACACACACACACACACACACACAGTATATACATGCTGTCTTTTACTTTAATTTCCTGTTATCTCTGTAAAGCTGCTTTGAAACAATCTATATTGTTAAAAGCGCTATATATAAAGTCAAGTCATCTTCATTTATATAGTGCTTTTAACAATGGATTGTTTCAAAGCAGCTTTACAGAGATAAACATATAATTTAAGGTAACAGAGATTTTGGCGTTATAGCGGTTCTTGAATAATGTTATTTCCAGCTAAAGTTAGTTTTGATTGATTCACCTCCGTCGAAATGATCAGACTTTAAACGCGAACCTGTGATTAACGCTGACGGCGTTCACATGCTCATTCAGAATTGATTCTATAGTTATGTGCTTTTGAAAATATTTGCGCAGGTTTGCAATTCCATACAACCCAGCCTAAACAAACTACTTATCTTGCCTATAAATTTTGATACAGAATTGTTTTATTTTATCACTTCGGGGTACGCGATAAATGGTGACTTGACATGCAAATATACAATATATATTAATAAACAATATAAATATACAAAATAATTATATATAGTTCACACACAAACATATTATGTAAACATAAACTTTTATTTTGGATGCGATTAATCGTTGCCCAGCACTAAATATATTAAATATATATTTATTATGTGATTTATACTTTATATTAAAAGTTGTTGTAAGTTTTGTTCACGCATGCCCCTCTGGATTTGATTCGCGTAGGCCACCCGGCTGGGCCTGATATCGGCGGGACGGGGCAAACCCCCAGCGGCACCGGCCCGGGGCAGAGGGAGGGGCAGGGGGCGGAGCCTCAGGGGGCGTGGCGGAGGCAATCACATGGTGGTGGACCACCGGCCTCGAGCCATCTCTATTATCGGCTTCACGCAGGACGAGAAGGAGGAGCTCATGCCGCACTTCGTGGTAAGATTTGAGTTTAAATAGTGCAGGATTATATCTCAATATACTGTCTGTCTATCTATCTACCTGTCTATCTATCTATCTGAATGTCTGTCAATCAACTATCTATCTGTCTGTCTGTCAATCATCTGTCTGTCTATCTGTCTGTCTGTCAATCATCTGTCTGTCTGTCAATCATCTGTCTGTCTGTCTGTCAATCATCTGTCTATCTGTCTGTCAATCATCTATCTGTCTTTCTACCTTTCTGTCTGTCTGTCAATCCATCTATCTGTCTTTCTACCTGTCTGTCTATCCATCTATCTGTCTATCTATCTGTCTGTCTGTCTATCTATCCATCTATCTGTCTGTCTGTCTGTCAATTATCTATCTATCTATCTATCTATCTATCTATCTATCTGTCTACCTGTCTGTTTTTCTATCTATCCATGTATCTGTCTGTCTGTCTATCATCTATCTGTCTGTCTGTCAATCATCTATCAATATATCTATCTATCTATATCTATCTATCTATCTATCTATCTATCTGTCTACCTGTCTGTTTTTCTATCTATCCATGTATCTGTCTGTCTGTCTATCATCTATCTGTCTGTCTGTCAATCATCTATCTATCTGTCTGTCTGTCTGTCTGTCTGTCTGTCTGTCTGTCTGTCAATCATCTATCTATATATCTATCTATCTATCTGTCTACCTGTCTGTTTGTCTATCTATCCATGTATCTCTCTGTCTGTCTATCATCTATCTGTCTGTCTGTCAATCATCTATCTATCTATCTGTCTGTATGTCAATCATCTATCTATCTGTCTGTCTGTATGTCAATCATCTATCTATCTATCTGTCTGTATGTCAATCATCTATCTATCTATCTGTCTGTATGTCAATCATCTATCTGTCTGTCTGTCTGTCTGTCTGTCTGTCAGTCAATCATCTATCTGTCTGTCTGTCTGTCAGTCAATCATCTATCTGTCTATCTGTCTGTCAATTATCGGCCTATCTGTCTGTCAATCGTCTGTCTGTCTGTCTGTCTGTCTGTCTGTACGTACCTAATTTATGCTCGATCCATATGACCTCTTGTGTAGAAATTTGGCGAGATCGAGGAGCTTCACGACCATGACGCTACCAGTGTCGTAATGACCTTCAAAACCCGCAGTGAAGCAGAAAATGTACTGTCTTTTTACTTCTTACGTTTTTTTGTTTTAAATTTGAGATTTATTTTAAGAGCTTAGAAGACTTTAACCACACTAAATAATCTTTTTTTTTTTTTTTTCAGGCTGCAAACCAAGGAGCAAAGTTCAAAGGTCGAATTCTACAGATCTCATGGTACAAACCTAAAACCCCATCTGTGTCCACCGAACCAGAAGAGGAAGAGTCAAAGGACGAGGTCAACGCTGCAGGAATCCATGTAATGACGGTAACTGCATTAGGGTTGTGCCGATAGACGATATCATCGTCCATCGTGATGGCTTACAGACATCACCATGTTCAGCCAGCATCGCCCCCCCCCCCTCCCATGTTTCCATGGTGACGCGTTCACCACAGCTAAAATAGCGCTGTATGACAGATGTAACGTTAGCGCTTTTATTTATAAATATTAACAAACCTGGTTGCCATGTCATCAACTATCTTCTATTCCGATTCTCAAATACGTGTAAGTGAGTTTTTGTCGTTCAAAAAACCTTTATATGTGATTTTGATCTGTAATGTGAGACGGGCTCCGTCATGTTTGTTTGGGCCGCAGTTCAGAGATTCCGGTCGGTTGGGTTTATTATACCACGTGAATTAATCAGCTTATCCCGAAATACATGGGCGGTGAACTGGGAGAAGAATAGAGTTGACTTTATAGTTACTTACACTGTGTGTCTGATATGAATAAAATCCGTCGGCAAATATATTTGAATGGGTTGTTATTGCTGCTTCCATAGACACCATTGTGTATTTTACAAACTATAAATGTATTGTTTTACTATAAATTATATGTATTTAAATGTCTGAAACCTAAAATAAACATTTAAGTGGTTAAAAACACTGAATAGTTGTGATATAATATGACAAGCGCTGAGCGCGTCCGTCTCTGGCTCAGCGCCAGCCACAGCGCGAAAGCACAGTCTGAATCTGGCAGTTCTGTCACGTCACTGTACATTCGCTCCTTAGGTCAGCTGCAGCAGAGCATGCCGAAATCAAAATTGCTGATGAGATGTAGAGGAAAATATCTCCGCGTTGTGCCTACGCCCCTTAGCTGTTCTAAATCCACTGTAAAACACGGCCCCTCCTCCCGATATCATCGTCCATCGCGATGTTTCACTGTACACATCGCCTGATGCCAAATTGGTAGACATCATCGCACAACCCTAAACTGCATGTTCAACTACTTTTTACTGGCTTACACCACATGATTTAAACCCGAATGAAACCAACATGAATATTACATTTCTAAAAACACTGACAGTTTTTCGTTTTTAAGTTAAATGGTTGATCTTTTCTCGTACTCTCTAGGATCCAGTCAGCCCCTTTCTACTTCCAGAGGAAGAGGAAGAAGATGATGACGAAGAAGACGAAGACGAGAGCCGCTCATGGAGGCGATGAGGGAGGGGAGACGGCACCACTTTTTGTTCAAGGACTCTCATTTTTAGTTTTTGTTTGTGAAAGTTAATTTAAGCATATTTGATTGAATAAGACAAAGTGTCTTTCTTTTTTTTTAAAGACGGTTTTCAGTATTTTGAGATATTTTGAGTGTTCTCCGCACAGGAGAATACACGAGAATGTGAGACGTCTGTGGAGACTTGCAGTGTTTCTGTCACTCTGAAATTTCTGCTTTATGTATCAAACTCTCACTTTTGCTGAGATTGAGTGCAAAATGTTTCAGCTGGGAAACATTTTGTTTCACTGTGCATGAGCGGATGTCAGTAACTCACAACATTTGTGACTACTGTGAATTATAATTTTTTTGTCTAAATTGTTTCACCCATTTTTTTTCCCAGTTTAATATGATTAACATGAAACTTCATCTGCACTTTGTGCCACTTTGGTAGAAATTCTCCAGATGGATGCACTCTTTTGGCATCTCTTTCCTTTGTGAAGAAACGAAATGCCCTCATGATGTCAAATGTTTTCACAAACAAACAACAAAACGCTTTTGTATCTGCTCTCTAACCTTTAGGCAATATATATATATATATCACCAGGTGGATTTTTCCTTCTTAATATTAATGTCACTTCCTGTAAATATGGACTCTATAGAAGATATATGTGGCACACTTGTATTGACAATACATCTCTAGATGATGTTCCAAAACCAAAAAGAGCTTTGGATGAGGGTCCGAGAATATGATTCTTGTTAATTGAGGTAAAATATGAACAGTGGTGTTGTGAATGTATTCAAAATTGATTTACACTTCATTTACGCCTTGAATTGTCAGTGTACAGCTGACTTTTTACGAGATATGTGACTTTATTTCCCCTTTTTTTTGTGTATATTTTGTAAATGGTTGCAGTAATAATGACTGCTCACTTCATTGTTTTAGCCGGTCGAATTAATGAATTGCTAAACGGATCGCATTCGAAACTCTTAGGCTTATTTAAGTGAGTGTATGCCTAAAAAACACTCTTATAAGATTACACAATGCTTTAAAGGAGATTCTGTTGTATAGGTTTTTTTTTTTTTTTTTTCTCATTTTTGACACACCACTCATTTCAAAAGCCTGGTCCTGCAGAAATGGGTCCAAAACACACCCGTTTCTGTAACATTCAATATTACCCAATAGCATGCTGGCGTATGTATGCGTGTGTTCATTTGAAAAAGAAAATATGTGTATGTATGCATATATATTTTTTTAATATTCATATTTACATACTTTGCTAAAATGAAATCTAAGTTTATAGTTCCTTTTACTTAAGGACCAGTGTAAAACGTATGTATGCTGTTGATGTGACAGTAATAGCGCGTTTCTTTGCCATTCGACTTTAGTGATGCACCCGTTTGCCCCGCTCTTCCCAATCAATGGTACATATTGTTTTTAGAATCTCTACAATGATTTCTCAATAACGAAGTTGTTCATTTAAGGTCTGGCAGGTCTTAATATTGGTTTTGTACACGAGTCTAGTAGAAGGACTCGGGACTGTGTGAATTTAAAGAATGGATTTTGCTCATTTGTATAACCGTTTTACTACACCACATTAGTACAAAGTCATACATTTAGCGTAAATAGATTTTGACTTTATTACTGTTTATAAATTTAAATATCTATGGATGTATTTTTCAGTTTTTTGTTTGTAAAATGGATTTCTAACAGTTGCATGTTTGCTAATCAATAAAGAGAATGGAATGGGGGTGAGCAAGAAGAATATAAAGGGAAAAAAAAAACATTTTCAATTGGCCAAAAGTAAAATGATTTACAACAAACAAAAAAGGAAAAAGATGTCTCAGCAAAAGAGAGAGAGAGAGAGAGAGAGAGAGATAAAAAAGGAAGAAAAAAATGATCCATTCCAAGAATTATTCCCCTCTGAAACGGTTGTCGTGTTTTTTTTTCTTTGTGAATGATTGTGATGCATAATCAACAACCAAAAAAAAAACGTATCTTATATTTAGTGTTTCTATGAAACGGTAAGATGTTACGGTTGGACCTGTAATATAAATTTTATTTTGTAAGTAATTGTTAATCATTTGACAATTGAGATTTATCAAGGCAGCTTTGAGTATAAGAGATGTTATATTTGTTTCTACGTTCATTGTTTGCATGTAGACACTGGGGCTGGTTGTCATGTTCCTAGTAATAATTTAAAGTCTTCATTAGGTAAGACATTAAATATACAGTAGTCAACATTTGAAGTGGATCATAAAAGTTGTCCTAAGACGAGAACGGGTATTGTTCAAAATTCATGCATAACTTTGATGAAAGGTTTTGATCCACTTCAAATGTTGACTACTGTATATATACATTCATACATGCATACATACAGTGTTGGGGGAAACACATTACAAGTAACGAGTTATGTAATCAGATTACTTTTTCAAGTAACTAGTAAAGTAAAACGCATTACTTCAAAATGTACCCAAAAAATGTAAGTTACTTTTTCAAATAAGTAACGCAAGTACTCCTGTCCCCATGTTGAGAAAAACCGGGAGTAAGTGCAGAGCCGTTGTGTGTAAACGATGGTTATTGTAGTTCTAGACTAAACGTGAGCATTTACTCATCTTGCTTGCACAAAAAGGATTCAGTATTCCTCATAATCAATAAAATAAGTCAAATGGAAAATCAGAAAACTGCAAACCTCCAAAAATGTAAGATGTTAAATAAAACAAATATTTTTATGCATTTAATCTAACTTTAGTGATCAATGTACTTTGATGATTCAGTTAACCCATAAGCAAAAATGACTCGATTTTTTGTGTTAATGAAGTAAGTGTTAGACTTTTTTCCTCCTGCATCTTATTCTTCTGTGATCCAGAATGGCAGCAGAGCTGAAAGGTTTGTTTGAGCAGCAAAAATAAGTCCAGCCCCGGTGAGAAAAAGTGACGCAAATGTAACACAGCATTGGTTTTGTTAAAAAGTAACCAAGTATCACAATTAGTTACTTTTTAGTTACAGATAAAGAGTTGTTGAAAATCCGGCTCGCGTACCCCGAAGTGATAGAATAAAACAAAATTCTGCATCAAAATTTATAGGCAAGATAAGTAGTTTGTTTAAGCATGGGTTGTATGGAATTACAAACCTGCGCAAATATTTTCAAAAGCACATAACTATAGAATCAATTCTTAATGCGCATGTGAACGCCGTCAGCGCGTCCAAAGTCTGTTAGAGAGAACGGCGTCGTCTTAGTGGCCCCTAATTTAATAACAAATTATCATTTCAACGGAGGTGAATCAATCAAAACTAACTTTAGCTGGAAATAACATTATTCAAGAACCGCTATAAAGCCAACACAATCTCTGTTAGGCCTACCTTAAATTATATGTGTATCTCTGTAAAGCTGCTTTGGAACAATCCATTGTTAAAAGCGCTATATAAATGAAGATGACTTGACTTGACTTTTTAAGGGAGTAGCTAATGCAATATTGTTAATGAATTACTTTTCAAATAAACTTTCCTCAACACTATATATTGTGTGTAACTGTAACTGTGGAGTGTGTTCACTGGTTAGAGAAGACGACCAACATATGAAATACTATCAGAAATATAAAAGGACAAAATTTCACAACAGATCTGATTTTTAATTTAGTTAATTCAATGTATTTTCACAAACCCATACAGGGGCGTAGCCAGGACATTATTTCTGGGGGGGGGGGGGGGGGGGGCAGCTTGGGCCAGTCTTTTATTTGGGGTGGCACTTGATTGTCTAAAACTCACGCACCGCATCACTCAGAGTAGCGGTTTTCCCAACAGGCCATAAACCAGGGGTCGGCAAGTAGGGTTAGCATCAGGCCAAAAAAAAATTTTTATACTAGATGGCGGGATCATAATTAAAGATATTAATTGATGAAAAATGCAACTAGAATTGCCTGTGACTGTTACAGTGTCTTTTGTAACTGGTAGTGAGCTGTTCCTCTGTGTTAAATCCTGTAGTAGGACCGTCAATAACAAAAAGCCACATTTGTGTGGCGGTGTCCGGGTTTTACACTGGATAAACTAATAAAGCAGTAGTGACTAGGGATGAGTCACGATTTTCGAATATTCGATTTGTTTATTTAATTATAGAATATCGAATAGGTTGTGTGATTATTGTTTTAATAAACCCCCATGATTTCAGTGCTGATTCGATAGTGACGCCGTGTTCATGCAGAGGGTGACGCTGCCAATAATGCAAAAGCTGTCTCAAGGAACCGGCTAAAAGTAATGATTATGAATGTTTCAAATATGGCAAGGAGACATTTTAATTGTTTTTTTAATAAATTAGTGTTTTTAGTGTCGGCTGAAATAGTGACTGCAGTAGTTAACTCGCCTATAGAGAGACATGCACATTTCTTATGGATAACATAAGCAGAGAGTAGCCTAGTCGGTTTCTAATTTCGTTTTGAATTGTTTCGTTTAAAATTAGACATTTTAAGCTTTCTATATATATTTCTCGTGTCTGTGAGGCAGCTTAAAGGCTGAGTTTCGGTTCATTTATGAGACGAGCTCCAGTTCATAACCAATGCAATCTCGCCGGCGCCTCCGTGTCCTGATTATATTGTTTGCTTCTTATTTGTTAAGCAATTTGTTGCTGAAACACTGATTAAAAATAAGATACAAATGATACAAAACGAAAATAACTTTTTAGAAAGGCTTTCTACAAAACAAACTTAATGAAGTGGTCAAAATCATGTCTGACCCACATGTCTCTCCCGATATATTGCGCCATCTTGCAACACATCCCGCCTTGCTAAAACACACATGTGGGAGATGTGGAATGAATAACAATAATTCAAACAATAAAAGAGGACTTGAATAAGCCCATTAATGGCATTTTTGAGTCATGCTCTTAACAAACTATGTTTTATTTCCTCTTTCCATATTGTGAATAATTAATGTGTATCAATGGAAGTAGCACCAGACCTGATAGCGGCGCGTACGTTCGAAAAAAAAGACCATTCCTCTAAAATGGATTTTACGCGTCGTTTACCTGTTAGTTACGGTGGTATCCAGTGGTTAGCTGCTAGTCTCCATTAAGCACTGTCAGAATGTAGGCACGTAATGTCTTGGACTGTTGATGGGGGCGTGAGCCAATATGTTGCTAATGTGTGGGGCTTGTAGCGTAACTGACAAATGACTTGATAAAAAAAAAATAATGCATACATTTCAGCTTCCTTTAGACCGTTTCTGTTCAGGATGTTTTTTTTAAAATTACATTTATTTCCCCCCTCCTCAGACTGGGGGTGGGGCCGTGAGGTTTGGGGGGCCGGCAGGGGGGCCGATCCTTGACCAGTGGTGGCCGTGGCCCCCCCTGGCCACCACGTAGCTCCGCCCCTGAACCCATATAAACCATCATATGAAATGCCTGAGTTACACGTCACTTTTGTCTGAAGGAGACGTACAGGTGAGTCTAAAACATGGCAGTGAAACACAGCGTCTCATTCCCCTTCTCAGGGAACCGGTTTGCTTGCCCAATCTGAGGCGTTTCCTTTCCATGTGGAGCTTCAAAGCTGTGTCTTGGTGGTGTTGACGCTATGGGGAATTCAATACCCACTATTCCTTGCTGAAAGAATGCCTACCTATGAATATGTAGAAAGAAAGTGGGCATAGCATTAAGTGACTCTACGGGACTAGGCCAGAGTCAAGAGAACGCCAATACCAAAGGCGCATACTTTGTGATTTATGCAAAAAGCAACTCCCACTAGGCAGAGTGTCTTTCTGAACCGACATGAAAGCAACAGGAGAAGCCCAAAAGGGAAAAACTCCTGTCAGACTCCTCCCCATGCTTTGAAATGTTTACACACATGCTTTAGACACCGGTCATGCTGATGCCGTTGCCCACAGCATCAACACCATGACACAGCGTTGATGTATTACTTTGAAAGGGAACCACATTAAGGGCATTTGTGTGGCTATTTGAGTCAGAACTATAAACCAACTGACCTTTACACAACTTGTCCTGTAGGTCCCCTTTATGTCTTTTACAAGAGTTTTTATACTTTAGAATGTTTTATTATTGTTTTTCTTGTATTGTTTTAATAACTGTTCTGTTAAATTGTATAGGGTTGAAAAGTGTAAAGCGTATGTGCCAGAGAAACAAGCACGCATCTCACATCTTTAGAACGTCCATTTGCGTTTGCTGTGGATATTTGCATGGCATTGCTGTCGGAGAATAATTAGGCCTAGCTGATGAAGTGGGTGTAGCTGCAATCAAAGGCAATTCATAAATTTCTGTTTAAATATGGTTCACAATTAAAATATAAATATACATGAGGTTAAAAATCATATGATTGAAAATAATGTTTTATGGCCAATAAATGATAATTGCATGTTTATTTCTTTTGTGAAACAACTGTGAGGATAAGCGAGGTAAACATAAGCCGTTTACCAGTACCAGAACCTTCAGTCTTCATTGGAGACTCACTCAAGTACAAAGATTGGAAAATGTCCTTTCAAACCCTGATAGACAGGAAGATAATCCCTGTAAATGAAAAGCTCTATTACCTCCGCAAGTATTTTGGGGGGCCAGCAAGAAAAGCAATTGAGAGCTATTTCCTTTTGGGAACGGACACAGCGTATCTTGCAGCATGGAACATTCTGGAGGAAAGGTATGGAAGCTCATTTGTAATCGCCAAAGCCTTCAGGGATAAGCTCACATCATGGCCAAGGATTGGACCAAAGGACAGTGCTGAACTACGAGAGTTTGATTTGATTTTTGATTTGATTTGATTTATTCGACAGTAAAAAAATAACAATAAATGCATAACAAGATGCCATTATAATGACACAACACATTTATCAGAGCTGTCAAGGATAGCACAAGAAAGTTACAAAACGTATTTCCATTGTGGTCGTCGTTGTAGTCCGATAAAGATGGCAAGCAAGCCACAGATGACAATAGAGCACCTTGTACACTCAAACACACAAATACATACACATCAGTAATAAATATTCCTTAAGACTACATAAAAACTAAATCTGATTAGCTTTTAGCAACCATTCACCACATGCTTGCTTAAAGCAGCGATCTGACTGGCTTAACTTAATCTCAACTGGGAGTTTGTTCCATTCAATTGCTGCCATGTACAAAAAGGTGTTTTGCCCAGAACAACTCTTAAATCTACATTGTACTATGTCTGTGGCACTGCTTCTAGTTGAGTAGCTATGAGAGTTCCTAATAAACTTAAAATAATCTTTAAAATACCTTGGCTCATTCCTATGCAAAATCTTTCTTGTTAATCTCAGTTTCAACTGTCTCACCCTATTTTCGACTGACAACCACTTTAAATTCTTAAGTTCAAAAGAACCAACATGTTTCCTATTATTAATGTTTAAAATCAACCTAACTAATTTATTTTGTGCTGTTTGTAGTTGTACTTTTATCCTCTTGGGGGTACTACTGTACCATGTAGTACAGGCATAATTGAAGAGTGGCTGAATTAGAGCATTTGCTAACATTAGTAAAGTTTCTTTATTTAAAAAATGAGCCTTACGTGTCAGAAATTTAATTCTTTGGTTTACTTTTATAATAACTCTTTGACCCATACTTTCGCCACTCAAGGAACTATCTAAGTCACAGCCTAATATTTAACACAATTTTTAACTTCAATCTGGGTACCACCCACAGAAATGCTAAGCTCAGGAGTCCTACTCAACCTTATTTTTGAACCGAATAAGATAGATTCAGTTTTCCCTAAATGCAAAGACAGTTTATTCTCAATCAGCCATTCACTTATATTATTTAACTCATCACTTAAATGGTTCTCAATAACTTTTATATCCTTATGAGAGAACACCAAGGCTGAATCATCCGCATAGAGAAAGAGATTACAATTACAGACAGATTTCATATCATTTATGTACAAAAGAAACAACAATGGACCCAGGACACTACCCTGTGGCACCCCACATGTTATTTCTCTAGCCTCAGACAGAGTGCTGTTAATATCAACTCTTTGATACCTCTCAGTCAAGTATGATCCAATCCAAGTTTTCAGACTTTCTCAGAGGCTGTGAAGCAGCAATGTTCCAGATTAAGAATCTTGAAGTTCTCAATGACTGCAGCGAAAACCAGAAAATGCTCAGCAAGCTTCCTGATTGGTTAACGGCAAGCTGGAATAGAAAAGTTATTGACATACAAGAACAAAGTGGGTCATTTCCAACATTCAGCAACTTTGTCGACTTCGTCACAAGAATCCACAATGCAATCCAATAACATCGCTTCATGCACTAAAGGCAAGTGACTTTGAAAGAACAAAGACCTCAAAGATCCGAAGTGTTGGCGCAAAAGTGTTAGCAAGCAGTTCTGAAGAGAAATCAGATACTAAGATGTGTATCTTTTGTGAAAGACCAAACCATGGAATTCATGTCTGCCGAAAGTTCATGGACAAGTCAATTACTAATCGAGTCAAGTTTGTACAAACAAAAGGCTTGTGCTTTGGATGTCTAAGCCCTGGTCACCGTTCAAAGAAATGTGAAAGGAGAAGTGTTTGTAATACATGCAAAGGGAAACATCCAACATGTTTACATCAGGAACGTGACAGGGAAGTCAAAAGGACAAAGGATCCTGACAAGGAACAAAGGGACACAAGGGAAACCAAACAACCAAGTGCAGAAACATCAAACAAGGCAATATCCAACCGTGTTGTACAAAACACTAACAGTGATTTCACATCCACAATCGTTCCAGTTTGGTTGTCCACAACAAGCGATCCAGAACACGAGGTTCTTGTCTATGCCCTTCTAGATAGTCAGAGTGACACCACATTCGTTCTTCAAGAAAAGGCAGATGCTCTAGTCGCAGAAAAGAAACAAGTGCAGTTGAAACTGTCCACACTGTCATCCAGGGACACAGTTATTCAAAGTCAAAAGCTATTTGGGCTACAAGTCAGAGGCTTCTACACATCCAAGAGAATACCTCTCCCAACGACATACACAAGAGACTTTATCCTTGCCAATCTAAGACATATTCCCACACCTAAGACAGCAAGAGCATGGCCTCACTTAGAGATCCTTGCTGAAGAGATCGCTCCCATGATAGAGTGTGATGTCGGCCTGCTTATAGGGTACAACTGCTACCCAGAGAAGTAGTGACAGGAAAGCACAATGAACCATTCGCTCAAAGAACTGACCTTGGCTGGACTATAGTCGGCAGTACTGATCCCTGTGTGGACTATGGTGACGCTATAGGAAGCAGCCACAGAGTCATAGTTAAAGAAGTGACACCTTCTGTTCAGTCACCAACCCCCTTACCAAATAAAGTCATGTACGTCTGTCGTACACAAGTCAAAGAGCTAGTCACACCACTAGATGTGATAAAAGTACTGGAGTCCGATTTCAATGAACGCCGTGTGGAGGACTCTCACTTCTCCCAAGAGGATCTGCGTTTCATTTCCATAATGGAGGATGGTGTGAAAATGAAAGCGAATGGTCACTGTGAGTTGCCCTTACACTTTAAGAAGGACAGACCAAATCTGCCAGATAATAAAATCTGTGCCGAACACAGACTCAAATGTCTAAAGAAAAGATTTGAGAAAGATAGGCAATACCACAAAGACTACACAACATTCATGAATGAAACAATAACACGTAGAGATGCGGTAAAGGTTCCACCTGACGAACTGGACAAAAGCCCCTCCTGGTACATCCCTCACCATGGGGTCTACCACCCCCAGAAACCTGGAAAAATAAGAGTCGTGTTCGACTGCTCTGCAAGGTACGAAGGTGTGTCTTTAAATGACTTTCTGCTCACCGGGCCAGAGTTGACCAACACCCTGGTTGGTGTTCTATGCCGGTTTCGTAAGGGTCAAGTAGCGGTGATGTGCGACATAGAACGCATGTTTCACCAATTCCATGTCAAGCCAAAAGATCAAGACTACTTCCGCTTTCTGTGGTGGGACAATGGAGACTTCTACTCCAACCCCTCCGTCTACCGTATGTGTGTCCATCTGTTTGGAGCCGCTTCATCACCCGGCTGCGCAAACTACGGCCTCAAGTACATCGCAGCTCAAGGGCAAGGTCATTTCAGGGAAGCCACAATTCGTTTTATTGAGAGAAACTTCTATGTGGATGATGGCCTAATAAGTGTCCACTCAGAAGAAGAGACTATCCAGTTGGTAAACGAAGCAAGACAACTCTGCAATACAGGCAAGTTGCGACTTCATAAGTTCATATCAAACAGCCAACAAGTATTAGCATCCCTCCCAAAGGAAGACTGTGCAGAGACAGTAATGAAACAAGACCTAGCTCTTGGCGAACAACAGATTGAGAGAGCTCTAGGCGTCAAATGGTGTGTCGCTTTAGATCATTTCCAGTTTCGAGTAGTTGTGAATGAGCGCCCTCTCTCTAGAAGAGGAGTTTTGTCCACAGTAGCCTCTATCTTTGATCCACTTGGCTTTGTGGCACCTTTCGTTCTGCTCGGAAAACAAATACTTCAACAGATGTGTCGTGAGAAGATTGACTGAGATGAGCCACTGTCAAATGAGCTACAGTCCCGGTGGGAGTCCTGGTTGTTGGATCTACAGAACTTAGCCAATGTCAAGATTGAGCGATGCTACCTACCAGTAGATTTCAAGACAGTTCACAAGTATGAAGTCCACCATTTTTCAGACGCAAGTGTCACGGGGTATGGAGTCTGTACCTATCTAAGAGCAACCAGCACAACAGGACAGATACACTGCGTCCTAGTTATGGCCAAAGCCAGAGTATCCCCCACAAAGTTAACCACAGTGCCAAGACTCGAGCTATACGCAGCAGTTGTAGCAGTACGCACAAGTGACATGCTCAGAGGTGAATTGGAGCTTGAAGATGCCCAGGAATTCTTCTGGACAGATTCAAATGTCGTCTTGGGATACATTAACAATGACGCGAAACGGTTTCATATCTTCGTAGCTAACCGCATACAGCGCATCAAGGAAAGTACAAAACCAGCCCAGTGGAAATACGTGATGTCAGAAGACAATCCTGCTGACCATGCGTCACGAGGGCTTAAGGCAAAAGAGCTCATTGCTTCCAATTGGTTTAGTGGTCCAGAGTTTCTCTGGCAGGAAGAGCTTCCAAGCGGTGAGGTTAAGATAAGAGAACTAGATGCCAAAGATCCAGAAGTGCGCAGGGTCATTGTGCACCAGAGACCTCAACAACAACAGCTTCACTCACTAATCGCTTTCTTAAGTTTTCAAGCTGGAAAAGACTAGTGAAAGCAATCGCCAGACTCCAAAGATTTCTCAAGGAGTTTAAGGGTACAATACAGAGAACCAATGAAGCCACAAGTCTTCAGGAAAGACAGGATGCGGAGCTTACCATCATGCTCCTTGTACAAAGGGAAGTCTTCTCCAAAGAGATCAATGATCTTGAGTCACAAGGGGAGATGACCAAAGACAAAACCAGTAGGCTGTACCGACTCAATCCCTTCTTAGACCACAGGAGCATCCTTAGAGTAGGAGGTCGATTAGAGCATGCTGTCATGCATCCACACATCAAACATCCAGTCATCTTTCCAAAAAACAACCACATAACAAGGTTCCTGATCGATCACTATCACAGACAAGTGCAACATCAGGGGCGTGGCATGACCATAAACGAGTTGAGACAAATGGCATCTGGATCCTCGGATGTAGTCAAGCTGTGTCATCCGTCATCTACCACTGCGTCAAGTGCAGAAAGTTTAGACGTCACACTGAAGAACAGAGAATGGCAGACCTGCCACGTGAGAGAATGGAGACAACTCCTCCCTTCACGTATTTTGGAATGGATTGTTTCGGTCCGTTTTACTTCAAAGAAGGTCGAAAAGAGCTGAAACGTTATGGACTATTGTTCACATGCATGTGCTCTCGTGCAGTGCACATGGAGTTACTAGACGATCTATCAACCGATGCATTCATTAACTCACTTCGTGCCTTCATTGCCCTACGTGGAAACGTTCGCCAACTACAATCAGATCAGGGCACCAATTTTGTTGGAGCGAGGCATGAATTCCTGGAAGCAGTAAAGGAAATGGATCAAGAATGCCTTAAAAAACTAGGATGTGAGTTTGTCATGAACCCTCCCTCTGCTAGCCATATGGGCGGAGTTTGGGAAAGGCAGATCCGGACAATCAGAAGTGTGTTAACATCCATCCTGGATCAGTCATTCCGAACACTCGACAGTTCATCCTTACGGACCTATCTTTATGAAGTGATGGCAATCATAAACAGCCGACCTATGACGCACACTTACTCAGTGACCCAACAGGTCCTCAGCCTCTTACGCCCAACTTACTTCTGACAATGAAGTCCTCAATAATCTTGCCTCCACCTGGAAACTTCGTAAAAGAAGACTTCTACCTCCGCAAGAGATGGCGTAGAGTCCAATACCTTGCCAATGAATTTTGGCATAGATGGAAAAAGGAGTACCTATTGAGTTTACAACAAAGACAGAAATGGCACAGGACAAAGAGAAATGCGAAAGTAAATGATATAGTAATTGTACAAGACGATACCGCACCTAGAAATGAATGGAAGCTGGCTAAAGTCGTCACTGTTTATCCAGCTGAAGATGGATGTGTGCGGAAGGTCCAGTTACTGATCAGCAACTCATCATTAGATGACCACGGAAAGAGACTCAGCAAACCAGTCTATCTGGAGAGACCTATCCACAAGACCGTCACATTGCTTGAAGCTGACTAAGATAACATTAACTTTACATAGCATTAACTAACAGTAATCACTTACACATAGTTAATTGGTTGAAATCACAAGTGATTTGGTGGGAGTGTAGCTGCAATCAAAGGCAATTCATAAATTTCTGTTTAAATATGGTATCACAATTAAAATATAAATATACATGAGGTTAAAAATCATATGATTGAAAATAATGTTTCATGGCCAATAAATGATAATTGCATGTTTATTTCTTTTGTGAAACAACTGTGAGGAAAAGGTGGAACTTATTTTTTGTTCCGTGCGGAAATTATAATTTGTTGCTATAGGGACGCTGTATGGGTGCACTCGCTAAGATCTAGATGAGAGATATGTGCTGCGGCTTGCAAGCCTTCTTTCTGAAAGCCACGGAAGATTGTAAAAGTTATATAAGTTTGTTGGTGAAGTGTGAAGACGAATACCCTTCTAAGTTTACCCTCTCGGGTTCATCGGGCCATTGAGGTATGTATTTTTTCTTCTTCTTCTTCTTCCGCTTCATCCGGGGCCGGGTCGCGGGGGCAGCAGTCTAAGCAGAGATGCCCAGACTTCCCTCTCCCTAGACACTTCCTCCAGCTCTTCTGGGGGGACACCGAGGCGTTCCCAGGCCAGCCGGGAGACATAGTCTCTCCAGCGTGACCTAGGTCTTCCTCGGGGCCTCCGCCCAGTGGGACGTGCCCGGAACACCTCCCCAGGGAGGCGTCCAGGAGGCATCCTGAACAGATGCCCGAGCCACCTCAGCTGACCCCTCTCGATGTGGAGGAGCAGCGGCTCTACTCTGAGCTCCTCCCGAGTGACCGAGCTTCTCACCCTATCTCTAAGGGATCGCCCAGCCACCCTGCGGAGAAAGCTCATTTCGGCCGCCTGTATCCGGGATCTTGTCCTTTCGGTCATGACCCAAAGCTCATGACCATAGGTGAGAGTAGGAACGTAGATTGACCGGTAAATCGAGAGCTTTGCCTTACGGCTCAGCTCCTTCTTCACCACAACAGACCGGTACATCGACTGCATTGCTGCAGAAGCTGCACCGATCCGTCTGTCAATCTCCCGTTCCATCCTTCCCTCACTCGTGAACAAAACCCCAAGATACTTAAACTCCTCCACTTTAGGAAGGATTTCTCCACCAACCTGAAGTGGGCAAGCCACCAACCTGATATATTTTTTCTTTCTTTGTCATTTATTTGTGTTACGCGACTGTGTTTGTAGCCAATTAAGATATTATTTAGTGCTACGTGGCTCAAATGTATGCTTTATTTCTTAGTTTCTATGTGATTCTGTTTAATATTGTCTGCAAGTATGTCAAGAATTTAAAGGTTAATTTACGTTTTCTGTGTTTTATTTATACACCAGTTCTGACGGCAATTTGGAAATGCAACAAGTGAACATGTAAAGACATACCTGTCACCGAATACATGCCCGTTAAAACTCAGGAACGACTTGAGCCTTTATTAAACTCGAGGGGAGTAACAGTGGGTTTACTTATTGTAGAGTTAACAAAAGTTATCATCAGCATTGTAATGTTTGAAGCGGATGCCATAACAAATGTAAGTAGACCGTGAAGATTTAAAAATAGCGGTTTATTCATAAATCCGTAAGATCCTTTATCTTCATGATCTTGAAATACAATGAGTGTAGTGCAGAAAAGGGGTGGAGCTACATAAGGTCTACTGTATCATTTCGGAGTCTGATCTATCTCTCTTTTTAAATTATATATATACACTCACCTAAAGGATTATTAGGAACACCTGTTCAATTTCTCATAAATGCAATTATCTAATCAACCAATCACATGGCAGTTGCTTTAATGCATTTAGGGGTGTGGTCCTGGTCAAGACAATCTCCTGAACTCCAAACTGAATGTCAGAATGGGAAAGAAATGTGATTTAAGCAATTTTGAGCGTGGCATGGTTGTTGGTGCCAGAAGCGCCGGTCTGAGTATTTCACAATCTGCTCAGTTACTGGGATTTTCACGCACAACCATTTCTTGGGTTTACAAAGAATGGTATGAAAAGGGAAAAACATCCAGTATGCGGCAGTCCTGTGGGGGAAAATGCCTTGTTGATGCTAGAGGTCAGAGGAGAATGGGCCGACTGATTCAAGCTGATAGAACAGCAACTTTGACTGAAATGACCACTCGTTACAACCGAGGTATGCAGCAAAGCATTTGTGAAGCCACAACACGCACAACCTTGAGGCGGATGGGCTACAACAGCAGAAGACCCCACCGGGTACCACTCATCTCCACTACAAATAGGAAAAAGAGGCTACAATTTGCAAGAGCTCACCAAAATTGGACAGTTGAAGCCTGGAAAAATGTTGCCTGGTCTGATGAGTCTCGATTTCTGTTGAGACATTCAGATGGTAGAGTCAGAATTTGTCGTAAACAGAATGAGAACATGGATCCATCATGCCTTGTTACCACTGTGCAGGCTGGTGGTGGTGGTGTAATGGTGTGGGGGATGTTTTCTTGGCACACTTTAGGCCCCTTAGTGCCAATTGGGCATCGTTTAAATGCCACGGCCTACCTGAACATTGTTTCTGACCATGTCCATCCCTTTATGACCACCATGTACCCATCCTCTGATGGCTACTTTCAGCAGGATAATGCACCATGTCACAAAGCTCGAATCATTTCAAATTGGTTTCTTGAACATGACAATGAGTTCACTGTACTAAAATGGCCCCCACAGTCACCAGACCTCAACCCAATAGAGCATCTTTGGGACGTAGTGGAACGGGAGCTTCGTGCCCTGGATGTGCATCCCACAAATCTCCATCAACTGCAAGATGCTATCCTATCAATATGGGCCAACATTTCTAAAGAATGCTTTCAGCACCTTGTTGAATCAATGCTACGTATAATTAAGGCAGTTCTGAAGGCGAAAGGGGGTCAAACACAGTATTAGTATGGTGTTCCTAATAATCCTTTAGGTGAGTGAATATATTACACTAAGAAGCTAACATTAGTGAGATTTTCAACAGACTAATATACAGCTTGAAATGAGAAACAGTTTCAGGGTTGATATACTATTAGTAAAATGAGATATAAACCAATCTGCCACTGGTGGTTTCTGAAACAGTTCACACTAATGCATTTTATTAATAATTTGACAATTTATCAATATCAATAATATTGACCTCAATATTGACCGAAGGTTGCGGGTTCAATTCTCAATACCGACAGGAAATGACTGAGGTGCCCTTGAGCTCTCCGGGCGCCACAGCAAAAATGGCTGCCCACTGCTCTGGGTGTGTGTCCACAGTTTGCAGTGTGTGTGTGTGTGTGTGTCTGTGTTCACTACTCGCTTCTCCTAATGTGTGTGCACTAACTTGGATGGGTTATCATATTGCATATGTGCACTAATCCGAGTGTGGGTTATCATACTTGGCCTTAACATGTCAGCAAAACTTTCAACCCCTCCCTCCATCTGAGAACACAGCAAGCACCTTCACTGCCTGTCATTAACATATGAATGGTCTTCTCCCCTGACAGCCATCAATCCTTACTACCAGCAGGGTTTCTGGGTTTTTACTGTTCTGTGTAACTTGGCTCGAGGAAAATACCCTTATACGTCTGGCAAGCCTGAAATTACACGGCAGTTTCCTATAAGATATTATCATTTTTTTTTACCTTGTTCATGCAGTTGAATATGAGCAAAACTGACTGTTAAAATTTCCCCTCTTAGTCATTCAAAATATTCACAAAAATATAACCTTTAATTGTAGTGAATTTACAAATGTGAAATAAATGAAATGATATGGTTTTCTCTAAAATATGTGTGCCAAAATGATTGGCACAGTTGACAACTTAAATTCTAACTGAAGTATATTCCCGTTCATGTGCTTTGTTTTTAAGTTCACCTTAGTTATTAGGAACACTTAAATGGATAGTTCACCCCAAAATGTAAATTCTGTCATTATTTACTCACCCACCCTCATGTTGTTCCAAACCCGTAAGACTTTCGTTCATCTTCGGAACACAAATCAAGATCTTTTTGATGAAATCTGGAAGCTTTCTATCCCTCCATTGACAGCTACACAACTATCATTATGACACTTCAAAAAGTTCATAAAGAGATCGTAAAATTAATCCATATAAAATGAGCGGTTTAGTCCCAATTTCCTGAAGAGACACGATTGCTTTTAAATTATTTCAAATTTAGGCTTTTTTCACATATAAGCATTCATCAACTCATACATCAGATATGGTAAACAGAAGCTCAAGGATGTTTGCTTGACGTGCGAGAACCAATGAGGTTCATTCTCGCGTTACGCAGCACGTTTGAGCTTCTGCAAGAACCAATAAGGTTCATTCTCGTGTTACGCAGCACGTTTGAGCTTCTGCAAGAACCAATGAGGTTCATTCTCGTGTTACGCAGCACGTTTGAGCTTCTGCAAGAACCAATGAGCTTCATTCTCGTGTTACGCAGCACGTTTGAGCTTCTGCAAGAACCAATGAGCTTCATTCTCGTGTTACGCAGCACGTTTGAGCTTCAGCAAGAACCAATGGGGTTCATTCTAGTGTTACGCAGCACGTTTGAGCTTCTGCAAGAACCAATGAGGTTCATTCTCGTGTTACGCAGCACGTTTGAGCTTCTGCAAGAACCAATGAGGTTCATTCTCGTGTTACGCAGCACGTTTGAGCTTCAGCAAGAACCAATGGGGTTCATTCTCGTGTTACGCAGCACGTTTGAGCTTCAGCAAGAACCAATGAGGTTCATTCTAGTGTTACGCAGCACGTTTGAGCTTCTGCAAGAACCAATGAGGTTCATTCTCGTGTTACGCAGCACATTTGAGCTTCAGCAAGAACCAATGGGGTTCATTCTCGTGTTACGCAGCACGTTTGAGCTTCAGCAAGAACCAATGAGGTTCATTCTAGTGTTACGCAGCACGTTTGAGCTTCAGCAAGAACCAATGGGGTTCATTCTCGTGTTACGCAGCACGTTTGAGCTTCAGCAAGAACCAATGGGGTTCATTCTCGTGTTACGCAGCACGTTTGAGCTTCAGCAAGAACCAATGAGGTTCATTCTCGTGTTACGCAGCAAGTTTGAGCTTCAGCAAGAACCAATGGGGTTCATTCTAGTGTTACGCAGCACGTTTGAGCTTCAGCAAGAACCAATGGGGTTCATTCTAGTGTTACGCAGCACGTTTGAGCTTCAGCAAGAACCAATGAGGTTCATTCTCGTGTTACGCAGCACGTTTGAGTTTCTGCAAGAACCAATGAGGTTCATTCTAGTGTTACGCAGCACGTTTGAGTTTTTTTGCAAGAACCAATGAGGTTCATTCTAGTGTTACGCAGCACGTTTGAGCTTCTGCAAGAACCAATGGGGTTCATTCTAGTGTTACGCAGCACGTTTGAGCTTCTGCAAGAACCAATGAGGTTCATTCTCGTGTTACGCAGCACGTTTGAGCTTCACCAAGAACCAATGAGGTTCATTCTCGTGTTACGCAGCACGTTTGAGCTTCTGCAAGAACCAATGGGGTTCATTCTAGTGTTACGCAGCACGTTTGAGTTTCTGCAAGAACCAATGGGGTTCATTCTAGTGTTACGCAGCACATTTGAGCTTCTGCAAGAACATTACCATAACCATTAACTACCAATAAAAATAAAATGATAGGGCTGTTAAAATGTTGGAGCCCCAACTCAATAAGAATGATGTAAATAAAGGAACATTCTGCACATTCAACAATTCAGCATTCTAAATATTTGAAAGATGTTTATTTTCAGTTGCCGCCTGGCTTATCCCGCCCATCTTAGCCAAACTTTCGACACAGTGTAAAAGTTAATTTGGCTTCAGTGGCTTTGACATATTCAAATGCTCATGAATAATGCACAGCCATCCCTTACTTTGGGAAGCCAAGTGAAAAACACTCAGAGTCTATTTGATTTAATGCAAGCAGTGTTGATTGCCCCTTGGGACGGCACGTCAACCACCAGCTTTACCCGCTCGTCATTTTCTCATCCCTTGCTGCTGGAGCGACAAGCACTCAGAGCTTGCTTGGAGCCTGGATACAAATGGAAATGGATGGAGCAAACACACCGACGACAACGGCGAGGTCATTCCGCAGATCAGAGCTATAATGCCTGCAGAAGAGCAAACTCCTGTCACATCTCACCAAAACCATATCAATAAAACATGCCACCTGAAATCACTGCTATGTTGTTGCCGGCTGATGACAACCCCGCAAATACCATCGCAACCGTTAAATAATGAATCTGGGTTTTTTTTGTTTTTTTTGTTTTTTAGATGACAATGGGAGGCTTTAAGATGATGTAGGCAGATGCACAGCTATCAGAGTAAGGGACTTGTGAAGTCACGGTGAGGTTAATCTTTCCATGCATGCAATGTGAGACCTGATGATACAGAAGCATCAGTCAGGTGGTTCGGCTGTCAAAGCCCAGTGACACACCATTTGGTTCTCGTCTGTTTGGTTCGTTTAACACGTGTTTGTTTGGTTCATCTTGCGGTACCTACACATTATCATGGCTTGGATATTCCTTTTAATTTAGAAGCTTTTGTTTCTGCTTTTAAAAACAATTACTTATTAGTTTGCACTATACGTTACATTCACAAATAATAACTCAACTAAAAACATTCGGATCATTGAGGATGAATAAAAGCAGGCCTATTGTAGTTTCATTAATTTAACCATACAATAAAAAAAAACATTAAAACAAAAAAGACATTTTAATGTTATCATTATCTTGTTTCCTTTTATTTAAATTTTTCCATTCACAAATAATAACAAAATGCAAATATTATAGGGTCAATGTCAAATATGGATGTCTGACATGATAAAAAGGGGAAAAAATACACCTGTAATTTTTGTATTTATTTTGGCTACATAAGTTAATTGAAAAAAGGTTTATTTCATTACTTTAAATGTGAAATGGTGTAATTATCAATTAAATATAATTGAAATACTTTACAATAAGGTTCCATTTGTTAACATTAGTTAACTACAAAATAATACAACATAAACTAAGAATGCTAAAAAGTAGCTAAAAACTAAGAAGTAAAAATACTTCTAAAGCATTTAACTAATTGTCACGATTCCCCGTGTCTCTGTGTTTAAGGACTTTTATTTTTATGTTCTTTGTATTGATGTTTCGTTTCAGTTCCTGTGATTTTTATTCCTGTTTCCATTGTCATCTTGTTTGTTTCCATAGTTATCTTTGTTTGTTACCATGTCAACGAATCACACACAGGTGTCCTTCATTTAGGCCCTTGTCATTTTGTTTATTTAAACCCTTAGTCTTGTCTTGCGGTAATGTTTTGTGCTGTTAGGAATCTCTGTTTGGTTCCTTGTGTTTAATACATGTTATTTTATTGTTCATCTGCAACAAGCCTCTTTCATTTGGATTATCAAGTTAAGCCAGTACATGACACACGTTATTGTTCATTTTAAAATGTTTTAATGCACTAGTTGTATCTTTTAATATTATTACCTGGATTAGAGCAAACCTGAACTAACTATAAATAGTAGCCTAGTATTTAACTAATTTTAACAAAAATTAATAAGTATGTAGGGCTAAAAAATAAAACCAAAAATGTATATATTAATATGTAAAAAAAGTTTTTGAGGTAAATTCATTAAATGCTATCCTTCCGCTAAAAATAGTTCCCATTCAGTCAGTCACGTTCGCCGTTATGTCGATACTGACGTATTGGAGTCTCGCCTGGGAGCAGGGAGGGGTAACTATACGAGCCAATGGATATTGGCCAGTGAGATTTGCATGCTGAGCCACTCCTACCCAGACATACGGGTATATAAGGCCGGCTCGCACTCATTCATTCATACTTTGCTTCGGAGGAGAGTAATTGTGAACCGTGATCGCTCATTCAAGTCATCCTTCATCTGAAGTGGAATGCTGTTGAGGAGAAACATCCATTTTAATTGCTAAAAAGAGCTTATTCCTGAGGAGATCTCTCCTGTCAGTGTGAGGGTGCATCCAGCGGTGATTCGCTTCCTGAGAGAGCAGTGCACTGAGAAGTGCAGCTTTTCACCCCTCAGCACTTTGGCCTGTAAGAGCAGATTTCCTGAAAGAGCAAGCATGGGCGGCCAGCTGTAAAGATGTCTTTCTGTTCGCATGTTTTTGGATGCGGCCGTTTACAGGCTTCATCTGACAGCCACGATCGCTGTCTCAAATGTCTGAGCCGAGAGCATACTGAGAAAGCATTCGTGGATGGTTCATGCTCTCTCTGCGAGCATTGAGCCAGGGTTGATGTAGGAACTGTGCAGAGAGACGGACCTCGCCCTCTGGGCGACAAAAGTGAAAGCGCAAGCCCTCGGCCAGACGATGTCCATCTTGCTGGTCCAGGAGCACCATCTCTGGTTGGACCTGGCTGAGATGAAGGGTGTTGACAAAGTTCAATTTCTTTGGCCAGCCTCGGAAACACTGTCGAGGACTTTGCCCAGCAGTTCAGAAGTAGACTGAGGCCATAAAACACATTCTGGCCCGGCATGACACCACCGCCACCAGGCCGCCATGGGCTGGCCCTCAGTCTGCTTGGCGCCAAGGGCATTCCCCTGGCTCTGGCATGGATGGAGTAATCATCCTCTGCTACACCCTCGAAGCATCCATCTAAGCGGTCCTGAGACCCGGAGGAGGGCCGGTTGGGGAATCTTCCGTTTCATTTTTATCTCTGTTCCCTTTCCTCAGCCTCTGAACTATACTGGGCATGCTCTGGTGATGCCCCTTTTCCTCACTCCCATACCACATTCACTGCCTCTACTTTGGGACACTATGCTTCCCAGTTTAGGCCCCAGCGCTCCTCGCAGCCCCCGCTGGTCTGTCTGTTGTCCTTCTGGTGCCACTCTCACGGAGCATGGGAGCCTGGCTAGTGCTTCCCAGCCTGTCCCGCAGCTCATTTGGACCATCAGACTTGGCTACGCGATTCGCTAGGCCCCAGGTTCAGTAGTTTCCTATTTACCCCGGTGCAAACAAAGACACCCCTGTTCTGTGTGCGGAGATTGCAGTGGTGGTGAAGGATGCAATAGATCCTGTCCCTCCAGCCGAGATGATGTCATGGTTTTACAGAACATATTTCATCGTACCCAAGAAAGGCGGTGGGGTTACGGCCAATCTTGGATCTCATCCTCACGTGTATTCGGCTCCAGGATTGGTTTGCAGTGATCGACCTGAAAGACACGTACTTTCATGTCTCGATTTTACCTCAACACAGACTATGCTTTGCTGTCAAGGGTCGAGCAAATCAGTATAAGGTCCTCTCCTTTGGGCTGTCCCTGTCTCCCTGCTTCTCTACCAAAGTTGCAGAGGCTGCCCGTACCCCGCTTAGGGAGGTGGGCATTCGCAACTATCTCGTCGACTGGCTCATTCTAGGTCACTCTGGGGATCAGTTATGCGAAAAAAGGGACGTGTTGCTCAGGCACCTTAGCCATCTGTGGCTTCGGGTCAATTGGGAAATCTGCAAGCTCTCCAAGGCTGTCTCCAAGCAGAGGTTGGCCCACTGGATAGTGGAGGCCATCACTTTGATGTACCAGTCCCAAGGCTAGCCGTGCCCCCTCGGAGTGACGTCTCATTCCTCTCAGGGTGTTGCTTCCTCCTGGGCGTTGGCGTGGTGCCTCTCTGGCAGACATCTGCAGAACTGCAGGCTAGGGGACACGAACACCTTTGAGAGATTCTACAATCTCCATGTTGAGCTGGTTTCTTCCCGTGTGTTGGGTAAGAACAGGTAGTCCTTTCCGCAGTCATACACTGCAGAGGCGTCTGACGTCAGGCCCAGTGCTTGTGTGCATGCCTGGCCGGTCAGCCCTTGAACTGGGCTAGATGCCCATATGCTGTGATTTCCCCTTGGTAATCCCATGTGTGTACTTCCACAGTACGATTTCCCTGTTGGTAAACCTGTCTTTCCCTGGGTAGTTTCTGCTCTGCCCTGTCTCTGCATCTGTAGTAGCTCCGTCCCTGTCTAGGCAGGACCTACAGCAGAGATCTTCCATATGTAGCATTGCCTCACAGGTCAGTCCATATGTGTTTCCACCACACGTTACCTCCATTCAGGGTGTGGCCTCCGTAGTGTCCATCTCCATTGGACTAGAACGCTTCCCCAGCGTTAACAACACTGCCCATGGCTGAAAAATATGGGAATTGAGAGCCGAAGCACTCTTCCCTGTGAAATATTATGATAAAAGGAACAGAAGATATGACAGTCTCCCTGTCCCTTCTATCCCATTGGTATGAAGGACTACTCTACTTGGGCTTTCATGGGGCGCTAGGGAGGTTACAACTGTGTGAGGGTTCAGTCTGTGGCGCTTTCCATGGGGACCCCAATACGTCAATATCGACGTAGCGTTGAACGTAACTGAATGGGAGCGTCTTGGTTACTAATGTAACCCTATTATTATATTACTAGGTGTTAGATGTTATTATGTTATAATGTAATGTTCCCTGAAGGTAGGAAATCAATTTTTTTTACATCATTACATTGGCGTATGAGAAACAAATGGATAGGGGAAAAAGTCCGGACAAAAAACATTGCTATTTTATGATATGTCCTATGAAGAGGACACCAGGACTCACGGGGAAAATAAAAACAAGACTCTATAACAAATAACAATATTTTCAGGACTTCGACAGCTCCTGGAATCGTCCACCTGAACCAAACTACAGTATATGCACAAAGACTTTTACAAAGATTCTCAACTGTGGTATGAAAGATATTAGAGAATGATTTGATATTTGACTTTACAATATATATGTGAAAAACATGTCCAAAAATGTTTTTTCCCCATTATATAAAATGTATACATTCATTGTCTCTAATTGCCATTTTAATGTGTTCTTTGGGCAACATGTAATGAAAAAACAAGTAGCTATAAAAATAAGGGTAATAACTTGCCAACATTTTCATAATAGCTCATATTTAATAGAAATATTGATTATATATAATATAATTTCTTCCCTATTCACAATTCGTCTCTTAAAATGCCTGATAAACATGCAGTAAGTCCTGGTGTCTCATAACAGAAATTCTGATTTGAACTAAAGTTGTCTTGAGATGTTAATGTACGACAACAATGTGAAAATAAGTTAGATTTAAAATGACAAAATATTCTCATATTGCCATAAGAGTGCTAAATTTAGTTATTCAGTCAATGTCAGTCATATTTAAAGACCACGGAAAGGGAATTGCCATGGCGAAACCTCCAAATATTTGGTATCTCTGAAAAGACATCCCTATTTAAAACAGTGTCTTATATGGTCTCAAAGAAATTTGCTAAAATATAATGTACAGAGGAAAAAACTCCATTGCTGGGTCCCAGGAGGATATAAGAAGACTCTTTGACAGCGGGAAGGGCGTTGCCTCAAAATGAAAGGTGAATGATGCAACATAACGCCAGCAAGGGCCGCTCATAATTCGTTACGTAAATAATAACCAGTTAATTTGGCAGAAATGCATAACACATGGAACTATTTTGATTGTTTATGTTGGTGTAGGATGGTTGCTAAGGGTGTTGCAGGGATACATGAAGTGGTCATAGCCATGCTTTATCATAAATAAAACACAGCTATCGACCAATCAGAATCAAAGACTGGAACTAACCGTTTTATAATGTTAGCTAATGCATTAATTTACATTAAATAATGAAACTTTATTGTAGTTCACAAAATAATATTATTGAGCAATTAAATATAACAATTTCCTTGTAACCATCGCAATAATTACTTTTAAATGCAACAAGTATTTTTTACAATGTGTATTTAAATGGAACAAACAGTGCGGATTACATGTAATCTGGATTATGTAATCAGATTATTTTATGTGTTAAAATACTTGTAATCAGACTACAGTTACTTTCTTATTGATTACATGTTATTCTCACCATGGCAGTAAATTATTCATAATTCATTGATTGTTTTTTTATCTTTAAAATGCTGCTTTCTGTTAAAGTCTACTGCTTATATATGTTCAGAAGGTCTTTCAGATTTGTGGAATTGCACACACAGACCAGACACTAGTCTTTCGCCGATCATTGATTACTGAGACACACACAGCATTTCACCACTGGATTGGCACACATCATTTCACATTTAAGAGGAGTTTTCTCAACATTGCAACCTCAGGGAAATCATTGGTTGTTTAATATAAAAACTGTATATTTGCTGTGATAATATGTCACATATAGTGTAGCTTTAAATATTAATCATATTTTTAAACATTACTGTTTAAAATAAATAAATAAATAAATAAAGATTATACCCTTAGTTCCCCCTCCAAGTAAATGTTAACATTTACTACATTTTAATGTAGCCTATTTGATTACATCAAGTAAGGTTAACCCCATTGATCCATTAGGCCTTCATTTATGTCTTGTAATATACAAAACTATTAATGCTACACCATATTTTACAAACGTAGCCTACTATTTGTCTTGACAAATAATAAATCACTTAATTGTGGACATTACTTCCACTCAACCAACAGAAAGGCAAATCTCAAGATCCCTGAAAAAGCAACAGGGTTAAGCCTGTATATATATAATTTTTGATATTTAGAGTATCAAAGAAGCTTTTGACCACAAATACAAAAGTACCACATGACAGATTAAACAATACATTCAATTTATTTGGACGGTCAATTCAAGATTACACAAACACTATGGAAAAAGTAACTGTTCATGTAAATCAAGATGAACCGATGGGCTATGAATGGGGCATTTTTAGGTTATGCTTGTAAAATATTCATGACTTGAAACTTTATCTTGCAAGGATAGGGACATGACTTTATCATAAAAGGTATCATAAGCAAGATTAGGGAATATCATGACATAGTTGGCACAACAAGACTGTTTACAATTTTGCCAAGACTTTTAAAAAAAAAAGTGTGCATTGTTAATCTGCGTAATGAATGAGAAAATGCCTGAGAGGTAATGGATGCCCGCCACATAGCAGATGAATAATTGAGCGTCTGGGGGAACAGGAGAGGTGGATGAGATCGGATGGTGCATCTGTCTCACTGCCAGGCTTCTCTTCGCCACGTCACCCAGACACAGAAGAAGAACAGGTGTTTCAATGCCATGCATTTATTCACCAAACCAATTTGAGCTGGGGAATTCAGTGGTGCTCGTATAAAATGATTTCATAAGATTTTTAGTTTTTTGATTGTCCAATTTTTTGGGACTCTTTCTTCTAATACTGAGTTTGCAAATCATCGGTTTGACTTTGGTATCAACCGGACAACAGCAAGCTTCATGAATCTCTATATTGAATAGAGCAGTTAAAGAGTTTGTGTGTCCTACTCTCATTGCTCGGGCTGTTGACAGGGCAGGAGAGCGGCTCTCAGACGCCACAGCCGATGAAGATTAGGGGTCAGCCAAGGTGAAAGTTCCTGCCATCGACTGCGAGCATCAACTTTCCTCATTTCCTTTTTTATAGGGCAATATATATAGTCATGCTCATTTGAACAAAATGCTGATTTTTTGTTTAGTACTGTCCTGAGTAAGATATTTTATATAAAAGATGTTTACATATAGTCCACAAGACAAAAAAAAAAAAAAAAAAGGACTGCATTTATAAAAATGACCCCATTCAAAAGTTTACATAACCCTGATTATTAATACTGTGTCGTGGATGATCTACGGCTGGTTTTTGTTTTGTGATGGTTGTTCTTGAGTCCCTTGTTTGTTCTGAGCAGTTAAAATGCCCAATGTTCTTCAGACAAACCCTTCAGGTCCTGCAAATTCATCAATTTTTCAGCAGCTTTTGCATATTTGAACCCTGTCCAGCAGTGACTGTATGATATTGAGATCCATCTTTTCACACTGAGGACAACTGAGGGAGTCAAACACAATTAATAAAAAAGTTCAAACATTTACTGATGCTCCAGAAGCATTAGGAGCCAGGGGTTGAAAACTTTTGAACAGAATGAAGATGTCCACAGTAGAATATACAATATACCTTGATCTTCAAATTCAAAAAGTTTTCAACCCCGGCTCGTAATGCATATAGCACTATATACATTTAGTATTTTACTAATACACTGAATATTCTACACAGCATAGGCCTATTTGACTACAATAAATGGAAATAATGTAAGCTGAAAATTATTGGTCTTCCTGCGCATTAAAATAGACAAAAATGTTCAATAATTATCCATTACATTTGGTGTACTGTGAAATTACAAGTTCAGGAGATATAATATTGGCAATACAAAACCACAAATTACCTAATTATTATTTACTGTGAAATTGATAAAAATAAGTTTAAGAACAAACTGTCTACATCTGGTTTTCCATTTTAAAAATCACAAATAATAATAATAATATTATTATAACATATATAATGCATTTAACATTGTTATTGTATAAAGTTATAGTTTTCGCAATGAATAATAAAAAATGAATAACAATAATATTTATTTATAAATTCTGTTTACATTTAAACAAAGTACATTAACATGAAATGAAAATAAATCACAATATTTTTTTTCGTGTCAAATAAATAGGAAAAATAAAATAATGGAAAAAAAAAAAGAAGATAAAAAAAATATGATCAATAATAGCTAGTCGTATCATATTTTTTTAATCACTTCGCTGATGAGTTAAACTATTTAAATACTGGCTAACATGTTTCATGTGGTAAGAATCCAACCGAAGCTTACGCTTTCTTGTAAGTTGAATAGAGGAACAGGTGGAGGCGGGAGGGCGGTGTGAGGAGTGCGTGTGTGTGTGTGTGTGTGTGTGTAGAGCCCGGGAGGCGCTGCCAATGGAAACCGCACACACGAGGAGCGTCGAGCCAGAGCGCCGCCTCGCCTCCATGTCAGGTCCACTCACCTGCAAGGTGCGCACCGAAGATGATGGCCATGAACGGCAAGCAGCACTTCTCCATGCACCCTGCGCTGCACCCGAGCTCCGAGGGCATGCGGCGGGTGTGTCTACCTGCCCCGCAGGTACGTCTCGCGCTAAACTCCTCGTATTGTCTCCATTCTGTCACTTTGAGGTGTTTTGAGTTGCTCCAGCTTCCATCCCTCCCTCCCCAGCCTCTCCTTTCTTTCCCCCTGACTCCCTCTCTCCCTCACCCACATGCCTATCCAAGCAAAGCTGCTGCTTTCATATTAATTTTTATGACCTGTGCTTTTGAGGAGGGTGCTTGGGAATGTTCTTTAATCCAGAGTTGACACAATTCCCCACTGACTTCCATATGCACGCTCTTCCCTGCAGCTCCAGGGCAATATATTCAGCGGCTTTGATGAGAGTCTGCTGGCCCGCGCTGAAGCTCTGGCAGCGGCTGACCTGGTGTCTCACAGTCACGGCAAGAGTCACCCTTTCAAGACGGACGTCACCTACCATACCATGAGCAGCGTGCCCTGCACCTCTTCTTCGTCCACAGTGCCCATATCCCACCCGTCATCCAACCTGCCCTCGCACCACCACCACCACCACCTCAGCCACCAGACCCTGGAGGGGGATCTGCTCGACCACATTTCCTCGAGTTTATCGGTCAGCGGCATGGGTGCGCCGCCGGAGATGAGCACTCAAGCCCACCAGCACCACCTGCAAATGGGTCACTTACACCAAGCCATGGCCATGGGCCACCCGCACGCCCTGTCTGTCCACAACGGGATGGCGTGCGTCAACGACGTGGAGTCCGATCCCAGAGAGCTGGAGGCGTTCGCGGAGAGGTTCAAGCAGCGGAGGATAAAGCTCGGCGTGACCCAGGCTGATGTGGGCTCTGCCCTCGCCAACCTCAAGATACCGGGGGTCGGCTCGCTGAGCCAGAGCACCATCTGCAGGTTCGAGTCCCTGACGCTTTCCCACAACAACATGATCGCCCTCAAACCCGTTCTCCAAGCCTGGCTGGAGGAGGCTGAAGCGGCTTACCGGGAGAAAAACGGGAAACCGGACCTTTTTAACGGGAACGAGAGGAAACGAAAGCGAACGTCCATCGCGGCTCCGGAGAAGCGATCGCTCGAGGCGTATTTCGCCATCCAACCGCGGCCGTCGTCGGAGAAAATCGCGGCAATCGCGGAGAAGTTGGATCTAAAGAAGAACGTGGTTCGGGTTTGGTTCTGCAATCAACGGCAAAAACAGAAACGGATGAAATATTCAGCAGTACACTAATGCTGTTAGAGCAAAGGAGACATTTTAGGAACACCACAGGGATCTACATTTCTTCTTTTAAGCATTATATGCCTATAAAGACATTTCATATTGCCTCCAATTGATGTAACCAGTGTGCGAATTAATCCATGGGGTCTGTACCTAATAAAAGCTTGACTCCCCCTCACATAGAAGTCAAAACACAAGGTTTCTGTGTAAAGGATCTGTATTTTTACTTTTCAGTTTAACCTCAAAAGTTACAGTCAATTTGGTTTGTGCGAGGTCGAGAAACCTCAACCCGAATGTTAGTGAAATGTTTCAATCCACCGAAGGCCAGTGAATAATTCGCACACTTTGACCTTTTAAACAAACTTGAAATTATATCGATTAATCTGTGATCACAGTTTACATTACAGAGTTCATGTTACTTTGTATTAGCTATACGAGCAAGTAGCCTACAACTAATGAAAAACATGGAGCACTTAATTTGTAATTATTTTATGAAGCTGATTGTGATTACACGTCGTTATGGTTATAAAGCAACATGCACTGTGTAACATGGGCATCGTAATGTATTTTTTATTTTAGTAAAACAAAATAAATATTAATTTACCACTACATTATAAAGCAATACTGTTTAATCCTTAAAAGCTTTCATTTGAAATAACCAAACTCTGAATACATTTATAGGAGACTAACTGAACGGCTTTGTTTCAGTATTATCACACGTGAAATTATATATTGAAGTGTGTACGTGTGTTTTTGGTATTTAAAGACTTATTTATATTAGCCTACTATACGAATTGCGCACAAGTTACGATGTTAGGCTATCACATGAAATGTCCATTGAAATTTGTGTATAGCGTTTGTAATATTCGTTTGAATGTCTTGTCAGATGTGACTGCATACATGGTGGAAATCACGTTCTCACAAAATGTCACTAAATATATATTTTATATTTATATTTTTCGATCATCAGTCGAAGTGATCCTAATATGCAAAAACTGATGGTGTAAAGAATGCTGCTATTTGATTTGCATTAATGTAGCCACTGCAATCACTCTCACTTTAAACTCCACTTTACAAAATGTGTGACTTTGAATGTTATTTAATAAATTGTTGATTTTTTTCAAAACCTCTGTGGACTTTTTTATTATTATTTTTAATTACACATAAAATGAATAAATTAATAAAAAACAGGACAACGTGTCTTCTGGTTTCGTATCACGTCATGGGAGAAAATAAATAAAAAACAATACTGTATTGTTTATATATAAATATAGGCCTATGCACCATTTTCATCTTACATAAACAATATACAACGAAAGCAACTCGCGTCAAAATCCTTGTAATATCATTAATTTTTAAGACTTGCGTTGTTTTATTAATAAGCTTCAGTTCAATTGTGATTAAACATTAATGAAATAATATAGACCAATCACCACCTAATTTAAAGAAAATTATAGAGAGAACAAAAAGAAAAATTCAAGCCAACTTTAACAAGGCTAATTTCCCTCTTTTCTATCTCTGGTTTTCCAACTTTAAGAATGAGACACCGCTGAATAATACATGTCTGTCACGGCTTTTGTGCAGAGTGGGATTTGAAATTATTAAGTAATGGCGATGCAATATTAATTGTATATTGGTATAAAACAGGCAGAGAGCTGAAGGGAGAGTTGTTAGTCAGGAAACGCTTCTTACAGGCTCAAGGGAAGGAGAAGAGACGCTGTTCAAGGTAAGACGATGATCGTTGGTTCACTGTCATGTTTCAAGAAGTAATTGTGAAGTTATGTTAAAGACGATGTCGTTGTAGATTTACATGCATCACTGTATACAAAATGATAATAATAATAACAACAACAAATAGATAGATACCCTATCATCTTAAGAAAGTTAGACAGTTATTATATAAGTGTTGGTATGTTTAAATTAAATTAAAGTAAAAAGTTTGATATAGATTTGAGCCATATCATTTTGTTTGACTAAATTAAGAGTTAGTTAAGAGGTAGTTCATTTTACATTTTTAGCGCCGAACAGTTCACAAGTAGGCCTAGGCTCAGTTTAATTCATTTTTTTACATATATAGGCTACACAAAATGTTAAATAGTTGTGTATGGTGTTTTATTTTATATAAACGTTTTAGTTATTTTCCTCTTCTTTGAAAAACAAAAACAAAAAACCCTGTAGGCTAAAGGTTTGAAAATGTATCGGCTATACAAGTCAAGTCAAGTCATCTTCATTTATATAGCGCTTTTAACAATGGATTGTTTCAAAGCAGCTTTACAGAGATAAACATATAATTTAAGGAACAGAGATTGTTTTCGCTTTATAGCGGTTCTTGAATAATGTTATTTCCAGCTGAAGTTAAAGAGTAAAACATACAAAGAGTAAAGAGTATTGTTAAAGAGTATTGTTTTACTATACAGTAAAACAGTAACTAATGCTCAAATGTAGCCTCATGTCAGTGCGGGTTATTCTTTTTCTTTTATTTGTAATAAGGTAATTGCATGACAATGTTATGTTGCACAAATGCGTTTTAGCATGTATTAAATAGGCTACTTCTTAAATTCTAAAGCCTATTCAAAATTCGCATTTATTTTAAGTTGTTCTCCAAAGAAGTGTTAAAGGGTTTAAAATACGTAACTCTAATAGCACTGCAATTCCCCCCCAGCCTAAATTGTATAGCCTAATTATCTTTCCTACTTGCCAAGAGCGATCATCAGCCCAAATTTAAGTAGTTAAACTAATGGGATTATGAAGGAGGGTTAAATTCATTGGCGAAGGCGGATCATGAATAATTAAGATCGTTAATACTTTTTTATATCATAACCCTCAAACAACGGTGTAAACCAATCTAAGTTGAGCACAGAGCAGGGCATGTGGCCAGTGGTGGGGACTAAATTATTGATGATCTACTGAAAGAGGCCTATAGGCCAGGAACTCATGCATCATAAGGAACAACCTATGGCATGTTTCAGAGTAATGTTCAAAGAACTGTTGCCTCAGTTCAGGCTATTTGAGTTTTCATCACCGTTTTCCCAATAAAAAATTCTAAAGGGATGTAATTTGAAACCCACGAAACACTCATAGCCTACTCTTATAATCAACTGAACACAGCTCTTTTTATTTGTTTCGTATAGGCAATCCTGAATAGAAAACCTCAAGAACTCTAAATGGATTGGCATAACGTTCTAGTAACTGACAATTCAAGGAAATCGCAGGGTAACTAGCCAATAATTCATTTAATTTATTCATTCATTTTAATTTGTTTGGGGGAAATTCTGTCATATATGGAAATTATCTGACTGACAATAGGCCTACGTAAAGTATAAAAAAATATAGCAAAAACGCTTTTCAGGATTATAAATTCCAACAAAACAACAAAAAAAAAAAAAAAAAAAAAACTTCTACATTTCTAGATCTACAGAAGCGCGTGCAGGAACCTTTTAATGTTCAAAGCAACAAACTCAAAAATGGCTATTTATATACCTTTATTTTTATGATAGCCTAGCCAGCCTACTTGAGAAACTCGGGGTTAGACATGCGTGTCTGAGAAAGACAGAGAGAGAAAGTGAATTCATGTTTTTATTTCAGAGCAAAGAAGATCTGACAGAATGAGGGTGGAGGCCTCCTGGAAGATGTAGCGAACCCCCTCTCCCTCTGCGGGACAAGCGGTTGTTCTCGGGCCGACACTCCAAGTATCCGTACGAGAACGGCAGAGTTAAGACACCGGCGCGTTAATTATTCATACAGCGCCAGCAGCAACATATGAGATGTAGCCAATGCGGAGGCAGACCGCGAACCCGGTGTGCTTTATTAGTCCGTTCCTATCATCATCACACGCCAAGACACCTTAGGCATTTGCCCGCGGTGTCTCCAAGCGATAACTCACGGGGTTATCCAAGGGGATACTGTTACCGGGAAACTTGAGGCCGTCCTTCAGAGGTGAATTTTGGGCGCGTCTTCAACGTTGTGTTAGAATCTCTTTGTAGCTCATACTTCAATGTCAAGCTCATAGCCTACTCATCAAGGCGATTCGTAACTATTTTACGGTTTGGCGAATTGGTGGCTAATTAATTATTAAATTGCTTACTGGTGTCTCTTCATAGTTAGATAACCAAGCCCTCCCCCTAATCAATTTTTTTCACGTTTCCTTAACAACTACCTACATAGTATGTGTTAGGTCAGCCGAAATCGCCAAATCCTAAAATAGTTACTAATGAGATCGGGTTAGAATGTCACATTGTATGCTATATGGTGTTTGCACTTTTTTATTTATTTATTTATTTTAAATAAAGAGCCCCATTGAATGTTGAATGTAATCTGTTCTCGCGAAACTCGTAAGTTTTTTGTCAGCGGTGTATAATCAAACACATTTTCTTGAACACTATGTAGAACAGACAAACTAAAGTTTATATGTATAAATCAAGTATTTATGTAGCAATATGGGTTAACACCATATGTAAAAAGTGTAAAATAATTATTTCTAACATTTAAAGTCACGAAAAGTTGCCATATTCTTTCTTCCTTGTGACATGGTGCGTTATTCAATGCTTCCTTCACGTGCATCGGAAATACGAGTTTTTAAAAATTGGACATGGACGCCCTCTCAAGTCGCTATTTACCATCGGGGATAATTTTGATACCAAAGTTCCCGAGAAGGGCAGACCATGAACTTTATAGGGCGAGGAGAGGACAATTGCTGCTGTGACTGGTATTCTTTCAATGTTATGAGCTCGTTATCAGAATCAGGAAATTTCCCATAGCACGCGAAGACAGCAAAAGTCCTACTGGGAATGTCGTATACGAGTTGGGAAGTCGACGTAAGGTGCATTCAAAGTCACTTTCGTCGGTGCAAGATGGTGGTGATGTCCCAAAAACACAGCAAGGTTCTTAAACTCTACTTAAAATAAAGAACAAATAATGTGCATATCTTTTTTTGCTTTTTTATGTTTTTAATTAATTTATTGAGCCAAACTTTATATATGGTTACTTGTTATATTAATGCTATTGTATTTGGTGCAGAAACATTAGCTTATTTTGTTGTAAATAAACAAGTCTGACAAGTGTCACTGCTAAATACATTTAACTTAAGTATTGTGGTATTCCGCCTTGTTTCTCACCGACACGCTCCCAAGGTCATGGCTAAAAAAAAATCCAAAGTTTCCCACTGATATTTACAACTTTGTGGGCGTTGTTCATGTGCTCTCAACTCGAAAATACAATTTTCCTGATATGAATGGAACACAATATATCCGAATAAGAAAATATGCAGGGTGGGTCTTTGATATTGGTGGATCTCATGTGAGTGACAGGTTGCCCTAGCCTGGTTCTACCAGACTCTCGTACATTTCATTTGTACAGAGAGTCTGGCACCGCTCCATTGACAATCGTTAACTTCCTTGTAGGCGGGTACTCTATTGAAGTCTAAAACTATTGGAGCTGCCACCAATCGCTAACGTTTGCTCGTGATGTATGTCGAACCCCGTGGGGAGGAGGGCCACAACATCATGGCCAAAACAAAACTAAGCAAAGATTGTTCTTGCTCCGGCTTTAACTTCTTGATATTCGGCAGCGTTACAACGGACCGAATGGCTTCGCTCGCAACTTTCTCCGCTGCCGTTACTGAACTACAACTCAAAATAACGCACGACGTCATCGTTCTCAGCCACTCCCTCTGTTCGCTGATTGGCCATACAAAAAATTGATCGGAGAAAACCAAAGTCTACAGCAGAAGGAAAATGAAATGAGCGGTTGAGGTTGCCCCGCCCTCACGCCAATAAGCGCATCATGAGAGAAGAGCAAGAGGGAGGAGAGTTATTTTGATTAAAGATTACAAGGGCATATTTGAAAAAAAAAAAAAGATATGCATGGATACATAATTTATGATAAATACTGCAATATTCCATTAATAAGAATAAGAATAAGAATTGTCCATTTTGATTTCATGTTGACTTTCAATGAATAGAATGAGACCGACCCAAAGCATCTTACAGTTTAACAGCAGCCATTTGTTTTCAAGTGTTATTACGCAGGATACTAATAAGACCTTCTTCAGTTGAGTGTAATTATTTTTTAAACTATTTAACTCACCAGAGCCTATAGGCCTTCAGCATGAAGGCTATGATTTTGTAATTTTTTTGAAGTAAAAAAAAAAAAAAAAAAAAAAAAAAAAAAATCAGAAAAAGTGACAAAATGTTTGTGGAACCATATAAAAGTTTTTGGTACTTTATTTTAAGGTGTCATAATTAACAACATGCACTTACTAGGCTTAGGGTAGGATTAGGATTTGGTTGAGGGTTAGTTGCATGTAATTATGCAAAACTTACTGTTATTACTACGGTAAGTACATGTAACATTTAATGGACACTGTAAAATAAGGTTTTTATTTAAAATATGTATTTTAAGGTAAGGACAGTGAGTGATAAAGTATTGTGAGTGATAATGTCATAATTTTGATAAAATAGAGAAAGTCAAATAAAATAGTATTTGTGTGATTAAATGCTAGTGAATATCTGATATAAATTTCAAAGTAGAAATGATAATTATTATAAAACTATTAGGCAAAGCTATGGGAAATGCTTTGTCAGATCAAAATTCAGTATACAACTAAATGTATGCAAGGAGATTTTAATTTGATAAATATAATCAGTGTTGGGGGTAATGCGAGTTACATAACCCGATAATTTCTTTTCAAGTTACCAGTAAAGTAACGTATTACTTTTTAAAATTTACAACAAAATATCTGAGTTAAAAAACCCTGCAAACCTGTAATCATTACATGTTAAATAACACATATATACTTTATGCATTTAATCTCGCTTTCTTAATCAATGTCTCTGCTGCTGACCTTCGATGATCGAATTCAACCATATAAGCAAAAATGACTTTAGATAAACATCACATTTGCGTTTAATTTTTTTTACAGGCGTGAATTTGCATTTCCTTCAGCCTGAGACTTATTCATTTCCCTTTTGGTTTGGTGTGTTATTAAAAACAAACAAACAAGAAAGCCCAACCCAGTGAGAAAAAGTAACGCAAAAGTAAAGTAATGCATTACTTCCCATTAAAAGTAACTAAGATATGTAATTAGTTACTTTTTTTTAGGGAGTAATGCATTATTGTAACATAACTTTTAAAAGTAACTTTCACTCACTCTGAATATAAAAGGATAATCCCTATCATATTTTAACGCTAAATGTATCAATGCAAGTCAAAGGGAGATTTTTAACTTCAATCCTAAAATTGTATTATAATAAACCAAAATAGAACAGCAAATTCTGAAGCAATCTACAAAATGTTTGCAAAGAGTCCTTGTGTAAGCTGAGAAGGACAAAAAGAAAATCCTTTTTGGTTACAATTGTAACATTTATTGCTATGTGCAATCCTGAATCACTTAATTCTGTGCACTGGTGAGGAGTCAGGGGAATTGCATTAGCATATACCTGCTATGTGCAAAGACACTCGTTTTTTTTTTTTTAACCCAGAGCGAGTCCAGGCTACGTGACACCAGGACTGCAATAGAGTTGACCCTGCGGCTGATAGGCACAGGTATCTGATCATTCGCGCCCCTTTAAGCGTGCTGGATTGTGGGACGTGTGCACACTTGGCTCTTGAATGGCCTTTGAATAATACATGCACCCATGCAGTGTGGTTATATATCACTCCACATGTTCTCTTGAGCTCCCACTATGGGACATTGATCTACATTTCACTGCTATGAGCCCATGTGAAAGCAAGGGGGCGTATGTGCTATTGAACAGCAACACAATGACAATTTTGCACTTGAAAAGAGCAAGTTGGTGCCACAACGTGAAGGTGTTGTTGTGTTGGTTTCCAGGGCATTGCTATACATGGTTGCTAAAGTGTTCTGAAGGAACTAAGGCTAATTTTTCCAACTAAAAGTAGCTCAACTGGTTAAGTATAGCACTAGCAACTCCCAGGTCATGGGTTTCGATCCCCAGGGAACACACACACTGATAACACTAAAGGCATATCAGGTGTGAATGTTTTCTATACAATATCAGTATGCAAACTGTATGAAAAAAGGAAAAAATTAATAGCACAATTGAACTACTAATTCTAGAATTTGATCAGTGTATCAAAGCTCCTGTGATCCATTTCACATGATATATGTCCTCAGGAAATAGACAACACCCTCAAGAAGAAAAAATACACTAATCCCTTATTAACAGTGAACATATCATGAAATATTTAACAAGCATAAATTATGCATTGAATGAATAAATGAATGATTAACAGCTTCATGCATGATTATTAATCAGCGTTAACTACCCAAAAAGGCATCTTTAGTCTTAATAAACACAAAGATTGCGGATTGTATATGTAACACGATGATTCCTTTGAATAATTTTGCTGTTTTGTACACTTTAGAAGAAAAGGTTCTACATAAAACCTTAAAAGGGTTATTTTAGGCACTTCATATATAGATCGTTTTTTAATTTGAACTAAATTTCACCGAAAGCTCGTAAAATACTACAAAAGATTGAAATAACAGTTAAACATGAAAGAATTCTGCAATGGTTCAAGTCATTTCTCCTTAAGGCCAGTTCACAGTGCTCCAAACATAAAACCCTAGAGTGCTATATAGAAGCTTTTTTAAGAAGCATAATAAAATAAAATAAAGACGCATAATACATAAATCAAATAGTTTCTTGTGTATTTTAGTATTTATTATATTGTAAGGTCACCTTATCTATAACAGTCAAGACAAAGCACAGACAACAATCTAAACATCAAGATACACTAAAAAAAGAAAAGAAAAAAAAAAACGCTCAGTAATGCTCTATAAATTGATGTTTCAGTGCAATTTTTAAACCACTGAGAGAAATACTGCACAAAATCTGTCCTTTACACAATACATCAGAACATATTTAAGAATGATAAATACATTTTTGCTAATTTTCTTCAGGTACAAAATGATATAGACTACAGCTACAGTCAATGTAAACAAAATAATATGTTAATAAAGACAACAAAATAAATACGATCTTTTATAAATTATTTTTTGCTGTATGCACTCTTGGCACAGTTCCTGAGGCTTTTCAAGAAGTCATGCAGGATGACTTGAACTGAGCCTTCATCAGCAGGTTTGTCATCGCAGGTGGTCTGAAAGACAGCAAACGTCACGGCTATTCAACTCCGGTAGGGTGGACATATTGAACGGAAAAGACATCACGTTTCAGAGTTCAACTTACCCCATTGTGCACGTTATACATATGTAAATCCCTCATTAGTGTCTTGTCAGTACGGAAATCATCATATTTAGTAAGCCCAGAAACCTTCTTCAGTTCTCGCTCAGCCTTGCAGAACACATCCTGCAAAGATATTGACATCACAGATAAGACCAGGGCTCAAATCCTTTCAATTCAAATGTTAGCACTATAAAGGTGATGATACACAGGGCATCTTTTTGAGCAATGTTGATGGGCAATGTTGCCGTCAACGGGAAACCAGATGAGAGACAGGGCCCACGACCTATCTAAATTATCCAGATAGAAATGTATTGCCCATTTTCAATGGGAAAGTGCCCAAGCAACAATCGCTCGGCAAGATTGCCCAGCAACATTGCCCAAAAAGTTGCCCTGTGTATCATCACCTTTAAAGCAGCAAAAATACTTTAAATGACTCATAAACGTTCCCACATAAGAGACGAGCAAAAGTCCACGAAAACAATTTTCACAAACACAAAAAAAGCTTATCAGGCTCTGACCATGAAACAAATATGCTGGAGTTGTTAATGTAACAGTTGTGAGTCAATGAATAGTCAATATCTCACCTTAGAGCACGTGACATCCATTTTCAGGTCTTCCAGGAAGATTTCTTTCCCCTAGAAATAACAGGTCAAATGAATATTGCAATCATGCTCTGGCTCAGTGTCTAAAAGTATAGTACTATACTAAAGTTCAATCTTACCTTGTGCTCCACTGGGAGATTTTTGATTGCGTCGCCCAGATTACGCAAAAACTCTCCCAATAAAGTCTTTTCTTCTTTCACAGGAGCACCGGAGACGACTACAGCGAAAGCGAGCAGTAGAATAGTCTTCATCATTTTGTCTGTCTGCTTGGATTGCTCTAGACTTTGCTTGTTCGAAGGCCTGAGGTACTCGATTCCCTCTCTGCTGTACGCTGTGTATATATACACTCTCAAAAAGCCAAGACTTAGCAATGTAGTTTTTTTTTTTTTTTGCATCGTAAGCGAAGCGAGGTTTATTGGCTGATTATGGCGCGCTCACTGAATATCTTGAGATGTGGTTGATAATGTTTGTCATATTGTCCTGATTTCCTGGAACTGACACTGACAAACTGCCAAGAAAGATCATAATGATTTTGAGTAACAGGCCTCTAGATGGGGTTCTGAAGGCCACATCTTCACTAAGTTTGCTTGTACAAATAAGTTTCATTATTGCAAAAACAATTGATCAATACTGATAGCTTTTGCTGCAAATCTGCATGTGTTCATACTTGCAATTAGTCATACAGATAACAGCATCAAAGGTCCGACGAATAAAAACTTTTAAAATCGAATTTTAACACGTTGGTTGGCTGAACTCAAATGTTTAAGACAATTTTAAAACATTATATAACATGAAAAAAAAAAAAAAAAAAAAAACAATACTCAAGTTGGATTACAAGTAAACTAATAACTTTTTAGTGAATGTATGAAGTCATTTCCCCTCATGTCCTAACTAGATTTAAAACAGTTAATTAATTTTTCACAGTATATGTATTGTTTTATCATTTCAAACCTAATACACTAGATTTTGATAAATTATTTTTTTAAGCATTCAAATTAGGGCTGGGAATTTGTTTTTTGATGGTTGAGCATCAAAAATAGAAAGTGGCTGTGAAAAAATGGCGAAAGCACTGATCATTCCCATTTCCACCATCAGGCCAATAATTAAGAAGTTCCAATCAACTAAAGATGTTATGAATCTGTCAGGAAGAGGACGTGTGTCTGTATGGTCTCAATGCACGGCGAGGAGGAGAGTTTGAGTGGCCAAAGACTCTCCAAGGATCACAGATGGAGAATTGCAGAGATTAGTTAAGTCTTGGGGGTCAGAAACATGTTGTTTGGGAGGGTTTCAAGAAAAAGACATACTCCTCGCACATCCAAAAACAAACTGCATATCTCCTCCCCATATTCAGTGTTCAGGCACGACTGGAACTTCAAAAGGAACCGGATTCTGTGGTCACAAAAAAAAGCTTTTTGGCAGTTAACCCATCAGATGTGTTTGGTGCAAACAGGGATAAAAGTATCCCATGTCCACGGTTAAATATACCCCTGGATCTTTAATGTTGTGGGCCTACTTTTTTTCTAGAGGTCCTGGACATCTTGTTCAGATACATGGTATTATGGATTCCATCAAATACCAACCAACATAAAAAATCAAAACGTGACGGCCACTGCTAGAAAACGTATAATGGGATGTGGTTGGATCTTCCATCAGGACAACATCAAAATCAACACAAAAATAGGTTCACATTTACCAAGGCTGCCAATAATTCTGATCATGACTGTATTTGCTGTTTAACGCATTAAAAAAGAACTAACAATTACCACAGCACCTGTTTTTATTATTATTAATAAAGTAGCTATGCTAATGTATTTCCCCCACATCCTTTGGCAAGTGTTACTAGATGTCATATGATCGATTCTCGCATAAACATATTGGCTAATTCTTCACAATTTCATTAGTTCGCATTGGTTAATGCATGAAGTAACATTGAGCAATACACTTAAAGGGTTACTTCACATAAAAATGAAAATTAAGTCATTAATTACTCACCCCCATGCTGTACCAACCCCGTAAGACCTTCGTTCGTCTTCGGAACACAAATGAAGATATTTATGATTAAATGTGACAGCTGGATCACTCCTCCATAGGCTCCCTAAGGGAATGAAACCTGACGGCCAAGAAAGTCAATGAAGAAAATGTTTAAATATTCCATGTCACAACAGTGGCTCAACTATAAGTTTATCAAGCGACGAGAATACTTTTTGTGCGAAAAAACAAACAAAAATAACGATTTTATTCGACTATTCCTTTTCTTCCTTGTAGGCCTGAAGCGAGACTTCAAGAGATTTCCACGACGCACGCGCGAGAACTGAACTGAAGTAGTTGAAGGAGATCGCAATTCTCGCGCATGCGTCGTGGAAATCTCTTGAAGTCTCGTTTCAGGCCTACAAGGAAGAAAAGGAATAGTCGAATGAAGTCGTTATTTTTGTTTTATTTCCGCACAAAAAGTATTCTCGTCGCTTGATAAACTTATAGTTGAGCCACTGTTGTGACATGGAATATTTAAACATTTTCTTCATTGACTTTCTGGGACGTCAGGATTCATTCCCTTAGGGAGCCTATGGAGGAGTGATCCAGCTGTCACATTTAATCAAAAATATCTTGACTTTCATTTTTGGGTGAACTAACCCTTTAAGATATTGATTAACCTTTGTTAACTTTAGTTATAAAAATATTGTTAAAATAACTGTTCATTGTTAGTTTGTGTTAGCTCAGGTCGATTAGTTAAAATTGACGGTTACAACTTTTATTTTTAAAGAATTTTTTTTGGTTAGTTTGTGTTAACTAATGCAGTTAACAAATGTTAACAAATGGAACCTTATTGTAAAGAGTTACCATAATATTGATACCAAATGTTTTAACTAGTAATTTTAAATCTTTATTTATCATGAAAATAAATGAGCAAAATAAACTTTAAAGTGGGGGTTAAAGTACTGACAGCACCAATTCACATAGAGCTGATAAAGAAATAAACAGAACCAATAATACTATATATTAGACACAACTAAGTATACATTTATAATAGTTTATGTTAATATTGTTTTTAAGTTCACATAAATGAAAAGTTGTTATGATATTTTAATGTTCTGTAATTGTTATTAAATGATAAATAAAAACATTCTCAAATAAAAACTCAGTTAATTTGCAATTGTAATGATGAATGGATATAATTACTTATTTTATGCACAGAACTTAAAGAAAAAAAAAATCCAATTAGTAGAGGCATCATAATTGTCAGCAGCCATATCACCGGTAGCCCAAGATTTCCCACTGAATCTGAGCAGGGTTGAGTCTGTCAGTAACTGGATGGGAGACTCCTGGGAAAACTAGGTTGAGGCCAGCAGGGGGCGCTGCTCGCCCTGTGGTCTGTGTGGGTCCTAACCTAACCAAGCGGCAACCTCCCTGTCTTTCTCTTGAAACCAACACGGAAGTGAATTAAACTGCAATTCATCTACTGACCGCTTGAGGCAGGCTGCAGAAGTGAGTCAAATCTGTATCTCCCCCATGTTAAAATGCCCAACTTTACAGCAGAAAAAAACATGTTTACAGCCTGGAGCAAAAAGTGGTTTTGGTCTTTATAGCTTATTTTGCCCTTCATGACAACTGTGAGGGGGGTGAATTTTTGTACAACTCATCCGTTTAAATTATATTAAGCCTGCATAATTAAGGGCGTGGCCAGTTGAGTGACAGGTGGATTGCAGCCGTTTGCCTGCTGTCTGTTCACGTCACTCTCAGCTAATTCCAGCCGCTGCTGTACTTGCCATGCCGTGTTTGTGCTTTTTTCGGGATTATTTCATACAATTTAATACGCGCATTATACCTTCGCCCACGCCGTTGGATTCCGTTGTTGTCGAGTATGGAGAGAACAACCAGCGCTGTATTTCCAGTTGTTTTCCTCGCATGCACTAACGTTAATGGATGTCTGACAATTTCCTTGCTAAAAAAGTCTATAGATATAGAGACCACACTCGTTATGCGGTACTGTTGCTCTCACGGAAAAGATATGCTTATTTAACTTTTTAGTGTTAAATAAAAAGTACCGTCAGATGAAATCCTGCAGGTGTCAGTGCTTTCTCTCCGTCCATGCAGTAACGTTAAGTTAGTTGCACACCCTTGAATGAGCGCGGATTTCTAGTGCATTTACTTGAACTTCTGAGGTAATATCTTTGGTTTAACCCATTTGAGAAATTGAGAGGTGGCCAAAATCAGATTTTAAAATGGACTGAACAAAGCTCTTTACGAACTTGACGTGCGATGCCATGCTGACTGACATGTATGCGCATGAATCACTGTCAAACGCACAAGCTCAGAGAATATTGTAAGTTACTGCATGATAATACATTTTTATAGCAGAATAATAATACATCACGATACACAGTCTTCACTTTTAGTTACGTCTTTTAACTATTATAATATTTCGAAGGGCAAAAACATGAACTTTAACTATTGGCTTTAATTCTTCAATCAGCTGTCACTTTAACGCGAGGCCAGTAGCTCCACCCACGTCCTGCGTTTTTGCCCATTTTCTGTTATCCGGTAGTGACGAAAGGTGACGCGCTGCCAAGATGGCGACGGCCGGCCCCGCCCACTTTAGGCTTCAAAAACGCTCTTCAGAAACCGACGGGTGACGTCATGGACACTACGTCCATATTTTTTTTACAGTCTATGGTCCTAACGCCCCATATAGTGACGGGGACACTATACTGTCAAAGAGCACCGTCCTTCGGATGAGACGTTAAACCGAGGTCCCGACTCTCTGTGGTCATTAAAAATCCCATGGCACTTCTCGTAAAGAGTAGGGGTGTAACCCTGGTGTCCTGGCCAAAATGGCCCTTATCAATCATGGCCTCCTAATAATCCCCATCCACTGAATTGGCTCGATTTCTCGCTCTCCTCTCCACCTATAGCTGGTGTGCGGCGAGCGCACTAGCGCCGTCACATCATCCGAGTGGATGCTGCACACTGCTGGTGGTGGAGGAGACACTCCTGATATGATTGTAAAGCACTTTGGGTGTACAGGAGTATATAGTAAAGTGCAATATAAATGCCAGTATTGGTATCAGTGATACTGATCTTAATTACTAAAAAGATTCCATTAAACAAACATTGAAACATATTTCACACACAGTCTACAGTTATGCTGTTTCCACATTTACTTATCACATTGATTTAATGTGAAAATATATTGATGATTACAAATTTTAATGTTAGGCGCAATTACTCGGGATTAATTACAGAAGACTCAACTACTTTTTCTTTTTTTTCATCTATCGACAGCCCTAATCCAAATATTGTTGATGCCACTATCACAGATCATGACGTGAGGTCACAAATAATTAGATCATGATTCAGAAATTAGAACAAGAAAATATTTTTTTTAATATTTCAGAAGGCGGCAACTAAATGTACAAACTAATATTAGTAAAGTTGAATCACATTGTCCCTTGCATGAAATTTTACGCAAAACCATTCTTATGTAAACTGTTGCATTCAATTTAACTCGACAATTAAAGCATGTATGGTTATGTGGACAATTCACTGCTAGGTGCTTAGATTAGGCCCAGATTTGGTACATGGAGACTGATATGCCTTGTGTTTAGATCATGCTAATCAACGGTCTAATAAATTGAACTTTCTTCTCTCATCTGATCTGAGGCATCAGTGCAGGTAGGAGTTGAGTGTGTTGATACTGCACTTTGTGATTTCTGAGCACTGGTCCTGGTTCTTCCTGATCCTGTAGAAATGCTCCACATAGTTGGATCGTCCCAGGAGCTCGACAAAATCCTCGTCGTGGGTGATAACAAGCAGCTGGAAGTTGCGTTGGCGAGAACGACTCTTGATTATCCTGCAAAGAAACCAATGGCACATCTTTTAGTTGGTGAAAGTGTCAAATGGCAAATACAAGTTTTGTTTTGCCATGTTGCTCTTGCTGTAAATAAATTGTGTTTCCTGTTTAAAGACAGGCTGTATTTATGGTTTTGTTTGAATAAAGACTCACTCCACCAGTGCGTGTGCCAAGGACTCTATATTCTCTCGGTCTAAATTGGTGGTGGGCTCATCCAGCGCCAGAATCCCACAGTTCAGACAGAACGTCTCAGCCAGAGCCAACCGTATTATGAGGGAGGCGAGAACCTACAGACAAACATGCAGTAAACATTAAAATGGGAACCTTGGGTGATTCTAAGAGAGATTGAATTTTTTTCACTGGAGTTAAAAAGCTGCTTTTTGACCTTTTGTCCAGCACTGCAACGTCCCCGCATGTCCAAAGCTGTGTCTCCTTTGACCATTACCACTCTATAGTTGTAAGTCCTTCTTTTCAGGCCGGCAGAGGCGTTCTCATCCACATCAGAGCGAATCTCTACGTACTCAATGTCTGTGGGAGATCAGGAGACACACTTATGGTAACAGGTCACTACACAGTCAAAACAAAAATTATTCAGACACCAGATATAATTTTTTTTACTAGTGGGTGCAGGACACTTTAGTTCATTTATGTAAGTGAGGAGGGCAAAATAAAGTAAACTGTGACATTATACCCCAAAACTCTTCATACAGTGGACTGACTACCAATACAATTTATAAAAATTTGGGACCAAAAATTATTCAGACACTTTGACATGACCAAAGTGTTTTTTCTTTAATTGCTAATGCGGCCTTTTTACACCACAGACTGAACAAAATGAAGCATTGCTTAATTAGTTGACCTAAATTGGTATTATCTAATTGTGTACTTAAAATTCAACCTAATTCATTTGTGAGACAGTCTAACAAAAGGATGGCCAACACCATTAAAATATCAACTGATTTGATCACTCTTAAGTTGTAGTCATATTTTATTACCATTTTACTGTATAAATGTGTGATCATGTGAGAAATGTTGACGGTGTCTGAATACATTTTCGTTTGACTGTATATAGCAAGTCTCAAAACAATCAAACAAAGATTTGACAGCTTATCAAGATTCATGAAAACAAAGCCATAATTGCACACAAACATTTGTGTGTAAACTAAGGCAGACCTTGTCCCCTGTATGTGCTCCGCCATAAATCTCTGATGATTTTATTAATCTCCTCCATCTTCATGCTGTGAAACTTCATTATTGTTCTGTAATGAAAGAAATAGCTTAATGAATATTCATATATACTAGGGATGCACAATATATATCTGTTTTGAATCAATTACCAATATTATTAAACAATGTTAGAGATTTGAAAAAACAAATTGGTATTTGACGATATTGTTTATTGTGCATGCTAGGCTTGCTGCAGTATTCTGTGTTACAGGTGTTACACAGTGTTCGGCCGTACACCGATTACATTACTTGGCCACCAAGGCACCTCCCCCACTGTCGTTTTGCTTTTTTATTTATATAAAAAAAACATTTATTTATTTCAGTTGGACAACAGATGCTACATTTATCAACTGAAAGCGTCTTCTCTGCTCCATACAGCACACGCTGCAGAGTGGGAGGAGTCAGATTTCACTGATCACATGACGAGAGTAAGGAGAGATGATTGACAGGACGATGGCGGAGGATCTGGTGCGCAACACATCCTGAGTGTCATTGACAAATATCTTGTAAAATGTGCTGCCGCTCCCTATACACAGATCGTGAATTCAAAATGAAAAGCTACACACTCCATCGATTAGAGTTAGAAGAACTGTTCCCAAACATATAACTAGATATATGTTAGAAACATAATGATCACTGCAATAATGATTAATGATCAAGTCATAGGCTCTTTATTTTCCTATTTAAATCCAAACACCAACTTTTTTTCTGGCCGGGCAGTGTAATGTAATGTACACACACACAACTATAACAACTGTTCATTTTTGTGGGAAGCAAAGCCCTTCTACAATATTCGACTTTATTCCAAAGCATTAAGTGACATTTAACAGTGAAGTAACTCACCAATACCAGCAGCTAAAAAGGCTCGCCACAAAACAAAACTTCTTCAATCATTGCGTCACTGTGGGAATGAATGAATAAATGAATCTAGAGATGCATTTATTATTATATTCCTCACCAGATTTTTTAATAAACCACTCTGGATTTCACAAAATGTGAGAAAATTCTGTCATTTTGACCATTAGGTTTTTTCTTACCCATTTATTAGAATTGATATTAGGTGAAATCTTGCATCTCAACATGCTGTGTCATATCAGATTGCCACACTTCCTCTAACTCTTCAGCACAGTCAGCAATGATGGTATCATGGTGAGAAGAGAAGAACGGGTCAGCTGGTTTGATGTGTGGCTCAATATTTCATTAGAAGAAAACTGCTTTACCAGCCTACACCCAATCCACAGCCTAGAAAGCAGAATACTATGGACAGCTGTCTGTGTAAACAGGGAACTACACTAACCTTTTCCACTGGTGGCACTTGCGCTACTAACTTTTTCAGTTACTGGCGCAAAACATGATTTGGTCGCACAAATTATTTATAGTAAGCCGCTCTCTGGATAATAATGAACAATAATGAAACTGTACTGCATTAGGGGTGGAACGGTACACAGAAGTCACGGTTGGGTTCATACCTCGGTTCAGACATCACGGTTCGGTACGATTTCGGTACAATGGAGGGAAAAGCAAAACAAAAATGCAGAAGGCATTTTTATACATGTCTTAAGCCTTGTATTTTTAAGTTGTATAAGTTTTATTAATAAAGGCATAGAACCAGTTTATTTGTAGTGCACTGACAATAGTTTTTATATAATTAGTTTATTAGTTAAATTAATAAAAAGACAAAATGACCTTGATATATGTTTGGTAATTGTACCTGAATGAATTTAAAATTAATTTGCTATATTTCAGATCAATATATATTGTTTTCCTTCATTTTAATTAACCCTAACTTTAATCTCATCTGAATTATAAATAATTGATTTCCGTATAAAAAAATTACCATTAAAAACACATTTGATTTTCTTTTTTAATCAATGTAGAATGTGCAACTTAAAAATAAACAGATTAGTGCTCCGACTCCGAGGACAAGAAATGAAAACCAATGCGATATGATGAATCTCCAAAAGATGGGACACACAGACTGTTTTTAAATGGGGTTGGATAAATATGTTTTGCTTTTAAAACGGTGTGTGTGTGTGTGTGTGTGTGGTTGGGTTACAGTTGTAGGTTACAGTTTGACAAGAGTTTAGAGTGTGACAAAAACACAATGTTGTGTTTTATTGCGAGTGTACACAAATATAAGTAAACATTTTGCAGTTTGAATCATGTCCTGTATGAACAAAATGACGGAGTATGTTTTTATGTTTCCACTGTTCGATCGCGTCCGCGTCTCTCTCTCACACACACACACACACACAGTTCGATCGCGCCCGCGCATCTCTCTCTCTCACACACACACACACACACACAGAGAGTTCGATCGCGCCCGCGTCTCTCTCTCACACACACACAGAGTTCGATCGCGCCCGCGTTTCTTTCTCACACACACACATAGTTCGATCGCGCCCGCGCATCTCTCTCTCACACACACACAGACACACACAGAGTTAGTTCGATCGCGCCCGCGTCTCACTCACACACACACACACACACACACACACACAGAGAGAGTTCGATCGCGCCCGCGTTGTCTCACACACACACACACAGAGTTCGATCGCGCCTGTGTGTCTCTCTCTCACACACACACAGAGTTCTATTGCGCCTGCGCCCCTTTCTCTCTCTCTCGGGGCTGAAGCCAACTTGATGTGTTGAATGCTTAGAGCACGTTATAAAAACGTATACTTAAAATAGGCTACATATTTCTGTTTTAATAAATGCTCATAGTAAATCATAGCATATTGCCTAAAACATAAGATAGATACAAAAATAGTCAGTGATACATTTGCGACCCATTAAAAATTAGGGTCGCAATGACATTTCAAAAGGTCGCAGTGTAGTTCCCTGGTAAAGCAGGGGCCTCAAACTCAACTTAACTGGGGGCCGCTGGAGGTGGAGTCTGGGTCAGGCTGGGCCGCATCAAGTATTCCACAAAAAAATGGTATTCAAGTATTCCAAAAAAGGAGCACAACTGATCCAATCTTCTCAATCTTTATTATTAACGTTTCTTCTGAACTGTTCCTCTGAATTTGAACATTCCTTTCTGTCCATGAGTGGTTCTTCATGAGCTGTCCTTCTGACAGTTGAAGTTCATTTTACAAACATTCTTTGTCTTTTCCTTCTAACGCATCTTTGTGATACTTATATTTGCTCAAGTCCTTTTTATTTTCAATATGATATTGAATGTTTTTTTTGGAAGGCACATTTCCTTTTATTATACTTAGAAAAACAATTATTGCTTTTGAAATTCAAATATTTGCAGTCATGTCTGCCCGTCTTATTGAATTCTTTCTGCACATGTATAGTGTCTCAGGCAAATTACTGACTTTGCACAAATCAAAGCAAACCTTCTTATCAACCTGTTGGACACATATTACAAGCTCCAAATGATTATTCTCACATTGTTTTAGGAGTCTCCAACACGTCGCTCGCGAGCTACCAGTAGCTCGTGGCCTGATTGGTGGTAGCTCGCCAAGGGGCCTGTTCACATATCGCGCTCACATATTTTGCGCGCTCAAGTTCGTTATTTCAAATGTAGGCGCACGGCTCGCTCATAATTGAAGCGACGCGTTCATTTTTTCCAGGCGCAGTATGCTTGTACTTCGCGGTTGTCTATGACAACTATTGACAACAAACCCACCGTAAGCTGCCACGAGACTATCTATGGTAGCCCATAAGGGATAAAAAAAACAACAAAAAAACGAGGCAACGACGGGCCGCACTAACATTAAACTTTAATGTCAAGTAGGGGGCCACAAAATATCACGGGCCGCGAGTTTGAGACCACTGGTGTAAAGTCTCCATTTGATCAGCTATAGAGATTATAAGTGACGTCACATGCATAAACCCAATTCTCAGCCTTGGCAAGTTTCCAATCAATCTACTGAAGAGACAGTACTTAGTAGTTATAGAGACTTGTAGCAGTTAGGTTTGGTTTTTCGTACCAGTGGTCGATCAACATGGGTTTTCCAACGACCATTGGTACAAAAGAATCTGGTTGAAAACGCAAGTTGTGTAACAGTATATTGGATCCGTTCATACACTCGTAAAGTGTCAGCAGCCTAACAAACCTAAAAAAGGTTTATAAGGCTGCTGTCATGTTATTCAAAGAACAGAAGACAAAGAGAAAACCACTCACTGCTCTTAACTGAATAACTTTTATAACTTTGATTGTAAGCAACAATCTGTTTTTAATTTTTACAATGGAAACTATCCAGTGTTATTTTACATATGATTACTGTGGCGAGGGGGGCGTGGTTTTGCGAAGTCTGTAGCGGGAGAGAAAGGAGGGAGCCCTGCGGTGAGTAAGTAGGTCAAGTGCAGATGATGAACACCTGTGTCTGATTGCAGTAATTGGCGTGGAGAGACCGCATATAAGCCGGCGGGAACGAGAGAGCGGGAGAGAGAGACTCGGGACTCGTACACAACGCGTGAACTGAGAGCTGGTACAGCGGGAAGAGTGTGTGTCATGAACTGAGAGCTGGTACAGCAGAAAGAGTGTTTGTGCGTCGTGAACTGAGAGCTGGTACAGCAGAAAGAGTGTTTGTGTGTCGTGAACTGAGAGCTGGTACAGCGGGAAGAGTGTGTGTCGTGAACTGAGAGCTGGTACAGCGGGAAGAGTGTTTGTGCGTCGTGAACTGAGAGCTGGTACAGCAGAAAGAGTGTTTGTGTGTCGTGAACTGAGAGCTGGTACAGCGGGAAGAGTGTTTGTGTGTCGTGAACTGAGAGCTGGTACAGCAGAAAGAGTGTTTGTGCGTCGTGAACTGAGAGCTGGTACAGCAGAAAGAGTGTTTGTGTGTCGTGAACTGAGAGCTGGTACAGCGGGAAGAGTGTTTGTGTGTCGTGAACTGAGAGCTGGTACAGCAGAAAGAGTGTTTGTGCGTCGTGAACTGAGAGCTGGTACAGCAGAAAGAGTGTTTGTGCGTCGTGAACTGAGAGCTGGTACAGCAGAAAGAGTGTTTGTGTGTCGTGAACTGAGAGCTGGTACAGCGGGAAGAGTGTTTGTGTGTCGTGAACTGAGAGCTGGTACAGCAGAAAGAGTGTTTGTGTGTCGTGAACTGAGAGCTGGTACAGCGGGAAGAGTGTTTGTGTGTCGTGAACTGAGAGCTGGTACAGCAGAAAGAGTGTTTGTGCGTCGTGAACTGAGAGCTGGTACAGCAGAAAGAGTGTTTGTGTGTCGTGAACTGAGAGCTGGTACAGCGGGAAGAGTGTTTGTGTGTCGTGAACTGAGAGCTGGTACAGCAGAAAGAGTGTTTGTGCGTCGTGAACTAAGAGCTGGTACAGCAGAAAGAGTGTTTGTGTGTCGTGAACTGAGAGCTGGTACAGCAGAAAGAGTGTTTGTGTGTCGTGAACTGAGAGCTGGTACAGCAGAAAGAGTGTTTGTGTGTCGTGAACTGAGAGCTGGTACAGCAGAAAGAGTGTTTGTGTGTCGTGAACTGAGAGCTGGTACAGCAGAAAGAGTGTTTGTGCGTCGTGAACTGAGAGCTGGTACAGCGGGAAGAGTGTTTGTGCGTCGTGAACTGAGAGCTGGTACAGCAGAAAGAGTGTTTGTGCGTCGTGAACTGAGAGCTGGTACAGCGGGAAGAGTGTTTGTGCGTCGTGAACTGAGAGCTGGTACAGCAGAAAGAGTGTTTGTGCGTCGTGAACTGAGAGCTGGTACAGCGGGAAGAGTGTTTGTGCGTCGTGAACTGAGAGCTGGTACAGCGGGAAGAGTGTTTGTGCGTCGTGAACTGAGAGCTGGTACAGCAGAAAGAGTGTTTGTGCGTCGTGAACTGAGAGCTGGTACAGCGGGAAGAGTGTTTGTGCGTCGTGAACTGAGAGCTGGTACAGCGGGAAGAGTGTTTGTGCGTCGTGAACTGAGAGCTGGTACAGCAGAAAGAGTGTTTGTGTGTCGTGAACTGAGAGCTGGTACAGCAGAAAGAGTGTTTGTGTGTCGTGAACTGAGAGCTGGTACAGCAGAAAGAGTGTTTGTGTGTCGTGAACTGAGAGCTGGTACAGCAGAAAGAGTGTTTGTGCGTCGTGAACTGAGAGCTGGTACAGCGGGAAGAGTGTTTGTGTGTCGTGAACTGAGAGCTGGTACAGCAGAAAGAGTGTTTGTGCGTCGTGAACTGAGAGCTGGTACAGCAGAAAGAGTGTTTGTGCGTCGTGAACTGAGAGCTGGTACAGCAGAAAGAGTGTTTGTGCGTCGTGAACTGAGAGCTGGTACAGCGGGAAGAGTGTTTGTGTGTCGTGAACTGAGAGCTGGTACAGCAGAAAGAGTGTTTGTGTGTCGTGAACTGAGAGCTGGTACAGCAGAAAGAGTGTTTGTGTGTCGTGAACTGAGAGCTGGTACAGCAGAAAGAGTGTTTGTGTGTCGTGAACTGAGAGCTGATACAGCGGGAAGAGTGTTTGTGCGTCGTGAACTGAGAGCTGGTACAGCGGGAAGAGTGTTTGTGTGTCGTGAACTGAGAGCTGGTACAGCAGAAAGAGTGTTTGTGCGTCGTGAACTGAGAGCTGGTACAGCAGAAAGAGTGTTTGTGTGTCGTGAACTGAGAGCTGGTACAGCGGGAAGAGTGTTTGTGCGTCGTGAACTGAGAGCTGGTACAGCGGGAAGAGTGTTTGTGCGTCGTGAACTGAGAGCTGGTACAGCGGGAAGAGTGTTTGTGCGTCGTGAACTGAGAGCTGGTACAGCGGGAAGAGTGTTTGTGTGTCGTGAACTGAGAGCTGGTACAGCGGGAAGAGTGTTTGTGCGTCGTGAACTGAGAGCTGGTACAGCGGGAAGAGTGTTTGTGCGTCGTGAACTGAGAGCTGGTACAGCGGGAAGAGTGTTTGTGTGTCGTGAACTGAGAGCTGGTACAGCAGAAAGAGTGTTTGTGCGTCGTGAACTGAGAGCTGGTACAGCGGGAAGAGTGTTTGTGTGTCGTGAACTGAGAGCTGGTACAGCGGGAAGAGTGTTTGTGCGTCGTGAACTGAGAGCTGGTACAGCAGAAAGAGTGTTTGTGTGTCGTGAACTGAGAGCTGGTACAGCAGAAAGAGTGTTTGTGCGTCGTGAACTGAGAGCTGGTACAGCAGAAAGAGTGTTTGTGCGTCGTGAACTGAGAGCTGGTACAGCAGAAAGAGTGTTTGTGCGTCGTGAACTGAGAGCTGGTACAGCAGAAAGAGTGTTTGTGTGTCGTGAACTGAGAGCTGGTACAGCAGAAAGAGTGTTTGTGCGTCGTGAACTGAGAGCTGGTACAGCGGGAAGAGTGTTTGTGTGTCGTGAACTGAGAGCTGGTACAGCAGAAAGAGTGTTTGTGCGTCGTGAACTGAGAGCTGGTACAGCGGGAAGAGTGTTTGTGTGTCGTGAACTGAGAGCTGGTACAGCGGGAAGAGTGTTTGTGTGTCGTGAACTGAGAGCTGGTACAGCGGGAAGAGTGTTTGTGCGTCGTGAACTGAGAGCTGGTACAGCAGAAAGAGTGTTTGTGTGTCGTGAACTGAGAGCTGGTACAGCGGGAAGAGTGTTTGTGTGTCGTGAACTGAGAGCTGGTACAGCAGAAAGAGTGTTTGTGTGTCGTGAACTGAGAGCTGGTACAGCAGAAAGAGTGTTTGTGCGTCGTGAACTGAGAGCTGGTACAGCAGAAAGAGTGTTTGTGTGTCGTGAACTGAGAGCTGGTACAGCGGGAAGAGTGTTTGTGTGTCGTGAACTGAGAGCTGGTACAGCGGGAAGAGTGTTTGTGCGTCGTGAACTGAGAGCTGGTACAGCAGAAAGAGTGTTTGTGTGTCGTGAACTGAGAGCTGGTACAGCAGAAAGAGTGTTTGTGTGTCGTGAACTGAGAGCTGGTACAGCAGAAAGAGTGTTTGTGCGTCGTGAACTGAGAGCTGGTACAGCAGAAAGAGTGTTTGTGTGTCGTGAACTGAGAGCTGGTACAGCAGAAAGAGTGTTTGTGTGTCGTGAACTGAGAGCTGGTACAGCAGAAAGAGTGTTTGTGCGTCGTGAACTGAGAGCTGGTACAGCAGAAAGAGTGTTTGTGCGTCGTGAACTGAGAGCTGGTACAGCAGAAAGAGTGTTTGTGTGTCGTGAACTGAGAGCTGGTACAGCAGAAAGAGTGTTTGTGCGTCGTGAACTGAGAGCTGGTACAGCAGAAAGAGTGTTTGTGCGTCGTGAACTGAGAGCTGGTACAGCAGAAAGAGTGTTTGTGCGTCGTGAACTGAGAGCTGGTACAGCGGGAAGAGTGTTTGTGCGTCGTGAACTGAGAGCTGGTACAGCAGAAAGAGTGTTTGTGCGTCGTGAACTGAGAGCTGGTACAGCAGAAAGAGTGTTTGTGTGTCGTGAACTGAGAGCTGGTACAGCGGGAAGAGTGTTTGTGTGTCGTGAACTGAGAGCTGGTACAGCGGGAAGAGTGTTTGTGCGTCGTGAACTGAGAGCTGGTACAGCGGGAAGAGTGTTTGTGCGTCGTGAACTGAGAGCTGGTACAGCGGGAAGAGTGTTTGTGCGTCGTGAACTGAGAGCTGGTACAGCAGAAAGAGTGTTTGTGCGTCGTGAACTGAGAGCTGGTACAGCGGGAAGAGTGTTTGTGTGTCGTGAACTGAGAGCTGGTACAGCGGGAAGAGTGTTTGTGCGTCGTGAACTGAGAGCTGGTACAGCGGGAAGAGTGTTTGTGCGTCGTGAACTGAGAGCTGGTACAGCAGAAAGAGTGTTTGTGCGTCGTGAACTGAGAGCTGGTACAGCGGGAAGAGTGTTTGTGCGTCGTGAACTGAGAGCTGGTACAGCAGAAAGAGTGTTTGTGCGTCGTGAACTGAGAGCTGGTACAGCGGGAAGAGTGTTTGTGCGTCGTGAACTGAGAGCTGGTACAGCAGAAAGAGTGTTTGTGCGTCGTGAACTGAGAGCTGGTACAGCGGGAAGAGTGTTTGTGCGTCGTGAACTGAGAGCTGGTACAGCAGAAAGAGTGTTTGTGCGTCGTGAACTGAGAGCTGGTACAGCAGAAAGAGTGTTTGTGCGTCGTGAACTGAGAGCTGGTACAGCAGAAAGAGTGTTTGTGTGTCGTGAACTGAGAGCTGGTACAGCAGAAAGAGTGTTTGTGTGTCGTGAACTGAGAGCTGGTACAGCAGAAAGAGTGTTTGTGCGTCGTGAACTGAGAGCTGGTACAGCAGAAAGAGTGTTTGTGTGTCGTGAACTGAGAGCTGGTACAGCAGAAAGAGTGTTTGTGTGTCGTGAACTGAGAGCTGGTACAGCAGAAAGAGTGTTTGTGTGTCGTGAACTGAGAGCTGGTACAGCAGAAAGAGTGTTTGTGCGTCGTGAACTGAGAGCTGGTACAGCGGGAAGAGTGTTAGTCCATGCGTTCATGACCTCAAGGCTAGATTATTGTAATGCTCTACTGGGTGGTTGCCCTGCACGCTTAATAAATAAACTACAGCTAGTTCAAAACGCCGCAGCTCGAGTTCTTACCAGAACCAGGAAATATGACCATATTAGCCCGGTTCTGTCAACACTGCATTGGCTGCCTATTAAACATCGTATAAATTTTAAAATATTGTTGATTACCTACAAAGCACTAAATGGTTTAGCTCCGCAGTACTTGAGCGAGCTCTTAACGCATTATAGTCCTTCACGTCTATTGCGATCTCAAAATTCCGGCCAGTTGATAATACCTAGAATATCTAAAATCGACTGCAGGCGGTAGATCCTTTTCCTATTTAGCACCAAAACTTCGGAACAGTCTTCCTACCATTGTCCGGGAAGCAGACACACTCTGTCAGTTCAAAGCTAGACTAAAAACACATCTCTTTGACCTAGCATACACATAACACACTATAGACTTCTATAAATTCAATGTTAGGCTGCATAGATTAGGTCAGCCGGAACTGGGAACACTTGCCTTAAATCTTGATGTACTCGCTACATCATAAAAAGAATGGCATCTACGCTAATATTAGTGTCTTTGTTTATCCCGAGGTTTTCCCGCAGCCTGCCGGATCCAGGCCGTGTCCAGATCTGATGAAGGAGATCCGCCTGGAGCCGATGACAATGCAGTGCTGAAGTGTCAACTATCCTCTCCCTATGGAGGATCCCTTTCCCACTCTACAGATAAAGCGTTGTGAATTCTGGCTCGCGTACCCCGAAGTGATAAAATAAAACTAAATTCTGTATCAAAATTTATAGGCAAGAAAAGTAGTTTGTTTAGGCTGGGTTGTATGAATTATAAACCTGCGCACATATTTTAAAAAGCACATAACTATAGAATCAATTCTGAATGAGCATGTGAACGCCGTCAGCGTTAATCACAGGTTCGCGTTTAAAAGTCTGATCATTTCGACGGAGGTGAATCAATCAAAGTTAACTTTAGCTGGAAATAACATTATTCAAGAACCGCTATAATGCCAAAACAATCTGTTACCTTAAATTATATGTTTATCTCTGTAAAGCTGCTTTAAAACAATCCATTGTTAAAAGCGCTATATAAATGAATATGACTTGACTTGACTTGACTTGTGCGTCGTGAACTGAGAGCTGGTACAGCAAGTATTACAAGTATTTCACTTGTCTATTCTATTGTATTTATTTGTGCTATCATTTGCAATTTGTTTATTTATTCTTATTTTATTACTGACTGTTTACTTGTCTTTTTTTTGTAAATGCAGTTCAACGATTCAAATAATCCTCCCTGTGCTGCTGTGTGTAAGCTATTACACAAAATACCCCAATTATCCCAAAATTATGAGAACAAATTATCTGTGTGGTTTTCCCTGTGGTATCAAAAATGGTATTGAATATGTTTTAAGGTATTGTACCAAATTCCAGGATCATGACACATTACTATATGGTATATTTTGTCATTGACTAATCAGCAATTATCAGTTGTATCAATATATTACAAGTTTTGGTAATAAAATAAAAGTTTTCTTACTTGCAGATCAATACATATTAAGTGTCTGCTTAATCTTCCATACAGACTAGTGCTGACTAGTGTTAATGTTAATTTCAACATTTACCAATACATTATTAAAATCAAAAGTTGTATTTGTTAACATTAGTTAATGCACTGTGAGGTAACATTAACAAACAATGCACAGCTGTATTTTACATTTACAAATATAGTAACGAATGTATTGTTCATGTTAGTTAATAGATGAACTAATGTTAACAAATTAAACCTTATTGTAAAGTGTTACACATTTATCTTCTTTGGTTGTGCATATAAACATTAAAAGTAGGCGACAAACAAAATGGGTGTAAAAAAAATCTCTTATTTATGCAATATTTACTGACATATCCAAATTTACTGAAGGTTTTTTATTTAATTTAATAATAAGCCATATCCGGTGTTTGCTAGAAGCAATATGACAAACCCTGAAACTTTGAAAGAATCTGTCGTGGTTTTAAGAGAGTTGCACAATTAGGCCTAAAAACTGCTATTTCTGGTGCAAACTGAATACAGTCTAAAATAGAGATTATGCAATAAATGCTGTTGATTTATTGATTTATCACAATTGAGCATTAATGAGTGACTAATAGACCACAATAGCTACTGTCTCTCAAGTACTGATTATTCAATATTTGGAGTGAAATGACTTAACTGTCAACTGTGATCTATTATAAAGTAAAGAAAAGTCATTGACAATTTAAACTTAATATCTTAAAGAATAAGAATAATAAATTGAAGATTAACGGTTAAAAAGTCTGGATAACCCCTCTGCACTGTAGATAGGCGGATGACGGCAGAACAATTCAGACAACCACAGGCCTGCTGATGTAACTTCTTTGAAGACACAGGACGATACGATCTAAACCAAAGATAATGATTTGTGACTTCCTCTGTATATTCCTCAACAGACACCAGCAACATCATTTGACCACCATTTTTAATAGTAATAATGCTTAATCATTATTGCTGGAATTGTAAATTTGTGCAGAACAGAGACCAATGAAAATGAGCTCAAATTTGGACGAGGATCTAGTAAACTGTAACTGAGTGGTCAGTGCTTGTGTCTCGAACCACTTATCCAGTGTGTTCATGCAGGAGAGAATCAACATTCAAATATTATCTGAACCAGTATAGTTCCACAAGGACCCGAGTTTAGTGTTAGTACTAGTCCCACAGTTGTGTGGAAAAATATCATATGCAAGTGTATTTGCCCATGTGACATCACAGACCCCTGTAATATCCTAACAAACTGCTTTTGTAGCTCGGTTTAATGCTTTTGTTTTAATGAGGAGGATGTTTTAACAACTTCTAGGGTATTTTAATGGTAAAAAGACCTCTTGTGTGTCAAAAGTTTGATTTCTCATGTTATGAGCCCTTTAAAGTACAATAAGGCATTTCCTGAAAATAAAATTATGCTTTCTTTTTTATTATTTTCCTGCATTTTTACTTGTAGCTTACTCTAACTTTACTGGGTATTGCAGTGATGGTGATTATTGTTTGCTCTTGTATGAGAAATTGCTTAGTAGTTTTTTAAATAAATATACAAAATGTGTATATTGTGTAATATAGTGTTTTGGAGCAAATTTTGTATATACAGTATTACTAAATAATTTTACTTATACTATCAACACCTAAACATGGCAAGATAACCGTTGCTATGGTTATTACATGGTAAGCGTTTAAGCATCTTTTTGGGGAGTCCCTGTGATATTAAGCACTGCGCCATTAGTGCTAGAAAGTTGAGTCAGACTTCCTTCAGTCTAGGTAATCTCACACGTGGCCTGTTGCTGATTGTTGCTTCTCGCTGTCTGCCGAACCACATCAAAACCAAACCTACACACTCTGACAAACCGCTACCTGAAATTACCCTTGAGAAAACCCCTGATAACAAAACTTACTTACTGGTCTAGGGCTTTATAGTAGATGTCCAGGTCCTTATTGGCCAACTCTGTTGTTCTCATGACAATCATTCTGTCTCTGTAGAGATCCTCAGCCCGGCTATAATGATCTTCATTGAGCTCTTTACGAAAACGAAGGATCTCGTCCTCGTAGCCTTTCTGTCGACCGACAGCTACACTGCGGTTCTTTTTCAGGTCATCCAACTTTCGCTCCACTTCTCGCCGCTCACTTGACAACAGAAGATACACTCTTTAAGATACACGCTCATTTGAACTTTCACCCTTTGTAAACATTAAAACAAACTAGTTGACATTAAAGTAGTTAGAGAAAAATCTAAGAGTTAGTGAGAGAGATTCATTTAGAGTTCTGGTAACCAAAGAACATACTCAGCATATAGAAAGTGTCGAACATTGTCAGGACTTGGTAGCTGTATATAAGAGGTATAAGGGATCTCATACTTGCGCAACTGCACGACTTGCATGTTTCCCATCTCCTTAAGCAAAGCCTCACGTTTTCTAGACACCTCTTTCAGCTCCTCCACACGCTTCCGTAAGGTCAAGTTATCTTGTAGCCAGCGTTCTTGAACCTGTTGAAAATCACACAATCATATATCCTCATTAAAAATGGAAAAAAGAAAAACATGCTTTCTTTTTTTAGGAAAAAGTGTGCGTAGCTGGTTTATTTTTGTGACCTACATATGATAAGAGTGATAAAATGTGTATCAGATCCGCTCCATGTGTGGCAGGTCTTAAAGTGAGAGCAGCCTAATAAACCTTCTTCAGTCTGTCACTAACCCTCTGGGGACGGCAAACGCACCGGTGCGTTTTGGCAGATTTTTTTCACATAGCAGAAAAATAGACTTAAACTACTCCATTTCTGGTCATACAGAGTTAAGAAATATAAAAAAATAAATTGTTAAATGTCTACTTTATGTGCCCACCTACAATCGAAATAAAATATTGTGCTTTTGTAAAATAAAGAAAATAAACAGGGCGTGCGTTCTGCCTCTCCGTGTCCGTGAACTTTTTTTCTGGAGCACGTCTCTAAACTCAAACAAAACTCAGCGAATACTATTCATCCAGACATGAGCAATATATGTTTATGATCATTTAAGTTTGTACTTTTAAATTATCTCATTTAAAACTAAAATAAATATTCTCTGTTGATGTAATCTATATAAAAAGACAGAGTTGTCAGCCGTTCTCATTATCTTTCTCTCAGCTCATTATTTTCCTAATGTGACACGCCCACGGAGAGCGCGCGCGCTGTTCAAACGCTAATGATCTGAAGCAACACATTGAGACGTGTAAACGCCCACATAAACTCGGTAAACACACTATATTTAGTCAGATTAATGTACTGTCGTCTTGCGGCTGTGAGGAATAATCCTGGGACATTTACCTACCTCAGAACACGTGCTGGTTAATTTTCACTCCGAGGAGCGAGCTGAGCTTTAAGTGTTTTATTCTTGTGCTTTGTTCTAATCGCCATATATAATAACGTTAGTGTCTGTAAACGCAAAAATAGCCTACTGTTTAAATTTGAATCATGTTTCTGTGTGTGACTAGTTTTGGATAGATTATAAAGTTTTAACTCTAAAATAGACATCAAATAAGCTTTTGTTAGCAATTTCTGCTCATATGTTGAATATATATTATGTTTTGTCAATAAACTAATCAACTAAGATGTTATAGTGTTTGTTCCAATGCAAACTATATCAAAATAATGAATCCTTAACTTTGAAATATGTATGATAAAATGTACTAAGACATTTATGGAAAAAGACAATTTTCTTTTCAAGATGTTTCCAACTCTAACTTTGAACCAATTCTATTGAATGGCCCATATAACCTATTTGAACAGGATTTGTTTCCAGGTATGACTAAAAATGTGCTTTTGACTTCCATTTATATTTTGATTTTATATATATATATATATATATATATATATATATATATATATATATATATATATATGTGTGTGTGTGTGTGTGTGTGTGTCTGTATATTGTCCTTGCATTCTTTCTTGTGTGACACACCTGAATGAAAGGCTCATTAATACGCGGGTCTTTGTCTTCTCAACCACCTAATTATTCACAATGGGGTTGCGCCATTCGCATATTGCCTTGGCTAACAAAAAATGTTTTTCACAATTTAAAAGAAACTATTGTGTTATGTCAAGGATTAAGCAGGATGATTTTCAGATCATTTTAAAGCAAAAACTCTAGGCCACAACATCCATTAGCCAAAAGTCTTGTGGACATATTTAGTATGTGTTTTGTGGCCTTATTTCAGAAACTTTAATTTTTAGTTTTTTTCAATAACCATGCATAAACAATATTCTCTCAAAAATACAAACATGTCATATATGTTGCTCACATATTATGGTAGCCCTTTTTGTGCTAAATAGAGTGTAATTTCACCTGTGCCATTAATATGTTTATAAGCAACTGAAAAAAGCACAAATGTCAGGGCATGTCAAAACATCTCAAGGACCCCAAAAACACCTGGGTCCCCAGAGGGTTGTAGGGTATCTGCGTTGCCCGGATGACCCATTAAATTGTTGATGTCAAAATGCTCCTAACCTCTCTAATTCTGGTCCATAAATATGGCCTAGCACCGCATAGTCTGAGTACTGATTGCCCCCACTGACAACTTTGCGTGCCCCACGCATGCAGATTCACCCCGGAAGACATTCCAACACACACACTCTCTCTCTTTCACACACACAGAATGGGGTGTTCTGTTACAAGACTGAGTTATTAGCCCTTGGAATGTCCCCCGGGAGTGTGCTTTCTCCTAATTCTTGCTGAGAAGGAGAAACGAACCCTGTGTAATTAGGGCTGGGTTTCGATTCAAATTTGAAGAATCGATTCAATTCCGATTCTCAAGATCTTGAATCGATTATCATCATTCGATTCGATTCGATTCGATCCGATCTGATCTTCGAGATTTAGATCAGTGTTTTTGAAAAAAGCATTTTTTTTCAGCTGTTACCTGAAGGACTGTATGTAACATATTGATACTATTATTATAGACATTCAACTGAGTATGGATGGTTGTAAAGAACAATCCCCCTTCCAGAGTGTTGATACAACTGCTTTCACAAACTTGTGTAGAACACTGGTGTAGACGACGCAGTATATCAGCAGCAGTAGAGGACGCAGTATATCAGCAGCAGTAGTAGGGCTGACGCGATATCCGCAATCGTGTACCACACACTGACAAGTCAACCGCAGAGGATTGCAAGTAACCGCAGCAATATTCACGGTTTTGTATAAGGCTATACCCTTCTTGATTTGAACTTCATGCATGTGTATTGAATGTTAAACAAGTTCATAATGATAACAAGACTGTTTATCATGGTGATTTGTAGCCTACGGCTTCCCACAGACAGTGAATGAGAGAGATCGGCAGAGCGCGTGCGATTACCTGCGTCTGTCTTTGAAGTCATATTCGTGGAAAGGTTGCCGTGTAAAAGGAAAGCGAAATATTTGTCGTATAGTCCTTTTAACGTTCACGTCACGGAAATGCGCGTCAGCAGCAGCGCTGGTCAGCTTCCCACAGCGCGAGGAAGCCGCGGGGAAATAAAATCAGCGAGTCGCGCATTGAATCAATGCCATATTGGTCTTTAATAAATGAAGCATTTTCAGCGTTACCCATGCGACGCATTGCTGCTCAGCTGAGCCTTGAACAGTGGAACTCAAAGTTAAAAATAATTAACACCTTGTTTCATTATCTCTTTTAATGAATCAGCTTTTCTGAACGTGTTCGTTGAATGAACGGTTTAGTGACTCACTCAAAGTCCGTTGTCGTAACAATGTGCGCGCTGAGTGAAAGCCTTTCAATGCGCATAGGGATCTCCCAGTCGCAGCAAGTTAAAGTTCACAGGGAAAATGTAAGCCTATTATTAAATCGATCCTCTGAGTTACGGATCGATCTTTAGAAATTTATATGAAAATCGATTCAGAATTGGTGAATCGATTTTTTCAACACAGCTCTATGTGTAATCCATATATATATATTCCAGATATATATTACCATGTGACAAAGGGGTGTTATAAAAAATCTTGAAGGTTCTTTCTCTTAAAACACACAAGAACCTTTCTCCAATGTCCTCACTGAAAGACATTTAACCAGATGTATTCGATGTGTTTTTATGTGTGTCTGTTTGTCCATGTCACATTGGAATAACTATGATTTTATCGTAGCATAAAGTGAATTATAAATACCTTCATTATGCATTTTAAATATAACTGTATATTCCTTTAACTTTTACATAGCGTTCTTACTACCTGTAGAACACTCGTGGCGTGAGAAACGCGAATATGCATAAGGTTATAGAGTAAAGTGTATTTTTGATAGGTTTTACTATCATTAAAGATCGAAATGTCTTTAGATTTAAACCCCTCCCCACACACACACACCCAAAGAGCTGGCGCTCTTAGACAAAGAGTAATAAAAACTAAATTCCCGCCTGTGACTTCCAACTCTCCGATTGGCCAAGCCGTCAGGAGGAGGCTGGATTTCTCCAAGGTGATAAAATGTCGGCGCGCTCCCCACTCTCTCTCTCTCGTACCTCACCTCCGTGGATTCACCATGTAATTCTCTGTCGTGATCCCCGCCCCGGGGATCTTTTCTGTTCTTTGTTTTGTTTTGTTGAGTTTTGTTTTCTTTATTCGACTCTGTTTACTTCCACGAAGGGAAATGAACTTGAATGAACTGAACTTCAGAAATGAAGTCTGAATTATTCCTTTGGTAACTTTACGTCAAAGACCTTTTAAGCTTTAAAATTGCGCGCTCTCCGGACACACCCGCACACCACGTGACGCTCCAACGCCACACGTGCGCGCTCCTCGGACGAGCCGCAACCACGTGACGCTCCAACGGAACACACAAGACACGCAGCTCATTCACGCAGCCGTGTTCAGCCACATAAGAACCAAAATGCAAGTATCCGTTTATCGAGTCTTCAGAGCAGTAAGATTGTGTTTTTTTCGTGGTGTCTCTCAATGGTCTTAAAGTCTGTAATTTGCCACTGATACCTCCAGTCTCTCTCCATCTCTCTCTCCCTGTTTCTTTCACTCTCAGATCCTTTTAGTGTTTTGTTCATTGTAGTTGTATTGTGTTTGTAAATACATGTATTCCTTGTAACGCTTAGCAACCGTATACGTAGTTTTCCTTATTAAATTCACTATATTCATTCATTGATTCTGAATTGTATGCTCATTTTCCAGTCCCTTTAAGTGTCAAAGATCTTATAGCTACAGGCTTACAAATTAAAGATACTTTACAGAGTATTTGTTTATAGGGCAGGAAACCCCATTTTTGTGGCCACAGAATTGCGTTTCCTGAAATCCTATAAAGTAGGATGATATTGTGGATCAACCACAAATATTATTCTGACAATTGAGCTAATTTTAACCTGTCTGTAAAATATCTGTACCTCTGTGGTTGATCATAATCCCTTGTGGTTAAAATCTGATGTATAGATATGAATGCAGATGCAGGTAACAGATCATCCCCCTCGTTGGGCGATTTAACATGTATAAGTATCTGGTTCAAACCCGTATGAATAATTATTAATTATGAATTATTAATTATTGAATACATATTCCCCAAAACGACCCCAGATACCTTACAGGGTTAAGGATAATCAAAGAACAAAAGAAAAAGAGAAAATCACTCACTGCTCTTGACTGAACAACATTTGTAGCTTTAATAAGGATTAATCTATATTTAATTTATACTTTATGCAGTGAAAACCGAAGTGTTTGATAACTTTAATACACTTCTGTTAGACCTACTTGAAAATCTTAAAGCACTGTTTACAAGGTTATATTGGTCAAAAGTAGTGATGCAACGATGTGAAAATTTGTGGCCGATACCGATATTAATATGGCTGTTATGGCCGATACCGATATTTACTGATGCCGATATCTCTGTATAGAAAACACATAGTGAGGATTAGGGCCGCACGATATTGGGAAAAAATGACATTGCGATATTTTATTTTTCTGCGATATAAAAACAATTTCACCAGATGACTTGAATAGCTCTATTTGGAAAGAATGAATCATTCTAGAATGACTGGGGTGGTTTTGTCATGGAGTAAATCCGCATAGAAACTAATATTAATAGAATGTTAACTAATGTAGTTAACTAGACTTTAATAAATGGAACCTTATTGTAAAGTGTCGGACGTGTCATTAACGGACCACGGGACACATTGTTTGATTATCCCGGCAGTTTAGGACATCGCACAAAATTCGTCTCAACACAGAAAACATTTGATCACTAGATAGATTTTTTGTTTTTGTTTTTTGAAAGTGTGGTTTATGTCATCTGAATGAGTGAAAAGCTTTTCAGAGAAGATAAGGCAATGTTATTTTAGCACAATTCACCACCAGTGGTAGTTCAGAAAAAAAAACCTTGGTCTTCCGACCTTTTACCATCGTGTATTCTCAAAGATATTTAGTCAACTCAATTCATTAATATGTGCGAGGGAGGGAGAGAGAGAGAGAGCAAGACAGTTTGAAGACGGCGTGCACGACTGGGGCTTTCACTCTCTCTGCTCGTTCTCTCAGTTAAACAAGCGCAGCAGTCGGTCATCTACATCACTCACCGGTCAAACAAGGCTTTGGCGGGACAAAAATACGCCTTAGTAAGGCTGACAGAAAACAGCGCGCAAGTTCCAGTCTTCTTGCACTTGATGTTTAAACTGACAGGATTTGCGCTCATAATGTATGCGCTCGTGCAAAAACAAACATCCCCGCACTCACATCTACACACACGTCAAATACACAGGAATGATTATCGGCCTGTTCACATCGGCCTAATTTTGACATCGGAACGATACCGATGTGTAAAAAACTGACCATATCGGCCGATATTATATCGGCGGCCGATATATCGTGCACCACTAGTCAAAAGCAATGAAAACAAAAACTTTTTGTGCATTTTGACTGGGCAAGTAAAAATCTGAACCGGTCTGACTGGGCCAATAGAAACAAAATCGAGCCCTAATGCTGTATATTGAAGGACACATGTAAATGTGACATTTATTTTAATGGGTTTATGTAAAGATTGTTTTAAGGTCAGTTAAATAAAAAGGCGTTATATTTTTTAAAGCCTTATAAATGTTACAATTAATAGCTATACAGTACTGTGCAAAAGTCTTAGGCACTTTAGTATTTTCACCCTCCAAAAATTAATTTGAGCCAGTTATTTATATCTTTTGCTGTAGTGTGTCTGTAGGAAATATCTATTTACATTTCTAAACATTCATTTTGCCATTAATTCTAATAATCCAGTGATATTTTTATATGCACAAGGAGTCTGACAACAGCCGGTGCTCCACACGGAGATCTGATCTCACCATCATCAAGTCCATCTGTGATTACATGAATGCAACTTTTAATGACTTCTGCAGTCTCAAAATTATTGAACCCCCTGAATACAATCCCTCACAACAACACAAATCTGCAAAACAGATGTCTCAAGCACACCTAATGCCACTAATCAAGGGCTTCATTAGTTACACCAGGTGTGCTTGAGCTAGAACACATGAAATATCTGAACTGGCTAGGTTTGTTGAGTGTCACGTTTGATTGCATGTTAGAAATGTAGCTAAGTCAAAAGAATGGTCCAAAAAGTTAGAGAAAATATCATCGCCTTCACAAACAAGGAACAGGATACAAAAAAACAGCAAAGGCATTAAATGTTCCTAGAGACACCGTTGGGAGCATAGTTTGCAAGTTCAAAGTTAAAGTAACAGTGATTAAACTACATAGACAGGGCAGAAAAAGGAAGCTATCAACGACTGCAACCAGATTTCTGAGAAGAGGGTTAAAGAAAAACGCTTAAGTGAAAAAAGTGCTGCAAAAGATCTGCAGCAAGACTTGGTGGCAACTGGCACTGAGGTTTCAGCTTGCACAGTAGGGCCCGTACTAAACGCATGTGGTACACCACTACTAACCCAAAAGCAAGAGAAGCACCAAAAGCACAACTCTGGAGCGATGAAACAAAACTGGAACTTTTCGGCCCAATGGATCAGAGGTATGTCTGGAGGAAGCATATGCTGAAAAAAAAGTGTGGAAGGAAAGATGGATTCATTAAAGTATCAGGAAATCCCAGTGAGGAAACTGCAGCTTGGGCGTCATTGGACCTTCCAACAGGAAAATGATCCCAAACATACCTCAATTCCACCAAGGCTTGGTTTCAGAAGAAGTCCTGGAAGATTCTACAGTGGCCTCACAGTCACCAGACTTGAACCCATAGAAAATATCTGGTGTGATTTGAAGAAGACGGTTGCAGCACACAAACCCAAGAATATTACTGAAAAATATTCTAATATTCAGAATTACTCAATATTACTGGGTAATATTGCTCATGAGTAATGTGCTAAGATTCCTCAGAAACGCTGCCAGAAGCTGGTGTCTGGTTAAACATCTCGTTTGCAGCAGGTCATAACAGCAGAAGGATGTTCTACTAAGTAATAAAGATGCTTGTCATGATGGGGTTGAATATTTTTGAGACTGCAGAAGTCAGTAAAAGTTTGATTTGTTCATTGCAAACAGCTGAAAGTCTGTACATTTTGCCAATAAACCTGATTTGCAATGGGGGTTGAATAATTTAAATTACAACTGTGTATATATAGGCCTATGCAACGACAAAGTCAAGTCACCTTCATTTATTTAGCGCTTTTAACAATATGGACTGTTTCAAAGCAGCTTTACAGTGATAATAGGAAATTAAAGTAACAGAGATTGTTTTGGCTTTACAGCAGCTCTAGAGTAAAGTTATTGTCCAGCTAAAGTTATTTTTGATCGATTCACTTCCGTTGCAAAGATCATTAGTTATTAACTTAGGGGCCGCTAACACAACACCGTTCTAACAAACGCAAAAACACATGAAGCTTTGCTTGACCTTCTGAGTGTCAATATCTTGCCGGATGTTGCCCATGTCTTTATTGGTCTTCTCTCGCTGTTTTTCAGCCTCGTGTAGTTGTTTGTCCACCTCTTGTAGCTCAGTTTCTTTTTGCTAAATAAGAAAAAGTAAAAAAAAGAACATAAACGGGAAAAAATACTTGCATTTATTAGGAAACAAGAGCTAAGAGATTGCACATTATTTTGTCATACCTCTTTGTAGCTGTCTTTGCCCTCTTCAATGTACTTGGTGATCTCTCTTTCAAGGAGGGTCAAGTTTTTAACTTTTTCCTTGATTAAATTTATCTAAAAGAAAGTATAAAGCTTTAGTCAACTCTGATGATAAGCAATGACTTTGTCTTGCATTAAAGTAAAAATCCACACCATTTCATGTAATACACTGTGGTGAATAATTTCACAGTAAACATAAATAAGTCACATAAAACCTAAAACACAAATGCAAAAACAAATTAACCGACACCTTTTCTTGCCCTTCTTCCCGTTTCTGCATCCTGCGCTTTGCAATGTCCTGTTTCTCCAGCTGGAGCTTCTCCAGAGTTGCAGCTAGAGGAGACATCTGCTCCTTTGCATCCTAATAAACACAAATTATGACACAACAGTAAAAATATGATTACATTATCATTCAAAAGTCTGGGGTCTGTAAGATTTTATGTTTTTGAAAGAATTATCTCATGCTCACCACAGCTGCATTTATTTGATCAAAAATACAGTAAAAAAACTGTTGTGAAATACTGTAGTGAAGTTACTCCTGTGATGGCAAAGCTGAATTTTCAGCAGCCATTATACTAATATGTATATTACTGTAATTTTTTAAAAGTTTGATGCATTCTTACTGAATAAATACATAAGATGTTCCCTTTCATGGGTTAATTTAACGCTGAGACAGGAGCTGAAGCAATGGGAACAGTAAAACACAGCACTACACTACAAGGTAACTGCTGGTTTATCAGTCCGTGACCATGACTGCACAAACATAAAACACTGACAAACATGAAAGATTGACAGCCCGCTCAAGCAAAAAAACAAACAAACAAACAAAAAAACTGGGAACAGGTCAATATCAAGATTATAAAAGCTAATAAAAGTGCCCCGAGGCGGAGATAACCCACACGCCCATAAGCTCATAAGCTTTACAAATAGCATTTCTCACCCAATGCAACATCAGCTGCTCAGACTTACCCCGTTGGTTTGTATGGTCAACGTAAACCTTTAACTCTCTGGGGTCGACAAACGCACCGTTGCGTTCTGTAACTGTTGGATTTTTTCACAATGCAGCAAAATTGACTTCAAATACTCCAAACTGGGCAAAGCCTATGCAACCTTTTACATTCTCCCAAGACTCAAAGGGTGGAAAAGAAAAGGGCAACATAACAACCTGGGAACGAAATTAAGTTGATGCAACCGTGGGTATATTTTCTAACCTAGGTCATTACCAGACCAGACCAGACCATCCATACAAGGGTTCATGGCCAGGCCTGTAATTCTCTGATTCTCTTCTCAGAGCCAATAACAACACTGTCTTAAGTGTCAGACTCTTCTCTAAAGCTGATTCCATTGGCTCAGATGTACGGTGGCCGAGATAGCTCAACGCGCTGCAACTGAAGCAAACACATGGAAATAGAAAAAAAACGTGTACAAATAGAAAAAAACACCTGCAAATTAAAAGAAACATCATCATCAGTTTCACAACACGTGTGCTCCGAATACAGAAACGCGCTGCAAAAGTTCACAACACAACCAAATACAGAAACACACTGCAAATAACACAGACCACAACGGAAATGTTTCCAGGGGAACCAAATAAGTGACGAACCCGGCTGGGACGTGCTTATTGCTCGTGAGCTTCCCTATGCCCTACTCCCCTCGAAGGGCAGACGGCAGAGCCCTTGAAGTGGACCTTTGGAGTGAGCAGGGCTCTAGTGTGCTATTATGTAGCCGTGTGGAGCGCACTTGATGAAGGAGCAACGAAAGACAACGTAATTCCTCATTATTTTCACCTGGGATGTTCCCATGACAACGCAGCACGGCGTCCATCAGCTGAAGAGCTGTTCTTACCACAGAAATATAATGCTGTTAACATAACGGTTGCAAATAAATTTTTATTTTTATTTTTACTTTACAAAAAAAGCTTTTAAAATATGCGTGTATATATCTGTGCGTCTCAACCTTAAAACTTTGGACCCTACATTACCCAGTCCCTCCAGGATTTCACGATTTTTTTGTGTGATTTTTGCGATCAAAATGACTGATTTTGTGGTGGTAATTTCCAGAAATTTGTGAAAAAATTTGCGATTTTTATATTTTATAATTAGGACATCACATTTACAATAATAGTATTATGTCAGATGCACAATAGTCATACATGACACAAATCACAGACAAAATGCATAAAGCTTGTTTATTTGGTCTAATCAAATGTTTTTTGTTTTTTTACATTGTGCTGTAGCCTATTGTTGTTGCTTGATTAACATTAACAACACTGACAACAGCAGGTAAAGGTTACTGTCACTTTAAGACCTACTACAGTAATGACAAATGTCCTAATCAATTATTGTTTTACGTAAATACTTGCCAAGATTAATATTTTGAAGTAATTGTAGCTATGTGTATTTGTTCAAGCGCTATAAAGAGAATTCAATATTCTAACTAGGCCGACAGGCGGTGACACGCAGTCAGTCACACACACACACACACTTGCAGTCAGAGACAGACTGTCACTAGACTGGCTGAAATTAGTTCTCTTTCACGGTATACTGCGCTTTTAATCATTCTTTTTAGTACCATCGAGCATATCATGCTTTTTGTTATGTCATTCAATCATGTTAAACGCGTTAATAAGTTTGCCCTACTGCTCAATGAAAACCTGGGCGCTGAGAGGGCAGGAGAGACGCTTTTTCTTTCGCAATGTTTCTGACAGACCGCTCACAGACATCACGCGTGCGCAACATCTGTATCCACGTAAAAATGCATTGAAACTTTAATTAACTAGAGATATTTCAATTGGGTGATTATAATTTAACGTTTTGTGAGGTCTTTTTTTGAATTTTTGTGATTATTTTGCGGTTAAATTAGGAATTATGCAGGATCGCAAAAAATTGCGACATTTTGTTGATTTTGCGTTGTATTCAGCGATCGCAGAATCGCGAAAAAATGGAGGGACTGATTACCTAACATTTCTAATGAAACTTTTCTTTATGAAAATTTAAACATAACATGAAACAATTTGTACAGTGTAACTGATGAAAGATAAATATCTTTCCTTCATGTTCTTCTTCTCTATGTTTTTTATTTATTTATTTTAGTTTTCAGCTCATTGTTCTTTTCTCATTTGAATTCTGATGACATTGAACATATTGTAAGTTGCATGTCATAAAAATGTAATCTCTGTATGTTTTGCAAAATAAATAAATAAATACATACATTTTTACACAATTTTAAGCTGTAAGCACCAGCACGTCCCAGCCGGGTTCGTCACTTATTTGGTTCCCCTGGAAACATTTCCGTTGTGATTGTGTTATTTGCAGCGCGTTTCTGTATTTGTGTTGTGAGATTTTGCAGCTCGTTTCTGTATTTGGTTGTGTTGAGAGTATTTGGAGCTCACGTGTGTTGTGAAACTGATGAAGATGTTTTCTTAATTTGCGGTGTTTTTTCTATTTGCATGCGTTTTCTTTTATTTGCGTGCGTTTTCTTCAGTTGCAGCGAGTTGAGCTTTCTCGGCCACCGTACAAATGGAGAATGCGTTAAACCTTCCAAAAGATAAATCCAATGAGGGAACATGTACAGAGCGGAAATGTCTTAGCTTTGAAAACCAGAGAGTCAACCCACAGGCAGTGAATCGGTACCAACAGTCAATCTCTGCACCACGATTCAATAAGAACACTTGAAGGCACACACCTTTCCGAAGGTTTAGACTCAAGTCAAGCCTCCGTAAATCAGAACGACAGGAGAGCCAGGGCCAATTCAGAAAAAACAAAACTGGTAAAATCCAACCTGAGGAAATTCCTGTGCCTCTGGACAATTTGAATACTATACTCATCCTTCAGATAGATTGTAACAAACCAATCTCTGGTTAGAATCTGAGCAACAAGTGAACCTTCAACCACCTACATCTCATAGACAGTTTTAGAGATAGTGGTGAACTCAGAAGCATCTAAGTTTGTGATCGACATACCCTGATGGAGATCCTAGAGGAAAAGCAAAGGCCTACGAGGCTGATATGCTTTGGGTGGCCAAGAATCGCTCATGTATCTTGAGCCTGAGGTGGGGTTGGCTCCTACAAGCTCATCCGCACAGTGCGAGAAACAACATCCAACAACCCACTGCAGGATAAAGAAGAACGCACTTCTTGGACTGCCAACAAACTCAGAATCCGAAGCGGCTGTGGACAGAACATCATAATGATTCTCTAAACCGAAATAGATCGCACCACAAGGCTCCAGATCAGGACACAAATCATCATGTGCAAACTCAACCGGAAAGGCTTTCAGCATGCAATTTAGAGAGAGAGAGAGAGCGAAAGAGAAAGTATGACATAGAAATTCACAGCCTCCACTCTCCCCTAACTCAACAATCGGATCCCTAAGCATTAGTTCATGCGGCGCTTCAGCAAAAAACAAAGCACTTTGATTTTAAAATTCTTGCAGTGCTGACAAGTCCTTGAACGCGGCCCAATCACTTATCATGCGAGTCCTCCTCGCTCGTAATAAAAAAAGGACACAGAGCCACATACTTACGAAGTGCCATTGTGTTCACCCAGAGGATAATAATCTACTGGTTGAAGGCCACCAAACACGATGAATCCATTCAGATCAGAAGAAACACACTGCGGCCCGGTTTCATAGACATTCTAGGATTAGGACGCTCAGGTATTTAGGACACTCAGGTAGCTTTTATAAACATGCCTTAGAAAAAACATTACTGGTGTGCATCTTGAGACAAAACAATGGCACTGATATATTTAAAGATATAGCAGTGCAAGTTGCTTTCAGTTAAAACAGCTCAAACATGCATTTTAGTCTGGGACAAGACGTTAGCCTTGTCTGTGAAACCGGGGGTATATGGCTCAGATTTCTGAAGAAGAGAAATCTTAGGAGTGATGCCATGATCACATCCTTTTAAAGCACTGGTGACACATGCCTTAGTGAACGGTGAAAGCACAATCAGCCAATGAATTGGTGTGATTCTATACAGGTTTCAGACAATCGTCACACCTGTTTCGATAATGTCAGCTAATGACGGAGTGTCGAGTGAACCTATGAAAGGGAACTTTTCTCAGTATGAATGAATGGCACATTAAAGTGGAGAGGCGCTGCTCACTCGAATGTCTCGTTGGAGCGTCTGGATTTCAGTGGAGAACTCCACACACTGCTCCTCCAACTGTTGGCGCTTCTGCATGTTGCTGGAGATCAGGAGCTTTTCTCCACGAATCTCGTTTACGCTGCTTTTCAAGGCCTGGATCTGCTCCTGCTGGTCCTGGATCAGTTTCCTTTTCAGCTCGATCTTACTGCAGGCTAAACACGAGGAGCATCACATGGACAGTGATAAACAAGGTCATATACGGTAGGTGTTAGAACTTATGTTACCAGTTTTTGGGTATTTGACATAAAATACTTTATGTTGACATTTGCTGTGGTGTGACAAGCTACATCTAAAATGAATTTCAATAGCATTTTGCTAATACTTCCTTTATATTAACAATACATCCAGTTTCTTTTATATTACATTATTATATTACATTATTATATTACATTAATGCATGCAGACTTCAAAATAAATTGAGGACATTTGATTATTTATCATGACATCAACAGCAAACAACTAGATGGCCTAGATTAAGCCAGAATTAGGCCTTAGATAAATTAGGACATTTAAGTAGCTTTTGCAACCATGCCTTAGAAAAAAAATTACTGGTGTGAATCTTGAGGAAAAAAACAATTGCACAGATATATATATATATATATATATATATATATATATGTCAGTATGTCAGTACAAGTTGCTACCAGTAAAAACAGCTCAAAAATTAGTTTTAGTCTGTGACTAGTAGAGATGCACGATTGATCGTCTGGTGACCGGAGTTGGCCGATTTTCACGTGATCGGCCATGATCGGCGACCGGCCGGTCAGTCTGACTTATGCCGATTTTATGCCGGTCAAATGCACTCTGGCGCCGCATGTTTAACATCGCAACATCAGCATCACACGTGCGCACGGAACGCACTAGCAGGGTTCCTACGGGTTTCTTCAAGTTAAATTCAAGTCTTTTTAAGACCTTTTTAAGACCATTTATATAAAAAATTAATACCACACGGAACGCACATGTAGGAAACCTCGTGAATTACAGCCGCTTCACACCGCAAACGTGAGCAGCGCGTATTATTTCCGGCATGCATGTTAATCAATGAGTGCATTCACACCGGGAGCAGGAGCAGCGCGTGAGAGTCGAGCAGGAGCGGCGGTGAAGCGCGGGTTGCGGCGCAGAGTCTATTCTTGCTGCGCTGCTCACGCTCAATTAAAGAGAAAGCACACTTTTGATGGACAAAATAAATATGATTTCACACAAAAGTGCCCAAAATGCACAGAATTTGCATGTCTGGTGTGTTTTAACAAGAACTGGAGTATATGTCTGAAAAGAAAATGAATTTTCTTTTTGAAATGAACACATTTTTTTTAGTTGGATATTGGATGTGAAAAGAAGGAAATGGTTCTTCCATAACACTGCACTTTAGATGTGTGTGAATTTCCCACACCAGAAGTAATTTATATAGTCCTATTTTATAGCGATTACTGTTCAAAAATGTTCTATGCAAAATGTAAAATGTTCTACTAAAGAAAAGAGAGAAAATAAACATTTGTGTGTGCTGTAAAGTGGTTAGAAAAAATGAAATCGGAATCGGCTAAAATCGGTATCGGCAGGTCAAACTCTGAAAAATCGGAATTAGGAATCGGCCTAGAAGATTGTAATCGGTGCATCTCTAGAGACTAGACTTAAACCGGGCATTTTGGTGGGTTGCACCATTAAGGATTAAATTAGGCAAAGTTTAGAGCTAATCAATGATTTATTGATCTGGGTTTTATTTTAAATCGAGTTGTGTTGCACCACTCAATTTAACACAGATTAACAAATCAGGAATTCAAATTCTAACCTATGATTAAAACCATAGTATTCGCCATAGTAATTAAACAGCAACAATGTTAATATTCAATTTCCTTTTTTATTGACTACCAGAATCTCCCTCTCTGACATAAGTATCTCTTGCCGATAAAGGAAATAAACTTGTAAAATGTCACCTATCTTTATAAACTACTGTGTAGAGAGACAGATAGAATAAAGCAGGCAATGAAAACATTGTGGCAATGCATAGGTTACAGGTTTCATAACCCTAGAAATATATTTATAGTCAATTAATGGAGTAGTATGGCAGCATAACTTATGAAAAAAGATCTGAGATAGGAAAAAACAACTGGCATGATTCGTGGAGTGACTACCTTTGCTCGTGACAGTGCAGTGACAGCGATCACTAGGGCTCACCTCATCACAGCTGCCGTTATATTATATGAACATATATTCTTTCTCATATATTCTCTATTCTTTGTCCGAGGTGCACCAAGATCAGTAAGGGATCCAGTTAAGTGGACCCCAGAGTCGGAAGCAGCCGCGAGCTGACGGGAAACAATGACCCTCACACTTTACCCGCTCGATATTTTCATTTTTATTTGTAATAAACATCTCACAAAGACCTTGCGCCACACCTACTGTTCCTTTTTTTGTTTAGTCAGCCACATATTTGAATTTTAGGGGCATTTTTTAAGTTTAAAGTTCATGCCTAATTGAGATTTAAATCAGAGTTAAAAGTAATGGAGAGACAAGATTGTTTAATCTAAGTTAAACTATCTTAAATGTAAAATAAAACCAGGATCAAAATGAGTTTAAATGAAAGTCTGGAAACAAATTTTAAAGTTTGGTGCAATTGAATTATTAGATACACAATGATTTAATCTAGATTTAAGCTTAATCCTTATTGGTGCAACCAATGAGGTAGTGTAGTGTAGTCTAAGTAGTGTAGGTGTCTGTCTATCTATCTATCTATCTATCTATCTATCTATCTATCTAGTACCTAAGATATACAATTTCCCTTATAAATTTATATAAATATAATAAAAGAATATCAAAGAACAATATAAATATAATAAAAGAATATCAAAGAACAAATGACAAATTTAAATGTATGTACATGACCATTCAAAAGTTTGGGGTCAGTAAGATTTTTTTTTTTTAAAGAAATTAATGCTTTTATTCAGCAAAACACTAATTAAACTGATTAAAATTGACAGTAAACACATTTATTATATTACATATATTATGTTTGTTTGAAATGCTGTTCTTTTGAACTTTCTATCCATAAAGACTCCTGAAAAAAGTGCAAAACTGTTTTAAGCAGTGTCAAATCAGCATATCAGAATGATTTCTGAAGGATTATCATGCGACACTGAGGACTGGACTAATGATGGTGAAAATTCAGCTTTGTACACTGGAGTAAATTACACTATTATACATATATATATTAAAACAGAAAACATTTTAAATTGTAATATTTGTCCACATATTTTTGATCAAATAAATGCAGCCTTGGTGAACAGAAGAGACTTCTTTCAAAAACTCTTACAGACCTCAAGCTTTTGAACAGGAGTGTACATTCACATGAGATTCACAAAAAGTGTTTTGTATTCTACATAAAGAGCTGAACGTACTGGTGTCCAGGCGGTGTTGGGTCTCTTGTTTCTCCTGGCTGACCTGCGTCATGGTTCGGCTGAGGTCAACTCCCTGAAGCTTGGCTGCGTGCTGAGCGATCTTTCTCTCCACATCCTTCAGGTCAAGCTACATATGACAGGAAACATTCTGATTACCCACAATTCAACAAAAATATTGCTTGTTAAGTTGTCGATTACTGTCTCCAAGTTTATACTCTATTTCAATTGAGAATAATATATATATATATATATATATATATATATATATATATATATATATATATATATATATATTATTGGCTTTATATATATATATAAATGGCTTTATATATATATATATATATATATAAAGCCATTTATGAGAACTATTTATAGCACACCTTTAAAAAAAATAAAATAAAAATCAAGGGTCTACCCTACGTTCTCTGGACTCTGTCCCGGACACCAATATTTTAATGATTCATAAAAAAATGAATCAATGTCTGGCCAACTAAGATTTCTATGGAGATAAAGGTTAGGATCATGATTTTTTTAGGTAGTAGTACAGCACACCACGAGTGTATATTAGTATATTATATGTATATTATATTGTATACACAGTTTGTTTGCTGGAGCATTTGAACCTTTGGAGCATTTGAACCTGGAAACTAATGTATGACATCAGACTTAAAGGTGCACTTATGAAGGATTTTCGAAAAAAGTAAAAAAAAAAAAAAAAAGTAAAATAAAAAAATTGACGCCTCTCAATCACTATTTATGGTCCACTAGAAGTGTGCAGTGGTGTTTGTCTACAGATACACTACTGCCTATATTTATAATCAACAATAATGATGCGTGGCACAGGTGAGGGCAGGACTTTATCATGCGAGTCTGAAGCTCGGCTAAGCTGTCCGGTCTGTTTCTATTGCCTTGTTAACATCTCTCTGTAACCCGTCAGAACACTAGGCATTATACTTATGTTTTTATGATGACACGTAATTATTGTTTATTAGTGAGCTAGACTAATGATGACTAAATTCGCACGCAAATTACAAGCAGTCATCTAACTATTAACGCAACTATTCTTTTGTATAAACAATGCTACTTATGCATGATAAACACAATATTTGAAAATATAAAGAACAAAACAGCTCATCGCTTATGTTCCCGCTCGTATTCTCTTGAGGCGATCGGCTGCGTGTGCAACTGATATCTCATGACAGGGGAGAGGCCTGTGAGGAGGGGCCAAGTTTAAGTAACTGAAGCTCCTGCATTGTGCACCTTTATAGCCGGATAACCACTTTTGCTCTGTTCTTCATAAAGCTACTATATGACTTCAGAAAAGTAAAGAGATTAAGTAAATAATAAACTTGCAGGATTGTGTTTATTTAATAAGAATCCCAAAACTGCAGTGTTCTGACTCTTCTATGTTCTAAGTCTATGTCTAAGTATATGTTGTGTTGTTCTGACGTGCTGCATGTTACTGGATTTTATTTTCTGTGTTTGGGCTGGCTGGAGATGAGCTTAGACCTGAAAGCGATCCATGAGGGAGACGTCCTGCAGACAGGCCTTGGCTGTGTCTTCCTCAGACATCAGTGTGCCCAGCAGCGTCTCCTGCTCCTCAGTGTCTCCTTTCAGCTTCTCAATGTCTCGGTTCACACGCTGCAGTTTATTTCTGAGCTCTGGCAGCTCTTTCTCCTGGAGCTCCACTATGGAATGCCTGTCAATACAAAAATGATTCATCAATATCAATATAAGGGGTGGATAGATGGATGGAGGGGTAAACTGGTGGATGGGTGGAAGGATGGGGGAATGAAGGAGTAAACAGGTGGACAGATGGATGGATGTGGAAATGAACAGGTAAACGGAAGGATGGGGGAATGAAGGGATAAAAAGTTAGATGGAAGATGGATGGATGGGGGAATGAAGGGGTAAACAGGTGAACAGATGGATGGAAGGATGGGGGAATGAAGGGATAAACGGGTAGAAAGATGGATGGATGGGTAAATGAACAGGTAAATAGGTGTATAGATGGAAGGATGGAGGATTGAAGGGGTGAACAGGTGAACAGATGGATGGATGGAGGAATGAAGGGGTAAACAGGTGAACAGATGGATGGAAGGATGGGGGAATGAAGGGGTAAACAGGTGCACATTTGGATGGATGGAAGGATGGGGGAATGAAGGGGTAAACAGGTGCACATTTGGATGGATGGATGGGGGAATGAAGGGGTAAACAGGTGAACAGATGGATGGAAGGATGGGGGAATGAAGGGGTAAACAGGTGCACATTTGGATGGATGGATGGGGGAATGAAGGGGTAAACAGGTGAACAGATGGATGGAAGGATGGGGGAATGAAGGGGTAAACAGGTGCACATTTGGATGGATGGATGGGGGAATGAAGGGGTAAACAGGTGAACAGATGGATGGAAGGATGGGGGAATGAAGGGGTAAACAGGTAAATAGATGGAAGGAAGGGTGGGGGAATGAAGGGGTAAACAGGTGAACAGATGGATGGAAGGATGGGGGAATGAAGGGGTAAACAGGTGCACATTTGGATGGAAGGATGGGGGAATGAAGGGGTAAACAGGTGAACAGATGGATGGAAGGATGGGGGAATGAAGGGGTAAACAGGTGCACATTTGGATGGAAGGATGGGGGAATGAAGGGGTAAACAGGTGAACAGATGGATGGATGGGGGAATGAAGGGGTAAACAGGTAAATAGATGGAAGGAAGGGTGGGGGAATGAAGGGGTAAACAGGTGAACAGATGGATGGAAGGATGGGGGAATGAAGGGGTAAACAGGTGCACATTTGGATGGAAGGATGGGGGAATGAAGGGGTAAACAGGTGAACAGATGGATGGAAGGATGGGGGAATGAAGGGGTAAACAGGTGCACATTTGGATGGAAGGATGGGGGAATGAAGGGGTAAACAGGTGAACAGATGGATGGAAGGATGGGGGAATGAAGGGGTAAACAGGTGCACATTTGGATGGAAGGATGGGGGAATGAAGGGGTAAACAGGTGAACAGATGGATGGATGGGGGAATGAAGGGGTAAACAGGTAAATAGATGGAAGGAAGGGTGGGGGAATGAAGGTGAAAACAGGTGGACAGATGAATGGATGGCAGGATGGGTGAATGAAGGGGTAAACAGGTGAACAGATGGATGGATGGGGGAATGAAGGGGTAAACAGGTAAATAGATGGAAGGAAGGGTGGGGGAATGAAGGTGAAAACAGGTGGACAGATGAATGGATGGCAGGATGGGTGAATGAAGGGGTAAACAGGTGGACAGGTGGATGGATAGATGGTGGAATGAAGGGGTAAACAGTTGAACGGATGGATGGAAGAATGGGGAAATGAAAGGGTAAAAAGTTAGATGGATGGAAGGATGGGGAATGAAGGAGTAAACAAACACAGCTGGATGGATGGATGGGGAAATGAAAAGGTAAACAGGAGAATGGATGATGGATAGACGGATGGATAGGTGAAGTAAAAGATGGATGTATAAACAAAGTAAAGGATGGATAGTTAAAGTAATAAACAGATTGAGTAGTGGACAGATAGATAAATAGAGTGATGACTGAATGGACAGAAAACTGTTATTGCCTGATGGGCTTCAGTGCCATCATTTCATCACGCCTGCGCTCTTTTCTCTTCAGGTCCTGCTCGGTGTTCTTCAGTTTGTCTGGGACGAGCCGCAGCTTGGACTGCATGTCATTAATGACGTCCTGGAGCTCGGCCTCTGAGGGGAACACGCGCTGACACACGGGACAGCAGGGCTCGCCCTCCTCCGTCAGCTGACTGATGAACTGACTGTACACGGCGGTGGCGCCCGCCAGCATGGCTGCCAAGAGAAGACACAAAGACACCAAGAATCAGTGTCGGGGGTGGGGGACTCATTACAAGCATCTTGAGTTACATAATCAGATTACTTTTTCAAGTAACTAGTAAAGTAACGCATTACTTTTAAAATTTCCAACAAAATATCTGAGTTACTTTTTCAAATAAGTAACGCAAGTTACTTTGTTTTCCCATTTATTGACTGACAGCTCTCCTGTCCCCATGTTGAGAGAATCATGAGTAAGTGCAGAGGCGTTGTGTGTGAACATGATGCTCAATGTAGTTCTAGCCTAAATGCGAACATGCATTTACTCATCTCACTTGCACAAAATAGATTCAGTATTCCTCAAAATGAATAAAATCAGTGAAATGCAGAATCAGAATGCTATGCAAATCTTCAATAACTAAATATGTTTAATAAAACAAATTTTCTCTACTGTACACGCGTGAATTTGCATTTCCTTCAGCCTGAGGCTTATTATTTCACTTTTAGTGTTAAAGGTGCTATATGTAACTTTTCTTCTAAAATGAATCCTTTTTTTATTGCCTGTGTGTGAAGGGGTTGTAATCACACATTACAATGATCCACTTGTCGGGTTTTGCCATTACCTCTGAAGGCCATTTCTATGTGAAGTCTCCGGGTCAAATTTTCTGTGAAATCCATCGGATGTGACTTGCTCCCGAGCCACTCTCCTTTTTATATACAATCTATGCGACGGCACTGCAGTAACGATAACACCAAAAAACGACCTGCCTCCAGCACAACACAGACTCCAACACAAACTCCACAAAAATATAAAAAACAAAACAAAACAAAAATGTATCTGCTGAAGCTCGTCAGGCCAAACGTGAATCGCATCGACTTAGGACGAAAACACGGATCAACATCGGCAGAGCGTTTGAATTATGGAGAGACCTCCGCTATTTTTACTGTGATAAATTACAAGTTTTCAGATATGCTGAAATAAATAATGGTAAACTGTAATGAAATAGCAAGGTAAACTACAACATACATGAGACATGAAATGAATACAAAAGACTGTTCCAGGATAACAAGTAGGTGCTTTAGGATGTCACTTTTATTTTATGTACTAGATCTACTGTCTAACGTCACTCATCCCACTACTATCATATTGTTTATAATACACATTTCCAGACACGTTCAGTACAGTAATGTTACTTCCTACGATCTTACTGTTACACTGAAATTGTTCAGTCTAGTTCACTAACCGTTTTCGTTATCATATTATACATTCCCCTATGTTGACATTGCTGATTGTGAAAGATACACGAATAGTTAGTGAAATGCCATATGCTAGATAACACCGCAAATGTAACGTTGCCATGGTCAAAGCATGGAGCATTAGTTCAACGTCAAGCTGATAAAAGTAGCCTATTATTGCAGAGGGAGTTTACATGAGTTTCCAGCATGATGTGTGATGCTTTCTCCGTGTGTTGAAAGTCACAGTGTGGCCGATACCATGAGTGCTCGCTCTTGTGTTCGAGCACGCGCAAGAGCACGAGCGCTCTTGTAAAAATTGGTTGCAATCTGAAACATCACCGATAGAGGCCGTTTAAAACACCTTTGAAGGGTCTTTACATTTGCCCAAAAAATAAAACTTTTTTGTTATAAAAAAAAAACGAGCCCAGCCCAGGAGCAAAAAAAGTAACGCAAAGTAATTTAACACAATACTTTTCAAAAAAGTAACGCAATTAGAAACCTTTTAAAGGCGATGTCACGCGTTTTTTAGGCCAAACCCTTTTTTGTCACATACAGCAAACATCTCCACACTATCCGCTGGCTGCCTGTCCCCTGAACACACTGTAAAAAAAAAGCGGTCTCTGTAGACACCAGGCTCCACAAACAGCAACAAAAACAAACTGGGCCAACCCGCACCACGAAACATAACAAACTGTTCCAGCCAATAACCGACAAGAAGGATATGGGGGCGGGGTTAGAGCGCGGATGAGTCGTCGAGCTAGCCTCCGTTTTGTTTGACAATACTTTGAAATAGGGGTGTCACAATATACCGGTGTTGACGATAATCGTGATATTCAAAGCATGAAATATCGACATCGTGTTAATTTAGAGTGTGGCGATATACCGGTATTGGCGATAACCACGATGTTTAAAATGAATAGGACTGTTATGATAACATGACACGTAAATACTCCAGCTCGAGTACCTGGTTGACGTCTCAGCTGTATTGCACCTGCTGACACCCATCAAAGAAGACGCAGCGCAGCTACTCTGAGGAGAACGTCGTCTGAGCGAGAGAGTGAAACACTCTGTCCACACCCGAAAAAAGTAAGCTCGCCTGAATGGGAGTTCTTCGGCTCAAAAGAAAACAACACTTTAAAGGGGGTCGCGCGGCACACCGGACGAGAAGCGCAGCGCCACGTCTTTCAAATTCGAACACATTTTCTCTTCATTTTCTCTTTTTCACACCGGTTGTGCCATTCGGCGTCTGTCCGCGACACAGAGCGCCATTTACATAGTTTTATATTAAATTTACATTATATTTGTCGCAAATCATCGTAAATGACTTTGACACCCTGTGCTGCAATGTACATTTAGTTTTACATTAATTTACAGAAATCAGCTGCTTGAATGAAAATCAGATTTTCATGTGATATTCTCAATTCATTCAGTTAATGGATGCTCTGAGGTAAAGTGTTCAGCTCACAGACTCAGAAACTATTGTATTTAATTGTACAATCATAACATAGTAGGCCTACAGACATTATCTTAATTTCATAATGCCCTTAAACATAAGAATACTGCTGGCCATAAACTGGGAAAGTGCGCGTCCGGGGTGCGATACCTCGAGTTGTCCTACACGCGGCGCGCGGCGCTGCAGAATGTGTAGCCACCAACCTTTTTACCCATCTCCGTGTCCATCACCCTGCGGATTACGCATTTTTACTAGGGTGACCAGACGTCCCGAAAAATTCGGGACAGTCCCGAAATCTAAGCTGTTGTCCCGAATCCCGAAACCGGCCTTAATTGTCCCGAAAATTATACTAAAGCAAAATCTTGATAAAACATTAAAAACTGTCCGTGGAAGTTGAGTCGTCCTGCAGCCAGCCCCCTCAAGTTGCAGCAGCCGCAATATGACGCGCTATTCGCGTCTGGTGTGAACGCAGCATTAAAGAAGTGATTGATTAGTCGCGTCACTGTGTGCAAAAAAATACTTCGGCCGGGCCTTAATGTCTGATGTCGGGTTACACTTGAAGCAAATCATCTACACAATTATAATTATTTAGTTTTCCTATTTAATGACCGACAATTTAGTTGTAATAGCCTAATAATTTTGGCATAAGGCGCGTTAGGCTATAGCCTGAAAGGTCTGATTTAGCCTGTGCACTGTTACAACAGTAACACATTTTTTTTTTCCACAATGACATTTGAGTTCATGATTTTAAAGTTTTTTATTTTATTTTTTTTGTGGCAGACTAAAGACTAATGACAAACTGTTGATCTTTGAATAGAAATATATGTTTGGTTCAGGTTTGAACCAAAACCTGACATATTGAACCAAAACCACCCCCCCGTCCCGAATTTCAGCCAATCTCATCTGGTCACCCTAATTTTTACAGAGAATACATTGCGATTATTTTATTAGTCATGGAATGGGAAACGTGACATTAACCTGTTAACAGGGGGTTTCTGTGTTCATACATTTAATAAAGGGTGATTATTAAGAACCATCTTATTTTTGTATTTGCACTTGATTTTTTTGTTTGTACCCTTATGTTTGTTGGGTTAAAAAGAAAAACTATATAAACAAAGTAAAAATTAATTTGACTGATAACACACCCCCCCTATAGATTCTATAGATATCGCGATATATCGATATCGTGAATTATTTTGGCCACAATAACCCTGGTGTGAAAAATCTAACATCGTGACAGCCCTACTTTGAACGTCAACAAGAAGTGACGTCACCCAACATCACTTAGAGCACCTTTAAAGGGGTCATGACATGAGAAACCGAATTTGCCTTGATCTTTTGGTATATAAGAGATCTATGTACTATTAAAACTTCCTGCAAGTTTTATAGCTTAAGACGTCCTCCCCATTATAAACGAAGCATTTATTTAATCAAGCTCTAAATACAGCTCGTTCTAGATCCTCTGAACTTAGTGACGTCACGGTACGAAGTGACGTACCAGTCGTTTGCATATGACCGCCTCCAGCGCAAGACAATTACACCTCATTTCGCTCGATGGTGTTTTTAGCACCCAATGGCTCCTTCCAGGCAGCTAACCCTAACCTCATCCCTAAACCTACCCATCCCCTCGATGCCTGGAAGGCGCCGTTGGGGGCTAAAAACACCAAACACCCCTCAGCTCACATCATCGCATGCGTTGACGTGCAGCGAGGGGGTCTGTTTACAAGATGACTGCAATGCCACGCAAATGTGCTGTTCCTGGCTGTGGACAAACAACATGTTTAAATGCTGCCGAACGATCCAGACGTCAGGGAAAGCAGTTGGATGCAGTTTATTCGGTGAGTGATGTAGATGAGTGTGACAGAGCGCATGTTACAGAAAGAACGAGCAGAGAGAGAGAGAGAGAGAGAGAGAGAGCCCCGGCCGCGCGCGCCTTCAAACGGTCTTGCTCTTCCTCTCTCTCTCCCTCGCGCATATGAATCAAAATCAAGTGAGAATTGACACGATGGTAAAAGATCGGAAGATCGAAGTTTCACGTGGCGGAGCATTGTGTACATGTGATACAAAATGATTAACGTTAATAATTTATGCATAAGCAGCACTGACGTTAGCCAATCATAACAATGGGCGTTAACACTGAACTCTTAAAGGGGAAACACTTCCAAAACAGACTGTTTGAATCAGAGGGTCATAATCACTACTTTTTTTTTTTTTTTTTTGTACAAAAATTATATTAATACTATAATTGCACCTAAGGGAACATAATAAAACAAAACAAAAAACCATGTCATGACCCCTTTAAGGGACTAACACAATATTGTAATGCATTACTTTTCAAAGTAACTTTTCCCAACACTTCCGATAATCACATTCAAAACACGGAAGACTGAGAAAACCAGGGATGTTCTGAATTCGCACACATACTGGGTTGTGTAACTGCTGTGGACTACATAAACTCAGCTGTGTGGGTCCCAGTTTGATCCTTCATATCAACAGTCATTGCTATAATTGGCATAAAAAAGTCTATATCCGGTTAACCAATAAACAGTAATTTACCGTCAAGCAGGCCCACACAGAATCTGCATCTGAAAAGCTTCAAAGACTTCAGCAGAATTCAAAGGCCATCATACACAAAACGCGTCCCTCGACCCTGACGGGTTCATGTACGATTTGTCCATTATATTAGCATTTTCTACCAAATGTATATGATTTTGTGCATTATTCTGATTTACCTACAAAATGAGCACAGAATGTATACAGGTGAAACTCAAAAAATGTGTTAATTTATTTCAGTAATTCAACTTAAAAGGTGAAACTGATATATTATATAGACTCATTACATGCAACGTGAGATATTTCAAGCCTTTATTTGTTATAATTGTGATGGCTTACAGCTTATGAAAACCCCAAATTCAAAATTAGAATATTGTGAAAAGGTTTCCATAAGCTGTAAGCCATAATCATCAAAATTATAACAAATAAAGGCTTGAAAAATCTCACTTCGCATGTAATGAGCCTATGTAATACATTAGTTTCACCTTTTAAGTAGAATTACTGAAATAAATGAACTTTTGCACGATATTCAAATTTTTCGAGTTTCACCTGTATTGTAGTGTGGATCTGAAATGTTTGGTGAGAGCATCAGTGTGACCACACCTCTCTGTTTAGAAGACTTCTCCAGCTCATCCTCCAGTTTGCTCAGGTCCGACTGGAAGTCCTGACTGCCGCACACGTTGAAGAGTCTCTCCTCATAGTTGACCAGCTGCTCTTCCTTACGTTTGATTTCTGCCATGAAGTGAGTCTTCTTCTGTTCTCCAGATGCAAGCTCCTTACTACGAAAAAATGACAAGTCTTGTCTAGTAATGCTAGTCAATTTATCTGAAGGCTGCAAAGTATGTATCAACATTTATTGGGAATTATTTCAGCACTGTTAAAGTTAGAGTAAATTGGAGAATAATTACATTTTATTGTGCAAATACAGCATTTGGAAAATTGTACATTCTCCGATATTATTTTACACATAAACATGTATTTTATTGATGTGTGTGAACTTACGGACAGTTTGGGTACACTACTACAAGTGCGAGTCATATCTGCCATATTTGCCACACAGCCCTATATCAGACATGTCTGTGTAAGCTAAACATCACCATTTGAACACTACTGACCTGAGGAGGACCTGTTCCTCAGGAACTCAGAATCGAAACCAAATATGTATAAGATTTAAGTATGTGGGTGGTTGTACAAAGGCCAGTACTTTCTGTGACATCAGTGTCAATGCATGCGTGTATGTCGCTTATCACGTAGACATTCAATTTATGATTAGAACTGCATGACACATTATAATATCATCATTTATGGCATTCTCTAGCTTATTGTAATAAACGTTTGCGGAAAAACTAATCAAAGTGTGACACACTTCATTTTGCTGAGCCGTTCTCTGGTGGAGTTGATCCCTCTGGTTTTGGAGTGGATCCAGTCTTCCAGCTCTCTCTTGCTTGGGAAGTGTCCCAGCAGAGACACCAGCTCTTCGTTGTGTCTCGACTTGATCTTCCTCACTTGCTCCTCTTTATCCATCTGGAATCCGAAGCAGAGATTAACTATTTATTTTCTAGCTGGATAAAACTGTCGTAAAACTGCTATATTTGAGTAAATAGATCACACTATCCAGACATGACTGTGCTGCATATTCTGTATACTGCCATTTACTGCCTAGAAAGAATGCCTTTTGTCTTAAGTGACGTCCAGTTAATATCTCACAGTTTTGATAAATGTAATAATGGGAATTATTTGGTTAATCCATATACTGTATATAAAAATCTGCAAACTTCTAAAACATAAATAGTAGCATATATTGTCTTTGCTTTTATGCCACATATATATATATATATATATATATATATATATATATATATATATATATATATTAGGGGTGGAACGGTACATGTATTCGTATTGAAACGAAACGGTACGGGCGTCAGGGTTCGGTGCACGAATTTACACGGAGAATACACGGTATAAAATTAATAAAACTCGCGTGTAAATTAATTAATGTAATGCGGAACTACTGTTAGAGACGCGGGTTCTTTAGGGACACATCTGTACCATCGGCTTAGCTCTGAACGCGCGTTCACTTCAAACGTTGGCTTTATACGCGCGTCCTATTCGCTTTGGACTAGCGTCGATCTAGACGCGAATTTGAGTCTCTATTCGCGTTTGGTGTGACCACATAATGAACAGGCTGTGATGTCAAGATTGCAATGCTGGAGTGTGAGTGAGTGAGTGAGTGAGTGAGTGAGTGAGTGAGTGAGTGAGTGAGTGAGTGAGTGAGTGAGTGAGTGAGTGAGTGAGTGAGTGAGTGAGTGAGTGAGTGAGTGAGTGAGAGAGAGAGAGAGAGAGAGAGAGACAGAGAGAGAGAGAGAGAGAGAGAGAGAGAGACAGAGAGAGAGAGAGAGAGAGAGAGAGAGAGAGAGAGAGAGAATCGCGATGAACAGTGGAAACATAAAAAACATGTCATTTTGTTCATACAGATCATTAAACCTGCAAAGGGTTTACTTATATGTGTGTGTACACTTGCAATAAAACACAACATTGTGCTTTTGTCACACTGTAAACTCTTGTAAAACTGTAACCTACAACTGTCACCCAACCAAAATCACACACACACACACTGTTTTAAAAGCAAAACATATTTATCCAACTCCATTTCAAAACAGTCTGTGGGTCCCATCTTTTGGACATTCATCATATTGCATTGGTTTTCATTTCTTTTCCTCGGAGCGCTAATCTCACACATTCTACATTGATTAAAAAAGAAAATCGAATGTGTTTTTAATGGTAGTATTATTTTATACAGAAATCAATTATTTATAATTCAGATGAGAATAATGTTACATTGTTAATTAATAATGTTAATTAAAATTAAGGAAAACAAATATATTGATCTGAAATATAGCAAAATAATTTTAAATTAATTCAGGTACAAATACCAAACATATCGCAAGGTCTTTTTGCATTTTTATTAATTTAATTAATAAACTAATTATATAAAACTATTGTCAGTGCACTACAAATAAACTGGTTCTAAGCCTTTATTAATAAAACTTATTTAAAAAATACAATGCCTTCTGCATTTTTGTTTTGCTTTTCCCTCCATTGTACCGAAATCGTACCGAACCGTGATGTCTGAACCGAGGTATGAACCCAACCGTGACTTCTGTGTACCGTTCCTCCCCTAATATATATATATATAAATATTTTTCCCTTTTTTTTAGAATGTTTCAAAAGGTATGAACAACAATAGGACTGGAAATTGCAAACACTCTTGCTTTTTAAAAGTAGTACGAATACAATTTCTGAAGGAACAATTTTCTAGATTGCACATGACCTAAAGAAATAATTATTTAAAAGCAATCTATTAAACTAAAGAAATTAATCTGAAAAATGATCATAGCAAGAAATGGATGACCAATGTTTGTAATGGATTATGTGTTTGATTGACCATTTCATTTTCAAATTCAGATTCCCAATCATTTCTTGCTTGAGGCAGCATGTTATAAATTATTTTGATGCCCCATCAAACATTTTAAAATAAACCTAGCATTAGTTTTCATTTTAAAAGGCATCAGTTAAACTTTTTTTGTTGAAACTGAAATTTAACACAATGTACCTATTGTTATAAATAGTTATTTTTTTCTGATTTAGTGTTTATAAAAGACTAGAGGATATAAGGTGTTCAGGAAATCGTAGAAAGACTGTGCTGACATCCAGTGTTACAGTTATATATTGCAAGCATTGTGCTGGCACACATCTAGAACTTAACAAATTTTGTAGGATATATTATGGTATCTCGAGATTATTAGCTGAATCCTGGATGTTTCCGTGTTGTTCAGATGTGCAGTTTAGTATCATCAAGTTATGTTTACCACAGGCTTTTATTTTACTCGTAAATTGAAAAACCTCATTACAAAACCCCATAGGAAATCATTTTGAAGGAACCAGCAGCGAATTAACCCTCCGGGGTCTGACGTCACCTCTGCGCCCCTTTATTGCCCGAAAGGAATTTGTTTTGTTTATATTTGCTGCATTTGTTTCAGAATTAGGCATAAAGGTGTTATCACAATGGATGAATCAAGCATTTATAAAGCGCTTTTCTGTACAATACTGTGCATTTAGTGGGAAACCAGTCTTGGGCTACTGGTGATATGGCTGCGGGCGAGAAAGATGTGTGTGTTCACCTTGGTCTTCTTGAGCATGTCCATCTCTGCATGTGCCCTGGTGTGTGTGTTGAGCAGTTCCATCTCCTGGTCCAGTCTGCGCTGAGCCTGATCCAGGTCAGTTTTCTCCCTCTGTAGTTCGATGACTTCTGCCTTCAGACTGTCCACAGTGCAGGCCTGCGTGGCATTTTCAAGCTCACGCTCCTATAAACACACGTACATTAAGAAAAACACATACAAAAGCAATGCAGGGTGTCGATGATGGTAGTTTTGTTAGTTGCAGTGTTAGCATTGCTTTATTTCTACAATTTATTTTCAGATTTTGGGCCAGATTTACTAAACAGGGCAAATTAGCGTGAGACTTTAATCCCATAAAAGCGCAGATGGGAGTGGCAGACATGTCAAGCACAAAATGGACAAGACATGCTTTTTGTGGCGGTTAAATAATGTCGCAAACCAGTAAATTGACTACCGCAAATCTTAGTAGATTACATTGTATAATTTATTTAAATACAGTCCTATAAATTTTACATCTGAAAGGGAAACTCCTACAAATGCATATCAATAAGGTCAGTCGCCAAAATGACGGTGTCTGTGTCTTTTCATCGCTATTTTTTCACTGTCTTCAGTAAATCCTGACAGTAGCTTTTAACGCCAAAAGAGGGATTGCGCTGGTGCAAGCCGTTTGAAAAAATCCGTCCCATAGTAATTTTTGTTTAAGATTCAGTTGAGGAAACAGACGAAATATGTTTTGCATGCGCAGGTCGCACATGCGGACTGAATTTGTTTCGTACAGATCAGTTGTTCCACAAGTTGGCAACACTGGCCCGGCTGTTGTTTCACAGTAGAAAACAAAACTAAAGAGACGGAATAACAAAATACCGAAGCCTGAAACCACAACAGACATGTATTGACAAGGGGTTGTGTGAGGGGGTTATACTGTAAGATAGCCGCAACTTTATTTTAGAAGACATTTTTATCAGTCATAATTGCCTGACTTCGTCATCCTCATATTCTAGTCAGAATGTGAGTCTGATACTGCTCCATAGGGCTTTGCTTATGAGGCGTGTCTTAACCGAACCAGAGAAAAAAAAAAAAAAAAAAAATGCACTCAATTGGATAGACCTACAACCAATCAGAGCAACGCAGTAAGTGACGTATGTTGAGCGACGCGTCGTTGTCAACAGAACTCAACTGCACGCACGCTGGAAGAAGTAGTAAAATAATGAGTGTAAACGATCTGTGCCGGTGTTGTAAAAAGAATTTAAGGATTCGCGGAGTACTTGCAAACACGAAAAGCATTTTTGAGAGAAATAGAAAATGTGAATGTATATACGAACAAGTTCTCTGCTCGCATTTGTCGGCCCTGTCTCAACTTTATAACACGGTTGCAGCGCGACTTGACTGATTTTAACCCTCTCTGGGTTGTTTGGCCCAAATGGACCCGAATAATTAAAATAAAAAAAATGTTAAAAATCACAGCTTCTTCGGAATGGTCCGAAATTTGGTGACTTTGTTGGTATTTGGTATATGAACACCCAAAAAAATTGGGGGACAGGATGTGAACAGTCTAAGTGGTTGTAAAAAAAATAGTCACACTCAGGACCTTCGGGTCCAAATGGACCCCCATAGGAAATGAATGGGAAATTGGCAAAAATGTGAAAAAACAGAGTTTTTTGGTGCGTACAATCTACAAATCAGCCACAATCCATAAAAAAGCACACAACAGTGAAGGGGTGAATCTATAAAACATCAAGAGTGCAAAACAGACACATCCACACACACACACACACACACTTTTATACACATACACACTCATAAATTCAGATTACATAAATCTGTTTTGAATTTTTTAAAATCACAGCTTAAATATATAGTTATGATATTTCAAACACTTTTTTTTCTATTTTCCATTGTTTGATAATAATTATACTTTTACTGTTATTTTAGTTTTTTGATCATTATTTGATGTTACCAGTTACTGTTCATTGAATACTGTTCATTGAATTCAAAACGTTTCTTGAGAAAGATTAATAAAAAAATATGTTATGACTGAAAGAATTGCATTTTAATTAAGTTAGAATAAGTTAGAATTAAACATTGGGTAACAAAATGCTTTCCATTTGTTCTCCTTCCAATGCAATGCTCAGATTTGACTGTATTATAAAGTAAAACTGGCACTTCAAATTACCATTTAAACCAACAAAACAAACAAAAAAACAAGACAAAAATAATCTTTGAGAATCTGTTATTAAATTTTAAAAATCAACAACCTGAAAAAAAATTGGTATATATTTGCAAAAATCACTAGAATTCCCAAGCCTTTCTACAGAGAGCTGTAAATCCACTAGTGGTAAAAATGTGCTATTGCGTGATAAAAATGCTCAGTGTGTCCACCAGGTGGCATCTATATTTTTTCCAAAATTGCTTTCATGAGGCCTAGGCTTCACTCTAAAATGTAATACACATACCTGCAAACTCAACAGTGCCGAAAAAGGTGACATATGGGGGGGGGGGGGGGGGGGGGGGTAATTTGGTCATTTTGTTACCCATCAAATTAAAGAATTCGCACTGCAAAATTACAACTGCAATAAATAATGTTATTAGATTAATGTTTTAAATAATTGTTTGAATATACAAATGAAAAAAAAAAATGCAATACTTAAACATGAAACGGAAACCGCCAATAGGTGGCGGCAAGGGACCGTCTTAATTAGTGAGTCATTCATACAAAAGATTCGTTCAAAACGCTGAATCATTCAGTAACAACACCGCGCTGCAGTTGCTTTCCTGTGGAACTATTAATTTCGTCTGTGAAAAAGAACAAAAACAGTTGATATTGTTTGTGTCTAAAATGTAAGTAGCTTAATAATAAATATTAACTACGCTACTTGTTTATTGACCTATAAATTCAATGTAACATTTTCAATCGTGATAATAATATTCAGCAAAACAGCTCCCTTAGTTGTTTTATTTATAACATATGATTTAGTTTAACATAACACAACTATTTACATTTTTACCTCAGTACATTTCTTCTGTGAGTTTTCTGTGTGCTGTTCCACTCAGTTGTTTTGATTTCTCCACGAATGTGTCTCTAACAAAGAGCCTCAACGCGATGTTGTTACCAGAAATACACAACCTATTATTAATCGCTGTTTACATTGAATGTAATAAAATCACATTCATTCTTGCGTTTCGATGCTTCCCTGGTTATTTTTTGTCACTAAAATTAAGTAACTTGTCCGGTCGGGCAAGTAAAATTATCTTTCACTTTCCCGGACAAGCGTTAATGTCGAGCCCTGAGTTCATTCATGATTTTTGTTGTGCTGTAAAGCGGAACAGGTGATCGATTCACAGTGATGACTGCATCATCAGAGCGCCAAAAAGATCACAACAGCTCGAAAGACGCCTATGCTCTCACTCCAGTCTAATTAGCACATTCCCAATTATTATTGTGAAGTTTACCGAAGTTTAACCGAAAAAAACTCATCGGATCTACACGATTCCCATAAATGACATATTTTGATTGAAAACGGCGAATTTCGCCGAATAGCGACTAGTTTGCAGGTATGAATACAGCTTTGATAAAAAAAATTAATTAAAAAAAATTTCTATTATGTTCAATGGGAAAAAATGGGTCATAATTATTGCATAAATATTCATTATAAATCATACAATATCTCAAAACACCAAAAAAGAAAAGAAAAAAATGTATAAAAAACAAGTAAAAAAAAAAAATTATGATTTTTTTTTTTTAAATATGAATCCTGCCCTTTGGGTCCATTTGGACCCGAACAACCCAAGTGTGACTGTAAAACGAACAACCCCAGAGATCATCTGTCCATCATCGTATAAAGCCCGCCCTGGCAATTTGATTGGCCCGACGATTTCTGAACAGATCATAATTACTCCTCAATGGATCGAGTCCAGACCGAACTTCCCGACCAAAAAATGTTGTGGGCGGGGTTCGGGCTGGCATCCAGGCTACAGTCATAACTTCTGGAGAAAAATATTGCAAACACTGGACATAGAAGAAACTTTCTAGCGCACGTGTCGACGGTCTGCGTTTGTACACGCTATCAAATGGAGTATACTTCTGAAAGGCTACGCGTTCGACTCAAAAATGCTCAAGGCAAGTGTATTGGTGTAGTGCGGATCTAACCGCTTTCTGAAGCTCGGTGTCCAGCTCCTGCAGTCTGCTAGAGGAGCCCTCCAGTTTTTGGAGATCAGACTTGATGTTCTTCAGTTCCTGTTGTTTCTTGGCCTGTATGTCTCTCTTCAGCTCAACGGTTCTCTCTAGACCGGTCTTCTTATCACGGAGATCATCGATGCTTTGCTGCTTCTGTGCCTCTTTCTCCTGCATATCTCGCTGAAAACAAGAAGCTATTATTAAAAAATGGCAACACGTTACAATACTAATATTGAACTTTTCAGGATAAGGATATTTATAAATATCTGAATTCTATAATTTTCTGTTAAGCATTAAATAATACAAAAATAATATAATTAAAGTGTTACCCAAACATTACATATGTCTCTTTATTGGCTAAAACACTACATAAAGTGTATAAAAATTGGCAATGCAATATATCTATATGTATATATATGTACAGCGCCGCCGCTCCCACCACGCGCATCACGCGCTGTGCGTAGGGCACCAAGTGCTGAGGGGGCACCAAAAATAGCCTAATGAAAAATCAATCATCAAACTTCTTGTTATAATCAGATTCAGCGCGTTCTTCATCTTTCATCTTTAATCCGCAGCGGCGCCGAGCAGAGAGCACGTCAGAAACAGAGGACAGGGTGTGTGTGTGTGTGTGTGTGTGTGTTCTGAGCCTCATTGGTCTGTCACTGCTCGTCAATGTCAGAATATTTGAGATGACCAATCAAATCAAAGTAGGCGGGCTTTATGTTCACAGACGCTGAGCGCGAATTTTAACAGTGCAACTTGACGCTTCAGTGTACGGTCAAGTGCGAGATAAGATGTAAGTAGCTAAACTTAACTTTATATATTTGACAGGTTTTTCTTAGGTCATAAATGTTAAACGAATGACAAAAAATAATTAGGCAAACTAATATAGTTTTGTCTAATTTCGCCAAAATAGGCCTATGTAACATGTAGCCTAGTGTAATAGTTTAGGCTACTGTCATTGTGAGGGGACAAGAAACATGAACAAAGCCGTTTTCATTATGTTAGGCACAGGATTAATAATGAATGTGTACATATTGAGAATAAAATACAAATTGTAGCCTTTAGTAAATTAAAAAAGCCAACTTTAGGAGGGGAAGAGACAGGGCAAGATAAAAACAAAGAGAAAAAGAGTGTGATGCTGATGAGGAGAGAAAAATAATCAGTTGCCCACTGACATGGTTTTAAAGCTGTTGCTATCGAATTTTTTTTTTTTTTTTTTTTTGCCTTCACAACATCTTAAAATGCACATCTGTAGTTCAGAGAAATTCAAAATTTACTCGGGGAAACCCCGAACCCGCTAGCTAACCTGCCTCAAATTCGGGAACATATAGTGATTATAAAACCATGCCATTGCATAGTAATGAAACTAGATAATAGTAAGCATAAGTCCCTAAACTAAAGTGTTACTTTTTAATTTGTAAAAAATAAAATTTTATCATACCCCCTAAATGAAAATGTTTTTTTTTTTTTTAGGGAGGGGAGGGGGGGGGGGGGGGGGGGGGGGGGCATCATAAAGGAATTATGCTTAGGGCACCAAAATGGCTAGCAGCGGCACTGTATATGTATATATAAAACAAAAGAGTGTGAACTAGGTGGTAAATGACATCCTGCAGTTCAGTTATCTACCATTGTTTGGTTGAGGGCTTCAGTGTCCTGGTCCAGTCTCTCTTTGACTTGTCTGTGGAAGCTCTGGAGTTGTCTTTCGTTAAGAGGCGTCCGATCATAGCCCTCCAACTCCAGGGAAGACGCTAAACTCTTCACCTGGGTGTCCCTCTTTTTAATGTTCTGTGTGTGTCTGTCTGCCTCCAACTGCAGACGGCCTTCAAATGAACAGAAACAATGACGATGAACAGCTCTGAGAAAGAATAAACATTTTTCCTGCTAAAACTGCATTTTGAGCAAAATCACTCGATGTGAAAGTATTCGTTTTTAGAGCATGTCTATAAGTATAGTGTACTTTAGGACAGCGATAACTAATCTAGAAAATCTAAATTTAATAAGTGAAGTAACTTTGCAGTAGTAGTAATTTCAATTTAAAAAGAGGATAAATGATGAAGGCCACAAAGTGAGATCAAAGCAAAAATATGTGTGTTTAACGCCAAGTTGCCCAAAGCTCGAGGCGAGAGCACTATATATGAGAACTTGAAAGGTCATGATCATGTTTTTATGTGGCCTTCAGGTTGCCACTAGCCTGGTTAAAACCAGACCATTCTCAGTTGTAACTGAGTTATGGTCTGGCAAAGCGTCATAGACAAATCATTTCCAGAGGGGCGTCACCAACGGACGTCGCGGATAGACCTAAAACCAATCAGAGCGATGAAGGAGATGACGTATGCAGAGCGGCGGAGAAACATCTCCGAGTGTTGTTCTTTGCTCGGTTTTTAACAAAAAGGAAACGTTCAAATCGCTTAAAACAGACGCGATAGCTGATTCAAACGAGTGATGTTCGACGGCGGCATCCATCTTTGTAATGTAGGCTACAAAATCTGCTTCAAAATCCCAGCACTGTCGTCATCGTGTAAAGCCCGCCCCAACGTTTCTGATTGGTGCCTTGATTTCGACGGATTGGAAATGGGCTTGAATGTGCTCTTTGCCAGACTGTAACTTTCAGAGCAAATCTAAATTTGCCGGAAGTTGTCTGGGTTTTCCCAGGCTAGGTTGCCACACCAAGTGCTTGCGTTATTTAATGGGGCTAAAATATTTTTTGCCCCACTTAATCATAGAAGTAATGATCAGATCAAAATAGCTGCTTGTTGCAACCCTAGTGAATCTACCCAATACCACCTTCCTGTGACTTACAATAGCAAGTAAGTAGCAAATCAGGCTAAGATGTAAACTAAAAAAAAGGACGTCACTGTTCTTCTATTGACTCTTTTAAATACTACAATCAACGAAACAACCATTTGATCATATATAGAGAATAGGGTTGTAACAATACATCGATATGGATCGATGCATCGATCAAATGTCTAACGATACGATGCATCGATACCACACATAAAATATCGATGTACGGTACCTTTATTTTGACACACTCCATATCCTCACGTAACTTTTCTCCGCTGAAATAGACGCCTGACAAGATTGACTGAAACCTTTGTCACAAAAGCTGGTATTTTCCACTGTAAAGGCATCGCATCGCGAGTTTATGTTTTACAGCAGAAACGACAAGCCCCGAAAAGTCTGTTTTAGCAAATCAGTGCGCAGTATTCAGGTCAGGTGACAAGGCTGCTTGTCACTTTGAAAAGACGCGCTACTGAGAGGAGTTTCGTCAAAGCTGACTAAAAGTGATCGAGGAGGGATTTCAGCGAACTTCATGAACCCGTGATATCTTCTTCGGCTCGTAAAAGGAAAATAAAAGCTGAAACTTTTTCACGGACTCTTGCTAAAACAGCACGTTTAGTGGTGAGTGAAAAGCTCTCTGTATTGCGTGTACGTTAATCACAACAACAAAGTTTGACAGGCGTCTATGTCAGCTGAGGAGATTAACGTTACAGATTAACCAAGTGTTTTATTATGTATTTTAGCAATTACTTGGCTTTGTTTAACTCTGAAACATGAAATGTGGAGTTATCTGCTTTTACCACACAATAAATATATATAAAAATCCTTTAAATGAACTTTAATATAACAGAAGAGTTCATTAGCACAAACAGATAACCCCGTTCTTGTTCCTTTTCATCATGTTTTTTTTTTAACTTGTAACAAACAACTTGTAAATGTCCGAATTGGGAGAGGGTGTGCAATTTTCCAAGAGTTTAATTAAACTTTCATGTAATATATTTTTGATTGTATTGTGAGTTAATAAATGTGACTGGTTGTGTACACTTGGCACATAATATCTAAATATCGATTAATCGATCGATATAGCCCTGAATCGAATCGAATCGTAATCGTATCGTCGAATTTTTTGAGGTATCGGCAAATATCGTATCGCTGGCTGAGAGAACCGATATCGTATCGTGATTAACTGTCCGATTTACACCCCTAATAGAGAACACATTTCCACCACCACCACAGAACAATAAATGAATAACCACTACCTTGCTCAACTAGCAGGTCAGATTTGATGCGGTTCATCCTCTGGCACTCTCGGCCAGCCCGTTCAAACTCGCGCTGGCACTCCGTAAGTCTCCTCTCCTTCTCTTTGACAGTCTGCTGGTGGTTCTGATACATGTCCTGCAGCTGATCATCTGAGCCCTGAAACACCTAAAAACACAGCACAACTGAGTCATTGCGCCCCAAGGAATGAACAAATGGTGTGGTGCAACAAGGCTCTGTCTTAGGCCCTTCGTTTTTCTGTCCGTACATGCTCCCTTCAGGTGATATGTTTACAAAACATGGCATTACTTTTCATTGTAATGCTGACAGCTCTATATTTCTACATTTTTCATATTGATGGTTGTCTCTCTGTTTTATTACAATTTAAGAAGAAACCTTTGGGGAGAGAAAGGGGAGGAATAAATCGAGACATGACTCAGGTTGAACTCAAATCTGTCACTTGGGAACATTTAATTTAATGTTCAACAATATTATTGATCTGCCTGCATTGACACCATTATATGAGAACTGAAGTGAGCTGGACGATGACATCACTGTTTTCTCCAGAGCTGCTATATATATATATATATATATATATATATATATATATACAAAATTATTAACTTTTTTTTTTTTACTACAAAAATGAAACATCACTGAACTTACTTAAAGCTACATTGTGTGATTTTTACCCCCATCTAGCGGTGAAAAGGTATATGACCATCCAGTGAATATTAGTTTCTGTTCCTCTCAATTTCGATTTCGTTTTAACTCCTACGGTGGCCAATGTAGTCCAAGATTAACATGGCTTCCAGTACGACCTCCTCGACACGGTGCCATCGAGTGTTAAAACGCGAAAGGCGAAACTTGATGTCCCTCTTTGGCTAATGTACCTTTAAGATGGAGGGGCAACATGGCGACCGACATTAGAACCCCTTACCCGTATGTATTTTCAATGGCATATTATACACTCAAGAGAATACTTTATTACTAGAACAAAGTAAATATACATTTATGAGCACATATATTTTTGAAAGAACTAAGTGTTTTTAGCTAAGAATAACCTAAAAAAGTTACACAGTGTAGCTTTAAGCTGGACTGTGACTAGGGCTGTCACGATAACCGCAATATTGTAGTACCGCGCTTCTGACAAGTCAACCGCAGAGGATTGCACGTAACCGCAACAACCGCGATATTCACGTTTTTTATAAGGCTATACCCTTCTTGTTTTGAACTTCATGCATGTGTATTGAATGTTGAACGAGTTCATAATGATAAAAAGACCGTTTATCTTGGTGATGTAGCCTACAGAGGCTTCACACGGACAGTGAATGAGAGAGATCGGCAGAGCGCGTGCGATTACCTGCGTCTGTCTTTGAAGTCGTGAAAAGGTTGCCGTGTCAAAGGAAAGCGAAATATTTGTCGTATCATCCTTTTAACGTTCACGTCACGGGTATTTCCCATAAATGCGCGTCAGCAGCAGCGCGAGGAAGCTGCGGGGAAATAAAATCAGCAAGTCACGCAGTGAATCAATGCCATATTGGTCTCTAATTTAAGTGAAGCATCAGCTTCAGCGTTACCCATGCGACGCATTGCTGCTCAGCTGAGCCTTGAAAAGTGGAACTGAAAGTTAAAAATAATTTACACCTTGTTTCATTATCTCTTTTAATGAATCAGCTTTTTTGAATGTGTTCGTTGAATGAACGGTTTAATGACTCACCCTGTGACTCACTCAAAGTCCGTTGTCATAACAATATGCGCGCTGAGTGAAAGCCTTTCAATGCGCGTATAGACGCTGTTTAGATTCGGTTACATTGGTTACTGAAAATGTCCTCGTTTTTGTCCACATCGTAAACTTTATTTATATAGCAACAAATACATATAAATGAAATAAATAAATGGCGGTAATACCGCATATCGCGCTATTGAGCCACTCAACATTACCGCAAGGGAAATTCCATAACCGCGACAGCCCTAACTGTGACGCTATTTTCTTCTGGAAACAAACTTTGTTGCATTATTTTCCTGTTATCTCTGTAAAGCTGCTTTGAAACGATCTGTATTGTAAAAAGCGCTATATAAATAAAGGTGACTTTACTCGACTACCACTGGACCAAAGCATCAACACTAATGTTACTTAAATGGGAGCACTGTTGAGAACTAACACATAAAAAGTTTATTTGGATCCACAGTAGTCCAGAAGAACACTTAGGTTAATGAAGAAAATGTAATGGCTTTTAGTAAGAAAAAGTAGTGGATGGACCTCTTTTATTTTCAAACAATATAAAACAAATAACAAAGATAAGCAAGCAAACGCAAACCCCTCATTCCAACATCATATGAAAAACAGCAGCAGTAAATATACCAAACCCATCCATTACTTAACATCCTGTACATGTTTTCTATGCAAAACACTTCCTCTGCTTTCGCATGATCATTATCTGGCATTTATGACTAATACTGAGAAGCAGTGAAAGCTTCATATCTGATGACTGATGATGATAATAATAAAAAAAAAATCGTTTGTTACCTGCTCCATCTTTTCCTCTAGTTCCCGGTTATCATCCTCCATCTGTTTCTTCCTGCTGTCCAGAGCTTTGATGTCATTATCCAACTTCATTATTTTGCTGAGGCTGTTGTCTATATCATACAGTCGGTTCTGAAAATATGGGGAAAGTGTGTTTAGTGAATTTACACAACATGACTGCATAAGTGTATGGGCTAAAATTCAACTGACTACACATTTAGACTATTTTACAGTGGGGCTCATCTATCTTTTGTTTTTAACTCGACTGATTCATAATGTGAAGCTCCTGTTTTTGCACTGATGTCAGACATATCAATAATTTAGGATACATTTTATCTTTTAGTTTGGTATCAAAATAATAAGTATAAGTAAATAACAAGTATCAAAAAAATTAAATAAAATAATTAATCTTCTTGATGACCTTTTTATTAATAAAGTATTTAAATGACTGGATTATTTAAAAATACACATTATTCCATGTTTACGTAAATACATACACGTAAAACATATTTTTGGGATGAATTTGCTGCCAAAGACAACAATACTGTGATATATGCTGTAACGGACCCTAATCTGCACTGTAATCATAGGGTTGGACGATATGAAACAAATCACGATATAAGTAATTTGATTTCATGATAACGATATATATCACCATATATATAATTTTGCTTTAAATTAGGTTATGATATCAAAAATGTTGATACCATAGAAATGTCATAATTCTTGTCACCAATGACAATATCACAAAAAACTATTACTAGCCTTAAAAAAACTCACGCTCACTGAAGACATGTAAACAGTCAGCGATAAAATAAGAATAAGAAACCAATTTCCAAGCAATATGACCAAAAAAAAAAAAAAACCTACAGTAGAATAAATAAATAAGAAATGCTACATAAACTGTATAAAGTAATCAAATGTATAAAAAAACACACTATAGTCTTCAATGGGGAAGTTAAACATACATTTCTTCTTATTAAATGCACAGAAGTGATTTAGGCAAAAGCAGTGAGAGATTTTCTCTCTTTTGTTGTTTGATTAACATGAATGACAGACAGCAGGAATATAAGGCACTTTAAGACCTGGACCCAATATACTGTTACACACACAAGTTTTCTTTCTCAGCTGTTTACTTTCACTTAAGACATAAATCATGACTGTGTTTAAGACAGGCATTTTGACATACAAGTTTGTATATTGAACAGTTCAAGGCCAACAAAGCGGCAACAATAACTTCAAGCTTCATGTGTGTCCCTCAGACAACGCTCAGAAATCGTCTCTCAAAGAGCGCGCACATATGGCGAAATTAATTCTTTCACTGCATTTCACTTTTTTTTTTCAAACCGTAATGCTTGAAAACGCATGCAAGTGAAACATTTTCGTGACCAGCGTGACGTGAGCGTGTAACTGCGATAGAGATGATAGTCCAAACTTTGTACCGGTTAATCGTGTCTACCTGCCCACCCCTACACCTGCCTGTATTGAATACAATTTTAAATATTGATAATCCAAAACAATCTACTGCCACAGATCTCAAAAATGGAGAACCTCTATTCTAAAATCCCACAGAAAACACCCATGGCGTTTAGACCTTCGGATGCTGTCACAAACTCTTGGTGTCTCACCTCCAGTGGGTCAATCTGATTCTCGATGCGTTGGACACTCTCTTTGGAGGAAGACAGCTGAGCCTCTTTAGTAGACAGCAGCTCTCTAATCTCAAGGGCTTTATCTTTGTTCTGTTTTAGGTACTTGAGCTCCAGCCTGCAGGAATTAACCGTCTGGGTCTGCTTCTGCCTCAACGTCTTCAGGGTGTCCAATACCTTAATGTACCTTCAAGGAAAAGCTTTTGGTTATTTTCAGCCATTCATTTGCAATGCCAGTTTAATATGAGTAAATGACACCACAGGACAAGCCAATAGGCAACAAAAAGTCTGTTTAAATGGTTTAAATAGACACTCTTTCATCACCATCTACTGGTGTAGGCCTACAGAATTAGAGCCATGGAGTCAAGGCATTTCTGGCATGATTGTAGAGAATTTACAGTATTTACAAAACATATATTGTGTAGATAATACACAACAGTCATTTATAGGGTGAAAATATGCATTAAATGAAGGGGGAAATAAATAATTATATAAAAAGACTTTGGAATGGGATGATGTTTTCTTGTAGGCCTATATCATTTAATGTTCTGATATATACATTTTTTTAACATATATCAATGATTAAAACTTAATTTGAATGCGGTCATGAGGACGATAGATCTATGCAGCAAGACTCAATTTTCCTAGATCTTTTGAGATTAAATGGCTTGATGAACTCATAAACTGACTGAAAACATCCTTCGCACTCCAAAAGCATTATTGCTACAAAAATGACTAGACATTAATTAGTTAATTTAATGAAATTAAAAGGCATTCAGTGCTGTTGCCCATTAAGCATGTGAAGGGGACCGTCTAATTCTAAGGTTCAGAGAGAGAGGATGTAAAATGAAAAACTAAAACATGATGCAGATTGTACCAAAAGAGTCATATGTGGACCTCAGGAAAAAAGAAAAAAAACTAACAATAATACAAAGTACAATACTTTTAATGACTGAAGCTTCAGTGACAAAGCCGTTGTCCAGATAAAAATACCTTGTGGCTGAGAAAATCTCATCAAACTTCTGCTTGAGGGCTTTGCCTTCACTGAGAGGCCAGTTGGACTCCTCTTGGTGGCAGAAGATGACGTGGCTGATGACAGCTTTGGAGACGCCCAGGGATGAGATCATCTCACGGTCTAGTTCAGCACATTTAGAGCTCAGGCTCACTTTCTCTCCGTGCCTGACATCAAGAGAGGACAAGACGCGTAAACATCAAACAAGCAAACGAGTCCTTCACACAGGGGCCATAATGTACACTTTTCAAGGGCCAAGTGGGAGCAAAAGATGGCCGTTTAAAAAAAGGCCTTTTTTTTTTGCACACCTCAGGAATTCCAACACAAGACATTTAAAACAACAGTTTACAACCATATAAATCAATAAAATGAAGGAGATTCTAAAGTTCTACAAAGGAAAAACTGTGTTGTTTCATAAAAATATACACAAGAGAAAAAAAAACACAAAAAATAAATGTTATGAATAGCAAAATGTCAAAAATATAATTAATTTATATTAAAAATGTATATTAATACAAATAATCAGACATACCATTCAAAGTTTTTCACATTAAAACATTTATAATGTTACAAAACATTTATTCTCTAACTGATGCTGTTTTTATTATTTTCCATTCACCGAATAATCCGGGGAAAAAATTTATCACAGTTTCCACAAAAATATTTTGTTGTTTCTTGAGCAGAAAATCTGCATATTAAACTGATTTTTGAAGGATCATGTGAGAATGAAGACTGGAGTAAATTCAGCTTTGCATCACAGGAATAAATTACATTTTAAATATATTATCAGGGCTCTAGACGTACATTTGAGCGTAGTAGCATCAGATCCACCAAGTTCTAGCACCAAAAATAATTAATAATAATATTCATTATTAGTTTCACATGTTTTATTTTTTGAAAATGCACCTTTGACAGTAATTTGAGTTGACAGCAGCAGTACCTTGAGCTTGAGATGCGGATCTAAATTTATTTTCGTTAACAAAAACATTAACAACTGTAAAACTTCTTAGAACTCTACTCTTATTAAACCTGTTCTTCCATAGTATACATTTGTATGTCATAACCGCAGGTAAAACCACGCATAGCACCACCTCACTAACATGGTTTATATGATATTTGTTACAATAGCACATTTAGTATAAATACAAAAGCAAAAAAATGCATATATCTTAAAAACAAAAATTTTTGTTATTATATTTCATTACTTCTTTAATACATTTACTGTAATACTGTAGTAAAGAAGCATATGTCTACATTAATAATATAACAGAATTCAATATAAATATGTACTTTACAGTTTGGGTTACTAAACGTGCAGTGCTGTTTCGTTCTGCTTTTTGGCGCATTTTTCGTTTAACATTTCTCATACGCAACAGAAACGGCAGCGCTCATCAATTTAACAAGTTTGTAGTGGCACCAGAGCGACATCTAACAGAATTATGTCGCAGCGGCAGGAACAAAGGTCGCAGTCTAGAGCCGTTTACTAAAATAGAAAATAATATTTTACAGTATTACTATTTTTACTGTAGTTTTGCTCCAATAAATGCAGCCTTGGTGCGCATAGGAGATTAGTAAGACAACTTAAAGCTGCAGTCCGTAGTTTTTCCCTCTTTGTCGCCATCTCTGTCCGAAAATCTGCAATTGCAGTCATTCGTGGAATTATCAACTTTACGTGAGTTGCGCCTCGGCACGGCACAGCGCTGATGAACACAGTGTTTGAGGAGAGTGTGTGGCTGTCAGTCGCCGCGCCGGTGTGGATACTGGCATTCAGAATTAGGGGTGGGCGATATCTCGATATTTAAAATATATCGGGATATTTTTTAAACACGATATGGATTTTGACATCATATATTTTGATATATTGTTTATATTTAATTCTGATTTCGCTCACTTTGCTTATTTGGCTTCTCTGAGCTGTCTTACATGCACTTCTTGAGGCACACACGCACACTAGAAAACACACGCAAAGTCTCTCGCTCTCTGTCCCTCTCTGCCGTGCGCGCGCTACACGGTTTGAACATACATATTCACGCAGCCTTTCGAAAAGCAGGACATTCTGTGTCCCGGGTGAGTGGATAAATTTCCCGGGACAGGTTATTAACCCTCTGAGGTCGGCTATCGCGCCGGCGCGATAGTCTTGCTTTTTTCTTATCAGTGCAAAAGAAACTCAAAATACTCTGTTGATTTTGATCTTACATATTAAGTGTTGAACATCATTAGATCCTGATAAGTGTCTATTTTTTTTGTGGATACTCAGTGAAGTCCATTCTGAAACGCGTCCTAAGATTAAATTTAATTCCGCGAATACTTGTCATACAGGCACGAGTGTTTTTCCATAATGAAGCTTGAACTCTCTTCTTTTAAATGAATGAATTTATATTTAAAAAAAAACAAATATTCTCAGTTTATGTAATCTGTATGAAAAGAGAGAGATGTCAGTATTTTTCTTTCCAGCTCATTACATCTAATTACGCGTTAATGTGCCACGCCCACGGAGAGCGCGCGCTATTCAAACGCAAATGATCTTAGACAAGCCATTCAAACATGCCAACGCCCACCAGCTGGATTATAAAACACATCGTGTTTAGTAAGTATCTTGTACAGCTGTGTACACAGCGTATCCTTTCACTGTGAGGAATATCTAATCCTGGAAAATGTACCAGAAGTGCTGGTAGTTTCATTTCGAGGAGCAACGGATCCAGCTGATGTAGTAAGTCATTTATTCTAGTGCTTTGTTCTAATCGCGATATTGAATAGTGTCGGACTGTAAACCGCAAAGACTGTTTAAATATGAATTGCGTGTCTGTGTGTAGGCTAAATGATGAGTGAACGGCATAGGCGCGCGCGCTTTGTTTACTACAGTTATACTATATTTATTTTCTTAATAAAATTAAGAAAATAAATATAGCACAAATGTATAGCACAGCTGTTTAATGAGGCAGCAACATATGATAGATAGGACAGAACAGAACAAAAAATGCTATTAATAATCTTTCATTGCGCAAAAGTATTATGATATGATTATGAAAGACTCCAATAGAGTGCTGCACACAGCGCTTATGCGCATCCCGAGCGCTGAATGATGCGCTTGAGGCAACACGAGTCACAGCACGCTGCTCTTCGAGTACGCAGTGAAAAGTTCTAAGCACAAAGGAAATACATATCGATGCATAGTGTATTATACAGTATCTATCTATGCAATAGTTTATTCAGCCTTTTCTTTTAACGGTTTTAAATTTCAGTTACTGTACGCGTGAACAACAATGACAGTGCTCTCCAGTGTTGCGATCTAGACACGGTAGAAAGGAACATGAATCATGATTAAGGTACTACAGCAAGATAGTCAATTTATGCGAAACTATAGAGCTTTATCTACAGATCAAGTATAATAATATTAACATTTAATCATCTTGGAGAGAGTTGCATCGTTGCCGAACGCGACGCGCTATGCTGTTTGAATGCTGAATGGAGAATGACTGACGACGCGCTATTTGAACGCTGAATGGAGAATGACTGACAGCGGAGGGAAAAGTTTACGTGAACTTGAATTTAATGACTTAAATATTAATTTCTATCTTACATTATACTATAGTATGGCTTCATATATATTATGAGTTTTTGAACTCAACCTGAGCGCTCGTTGCCGCGGCGATCAGTGGATACAGTGTTCTCTGTAGCTCGCGCAGTCTTTACTCGGACGCTGCTGAAGCCATTTTTACCGATTTTTTACCAGGGCATAAAAAATTGTCTCGCGAGTTTTGCGTCATCTGATCGGCTTTTCTGGATCGGCCTTTATAGAGACCGCCGATCACACATCCCAAAGCAATTATCGGCTGATTGTGATCGGCGACCGATCAATCGGAGCACCCTTAATTATGTTTACATGAACAACACATACAAACTATATTGCTATAGCCTACTAAGATGAGTAAAAATAGACTGAAATATGTTGAAATAAAATGTCTGTATAAGCAACAAGCTGCAAATTCACATGTATATAGTAATATATCATACACAATATATTACAGACTAAATATGAATGTTTAGACACGATTTTGTGATAGATTATAAAGTTTTGACTGTAAAAAAAAGACTACTGTCACATTAAATAGGTACGCTTTTATTCACCAATTTCTGCTCATAGTTAAATATACTATAGTATGATGTTTTGTCAAAAATAAAGTAGGTATATTGAATTATCAACTAAGATGTTATTATAGTGTTTGTTCCAATATTCAAACTAATGAATCCTTACCTTTTTTAATACGTATGATAAAATGTATAGTTTTTACAAAGAAATACACTTGAAATATTGTTAAAATTGTAATTGTTGTTGTAATTGTAACCTATTTGTAATTGGTTACAATTTCTAATTGTAAAATATGTATAGGCTATATAGATAATTTCTTTTGTCCTTGCATTCTTTGGGATCCTGTGACACACCTGTGTGAAAGGGCGAATTAATATGCAGCTCATTATGCGGCACATTATCCGGCCTTTGTCTTCTCAGGTGTGAACACGCCTCCACGCATATTGCCTTTCCAAACAAAAGGTCTCTAATAAAATTCAAATCAGTGTATGTGTTTGTGTAAATGATTAGGCAGGATGATTTTCAGATCATTAGTCAACACTCATTAGTGAAAAGTCTTGTGGACACATATTTAGTATGTGTTTTGTGGCCTTATTTCAGACACTTTAAGTTTTAGTTTTTTCAATAACCATGCATAAGCAATATTCTCTCAAAAATACAAACATGTTTCATAATTGTTGCTCAGAAATTACGGTAGCCCAGTTTGTGCTATATTGAGTGAATTTACACCTTTGCCATTAACATGTTTATAAATAACTGAAAAAAGCACAAATGTCAGAGCATGTCAGAACACCTCAAGGACCCCAAAAACCCTTAGACCTCAGAGGGTTAAAAAGGACAATCAAGGTAAAACCGGGACAGGTGGCAACCCTACCCATTGCCGTCGTTGAATTATTATTTTTGTATGCAGGGATTATTTTTTTTTTTAAATGTCGCAGAAGCACTTTGTTCCTACATGAACTGCCTACCTCTTTGCACTTCAATAAAAAAAAGACTGTGGTATTTGGCATATTTGTTTTTGCAGTAGTTTTTGGGGGGTTATTTTTCCTGTAAAGATATCGAGATATATTTTTTGCTCCATATCCCCCGGCCCTATTCAGAATCACAGATTATTCTTTTTGGAAGTATGACCAACATAATAATTTTCACTGGAAAATGTCATCTGAACAAGTAACATCCACTTTTGTTCTGCCCAACTAAAGTAAATTTAAGGCTGATTAAATCTAACGATCGCTTATCATATTACGTCAAACCGTGCAAATTATACTTTGTTCTTAAATTGTTCATGTTAACAACGTCAGCATTGCGTGACTACATGTAATGTCCTTCCGATAGTATATTGTTTTCGCATGGGTCCGGTTGCAGTCTCTCTTTTCTGTAGCCACTCCGAAGTCCGAACGAAGTCTTTTGCATTTTACAGCGGGTGAATCTGTTGTCACTGGTGATTGTCGTTTGAACCTTTCTGGATCCGCCATCAAATTGATAAGTTTAATTATATCAAGTGCTGTGAGAAAAGGCTATAAATCTCCACCTCCAACATCCTCACACGCAATATAGCTTACACTAGCCGAGACTCCTTCTTTATGTGTACAGATGTGTGTGTACAGATGTGTGTGTACAGATGTGTGTGTACAGATGTGACGTAATGACGCAAAGACATGCTCGAATCTCCCGCGGAAATCCACCAGTACCACTGGAGTTAAAAACATTATTACAAGCTTACTGTTTTGAGTCGAGCTACGGCAAGCAGAGAGTTTTGAACACTGGCTGGTTATGTATTTGCTCAAACATTTATTTTGAATAATTTTTAACCCAAAAAAGTTACGGACTGCAGCTTTAACATTGAACAATATGATTGATCTGCCTGCATTGACACCATTAGATGAGGACTGAACTGAGCTTCACGATGACATCACTGTTTTCTCCAGAGCTGCTGTATATGTAAATTAACTAAATTAATAACTAATGATTTTTATAACGGAAATGAATCGACACTGGACTTACTTAAACTTGACAATGACACTAGCGCTGCTGTACACTACAGCAGAAACAAACTTTGTTGCATTATTTTCAACAATCTGTATTGTAAAAAGTGCTATATAAATAAAGGTGACTTGAAAAAACAAAACTTACTTCATTCTGGTAATGACTCCCTCAAGGGTTTTGAACTCAGTTTTCTTGCCCTTCTGTGTACTTTGCATAGACCTCTGGACTGCCACAGCATCGCCATTCACATCTCTAAACTGGAGTCTGATCTGTGCCCGTACATCCGTTTCATGAGCATCCTACAACAGACCAACATTATCTATAACACTGGACAATACATGGACAATACAACCTGTTTTAGCAAAAGTTGAATAAGACAAGCAAAAAAAAAACCTGTAAATCAGAACATTTCTATTACAGCTTATATTGTTAACTTGAATCACTCCTGTCAAGGACCTACTTTGGGATCGTGGACAAAGGTGTTTCCTTTACTTCCTGGTGGGAAGTCTCCTGAAGTGATGTATTTGAGACACTCAATGATGGTCTGGAAATTCATAAAAAGAAATAGTTCATATCCACCTTTTTTCTTGCGCCCCTATGACGCTTTGTGTGAATTATGGGAGTAACATCTGTAAACAATCAGCAAAAGGTTCGCTCTATGAACGCAATTATAAACATTTTCAAAAACTGGGATCAATGAGACGACATTATTCTACTCACCCTTCAACCATCGAACATTGAAAGGACATTTAAGTGTAAAAGCTTTAACAAATTACGTTTCCACAGCAATATTATGGATGTGTTAAATATCCAAATGTTCATTAACTGGAACATTGAGTGATAAAAACCCAAAGCGATTTCCGTCATTGTGAAAGGCAATAAATATCTTTACCTGCCTTAGAAATACTTCAGTAAACACTGCTAACAGGGATTAGAAGTTAAAAGGGGAGACGATTACATTTTAAAGCATCCGCGTGAAAACAAACCTGGAAAGACACGTGAGGATTTGGGGGGAAAAAAAGCTGAAATTCTACGTGGATTGCAGTGAATTATTCATGGGATATATCATAAATATATTTGCGAGAGGAGACCACAAATGTGCAGTATATATTGTCCTTTTTGAATACTGTTACAGCCGAATACAAAGGAAAAAATTAATAATTGAGAAGGCCTTTATTATCCCCCTGAAGCCATATGGATTGCTCTTATGATGGATGGATGCATTTTTTCGGGCTTCAAAAACAAGGTACCATTAACTCCCATTATAAAGCTGACGGAAATCATATACACCTAGGATGGCTTGAGTGAGTAAATTGTGGGATAATTTTCCTTTTTGGGTGAACTATCCCTTTAAAGCTCCCCACCTCTGTCAAATGTTAGTGTGGAGCCGTGTTTAAATCTCTTCTAAATACTCTTCTCATTACCAGGATTTGTAATAAACACACATAATGACTGACAGCAATATACGAACCGTTTTTCCAGCTCCATTAGGCCCCACAAGCACAGTGAGAGGACTGAAGAAGGAGATCACTTGTTTGTCTTTATCCTCAACTCCAAAACTCCTCACTCCCAGAATACTCATCTTTTCAATCTTTGACATTTTGGACCAGTGCTTTGACCTGTAGCCTTGAAATGACATAATAAAAGTCAAATTAATTATTAGTGCACACAATTAAAAATTCGCATTTTAATAACCAGAACTTGAAAGTGATGTTGTCAATTTATCTGACAACTTCAAGCCTGTGAAGTTGATTAGATAGTACAAATAATTACTTGGACAAGAGGCATATATATGGTTTTAAAACACAGTCGTACTAGAGTGCAGCTGGGCTGGCAAAAATTCAATAAATACTTTAACACGGCTCTAATATAGCATTACATTTTATGAAAATAACTCACTCAGAATAAACAACGCAGTAAACTCCACGTAAACTGAACTAGATTGTTTTGACTGCAGGCAGTCAGTCTCAGGCAGTCGCGTGTTTCCCGCGTCGGCGCAGTGACGTGCTTCCGCCTTCAACTCAGCGTCACGAGGATCATCTAGAAACGACATATCCCACAATACAATTTTATTATAATAAAAAATGTTAATAGCGATTATTTTCATTTAATAACGAATACATAAAATACAAGCAATTGTAATTTGTATATATAATTAAATTATATTGAAAAAAAAAGAGAAATTATATTCTCGTATTTTCCCCGAAGTCCCCATGCCCGTAAATACAATTTTGCACTGTTTTGATTTTTAAGGACAATTCCTACTGCTAAATTAAAAACGTGCATTTTTTAGATTTATTTCATATTATACCCTACATTAAAGCAGGATTTGTTGAAGTAGTGCTATTTTGAACACATCCAAATGTAAGATTATTAGTAAGCATATTAGGCTATGAGTTGTAATTGCTTCCAGAACTAGTATGGTTTACCAGCAGCACATTCTTAAAACGTATCAAATGCTCATGTCACGAGACGCAAGTTTCCTGAGGAAACTGTCGGTTAGTTTAACAGTATCACCATGAACACTACCAACGTTTGGTTTGTAGATGTGGCTGAAGAAGAGCTTTAAGCATGTGCGAAATGGTCGAATCGTGTTCGCGTATTCAATGATTTCAAAGGCTCACGGACCTGCAAACCTCCACCCACAATCGCTCAAATCTTCCCTCTCATGCTGTTTCTTGTCTGTAAGTACTCCGAAGTAGGATCATATCATTCACATTGATTTACTGACCGTCAGAAACAGGTGAAAAAAGTACATATTCTGATGTGTGGAGTCACATTTTATATTATTGGCTCCCCAAAACGACAAAATTCTTTTAGCTAATTATTATCAATGGCATATCATACAAATATATAATTTAAAAACACTGAATTTTCCTGCATATTTTGTTTATATTCACATTCATTCGGCAGGCACATTTTCCAATTTAAAGTTTTTTGTCGTTGTCGTCACCACGTTCGTCCACTTGGTGATGGTGTTTTCCTTCTGTTTGATAAGGATGTTCGGTTTACCAACTATATTATGAAAAAGAAGAGTCTTTTCTTTTCTTAAGCATTGAATAATAATAAAAAAGAGGCTCAAAATGAGATTCCAGCTGAAGAGAGTGAGTAGAGTCACAAGGGTGAGGATATAATCAAATCAAGAATATACAGTTTGGAAGAATTAAGATTAGGCCTATTTAAATGAAAAATTAAGTTTATAAAAAAGCAACATTGTGAAATATCATTATAATTTAGAATAACTGTTTTCTATATTAAAATGTAACTTATTCCTGTGTTGTCAAAGCTGAATATTCAGTATCATCATTACCAATTTTGATGTTGGCTTCAGAAAGCCTGACCAGAAAGTGTGAAGATGGTTTAAAATCTTGAAGTTTGAAGGTTTTCCATTTGACGCCGTTTCAAGATGTTCAATTGCAAGTAGTTTGAAGTTTAAAGTAGTTTCAATTTTGAAGGTTTTGAAGCCAATACAGTCTCCCAGAAAAACATAAATGTTTGGATTGTTGCTGCTAGCATGTTTCTAGAATGAATTAGCATGCTAATTCACTAATTGACACACACACACACACACACACACACACACACACACACACACACGTATATATTCCCAGGTCCCAAAAACTGTTCCAACTGTGCTGTTTTTCTTTATAGCATTGCAGCACATGGCTCAGGGGGATGACACGATACGTGAGGCACTTTACCACCTCAGAGACCTCATGGATTATGCACATCTCTTCACATTTGTAAGTAACATGCTCAGTGAACATAAACATGACAATCTTACTCAGCGTGCGTCTCAATCAGCCTCCTAGCTTTCTCGGCCGTGAACCAGTATATCGTGTACATTAATTCTGACACTGAGGACAGTATGACAATGTCCTCACTATACAACATAACTACTGGTGTTTATGAACAACAGCAGCACTGAGATCTTTATTATATTATGTTTTAATGTTATTTAAAGTACATTATGATAAATACTTTTTCTTGTTATGTATACGTGAAACACTTCAGCCGCAAATAAATGTTAAATGTTATGATCATTACCCGTCTAGCGATGTATGTTTATGCTGAAATATGATGGTTTGACATATGACATCTACCGCGTGTCATTGTGTGTAGTGAGTTGGCTCACATGATTTATGTTTTGTGCTTCCGAACTTCCATTAGGGATAGTTAACCCAAAAATGATAAATTTGTCAAGTTGTTCCAAACCTGAATGAGTTTCTTTTTTCTGTTGAACACAAAAGAAGATATTTTGAAGAATGTTAGTAACCAGACAGTTGATGGTAGCCATTGACTTTCATAGTGTTTTTTCTTCTTCTATGGAAGTCAATGGGGTCCATCAACTGTCTGGTTACTAACATTCTTCAAAATATCTTCTTTTGTGTTCAACAACTGAAAGAAACTCATAGGCTACAGGTCTGGTTTTCACGGTGCATTGTGGGACTTTATAGGAAGCGAACGCTTCAGTGCACTGGAAAGATTGAGACAGCTCCTAAAATGGCCGACTCCCTGATCAGTGCCCTGACTACTGAACTAGGAAACTGATTGAGACGCACCCTTAAAAAAGATTGTCAATTGTCCCTTAAAATTTCTGCATTTACACCATAAACAAACCGCTTTTTAAAGACCCACACTGTAATTTTCTGCATGTTTTAAAGGACATGAACGCAGTATACATGCCGAATGTGCATATTGAAAGCGGAGAGGTGAGTTTCGAGTAGCTTAACGGGCCTATAGAGGAAAATATGACATTTGAAGATATCATATACTGTATATGAACAAGACTTGGCCTGTTTTCTTTCAGATGTGCAGCTGTAAAGAGTTCATCGCTCAAGAGCTTCTGAAGACATTAGTTTCAGCAGAAATCACTGAACAAGACGGCGCTGTCGAATCTCGCACTGCCCTTAGACTCCTACAGCACAACATCAGATTTCTCCTTCAGAATTCGGTAAGCGAGATGTCTCTCTCTCTCTCTCTCTCTCTCTCTCTCTCTCTCTCTCTCTCTCTCTCTCTCTCTCTCTCATATATATGTGCCTTGAAAGTTGGCCCAATGATGTATTCAGGTATGTGTATTTTTCTTCCCTTTATGTTGTTTTGCAAGATCGGAGAACACTGTCTAAAAGACAAAGTCATGGTTCGCAAGATTAATTTGAGGACTAATCAAGAGTTGACGTTCATCCGTCGATGTTTCACATTTTTCCAGGACTGGATGTCCAAATGCATATAACCAGCAGTGACTTTTGATTCATTCGCTTTGACTTCTATTTAGATCATTGCATTAAATAGCTGTTTAATTGTCCATCTATTGCTTTTATACAGTAAATGGCTTAGCAGGACAACCTCAAAGTTGAAATCTAATATTGATAAGTGCTTTCGACCACGTTACTACGTGATTTCTTTAATAATGCTGCAATAAATAATAACGTGTGACCATAACTTGGCAAGCTTTCTCTTTGATGTACTTTTGGTGCACTATATTTATTTACACTCTTAAAAAGAAAGGTTTCAAAAAGGGAGTTTTGCTGCGATGCCATTAAAAAAAACATTTTAGCGATAACTTTCAGAGATCAGTTCTTAAAAGAATCTTTTTCCCCTTTTTTGTTTAGTGTAAAGAATGTTTTAATATGCTGAAGAACCGTTTTACTCTATAATGAATCTTTTGTGCGATGGATGTTTAAGGTTCTTTATGGAACCGTCGATGGCAATAAAAAAAAATTATTTTTAAGAGTGAAGTTAAGTTGGCAGTAGAAGGCAGTGTCCTTCAAACATCCATGGGCTGCCACTTCATTTTAACAGATGTGGTGGGGGAACAAATAGTTGAGTCAGTGAAATGAGGTTGGATGTGATTAGATTATGGAGTAATGAGTAAGTTACAGGATTATATCTTAAAAGCAGCAGAAATTAACATGATTAGTTTCTATTTCCTGTCTGGCTCTGTTTGCTCTATAAAACATGCTGGTGAAAACAGCTTTGGCCATCTTGCTTTTGTGAGACATTGTCGGTCATGATATATCTAACACAAAAAAAACTATATAAATGTTGTATTGGAAATAATACAGTTTGTCATGATTAAGTAATATAGTTATTCATGAGATTCCCATGAAAACAGCCCCTAAAGCTGTACTTGAAAGCATATACAGTGCTGGATAGATTACATACAAATTAAGTTACTGATTCCAAATTACATGACAAAAAATGTAGGTACCGGTAGTAAATAATCCATTACAATAAACATTTAAAGTAATCTAATCCAATTACTTTATATTATTTTTGACCTAACTTGTTTATCACTTTGATTTGAATAGGATAATCTTGTACCATATTAATATACAAATACAAAGAGAAAGAAAATCAATTCCATTCTTTGTTATCAACAACATAAAGTGCATTAAATATTACAGTTTTTCTCAATTGCTAAAACACTAAACCCTATTGTCTGAACCAAATGCTCAGTTGCCTGAACCCACTGATTGAATCAATCACTCTTTTGGCAAAACCATAAGCACTTTTCACCTGTTTAGACACAACTTGCCAACACATTTTCATTGTGATGCACCCGTGCTGCATAATGGTGAGCACAGGTGACAAAAGTCAAACACAATTAAAGCACAGTTGTCACCACTTGAACACAACAACTCAAAATTGATCACACTTGTGGCTAATGATGTGAGGGAACATATACAGTAAGCCAGTTCAGAGAGCACTGGTTTGTGAGGCCCTACAATGGATAGAAATCTGAGAGGATTCTCAGAGAGTTTTCACAGAGCCCTCCAGGTTAGAGAGTGGTTCAATATGAACCAAGGTTTTACAGTATTACTGTAATCTTTGCCTTCCACCATACTCCCCTTTCCTAAACCCCATTGAGGAATTCTTCTCCTCATGGCGGTGGAAGGTATATGAACGACAACCTTACACCAGGGTAAATCTCCTGCAAGCCATGGGACTTGCCTGTGGTGATTTAGGTGTGGAGGCATGGCAGGGTTTTTTTCCCCCCGTTGCCTGGCCAGACAAAATGTGGCCTGTGCTGTGGATGAAGTCCTGTGGCCTGACCCAGTACGGAGACATGATGCTGTGGCTGAGTAATGCACTTATTTGTATATTTTTGTACTTTATTTTTACATGGGCTTACTGTACACAAGTGGCAAACGCATAAGATTTCTGTTTGTTTTTACAAGTGCTACGTGTAAATGCACAAGATTTCTGTTTTGTCTTTTTGTACAAGTGCTAAATGCATTTGCAACATGCATTTAGCCTACAGTGAACAATAAACATTTATTTCTCCAGCTTCATGTCCTGAGCATTGTGTTTTCTATTTTTCTACGTAGTGTTTAGTGACTGTTCAGTAGTGTTTTTAATTTTGATTGACTCGGGGCACGATTTGACAACATAGTTCAGTTTTGAGCACAGATTGAACTGTTTTGAGGTGAAAGTTTGGTTTTGCAAGAAGAATCTGAGGTTTTGTGAATGTAGCTTGAAAATTGGGTTTTGTGTTCACAGTTTAGAGAAAAGGAGAGCAGCTTTCAAGAAATGTGTCTTAGCAATCGAGAAAAACTGTAAATTATGGGGTTCGTGGAGAAACTGCAGGGGGTTTGTGGGTTTAATGAAAAGCTATTAATTATTTAAATCATAAAAATCTAAAATTCAAATTAATAATTTAAAAATAAAACCTCAAAATAAATACTAAAAAATATTTTTAAAAAATGTTCACCTGCATGACTTCCGGGCACTAGAACAAAAGCAAAAGGAAACTGGATAGAAACAAACTAAAGGTCCATGAAAATGAAACTGAGACTAACATAATATATAGCCGTGTTTCCACCGCAGGAACTTTCCCCAGGAACTAGGGGTGGTACTCTGTGTGTTTCCACCGCAGGAACCAGGGTCTAAATTAAGTTCTGGTAAATATTTCCCCCTCCTGAAAGTCCCTGCTCGCGAGGTAATACTTTTTCAAAATTCAGGAACTTTCATGGGAGGAACTTGGGCGCTGAACATGCTGATTGGTTGAGTTCACGCCGCATTTTATTTCAACCACCATCTGTTCCGGTGCATGCAGAAACAGTTGTTTGCTATACGAATCAACAATTGAATTTAAAAAAATACGACCGATGGACCGACGACGAGGTTCAGGCCTTATGAAGCTTCAATTCAGAGGATGAAATCCAGCGGGAACTGTAAAGTAGCAGGCAGTCGTACGTCACCGGACTATTTTCCTAATCTTCACGGTATTTCAGATTGCGGTGGAAATGCTGACAGCAACAGGTCTGGTGGAAAAAATTCCAGGTAAAAAAAGTTCCTGGGACAAATTGTTTCGGGTAATTTCGACTCATGTTACATTACGCCCCTCCCGGAAGGCGCAACTTTGCGGCATAACAGAAAATATGAGGGAGGGAGGGAGCTTTGGAGGCCGACAAGGAGATGGCGAAGGGATTGTGAGAGCAGGCAGACGAGACCATGGAGGAGTAGATGGGACAGGTGGCCAGATTGTGCTGATCCAGGACGATAGCCCACGGTGAAATTGATCGAGGGAGGAGCCATGATGGTGACTTGGCAGGCGACAATCCTGGGGACGACCGTCGGATAGGTAGCCGTTAGGAGTGGAGCCTCTCGCGCAGATGTACAGACGAGGGAGCGATGGGACGCCAATGACGACCATCCCCAAGATGGAAGTGGGGATCCGGAGGGCTGAGGTTGAGCTGGAGCAACCGAGGGCAGAGCTGGCCGAAGCCGTAGGAGTGGAGGAGCAGCGAAGTCTGTAGCGAAGGCGTGGCGATGTCCGACCCACGTGGAGCCGACGGTCTGAGGGAACCCAGCGAGGCCGAATACCTGATGGTCCACGCTGGAGTCGAGGGAGGACGGAGTGCAGGTGGAGTCAGGACGACGGGTCGAGGTGGGACAGAGCACTCTGAGGACGGAGGCGGAGCCACGGGCTATTCACGGCGAGGAGGAATTGGCTCCCAGCAGGTTCAAGGTGTAACCACGCCACTGAGAGGAGGTAGAGGTAACAGGGGGGGCTTCTCAATACTCAAATTGATGCTTCCTCGTTTCCTCACTCCTCCGTCCTCCAGCCTGTGACCCGGAACCGATCGAATTTAGCCATCTTGAAGGACATCTCAATTCTCTAATTGCACAGCGAGGAACGAGGACTGAGTAAGCTTCCAGAGGAGCGATGAGCGAGGATCCACGGGTGTCTCTTATGAGGAAGTCTTTCTTGTCGAGAAACCTGAAGCACGTATGAATGCAGTTTAAATAAACCGTATATATCACACATATATCAACAGGGCATCTTGCTTTATCTTTATTATTTATTAATTTATTAAAGCTGCAGTCTGCCGTTTTTCCTCTTTGTCGCCATCTCTGTTCGAAATCTGCAATTGCAGTTATTCGTGGAATTATCAACTTTACGTAAGTTGTACTTCGACACGGCACAGCGCGGATGAACCCAATGTTTGAGGAGAGTGTGCGGCTGTCAGTCGCCGCGCCGGTGTGGATACTGTCTTTCAGAATTAGGGGTGGGCGATATCTCTATTTAAAATATATCGGGATATTTTTTAAACACGATATGGATTTTGACATATCATATTTCGATATATTGTTTATATTTAATAATTTTATCATGTGACCTACGACACGTTATCACAAGCGCAACAACTTAAAATATATGAACAACACGTTTAATTCATCTATCTGTAAATATCTTGATATTGATGCAACTTGCTTATTTTGTGGTAGTATTGTTGAAGAAACAGCTGCCCATTTATTTTGTGAATACATTTAGGGTTGATTTAAGTTGTTATATTTTATGTGACCCACACAGTTTTATTCTTAGGCTATAACGATATATTTTTTTATTAAGAAACCCCCAAATCATCATCTCTTGAATATGTTGTTAATTTCTTTATTTTTTACCTTATACCAAAAAAGTTTCTCCTTGAAGTTTTCCTCTTTTTCTTGATGAATTTACCTCTTGTTTCATCCCTCAGACTTATAACAACATTTTTTTTTAATGTATTATGAAGAACTATTTAAAGATATTTAGCCTTGTTATTGTTCTTTTTTCCTGTGTATAAATATCATATTATGATGTACACAAACCAATGATCTTTATGTTTTCTGTTTTGTCATCATGATTGTTCATTGTTAGATACAACTATGGTATCTTTCCATGATCTTGTATGTAATAATTTTATATTATATGAGCGACAGGTGCACTAACACTTCATCAGTAACTCGACAGCACAACCTAGAACAGTTTTCCTCTGCGTTTGTAATGTCTGCACAAAGGAGACGGGCCGCTGCTCGAAGATTCTCCTTTGGAGAAAACTCTTGATTTTATACTCGAAAAATGTAAGTATAACTCCTTAAATATGAATATTATCTCAGAATGAATTGCATTGTTCGCCCACCCCAAAACTTAAACAAAATAATAATATTAAATGCTGACCAATACTTATTGGTCAATACATATATTATTTTTTTATACAAAAAATTATATAATTTAATAAAACAAGCTAAATGTAATTTGTTTTGTCATATGACATACTTATGCATGATATTGATAAATGCAGTGAAACATCTCAATTGTTAGTCAAGCAATGAATTAATGCATACATTAATTAAATAATTATATTGTATATACTGACAACAATAAGAAACATGAATAAATGAGTAATAGAACAAATAAAAGTAACCATCACAATAAACAAATGCATATACAAGTCAACAACACATGAAACAAAGCTTTATTCAAACTACAAGCATGTATTTACAGGCGCTGAACCCCAAAACCCACTGCCATCTCAACACAGCGGTTCCCATTCTGCAGCTTTATTCTGATGAATTCACCAGAGGTGACTGTGCCTTCGTACCGGAGCTTGTTGCTGTGCTAGGCTTCACAATCTGAGGCAATGAGGGCAGGTGGAGTGATGGAGGGTCTCGTAAGGGCAGGTGGAGTGATGGAGCGTCTCATCCATGGCACCACTTCCAGGATTCAGCTCTGGGCTCCTCATCCTCAGTGCTCACACCAGTCTGCAGACTTCAGATCCTACAAAAATGCACAAACATTATACAAAAGCAGTCATTTTAACAGCACAATGTCATTTGATTTATGTATTAAAAATAACAAAAATGACCTTTATATTGGAGTAAAATCCCTAAAACCTTTTTTTCCCAACAAATGCTGCCATCATCTTTCCTTGCAGGTCCTGCTCCACCACTAAAGCTCTGCAGCAAATGTACAGAAATCAAGAATCAGAAAAGTGCTGTAATTTCTATGTTTCAAATTACAATAATTAAAATAAACTACAATTTAAGATGTAATAGATGTCATCCATTTCTGTAGTATACTCACTCAAAGCCTTTGATGACAGCATTCAGCATCATGAGCCTCTCTCCACCGGATACACACACGCACACACGTGTTCTGTCCCTGTAACATACAGACAAGATTCACATCAACGTTACCTCTGTGATTTATTAGCTCAATACTAGCCTACATGCTGGTTGTAGCTGATGTGTTAACTCACTTTTTATCCAACTTAAATGTTCCTCAATTTGTCAACAGTAATAAGGGACAAATAAAATATATAACATGTTCAGTTACTTTACGGATTTGATTTACCTTATTTATAGCACATTTGTCTAATATAAACAGTGTTGACAACAGTGAATTATCCTACATAATAGCACACATAACGTTACATCACTCAGATGTCTTATTCATGTTGGGATGTGCTCATCTGCAATACTTATACAATATTTTCCTTTCAGATGTAAATAGACATTTTAAATAAGCGTGTTTAAGATGTATATGATTATGTAAATCCACTTTAGAGACGTATAACGTTACGTGTGCTTACTGGAGCTCCCCTGTATACATAATAAAACATGTTTTTACAGCAAAATCACAACTGTACTATACTGTCTAACTCCTTCACACCTTCAACAGTTAAAACGTTTACTCTACAGTAGTTTAACACATATGATTTAAATACAAGGAACCGTGTTTACTCGCATTTGAAAACCCCCGCGTCGCTGATCTCCGTGATGTTTGATAATGCCGTATGCTCTCGCGTGGCCTCCAAGGATAGAGGAATATCCATCGGACGAGCACTCAAAAATCTGGGCTGAAGCAGTAAGCCATCCGGGAACTTCTCGCCTACTCTTTTATGAATACTGATGTTTCGAACGTACTGCTTCTGTCACGTACTGTTTTCTCCTGCTATATAGTAGGAAAGTAGGCATATTTCGAACACACTATTAGTATACGTACGTCCGAATCTCGCGAGAGTTAGTACGTCACCCAGGTAATTCTCGCCTACTCTTTTATGATTCGTACATACTTTTCGCTCGCCTACTCTTTTTCCCATACTATATAGTAGTAGGGAAGTATGCGGTTTCGAACGCAGTCAGAGATTATTCTTTTTGGAAGTCATCATCATCTTCATCAACCATAATTGACCAGACTCTTGGTCCATTCAGAAGGAACAGACATAACATGCAACATACACAAAAACGGATACATATACAAAGAGATAAAAAGATAAATAAATAAATAAAAACTACGGCATTTCTATAAAAGAATAAAAAACACTTATACCAGCCTTTCCATAGTGATGATTGGTATCGTATGGCACTAAACGTAGGATTTACTAGCAGCATAATGCTGTTCTGGGAGTCATTCAGGCGACAAATGAATTTGTAGATGAGTCTCCTCAGTAATGCCTGAAAGGTACTGACCCCTGCATTACAAAACAGGTCACTTGCACTAGAGCACCTGGGTTTTTTGAGCAGTATCCTCATACAGTCATTATAAGCAACCTTACGCTTCTGCATACTAGCCTTTTTAAATTTAGTCCATAAAGGAGCAGTATACAAAGGAGTGCAATATGCCTTAAACAGGCTAATTTTGACGTCATCCGTGCACCTGTGGAATTTTCTTACCAGCATGTTAATGACGTCAAAATTTGCCTGTTTGCCTGACTAAATTTTAAAAGGCTAGTTTGACCAACATAATAATTTTCCCCGGAAAATGTCATCTGAACAAGTAACATCCACTTTTGTTCTGGTTCTGACATTGCAGTAAACCGCGCTGATTAAATCTAAAAATCGCTTATCATATCACGTCAAACCGTGCAAATTATACTTTGTTCTCAAATTGTTCATGTTAACAACGTCAGCATTGCGTGACTACATGTAATGTCCTTCCGATAGTATCCTTGTTTTTGCATGGGTCCGGTTGCAGTCTCTTTTTTTCTGTAGCCACTGCGAAGTCCGAACGAAGTCTTTTGCATTTTACAGCGGGTGAATCTGTTGTCACTGGTGATTGTCGTTTGAACCTTTCTGGATCCGCCATCAAATTGATAAGTTTAATTATATCAAGTGCAGTGAGAAAAGGCTATAAATCTCCACCTCCAACATCCTCACACGCAATATAGCTTACACTAGCCGAGACTCCTTCTTTATGTGTACAGATGTGTGTGTACAGATGTGTGTGTACAGATGTGTGTGTACAGCTGTGACGTAATGACGCAAAGACATGCTCGAATCTCCCGCGGAAATCCACCAGTACCACTGGAATTAAAAATATTATTACAAGCTTACCGTTTTGAATCGAGCTACGGCAAGCAGAGAGTTTTGAACACTGGCTGGTTATGTATTTTCTCAAATATGTATTTTGGATAATTTTTAACCCCAAAAAAAGCTACGGACTGCAGCTTTAAATAACCAAACTTTAACAACATAAGGGCAGATCCTTTGAGCGCAGCTGATGACGCTTTATATTGATGCTCGAGTGATTAAGAATATTCCAATATACAAATAAACTTTCCTTCGATTCCTCCGTCCTCATTTTCTTTCCTTGCAGCCTTCCCTCGCATCCTACAGGGGGTGGAGCTGAGACACGAGGATAGCAAACGAGGAAAGTAAATGAGGATGCACAAATAAGAAATGTGACGTGTAAAGTGGGAGTAGAATTTATACGTGCGTCAAGTTTTTCGACAAGAAAGACTTGGGGACTGTGGGAGACACCTGTGCATCCTCGCTTATGACTCCTCTGGAAGCTTCCTCACTCCTCGTTCCTCGCTTCCTCGCGGTGCAATTAGGGAATTGAGATGTCCTACAAGATGGCTGAATTCAATCGGTTTTCGGTTCACGTGCTGCAGTACGGAGAAATGAGGAAGCATCAATTTGAGGATTGAGAAGCATCCACTGAGGGACCGATTGGGAACGATGATGACTGGGTGTCAGGATTGGCTTAGGACTGAGAAAGAGATTAGAGAGCAGCACAAAACCCAACTAAACACAAAGCGGGCGATGGTGGGCACTGTCCTTCCTTCCTCGGGCACAGACCCACACGTTGCGGTAGCCAGAAGCTTCCAGTCTGCGGGGGGCTCTGGCGTAGTGTCCGTCGACCGGCGTGGTGACGGGCTGGGCTCTGGGTCTGGCTGTGGCTGAGGTTTGGATCGGGGGTAGACACTCTCCAGACACCTGATGATGGCCTTCCTCCAGCTTAGTCCTTTGGTTTTTGGGAGCGTCGACAGAACTGCAGCGTGTAATTAATTCAGTTATGGCCACTCCGGGCCAAAGCTGCAAACTGTGCTCCAAAATCCATAGTTGGTCCGGTCTTCTGTCATGCACGGTTGCAGAGAACACACGATAAAGAAGAAAATCAGATTAAGAAAGTCTTTAATTATCCACATGAGCAAACTCGAATCAAGGCAGGCATAGAAACACAACACTAGCTTTAATGAGACCCAACTAAAGGGGAACACACATGAACCTGTATATAAATGAGAATGAGGTGCACACACCTGAACAGGAGGACAAATCAAATTAGTTACTATGACAACTAAAGACTGGCGGGCAAAAAATGGATAGAAACAAACTGAAGGTCCATGAAAATGAAACCAAGACAAAAATAACTGAATGTGTTTTACAAGTACCGGTATGCAATGTATAAAATATATAAAGGTATACAGTACCTGAAGCCTACACATGCAAAGTTCCTTATAAGGATCCAGAAACAAAAGCGCAGGCAGGTGAAGTGTGGTACGTGGGCAGGGAGTTATTTCGAGGTGGTTTGGGAAGCAAATCAGCTGGATCCATTGGGACTCGGATGGTTCCTAGCAGACACTACACAGCTCTGTTACACAAAAGAGAGACAGCGAGAGAGGAGGCAGCTCACTAACACTGATTTAACAAGCTTCAGCCAAGACAGATACCATACTTCGCTGCTCTGACTCCGCGTTTGGAGACATTGGCTGAGTGTGAAATAAAAAAACTTTAAAAAAAACTGTCTATATCGAGAAAAGAAGGCATCAGGGCATGCGATTTAAAGCCAGTTGATTGGGAGATTAAAAGCAGTGTCTGATTGACTGGATGAAAGAACTTCTATTCTGTGGAGAAATAAGCATTATTAATTTGAAAAAAATATATATTTATCTCAATGGTTCGCTTGTCATTAGATGTGATTTTGGGGTGCCTGAAACTGGTTTGAAACTAGATTTCTTAGGAAGAGCACTACCATTTAAAAGGCTGGTGTTGGGATGTTTTTAATGCTTTTGAAAGATGCTCATCAAGACTGCATTTTTTGAACAAGAAATAGTAGTACTGTGAAATATTATTACAATTTAAAATAACTTTTTTCTCTTTAATTATATTTTAAAATGTAGTTTATTCCTATGCAAATGTTAATTTTCAGCATCATTACTCCAGTCTTCAGTGTCACATGATCCTTCAGGAATCATGCTGATCTGGTGTAAACCTGGATCTCTCTGGTGTAAACCTGTCTCACGTGGCCAAACCTTCAGACTGACAGCAGAAGGTCTGGACTCTATCGCAGTCCTTAGTTGGCCAAGGACCGCCCAAGAAAATCACAGTTAGTTTTGTTCCGCGTCATGTTAGGGGTGTGAAAATGTAAAGTCGATGCCCCAACAATAACAGACCGGCGTACATTTAATAAATTATTCATTCAAGAATGTTGTGCACATTTACTGGAACAATGGAGCCGCGAACTTCACATACTTTTGAAAATCCAGTATTTAGTTGATCCTGGTAAGCGCTCATTGTCACAGTTGTAAACACGACAGCGTTTTTCTTCCACAAGGGGGTTTGGTGTCACAGCATTTGTTTCCAGGCGGGGCATTAAAGAAAGCGACACACACGTCTCCCGGACATCCTGTATTATTGAACCAACCAAATGACGACTTTGAAAATCCTGAAGTGTTTCCGGTTGAGTGTGCCATATGCATCAGACGTTCAGCCAACGGGCGTTCTGGACGGTGCTCAAGAAACATTGCTTATTATTATCAATGTTGACAACAGTTTTTCAAACGGTTACATTTTTCCAGAATTCTTAATGAATAGAACGTTCAAAAGAACAGCATTTGAAATCGATTTTTTTGTAACATTATGAATGTCACATTTGATCAATTTAATGTTTCCTTCTTGGATAACCCAACACACACAAAGATTTAAGTCTGGCCCATTGTTGTTTGACCCTTTTCACTAATGCCTTCCTCTCTATAAATAAAATATAGAAAATCAGGCAAAAAAATTTTTGGGTATCTCATGTAAAACATTGAAAGTAGATCCAGAAGATAATTTTGTTTATTTCTCACAAGAATTCTCAAGGAGACATCATGGCAACATTAGGAATGAAAACCCCACCTTACAGTAAAAGTACTGGATTATTTTGACTCTAGTTTTACAGTTTAGTTTCATGATTTGACTCAAAGAACACTATTTATACATTATTAGAATGTAAACTTGACCAACAGTTTTGTAGAGTTTGATCTTTCCTCTTTCAATCAGTACTTCCAAGGCTGGAAATAGTCACGGGTAGTCAAATAGTCAAAAAGCCACGGGGCTTTATGATATGAAAATGGCCACCAACCCGACTGACTTGCCTTAAAGGGGCTTTAACATTGCAGTAGTTTCATTCCATTACTCCATTTTGCATAAAGCAGCATGAGGTGCTACATACTAGCTAGGGATCAAAGACCAAAACTTCAGTGAGTTCAGGAGATGAGAGGAGATGTCAGTGACCCGAGTGAGACTTCTGCCAGTCCCCCAAAGTTATTATTTTTCGTCTGACTAGAATCTCAGATAAATGGATGGTACTTAAAAAAAAAAACTCCTTCAAGGCTTTGACTCAATGACCAAAGACTTAGTTATTTAAAGCTGAGGTTTTACGATCAAAGAGACTTGTTTATTTGGCCTTTTATCACTTACTTTTTGGACCACTAAAGTATTTGAGAACTTGTTTCAATATAGATCAAACATTTGAAGACTCCTACGATAGTAGCGCGAACGTGTTAAACTTAATCACGTAACTCATTCCCCACCGTTTGTGCTATACAGACAGAAATTACACAGCTTGTTGAGGACCGATTTTGGACTATAAATGGTCAAAACAATTTTTCAAAACAAGAGATCTATAATTTTTTTACATTGAAGGAGCATCCTGGGCTCTTTGACTTGGGTTGCGCATTTTCTTTAGGACAAGTTTACATTCTAATAATGTATTTCAAATCAAGAATACCATTATAAATAGTATTCTACCAGTTAGCAACCACCTAACCCAACAACTTCCTGGCAACCTTACCTAACCCAGGCTCATTGGAAAAGACTGAAATAGCATTTCCTTGTGAAACATACTCCAATAATCTTAGTTATATAGAACATAGAACAATGATGCAGAACTGACAAGCTTGAAGCTCTGAAAGCTTTAAGTTTGAAGGTGTTAAAACATCAAAACGATGGTGATTGCATTTAAAAAAAAAAGTTAATTGTTACAGTTGTCCTAAAGGAAATGCGCAACTAGTCGAAACTGTTGTCTGAGCTAAACAACAACATGCCATAGCTGCCGTAGCATAGATATTGCAGTACATACATTGAAAATAATCCAGATTCCTTAATTTCTCCAATATGAAATATCATCTACTACATCTCAGCATGTAGACCTACACCACATAAAATGTATGTTTGCCTTTGTACTTTCTAATAAAAAATTATAATAAAAAAAACTTTTCTTTTAATTAAAGGTACACTGTGTAGGAATTCCTTTTTTGTCAAACAGCGACCCCTAGGCCGTGTGTCCACCAAAGCGTTTTTTCACGCAGCTGGCGTAAAATTCCAATTGTTTTCAATGGGAGCGCCGCGTTTTTTAAACGCCATGAGCGTAACGAGGCGCTGAGCGTGTATTTAACGCTCATGCGCTGAGCGCCCGGCGTTTTTTACTGGTCGCCGAGAGTTGAAAAATGTTCAACTTTGGGCAAAACGCTGCGCTCATCACTGTCACTTTTTACACAGCCATCCAATCACAGTGGCGGAGGGGCGGGGCTAACACCACACCGATCAACTGTCACAACATTGTTTCTGTACAAAGACATCAACCAGCAGAGCTAACCGAACAAAATGGATGCAAAATACATTTTTAGTATGAAAAAAATTATCTGCGAAATCAGTTACAAGTAAACTGTGCTGCGGATATTCTGTATCATAGCAACGAATCGTCTCAACTGAAAAAACGCAGCACTGCCAAAACGCTCTCAAGCGCCCATTGCTAGGCGTTTTCAGCAGAGCGTCTAGCGTTTTTAGCCGGCTAAAAACGCTTTGGTGGACACACGGCCCTAGAGTCGCTGTGGAGTACTTGTACTGTCGTAAATAATGAGTGGAAATAAGGTGTGGCCCTTTTAAGAGCTGCACGCGCCAGGTTATTTCTGTTTGATGCTCATTCTTATCCTATTTTAAGTGAAAGCCTGACCAAGTGAGACTCTTGTCCGGTTTTCTCACGCGGTCAGTTTCTCGTTTTCTTTTCCTTGACTCTTCCAAGCCTGAGGTCACGTGACGGTCGTAAAGCGATACGTTCTCCAGGCATTACATGACCTGGCCAAAGACGGTGCGTCTTCTCCAAACTTACATAGGCGGTATTTTAAGAGGGCAGCCCCGCTCGGAGCATTGATGGTGTCAAGCGCTGTATATTGGCCTGAGGAATCATTTAAAATAACTCATATGCGTCAACTCTTTTGGCCAAAAGTTACACGGTGTGCCTTTAATATTCGATTAATATAATATTAAAGATTACTTCAAAGATGTACATGTTCCACATGTTAATGCTGGCCCAAAGAAAATTGAAAGTTCTTTATGTAAGACCAAGCTGCAGCTAGAAAGGTGACTGTTTCACTTGTTATCAGAATGATTGTCATCTATTTTTTCCTCATTCAGGTTACAGATATATTGGAAAGAAAGCCCAACAAAAACTGCCGAAAAATCATTCAAAAATTATTTGTAATCAGCAAGAAGGAAAGGGCGAATGAAAAAGGTCAGTAGTGAAAGTAGAAATCTCATTACAGTTATATTGCTTATATGACCCTATATTCAATGTGCACTCTGCGCTTGAATTCCTGCCAAATGCTCTTTGCCGCCAGATGATATTTGTTGTCACATGATCCAGGGCTATTTTTAACCACGTTCAAATGCATAGAGAACATAAAGCAACCTCTATTTTGCAGACACAGCCTATAAGGGTACGGATAGACATTGCATTTCCTATAGACAATCTGTTGAAACTAAACAAAAGGCTTTTCTAAAAAAATAAAAAGGCACTTGATTTACTCCATTATCATGATGATTTATGTAAATCATCAAAGTGTTTGCTTTCAATTTTCATCATTCCCAATTTCCCTTGAAATGTTACATCTTCTCAAGGAAAAACCCAGCCAATTATCATCTGAAAATGCTCTGTGAAGCGAGAGATTAAACATAATGCTCAATCTCTGAACAAAATTAATTCGGTTGGTGGCTGAGCAGTATTAGGTGGCCAAGTGGTGGAAAAAAAAAATCATTATATTTCCAAATAAAATATGCCTGGACCACGTTGGACCAACTGACCGGCTGTTAAAAGTGTGAACGGGTGTAAATTGGATTGCCGGAAATGTCAGTCAAAACATCAAAGTTGAAACGGCTGATGATTAAACGCCAAGGTCACTTGTTTGCCAGAAAGCCTTAAGTCAAACGGCGGCCCGGTTGCTGTTTGAAATGCGGGCCCTTTCGCCTATCCAATTTAGCACACATTTAAATGGTAGAAAGTAGTTTGATTAATTTGCTCTACCACCTTGTGCGCCTTTGGCCTGCTAATGGACCTGTCTGCATCGCTTTGCTTTTCTAATGACACATCATTCTCAGAAAAAGTATCTGCCTTTAAAAAAAAGCCTTTTCTTTGTGGGCTGCCAGAAAAGTTGTAGCTTGTCACTCCCTTTCTCTCATTGCTGATAATCACTACTGACAACTACATGCCAGTGTGCAGGATATCACCAGGCAGCAGTTTAATTACGGCACCAAGGTCATAATGGAGTCCAATTATTACCATCCTGAGGACAAATTAAATGAACTTAGTGTCATTAGGGACACTCATTACTTCGGCAAATGTCTGCTTTTGCCTCCTCATGGTTCCCAGACTGATTAGAGAGCAAGGCCTGTCTGACAGGGAAAGTCATTTGAAGTTGCTCTTCAGTGCAAATACCGTATCTAATCTTCTTTTTGTTAGATCATGCTCATTTGTGTGCCATGCATGTGTTAGCCACACATCAATATAATTTTATTTTTTGGCTTTAGTGGCCAAGTCAATATGATAGACAGTGATGATATTCATCAACATGAATATCATCATTGTCCATCATATTGACTTGAGTCTGTGTAGTGAGTGGTTTCTAGTGTGATGCTTGACATTGACACATATTCATGAGGTTCTTTAGGGGTTCGCTCTATGATATAAATGTATTTCTACATGTTGGTATTTGATTACCAACATGTAGACTTGATTCACATATTAATAAGCAGCTTGGTTATTATGTTAATAATAATAATAATAATAATTCGTTACATTTATATAGCGCTTTTTCTGGGACCTCAAAGCGCTTCACATATGGTAGGGGGGAATCTCCTCAACCACCACCAATGTGCAGCTCCACCTGGATGATGCGACGGCAGCCATATTGCGCCAGAACGCCCACCACACACCAGCTTACTGGTGGAGAGGAGACAGAGTGATGAAGCCAATTAGTATATAGGGATGATTAGGAGGCCATGATGGACAGAGGCCAAGGGGCAAATTTGGCCAGGATGCCGGGGTTACACCCCTACTCTTTTTCGAAGGACATCATGGGATTTTTAATGACCACAGAGAGTCAGGACCTCGGTTTAACGTCTCATCTGAAGGACGGTGCTCTTTAACAGTATAGTGTCCCTGTCACTACACTGGGGCGTTAGGACACACCCAGACCACAGGGTGAGCGGCCCCTGCTGGCCTCACTAACACCTCTTCCAGCAGCAACCTGGTGTTCTCAGAAGGTCTCCCATCCAGGTACTAACAGGCTCAGCCCTGCTTAGCTTCAGTGGGCAACCAGTCTTGGGCTACAGGGTGATATGGCTGCTAGCACATGTTAGGGTGTTCTGTGCAGTTTCTAGGTTGGTTACTGGACTTAGTGAAAAGAGCTATGGAATTTGTTAGCCTTTTTATTGTATACAATTTTGTTCAGTCTCTCACTAGTTTCTGTATAACGTTAGTGTGTGTGTGTGTATATACAGTATAATACACACACAGTAAATACACTCTTGCCGGCCACTTTATAAGGTACACCTTGCTAATACTGGGTTTGACCCCCTCTTGCCTTCAGAACAGATGATACACTGTGGTCATAAAGGGATGGACATGGTCAGCAACAATACTCAGGTCGGCCGTGGCGTTTAAATTATGCTCAATTGGCACAAAGTGTGTCAAGAAAATATCCCACACACCATTACAGCACCAGAAGCCTGAACCGCTGATACAAGGCAGGATGGATCCATGCTTTTATGTTTTTTATGCCAAATTCTGCCCTTAAAATCTAAATATTGCAGCAGAAATCAAGACTCATCAGGCCAGGCAACATTTTCTATTGTCCAATTTTGGTGTGTCGGCTTGTGTGAATTGCAGCCTAATTTTTCTGTTCTTAGCTGACAGGAGTGTCACCGGTGTGTCTTCTGCTGTTGTAGCCCTTCTGCTTCCAGATGCTCTTCTGTAGACCTCGGTTGTAACGAGAAGTTATTTAAGCTACTTTTGCCTTTCTATCAGCTCAAACCAGCCTGGTCATTCTCCTCTGACCTCTGACATCAACAAGGCATTTTGCACACAGAACTGCCGCACGCTGGATATTTTCTCTTTTTCGAACTATGGGTTTACCTCTGTAAACTCTAAAGATGGTTGTGTGTGAAAATGTCAGTAGATCAGCAGTTTCTGAGAAACTCAGACCAGCATATCTGGCATTAACAACCATGCCATGTACAAAGTCACTCAAATCACCTTTCTTCCCCATTCTGATGCTCAGTTTGAACTTCAGCAGATTGTCTTGACCATGTCTACATGCTTAAATGCATTGCTTTTCTGCCATGTGATTGGCTAATTAGATATTTGAGTTAACAACCAGTTGAACAGGTGTGGGCCTACCTTACAAAGTGTCCGGTGAGTGTATATATAAAAAGTGAAAGTAAAGACATTTTATAATGGTAAAAAAAAAAAAAAATTCTAAAGAGAAATTTTTATTTAAAGCAGTGAAAACGTCTAGGTTACGTATGTAACGTATGTAACCCCGGCTCCCTGATAAGGGAAACGAGACGCTGCATCATGGAGTTGACACAATGGGGACAGCATCAGCATGACCGGTGTCTGAAGCACATGTAAACACATTCAAATAAACCAATGGCGGGGTGCAGTCCATGATGTCATAACTGAAGCGCCCATCAGTACAAGGACGACCGAAATACACGTCATCAACACTTTTGCCAGAAGGAGATGTGCAGGCAAGCCCTAGGCATGGCAACAAGACATGCGTCATGGAGTTGGCACTATGGAGAACCAATACCCACTACGCAATGCTAAGGGAATGCCTGCCTAAGGAATCTAAGCTATGAATATGCACAAATACAATGGGCATTTCATAAATTGACTCCACGGATTACGAATCAGAGTGCATAAACCCCAAGGGCACATCCAAAATGACTATACTTTATAGTGGCGCCACTCCATAAGCCAACATTTTCCAATAGTAGGAGAAGATACACAAGCTCCTATGCTTTTATAGTAAGGGAAGTCCCAGCCTTTAAAACCTTATTCCCTTACTACAGCCGTCAATCTTATAAGGCCCCAAGAGCAGAGCTCTTAGAAAATATGGCTCAGCTATGTCAGCACCTCGCCGAAGCCCTTAGGAAGTAGCCTACCAAAGGGGCAATATAAACTATGACCTTCGATATTACCACTACTTCCAGGAGGAGAATGCAACCCTTATCTTCTTCAGAAAGGAAGCAAATATGGGAACGCCATAATATTATTGCCAAAGACTCTAACCATTGAAACTCAACCCCTAGGGAAACCGCAGGGGAGCTTCTACTTAAATACCTAGAGCAATTAAGAAAGAGTGCTCAAGCAGGTGCTTCTCCAGGATCCATAAAAGACTCCATTCACTCGTCAAAGTTATAGACTGCAAAATAACAAGGAGGAATACCACCAGGCAACCATCCACAGGGGAGCGTACAAGAGCATGCAACCTTCCGACAGCCCTGCGGTGTGAAATTCATGATGTGCAGGGCCCCACAGGCCTGTCTTGCCAGGACTTATTTGACAACATCCACCTCTACTCTGCCCATCTGCGACCCCGCAATCGAAGCTGCCGTGTTGCTTCAGCAGACACGCGGCCTAAAGGGAGCTCCCTCGTCACGACTCAACACAGTGAGCACGTGCAGCTCTCTTAAAGGGATAGTTCAATCATAAATGAAAAGTCTGTCATTATTAACTCACCCTCATGTAGTTCCAAACCCATAAGTCGTTCGTTCATCTTCAGAACACAAATCAACTTCTTTTTGATGAAAACTGAGAGCTTTTTGTCCCTCCATTGACAGCTACGCAACTACCATTTTGACGCTTCAAAAAGTTCGTAAAGAGATCGTAAAACTAATCCATATGAATTGAACGGTTTAGTCCAAATTTTCTGAAGAGATACAATCGCATTTTATGGTGAACAGATTCCATTTAGCTGAACAAACACTAGATATTTATCCTTCGGGAGACAATCAAACAATAACAGAGCTTTTTACCGTAAATGCATCCTAATGAACACATCCAGCTCCCTTGGGAGTCAAACGGGCTCCAACAGAGTGTTATCTTACACGCACATACAAACAAGCGGTTCCTGAAGACAAAAAAGCTGATGACGTGTATTACACGCACTCTTTTATCCTCGCGGACGCTCCACGTGTGACGTCATGGACTGCTGTCTGCCAATGATTTATTGGTGCGTGTTAACACATGACCAGGCAACTCCAGCCCATAGTATCAACTCCATGACTGCTTCGAAAAGGAACTGTTTTCAACACTGATAACAATAAGAACCATTATTAATAATTGGGCACCAAATCAGCATATTAGAATTATTTCTGAAGGATCATCCCAGACAGCAAGAAGACTGAAGTCTGGAGTAATGATGCTGAAATTTCAGCTTTGCCGTCACTGGAATAAATTACATTTTAAAATATAATAAAATGGAACTGCTATAACAAAAAATGTAACAAAGAAACATAATATGCCAGATAACGAGACATAATAACCCACTATTCTTTAGAAAGATTTCCATTACACGAGAGTAGATGTTAAAACTTCATGCTGATTTGTATTCGGCTTTCGCCAAGATATGCAAAACTAAGATGTAGCTTTACAGTAAACTATGCTTCTCCATCCATTTACGCTTCTTTCCATATGGTGGTGTGACTCCCCTTCTGTCCGGCGTTAACGGCTGCAGTGTACTTGACGCGTCAGCACACACGACGGCTGCAACTACAGGACCAGCTAGACGGTGGGCCGAACGCTGATATCTGCTTTAGTTTTTTAAATGATAGATCCTCGAGGATAGAGTAGCTGTTTTTTTCACATAAACTAAATATTTTTTTTCTGAACACGTATCCGTTTGTTGGCAATGTCAAGTCGATCATATTTAAAAAAAAACTAAATTTACGTTTAATAAACGGATTAGGCAAACACGAGGGAGTACTATACATCTAACCAATCAAAAACTAATTCTATCGTCACGTGACTAACGTCTGCCAATAGTATTTGTTCAAAATATAGTGCCATTACCACGAATGTAACGTAGCACATTGCGTTCTCCGTGAGTTCACACCATAAAATCTTCTCTAACGAAATCTATACACAATCAAACATTTTCCAGCAGGAATCCTATCCGAAGTCGAGAAACATTAACAGCGGCATCCAAGATTCCAGGTGTAATGGCTCAGGTAAATACTGCTGTTTATACCCGTCTTATAACGTTAGCTAATGTTAGCTCAGTGCATGAACTCTGTAAACCGTTAACATAATACGTTATTCCGGATTATGTTTGTATTTACAGGTAACGTTACACTTGTTAGGAATGACACACAGATCACAGAGAAGAAAACCTAAACAGAGTTATTCTATCAGGCTTTAGCGCCTATATAAAAGACGATTACTAGACAGAGTAATCTCTCTAATCAAAGACTCTGCTTATTACACACACACTCTGCTTATTACACACACACTGCTTATTACACACACACACTCTGCTTATAACACACACACACTGCTTATTACACACACACTGCTTATTACACACACATACTCTGCTTATAACACACACACACACTGCTTATTACACACACTCTGCTTATTACACACACACTCTGCTTATTACACACACACTCAGCTTATTACACACACACTCTGCTTATTACACACACAGGGACATGCACAAACATGCCAAATATTTAAAATAAAAGGATTACAATGTAAAAGATTATTGTGTGCATAAAGATATGGTGGAATCCAGTCTATCTATAGTAACGTTCAGGGACGTGCACAGACATTTTGAGGGGCAGGGGCTCAAGTAAAAAAAAAGGCACTTCTCATAATTACGTTTTTTTTTTTTTTTTTTTTTTTTAAACAAAACAAAAACTATATATATATATTATTATATGATATATATAATTATATTAAAAAAAATTATTAAAAAAGTTCATTAACGTTATCTTCCTCAAACGCAATTGTTTCATTTTCAAAAGATGTCTACAAAATAATCAGTTCACACAGAAACCATGGTCTCCTTAGTATTCATAGGTTTATAGAGCAGCAAAGGAAACCATGCCAAAATGTGCATGTTTTCTATGCTACTAGTTTCAATCAAGTATATATTTGATACACCTGATGGTGACATGGACTTAGTTTCACATTTGAGGGAGGACTGTATCATCATCATCATCATCATCATAATCATCATCAAATAAAACCTTCAAAATCCACATTTAGATGGAGTTTGTTTTAAACCTACTATCCGCCATCTGTTTGCATTTGTAGATTTCTTCTAAATTCACCAATTTAGATTTCTACATTTCAGGGGGAAAGACTCTTTATGTATGTAAGTCATTAACTTTAATAATAAGAATTTTAGGGCATAAAAAGTCATAAAAACGTCCGGATTTTCCATACAAGGTCATAAATTACATTTAGCCACGTCTTAAATTGATATGCTCATTCATTCATTATCGCGATATACTTTTTCTCGATAAAACGATATCAAGTTCGAGTCAATATCGTCAATACTCGATATCAATATCGAGTTTGATAAATGTTCGATAATGTTTATGTGCCAAAAGCGGAACCAAACTCATTTGAAGCGCGCGCGCCTCACGGACTGTTTATCCGCTCGGCTCAAAGTCCAAACGGCAGCGCAGCGCGAGCTCACTGGAGCAGACGCGTTCACTCTGATCGGCGCTTCAGAGAGGGAGCGCTTCAGAACTCCTGACCTGATATTTAGATACACTATTCAATAAATATATTTGTTTGACAGGAAAGCTGTGCGCAAACCGGAATATATGTTATTTTTAAAAAATAAAAAAGCACCCCAGAAAAAAGGGCACTTTCTCTCCAGGAATAAAAAGGGCAGGTGCTCAAGCCCCCTTTGATGTCTATGTGTGCACGTGCCTGGTAACGTTAGGTTGTGTGTAGTTGATGTAATCGGATGTAGCTAGCTAATAACGTTACATGTTATCTCTTCCATGACTAGCTATTAGGTGATGTAGCTAGTAGATGTGAACTTATAAATGTTATCTTTTCCACTTTAATCGCTGTCTAGAAAAGATAAGGGAAAACAGAAAAATGTGATGACTGCATGGATTTTAGCAGTAATGCTCCAACTTGTTAGCAGACAACACTTGAGATTTTCCATTTGTTTAGTGTATTAATTACTCATGACATAAATTTTCTAAAAATTTCAACCTTATTTTCAGTTTCAGCAACTACAAGCTGATACCAAGTTGGATAACCACTTCAAGTTACTGCTGAGCCCTAATGGTATGCTTTTATTATTCATATTGACACGAGGTGTGATTACTGTATGCATTTTAATCAGGGCTCATCTAGTTACACTTTTTTTTTTTTTTTTTTTTTTTGTGCCTCATAAATGTAAATCCTCATTTATTAGACCGTGAACCAATAATTTTACTACACTGTTTACAACTCTGCTAATCTGCTTCCCCAGGTAATCCCAGATCCTCAGCCCTGCTGTGAGACATCTTCTTGACCAGGGCTGCGTTCAGCCCGACAAAACGTTGCACAAAGTTTTTTAAACAGAAACGGTGATGCGTTGAACACACTGTTCTGATGACGCAAGAGTTGCAACTATGGCAGCTGAGAAGGCTGAAGAATTTTCGGAGCCTGATGAAGTCGGTATAAATATGTGTTTAATACTACAAAATATGCCCGAATTTACAGTTACTGCACTTGCTGCCCAGAACACAAGAGAACATCCCAATCGAGTGAAGGGATTTGTGGAAACTGAAATGGAAGCACACATCTTACCCAATTCAGACTAAAACACATCTATTAGCCTCACATACTGACTTTATTTGTAGTTCATACTGTTTTAATACCCTGTATTTTCTTTCTCATTTTTAGGAAAAGCACTTAATTTATTTCTATACCAAATGTCATACACTTGCAATGAAGCTAAAAATATAAACAACTACATCATTATGTTGATATCCTATATTTTTACATTAAAACTTACGACAAACATGTCTTCTAATATCCTCCGATTTATACCGAGCTGCATCGAACACATTTGTAAATTACTTTCCTTGAACACATTTTGTAAGTTCACTTTAATACCGCGTGCTTTATATACATGTTGCTGCTGATTGGACTGCAGTTCTGACACACCCACCAAACAACCGTTGCACACCGGTGCACGCCGTTTCCAGGAAACATGACGTTCAACCCGGAAACCGTAGCAAAACGATGCGCACCGTTTTGAACTTGAACGTGCCCCTGATCGGACTAAGCCCTGACACATCTATTCTGCTGAAACAATGAAAATGCCCTTTGTTTTTCACGGTTCATCATAAAACCCTTTTACTGTTTTGCTCATCTGATTGGCCACATCTGGAATCTGGCCTTCTGTGATTTCATATTTTTCCCAACTTTTTGGGTGATTTGGCTTTCTTTTGTATTTAAATTCACCCACTCTAAAGAACATTGTACAAACTTGATCAAACTTGTTAGTGAAAAAGGTATGATGTTTGTGAAAATATATGATCAAACCAGAATTGTCAACAAATTTTATTTGACTACATATAATGACTTAATATCGTACATAAAAGAAGCGTATACTCTATCGATGGAGATCGATCAACAACAAGAAAAACGTGCTCGGCCCACCATCTAAGCACGACAACCGTCTGGATTGAGCCGAGTAGGGGACATCTCAAGGGTCTTCAAGTGGGCACCTTCCGTCCTCAGTGTTTCGTCGACTAGCCCACGACACCTCAAGAGGGCTCGACAGTGACTCTGGCGTCCCAGAGTCACCCCCCTCCGTCCCCCACTCAACTCAGCCCAGCTTACTGACCTCTACATCCCTCCTGCTGCTGAGACCTAACCACAATCTCACAATCTCTCCGCAACCCAACCATACGCGCCAACCCGTTTGACCAAGGCTGTCGAGCCCCACCGGTGCGTTAATGCAGTTTCAGTGGCAACGGTTCCGTATGGCATACCACATACCGCAAAACACAATATCTGCCCAACCACCCGTCATTCACGCAATATACACAGGAACGTATACAAGTAAACCAACAGGCTCTTCAAGTTTTCAAGAATTCTACGAACCCGTAGCGTGGCGGCCTGTACACAGCCAGCTAAAATCTTTCCGTCTCAACCACAGCCAGTTGCTGCTCCTTTCTGCTGCTTCAGATAAGTTCTTTACTGTGCGACGCAACTCTTGGCCGCTGAATCCGACGTCTCTGAGGAACCGGGTTGTAGAGTGTGCCACAAATCCTCGACAACCCACTTCCACTGGATAAACCTGGACTCTCCATCCTCGCTGTTCTGCTTCAGTGGCCAGATGAGCATACCGCAGTTTCTTCCTCTCATATGCCTCATCTACCGCATCCTCCCATGGCACTGTTAACTCTATCAGTTGAACAATATCTGTTCGTAGGTTAGTGGTGGAAATCTCAGGTGGAAAAATAAGCCGTTGAACAAGATCAGCCAGCATCTTCCAGTCCCTAGCAGCTTGCAGTTGTCCTGGGCGAGAATTGGTGTTAACCCCTTTTCTTGGTGGTTGCTCGCCGGGGCGGAGGAATATTGTCTTCTGCGTGTAATGTTTTGCTATAACAGGCGGCAACTTATTGGTCATACTACGCTTGCCTTCCAATGCTAAAGCCAAACATCGCAGTACTTGGTCATGGCGCCAAGTAAACCGACCTTGGCTAAGAGCCACCTTACATCCTGTCAAAATGTGCCTTAATGTGGCAGATGATGAACACAAATGACAAGAGGGATCCTCTCCTACCCAGAGGTTTAGGTTCTGTGGTGATGGGAGAACATCATATGTTGACCTGATAAGGACACTTATCCTACTCTCTTCCATTGACCAAAGGTCTTGCCAGCCCATTTTGCGTTGCTCCACACTCTCCCATCTCATCCACTCTCCCTGCTTGGCCTGGGAAATGGCCTTTATACACCTCATCCTCTCCTCCTGCTTTTGTACCTCGTTGACTACCAGCTTCCTCCTTGAGCTGGGCCTGCCTTGTGCCATTTTGGAGGAGCTAAACTGAGCCCAAAACCCCCTCTTTCATGCTGTACCTGTCCCACGATATCCCCAATTTGAAGGTCAGCCTTTGCCTCTACTACAGATTTCTTTGCTGACCACTTTCTACCAGTTTTTAACACAGGGGCTGCCTCCCTTACACATTTGTCGCGTGACTCTACTAAGGTCATTTCCAGTCTGACCTTGGCACACTTAAACTCCTCGGTTAAAGCAGAGACTGGCAGCTGCAATATTCCTTTACTATAAAGTCCCACTCTGCTGAGGCAGCGTGGAACTCCCAACCATTTCCTGATGTATGAATTCATCAACGCTTCCAGCTTATCCACTGTTGTCAAAGAAACGTCGTACACGGTCAGTGGCCACAGCAACCTCAGCAGTAGACCAAACTGAAAGCACACATTGCTGATGCATTGCCTGATTTGATCATCATTTTCAAATAGCCAGGAGAGGCAAGATGACTTCGTATGACTTCATTTCGTGTGTGTGAATAGTCAATCAACACACTTGTCTGATCCGTTTACTGGTGTATGAGGCACACTGAACACACAGGATGCAGACCATTCCTGACACTGTGCTCTTGAAATCCATCCAGGATCGAAATGATGTCAAAAATATAATCGATAGAAGTGCTTAACAAGACCTTCTCAAGGTTAACTGAAGCATCACTTTCCAGGTATTGAGGTGACACTGAGCGGCCCTCTTGAGAAACCTATCTTTTTTAGATAACACATTATAGTTTGCACATCACAACTATATTATTTGACTTGGGCATCATATTCAGACAACAAAGGAATATAAATGGAGTGATCTAGTTTAATTTAGCATGTGTGAATAGGAATGTTTTCACTCACATACTGTACCAGTCTCATCTATTTCCTGCCATATGTGGCGACCTGATAAAAATAAATGCTGTTCTTTCAGGATCAAATAATCCTGAAAACAATAATTCATGGTTTCAACAAAAATATTAAGCAGCACGTTTTCAACATTTGATAATAAGCAAAGTCTCTTGAGCAGCAAATTATAATTTTTTCTAAAGGATCATGTGACACTGAAGACTGGAGTAATGATGCTGAAAATGCAGCTTTGCCCTCACAGAATAAATTAGTTTTTAAAATATATTCGAGTAAAAAAAGGCTATTTATTTTATTGTATTTGTATATTATTTCACAATATTACTGTTTTTACAGTATTTTCATTTAAATAAATGCTGTCGTTGGTGAGCAGATGCAAATACATTTACCTAAAGGATTATTAGGAACACCATACTAATACTGTGTTTGACCCCCTTTCGCCTTCAGAACTGCCTTAATTCTAAGTGGCATTGATTCAACAAGGTGCTGAAAGCATTCTTTAGAAATGTTGGCCCAGATTGATAGGATAGCATCTTGCAGTTGATGGAGATTTGTGGGATGCACATCCAGGGCACGAACCTCCCGTTCCACTACATCCCAAAGATGCTCTATTGGGTTGAGGTCTGGTGACTGTGGGGGCCATTTTAGTACAGTGAACTCATTGTCATGTTCAAGAAACCAATTTGAAATGATTCGAGCTTTGTGACATGGAGCATTATCCTGCTGGAAGTAGCCATCAGAGGATGGGTACATGGTGGCCATAAAGGGATGGACATGGTCAGAAACAATGCTCAGGTAGGCCGTGGCAATTTAAACGATGCCCAATTGGCACTAAGGGGCCTAAAGTGTGCCAAGAAAACATCCCCCACACCATTACACCACCACCACCAGCCTGCACAGTGGTAACAAGGCATGATGGATCCATGTTCTCATTCTGTTTACGCCAAATTCTGACTCTACCATCTGAATGTCTCAACAGAAAACGAGACTCATCAGACCAGGCAACATTTTTCCATTCTTCAACTGTCCAATTTTGGTGAGCTCTTGCTAATTGGAGCCTTTTTTTCCTATTTGTAGTGGAGATGAGTGGTACCCGGTGGGGTCTTCTGCTGTTGTAGCCCATCCGCCTCAAGGTTGTGCGTGTTGTGGCTTCACAAATGCTTTGCTGCATACCTCGGTTGTAACGAGTGGTTATTTCAGTCAAAGTTGCTCTTCTATCAGCTGGAATCAGTCGGCCCATTCTCCTCGGACCTCTGCCATCAACAAGGCATTTTCGACCACAGGACTGCCGCATACTGGATGTTTTTCCTTTTTCACACCATTCTTTGTAAACCCTAGAAATGGTTGTGCGTGAAAATCCCAGTAACTGAGCAGATTGTGAAATACTCAGACCGGCCCGTCTGGCACCAACAACCATGCCAACAAATATTCAGTTTGGAGTTCAGGAGATTGTCTTGACCAGGACCACACCCCTTAAATGCATTGAAGCAACTGCCATGTGATTGGTTGATTAGATAATTGCATTAATGTTTTTACTGTACTTTATTTGATTTTTTATTCTAAACTGTTTTAATTATTCTTATTTGTTTTGATTATTTTAATTTCTTTATTCTAAACTGTTGATTCTTTAAAGATTCTTTATGAATATACGGGCCCAGAGATTTTTGACTTTGGGCAATTAAGCAACCCCGCCAAACCCTCTATAAACTCCCAAAAACATTAGCAGTATGGCAGTGGGCATTTCATTCAACTGCAGAAGAAGAACCTCTCACATATTCTTATTCCTTCTTCTTTACTACTGTCTTTGATTTTGATCCCTGTCTGAGATGGAAGAGCTATATTGTGTTAGATGAAGTAATCAACTAGATCTTCCCTAAAAATAAAAATAAAACAGATCGCAAGATATGCGACAAGGGCGGTTTCCAGGTCTATCCTCTAAAATAAGACTTTAGTGACTCAATTCACCAATGTAAAAATATAAAATATCAATATTCCAGGTCCAGAGCCATATGATTTTGTTTTTTTTCTGTGGAACACAGAAGTGAGATTTCTGGAGAATATCATGGCCACTGTTTTCAACATAGGCAAGGCAAGGCAAGTTTATTTATATAGCACATTTCATACACAATGGTAATTCAAAGTGCTTTACATAGGAGGAAATAATTAAAACAGTTTAGAATAAAAAATAAAAAGTACAGTAAAAACAGTCGGACGAACATTGACACAGTGCTCATTCAGTAAATGCATAGTGAAACATAATGAAAGCTGAGGTGGTCAAGCTCTGAAAAGCTCAAACACCATAAAAGTTTTCTGTATAACTTATGTGCTATGTTACAAGTTGCTCGGAGTCACTCATTTAAGTGTGAGAAGATGAGACCGAAATTTATTCATTGATAATATCCTCCTTCACCACCTCTCAAATCGCATTCATGCACTTGAGTATGCGCATATTAAAATTTGGCAAGGCACAACATGAGAACCAATGACTTTGGCTATTATATACATCAAACCTGCCATGGCATAATATTTGGATTTATATATATTATTTAAATATACACAAAATGAAGGTTCTTGTGACAGGACCGGAGTAATGGATGATGACATTTCGGCCGAAATATTTTGAAATATTATTCAAATTTAAAATAACTTTTCTATTTTAATCTATTTTAAAATGTAATTTATTCATGTGATAGCAAAGCTGAATTCTCAGCAGCCATTACTCCAATCATTGGTGTTACGTCTAGAATCATTACATCAGAAAAGTCTTTAATAATAATAAAGTAAACTCTGGTAAATACAGAAGGTGTAACAGTACGTAAAACAAACGCAGACAAAAACATCGACCAACACACACAGAGTGAAGGCGAGGAACTAAATAATGAACAGCAGGTGAAGATTAGTATCCATGGAAACTGATGAGTGGCGGGAAATTCAAACAAAGGAGCACATGTGACTAATGAAAACAAACTAAAAGTCCATGAAAACGACGCAAGGGACAAACACAACAAAACAGGCATGAAATATATATATATATCAGAGGCTGTCAGGTTTTGTTTTTTTGTTTGTTGGCATTAGAATCCATGATATCTGATGTCTCTGAACAAGATGTCCAGGACCTCCAGAAGAAAAATGGGCCCACAACCAGCGGTATATTTAACCGTGAACATTGGGTACTTTTATCCCTTTTGCACCAAACACATCTGGTGGGTTTGCTGCCAAAAAGCTTTTTGAGTTTCATCTGACCACAGAACCAGGTCCCATTTGAAGTTTCAGTCGTGTCTGACAACTGAAAAAGCTGGAGTTTGTATTTGGATGAGAGCAGAGGATTTTTCTTGACACCCATGTGGGGATGTAAGGGTTGTTGGATTTATATATAACGTCTATTCCGATAAAGATGGACAAAATTCCCAAAAGGTTGATAATAATATTCGTTATTAAATAAAACATACTCAGGTAATCCAACAGGAGACAACCAACGAAACAGGTGTGCCATGCACAAACAATACCAGACAATATATATATATATACACAGTAACAGTATATATTAATTTATTATTATTATGTATATTATATATTAATTTGTTGTTCATTTTATTATTGGAAAACAGGCTTAAAATGTTTGTTTTTTTTGCATCTTAAATATAACAATGTTTAGATATTTTAATTGGGGAAAAAGTTGAGTTAATAAAAATGTATAAATATAATGATATTAAAATGCATATTTATGCAGTGTGGGGTGAATTGAGATTTCCAGAGCTGACATTTGCACAGCTGCAGTTTTATGGTCTATTGCTCTCGTTGAGTTTAAGAGCAGTAACTGGCACACTGGGGCACAGATTTGTACCATTTTATTTCAACCTCTTCATTTGCACCCATTGTACTGACAGACACTTACGTTTTCTCGAGGGAGAAATTGCTAATCATTTGGCTAGTCTAATGAAACTTTCAGCCGCCAAGAAGAGCAAAGACCTCATTTAAACAGGTTAACATGTGCCACCCTGATGTTTCCTCTCATCAAGATCTCTTCCGAGATGGCTAGAACTCATACAGGGGATTTTTGAGATACAAAGAGTCCAATTTCACATTACCGCCCACTGCTAAGAGCAATGTCAAGCTTATGACTTGGAACATCAAGGACCACAAATCCTCTTTGACATGTCAGCACATATCTGACTCGGGGTCTCCGGCGGGTATTAGACGTGTGTAGAGATTCAACATCGAATTCTAATCCTCCAATTGAGAGCTTCCGTATTACAACAACCACGCTATGGCTATGGTGGATTTCATGCAAAAATCTTTACGTCCATTATGATTGGTCTGTGTATTTTTATGGGACACTTGGTTTGTATATGGTCTGTGGTATAGGCTATGGTCTTTTGAAGATTTTCCCTCAGGCTCACAATAGACCTTTAATCGAAAAGGCAAGAAAATAGAAAACCCCACGAGGCAGCAGATGCGCTTTTCTCTTGCGGTAATAATTCTCTTGAGTGTATCGTTTTAAAGAGGATAGATTCCCTGGAGAGGGCTATTCATTCTCCCCACAGTGCCTGCTAACAGATTTTTGCTCTAACCTTGGGAAAGCACTGTGTTCTCCAGGCAACATATTTTACAGATAATTTTGATCATCACCCAGCACTTTCCTTAGAAAAAAACAACCATGTTTTTAAGCAGGAGTGCACATAACTGGTGCGCATGCATGGCAAAAGTAAACGATGCGCAGCAGAAGATGTGCGGGAAGCGCTTTTGAGTACCAACATTTTTCTTTTTTTTGGAGACAGGGACACGTTTACTTACTGGAGTTTTTAGGATTAGGATGTTATGTTGTTAGGATTTTTCTACATATCTGGTAAGATAGCAATCATGATGATAAGTGTGTTCATTAATTATAAGTGGTGCAACTGATCGCAGTTGATCCGTGATCCGTACGGACCAGGCCTCACGGTGTGGCACGCACGGATTAACTGCAAAGTTGAACCATCATAGAGTGAAAGTTGATCATTTAGACGTGTTTTGTCTTGCCAATTTACACATAAAAATCACATAAATCACATACAAATCAGGAATATTATGCTGCTGGCCCTTTAAGATCGAATGCACAGACCGAATATACTGACACACATCCGGTCTCTTTCTCAAATGTTCACTTATGACATAACCGAGAGATACTTGCCGAGCCAGTTATTTTGACATCATTTTGTGTGTGTGTCCGTTCAAGCGCAAGTTAACGCGAAAGAGGAATAAATTCGGTGTTCGAGCACTCGCGTTTCCCGATTTTTAAATGATTTTTAACGCGATTGATAAATGACTGACAATTTTTAAATGATTGATAATTAAAACCGGGACTCCCGCACTGTTTGCACCGCCACACACACCCGAATTGCGCGCGCACGCAGAGAGAGAGAGGCGCGTTTCAGACACCGAATTTATTCCTCTCTGCGTTACTTGCGCTTGAACGGACACACACACACAAAATGATGTCAAAATAACTGTCTTGGCAAGTATTCTCTCGGTTATGTCATAACTGAACATTTGAGAAAGAAAGAGGGGAAGTAAAGCGCTTTGAGTGCCGAGAAAAGCGCTATATAAATGTAACGAATTATTATATATATATATATATATATATATATAGCAAGTACATGTAACGTGCGTAACAAAGACTGTAAAATAAAAGAGTTTCCAATAATGCTGCTGAACACTATCATAAACCCCCAGGTGTTCATGGACCCCCATTTCCATGGGCATATGGGAAAAATAACCAAGTAAACTATATCCGTTTCTGTTTTACACAGTTAAGTCGAGGAAACAATCCCAGCTGTCTAACCATCTCATTCTATGTGAAGATTGCTCATCAAAAATAATGGTGCCTCTGATATACTCAAGGAATCGACTGAACGCATCAATAGCTTTGTGTTTGTCTTTCCTCCTCCTGGACCTCTTTGTAAGTTCACTGAATTTCTAGGAACACAATCCGCTGAACAGCATGTAGACATATCAAGCAGAAAGGCAGATCTTTCGCCCATCTATATAGTGTCTTATCAGCTGAATTTCATATCATTATCAAAGGTAGCTTGTGTTGGCCTTAGCAGACGCAACCAAAAAGTTTCAGGAGATTATCAGCCTACTTGAAAACGCTTTAGATAAAGGTAAAGTTTCGACCTCGCTGTCCTTGCCAAGCCAAAACTAATCAAGGAACTCCACCTTTGGAAGGTATATTACAACTCTATCGACGCTCCGATAACACTGACAAGGATAAAAAAGGCTCATTTGTGCTGTGGCCTGAAACTGTCACTTGATTCTTGCTGACTTTTGTGCAAGGGCTAAATGAGCTTGAAAATCCTTCTAACTGAATGGCTATCAAATCTTCCTTTTGAAACCAATGGAAAGCTTGACCCCCATGTACTCCGAGTCAAGCAAGTCCAATGAGAGGGTTTGTGTTAAGCCGTAGGATTTGAGTTAATAACCCCAGGCACTGTATTTGCGGGCGCTGTTCAAGGAACTGTCATTAACCTAATGTTCTGCAGGATGAAGCTGAACATCTGACTTGCTTTAGGATTGAACATGTGAGGCCATCCTATCAAAACACATAAGTGATTTAATTATGTATAATTGTGTGCACTGAAACATTTACTTGACCATTATCTATTTCCATTGACAAAATATAACAAAATTACTACCATCATGTTTTTTTTGGGACAGTACCAATATTACTATGTCTGTTTTACTTCACAATGTGAAAAGATTTTCACACAGAAATATAGTTAGAGGGGGATTGCAGGATTTCTAATATGCAGTCACCAGGCTGACAGTAATTCACATATGTAAATAATCTGTTCCAGCAGATGGCCTCATTGAGCCATTTCATATGCAAAAAGCTTGCTTAAGCCCTGCTTTTCATAAATGAACCTGTACTGCTTTAGTTTTAAGCTTATTTCATCAGTATTGTTGTTCTGAAACAACAATCAACATCATGTTCTGAAAGAGCATACAATGTATTGATGACTAGGGCGTATTGGTTTATAACCCTTTAATTTGGTTTATGGTGGATGTGTATTCATTTTGTGGCTAAGAGAAATTAAATGTTCATGAATATTTCAATAATTGATTTGTGAATGTTTTGGATGTAGGTACTTCAGTATGTCAAGCCTTCTTAATGTTTATTCCTTCAGACTAAATATTTTTATGCTACTAGCCCTTATTTTTAATTTGACAGTAAGTAATCTATAAGTGACCAGCATGTATTTTGTCTATTTCAGTAGCAGCATGTATTAAATAGGCCTATTAGTATTTATTCATATGCTACTGCTGGATAATTGTATATGAGTATCTATCACAACTGTTACTAGTAACATTTATGATCTCGTTAGTGCTTTTTACTAGTCATATATAGTCAGAATGTTGAATAGTTAAAAGCAACTAAAGAAAGTAAAACTACCACTTAATGAATAGTTATGAGTAAAACTGGATGAAGTATCTGTAACAATTGGAATAGTAAGTGAATATCTGAACTAAAGATCGCCATATGACAAAAAAAATGCAATTTGTTACTAGTAACAGTGGAACAGTTTCTTATCATTTAATGGGATAGTGACCAGTTGCAAAGAAATAAGAATTAATATTATTATATACTAGTCACTATGGAATAAGTAGGCTACTGGTATTTAACAAGTTGCTGTGAAAATGAATTCAAAAAGATACTAGTCACAATTAGATTGCTTACTGTTATAAATAGAAAAAAGAAGTATGCTACTAGTAACATAAATTCAAGTTAGTTGGAAGAAATACATGTTAAAATAGCTTGCCATAACTCTGACATGTCAGTGCTCCTTAGTAGAGCCCTGCACAGTAGACTGCAAGTCTTCTGAAAAACTCAAGCAAACTATTGCACTGCCAGAAACAAACACGATGATGCTCAAGACTGTTTGCATCAATCTCCTGAGGCAGACAGACATGCAAATGTAACAGTGCATGTCATTTTAAAACTAATCGTTGTTTTTTCAATCTCTTTAGTGTCTTTTAGTTTTTTTATTAATGCATTGTAAAGTTGACATACGAATATGCACGCTCCACTGCCACTGCTGATGCACATGTGATGCTGCGCGACCAGACGAGTGAGTATGAGCTGTAATTCCACATGATGTGCTTGGGACGACAACAGCCTTTCCTTATAGGACCGAAGCAAACGCTTTAAAACCACTTTTAAGGAAAACTAATAGAAGGAATATGTTTGTGTTAACGCACAAGATGGAACGGGGACAAATCGGACGCATGAAACGTGAGAAGTGCGCTCGAATTGAGATGCGCTGAATGCAACACAATACTGGATGTACACAGGAACGCACCGTAAAGAGGACTTTGTTGCCAGTTAAGTGAAGCCCTTTGGCAAAAAAGCTTGAAAAAAAAAGGAGCGGAGAAATTTTATTTGAGAGAAACGATGTGAAATGCGGATCTCTTGTTGTTTCACAAACGAACTGTCACCCGTTCCCTCTCTGTAACAGAGTCTGCTTTGGGAACAACATGACACGGACGCGCTGTCATTAGCGGGGACAAATCAGACCAACGCAGCAGCGATCTGATCAATACTATCGATAAGCTCATATATAAGGCTAATCATCACGCCTGCCTATGTTTGCTTAACCTGTTTTGGAGAGTATGCTGTGGGACCATGAACAAACTGACAAGGTATGAAAGCAGAAATTAATTAGATGCTAAATATTTTTATAAGCATGATTAAGTAATTACTAGACTAAATGTATGTCTTTTTTCTTCTTTTGGTCATATTATGTTCATTGGGAAGGTCTGTGGGAGATCATGGATCCGTTTTTGAGCTCCTCAAGAGATTTTAACATTGAAATTATGATATTTGTTTTGCAAGATGACTGCTACAGTCAGCATAGCGACGGACAAAGCAGATCAACTAGTTGCTCCGATTCCTGTGTAAGCACTCTTGGTTTGGTCTGGAATTATGGGGTGACTGCTCATTCGACTCGGTGAAAAAGCCATGGATGTGAACTACTCCACGGTTCTGGACAGCAGTGTGTCGCAGCGCGGTTCGTCGAAGCGAGTTCTGACTGGTTGTTTTCTCTCGCTCCTCATCCTGACCACCTTACTGGGCAACACATTGGTCTGCGCTGCCGTCACAAAGTTTCGCCACCTGCGCTCAAAAGTCACCAACTTCTTTGTTATATCGCTGGCTATTTCTGACTTGCTGGTGGCCATTTTGGTGATGCCATGGAAAGCGGCCACCGAGATTGTAGGTTTTTGGCCATTCGGCGCCTTTTGCGATGTCTGGGTGGCCTTTGACATCATGTGCTCCACCGCCTCCATCTTGAATCTGTGCGTCATCAGCGTGGACCGCTACTGGGCCATTTCTAGTCCATTCCGCTACGAGCGGAAGATGACGCCCAAGGTGGCATTCATCATGATAAGCGTGGCGTGGACGTTGTCCATCCTTATCTCCTTCATCCCAGTGCAGCTAAACTGGCACAAAGCCCAGACAACCAGTTACACGGAGCTGAACGGCACCTACGGCGAGCTTCCCCCAGACAACTGCGACTCGAGCCTTAATCGGACATATGCCATCTCCTCTTCCCTGATCAGTTTTTACATACCTGTGGCCATTATGCTGGTCACTTACACCCGCATCTACCGCATCGCTCAGAAGCAGATACGCCGGATCTCTGCGCTAGAAAGAGCGGCCGAGAGCGCCAAGAACCGCCACAGTAGCATGGGTAACAATGGCAGTATGGAGTCCGAAAGTTCCTTCAAGATGTCCTTCAAGCGTGAAACCAAAGTTCTCAAGACCCTCTCGGTCATCATGGGCGTTTTCGTGTTCTGCTGGCTGCCCTTCTTCGTCTTGAACTGCATGGTTCCTTTCTGCAACCCGAACGAGAGCGAGAGCGACTTCTTGTGCATCAGTTCCACCACCTTCGATGTCTTCGTTTGGTTCGGTTGGGCCAATTCCTCACTCAACCCCATAATCTATGCCTTCAATGCTGACTTCCGCAAGGCATTCTCCATCCTGCTGGGCTGTCATCGGCTCTGCCCGGGCAGCAACGCTATAGAGATTGTGAGTATCAACAACAACGGTGGCCCTCCGTCTACTTCTCACTATCAGCCTAAGGGCCACATCCCCAAAGAGGGCAATAACAGCAACTATGTGATCCCTCACAGTATCCTCTGCCAGGAGGAGGAGGCCCAGAAGAAGGAGGACGACTCTGGGATAAAGACCTTTGAGAAACTGTCACCTTCCATGTCGGGTAACTTGGATAGCGATGCGGAAATCTCGCTAGAAAAGATCAACCCCATTACACAAAACGGGCAGCACAAATCCGTACCCTGCTGAGTATTGGGTGAGATTTGACCCCAACAAAGAATCCTTGTTTCTATACAGTACTGAATCCAAAAAAAGCTTCACTGAGGACCTTAATAACAATTCTTGGACTAAATGAAACTTGCGGGAAAACAAACGAATGTTCCAATTGAAGGCACTTTATGCTGGATAACTATCTGCAAAATATTCGCAGCATTTATTATTGACTTTAACAGGTCAGTTGTTGCAAGACATCAATGGAAAGTAATGTGAATAAACCGTGTATGCATATGTATACATGTTATGAATTTGAAATGTGTATACATGTGCATGCCCATGTGGTTGTGGTTAAACTACTGTTGTTAGAATAAGGACAAGAGTTAGGTCACTAGTAAAATATCTTGTAGGTGAGTTTACGTAAATGGCTCACAAGTAGTGAAACTTGGTTGCGTCTACTGTCGACAATAAAATGAACATAGTGTTGTTTATATTTTTCACCATTTATCAGAGTTGGCTAAGTCAACATCTCCATACGCTGCTAGTTGTGAAATTGTATGTGCAAACAACCCCATAATGTGACTTGAGAGCAGTAGCCATTCTTACCTTGTCTTCTGTGTGTGCGTTGGTGTGATGTCAAAGAAGTCAGGGGGCAGTGGATTTTTCTGCTATGTGATTTATCAGCTGTGGAAGTGGCCATGAAATTTGGATGTAATTTTTAATGCTTACTGTAGATGTCAAAGAACTCACCCAACCCCCTTCCTTACCGTTAGCCCTACACATGTCACTGTGCAGGACAGCACAGGGAAAATACAATCCCAGCAGTAATCTCACCGGCCGTTACCTACATTTCAATCGTCATTATGCTCACATATATTCTTGTATCCATCACAGGGTGTATTTAAATGTTAGAAGAAGGCTCATGTGGATCCTAGTTCTGCTTTTCCTCTTTAAATCCATCCAATTTAAACGTACAAAAGTAGTTGCAGGCACCACGGCTGCCTTTAAACCGTTTCTTTTGCCAACTCTATGTGGATGAACTTTGCTCTAGGACAGTGTGGAATACCACTAATGCACAATGGAAAAATGTAATTACTGCATCTTATGCAACACATCTGCCCAGCCACCCAGAAAGATGTTGTGACCTTGCCGGAAACACCATAGGAAGCACTCTGTAGGTCTTTCTAGTGCTTCCAAGCATATCCAGGATGAAAACCATCTTGCATCATGCATATAGTTTATTGTGCAGAATCCAGCCCCTGAACTGTTATGTCAGCTGTCAGATGGGAGGGTGTATGATTACCAACATTCGTCACATCCAGGTACATTGTCTCTCAATTTGCCTTGGAACACTTCAACCATTTTAGCTCACTTGCCCAAACAGAATCCGTGGCGTATAAACTGCTGTCCCACTTTTAATAATTTGTTGAGCTGTTTTGTTTGGTTACGTAACTGCCCTTGATCTAAGTTAATTCCAGGGCCTACCATCCATTGAGCGCTTCCCATGAACTTCAGGATTTGAAAGAACTGACGAGCATGAGCTTGTTCTCAGAGTGCATTGGGGGGAAAAATGCAAGCAAGACAGAAACCAAACCAACATATTTACTCTAAATCAATGACGGTAGCTTTTAGATCAGTTTGCCCATTTTTAGCTGATCATAGAAACCCATTTAGTTCACACGGACTCTCATGTAACGGAGAAAATCTAGAATATTTTGCCTTCAATAATACTCTGTGCCAAAATCCTGAGGACATCATGATCAGCAGACTTGCCAGTGTCCTTCTCTCTTACTCTAATATTCTCCTTCTGTCTAAAAGCTTGACAGAATGAACTTCAACTGTTTGGTAACATAGTAAGTGAATATGTACGTGCAACTTGGACAAATTTGAGAGAGAGACTAGACAAACAGAGACTTCAGTACACATATTTGTCTAAAATTGGACATTTGCTCCAGGGAATTTTCCAAAAGGCTCTGTTTACTCACCCGCCTGTCAAAGACCCGTTCTTCATAATGCTGCTATGGAAATATTCAGCTATATGTTTTATTTAGTTCCAGGAAGTTTGTCTTAATGACCTTCACGTGTCAAACTCAAATGCTAATGTTGGGATATTTAGGTTTCAGCAGCATTCAGTTAAGCAACATTGGATTTATTTTCTCCAATGAGATTATTAGCATTTAAAATGAACCTCAGTGACATTCTGAAAAAAGACCCAGGTGCTTCTTTTATTGCAAACTCTAAGGTATTCCCAGGATTGCTGGGGAACCACGGGTAGTCTTTTAATTAGAAGTGAATAACAAAACAGTGGGACAAGTTGCTCGTTTTCTTTCTTACCAAAGATTGCAGATTTATCTTTTGATTTTGCAGGTGTTGCTCTGTATACTTACACAAACCAGTGATTTCAGGTTGAGATTTGTCATTTTCTGTTTCTTTTGGAGAAGGCTGAAAATGACAACTGCAACGATAATGGCAAGAACTTACAATTCTGTGTGACGGTGGCAGCACAACCCCCTTGAAACATTACTTTATCAGCTGCATTGTACCACTGTTTATGGACATTCATTCCAAGGTGATACAAAAAGGACTATTTGACACCTTAACCTCAGATGGTCAACGAGTATACGCATTGTAACATAAACGGGAGAAAAAAACTGTGTTGTAAGATGTTAAAATAGAGATGTGAACACAAGTGCTTTTTTTATCTTTGAGTCCTTAATTGTGAGTAGAGGGAACAAATGTACATGATGTTTTCATGTGGGTTTGTCATGCAGTTAAAGCACTGTACCGGTTTCCGTGATCCCATCAAGGAGGATGTGATCCTGGATTAACATGTTTTGTTTGTCCTGGAACAACATTGTCCTGACCTTAACATGATCCACCGCTAAAACAGGATTGGTTGGTGATGTTTTTGAAGCCCCAACCTCAGCCTTGAAGGAATATTCCGGGTTCAGCAGAAGTTCAATCAACAGCAACCATGTTTCCCAGGAAAATAATTTTCAAGGTCCACGCACTGAAACCTTGCACATTGAGTCTGATGCGTATCAATTAATCAGTTGCGAAAAAACGCAAACCAATACAAAATGGAGTCTTCAGGCAGTGAGGATGATTTTATTGTAAAAATCTCAAAAAGATAAAAAGAAAGAGGAAATATTGGGTCCATCCAATCCTGAGATTGCGTAGAGAGGAGGGAGAGTTCCAGCTCCTTATCAAGGAGCTGCGGGATTATCCCGAACTATTCAAAGTTTACTTCAGGATGTCAGTGGCTCAGTTTGATGCTTTGCTAGCGATCCTGGATACCCCATACTAAAAAGAAGACCACCAATTTCTGTGAACCAGTTGATCCTAAACAGTTCTGGATTTTGGGGTCCGCTTGTACGGTGACTCTGAATTGTCAAAACACCTCTCAAAATGCTTGCTACGGATGCGAAAAATTCACCCAATCCGATTTTTTTTTTTTTTCGAAAACGAAAGTTTCAGAGGCAAATGGGATTGACACAACGTGAGGTTGAATTTATTTTTTAACGTGGGAAAATTTCGGATTTGGTGTGCAAGGACCTTAACTCTTATTTTTCTTTAAAAAAAACTATGTTGCAGTAAGGCACATTAAGCGGAAGTGTTTTTCGGACAATTTTGAAGGATTTGAGAGCAGAAATGTGAAGCCAGTAGTTTTATAAAAGCATTCTTCTGTTAAAACTTATTTTAAGATCTTAAAATCCTTTAAATCACTTTTTGTGGCAATGACACTGTAAGACAGGATATCATTTTAAAGGGTTTTCACACTAAAATCATGCTAACATGCATATTGTGGCTACATAGCCTACTTTTGAAGCAGAATATTTCATTATTTACGGATTGGCCCCATTCATTTCCATTGTAACGCTAGAGTTTTGCTTTCCCTAAAGAAAACGAGGGACGAGCGGAAATTAATTTTAGTTGTAATCAACTGAGCTTGCACTGAACCCAGTATAATCCTTTATATGCCTAACCTCAAACCTAACCTAAAAATTTGACAGGTTGACATGAATGTTGTCCCAGGACCATCAAGGATGTCGATCGGGGAACATGTCCAACTTGGCAAAATCGCTGACCGTCTCTGTACAGGTTCATATGTGTGCTGCAGTTCTTCAAGGTATACCCAACAAATTTATTACAGTACCTAGTTTACAGTTTGTATAAAACGGTCCCTTTCTATTTGCTAAATAAAAGTGTATGTTGTTTTTGTAATCTCGTTTGCTGTGTATTTTCACTATACGAGGTGGATCTTTTATGAGGTATGTCACTGCCAATTCTTTATTTAAAGGTCAGCTCTTTGCAGAAAATCAATCCTTATTGATTACACCATCAATGACGCACTTTTGTCAGCTAGAAGTGTGTCCTCAATCGGGTAATTTACATAACAGTTTTTATTGAGAAGGAAAGTTCAGCTCCTTTGATTGATTACACTTTTTTTTTTTAACCTTTATTGTCATTCTGTGGCCAGAAGGCTTGCGCGATGACAGGTATGAGGAGTAATGTGACATGTCACCGGGCCCCTGGAGTGAACTGGAGTTAAGGGTTTTTATCCGAGGGCAAAACAGGATGGTCATAGGGGAGACCAGAATATTAGTATCAGTAACTCAAGGGCAAGAACTAGCTCCAACTCCCCTGCCGACCCACCTGGATATGAATCAACGACATAGTTCACCCCAAAATGATAAAAAAAACCCCATTATTTAATCACCCAAACCTGAATGACGTAGTTTATATTTTTGGTTGAACTATCCCTTTAACGCTTTCTGGATGTGCTCCTTTTTAGCAGTCTGTGATCAGACTCTTATTATTGATTTAATACACATTTTAAATGCAGAATGCAGAATTTGAACCTCGTAAAGTGTTATTTTACCTTGAAAGTTGGCGAAAAGGTTTCGGCTCATAATGAAAATGCTGAATGGAGGAATTCAGCTTTAGTTCCGATATTTGTTGAAGGTCAAAACAATTGAGGAGAAGATATGAATAACTATTATAACACAATCACAAACATTCCTATCCGGATGGGATTCGATTTCTCAGAGGGAACCGTGAGTTATCAAAAGAACAGTTGGCAATTTGCTACATAATTCATATTGAGAACGTGTGAGAAAAACACAGATGTGTTCAATTCAGATGAGATTAAAATCATAAAGTAAGTCTGGGAATAAAAACAAACACAAATTTACCTGACCTCCTTAGGGAAAACTGGTCCTCTCTAAGTAGGACCAATTTAGAAACGAAATACTAACAATAATGTTATCTTGGGATAGTTCAGCAAAAAAAAAGAAAAGAAAAAAAGACAAGAAATATGAAAATTCATGTATTCATCCTTAGAAATTTTTCCTCCACACTTAGAAGTTTAATTAGGTGGCTCTTTTTCATGCAAACATATTGACTGGTTAATACGTTCAAGCTCCAAAAAGGACAAAGGGTGTTATAAAGTAATCCATATGATTTGAATATTATAATCCAAGTCTTCTGAAGTCATTCTTATCCTTCAATGGTACTTTTAAACCTCTCTTCGCTTAACAGCCACAAATACCATTTACTTTAAGAGCAGCAGCACATTCTGCTAAATGTCTTATTTTTGGTTTCCCAAACAAAAATGTGAAAGAATCAATGGAAGAATTTTAATTTGTGAGTAAAAGCCTTTATTGTTTGACTCAAATGCATTCTCTCCGGTATCCATTCAGCTGAAAATGTTCCTAAAAAAAGCGAATTCCTAACTTGTCTACTACTTTCATGTCCCTTTTAGATGTTGTTTACGATTTGTGAAGTTATGAATACAGAATATACTTTGTGTAGTCAGACAGATTTATTCATGCTATGACCTGTTACTAGCTGCTTTTTTAGTGCTGGGGGAACACTTTGTGTTTATTTATTTGCACATTTATTTATACAATTTATTGAATTAGCAGAAGCTTTTGGCCTTACAAATGATAAAATTACAAGAACTAATTAATCCAATAGGGACAAAACAGTACAAGCAGTCTTTCCACTCCACATTTAGTAGAACAATAGAGCAGCAGTGTACGTGCAAGTATTTATTTATTTATTTATTTTTTTTTTTTTGTTAGAGCTCCAGGAAGACATTTAAGTCATTATAAGTAAACTGATAAGTAAACAATATATATATATATATATATATATATTGAAAATTCAGCTTTGCATCACAGGAATAAATTATATTTTAAAGTATATTTTAAATTATTTCACAATATTACAGTTTTTTTCTGTATTTTTGATCAAATAAATGGAGGCTTGATGAGCATAAGAGACTTCTTGAGAATTATAATGTTTCCAAACTTTTGACCGGTACTGTGTGTGTATATATATGTACAGTATATATATATATATATATATATATATATATATATATATATATATATATATATATATATATATATATATATATATACAGTAAACCTGTAATATTGTGAATTATTATTACAATTTAAAATACTGGTTTCTATTTTAATATACTTTAAAATATAATTTATTCCTGTGATGCGAAGCTGAACTTTCAGCATCATTACTCCAGCCTTCTGTGTCGCATGATCCTTCAGAAATCATTCTAATATGCGTATTTTAGATCAGCATACTGGGTGACAATCGTCAAATATAAATTTCTGATAAACAAATTTAAAATAACTGCATACAAAAATAACACTGTGAGCTGTGGATACACTATACAAGGGATAGTGCAGACTATAATCGTTGCGATTCTACAGCACAATGATGTTACATCACAGCCATTTCATGCTCCTGTTCACCATGAAGTCGGTATGCAGTTGCCTTATATTTGTAGCTGTAATTCATTACAAAAAATTCATCTAGTTCTGTAAAAGCAACCAGTAACCAAAGAATATACTGTATTTTCACGTTTAATAGGCAGATTTTGGATGGATTTACAGCATAGAAGCACATTTGACAAAATATTCAGGTCAAATGAATCATAAATGAGTGCATTTTTTCATACTCATTTAATTCTATTCTATTTCTATTGCAATCTTAACAGGTTATGATGTTTTCTGAATGCTTATTTGACACAGAGAACAATGCATTTCTCACAACAGCTGAATGAGTCAAAGCCAGTGCACACAGAGGTTGCCTTTAAGGCGTTTTTAGTTTGGCTCTTGTTTTCATCCATAAGGCGTTGCAGTGCTGGCCATTCAAGTGTAAAATACACTATCATGAATAGTCAAATGCCTTGCTCTCCATCGGTGCCAGTATGAGAATGTGATGAGTAATAATAGCCACGGGCCCAGCACAGACCCCTGAGGGTTCTCAACTGTAGATATCTGACCCGGTCTTTATTTCTGAGCGGACACAACACACAAACCCACCAACATGCACCAGAGTTCAAAAGGTCCCCGTTTGGAAAAACACATAGTCAAGGTTAATGACTGGCCTGGGGCAATGCTCATTGTGGTGGAAAAGGGATGTCTATGAGCCGTTGTAATGTTCTTATGTAACTGGCGCTCGGGCCCGATTTTACCACTGAACACTGTTTTAAAACCGGCGCTTGCAGAGTGTTCGCTAAAAATATCACGTATGCATGCAAAGACACCAGATCCCCTTTGCTTGCATTGGTAGGTGGATGTTGTTAGTTCATTCCTGGCTGTTCACCGGCTGCGGAATAACACGATTTCATTTTCCCAGGACGCATGTGACAGCTGTAGCGTTCCCATTATTTCCAATATGAGTCAGCAGCGCACGCAAACTCGAACAGCATCGCTCTTGCCAGTTCTGAAGCTGTGCTGCCCTTCCTGAAAGGCATTGAGATAGATAACAGCGTGATGCGACTTTGACTAAGCAACGCTCTGAAAGCGACTCTTCACGGTCTCTCTAAGAACGAGGCACTTTTCCTTGCTGAGGCTAGCGTTAGCATCAGAGACAGTAGGTAAACAAAGCTTCACGTTCAGTGCAAACAGAGTACATTATAGTTGTCTCTGCTGCAGTGGCAGATGAAATATTAACGAGGCAATTTGAAGCTGACTCAAATATTCATTTGTTTACAGTTGGGACACTTCCTGTGCTGTTGCTTTTTTAGCTAAAATGCTGTGACTACCGTGTTGTGGGTGCTTGGAAATGTTGCTCTCCAATAGCTCACGGTAAAAGCTTAGTGTGCTTGTCCTGCTTTTTTCAGAGCTGTAGGCATTATGACATTACAGTGCTGGATTGATTGTTAGTATGCTGCCTGTGGCCATGCGGTTCTTAGGTTCGGTGACAGCACAACGGGAATATAGCAAACATCTATTAGCAACACTGGCACACTGGAGGCATTCAAATCACCCGTTCACATCCCTTTAGGAAGTGGAAATATAACCACTAATGATCAGCCATTTGTCTTACTATTCTACATTCACAGCTAGCATTTTATGTATTTTACACACAGACCTTTTTTTCTGCATGGAAATATTTTATTCACAAGTGATATTTACTTAGATTTTTTTTTCCTTTCCTTTCCTTTCATATCAAGCATGCATTTTTCTGACACTGTATCCTTCGTAAATAAGTAAAATAGCTTTTGGAAATACCAGTGGGAAATCATGATCGTAATTATTGTGGTGTAAATTGCACTACAATATTGATGTAATCATTTTTAAACAATAAATACAGTACTTAATTGTTTTTGGCTCTGGCAGATCACCAACTAACTTTAACTAAATAAATGTTAGTTTTAATAAAAAAGGTAGGTAAAAAGTTTCCAATACTAACTATAGATAGATAGATAGATAGATAGATAGATAGATAGATAGATAGATCCAAGTTTCATCCACTTTTTGCACAGTTTTATTATCAACAAAGTGAATATGTATTAAAAAAAGCAAGTTTCGTTGTATCGCTAAACAAATCTGCCCTCGAGTCGTTTCCATACATAATTTTGTGTATATCGCAAAATATATCATATTTTTTGCATCCATATATATATATATATATATCGCGATTAATCGCATGATTTTCTTGTGATTAATCGCGATTAATCGCATTGTTATGCGCAAAATTTAATAATGAATTCTAAAGTACTGTATTGCTCACTTTTGATTTAAATGTATTGCTACAAAAGTGCAATAACATGTGGTTTGCAAAAACTTTAAACAAATAAGGTGCTTTTATACCAGCAGTATTCCCTTTACACAGTATCAATAAAATATTTCTTGTAAATCTCAACTTAAACATTAATGTAATCAAATCAAATATTTAAACAAAGCTATTTGCCACTGCCAGGGCATTACTTTTTAGCTAGCTTGTTAAAACGAGTCCAGTTTTCTTTTTTTTCTGAACAGGTATCTTGTATCAGGGAGCAGCAGAAACAGTCTAAAAGGGTCATGATCACTACTACAGATATAAGTCGACCAACGTTACTTCTCTGATAGCAGCTTAGGTTTGGTCATGGCATGCCATGGTTTCCCACGTAAGATTACATTAAACAGAGGTAAAGCCCAATTTATACTTCTGCGTCGAACTCACGCCGTAGCTGTGTAGCGCGCGTACCCGTGCATCTCTCCAAAAATGTAACGTCAATTCTACGCGTACCGCAAGCGCTGTGATTGCTAGAACCGCTCCCCGGGTTTCACTCCGCATGTGTAATTGCGCGTCAACGCGGACAGATATATAATGAAAACTAACCAACGCGTAGTCTATAGCGTAGAGGCTCCGGCGTTGGTCCGACGCAGAATTATAAATCAGCCTAGAGTGAGTAGAGTGAGGTGAAGTGGTCGAGCACAGGTGCAGCGACAAGCGGGTGCGTTCCTGTGAAACTGTTGCGGTCATGCTCGCCTCACGCACGCGCCCGCGCGTTGCCGAAGTTGAATTGTCTAACTTTTTGTACACGACGCGCAGCACAAATCATTGGAAGAGAGACTGATCCTCGGCTCGCTGTTTGTGAGTTTCCAGAATCTATAGTTATCAGGACATCAACAGGAGGGAATTCACATGGCAGAGCATCCCAGCTGAACTAAACGCAGGCCTATCAGGTGAAGTTATGTATAATTTTAAGTTAAAAAGACTACAGCTGCGTAGCGCACAGAAGCCGTTGCCATGGTTACTATCCATAGAGCGCCTGTCATTCACTCGCGGAGCGCTGTCTCCCTTTCTGTTCACCTGAGAGAACCGGCCAAAGCCCCTCCACTGCTTGTTTGGGAGGGTTATTTGCTGGCTGACCAACATCCCACCCCTCCTGTGATCATGGTTTGACTGTAGGCCTAAGTGTATTCAGAGCCAGTGAGCAACGGACTTTCAAAATAATAATAATAAAAAAAACTGCGTTAACGCGCGATAAAAAAATTGTCGGCATTAATTAATAAATGCGTTAACGCGATAATAACACGTTAACTTGCCCAGCACTAATATATATATATATATATATATATATATATATATATATATATATATTGTTGCAATTAGCTATCACAACTTACAAATTAATGTCAGAATAACATTCCCAGGTTTGACTTTAAGATAACTCAAATATCTAAGTTATTGCATAATACAACACATTTAAAGTTGACTAAACTTAAAATTTGAAGGCTGCATGGACACTTAGTTGAAAACATTTTTAGTGAACACAATGCAATCGGACTATCTTCAGAACAAAATGAATACATTTTAACTTGTTATAAAATAAAAGAAACATCAAATCAAGATGTGTAATCAAGAAAACATATTAGACAAAGTTACAAAAATAATGATGAATGATGTTTGAGAGGTACTGTAACGTGTCTAATTCTTACCAATAGAAATAAAATAATTTAATATAGCCTACAATTTAATAAAATGAATAAAAAAGATTTAATGCACCTTTGATTATTACAGAGAAATGGTGCTTTAACAAGAGCAACGCCACAAACACGAACGCAGTGGTGGCCTTAAGCATCTGGGGGCCCGTTTCAATAACTAATATGGGGCCCTACCCACATAAAACATAAACATAATAGAGCATAAAAAGCAAGGATTCCTGTTGGTTTGTATCAATGGTATATTATTTTATTACGTGCACTTTCAGCTTCATGAACCGGCAGCTCAACATAGAAATAATCCATCCTTATTTGATTAAAACTATATATAATTATACAGCGTTTTACGTTGGAATAAGCCTCGCCCTTTCACGCAGGGTAACGTTAACTTCACTTTTGGTAGACTGAAGCTTTTCTTTTGTTGTCCGATATCTTTCGTTTTTCAGCACCACTGGCATATGTATATCTCAAAATAAGATTTTACCCTAACGGCAAAAAAGTCAAAGCTATAAAAACTAACGATGTTACACTTCAGATACAAGCCGTTCGCAGGGGTGGTAAACGTCGCCATGGTAACCGCGAGTTCGACCAATCAGAGACATCAGTGTTTTGCTTAGAATTGTGGGTAGTGTAGTATTTCTCCAGAAGATCGCAAATGACAAGGTTGATTTCATACCTTGTGGCTTTTATAGGAGCAGAAACTTTCGTTTCACAACCTCGAAGTCAATCTATCTTGAATGGTTTAGACATTATGGCTGAAAATCAATATCCTACGGAGAAAATGAATGGGATTTTGCTGGTCTGTGGAGATGTGGGGGCCCCCTTGGAGGGCGGGGCCTGTTTCAATTGAAACGGGTGAAACATAGGTAAGGCCGCCCCTGCACGAACGCTATATATACCGGTAGGCTAATTCTGTCATGTGACAGAGCCCTTTTTCTCGACAAAAAGTCATTTAAATGTGTAATAGTGTGCAATAATGTTGTGTGCAATAATGTTATGTACTATAAATTCTAAATACATTTCCAGTTGTAGAATTTATATTAATTTGAATATATAATAATGTTGTGCATGAGGGGTCAGGAGAGGTGAAAAGCTGATGGCTTTCAGATCCTTGTCTCTGTCTTGTTTTCTCTGTGTTGACTTTGCTGTCATCGTATCGAAAAGACCTGAGCCGTTTTCCCCGAGGGAACGTTGTTGTAAACACTTGTTGCTAGCATGTGATCAGAATAATGTTGGTTCAGTTTCAGTTCAGATTACTTCATTCTTTTAAGAATGTTCATTCGTATGCAAAACTCAACAAGATTTTTACATTTTGTGAATAAATTGCATGGTGCTTGCACATGCAAAGCTCTCTGCATGCTAAAGAGCTCATGGGTGGTTACCAAGGTGTTGCTGTGTTATTGCTGAGGTGTTGTTAAAATGTCGTGAGTCGTGGTTGCAACAGTTGTGAATTTTCGCTAACCTGTTTTTTTCTCTATGTTTTTGCGATTGTACCATCTCTATTGATGGATATGAAGCATTGTGACATAGCGTGACTCTAATGGCCACGATATACCTCACTAGTGTGTGTTACGTTTCTGTTCTTGTCTAGACTTTCTGTTTGTATTTTGATTGGTCGCTGTTTCCCGCCACTCATTTGTTGCTATGGTTACTGTTGTGATATGTGATAAGTGATACGTGGTTGTATATTTCCTTGTTTAAGTTTTGAATTAAAGTCTCCTATTGTATCTCTTTCGCCTTGCGCTTGATTACAGCCACCTAATCAGTGACAGAGTGATGTCATTTCGATTAAAATTGTAGGCCAAAATGAAGTTCGTTTTTCCTTCAAACCTGGTCTGCAGTGATAACGTAATAGGCAGGTGTGCTCTGGGGCTCTTTGACGTTAAAATCTTCTCTGGTTCATTTTTTTGTGTGTTGTCCGTCGAGGTCAGACGCAAGTAAAAACATAAACACACTGGAGAATTGCTTTATAGTAGGGATTGGGTTGTAATTCCAATTGAAAGGGACACTGACAATGTTTTTTTTTTCATGGTTAAAGGTGCGGTCACATATGGAAGATTGTTTCCGCCACAGAAAAAAAAAAAAAGGTAATTGCGTCTTTTTATCTCGCAATTCTGACTTTTTATCTCGGAATTGTGTGTTATAAGGTCACAATTGCGTGTTAAAAAGTCGTAATTGCGTAATATAAATTCAGAATTGCGTGATATAAAGTCAGAATTGCTTGATATTTAGTCAGAATTGCGTGATATAAAGTCAGAATTGAGTGATATAAAGTCAGAATTGCGTGATATAAAGTCAGAATTGCTTGATATAAAGTCTGAATTGAGTGATATAAAGTCAGAATTGCGTGATATAAAGTCAGAATTGCGTGATATAAAGTCAGAATTGCTTGATGTAAAGTCAGAATTGCTTGATATAGTCAGAATTGCGTGATATAAAGTCAGAATTGCGTGATATAAAGTCAGAATTGCGTGATATAAAGTCAGAATTGCTTGATATAGTCAGAATTGCGTGATATAAAGTCAGAATTGCGTGATATAAAGTCAGAATTGCGTGATACAAAGTCAGAATTGCTTGATATAAAGTCAGAATTGCGTGATATAAAGTCAGAATTGCGTGATGTAAAGTCAGAATTGCGTGATATAAAGTCAGAATTGCTTGATGTAAAGTCAGAATTGCGTGATATTTAGTCAGAATTGCGTGATATAAAGTCAGAATTGCGTGATGTAAAGTCAGAATTGCGTGATATAAAGTCAGAATTGTGTGATATTAAGTCAGAATTGCTTGATATAAAGTCAGAATTGCTTGATATAAAGTCAGAATTGCGTGATATAAAGTCAGAATTGCGTGATATTTAGTCAGAATTGCGTGATATAAAGTCAGTATTGCATGATGTAAAGTCAGAATTGCGTGATGTAAAGTCAGAATTGCGTGATATAAAGTCAGAATTGCGTGATAGAAAGTCCGAATTGCGTGATATTAAGTCAGAGTTGCTTGATATAAAGTCAGAATTGCTTGATATAAAGTCAGAATTGCGTGAAATAAAGTCAGAATTGCTTGATTGCGTGATATAAAGTCAAAATTGCGTGAAATAAAGTCAGAATTGCTCGATATAAAGTCAGAATTGCTTGATATAAAGTCAGAATTGCGTGATATAAAGTCAGAATTGCGTGATGTAAAGTCAGAATTGTGTGATGTAAAGTCAGAATTGCGTGATATAAAGTCAGAATTGCGTGATATAAAGTCAGAATTGCGTGATATAAAGTCAGAATTGCGTGATGTAAAGTCAGAATTGCGTGATATAAAGTCAGAATTGTGTGATATTAAGTCAGAATTGCTTGATATAAAGTCAGAATTGCTTGATATAAAGTCAGAATTGCGTGATATAAAGTCAGAATTGCGTGATATTTAGTCAGAATTGCGTGATATAAAGTCAGTATTGCATGATGTAAAGTCAGAATTGCGTGATGTAAAGTCAGAATTGCGTGATATAAAGTCAGAATTGCGTGATAGAAAGTCAGAATTGCGTGATATTAAGTCAGAGTTGCTTGATATAAAGTCAGAATTGCTTGATATAAAGTCAGAATTGCGTGAAATAAAGTCAGAATTGCTTGATTGCGTGATATAAAGTCAAAATTGCGTGAAATAAAGTCAGAATTGCTCGATATAAAGTCAGAATTGCTTGATATAAAGTCAGAATTGCGTGATATAAAGTCAGAATTGCGTGATGTAAAGTCAGAATTGCGTGATATAAAGTCAGAATTGCTTGATATAAAGTCAGAATTGTGTGATATAAAGTCAGAATTGCGTGATATAAAGTCAGAATTGCGTGATATAAAGTCAGAATTGCGTGATATAAAGTCAGAATTGCTTGATGTAAAGTCAGAATTGTGTGATATAAAGTCAGAATTGCTTGATATAAAGTCAGAATTGCGTGATATAGTCAGAATTGCGTGATATAAAGTCAGAATTGCTTGATATAGTCAGAATTGCGTGATATAAAGTCAGAATTGCGTGATATAAAGTCAGAATTGCGTGATATAAAGTCAGAATTGCTTGATATAAAGTCAGAATTGCGTGATATTAAGTCAGAATTGCTTGATATAAAGTCAGAATTGCGTGATATAAAGTCAGAATTGCGTGAAATAAAGTCAGAATTGCTTGATATAAAGTCAGAATTGTGTGATATTAAGTCAGAATTGCTCGATATAAAGTCAGAATTGCTCGATGTAAAGTCAGAATTGCGTGATGTAAAGTCAGAATTGCGAGATGTAAAGTCAGAATTGCGTGATATAAAGTCAGAATAGCGAGTTTGTCTCTCCGACTTTCTTCAGACTTTATATATCGCAATTCTGAGAAATTAAGTCAGAATTTCGAAATGTAAACTCGCAATTGTGAGATAAAAAGTCGCAATTATCTTTTTAAATGTTTTATTCTGTGGCGGAAACAAGCTTACGCAGTCACATTTTAGGTTGTTTGGTGAATTTTCGCAGGCGTAATTCAAATAGAAATAGGAATTTTGCATGACAGGGAAATGTTTCCAAACGCTGATTTCGCAAAGAGTTCAAGATGGCTATGCGGTATTTACCAACAGTATCAGTATCTACTGCTTGGTTTGAAATGGACTTTGACTGTGTGAGCAGTGCTTACCGTACATTTCTAAACTGGACAATGTTTTTTTTTACCCACAATATTTCGCCAAGCTGACTCTTTATACTGTGAACTGCTTGCTTTAAAGCAATCTATTGTATAAAGCGCTATATAAATAAATGTGGCGTGACTTGTTTTGACTGGAGAGCCGAATTGCAGAGCTATGCTCAGATGTTTTCTTAACAGCTTCTCACCACTCTCCTATTTGCCATGTGTTTTATTTCGTTATTGGGAGGAAAGCGCAGCTCAAATGTACATATTCATCCTAAAGCCTCTCATTTTTCGATTTACTTTGAAGTATATCAGGGTATTCAGTGAAGAACGAAAAAGAACTTCACCATGATTATATCACAGGGCCTTTAGCTGCATGATTTGAGGCGGCGTTCATGCTTGAAATCTCTAACCTTGTGAATAAGCAAAGGCACTTATGACTTTCTATGCATTTTTGACTTGGTTGCACTGAAAAAGTCTTGACTCCAACCCCTTGTGTTATTCATTTAGGCCCTGTTTACTCCCGTCAACGTCATTGTTCTTCATAGCATGCTCCTCTTGTGCCTTGTTTGCGCTTACTGGGGAACAGCACTTAAAACGCACAAGCTAAGAATAAAACACTGCCGATGTGCTCTCCCAGACTCGCTCCTGCAGCGTTTAAATGGGTGTAGGGAGTCCATTGGGAGATTCTTCCACTGGCTTCTTAATTCATCTCATGCACTTCTATCCTGTCCTGAGCACCCAGGGAAAACAAACCAGCGAACCAACCCCCCCCCCCGAAAAAGCATGAAATACTCTGTTGACTTGTCAAGGAATGAAATCTGCTTCAAACGCACATTATTCACTCCGAAGGAGCACATAAACAGTGTCGCACACGTGGAAACCCAAGGACATTCGGAGGACAGCACTGACAGCTCTAATGTTCATCAAACTTCAAGTATGAACGAAGTCGTTTTTCCTCTTTCTGCTTGTCATTCTGGGGCTTTATAAGACGTTCCTGTGGAATATGGCATCGCAGACGGGGATGAATGGATATCGCTGTCCTCTTATGAATATTAATGAGATTAAGTTGATGAGACACCCTGTCTGCAGTGCGCAGAGCCGATCATAACAAAACACTGAATGACATGGTCACAGCTGTACGCTATTGGACTTGTGCCTGTGAGAAAGTCAGACATGAGCTGACACAAGATCACAGATGGCTGGGTCAAGATGTTACCCTTGTGAGACACGCTTTAGAGATGAAAAGCAATTTCTCTGATTAATATGATACCTCAGAATACCAGCATGATTGGAAATTAGTTGTTTCGTTTTTTTCCCTTTTTTAAAGATACACTTCAATGCAAAAGGAACGAGGAACAAATTTGAATAACACCACCAGAATTCTCTGATATTTGCAATGAGTTACATAAACGTGCTCACAAGACTGCATTTATATGATCAAATTTATTGTGAAATATTATTACAATTGAAATTCAGCGGCCATTACTCCTGTCTTCAATGTCACACGAACCTTCAGGAATCATTCAAATAAACAAAAACATATTAAGCAGCAAACATATTGTTTATTTAATAACTGGATAACAATGATAAATGAGCAGCAAATCATCGTATCAGAATGATTTCTGAAGGATCATGTGACACTGAAGACTGGAGTAATGATGCAGCTTAACAGAAATGACATTCTATATTAATTTATACATACATTGTAGCCTAATAATTTTTCACAATAGTAGTCTTTTTGATCACCTTGGTGAGAGACTTCTTTCAAAAGACTTGGTTTTCTTTATTATTCCAAACTTTTGACCAGTGGAGTGTGTGTGTGTGTGTGTGTGTGTGTGTGTGTGTGTGTCTGATTAAAAAAACATTAAGGCAACAGGTTCTACCCTTCCTATCAAGTCAATCCCTGAATATTGACTTCATTTCAAATAATTTTGTATAATAACTAACCAGATCATATTCATTAACATTCATTTAGAATATAGGCAAACCTTAGTGCAATTGTCTAGATTGGCAATATGTTTAATCTGCTCTATTGTCATGATTCCCCTTGTCTTGTGTGGACTGATGTTATTTCCTGTTATGTGACATGTTTTGTAGTCCTTTGTAGTTTTTCCTGTTGATTAGTTGATTGTTCCCAGGAGTGTTGCCAATCTCCCCTTGAGTGTATATATACCCAAGTGTTTCTCATGTTCTCTGTCTGGTGTTATCCTTCTATGGATGTTATGTGTGTGTGTGTGTGCGCGCTTGTTGTCAGTTCGGTTTGCCTTCGCTGCTCGTGTCTGCATTCATCAGTTTTGCCTGGATTTACTTTTATTGCTGCATCTGGATCCCACTCTCGTTCCTCTGAAACAGCCACCGTCACATCTATATTATACAATTGCTTTTCTGTTTTAACAAACAGAATGTGAATCTATCAATTTTACACTTCTATAATTCAAAGTGACATCAAAAACCACAAATCCCTTTTCTCCAAGGAAATAAATGTCACAATCAGCGTCTGCGTCATTATTTAGTAGAACGAAGGAACTGCATGATGTTTGTGTCTCTGTCATTCAGTGTAAATCAGTGCATTGACTGAGTGTTGTCTGTCACTGCACTGGAAAATAACTTTTCACAAATCTTTGGTCAAATCAGCTTAGGTTCACAAATGTTGTTCAGATAACAACATTTTGAGTTTCTGTTGAATACTAACTAATCTCTTTCTTTGTATCAACTCAAATTTTTGGTTTAAATGAACTCAAATTTTTAAGGCAACCAGGTCAGGGTACTTTAATTTTAACCAACAAATCATTTTTACAGTGTGATTGTGTTTTCTGTGCATGATGTTAATCTAATGCCACATAAGCAATAATACGTTTTCATTTAAAATTGACATTTTCAAATGAAATGCGTAATAAAACATTCAATCCAGACTATACACATGACTGTTAATAATGAATATAATGAATTACATAAAGTCAAGAATGTGATTCAATTAACATGTTATCATAAAAAATTCCATTAACAAAATTATAAAATAATTTTTTTATAAATGATAAAATCAACTTTGTTGGAAATCATTTTTGGCATACACTTTTAGCATTATATCTTAAAATGTTTTATTAATATTTGAAAATATTGATGCACTATATATATATAACACCTTTTTAAAACTAATCCTGCCTGTATATCCTGTATGTATGTATGTATATATGTTCAAATTGTAAAATTCCATATGGTGCATCTCCACAAAAATATAATAATTTATGACATTTGTAAAAAAATAAAATAAAATCACCTTGAAAAATATATATTTGAAGAATTGAATTAAGTTCTGTTCTCTTACATCTATTCAAGCAGTAAGTAAAACACAGAATTACCTTTTAACATCATACCACGATTTAAACGTTTCTTGAAAATGATAAAGTATTTCACAAAAAGCTTTCACAAAAAAAGTTTTCTTATTTCTTGTCCCATTTAAAGTAAGTGCAGTTTGGGAATTTAAAAGCATGTACATTCTGTTTGTGGGCAATGACGCAGCATCAGTTTAAATATATATTTGAAGCATATTCTCATCCTCGGATCTGCTAATGCTCCCACAATTTCAGAATGAACAGCAAATCATAAAATGCACAAGATGAATTAATGCAAGCTAGCTGTAGCAGAGAGCTGTTAATCTTAACAACGAATGATCTGCAAAATCAGCGTGAATCATCAGCCTGCAGGTGATCATGCATATTCTCACTCACAAATTTAATAAGCTTCACAATTACCATACAACACCAGAGCAGCAAGGGAGTCAGATGACGATGCATTGTGAAGTTGATAGGCTATATGTGGTCTGTGGACTCTGTGTGTCCTTCTATTCAATGTAACGAATAAACTTTCATAAATGAGTAATGAGTGAATTCAGACAAAGCTGTCCGCACTGCTGCAATTTGCATATGACTTTTAAATTTACCATGAAATCGATATGGAAAACTTCTTATTTTTAATATTGCAGTGTTTATTATAATTGTTTTATCGATGCACACAAGAGCGTTGCATTTATACACTGTAAAAAAAACCCCGTTAAATTTACAGGAAAACCCTGGCAGCTGTGGTTACCAGAGTTTTCCTGTTAAAAATACGGTAGCAACGTTTTAGGTTTTACAACTTTTAACCGTATATTATTTTACAGCGATAAACCGTATTTCATTATCTGATATGATGTTAATATACTTTTTTTTTGAAGTATTAATATCTGTTTTTTTTCCCATTGTAATACACTGACAGCCAACAATCACAGCAGTGATGAGAGTCAAATGGTCAACCAAAGCTCATCTTAAGCAGCTCATCCACAAGAGATGGTCCATTTCGGGGTCCTCACGAGACCGTTCTGCCAACCCTGCCACCCTCGGTGCTTCAGGGCGCAGCGGTCTCCAGCGAGTCGCTGATGCTATGCTGCGGCACAGCATCGGTTTCGCACCCTCTGAGGGGGGCTTTAGAGCGGCCAGTTCAGGTAGTTCCTGCCATTATGTTTCAGGCTCCGGAATTGGCTGTCTCGATAACACCAGAGACCAGCCTCGAGAGGCTGGTTCCCTTAGTAAATTTTCTGGCAGCGTGGAAGCTTCTGCCGAATATTTCTCATTGGGTCCTGCAGATGGTAGAGAAAGGATACAGAATCCAGTTTGGTTCTCGTCCTCCTCGTTACAACGGGGTGCTGCCCACAGTGGTGCATCCCGAGCAGGCTCTGGTAATGGAGCAGGAGGTAAAGGCCCTGTTAGCAAAGGAAGCTATAGAACAGGTGTACTCACCCTACAGAGAGTCGGGTTTTTACAGCCGTTATTTCATTGTTCCAAAAAAGGATGGGGGGTTGCGTCCCATTTTAGATCTTCGTCTGTTAAATCGTTCAGTACAGAAACTCAAGTTCAAGATGCTGACGCTCAAACAGATCGTGACTCAAATCAGATCCGAGGACTGGTTTGTCACGATAGATCTGAAGGACGCTTACTTCCATATCTCCATCCTCCCTCAGCACAGGAAGTTCCTAAGGTTTTCTTTCGGGGGCAAAGAATACCAATATCGGGTTCTTCCTTTCGGTCTAGCTTTATCACCCCGCACGTTCACGAAATGCGTGGATGCAGCTCTAGCCCCTCTCAGGCTTCAGGGCATACGTATTCTGAACTACATCGACGACTGGCTGATTCTAGCGGAATCAGAGCAGTTGGCGGTTCGGCACCGAGGTGTCGTTCTCGCTCATATGCAGATGTTGGGGTTGAGGCTCAATACCAAGAAGAGTGTGCTTTCTCCAGTACAGAGAACCACTTTCCTTGGTGTGGTATGGGATTCAGTGACGATGCGGGCCACTCTATCGCCCGTTCGTGTAGCTGCTATCCTGACAGCCACCAAAGAGCTAAAGCTAGGCCAGTCACGCACTGTGAAACAGTTCGAGAGACTGTTGGGTCTTTTGGCAGCAGCGTCCAACGTAATACCTTTTGGCCTGCTGTACATGAGACCTTTGCAGTGGTGGCTAAGGACCAGAGGGTTCTCCCCGAGGTGAAACCCACTTCGTATGATCAAGGTCACGCGGCGGTGCCTTCGTGCCTTAATTATATGGAGGAAACATTGGTTCTTAACCCAGGGTCCGGTATTGGGAGCTCTTTGCCATCGTGTTAGTATTTCGACAGATGCTTCCCTCACCGGCTGGGGAGCGGTAATGGAAGGCCGCTCGGTTCAGGGTCTGTGGAAAAGTCATCATCTTTCATGGCACATCAATTGCCTGGAGATGATGGCTGTCTTCAACGCGTTGAGACAGTTCCTCCCAGACCTGAGGGGCCATCATGTGCTTGTACGAACAGACAACACATCAGTGGTCTCTTATCTGAACCGTCAGGGGGGTCTGCGGTCGCGTCCGCTTTGCAAACTGGCGCACCAGATCCTCCTGTGGTCTCTGGGGAAGGTACTCTCCCTGAGGGCAGTGTATATTCCTGGGGACCAGAATATTGGGGCAGACATCCTGTCGAGGCAGGAGCTGAGGCCAGGGGACTGGAGACTCCACCCCGAGGCGGTGGAGAAAATTTGGGAGTTTTACGGCCAAGCAGAGGTGGATCTGTTTGCGTCTCAGCACACGACGCACTGTCCACTTTGGTTCTCCCTTACTCACCCAGCCCCCCTGGGGCTGGATGCTATGGTGCAGACGTGGCCGAGGCTACGTCTGTACTCATTTCCCCCTGTTGCTCTGCTCCCAGGAGTTCTGGAACGAGTCCGCCAGTACGGAATAAGTCTACTGCTTGTAGCACCGCGCTGGCCGAGTCGGATCTGGTTTGCGGACCTGATCCATCTCTTAGACGGTCCTCCCTTGGAGATCCCGATCAGGAGAGACCTTCTGTCTCAGGCCGAGGGCACAATATTTCACCCTCGACCAGAGATTTGGAACCTGTGGGTTTGGCCTCTGAGGGGGCCCAACTCATAGAGAGTGGTCTCTCAGCTGAGGCTGCTGAGACCATTCTAAGCTCCAGAGCTCCAGCTACTAGGAAACTTTATGCGCTTAAATGGAGAATTTTTTCTGTATGGTGTCACCGACATCAGTGGGATCCAGTTAACTGTTCTGTGAACACAGTACTCGAGTTCCTGCAGGAGCGCTTTACGTCAGGTCTGTGTCCTTCCACGCTCAAGGTCTACGTGGCGGCCATTGCGGCTTACCACGCCCTGGTGGGGGGTACATCGTTGGGTCGAGACCCCCTGATTACACGTTTCCTTCGTGGCACATTGAGGCTGAGGCCTGCAACTCGCACTAAGGTGCCAGCTTGGGATCTTGCTATAGTACTAGAAGGCCTGTCTAGGGCTCCGTTCGAGCCCTTAGATTCGGTTTCAGAGAAATTTCTTACTCTCAAGACTATCTTTCTGCTATCTATTTCTTCCCTTAAGAGAGTTGGTGACCTTCAGGCCCTTTCGGTTTCCCCCACCTGCCTTGAGTTTGCACCGGGGATGGTCAAGGCATTCTTATATCCGAAACAGGGATACGTCCCTAAGGTGCCGTCCTTGATTCCGAGGCCTATTGTGCTGCAGGCTTTCTGTCCTCCTCCTTTTACGTCTGCGGACCAGGAAAGGCTGAACCTCTTGTGTCCAGTGCGAGCACTGGATACTTATGTTCATCGGACATCTTCAATGAGGAAGTCCGACCAGTTATTTATTTGCTTTGGATCACCTAAGAAGGGTCTTCCTGCTTCTAAACAGACGGTTAGTAAGTGGATAGTCGAGGCTATTTCACTTGCATACGAGTACTCTGACCATCCGTGTCCCTTGGTGGTCAAAGCTCACTCTACGAGGGGTATGGCGGCCTCTAAAGCCTTGTTATGTGGGGTTTCTCTCCAAGACGTTTGTGATGCGGCAGGCTGGTCCTCACCGCTCACGTTCGTCAGGTTTTACAGTTTGGACCTGGATGCTGCCCCAGGTTCTCAGGTGCTTAGTGTTTAGCTACGACAGTCTGACACTCGGTTACTTGGAATTCTGGCGTTTTGGGCATTCTCGTTCCCAAGGCGTCGATGACGCATCGCGAGTTCCCTCGAAAGGGAACGTCTCAGGTTACGACTGTAACCATAGTTCCCTGAGATAGGGAACGAGACGATGCGTCACCCTGCCATACTTCCTGCATCCCTGTGATCGGCTTGCTTTGACTTTTGGAAGCTAATGCCGCGTTTCACCGGATGCGTTCTTATGCCTTCCTGGTCATGACGTCACCCGCCCGTGACGCTCATTCTTTCCATTGGACTAGTTGAAATTGATGCTCAGACGCATTCACGCTGGGGGCGTTCCCAAGGCGTCGATGACGCATCGTCTCGTTCCCTATCTCAGGGAACTATGGTTACAGTCGTAACCTGAGACGTTTTCAAACATTTGATAGATTAGTGATTTTTGAGATCAATGACAAAACATGTCCACCAGATAAAACCGTTTGTGGGTAAAACATTTACTTGATATTACACATACTCTTAACTCATTAAAAAGGAGAATGAAAGCACAACTAAATATTATTTCATGTTGTTTTAGAAATGTTTTTAATTCTAAATGATATGATATGTGACCAGTGTCTGTAAAAATCCTTGTCCGGAAGCTGGTGTCATTACATTACAATAGCTTCAAAACAATTAAAAGTAATTTTAAATTAAATGTTATATTTATTATGTGTAAGTAGGTATTATGTGTAAAAACTGATTTTAATGTAGTTTTAAGACGATTTAACTTGTGTCCTGAGTTTTTGTCAACAATTTTGTCAACAATTATTGAGGGCAGCTAAAACTCTGAGGACCCATTCATCACTTCCTTGTTCTTTCAAATGCCATGAGACCACTCTAGCTCTGATAAGTTTTTAATATTCTTTTAATTTTATACCTACTTGTTAATACTTTGCATGTCACAACCATAGTTTTTTAACACCATAAACAATGTAATGCAAGATTTGTATATTTTCTGTTATAAATGCTTAGTTTAAGTAAAGTATAAAGGTTACAAGCAACGAATGATAAACAAGATGGCTCCTGTGAGAAGCACATGTGTAATGAGAGGAAACATGGTATTTTGTCAACTCCGTCAGATGTCAACACCATCAGGATTTTTGTATGACGGTGTTGACTCTTTCTAATGCTGCGTTCACACCGGACGCGAATAGTGCGTCAGGCTCGAGTAATTTCAATGTTATGTCAATGCAATGACGCGTTCCGCGCGTAAAAAATTCCTGCGGCGCGAATGAGGCGTAGAGTGCGGCGCGGTAGACGCGAATACGCCTCATTCGCGCGTCAAGTTCGCGCGAATTGAGCGTCTGGCGCGTTCCGCGCGAATGAATGATTTAGTTAGTGCTATTTGTGCATTCACGCATTTGACGCAAATTCGCGCCTGCCGCCCGAGTTGAAAAATCTGAACTTTGGCGTCAATTCGTGCCGCGTTAACCAAGCAGGAGCTTAGCTGCTTGCTGCTGTCACGTGGTGAAGTGTCTGGATGCCTCAATAAATTATTTTGAAATATGACTAAATGCCTGGTGTGGTTCTAATGCACAACAAAGCAAATATTTTATCACTTACAACTTTATTTCAATATACGAGACATGTTCATTTTGTATTGAATGTTATTTATTCCATATCTAGATTATATGAAATATTATGATGTAAAGACAAACAACATACATGTGCATAAGTTCGTGTCTGGACGTGAGAGAGTAAAAATCATAGGACAGGTTAATAACTTTTGGAGGCTGGCTCTATTAATCATCAAAACAAAAATAAATGACAGATTAGGTGGATGAGGGCGAGGGTGATCCACGCTCCGATGCGGGACAACAGCTCATCAAACTGGGCGCGGGACAGACGGAAGTACCGCTGACAGCGGCCGTTATCCAGGCGCAGCTCCTGGAGCGAGCAAATGTGAAACTCGCCAAACGGTTCGCCTCCGAAGGGTCCGGTGGACACAAATATGATCCCCATGCAGCTGTTCTGCTCTCCAGAGCAAATACAGAGCGGTGACTCTCTCGATGAATGCTCGATCAACATAAAAAAGATGGCCGCCAACGGGTTTCGATTCCGACGCGCGTAAATTTTGCTTCAAACTTTTGTTTTTACGCGCGTCAGTTTCACTCTTGACGCGCGAATTAACACAAAATGGTCAAGCGTCAAACTAGACACGGTAGACGCGAATTTGACGCGCTATTCGCGTCCGGTGTGAATGCACAGTAAGACGGTGTTGACAAATTTCATTATGTGTATTATTCCTCATTTTAGTGTAGTTTACTTCAATGATATTACTTACCAAACATTTGATATTACTGTTGCTCAGTTTTACGTGTTGAATTTCAACCAATTGCCATATAGCTTTATGTTTTGAATTGAATCTCATTTTCGTGTTGCTTATGATTACCCATCATTTGCAGCTTATGCTTATCCATCAGAAAATTATACTGCCCGCATAATGGTATGCATTTCAGGCTAGAATGGCTAGGGAGAAGCTATCAGTGGAGGAACGAAAGAGAAGGAATAGGGAGTATCAAAAAAGAAGGTGAAAAAAAAATTTATAGCCAGCCTGAGCTGAAAGAAGAATTGCTGAGAAATGAGAGGGAAAGATGGAGAAATAAGGTGAAGGAGGAAACAAGCACAGAAAGAGTCAAGAGAACGCAAGAACAAAGCACAGGAAGGCCAGCATGTAGACACCCCATCACAGAGCCCTTTGGACATCAGTTTTGAGGAGCCAAAGAGTAGTAGACAGCTAGTTGCTGGTGAAAGGAAAAGACGCAACACTAGAAAAAGACACTCCAGAGAGATTAAAGCACTGAAAGACAAACTTGACAAGAACAAAAAGAGAGGGACAAGCTGAGAAAGCGACTTGAATGTGGAAAACGTATTTAAAATGAGAAGACACAGGACTCCCCTCAAACCAAAACAGAGATGATGGTTCAAGGGAGCCAACTCAGAAATCCTTTAATCAAAAGATCACTGCTCTTCCACCATGCAGACTGCAGAGCTGAGAAATGCTTCTCGTACCCACAGAAGAGGCAAACTTGCATCCCAACGTCCAAAACGTGGTTACATATGTAACCTTCGTTCCCTGAGTAGGGAACGGAGACGTTACATCAGATGACGACGAATGGGGTTTCGCTTAGAAAGCCTCGGATTCAGCCCCTTTTCGTACAGTTTGTTAACCCCTTCAGACCTGAATTATGTTACCCATTTCTGACAAATATAAAAGTATTTTACTTGAGGCGTCTATAAATGCGACCAAATACAAATTTGACAAATTTCAATACTCTTTAATTGCTCATTTTTTTGTCCATATCAATGGACGTCAGGTCAAAACAGGAGTACTTCAAAAAAATTTACCAACATGAAAAAAAATTATAAACATAACAATTGTTGGTCTATACTTTAAGCTTATAACATATTACCTTTTTTAACTTTAATTTAACATTTCAACTTTAATTTTGAGTTTTTGTTTGACAGATTTCACATTGATTGTAACAAACTAAATAAACCTAGGAATCAAGTCATGTTAGAGTCATTTCCTGTGTGCATCTTTGAAACAATTTCTCTGTGACACAAAGCAGCAGTGCACATTGCACTTATCACAGAACATGTGTGTTTTCCCAGAACAACCTTCCAATTTGCATCTTGTTGCTTCTTTTTTTTTGTATCATAATTTGGCAGGTGGTCAACCATATCTTTTTGGACTTCAAGAACTGGCCGCCATTCCCTTGCCCCTCTCTTTTGTCCAGCTTCATCATGTGGAGTTTGAGAGGTACTGGCTTCGTTAGAATAGCTTGGCCTCCCTCGTTTTTTTTAACCCTGTGGCTTCCCAGAACGCACAAGCACTTCGGCCACATTCATTTTGAATTCAAGGAGATCCATGAATTTCTGTGGCGGAGTTCCTTTGTATTCAATGTCCCTGCGATACTCAAGCCAGCTATTCACTTCAGCAACATCAAAAGCATGAGTAATCATGCGCAGTGGCCATTTGCGGGAATTGATATTAATCCTGTAAAGACTGAATAGCTGATCAAGCTTGTCCACCCCTCCCATGCCCCTGTTGCATTTCTTCACAACCTCTGGACGCTTGACCTTCTCAAACTTCCTCTCTTTCTTATCCCACCTCAACTTCATCTTCATCTCCAACACCAACAAAGTTGGAGGCCAGTACAACAGAGCGGTTATCAAACCGCTTCACTAGAACAACTTTTCCATCCCTACTTCTAACTTCATCATGGTTTCCCCGTGTTTTCTTAGACATTTCCTTGTCTGTCTTCAGTGGCGGATTTGCAAAGCCTTGCTGTTCCAGCAGCATGGATTTTCTTTTCTGCAAGAACTTCAAGGACATTGTAGGTGGTGAAATAGTTGTCCAAAAAGAGCTTGTGGTTGGGAGCCTGGATTCTCTGGCACAGGTGGAAGACAACAGAAGCTCCAAGCCCTAGAACCTTTTTACTTTGCTCAGAAAGCTCTGTTGTGGCACCTTGATAGATGAGGAAATCATAAGCAAGCCCACTTTTGCCACAGAGGAAATACATCTTCACTCCCCATGGTGTAGGTTTCCCTTTGATATACTGGAGCACAGAGTTTTCCTCTGAAAGGCACAATCTGCTCATCAATACAGAGATCTTCCTCCAGTTGTAGCTGCAGACAGCGTTTCCTTATGGACTCATAGATTGGTCTGACCTTGAAGAAAACATCAGTGTCTCCAGGAGGCCTCTCATGGTTGTTCACAACATGCAGGTTGGAGCGTAGTTGAAAAAAAAAAAACGATCTCGAGACATGGTTTCCTTGAAAATTCCAATATTGATACTGGAGGACCAGTACATTCTCACTCTTGGAAGACCAAGAACTCCCATTGCCATATGTAGCCCGACAAGGACTTCAATCTCAGAAGCTGAGGCATGTTTATACTAGTGATGTGTCGTTCATGAACGATTCGTTCATTTTGAACGAATCTTTAATATGACTCAGGACTACCGAGTTGTCTCAGAGAATGATTCGTTCATTTTGTGTTGACCACGCATGCGCATTGCGCAATGGGTTCTGAATCTGTACTGGAAACAGAAATGATTAGTTCATCTCTCTCGAGTCTTCGGGTTCGGGACGGGTCCGAGTCTTTCGTTCTTCCTGTCAGTCCCATAGAGACTATGCTGTCAGTACCGGAAAGAGAAATGATTAGTTCATTTTTTTCGAGTCTTCGGGTTTGAGTCCTTCGTTCTTTTGCCACTGTAATGGACGCAGGGTCCGAATGGGTTAAAGGTTGCACTACAGAACGCTCAAAATGCGGAACGAAAGAGCGCTACTCATTTGTGCAACCAATGAACGATTCATTTACGACAGTTAGAATGTTTTCCTATCCACAAATGACAAGATTTACTGTAACACAAACTGCAAATATGGTATTTTGGCAGAAATGTGGTATATAATATATAACACACACACACACACACACATTCTTTATATTGCACTTTGTTCAATGTGTTATTTTGATATATTATTGCAACTGAGAGCACTTCCTGTATTATATTGTACATTATTTTAATTGCTGTCTAATATTACCCCTACAATTTTAACTAAGCTAAGCATGTTATATGAATTTCTTTTAAATTGCTAGAGTATTAAATTACACCTATAGTGATCTTTAAAATGCCATGATAATGAGAGAGAAAATTCTTATTTAATTTTCTTATATATTATACTCTAAAATAGTCAGTGATGGGAGGTAGTCATACTACATGTGCAAGTCAGCCTAACACTGCCTACATATACTATACAGTCTGGAGATGTATACGATCTATACAATATGTCAGCACTTACCAAGAACAGTTTTTTGAAGATTCATACACTCGTTATAGATTTAGCTATTTACGTGCTTTACGTAGAAATGGACCTTACAAGGTGCAACCTTACAAGGCCGTTGCATGTTTTTCAATATTTTTTCAGGTAAAGAAGTTTTTATCATCATTTTTCCAAAGACATGTGTGCATTGCAATAAACACATGATAAATAACTTTTTTAAATCATTATTTATTTATTGGGAAAACGTATTTTTAAGTTTCAATCAGTGATTCCGCTTTTACATTGTTACGCCACCAGATGGCGACAAGTGACTGTTAAAAACATTGTTTGTCATTGAATCGTTCATTCAGGAGATTCGTTCATAAATGCTGATTCATCCAGTACTTTCATAACTTTCATCGAGACATCACTAGCAGAATTAGTATCAGTGGAATTGGCATTTATTCATTAAAATATGCAATTAAACAAGAAATTAAAATATACAGTTATGTTGTTTCTACATTCATTTTACTCACATAAAAAAATGTCAGATTAATCTATTTTTTATTTTTTTTTATTTTTTATAGTCTATGGTAATTTAACAATTAATGTTGGGTCATTTAACATCGTTGGGTAATTTCTAGTAATAACCATAATATTTAATATAGTTTTATTAATATGGTTTCATTCCGCAACCAGGCAGTTTAAATTTTAACGGTCCATTGACAGTCAACACAAAGAAGCTGCTCCAGCCGTTATTACGAAAGGTAAGTCATATCGTCTTTTTATGTATTACTTATAACATTAAGCATTATTGTGTAGTAGTGAAACGTTGAATATATTCTAAAACTAAATCTTTTTTATTTGTGAGGGTTTAAGGGGCGATTTCAGATTCCGCCTCTTTTCGTACAGGTCTACAATTTAATGAATGTTGTTAACGTGAATGTAGGCATGCATGCAACTTACAGGAGTAGCTGAAACATCCAGTTATAGTATTTTTTTCTGATTAAGCTATGACAGCTTTTGCCTTTATTTTAAATGTTCTACTAAATTTGTTATACTTATGTTTTAGACAAATGGATTAATTTGTGAAGGAAAGACTAAAACAATCGAACCAATTGAATTGAAACATTTCAAGGTGAGTAAGCTTTTGAAATAAATGATACACAAAATAGTTATTTTTAAGGACTAGTTTAAGTCAACTTCGAGTATTACAAAACAAGCCACTGGCAAAGAAATGCCATGGGTCTGCGGAATTTGCACGGCGCAACTCCGGCCCACCTTGTGGGTATAAAAGGAGGATGCCGGCAACATGCAGAGAATACACATATGACCCGAGAACACTGGGGTGTCCAGCCGCAGGTGGAATATTTCAACCCCAGGGGTGGCAAGGTGGCTTGCCAAGGGAAAGACACATGCTCAGAGAGGCTTACAGTGGAAATACACATGTGAGGGTCGCCCAGAGGAGGTACCATGCACACGGAGGCACCTAGCCAACGCACAGGCAATAGACACTGGCGTCAATGTCAGGAGTGCTGGAGGAACTCAGGGCTTGTGGGGAAGCTCACCTGAGGAAATATTGCACGTATCCAGTCCGTGGAGTGGAATGGCGAACAAGCGAAGACACCTGAGCGGGTACGGTACTAGCTGGTTGAAGCGAGTACACGAGAGGACACTGGCTCCACTGTAGAATCTGGCGAATGTGTTAGGTGTCGCCCAGCCTGCAGCTCTGCAGATGTCTGTTAGCGAGGCGCCATGCGCTAGAGCCCAGGAGGACGCCACACTCCGGGTGGAGTGGGCGGTCACACCAAGGGGGCACGGTCGGCCTTGCTGCTGGTATGCCAAGGCAATGGCGTCCACTATCCAGTGAGACAGCCTTTGCTTGGAGAGAGCCTTTCCCTTCAGCTTCCCACCATAACAGACAAAGAGCTGGTCTGAGGTCCTGAAACACTGCGTTCTGTCTACATAAGCGCGTACTGGACAGAGCAGTGCCAAGGCTGGGTCTGCCTCCTCCAGGGGCAGCGCTTGCAGGTTCACCACCTGGTCCCGGAAGGGAGTGGTGGGAACCTTGGGCACACATCCAGGCCGGGGTCTCAGGATCACGTGAGAGTTGGCCGGCCCGAACTCCAGGCACGCTTCGTCAACGGAGAATGTGTGCAGGTCCCCTACCCTCTTGATGGAGGCCAGTGCAACCAGGAGCGCTGTCTTCATAGACAGGATATTAATCTCCACTGATTGCAGAGGCTCAAAGGTGAGAAGAACACCAGTTGACGAAGAGGTTCCACTTCAACGCATAGGCAAGTCTCGTGGACGACGCTCTAGCGGAAGTGATGGTAGCCACCACCTCTGGTGGTAGGGTACTCAAACCTGCCTCGTCCCGTCCAGGAGCCACACGTGGAGGTTCCAAAGATCGGGACGAGGGTGCCATAGGGAGGAACACCTAAACCAGCGTTTGTTGCCTGGTGTTTAAACTCCATCGACTGCCTTGAGAAGTCAAATGTTACGTTTTTTTTTTATGACAGTTTAATAATATTTTAAAGGTTTAGCTATCATTTTGACCATGGATGATTTGATTTAGTTTATATACTTTATAAGCAGCATACATTTAAAGATGTTGTGGACTTTACGAAGGGCTTCATTTCTTTTTATATTGCCTGTAAAGTTCCCCTACTCCCATGAGATGAAAAATTGGTTATATAATGTGTTTTCTTCATATCTTGCAATGTTATGATATTTGTGAGAGTTTAATGGTCCCTTTGAATGAAATATTTTTATGTTTCTTACAAATTTGTCACCACCGTCAGTTTTGTGTCAACACCGTTGATGCCTTGTCAACTCCGTCAGATTGATAAATTGTTGTTATTGTTTTTAAAGACGAGCTGTCTTGTTCCCTCAAGAATATTTGTTAATAAAATGGTTGCATTTTCAAAGTTATTGTGTAATTTGTACGCTTCTAAGTATCACTGTTCATTATGGAAATCAAATGATAAATTGATTAATCCATACAACCTAAACCGCAATCATTAAACATTGACTAATCTAACTTTTAAAAGATGATCTGATTCATTAAAAACATTTTTATGTGATTAAGACAATTAAAAACCGCTAAGAGTCAAAATATCTGTGATAATTTAATTAAAAATAATTTTATAGACATTTCTATGTGTCTGTTTGATGGTGTTGACAAAAATCCAGTGCTGATCCCACAAACCTCTAATTTATAAAAAAAAAAAAACAAAAAAAAAAACTGGGAGGTTGTTCCAAAACATGGTTACATAGCCAAACCCTCATTTAACAAATATGTATACACTGGTTTTTAAAATAATGAAGTTTTTTTTTTTTAGAAAATCAAAACCTGTTTTGTCCCTGATCTACCTGTCCCTGCCCCCTAGTCCCACTTTGTCCAAAAAATTAATTATAACTATCTCGTGGCCTCAAGATAGTATCTTGAGGCCACGAGTTACTATCTTGAGGCAACGAGATACTTATCTTGAGGCCACGAGATAGTTATAATAAATTTTTTTTGACAAAGTGGACTACTGATCTCAAGAATCACTGATAAAATAAAATTGTAATTTAAAAAAACAGACTTTTATGCATGTTTGTCTATACCCAAATATACAGGTGAAACTCGAAAAATTAGAATATCGTGCAAAAGTTATAATTTTGATGATTATGGCTTTTATGAAAACCCCAAAATCAAAATCTCAGAAAATTTGAATATTGCATGAAATCAATAAAAAAAAAAGGATTTAAAAAGCAGAAATGTCGGCCATCTGAAAAGTATAATCATGCATATTATGTATATAGTTACATAAACTAAATATATTAGTTTCACCTTTTACCGTAAAACTTAAAATAATAGCCGAGTCCCAAATAGACGCCTGTCTCATTTACACGCCTGGTGTGGCTGCTGGTTTGGGTAAATAAAGGCCGGTCTCAAATAGAGGCCGGGTCTGTTTTTTAGTTTCGGGTTGTATTTAATCCTCTAAAACCGTCAGATCGTCCGCTTTTTGGCGGCGGCCAAAGCAAATTTTCGTCCCTTCAAAGCCTTTTTTTGATCGGTGAGTGATGTAGAATGACTGCTGCGCCTGACAGGGCGCGTGACGAGCAGAGAGAGAGAGAGAGAGAGAGAGAGAGAGAGAGAGAGAGAGAGAGAGAGAGAGAGCGCGCGCACTCTCACGTCTTCAAACTACACGAACGATCTTGCTCTCTCTCCCTCGCGCATATTAATCAAAATCAATTGACACGATAGTAAAAGGTCGGAAGACCTCAGTTTCACGTGGAGCATTTGGAGATTTTTAAAAAATAGAGACAGGCCTATGCCAAAGACAGTAAAAGAAATGGACAGGCTAAAACTGAGCTTGACGACGTAGATGGCACGTGAGCAACCATTCTGACCTTCTAGTAGCTGTGCCGAGACAAATCTGAATTGAAATCTGAAACAAATCTGTTGTTAAAATATTTTGTCCCGTTGTTTTTATGAACTCTCTATCTATGGGCTTCTCCCTTGACTTTATGCCTCCATGTCCACCCGATTGCCTCATAGACAGTAAACGATTGCCTACGAGCTTCTACTACTGTCTACACGGTAATTTCTCTACTGTGCGACAGAGCGTCCCGTGGTTATGACGCAATCGTTAGCCTATTTTTACAAAAACGGCTTCTACGGGACCATAACGTAAGATACAAAGTAATGGAGCCTTTTATCCATTGTCCCGTTTCTTAAGAAATAAATAATGAACAAATTGAGTCTTTGGACGTCTCAGATGTAAAGTTATTCGCTGTCAAAGTGACGCCAAAATGAATGGGAGTCAATGGGATGCTAACAGTAGGTGATAGCCAGCTACAATGATGATTTGGGAAAATAAAAGCCCGGGCTACTATTTGAAGTTTTACGTAATTTGAATTACTGAAATATGAACTGTTGCACGATACTGAAATTTTTCGAGTTTCACCTGTATTAAAAATATTTCCTCATTTGCATGTTTCTTTCAGTAGAGTGTTATGAAGGAGTCAGCAGTTGTAATATAATTAGAACAATAAATACAGTTTTAAAATGCTGAATGTAACAAACTTGGTGAGTCTTCCACCTTTCTCATTTATAGTGTTACGGCAGGTGCAAGCATTTCTGAATTATAATGAGATGAAACTTCACTTTTGACACAGAGGGGAAGTTCTGGAGGTAGACCTCCCTGTGGTGGTGTGATACACAAGTCTTGCTTGTGCGCACGCACACACACACACACACACACATGCACACACAAACTTAAAGGGAACTCATTCATTATGAAGCAGAAGCCATGTGTAGACTCGACTCTGCTGAAAACAGCTTAGACCAGCATGGATTTCCACTCCAAAACCATTTTTGTTGACCAGCAATGGTCATTCTAATGCCAGATTTCAGCAATCCCATAAGATCATTACAAATCACACTGTGCGACACGGATCTAATAAACTTGGGTACGACGTGTAGACTTTGTAAAGATGACACCTATTCAATCATAGGCTACGACGCAAGATAGTATTGAAGAATCAAACGTCATCAGCATGTGCTAGTGGTAAACTAGATGAATCGCACTTTGGCAATTGTGGTTTTTATCTGCGCTGAAAAAAGAGGAGGAATTGAAAGAGGGGGAATATGGACGCGGTCATGGCCAGGGAAAAGAGGCTAGCATGCCAATCTTGCAAATGGAGCTTGAGGTATGTAGTTTTAATTTTTAGCGTCAGGATCAATACGCTGTTTCATGTTGCATTTTATTGGCTAGTCTAACCCTGATCTCACGGCAATTCGTACGAATTCATACGGCTTCACTCGTTTTGTACTAAATCGTACATATTTTACGAGTTGCCTCGTATGAATTCGTACGAATGACCTAGCCCTGACTCCGCTCCTAAACCTACTCATCACTGGGGTTTAGACAATTCGTACGAATTAGCCACCATTTACTCACTCGTACGAATTTGTTCGAATTGGTCGTGAGATAGCGTTGGCTAGTCAGTAGCTGTAGGTCGTAGCAGCAAACACACTGTGAGATGATCATGCGATATTTCCAGTCAGACAGTTATCGCTGGCTATCTTTGGTCGCGAGACCGCGACGATGGCCACCGTATGATGTAGAAGCACCGTTTAGGAGCCACGACCACAGAAACCGCCATGATTGGTCATCTTTATTCTGGAACAAAATCGTACAATGTGTACCGGGCATAATAGGAGAGTATCCACACACACGCACGCACACACACACACACGCACACGCACACACACACATCAGAGGTTCAGAAATTGCTGTTGGGACACTACTTGCTCAGCGATCACGTCTCTTTATTGTCTTTGGCCTATCAGCCTAATGAGATTGATAAAGTCGCTGTGATTTTGTTCCAGCCCTCTAGAGGCTCTGGCAGTTAGATAAATAAACATGAAATGGGTAAATGTGCAATAAACAGATCCTCTCTGTGGTTCAGTTTGAAGAGGAAGCAGAAAATCGTTCTGAGCGGACTGAAACTGGCTCTCTGTTGCAGTTCAAAATCCTCACTTAAAAAAGCAATTACATTTGATCTAGCATATGGTTTCTTTTTTTTTAGTCACAGATTCTCCGACCAGCAAAATTCCCTGAAATGTTGTCTCAAAAGAGTCGTCCGGAGAAACATTTTCATTGAGCAAAGTCGCTGATTGTTAAGGAATTGCCAGCTCCCAGCATGCTTTGCTGCATGCATACATTGTGCAGTTACTGATTTAAGATCATTTGTTTGAAATAGTTTGCTGACTTTATGCTGTTTTCGCTGTCATTATTTATGTGTTCATTTTTATTTATTCAAAGGGTTAGTTCACCCAAAAATGAAAACTCAGTTATTACTCACCCTCATGTCGTTCCAAACCCGTAAGACTTTCGTTCATCTTCAGAACACAAATGAAGATATTTCGAATGAAATCGGAGAGATTTCTGTCCCTCCATTGACAGCAACGCAACTACCACTTTGACACTTCAAAAAGTTCATAAAGAGATTGTAAAACTAATCCATATGAATTGAGCGGTTTAATTCGAATTTTACTGAAGAGACTCGATCGCTTTATATGAAATTTAGGCTTTTATTCACATATAAACATTCATCAACTCACACCGGTTGAATGAACCGATTCATCAATATCGCTGTTGTTTGTGTACGAAGGTTACTTGTTTTATTCTCACTTTGTCACTTTAATATATCAGTATGAAAAGCTCAATGGATGGTATCCCACCTGTTCATTGTGTTTTCATCCTGAGATTTAGGAAAGTATGTTACAATTTTAAAGTATGATACCAAAAACTAAATACATGACTTGTATTCACTTGTGAAAAATGAGTAAAGTCAAATCGAGTCAAATTTATTTGTATGGAGCTTTATACAATGCGGCTCATATCAAAGCAGCTTCACAGAAATAAACAGGAAAATAACTTGCAAAATTCATCAATAAATAAATAACTTTTTAGAAGACAACTGTCATTTTCAGCTCCGTTTAGTTCAGAGTTGGTTCAGTTTAGTTCAGTAACAGTCAATGTTTTAAAGCTCATCAGTAATGCATCAAATTCAACTCAGCTATAAAGCAGCTCTACAGAAGACAGTATTGTTATTATCCTGCTCAAGTCAGTTGAATGTTGATTCAATTCACTTCAAAGATGTATTGATGTAGGCTGTCTTTTAGTTGCAAAATGATTTTGATTCGCCTACAAAGCAGAACACAATATAGTCATTATTGATTCAATTCAGTTCAAATACTGTCTGTGTTCCAAAGGTCATCAATTATGAAACAAAGAAGTCAATAAATCAATTATGAAAGAAAGATAGCGGTCTCTGACGGTCAGTTATGACATTTGCTGCTGACAGCTCCGCCTGTGCTCTGCAGAGATGTTTCATATGTACATAATCCATATATGTATTTGTTGTTTTGGATGCCAGACACTTTAGAGGATGTTTAAGATATGCAGATTGCGTAAAGTTAGTGATTATACACAGTGTAATGCTGCACACTTCAGTGCATAGTATCATTTAATGTTCATTTATAGTTTGTCTGCCTAGCAGTCGAGTGTATTTGAAATGACTCAGTAATTGAAAATGTGTGAATATTATCTTCATTTATTTGTTCTAAAGACCACAACTACACAACTTTCCATAACTTTGCTTAATCGTTAAAAATCGTGTTGTCTCAAGATGCACACCAGTAACGTTTATACAAGCTACTTACTGTCCTAATTAAACTAAGCCTTAATCCTGGCTTAATCTAAGCCCTGTCTGTGAAACCAGGCCTATGGAAGTCAACAGGCCCCATCAACTACTTAACTCATTTGAATAAATTTCCAAGCACCAAAGCTTAAATTATTTATTATGTTCATACATTTATTATGATAAAAATGTTCTTAAATTATATAATTTTAGTATTCAGTCCCTATGGTGCAAGAGCTGTTTACAGAGATAAAAAAAATTGATTCCCCCAACTGTGAATGATTAAAATGGGTGTTTTCCAGAATAAAATTAAAAGTGCAACACTTATAGGATCATTATTATTCAGTTACATCCCACCCAAACACTACCTAGAAATCCTTGTCCCTATAAGAGAAACATATTATCTACAAAAAGGCTTTGAACAAGCGGTATATGGAGTATATAGACAGGATAAAGTTGGGTAAAGATGAACCAGACATCAACAGTTCTATGTTATAATGATGTGTATGGGAGTGTGGCACAATACATGGTATTATTACGCAATAGAAGAATGTGTAGGCATGCCTGATCTTTGTCAATGACCGGTAACCCAGCAACAGTCACCCAGCTGCTGTTTAGCAAAATTCAAAGCCATGCTGCAAATCTAACAATGCTCACAAACCTTAAAACAGCTACAGTGGTGTTTGTTGGAGGGAGCATCATGCCGCGTGACGGCTTTTCATCAGGGACTCAACGTTGTGTTAAATCAGAAGGAAGAAAATCTGGTGCCAATAGTTCACGCAAAATGAAAATTCTGTCATCATTTACAAACCTAAAAAAGTGAATGTTTTTAATATTCTCTCATCATTTTTGGCCATCCAAGCTTCAAAAAGACATTGTAAAAGTACAGTATTTCCTGGAAAGTTGCAGTTTTAGAGAAAAAAAAATGGCATTGTCACCTTGTCATGAATATGCAAGTGTTAAGGAGGTGCATGATAGAGATAATCAGTTGAGATAAACATGCTAACTCCACTTAACGCAAAGACTATGGGATTAATATCCTGCCATGATTCAAAACTGAAAATAAAGTTCTGAAAGTTGAAACTAAGTGTTCGAAAACTCAAAATCTTACAAGAAAAAGTTTTGCAAGATCGAAAAATGAGATAAAGAAATGTAAAAAAAAAAAACTATAAACATTGTTGTTTTTGAGATTTCCTTCTTCAGAACGGCAACATTTTTTTAGCGATGACATAAACAGTTTTTCAGAGTTTTAAATTTGTCAGTGTTCTCCCACTGTATTAGTTTGTTTTTTTCAGGTTTGAAACCTTGTAAATGGTGATCTGAAAACTGGTATGCGAATAGGTGAAAACTTAATTTTCAGTTTTGAATCGTGGCAGGATATTAATCCCATAAAAGACGAGAACTGACAAGGGACTGAACTCAACAGAACAGGGAGTTTATACACACAGAGTTAACAAGGGAACTAAATGAACAAATTCTTTGGTTTGAAAAGATTCAGAGATCATGGGCCCTATCATACACTGGGTGCAATCAGCCCAACGCAGTTATCATTTTCACGTCCTGCGTCACGCTGTTCAATAGCAAATGCATTTGCGCCCTTTTGTGCGCCCATGGGCTGCTGGTCTGAAACCGAGGTTTGTTGAGGCACATTGTTGGTGTGTTGCTATTTTGAGGTTTTAAATAATTAAATAGCTATAAAATAGTTTTTAATTTTAAATAGACTGCGCCATTGACCAACTGAAAGCTGTCGATGGTGCAATATTTCTTTTGTTATTTAAAGAGTGTGTTAGTAATGTGCGCCTATAGGCGGGTCCACGACTCGCGTACGCTTTGTCCCGTAGATGGTCCGCTTGCTCGCTTTTACCTTGTGCACGAGCAGATCCGTTTTCTCTCTGCAGACGCATTCAGTTTTTCCGCTTGCAAATTCCTCCATGTAAATAGCGAATCCACCATGACGCGAGCACAAATGGAATGGGAGATGAGACTCTGATTGGTTTATTGCACGTTACGCCCAAAACACACCCATTACTCATTAAGAGAGTAGGGACAACCCTTTTAGACCATGTGCCGGGAGCGCCGACCATTTTCCCTGTCGTTAAAGCTGCATTTTTCCTCTTTGTCGCCATCTCTGTTCGAAATCTACAATTGCAGTCATTCGCGGAATTATCAACTTTACGTGAGTTGTACTTCAACACCCTCGACACGACACAGCGCGCATGAACACAGTGTTTGAGGAGAGTGTGCGGCTGTCAGTCGCTGCGCCGGTGTGGATACTGGCATTCAGAATCACAGATTATTCTTTTTGGAAGTATGACCAACATAAGAATTTTCCCTGGAAAATGTCATCTGAACAAGTAAGAAACATCCACTTTTGTTCTGGTTCTGACATTGCAGTAAATCTAACAATCCCTTATAAGTTATCATATCACGCAAAACCGTTCAAATTATACTTTGTTCTCAAATCGTTAATGTTAACAACATCAGCATTGCGTAACTACATGTAATGTCCTTCCGATATTAATCCTTGTTTTCGCATGGGTCCGGTTGCAGTCTCTTTTTTTCTGTAGTCACTCCGAAGTCCGAACGAAGTCTTTTGCATTTTACAGCGGGTGAATCTGTTGTCACTGGTGATTGTCGTTTGAACCTTTCTGGATCCGCAATCAAATTGATAAGTTTAATTATATCAAGTGCTGTGAGAAAAGGCTATAAATCTCCACCTCCAACATCCTCACACGCAATATAGCTTATACTAGCCGAGACTCCTTCTTTATGTGTACAGATGTGTGTGTACAGATGTGTGTGTACAGATGTGTGTGTACAGATGTGTGTGTACAGATGTGTGTGTACAGATGTGTGTGTACAGATGTGTCTGTACAGATGTGTGTGTACAGATGTGTGTGTACAGATGTGACGTAATGACGCAAAGACATGCTCGAAACTCCCGCGGAAATCCACCAGTACCACTGGAGTTAAAAACATTATTACAAGCTTACCGCTTTGAATCGAGCTACGGCAAGCAGAGAGTTTTGAACACTGGCTGGTTATGTATTTTCTCAAATATGTATTTTGGATCATTTTTAACCCGAAAAAAAGCTATGGACTGCAGCTTTAAACTAGCAAAAGTGGAATCGGACACGACTTGTTTATGCCCACTGTGTTTTCGTTTTGTGTTTGTTTTTGTGCTGTCTAGACTTTCAAAAACGTATCTGGATAAAACCTGAATATGCAAAAAAACATGAACATCAACAAAAAACACAATGAAACAAGACAGAGCCCTGGCATGCATCGGTGTATAAATCGCATTTAATTATTATGTTCAAAAATAGTATAATACATCAGTAAATAAAGTTTTTACAAACATTACAAACACTGTATATTAGTTCCCCTCACTCCACAACAAATCGTCTTCTTTTACTGATATTCAGAACAGGAATGAACAATGTAAGTATAAGACATAGATTACAAGCATAAATTAGTGGCATATGGCATTCATTAAACAACATTTATTATAAATGCCAAGCCTAAACAAATTCATTTAAAGTAAAATTGAAACTACCGGCATGTGGGAAATGCGCTGTATAAATAAACTTGGGCTCACGTACCTCTCTCATTGCATTATATAAGTGGCTTATATAATATGGAATATTGGAATAAGTTGCAGAATGTGTCAGATGATACAAAACAGAATTTATATTCCAGAAAATACGATGATCATATGAATCGAGCAGTTTAATCCGAATCTTCTGAAGAGATGAGGTCATTTCTGACTGTATATGATGATCAGATTTAATTTGGCCATTGTTTACATATAGGCCAACACATTTATCAATGCACATGCATATACAGCACATCAAATATGGTAAACGAAAGCTCCTTCATGCCTGCTGCACGTTGGTTGAGCCGCCGTTTACCATATTTTTGTACGAACATGTATCCTTAATTAATAGCGTGGGAACAATTTTAGTGATTTGATAAAACATGTAAATTGAGCCAATGCCACATGCTGGGACTGTACAAGGTCCTATAGAGACAAACCAAAACCAAGACATAAAGCACACTGAATGTTAAATGCTCCCAGGTGGTGCTTTTGCTTTAAGACTTATTGTCAAAAGCAAAGATTAATGTTATACTCACCGGACCCTAGTGGATATTTAGCATACCCAATCTTCTTCTATTCCTGCCAGGGCAGTTTTTTTTAAACATTTAGGATCTAGTGCTTCAATCGTACAGTGGTACTTCTTCAGTTCTCAGACTTTAAAGTAGAAGATATCCATCGATTTAGATAAGCTTTCTGCAGAGTTGCAAAGGAAAGCTCAAACCTCCTGCTGTACCACTGACAGATTATGAAGCCTCATTTCAAAGCCCGCGATATTAGAGTTGCTGTGTTGATGCCTGTGTCAGTCGATTAAAATGAAACATGGTAAATACAACAGTGTAATTACAGTCTGCTAAAATATGCATCAAACTGAATGTTCCCTTGACTAAATCATCTATTTGCTAAGAATAAGTCAGAAGAAACTGAACTTGAAAGATATTTCAGCACTCCTTCGCTTCAGCTGTCGACAGAAGAAACTTCTCGGATGAGTGGATGAGAACGGGATGTTTTAGCAGACACACAGTAGTCTAGCAAACTTAATGATTAAAATGTTCTTAGACACAGAATATGTAACTGCTCCATCATCTTGGCATAACATGATTTATACACAAAGTGACTTACAAAAGAAGAACAGAAGCAATTTGTTAATGTTCTAAGTGCTAACAATATTCGTGATTAATGCCAGGTTTATTAGACAACTACATTAGGAAGCAAGAGGAGATATGCAGAGAATAAATAGAAGTGTTGTGTGTGTGTGTGTGTGTGGTCCTGGTAAACTCTATTTTATGGGTTTACAATATCCAAAATACTTGTCCTTGTGGGGACATTTTTTGGTCCCCATGATGAAAACAGATTATTCAAACCAAAGCCCTATTCGGACAGGATTAGTTTAACATGGAGAGGAAGGGTAAAGTAATTATTGCCAGAGCTTCTCATTGATTTTAGTCCCGTCTGAATGTGCCATCTCAGTTATCATTACGGACAACATCAGGGAAGATTACGGTGACTTTTACCTTCTGGAAAAAGGTCCAGAAAAATTTCCTCAGGTTATGCCAATCCCGTCTAAATAGACAAGCTGTAAATATGTAAATATTCCATCATTTCCTGATTAAAAGTAGTTTTCAGTGTTTTTTCAAGTATGGAGGCGCTTGAAAAAGCATTCAGTTGTGTTCTAGAGGTTCTAGACAAATCTGGGGCAAAACTCAAGTGTTTTCCACATACAGAACCATTCAGATCAAAAAGAAGATCTAAAGCACTTGAAGATATTTTAGCTTTAGGTAAGTGCCTATTACCAACAAAATCCAATCAGAATTTAATTAATAAATCGTTTGACCGGAACTAACTGTAATATACTGTATAGGTTATATAGATTATATGTGTTTGCGCAGGTGATATCAGGAAGCAAATGACGACAGGAGTAACGGCGGTGTGTAAATCGAGTTATCCCTCCCACTTCTGCTGGTTTTACTGAGACTTCTCATCCCATGCGAATTGGCCATTAATATTATATTTCCTGTGGTAAAATTACATTATTACTCCATCTACCCTTGTAAAATTGATCCTCTCCGAATTTGGTTTATGTTATGTTTTTGTGTGTGTGTGAAAATGTGTGTGTGTGTGTGTGAGAGTGAGTGAGTGATCTAGCAAATGTGGTTTATAAAGTGTTTATTTATTTATTTTATTTTGTACTTATTTTACTTATACCTTTTTTTTGTGGAAATCATGATACACTACCATTCAAAACTTTGGGGTTAGTAAGTTTTTAAAAAAAGCCTAAGAAAAAAAAAGATGTTTAAACTTTACAGAGATGTATTTTTATATCAGATTGCAGAAGCTTAATTTCATTTTACTGCACAGTTATGTTTTCTGGAGGTGTACAGGAATTTTTTTTTCTATGACATTGCAGAGGTTTACTTTTCATTATATCAAGTTACCAGTTGTACAGTTTAATTTTTTGCATCTTGAAATAAATATTTCTATGTTCTGTATCGCTCTGTGTTGTGTTCGTTTCATTTTTCTGTTTAGAAGATACCCGAGCCTTTAAATCTCCTTTATAAAAGCTTTATGAAGCATAAATATTCCTCATTTTAGATGAGCTCACATGTTAATACATGTTAATAAAGCATTTATTAACACACTGAGTAACTATTAAATAATAAGATGTATAAATGTACATTTAAATAGTTAATTAATCATTTACTTACACTTTCTAAACGATCTTATGAACCACTGACAACTCCTAAATAACTAGTTTGTAAATAATGTAATTAATTTAGAAATGATAAATTGATCATTAATAAAGTATGAAAATACAAGTATTAAACACATTATATATTTGCTTATAAATCAGGAATAAAGCATTTATATGCTTATTAATGTCTATTAATGCTTTATAAATGATGTATTCATTATTTACTAATGCTTAACTAATGATTCATAGCATGCAGTTAATATAAAGTGTTACCGAATATTTTAGTCTTTAATAAATTGTGACTTAATGTCACATAATCACTTGACGTAAGCGTTGTATCTCGTAACGTAACTTTATTTTCACAATTATACCTTTACATCGGACAATGTAAGTTTATTTAAGTTTACAGTTCCCGAGATCCTTGATCAAGAATTCTAACTAACATTGAATTCACGAATCTATTTAAGATTTCCAGACCGTTTCCAACCTACCTACCAGTAAGATTTCTTTGGACTTCCAATTATAGTACCGGTAGTATACTTTGGTTCATGCTGTATTTATGGTGAGCGATAGCCTGGTCCCTATACACAAATCAACTCTATTTTCTGTTGGCCTTTACGTGTCGCCCTTGTGATTCATTCTTGTCTCTATTTACATTCCTATTTAAGTGGTTTGATTTATGTCTATACCATCTGGTGCTCAGTTATGATAATGGCCTACTTTTCTCCAACCTCCATGTTTGTCTCGGAGTTCGGCACAAAACTTTCCTCCACTGCTGGATTCATTTACAATCTGAAATGAGCTTTGCACTAGAGACTCATTTGCCTCAGTGAGTCAAAACTTGGAAATTGATTCTTATGCAGTTCACTGCCTCTGCACGGTGATGTGAGAATTCAGTAAATTACATTTTAAAGTGGTTTATCCCCTCTGAGCTCCTTTAATGAAACTGTTTCCTTCCAGTCACAGGGTGTAATTTATTGCGCAAACATAATTGTGTTTCCGTAAAGTCCGACAAAAAATAACAATTCCTTATTTCAATAAAACCCTATTTGGTCAACTGATCAGTAGTCTCAAGGGGTTTTCAAACTTTTTGATACCCCCTAATATGATGATGGCGACCCCAGGGACCCTCTTCCTAAAATACCCATTTAAACCGTGTTAGAAAAATATTAAGGGAGATAAAGACTAAATAATGAACTTTTATGTTGTCATTGTACTAATGGCAAAACAAATTATCAATATATTTTCAGGAAAATATTTACTTTGCATTAAGTTGACTGAGTGCATTTTTCTTTCCACTAATACTATTAGTGTCTGCTAGAAAAATAGGGCCATATTTACTAAATGTTACGGGTGTGGTGCAGGCAGATGAAGAGGCAGCAGTCAAAAGATCAAATTCAATAATCTTTACTAAATAACTCAGACCAGGAATCCAGAAAACACTAACACACCATATACAAACGTACATACGAACGAGAACCGACCAGGAGTGAGGGAGAACACAGGGTTTACATACACAGAGAACAGATTAGGGAAACAAGGCACAGCTGGGACAAATTAACTAGAAACAGGTGAAGGAACTGAACACAAACGAGGAGCGGGAAAACTGAGATACAGGACTGAACCAAAACACAATGCAGGGGGAAACACAGGACACACATGTAACATAACGCCCCCTCCAAAAAGGCGCGTCCTCGCGCCGTATAACTTCAATAGGGGTGGGGGGGCGGGCACCCTGGAGGCTGACGAGGGCGTGGCCTACCCTGAGCAGGAAGCCTCCAGGGCGGAGCAGGCTGGTCAGGGGGCCATGGCGGAGTAGGAGACCACCCCTCGGGCGGTCCTGGCGGAGACTCCCCTTCGGGCGGCCATGGCGGAGAATCCCCTTCGGGCGGCCATGGCGGAGAATCCCCTTCGGGCGGCCATGGCGGAGAATCCCCTTCGGGCGGCCATGGCGGAGAATCCCCTTCGGGCGGCCATGGCGGAGACGCACCTTCAGGCGGCCATGGCGGGGACGCACCTTCGGGCGGCCATGGCTGGGACGCACCTTCGGGCGGCCATGGCGGAGACGCACCTACAGGTGGCCTATATCCCCCCCCCCAAAACTTTCTTGGGGGGAATCACAGGCTCTGGGACAGGTTCTGGGACGTGGGCAGAAGGGACATTGAAAGTCTCTGGCTGGGCTAGCGGTGAAGGCCCGGCTATGCTGGACGGAACCAGCGGTGAAGGCTCAGAAGGGCTGGACGGGACCAGCGGAGAAGGCTCTGAAGGACTGGACGGGACCAGCGGAGAAGGCTCTGAAGGGCTGGACGGGACCAGCGGAGAAGGCTCTGAAGGGCTGGACGGGACCAGCGGAGAAGGCTCTGAAGGGCTGGACGGGACCAGCGGAGAAGGCTCTGAAGGGCTGGACGGGACCAGCGGAGAAGGCTCTGAAGGGCTGGACGGGACCAGCGGAGAAGGCTCTGAAGGGCTGGACGGGACCAGCGGAGAAGGCTCTGAAGGGCTGGACGGGACCAGCGGAGAAGGCTCTGAAGGGCAGGCGACGGGCTCAGGCTCTGGCGGGCAGGCGACGGGCTCAGGCTCTGGCGGGCAGGCGACGGGCTCAGGCTCTGGCGGGCAGGCGACGGGCTCAGGCTCTGGCGGGCAGGCGACGGGCTCAGGCTCTGGCGGGCAGGCGACGGGCTCAGGCTCTGGCGGGCAGGCGACGGGCTCAGGCTCGGCAGGGCTGCAGGGGAGCTCAGGCTCGGCAGGCGTGCAGGGGAGCTCAGGCTCGGCAGACGTGCAGGGGAGCTCAGGCTCGGCAGACGTGCAGGGGAGCTCAGGCTCGGCAGGCGTGCAGGTAAGCTCAGGCTCGGCAGGGCTGCAGGGAAGCTCTGTGTCCCAGTCTATAAGCCAGTCTTCCTCTTTTAGCTCCACCAAAATTCCAACTGGCACGGTGGGCATGACGTGATGCATCGGCATGACGGTCTCGGCAGAACGAGACACTGGACACAGTGGAGAGACAGGAACAGAAGGGAGATCTGGGGTTACATCAACGGTGTAGGACGATCCACTCACCCACAGGATGTTGTCGATATATTCCCTAAGGGAACATGTGGTGGCAGTAGCTGGAAATTGCCCAAAGAGTGGATCGTCCAGACCCATCCAGAAGGAGTGCTTGAGGGCTGCCTCATTCCAGGACACCTGATGGGCGAGGTGGAGGAATTCCTCGACGTAGGTCTCGATCGGATGGTGATTCTGGGAGAGGCTGAGGAGAAGGTCGGTGGAATCTTGAGGGTAGAGGAAGATGCCCATAATGCTGCTGTAACGGTCGGTTCTTCTGTTACGGGTGTGGTGCAGGCAGATGAAGAGGCAGCAGTCAAAAGATCAAATTCAATAATCTTTACTAAATAACTCAGACCAGGAATCCAGAAAACACTAACACACCATATACAAACGTACATACGAACGAGAACCGACCAGGAGTGAGGGAGAACACAGGGTTTACATACACAGAGAACAGATTAGGGAAACAAGGCACAGCTGGGACAAATTAACTAAAAACAGGTGAAGGAACTGAACACAAACGAGGAGCGGGAAAACTGAGATACAGGACTGAACCAAAACACAATGCAGGGGGAAACACAGGACACACATGTAACACTAAACAGGGCAAATTGGCAAGAGCGCAATCCCAAAAAAAGTGCGATGGGAGTGGAAAGTTCATCGTGTGATCTACTGATGACTCGCAAATTAAAGAACAGATCCAGCCGGATCATTTCTATAATGACCGACACAATCTACCGAGAGGGCAAATTAGCATCCTTTTGGGTTTTAAATAATGGTGCAAATACCAGTAAATTGACTAGCACAAACCTTAGTAAATCACCATGCATGAATCATTTAAATACTCTCCTGCCATAAATATTGAATCGGTCTAAAGCGGAAACTTATGGAAGCTTGTTTCCGCCACTGAATACAAAAATAATTACAACTTTATCTCACAATTGCGAGATATGAAGTCAGAATTGAGAGAAATAAAGCCGCAATTGCGAGATATAAAGTCGCAATTCTGAGAAATAAAGTCGCAAATAGCGAGATATAAAGTCGGAATTCTGAGAAATAGTCGCAAATAGTGAGATATAAAGTCGCAATTCTGAGAAATAAAGTCGCAATTGCGAGATATAAAGTCGCAATTCTGAGAAATAAAGTCGCAATTGCAAGATATAAAGTCGCAATTCTGAGAAACAAAGTCGCAAATAGCGAGATATAAAGTCGCAATTGCGAGATATAGTCGCAATTCTGAGAAATAAAGTCGCAATTGCGAGATATAGTTGCAATTCTGAGAAATAAAGTCGGAATTGCAAGATATAAAGTCGCAATTCTGAGAAATAAAGTCGCAAATAGCGAGATATAAAGTCGCAATTGCGAGATATAGTTGCAATTCTGAGAAATAAAGTCGCAATTGCGAGATATAAAGTCGCAATTATGAGAAATAAAGTCGCAATTGCGAGATATAAAGTCGCAATTCTGAGAAATAAAGTCTCAATTGCGAGATATAAAGTCGCAATTATGAGAAATACAGTCGTAATTGCGATTTAAAAAAAGACAGAATTGAGACTTTTTATCTCACAATTCTGACTTTTTTTCACAATTGCGAGTTTACATCTCGCAAATCTGACTTTATAACACATAATTGCGAGTTTATATCTCGAAATTCTGACATCTTTTCTCAGAATTGGGAGATATAAACTCGCAATTGCGAGTTATCAGACCAATTCTAAGGAAAAAAAAGACTAACTTTTTTCCCCTTAGAATAGTTTATATCTCACAATTCTGAGCATGCAATTTCGACTTTATATCACTCAATTCTGACTTTATATCTCGCAATTCTGACTTTACAACACGCAATTGCGACTTTATATCACGCAATTCTGACTTTATAACACGCAATTGCGACTTTACATCTCGCAATTCTGAGAAATAAAGTCAGAATTGTGAGATGTAAGTTTGCATTTGTGAGAAAAAAAGTCAGATTTGTGAGATAAAAAGTCGCAATTACCTTTTTTATTTTTCATTCTGTGGCGGAAACAAACTTCCATAGAAACTCCTACAAATGCATGTGCAATAAGGTCCGCCACAAAAATAACTGTGTCCATGACTTTTCACTGCTAATTTTCCACTATGTGTCTTTAGTAAATCCTGACAGTAGTTTTTTAATGCCAAAAGAAGGTCTGTGCTGGCGCAAGCTGTTGGTAAATCTAGCTCATAAACTTCTCACAATCCCCAGAAATATTTAATTTAATATTTAATCATTATCTGAACGTGTTCACTTTATCAGCCATAAACATTTTTTTTTTTAATCTTCTGCTGACCCCTTGGCATTGCTTTGCGGCCCCCAGTTTAAAAACCTTTGGCCTATGCAATTGGTAAGGTACTGTAGTAAATGTAAAGCTAAAGAAAGCAAAGAAAGAAATTCTGAAAATTATTCAAAACCTATGTGTAGATTGCTTGCTTCCTATTGCTTAGTTGAAATTGTCAGGGTTCTGCCCTGTCAGCTTTGTCTCTTGTATCTTTGTTTAATGTTTCGTGTTTGTTTTGTGCTTGAGCACATGGCTTGGGCTGCGTCCCAAACCGCATACTCACTGAGTACTTAATTTCAATAAGTACTTACTTGACGAGCGCTAAAAGAGTAGGTACTTTATAGCCTGATCTGGTTAAGTATGAATGCGAGCCGCACATCATCCGCCATGTTGACTTTATCATGTGACGTACGGCGTTATCACAAGAGCAACAACTTCAAAGATATGAGCGACAGGTTTCATTCATCTATCTGTAAATATCTCGATATTAACGAAACTTGCTCATTGTGTGGTCTTGAAGAAACAGCTGCCCATTTATTTTGTGATTGTAGTATTACCAATAAATGATGGGTTGATTTAAGTTCTTATATTTTTAACCCACAGTGTTATCCTTACATTTATTATTTTTTATTGCGAAACCCCCAAATCGTCATCTCTTGAATATGTTGTTAAATTTCTTCATTTTATATGCAAAAATGTCGCTTAAATCTCCATTGTTTTCCTCTTTTCTTGTTGAATTTAACTCTCGTTTTATCCCTCAGGTTTATTAATAGCAAACAAAAAATGCATTTTCTTTATGTATAATGTATTATTCAAAGATATTTAACCTCGTCATTGTGCTTTTTTCCCCGTGTACATAATCTTATTTTATGATGTACGCAAACCCATGCTATTTCTGTTTTCTGTTTATTTATGTCATGATTGTTCAATGTTGAAAGACACAACCATGGTGTCTTTCCCTGATCTTTATGTAACTATAAGTTCTGCAAGAACAAAATGATATGAGCGACAGGTGCACTAACACCTCATAACATCAGTAACTTGACAGCCCTACGTAGAACAGTTTTCCTCAGCGTTTGTAATGTCCTTACAAAGGAGACGAGAAGCTGTGCGAAGATCTCGCCTTTGGAGAAAACTGTTGATTTTATTCTGGGAAAATGTAAGCATCCCTCCTTAAAAATTAAGATTACCCCCAAATAAATTGCATTGCTAGCCCACCCCAACACTTATGCACAATAATAATGATGAATGCTGACCAATACTTAATATAACTTTTTTTTTTTTACTGAAATAAATATATATTTTAGTAAAACAAGCAAATTGTAATTTGTTTTGTCATATGACATAGCTATGGGTGACTACACTATAATTGCAGTGAACACATCTCAATTTTCAGTCAAGCAATGAATTAATGCATTATTTAATGAAATTATATTTTATTTACTGACAACAACAAGCAGCATGAATAAATGAGTAAAAGATTAAAAAAAGTAACCATCACAATAAATAAATATATATAGTCAACAACACAGGAAACAAAGCTTTATTCATACTGTTCAAACAATCACATATTTACAGGCGGTGAACCCCGGTGAACGTGATTTCACCAAGTACCACATGTTCCTGGATCAACTTTCCAATCAACCAATCAGATTTGAGGGACAAGTTTACAGTTTATGTCAAGTTTAGGCTTAGAACCAGGGTGAAGTACTTACACATCAGTGTCAGTCACCTTTCATTACCCTCTGATTTTAGGGAAAAGTTATGGGTAGGGTTAGGTTTAGGGGTAGGGTCACCGTGATTTTGCCAAGTAAGACATGGTCCTGGATCAACATATTTTGTTGATCCTGGATCAACATTCCTGTCCCAAAATGTAGTCCTTAACCAATCCCTACCCCTAAACCTAACCCTACCCATAACTTTTCCTTAAAATCAGAGGGTAATGAAAGGTGAATAGCACTGATGTTTAAGTACTTCACCCTGGTTCTAAGCCTTAACTTGACATAAACTGTAAACTTGTACCTCAAATCTGATTGGTTGATTAGAAAGTTGATCCAGGATCAACAAAGATGTTGATCCAGGAACATGTGGTACTTGGTGAAATCACGTTCACCTTAGGGGTAGGGATTGGGTAAGGACTACATTTTGGGACAGGAGTGTTGATCCAGGAACAACAAAATATGTTGATCCAGGAACATGTCTTACTTGGCAAAATCACGGTGACCGGTGAACCCCACATCCTACTGCCATCTCAACACAGCGGTTCTCGTTCTTCAGCTTTATTCTGATGAATCAGCTGACCAGCGTTCCCACCTTCACCTGTCTCTGCCGTCCATCACTGCTGCAGTCAGACTGGGATCTGATCACGGATGGGAAAGGGACTCCGAGGCTATCCTTGCCTGAGTGCACCGTCTGCCTCGTCACCTCATGCAGAGAGCTTGTACAGAACCTGTGAGACTCGTCTCAACAGCACACACTCCCGTGAGAGAAGCATAGTAGACAAGCTGAAAACAAGCTGGTGCTCTATTTTCTCCACGGCCAGAGGTGAGCCGTGCCTTCGTGCCTGAGGTTGTTGCGTCCTGTATTACTGTATTACAAGTAACAAAATGATCTTACTTTTTATTTTATTTTATCCTTTTTTCCCCCCACAAATGCCGCCGTCCCCCTGCCTTGCATCCTCTGCTCCACCACAAAAGCTCTGCAGAAAACGCACAGAAAACAAGAATCAGAAAAGTGCTGTAATAACTCTGTGTGAAATTACAATAATTAAAATAAACTACAACTTAAGATTTAAATAGATTTTTTTATTCATGTCTGTAGTATACTCACTCAAAGCCTTCACGAGCCACTCTCCACACACACACGTGTTCATCTGTCCCTGTAACATCCAGACAAGATTCACGTTACCTCTGTGATTTATGAGCTCAATAAACATGTTGAGGTTGATGCTGATGTGTATACTCACCTTTTATGCAACATAAATGTTCCTCAATTTATCAACAATACCAATGGACAAATAAAATAGATGATGTATGTTTAGTTACTTTATGTAGATTTGTGAGTTTTGTGATGCAGGTCAAGTGATGATTATGTCAAAACATAACCAACACCATCAGATCACCTTTTCTCTTTGATCATCTGGCAGTTATAACTCAGATACAACAGCCAAACAAAATATAATGTTAACAGCTTAAGGGTCACGAGCCCAACTAAAGCAAACACTGATCACCATAATGGTGTCTTAAAATTTAGATTTTCTCCTTTGGTGATTCTGCTTGTGAACATCGGGTGTCTTCAATAATGGTCAATCATCACTCAATGAATCACTTAATTAGCTCATTAACTTTAACACTCTTGAGTGTTAATTTAACACTCATATTTTAACACTCTTGAGTCTGGAGCCATATAAACTCCCAGGAGAGTTCATTTAACACTGGAGTTTGTGTAGCTTCTTGTATCCTTGCAGTTTTTGCTTTGGGGTTATCTTACTGTAGACTTACTTCCTTTTATTATTTAGCCTCCTTTAGTTTTCTTGTTTTACTTGAGTAATTCTAGTTTTTGTTTGGTTCTGTCTCTCAGATTTATAGAGTTAGTTTCTGTTTCTTTGTTTTTCTCTTTGATTTATTCTAATACCTAGCTTTCTCCTGCTGTGGACTTGTTTTACTTTAGTTATTTACTTTAGTGTTTTGTTAGTTTTCTTCTCTTATACGTAAAGGTTTCGTTTTTCAGTCAGTTAACTACAGTGTTTGCCCTGCCTTGTACTTATCTGTTTTTGTGGTTTTGTTCTTGTCTTGTTTCGCCCCTGTTGTGTTGTGTTGTGTGTGTGTGTGTGTGTGTGTGTGTGTGTGTGTTCAAGTCCTGTCCTGCCCGGCCTGAGACTGCACTGACTGCTGGTTCCTGGGATGCTCAATCCTGTTCCTGAGTCTCCTGTCTAGACCTCTGTTGTGGACTGTCTCTGGACTGTGCAACTGTTACACATTGCTCTATTATTAATAAATCACCATTCACCGCTCATCTCTGCGCTTGTGTCCTGTTATTTCCAGTGGTTCCTGACAAATTTTTTTTTTAACTTGCGGCTTAACTTAACCATTAGCAAACTTACAGCAGTGAATCTGGCATGAGCACCACTCAATTTATTCAGAAACTATTTGTAAAAAATATTTACAAATCCAATGATGCCCAAGCTTCAGCTTCCTCACTCACAGCATGACGGTTTCCTCACTAGGATTTCCTGATACTTTAATGAATCCATCTTTCCTTCCACACACCGCAGGTTTCCAGTGTCATCACTGAGCATCACTGAGCGCCACCATGCTGAACTGTAGACAGTGTTCATTTCAGCTAACACAGTCTCATCCCAAGAAGTCATATAACTGACGTCTTGGGACGTCTTTTGACCATACGTCAATATCCGCCTTTTTAGGGTACCCTTAAACGTTGGTTTATGACGATCCTGGGACGTCATACAACTGACGCTTTACCTTTAACGTCAGTTAGGTGACGGGGTAGGTTTAGGGGTAGGTTTAGGTCTGGGGTAGAGTTAGGATCCGATAATGTCATCTAACCGACGTTTAAGGGTACCCTAAAAAGGCGGATATTGACGTATGGTCAAAAGACGTCCCAAGACGTCAGTTATATGACGTCTTGGGATGAGACTGCGCTGTTTCAGCATATGCTTCATTCTGCTTCCTCCAGACATACTGCTGATCCATAGGGCCGAAAAGTTCCAGTTTTGTTTCATCGCTCCACAGAATAGAATCCCCAAACATTTGTGGCTTATTTATATGACTTTGAGCACTTTTCTTGTACTTTTTGCTCAGTAGTGGTGTACGTCTGGGAGTTCTGGCATGGAAACCACATGCGTGATCTTAAACTTTTGCAAACAGGCAAAAATGAGCTGCCTTATATCCAAAACTCATGGGGCTTCATCACATAAAGGCAGTTTACATAAACGCAGTCCTGACAGACTAGCTGTCCCACTTCACCATGATCTTCTGATTTTCTAATATTTCCTACTTTAAAAATAGGCATATTATTCGTGAAAATAGTAAGCAGTAAACTGGCAAATTTCAGTTCTCATTCTCTGTATTTTACAAATATTTGGGAAATCGGGATGCAAAAGATATGCTATAATTTGCGATATACTCAAAATGATGTATGGAAACGACTTGAGAACAGATTTTTTTAATGATATACATCAAAACTTATGCGAAAATGCGTTTTTTTATGCGGCTTAGTAAACAGATATTATTTAAACTCTGTTGCTCCATTGACCCACAAAAAAGTATGAAGCTTAGATGTCCATTAACAATATAACCAGTTCATTGAAATGGGAGGCCGGTAGTGTCCAGGTCATGGGCCCCAGCTCTCAAATTAATTTCAGAGACACTGCTGTAATTGCAAAGAGCTTGCTCAATACCCATAAGTCACACTAATGAGAGGTATTACCATAATGAGAACAAAAGACCGAGTGAAAGGGGACAGAAATGAGGCAGGAAACTGTGATACGCCATATGCATCATATCACCATCTGTAAACAGACCCATATTCAGCTCTCAGAATAACACAGATCAGGTGGAGCTGACACTACAGCTGTTTGCGTTCATTTAGAGGGACAATGACATTTACAGCTTTCCTAAACCTCATTTTGGCATTGTTAGCTGGAGTACATGCACTATAGTAATGGCAATTTTCATTCTTCGCAGTTGCCAAAATCTATTGATTCCTTTAATCAAATATTCTCTAAATCAATCACTGATTATTTTTATAGGATAAATCATCACACCAGTATGTTTTATTAAGTTCACCAAAAAGATTTATTTAGATTTTGATACGGTATAGGCCTAGGCTGGAACAAGTTAGACTGCATCCGAAATCACATACTTTCTGACTCTGAGTACACACACACAAAAAAAAAAAAAAAAAAAATTAGTGTATGATTTACCTTGAAACAATTTTCACTTAGAAATTGCTTTTAAATTCCACAAATAATTAGAAAGAAACTGCAAGTAACACATTGAACTAAACATGACATTAAGGAGAAAGACTGATAGTATTGCAAGACTGACAAATATCATTTTCTTTTAAGACATAGGCCTACTCCAATATTTTTGTTTTATTTACAAATTTAAAAAATACATTGGTTACACTATATTTTAAGTTGATATCATTAGGGTAATTACACAAATAAGTAATTAGTAATATTAAGTAATATTAAGTAACTGCAGTTGCAATCAAGATTATTCAAATATTGCAAATCAGTTTTATTGGCAAAATGTACAGACTTTCAGCTGTTTGCAATGAGCAAATCAAACTAAAGTCATTGAAAGAGCTCAACACTACATGTGTTTCAAGTGGCTTCCCCAAACTCAACTGAAAATGCAACTTTTAATGACTTCTGCAGTCTCAAAATTATTCAACCCCATCATGGCAAGCATCTTTATTACTTAGTGGTATTCCTTTGGCTGCTATGACCTGCTGCAAACGAGATGTTTAACCAGACACCAGCTTCTGGCAGCGTTTCTGAGGAATCTTAACCCATTCCTCATGAGCAATGGCCTCCAGTTCAGTTATATTCTTGGGTTTGTGTGCTGCAACCACCACCTTCAAATCCCACCAGAGATTTCCTATGGGTTCAAGTCAGGTGACGGTGAGGTCACTGTAGAATCTTCCAGGACTTCTTCTGCAACCAAGCCTTGGTGGAACTTGAGGTAAGCTTGGGACCACTGTCCTGTTGGAAGGTCCAAGCTTCAGTTTCCTCACTAGGATTTCCTGATACTTTAATGAATCCATCTTTCCTTCCACACACCGCAGGTTTCCAGTGTCATCACTGATACCGCTGATCCATAGGGCCGAAAAGTTCCAGTTTTGTTTCATCGCTCCACAGAACAGAATCCCCAAACATTTGTGGCTTATTTATATGACTTTGAGCACTTTTCTTGTACTTTTTGCTCAGTAGTGGTGTACGTCCGGGAGTTCTGGCATGGAAACCACATGCGTGATCCAAAAAATGTTGCATACAGGCAAAAATGAGCTGCCTTATATCCAAAACTCACGGGCTTCATCACATAAAGGCAGTTACACGCAGTCCTGACAGACTAGCTGTCCCACTTCACCATGATCTTCTGATTTCCTAATATTTCCTACTTTAGTAATAGGCATATTATTCGTGAAAATAGTAAGCAGTAAACTGGCAAATTCATTTGTCTCATTTTCTGCATTTTACAAATATTTGGGAAACTGGGATGCAAAAGATACAATATAATTTGCCGGTGTAAGCAAAATTATGTATGGAAACGACCTGAGAGCAGATTTTTTTTTAAACGATTCAGCAAAACTTATGCGAAAATGCGTATTATTTAGGGATGACGTCATTACACACACCAAGGCCAATTGGATGGAAACAGCCAGGAGACAGCTTTATTTTGTCAATAACATGGATCTCCATTTTGTCTGGCCTCAACTATTATCAGGAAATTAGTTTTAACCGAACAGGTATTTATTGACAGCTATGTAATGCAAAGTAGAGCAGATGAGCATGGAGAAATCGTAGAGTTGCTGAGTAGATGAATACAAGTGTGCTCAAAAGTTTACATACCCCTTGCAGAAACTGTGAAAATGTAAATCATTTTAACAAAATAAGAGGGATCATACAAAATCCATGTTGATTTTTTATTTAGTACCGTCCTGACGATAAAAAAAAGCTGAATTGATACAAATGACCCCATTCAAACGTTTACATACCCTTGATTCTTAATACTGTGTGTAATTGCCTGGATAATCCATTAATTTTTTTTCCTTCTGTTTTTCCCTTGTTTGTTCTGAGCAGTTAAAATGCCCAATGTTCTTCAGAAAAACCCTTCAGGTCCTGCAAGTTCTTCAATTTTCCAGCATCTTTTGCATATTTGAACCCTTTCCGGCAGTGACTGTATGATATTGAGATCAACACTGAGGACAACCGAAGGACTCAAACACAACTAATAAAAAGGTTCAAACATTCCCTCAAAAACATTTTGAATTTGAAGATCAAGGTAAATTGTACTCAATTTGTCTTCCAGGAAACATGCAAGTATCTTCTGTTGCCTCTGAAGGGCAGTACTAAACAAAAATAAGAATTTGCTTACAGGAGATCACTGAAGATACACAAGGAGATAGCTGGAGATTCACAAGGACACCTCAGTAAGCGAGACCACACCAAGAGTGACTGTGAGGTGTGTGCTCTTATCCTGGTGTAGAACGGAGTAATGGGTAAAAGGTCCGGGTCATGGCCAACTGACTGCAGGTGAGGGACAGGAGGGATGCTGGGAAATGACATTCATTTAGGAGCGTATTTGTTCGGTAGGTCCAAACAAATAATTGCTCCCCTCACAGCTGGCTATTTCTTCATGCTATAGTCTTCGAATCATGAGTCGATGAGAATGTTTCATTCACTTTAAAGTTTCGATCAAAAACACTCATTTGTTTACCACAGAGAAGCCATTGATGTCCTTCATCTGATTAGGGATGGAGGGAACAAGAGCGTAACTAAGAGGGAATGAGTAATGTCAGTTCTTCTTGACAGAGAGGCAATTTGAGTCAGGCTGTGTCACGAGTGCTGACCTAATGGAAATCTGCAGCCGATGGGCAACAGGAAGTTCATTTTATATAATGAAGACAACCAGAAAGATGATAGTATTCAGGAAGGAGTCTATTCTTGTGATTTTTGAGTTCTTCTTTGAAATGTCTGTAGCAGGATCCACACATTGTCAGAGCCAAAAGCTTTCCACATTACAAAAATCTCATTTTATGTTATTTTCCAAACAAAGTATGCAGATAATTTCCCTTCATAAATCCAGGTCAAGCTGACGCATGGCTATGCTGTCACTGTCCTTCATATTTGATAAGCTCAAACTCTAGCTCCAGGCTTTACACTTTATTTGTAGACAGGATGATCAAAATATAGGCTTTAGGGTTAAGGTTTAATACTAACTTTTGTTGTCATTGTATTAACGGCTCAATAAATTATCAATATATTTTCAGGAAAATATTTACTTTTCATTAAGTTGACAAGACTAGTTTTTAGAGCTGCTCTGAAGACATATAAACATAACCCGTGGTATGAGTAATTTTATATTTTGTTAACAGTATAAATCACCTATAGTTATTTTTGCTGAAAATTTAATGAATAAATGTATTATACATGCATACATATAAACATAACGTCCGCTCTCTAACCGCTTTGGTGGTACTTTGATGTCATACACCGATCGGTCTGCGCTGCGGCGCTTCAAGTCAAACACACCTATTCTTTTGGCAGTGAAATCTTTGGGTGGGTTTTGGAGAGCTTTTGGGATGAAAATCGTCGACCAAATCTGGCAACACTGAATGCAAAGGCCCACTGAAATGCCTTGGATCTCGCAGCTTTGTATGATGCGTTGAAGTAATTTCCACTGAAACAGGAAGCTGAGGCAGGACATATTGAATGGCAACCCCCCCCCCCCCCCCCCCCCCCCCCCCCCCCGTGTCTAAATTGCAAAGTTCATTGCAAAGTTTTTTTTTTTGTTAAGGGTTTGTTTACTGTGTGTGATTTATTTAATGGAAAGCACATTCACTTAGTTGTCTTGCTGTTAATTTTAAATAAACGTAGAGCAAGTAGATAATCAGTGTCTTTCTGCTCGTTTATTCAAACTAAGTTGTATTGCTCTGCATACGTCACCTCCTTCATCGCTCTGATTGGTTTTAGGTCTATCCAATTGACCGTTCGCAGGCTCCTCCCACAAAACGGCCATTGTCCAATTACACATCATAGCAACCGTTACTATGTGAGCAGGTGCGTCAAACATTGACTCCAAGCAAGATGGTGAAGCGGTGCGCCCACGGCGTTTGTAAATCAGACACTAGGTCCCCGAGAGATTGTCTGGAGGAGTTGAGTTCTTTCCGTTTCTAAAGCCGAAAACACAACGTGAGCGGTGCCTACAATGGATAAAACAGTGTGGACGGCCCCACTCCCAGTTAAATGTGTCGAACATGGTTAACTCGCGTGCAGCGTGCGTGTGACGGAGACACTGAGATTAGTCAAGGAAACATGGAGAAAGCAGATCAAGAGGATCCACAAAGGAATTACATTTTCTAGAGGGTTGTTGTTAACATGATATTCTCGGGGGAAAATGAGCAGCAGTCAACTAGCAGTGTAGCACCCGTAGCTACAGTTTAGAGGAGTGCACGCTCGCAACGGGGAAAGCATGAAGCTTACTTGACAACATCAGTTCATGTATCAATATCGTAACGAATAGAAATAACCTTAAAAAATTTATGGTTATCTGCATCTTTCCGTCTCTTATGTAGAGTTACTTTTTAAACACGAAAATCGCATTGAGCATGACACGCAAGCGGTTGCCGTGGTAATGAACAACCTGCTTGTTAAAGCGAATGTATCTGAGGCAAAATTACTAAATATGCAGCGCGAGTTATATATTTCTAACTCCAAACATTAGCCACTAAACCAGCTTATAAAATCTTCTTCAAGGCTGTGCTGGTTGCATTTGAGGTAAGTTACAGGTCATGGGGTTTCTCAGATTTCGCCTCGATAGTAGTCGTTTGTAGCCTCGAATTGATGCATAGGCAAAGCACTTGAAAAAGAATGTAGGCCTATGATCACATTGGGAAATGGGATACATGATTGAACATGTCTCAAGTGATTATACAGCTGAGTACAAAAATGGGTACATTATCTAATAATTCTATATTAAAGCACGTATTATAGGGAATATTACGCACGTATTATATTATCGCTCGGAAATTTAATGGCGTGTACATATACGCGGAATCACTTGGACATTAATGGCGTAGACATACACGCATACACGCGGATATCTCAAAATGCGTATAGATAACACGCCACTTGACTTGAAAGTGGCGTGTCTGTTTACGCAAAAGTCATGATGTCATGTTGAGGAGTGAAATGTTACAATTCACCCCATAGTCTGGGTTAGTTGTAACATACCCTGGGGTGAGATGTAACATTACGAGATCCACCGGGGTGATATGTAACATAATGAAATAAGGATTTTGACTAAAAAAACTAACAAAAAAGAATTTTGAAAGCTTTTTATTCAACACTGACTTTTCAATATAACTGATGTGTGTGTCTGTGTGTTTGTCACTCTTAGTCATAGTAATTGACCACTATAAATTTAACATTGTTTGTGTGTAAGCTTGTACTGTCAGTCATAATATTGGCCATACTAAATTGAAATTGAACACTTGTGTTGGTGTAAGCACGTTTGTTACTGTCAGTTATAGGCTAGTATGGCCATAATAAAATTTAAATTGAACATGTGTGTGTGAGAGACGTGTGTGACGTGTGTAAGGTGTTAGGGTTAGGTTGTAACGTTTTATTGTTTTTACAACTAACCCAGAGTCATGTAGCCATGAACTAGCTCACCTTACAGCTAACAGGCAAAACATTTGCACTAACAACTTACATAAAAATATCTACACAGACACACAATACACATAATTTAAATTTGATGAGTTTAACTATAAAGCAGAAATTCCCATAACAAAAATAAACAAAGTAAAAAAAGTTACTTTCATACCTCAAAATAGTTTTTTCCACTCTAACATCTGCTGTGTTTGTCACAGGGCTCTACTTTATTACATGTGGAATAAGGACTAAACTGAGCATGTGCGAAGTGAATCAGGGGATTTGTAACTAGTTCCTGATTGGACAGATTGGAATTGTTACAACTGACCCGTGTTACAACCATCCCCGGTCTCCCTAACAGTAAACAGTATACGGTACAAAGGCACTATAAAAGACTGTAATAATCATACATACAATGTTCTGGAAACATGCCTGTTCCTTCATAGAATGTTTTCTATGTTTTGGTTTTGTGTGTTTGAAAGATTATTTGTTAAATATAACAAATATTTGTGTCTGTTTTGTCTCAGTAACCCTCTGCCGTTCCGACTATCCGTGGGAGTATAATCTGTAGTTTTCACAAAAGCCCTGGAGCGGTCAAAAGTCTTCCGCGGACTTTTGCTGTCTAATAAATTTATATTTCTCAGTCCAGGTAACATGGAGAAAGAGTAACATTTTTTCTTTTACATATATTACCAACATAACAGTACTAACTGGGTTGAACATCGGCTAAGTTATAGCTAATAATCATTGATCATATGTTAAACGTTCTCTCTTTTAAGTTTTTCTGTTCACTGAAATCAAATATTTGAGGACATTGGAACAGTGTTTCCCAGGTTTTATGTATCTCTGTGGAGCTCACTCATAAATTTGACTGTGACCAGTAATTATGTTGTTTACTTTGTGTTTTACGAAAATTCATGTTCAAGTAGCCTAATTAGTTGCTGTATGTAGTTGCTGTATGTAAGTTTTTGACTGTAGCCCACTAAAGCATAAACATACCATAATACGTTTGCAGATATGTAGGAAACATGCTAAGTTCACATACTCGTTCTCTGAAAAACAATGCTACAGCCAGTTATTCTACTTTGAAATGTGCGTTCCGTTTCGGAATGTTTGTTTTTTGTTTAGGTCTGTGTGATGTCTGTTTGAACGTTGCCAATTCACACAATAGTAGTTCGCCACCACAGGTTGCCAGTTGGCGGAAAACACAGCATATTGCAGCCATGGAAACCAGTGAACAAACTGGGTCAGAGATCACAGATTCTACCCGACCTAAAAAGCCTCCCCACCCATCTAAAAAATCTATATGAACGGGAGCATATTAAAATGCGTAAATCAATAAATCAACTCATCAATTTACAGTGTGCAAGTCTTCTCGCATTCCATTGTCAATTGCGCTCGTTCCTCGTGTCCTCAATCTGGCAACCCGCGCGAGCGTCGAGTCTGAGCAGGAGGGGCGAGGGGAACAACTCTCTTCATTATTGTGAATTTTGACTGCAGTACCCATTTGCACCGCTAGCTGTCATTCTCACATACTGACACCTTTAAGTATGATGAAATAGATCTGGCTTGCTGCTAAGACAAAGGGCTGTTAAGGGCAATAGATGATTGAAAAGTGTCCTCTCACCTCTCCTTTAATAAGACTCCTGAGATTGCTCGTCTTTCTCAAGGTTTGAGGGCAAATGGCAGAAACTTCATGTGAATAAAGATCACTGTCTTGCATAGTTGATTTAGCCCATACAATGTTCTCTGAATATTGTTGCCACTGGCCTCCTTATTCAAGTTTTGAATGTTGTTGGTTTAAGTTTATTAGTTTATTGTCGATAGTGATCTGCAGTTTATTACGTGCCATTCTGTTTTAATGCCCAATCTGAATCCAGCAGTAATAATTAATTATTGTCTGATTTATATATATATATATATATATATATATATATATATATATATAAAAATATATAAAAAAATAAAATAAAAAATCTTAATTTTTTTCTTAATACAAAAATCTTAATAGGGAGAATAAATGAATATGAATAAAGACCTAACTGTGAATTTATTTATTAATAAAACTGAACAGAACATTTATCAAAAGTCTTGCACAGTATTTTCCACATTATTTACAAAGTATGCTGCTATTCCTTTACAAGCTTCTAAAAGAAAGTAGCTACAAAAGTAACTACAGTGAATGTGCTTAAGGGAAAATATATTTTTTAAATATATAAATGATTATATCGGATTGCGTAATTTATCATTTAATTAGAGTCATATTTTCCTGGCACATAAACAATGAGGGATTTTGAATGCATAGGGTGAAAAATTAAATCAACTTCAACAGATACATTTATACTAAATGTTACTAAAATCCTGTGTTGTACAATACTTAGAGCAAGCGGTCGGGATAATGGGTGAGGCACACCAGAAAATCCCTCATATGATCCACGAGGCTCATGACTGAACCAAGTTGGTGCACCTGAGGACAATGGCGGAACCGTAGAGTGACCAAACGGAGACAGAGTGGAAGGTCGAGGCGCAGCTTAAGACTCAGAAGTCTGAGGCGGAGCCAGTGCGACGCCAGACAAAGGAACCCAGACCATATTGGAGTTTGTTGGCCAAGTTTGAGCCAATGGGTCGGAGGGCTGAGGTGGCTTGAGGTGAAGGGATCCATGGGCCAAGGTGGAAGTAATGACTGGAGAACCCCAGGCGGATCCGAGCAGCTGGGTGGAATAACAGTAGGAGCCGGGGGGCTGAAGGGAGACACCGTCGGCAAGGACGAAGAACTGGGTGGCTTAGGCAATGGAGGAGGGAGAGGGAGGCTGGGCGTGGGGGATCTTTCATTCATTGGTTTGGTTTCAGATTTGTCCACACCTGTTCCCTGTTCTGTTGATGATCTTTCTTCTTGTATTTAAGCCCTCAGTTCTCCTCAGCCCATTCTCATCCCTAGGCGTCATGAAACTGACGCCTTGGGAATCATTTTGACCATGCTTCAATATTCGACGCTTTAGGCACCCTTTAGCGTCAGTTACATGACGCAATCCTAGGGCGTCATCTTATTGACGCTTTACCTTAAGCGTCAGTTAGATGACGCTATCTAATCCTAACCCTACCCCAGACCTAAACCTACCCGCGTCATCTAACTGACGCTTAAGGTAAAGCGTCAGTAAGATGACGCCCTAGGATTGCGTCATGTAACTGACGCTAAAGGGTGCCTAAAGCGTCGAATATTGAAGCATGGTCAAAATTGTCATTTTAGTGACGCCTTGGGATGAGAATGCGTTGTTCTCCTCTGTTCATGGTCTCTCGTTGAAGTTATATTAGTTATACACGGTGTAGTTGATTAAAAGTCTTTGTTCTTTCTGTCACACATCTCTGTTCTTAAATTTAGCTCATGCAAGCCTTGACACAAGTGACAATTTTGGATTTACCAAATATGATTTACTTCAAGTCCTATTTTGTGTTTCATTGTGTCCCTGCTAACCTTACATGTCTCCTGAGGTACGCAAAAACCCTACTCAAGAACAAGTTAAAAAAAGTGTTGAACGTACATCAATAACTTCCAGCTGTCTTATCAAAAGAATTGTTTTCAAGTAGTATTTTATTATGGTGTTTATGAGTCTGAGAAAAGGACAACAATCTGAGGAAATATTAAAATGTCCAAATAGAGAAAGGCTTTGCACTTTGTGCTTTACTCGTATTCTAGATGGCCTCTATAAATGCTTCAAATGTCAGTTTCTTTGAAGATGGTATTAAAGCTCTGGACGGACTTTAACTGTGTCTTTGTGAGCAAACACACTGGGGAAAATGGAAATAAAGACAAGCTGCAGGTGTTGCATGACACCCTAAAAGACCGCATTATTAAATATCAGAAGTCTGTTAAAGCTGCTAACATAAAATATTTTGCGGTGCTCTTCAATTGGGACAAGCTAATTAGCTTTTTCTACAAGCACTATGAAACAGGCATTGGGTGACTGTTGTTCCAGTTTTATCTGTTTATTGTATCTATCCCATTTACAAAAAAAAAAAAAAACCCTCAGGACCTTTTTGGTTGGAACTGACCGAATTATTATTATTTTTGCTTCATCGGAATGGGATGACACTTGGTGACTTTTGAGGCATTAGCTATGTGAGAAAATAAATAAATAATCATGGACATGATTTGGATATGTTTAAGGTTTGGGGGGGAAAAAAGTCACACATGGTTCCTTCACGGTCAAAGATGACCGACATAATAAATACGAAAAAATATGCAAACTCAGAGAATCTTTTGGTGGTAGAAACTACAAATCAGCCATGATAAAAACAAAACAAAAAAACAAAACAAAAAAAACATACCCTCAGCAGAGAATGGGTGACACTCTAAAATATCAAGAACGCAAATTAGACGCGACATAATTTAATCCCTCGCCATGGCAACACCGTTCAAGATATACAATATCTGTTCGCAATTTAGCATCTTCAGTATCCTGGCATCAAGTTCACACAGTTTGGTGTGAATCACATTAATCCCCTAGGAGGAGGAGTTAAAAATTCAGAGCCTGATTTTTTCAAAAAAATCCACATTCAAACCAAATAGCCAACTTCCTGTTGGTCGGAGCAAATGACTGTAAATTAGAAAGTTGTACAGCTTGATGATAACAATATATGTTCTGAGTTTGGTGACTATAGGTAAAACTAACCCCCACACTTTAGTTAAAATGTAGCATTATAGAGCCCTTCTTCCCCACCTATTTCTAATAGGCAAAGCTTTGTACTGGCCAACAACCTTAAAAACACCCCAAAAAGTTCAATGAAAGCCTACACAAAAATGTTTTTTTTTCTGATGTTAAACTTAAGGTATGCTGTAAAGTGGTAAAAAGTACTTGAACAATTTATTTTCGTTTACAAAATTTTGATCTAACATTTTTTAGAGAAGAATTTGTCATTACAAAAATAAACAATATACAGAACAATTATTTATCTTTTGTTTTGCAGACACATTTCAAGTTACATAACAAAACTAAACAATGTACAATTACAAATAAATGATAAAAAAAAAACAAATCATGTATGGAACTTTGTTTCATTTTTAACATGCATTACAAAAATAAACAGTAAACAGAAATTACTTTTTTGTTTCAGTTACAAATTATAAGTGGCATCTAAAATATTTTATAGAAAGATTATTTAATTTACCCATTTTTAACTTGTTTTACTCTCCCTGGTCTCCTGTGCTCTCCTGTCCTCTGCCTCCCTCTGCAATCTCAAATCCATGAGCTCGTCCTCTCTGGTGCCGGCTCTGGCTCCTCATCTTGGTCATCCACTGCTGAACTTGGCCCTTGTGTCCTCAGGAATGGAGACAATTAGGACAGGGAACGCCTCTGTCCCAACATCTCATCCATGAGAACAAACCATGGTCAAATTGCAGCAGTGGGTTTCCAACTCACTCCATCACATGTCCCAGGACACTTTCAATCCTAAGGTAGAGTAAATAAACCATGCCTGTAAACAACAACACCACCACAATAAATGGCAGCAAAAATGTGTCAATTAACTTTTTTTTTAAGTTCTCCCATTTTTTTTTTGCTGCTCCTTGCTCCCTAAAACAACACGAAATATTAGAACAAGTTTTTCCTTTTACATTTTTAGTTTAAGTTCACGTTTTGTAGGAAAGACCCCTGGCGTTTAACACTTGTTTTGCTAGCTATTTAAATAATTGAAAACACAACACTTACAAAATCAGTCAATGTATGCAGAAGTTATAACACACTTCCTGTTTCCATAAATTCGTTGCCTCGCCGCAGCCAAACCATTTGAGATATCAAAAATCTGCTCGCAGGCCTCGGGCCCTAATTAACATTAACGTAGGCTAATAAATGTTGTAAACGTATTGTCCATTAGTTTTAAATACATAATAATGTATGCAGTTTGAACACATTAAAGCTTATTGTGCAAAGTGTAACTAATTATGAATCGTGATATATGAATCATTCAAATCGGGTAACAGAACATTAGCATTTTAGCTTCAACAACATTGTGAACGTTTAAAAATATGCAAATATCATGATTGCAAAACAGATATGTTTGGCCATTAACTTGCTCCACTCCTAGTAGATCAACATTTATTTTCACTCCAATATGGTAGGAAGAATTTTTGAGTAGCATAAATGAAATAAAATGAGGAGTTTGTGCTAAGATGATTGACAGGATGCATGTCACTATGCAACAAAGCGGTATGTGGTTTCAAACTGTTTGGGAATTCATCCCTCAATGTTCATGTTTTTGTCTGTATTTGCATCTGTAACTTCATCCTACTACCAGAAGGCATTTACGGGCAACAAAGGCTGCTGGGAAATGCGTAACCGATTCATCATCTTATTTGTTTCATCATCTCGGGCTTTCGCACATGCTCTCATGAGCTCTTGGGTCAAGAATTATCTCGTTCATTGGTGGGCTAATCTTAACACAGCCTGTCAGATCTCTCGTCCCCCATATGCTGGTGGGGGTTGACAGGGTGAGAGAGTGAATCACTCCAGCTGAGCCGAGTCAGTGCAGGAAGTGGCAGTGGCCTTGATGTTTGTATGTGAGGGGGGAGATCCCACTGACCCCAGATGGAGGAGGGTTTGGAGTCGTCTGTGGTTGATGCTACAGGACAGTTCTGCTCTACTGGTTCTTCCCCACAGCGAGTCCCTGGAGACGGATGCGCTGCCTCTCTTCATGCGTACCACTGAGCTGCATGTTAACTATTTCATGTTTCCTCGAGGAAGAGAAAAGGAATCGGAGAGTAAAAGAGACATCAGCATGAAGATCTACATGAAAAGAGAATCATCAAGTCTTTTGTATGTTATGTGGAACGCTCCACGACAGTGAATGAAAAACACACTTTTGGTGTTGCTGGAAACACATTCATTGCAATTGAATTTGTCCTCTGCTTTTAAACTCTATCCTCACTGGAATACATTACTGTCATCCACGGGAACATTTAGCATAACTGGCGACACTGTCGTCTGATTAAAAATGTGATTTAAGAACATTACTGCTGACAAACTGCAAGTTCAGAGTACAACGCAGTCTATCTATGGAGTTTCCTTTGGGTTTTTCTATTTTTATTCAATCAAACAACTAATTATTTTGTAATAAAAAAAATCGCAAAGTTTGCAAAAAAGTCTTCTTAAGGCTTAACAATAAAATTATTTACAGTGCATGTAAATCTTTGAAAACCTTTATTTTTCTTTGTGCATTTCGAACACTTCTCATCACAAACGCACAAATTTTGCTCTCTTTTCTGCTGTCTTTTTCTGCGGGTCTATCGCTCCGGCCCCTGATCACCTCGCTCCGTCTCGGCTCATCGACCTGTCGGCTCCGGCTTTGCTCCTCCCACCTTCGGCTCCACCAGACACCCTCTGCCTTTCGACACTACAGGGTTCCCTCGTCCCAAAGGCTCCCCCCTGGTCAGTGGTTACTTCACCTCTGCCATGGACTTGTGGATCTTGCGTTCCTCCACCCCTACGGCTGTAGCGGTCTATTCTTTCCCTTCGGCTTAGCCTCTGTCCTCGGTCACACCGGAATCGGCACTCTGGCCCTGCCCCAGACGCTCGTCGCCACGACATCACCTAGGCCTCCAGCACAAGCGATGTCACTCAGTTCCATCGGCTCTCCGTCCGCACCCTGGGATCCATCGGCTCCGCCTCCGTCGGTCGTCCCCTAGTTGACATCCGCCTCTACTCCACCTTGGCTCCTCCCTCCCTCGACTCCACTGTGGGCTGTCGTCTCTAGGCTCTGTCTGTACCATCGGACGTCCACCATCATCGCAGCCGGGGTCTCGTCGTCCGTCTGTCACCATCCCTTCCCCATCTCCTGTCGCCATCCCTGCAGGGAGGGGGCATTCTGTCACACGTATTAAGTTTTGTTTCTTCTTAGTTTCTGTTTTCATGGACTTTTGGTTTATTATTTTCTGTCACATGTGTTTCTTTGTCTTAGTTTCCAACCAATCATCAGTTGTCATGGACACTCATTAGATCATCACATCTGTTCGTTATCATCACATCATCACTGTGTATTTAAGTTGCTCTGTTTCACCCTTCAGTTGTGGGTCGATGTTTGCGTGTTGTGTGTTAACCTTTGTTTCATGCACGCTCTGTAACACTTTCTTTCAGTTCCTGAGTTTATTGTATTATTAAAATCACTTCGTATTTAATCCTGTGTACCTTCGTCTTCCTCTTGTGACACATACTGTGCAATATACACTGTATATAAAATGGTAACCTGCAACTGTTACCTTAAAGAGCTATTTTTACCTGATTTAACCCATCAAAATTATTCTTGTTGGTATAAATTAATGTATGTAGGCTGGTTCAGTAATATTAAATAATATTTTTGACGACTAAAACCAGTTAACTTAAAGACCTTTTTTTTCAGTGCCGTCTAATGTTTTTGCTCAGTTTTCATGAAAACTCTCAAGAGCTTTCTACTGGCCAATCCAGAATCTGTAAACAAAATTACCCACTTACTCTGTATTCAGTCCCATCACCATGACATCGTTCCTTCTTTCCTCAGTCATTAATTCCCATTCCCATGTGTTTGATACCCACAGATTGATATCTTATATGCAGTGACTAGGAAGCAAATTCAGGATTTCAGGCTTGAGCTTCCAGGTCAATATTATGCAACACAGCTAGACCTCACTGGTGGCAGATGGTTATGCCTGAACTGCAAGAGGGTCAAGCAGGGCTGAAGAAATCCACTGGGACTTGTCTGTAAATGACAAAGGTGAAGGGAAGGTTGGACTGGAGAGTGGGTGAGCGTTTACGGTGGAAGGCGACAGACGTGTTAGCTGTCAACAGGAACGTACAGGAGCATGGCCTCTCTGGATGAATGCTACAGGACAGCGCCTGTGAATCACTTTGACTTCTGACAAGTGAACAGGATCAGGTACTGTATACAGTGTGTGTGTGATGAAAGCTGGGATATCTAGTCATAAATCATTCACATAGCCCAGTGATGCATAGCACTTAGATTGTGTGACAAGTATATGCTCAACTACTATGACAGCCCAAATATTTTGTGCCCCATTCATGTCATGTTGAAATTACCGTAATTACAAGTTGACAGACCGTAGAATATACTCAGATTTGTTCACATTCCCAGACTGAGGCATTTTTGTTTCTATGGCAACACCAATAATACCAAAATAGAGCCATGTCCAACTAGCTTTTGATGCAGTATGTAATTTATGTCTTCTTTTTTTTTTTTAAGACATTATCAAAAAATATCAGGAAATATATAGTACAGGAACTACCAATATGTGCATGTTTGGTTATTTTCTGATGATGTCTTAGTAATAGACGCTACACCTTTTTTAAATCTTAAATTCATGTGTCCATATCAAAATCTACTAAAGGGGAACAATGGGAATTTTGTTAAATAACAAATCATGTAACAATGTATCATCTACTATTTGAAAAATTAAACAACATTTTAATGAACTTCAATAATTGCCTTAATCTTTTAAACAACTAAGAAGATAGTGATCAAACTACATTTTATAAAAAATCACATGTCAAGTTTATAATATATTTTACATCATGAAAGTCAAATTTAACAACTACAGAGACTCATCTCAATATCATCTTTTTTATATTTAATTTTACATTTCACATTTATTTGTATAGCGCTTTTCACAATACATATCGAGATCACTCATTTAACAGTTCATCTATTGTAAAATTATGAAAAAAAAGATCATTCAAGAGTAAAAAACATGATTGAAAATATTCAAATCAGGAATATCAGAATCAGAATGCGTAGGCCTAGTTCATGCATTAAAAAATGTCCATCAAAACCAACGCATGTTGATCGATGTTCACTAGTACCCTTCAAAGTTTGTTAATTGGATTGACGTTTATTCTCTTTAGCATGCAGTGTGAAGTATTTCACTCAGTTTCTTGGTCATTCCCATTCAATTTCAGCGAGTGAAATTTATAGGCTACTCACGTGTGTTATGAACTATGCATGTCTCTGACAGACAGCATGTTGGAGCAGCCCAGGAAAGCAATGATGTAGTCAAAACATCCTTTGGTTTGGGTATAGTAAATGCGAGAACTCACTGGACCTCTGCTTCTTGTAAATAGGCTACTACCGTGTATTTTGCAGATTATTTTTTGACAGACATTGATGCCGTGATATTCAAATTGAAAACTGATTGATCGTAAGATAATAATTATTTATAGCTCAGCCAGCAAGTATTCAGTGAAGTGATTGATGCCCATGAGTGTGTTCTGTTGATGTTTTGAGAACTGAAAGCGAGCCTAGTTTTTGATGGACGTAATAACATGCGAAAGGGGTGAAGTAGTCGTGCTCAAAGGTTTACATAAACCTTACATAAATCTGCAAAATGTTAATTATTTTAACAAAATAAGAGGGATCATACAATATGCATGTTATTCTTTTATACTGTCCTCCTGAATAAGATATTTTACATCAAATGTGTTTACATATAGTCCACAAGACATAAAAGCTGAATTTGTAAAAATTACCCCGTTCAAAAGTTTATGTACCCTTGATGCTTAATACTGTGTGTCGTTACCTGGATGATCCACAACTGTTTTAATGTTGAGGCACTTAAACAAAACTATTAAAAAAGGTTCAAACATTCACTGATGCTCCAGATGGAAACCCGATGGGTGAAAACCTTTGAACACGATGAAGATATCCACATTTTTCTTATTTTGTTTAAATATAATGTTTTTTTCATTTAGTACTGCCCTTCAGGAACAACAGAAGAAATATTTTTGTACTTCTGTATATATATATATATATATATATATATATATATATATATATATATATATATATATATATATATATATATATATACAGTATATATATACATGTTTTCATGACAAATTTATTTAAAAATACATTAAATAATCAAGACATTACTAACAGGTTAAGTAAATATAAAGAATAGGCTAATATTGTTATAATGGGTTGCAGCAAGAATGAAACAGGATCTACGTGCAGCAGTTTTATATAAAGATTCACTCAAAATTAAAAAAAAAACCAGGATCGCAGATACAGGAACAGGACAACCAACTACATGTAACGTTAGAACTGACAAAGAACACGACAGAACACAGGGTTTAAATAGACAGAACTGAAGAGCAAATTAACAAGACATACCTGAACTGAACTAACAATCAGGGAGGGTTAAAAACCGTCAAATCAGCAAAGATCAGCAAAGCGGAGAAAGACAGAACTGAACTAATTGACAGAACACAGACAAAGACAGAAATCAAGACTGACAATGTGACAGAACGCCCCTCTCCCGGAAGGCGTGTCCTCACACCGCAAGGACTTCACAGGGGTGGGAGGGTGGTACCAACAGTTCAGGGGGCCAGGGCGGATCCGACCGTTCAGGGGGCCAAAGAGGCGGCGACAGTTCAGGGGGCCAAAGAGGTGGCGACAGTTTAGGGGGCCAAAGAGGTGGCGACAGTTCAGGGGGCCAAAGAGGTGGCGACAGTTCAGGGGGCCAAAGAGGTGGCGACAGTTCAGGGGGCCAAAGAGGTGGCGACAGTTCAGGGGGCGTCTTGGGAACGGCCTTGGATACAAAATGAGGGTTCATTTCTCTAGAGAACTAACCTGCTGTCGCCACACTAAACTCCTGAGGTAAATGTAATGCTACGTGAGATATTATTCTCAAGCTGTTTTATTGATATCTTTCCGCAGTTGGTTGAGGGATGTAAACAAACATACCGATTGATAGTTTCTTCATCTTTGCGCTTTTTGACTGAATGTAAACATCTTGCGACTACGTGCACCGAACAGTGACGTCCGTTTGGGACGAATACATGTACCTTTACACCCCTAATATATATATATGTATATATATACACGGTTGCAATCTAAATTATTCAACCCCCATTGCAAATCAGGTTTATTGCCAAAATTTACTGACTTTCAGCCTTTTGCAATGAACAAATCAAACAAAAGTAATTGAAATAGCTCAACACAACAAATGTTTCAAGTGGTTTCCCAAAATTCAACTGAAAATGCAACTTTTAATGACTTCTGCAGTCTCAAAATTATTCAACACCTTCATGGCAAGCATCTTTAGTACCTAGTAGATAATTATTTTGCTGCTATGACCTGCTGCAAACGAGATGTTTAACCAGACACCAGCTTCTGGCAGCGTTTCTGAGGAATCTTAATCCATTCCTCATGAGCAATGGCCTCCAGTTCAGTTATATTCTTGGGTTTGCGTGCTCCAACTGCTTCTTCAAATCCCACCAGAGATTTTCTATGGTTTCAAGTCAGGTGACGGTGAGGTCACTGTAGAATCTTCCAGGACTTCTTCTGCAACCAAGCCTCGGTGGAACTTAAGGTAAGCTTGGGACCACTGTCCTGTTGGAAGGTCCAATGACGCCCAAGCTTCAGCTTCCTCAATGATGGCATGAAGTTTTATCCAAGAATTTCCTGATACTTTAATGAATCCATCTTTCCTTCCACACACTTCAGGTTTCCAGTCCCAGAGGATGTAAAGAGCCCCACCATGCTGAACTGTAGACAGTGTGTTCATTTCAGCATATGCTTCATTCTACTTCCTCCAGACATACCGCTGATCCACAGAACAGCTCCACAGAACAGAATCCCAAAACTTCTGGCTTATTCATATGATTTTAACCCTCTGAGGTCTAAGGGTTTTTGGGGTCCTTGAGGTGTTCTGACATGCTCTGACATTTGTGCTTTTTTCAGTTATTTATAAACATGTTAATGGGAAAGGTGTAAATTCACTCAATATAGCACAAACGGGGCTACCGGAATTTCTGAGCAACAATTATGAAACATGTTTGTATTTTTGAGAGAATATAGCTTATGCATGGTTATTGAAAAAACTAAAACTTAAAGTGTCTGAAATAAGGCCACAAAACACATACTAAATATGTGTCCACAAGACTTTTGACTAATGAGTGTTGTTGCCTAGAATATTTGCTTCAAAATGATCTGAAAATCATCCTGCCTAATCATTTACACAAACACATACACTGATTTAAATTTTATTAGAGACCTTTGGTTTGGAAAGGCAATATGCGTGGAGGCGTGTTCACACCTGAGAAGACAAAGGCCGGATAATGTGCTGCATAATGAGCTGGATATTAATTAGCCCTTTCACACAGGTGTGTCACAGGATCCCAACGAATGCAAGGACAAAAGAAATTATCTATATAGCCTATACATATTTTACAATTAGAAATTGTAACCAATTACAAATAGGTTACAATTACAACAACAATTACAATTTTAACAATATTTCAAGTGTATTTCTTTGTAAAAAGTATACATTTTATAATACGTATTAAAAAAAGGTAAGGATTCATTATTTTGAATATTGGAACAAACACTATAATAACATCTTAGTTGATAATTCAATATACCTACTTTATTTTTGACAAAACATCATACTATAGTATATTTAACTATGAGCAGAAATTGGTGATCAAAAGCGTACCTATTTAATGTGACAGTAGTCTTTTTTTACAGTCAAAACTTTTTAATCTATCCAAAACTAATCACAAAATCGTGTCTAAACATTCATATTTAGTCTGTAATATATTGTGTATGATATATTAGTATATACATGTGAATTTGCAGCTTGTTGCTTATACAGACATTTTATTTCAACATATTTCAGTCTATTTTTACTCATCTTAGTAGGCTATAGCAATATAGTTTGTATGTGTTGTTCATGTAAACATAACGTTTACTAATATAGGTGCGAGAGTGAATGAACAAGGCACGCGCTGTATAACTGTAGTAAACAAAGCGCGCGCGCCTATGCCGTTCACTCATCATTTAGCCTACACACAGACACGCAATTCATATTTAAACAGTCTTTTTGCGGTTTACAGTCCGACAAATTCAATATCACGATTAGAACAAAGCACTAGAATAAATGACTTACTACATCAGCTGGATCCGTTGCTCCTCGAAATGAAACTACCAGCACTTCTAGTACATTTTCCAGGGTTAGATATTCCTCACAGCGAAAGGATACGCTGTGTACACAGCTGTACAAGATACTTACTAAACACGATGTGTTTTATAATCCAGCTGGTGGGCGTTGGCATGTTTGAACGGCTTGTCTAAGATCATTTGCGTTTGAATAGCGCGCGCTCTCCGTGGGCGTGGCACATTAACGCGTAATTAGGTGTAATGAGCTGGAAAGAAAAATACTGACATCTCTCACTTTTCATACAGATTACATAAGCTGAGAATATTTGTTTTTTTATATAAATTCATTCATTTAAAAGAAGAGAGTTCGAAATTAAAAATAATCTTAGGACGCGTTTTAGAATGGACTTCACTGACAGAGAGAAGGCAGAACGCGCATCATGTTTGTTTTTCTTTATTTGGCGAAAAGCACAACACTTTGTTTTTATCGTGAGTATCCACAAAAAAATAGACACTTATCAGGATCTAATGATGTACAACACTTAATATGTAAGATCAAAATCAACAGAGTATTTTGAGTTTCTTTTGCACTGATAAGAAAAAAGCGCCGACCTCAGAGGGTTAAGCAAATTGTAGCTGTGCAAGCTGAAACCTCAGTGCCTTTTGCCACCAATCTTGCTGCAGGTCTTTTGCAGTCACTCTATGGTTTATCGGAACCTGCCTTCTCTAACTTTGAACTTAGAAACTATGCTTCCAACTGTGTCTCTAACATTTAATGCCTTCGCTATCTTTTTGTATCCTGTACCTTGTTTGTGAAAGTGATGAAATCTTTTCTTAACTTTTTGGACCATTCTTTTGACTTAGCACATATTTCTAACTTGCAGTCAAACATGACACACAACAAATCTAGCCAGTTCAGATATGTCATGTGTTCTAGCTCAAGCACACCTGGTGCAACTAATGAAGCCCTTGATTAGTTGCATCAGGTGTGTTGAAGACAACACCTTTTTTGCAGATTTGTGCTATTTTGAGGGACCCTATTCAGGGGGTTGAATAATTTTGAAACTGCAGAAGTCATTAAAAGTTGCATTTTCAGTTAAATTTGGGGAAACCACTTGAAACATTTGTTGTGTTGAGCCATTTCAATCACTTTTGTTTGATTTGTTCATTGCAAACAGCTGAAAGTCTGTACATTTTTACAATAGTACAAAAACATAGGAACACATTGTTCCCCTTCAGGGACTACCGCTGCGTGTAATCGCAGTGGGAACGCCCCCCAGCGTAACGCGTCTGAAGCATGAATGAAATCAGTCAATGGAGAGATGGAGCGTCACAGCAAGTGACGTCATCGACCAGAAAGCTATAAATATCCCCTGAATACACAAGCCGCCAGCTCTGTTACTTCAGCAAGTGCTCTGTGTGTGTCTGAATCTTTCGATTATGTTTGTCTGTTCTGTCAGGAGTTTATCACTATATATATATATATATATATATATATATATATATATATATATATATATATATATATATATATTATTAAAAAACCAATATGAGCGAGCAGTATAGGAAGTGTGTTCCCCCCTGTACACGATACATCACGGGTGGGGATTCACACGAGCTATGGGTGGCTTGTTTGGGAGTGCAGCATGCCCAGTCGGCTCTCGAGGGAGTCGATTGTGAGCATTACGAGCGCTTTCCTCTGAGAACTCCGCGCTCGCGGCAATCGCTCTTCGAGGAGAGCGGTATGCTGCGAGCTCCCCAAGGCTCGGGTCCCGCTTCTGTTGAGGCAGAGCGGCGGCGCTTGTCTTGGGGTTTGCAGATGGATCTCACCGGCGACGTTGAGAAGGGCCCCGCCCTATCTCAGCTTTCCCCGGCAGGATCCAGTGCCTCTCACCCGGCTCTGGAAGCACGCGCTGCGGCGGTTACTTCTGCCCGGGTGGAGGCACATGATGATGTTGAACTGAGATTATCCAGTTCTGAGGAGCTGGATGTCGAAAGTTTTGCATCAGAGGCAACTAGTTTGTCACAGTATACTGCAAATGAAGAAGGTTTGATGGATGTGTTATCTAGGGCTGTTGAAAAGGTCAGTATCGAGTGGTCATCTGATAGACAGGAGTCTAGAAATAAAAGCAAACTAGACGATAGATTTCTGTTTGCACTACCTCAACCTTCTCGCCGGTGCTTACCATTCTTCTCAGATCTTCACGCTGAGGTTTCAAAGACCTGGGTTAGACCTGTTTCTAGCAGAATTTAGACTAATCAATCTAATGCATATGGAAACATATTTAGTGCGAAATCTGCGGGGTATGTGACGATGCCAAAGGCTGAGGAGACGCTCGCGAGCTATCTCTCTCCTGCTTCGTCATCTTCATTTAAAGCACCGGCGCTTCCATCAAGACCTCTGAAAAATACTTCTGTGCTCGTGGGGAAGGCTTACTCGGTGGCTGGTCAGGCGGCTGCATGTATGCATACTATGGCCATTTTGCAGGCTTATCAAGCCGACCTGCTTAAAGATGCTTGTGAGGGGGTAATTTCTGCTGATATGATCAATGAGCTAAGGCAGACCGCTGATCTCACTCTCCGGGCCACCAGGGAGACAGCTAAATCTCTCGGTCGGTCTATGGCAGCCATGGTGGCCACAGAAAGGCATTTATGGTTGAGTCAAACTTCTATGAAAGAAAAAGATAAATCTCTCCTTTTAAATGCTCCCGTTTCGCCCGCGGGCCTCTTCGGTGACGCTCTTCACTCTGTCACTGAGAGGTTCCAGGAAGAGAAAAAACAGGCGGCTGCTTTTCATAAAAATTTTTCCCCTCAAAGTACGTGTCGCTGGGGCTGCTGAGCGAGGGCAGTTCCAGCCGCCGAGTTCCTCATCCAAAAGAGCGCAGTAGAAGCGGAGTGTCGCGTCTCGTAATCCCCGCAGAGTAACTGGAGGGACGAGGCGGGGCGCTCTCCGGCGCGGCCTTCTTCGGGGCATGACTGATCTGAGGACAGTCATTGTCGCCAGGAAGGCCGCGTCGAAAAAGTCCTGACGGGCTGAACGTCAGGACTCTGAGGGTGGTCCCCATCGGGAAAGACTTGAGTTCATCGCACAAGAACACGGTGCCCTGTCTTTCTCGATGCCCTCAGGGGTCTGTTCTACTAACCCTGCCTATACAGGGCGTTGTTTCCCGAGGGACGCTCGCCTCCTCCGAGGAGGGTTGTGGAGTGCTCAGACCAGCTGTTTCCTGCCAGTATGTTACAGGGCGCTGTGTCTGTCACTCGGGATGTTCATCCAGAGGCCAGCCTCGAGAGGCTGGTTCCCTTAGTGGAGTTCCTGGCAGAATGGGAAATGCTTCCCAATGTTTCTCAGTGGGTCCTGAATATTATTAAGAACGGGTACGCTATTCAGTTCAGAACGCGTCCACCTTGGTTCAGAGGGGTTCTGCCCACGGTGGTGGGCCCCGAGCAGGCTCTGGTATTAGAACAGGAGGTAAAAACTCTGCTGCTAAAAGGAGCTATAGAACGGGTTCCTCCACCCAGCAGGGAGTTAGGCAAGCAGATCGTGTCACAAATCAGATCTGAGGACTGGTTTGTCACGATAGATCTAAATGACGCTTGCTTCCATGTATCTATCCTCCCTCGACACAGGAAGTCTATATAGTTCAGAATATGGATGCCCTGCAACCTGAGCGGGGCTATAGCTGCATCCATACACTTCGTGAATGTGCGGGGAGACAGTGCTAGGCCGAACGGAAGAACCCGATATTGGTACGCTTCGCCCCCGAAAGCATGGGTGGAACTCGGCGCAGGCGAAACGGGAGCATTTAACCTGTTAAGCTTCACCAGAGCGCGGGCGCACTGAAGCGTTTTTTTTTTTAAAATAGTTCAAAGTTACTATCAGATTTAATGTTATTACCTTGACAAACTATACATCATTAAAAAGATATAAGACTCAAGTTTCAGTATTTGACCACTATTGTATTCTGATAAACTTATAGTGACAGTTATGTCTTAATTTGTGTCAGGAGTTATGTAATTAAAAAATGAGTCGTTACCTTTAATATGAATTATGAGCGTCAGCCGCTTCCATTCGAAAAAAAACTCCTGTGCGATCGTCATGACAGAGCTTGACAAAACAACGTCCCTCAGGGCTTTTAGCTCAAACATGTGCAGATTTGGAGAAATATTGATATATTTTCATAGGTTTACATCAGATATCTATAGACAGGAATAATATTTATTGAATTTATACCCAAATGCGTCGATGTAATCATGAGCGCTGGATACTCTGATGTACTGTGTTTTCAATTCATACTGGCCGCCTGAGAGCGCTCTATGCACAGTAATAGTCCATATATGGAACACACGAAGAAGTGGCATAACCATGTGACATTCCAGGAAGTCCCTAACACAAACAAAGCTTCCAGAGATCGCTGTAACATGCAGATAAAGATGTTTTGAAGACAATAAACATGATTGCAATGATATTCGATTTACCTGTGTTCTTCGAGCCATATCAGGTATTTTCATAATAATAGATTATATTTATAATGTAATGCTAATCGATATAGAGTTTATCATTGCAGAATACTATAAATTAATATATTTTCTGTCTTATTTTTTCATCTGAAGCCAAATCAGATCACAGAAGGTTATTTAAAACACTCGACTTGCGTTATAAAGTAAGTTTGGAGCACAAACATGGTTTTAATCACATAAATTGTCGTGTATTGATGGTGTGCTAAGCTAACATGCTAGCTAACTCTGTGCACCTGCCAGCACATTAGCTGTTATTTTTATGAATTTTTCTAAATAGGAATGCTTACTGAAATTTTTCGTTTTTCAAAAAGGGCATTTGATACAGTTTCAAATGTGAAGTGAGAACTTTGATAAAAGAAAAAGGGATTGAAACAGTGTGAATAGCCAGTCGTTAGTGATTATAATGCAGACAAAAGAAAAGCATATTTAGACCCATAACCAGGCTGGAGAGGTGTGAATGTGTACAGGGGAGACTGACACTGAATGGGGCTCGTTTGCACCACAAAACAATAGAGAAAATAGTCTAAATAGATGCTAGAAGATGACAATAAACACCAGTTTGCATTTTAGAGTCTAATCAAAATAAATTCATATGACATGATCTTGAAAAACATTTAACTAAATGCAGAGTTTTAAACTTATCTTCTTCAAATTTTAAATATAACATGGTCAGACATGTGGCTTTAGCTGCAGTGCATTTCTAGATTGATACAATGCCAACTTCAATTTTATTTTCATGAAGATGTTTCATAAAAATACATTTCTAATAACTTTACAAAACTTTGAAGACATTTTTCATAATTTTTTTTTCAGTATCACTAATTAATTCCACATTTACAATAAACTGCCAGGTGTCAGCTTTCAAATGAGATCTTACTTGTGCTTTTAGTACAAAGGGTTCATGAACTGTATCTGTTTCAGTTTGGGTATGCCATTTCTGGGGATTTTTCAAAAGTGGGGTTGAAGCTTAATTCTAGCTCAATCGGAACAACAGGCGGTTCGGATCAAAGCCAAGAAGAGTGTTCTTTCTCCATTACAGAGAACCACTTTTCTCGGTGTAGTGTGGGATTCGACGACAATGCAGGCACGATTGTCACCTGCTCGCGTTGCTTCGATTCTCACTGCAGTAGATCAGGTCAAGCTAGGCCAGTCATCCTCTGTAAAACAGTTCCAGAGACTGTTAGGTCTCATGGCAACTGCATCCAACGTGATATCTTTTGGCCTCTTGCACATGAGACCGTTACAGTGGTGGCTCAGAACCAAGGGATTCTCCCCAAGGGGAAATCCGCTTCGCATAATCGTGAGTTCGCGACGGTGTCATCGCGCCCTGATCATGTGGAAAGATCCTTGTTTTCTGTCCCAAGGTCCTGTGTTGGGAGCTCCTTGTCGTCGCGTAATGCTAACGACAGATGCCTCTCTCACGGGTTGGGAGGCGATCATGAGTGGTCGCCCAGCTCAGGGTCTGTGGAAGGACCATCACCGTCTATGGCACATAAGTTGTCTAGAGATGATGGCAGTGTTTCAGGCTCTGAAACACTTCCTCCCAGACCTAAGGGGCCACCACGTTCTTGTCCGAACAGACAACACATTGGTGGTCTCTTATATCAACCATCAGGGGAGTCTACGTTATCGCCCACTTTACAAACTGGCACGTCAGATCCTTCTATGGTCCCAGGGGAAAATTGTTTCTTTAAGAGCTATTTATCTCCCGGGGTATTTAAATCAGGGGGCAGACATCCTGTCGATGCAGGGTCCGAGGCCCGGGGAATGGAGTCTTCACCCCGAGGTGGTGGAGCTCCTATGGGAACATTTCGGTCGTGCCGAGGTAGACCTATTTGTTTCCCGAGAGACATCACACTGTCCACTGTGGTTCTCTCTCAGCCTGCCAGCCCCACTGGGGTTGGACGCGATGGTACATCCGTGGCCGAGGTCACGTTTGTACGCTTTTCCCCTGATCGCTCTGCTCCCGGGCGTTCTGGAGAGGGTTCGCCGGGACGGGCTCAGTCTTCTGCTAATAGCCCCGTTCTGGCCGGCCCGAGTATGGTTTGCGGACCTAGTGTCTCTCCTCGACGGCTATCCCTTGGAGATACCGATCAGGAGAGATCTACTGTCTCAGGCGAGCGGGTCGATCCTTCACCCCCGCCCAGAGCTATGGAGGCTGTGGGCTTGGCCTCTGAGGGGGCCCAGCTCATAGATTGTGGTCTCTCGTCTGAGGTCGTTGAGACCATCCTCCAATCCAGAGCTCCCACCACGAGGAAGTTATATGCCGCGAGGTGGAAACTTTTCACCTCTTGGTGTAGAGAGCGCCAGCAGGACCCAGTTCACTGCCCGGTTGGTACAGTGCTGGATTTCCTGCAGGACCGTCTCTCCACTGGGTTATCCCACTCCACACTGAAGGTGTACGTGGCGGCCTTAGCTGCTTACCACGCCCCTTCAAGTGGAGGTTCCCTCGGGAGACACCCACTGATATCTCGCTTCCTTCGTGGCACCTTGAGGCTGAAGCCTGCAGTTCGCATGAGGGTACCATCTTGGGATCTGGCCACTGTCTTAGAGGGTCTCTCCCTAGCTCCTTTCGAGCCCATCGAGGAAGTTTTGGAAAAGTTTCTTACACTTAAGACTATCCTTCTTCTCGCTATCTCATCTCTAAAAAGAATCGGAGATATTCAAGCACTTTCGGTGGCTCCCTCGTGCCTGGAATTTGCTCCTGGTATGGTTAAGGCTTTTCTCTCTCCGAGACCAGGGTATGTTCCTAAGGTACCAACTACTTCTGTTAGACCTATAGTACTGCAGGCCTTCTATCCTCCGCCTTTTTTGACGTCAGACCAGGAGAAACTTAATTTGCTGTGCCCCGTTAGGGCTTTAGATGCTTATGTCCACAGAGCTGCCCAGTGGAGGAGATCGGAACAACTGTTTGTCCGTTTTGGGTCACCTAAGAAAGGGTGTCCTGCATCTAAGCAAAGGATGAGCAAGTGGGTGGTCGAGGCCATCTCGCTTGCTTACGGTTCGGCCCATCAGCCTTCACCTTTGGCTGTAAGGGCTCATTCCACCAGGAGTATGGCTGCCTCTACAGCTCTTCTTTCAGGAGCTTCTTTTCAGGACATTTGTGATGCGGCAGGCTGGTCCTTACCGCACACTTTCGTTAGATTTTATTCCCTTGATCTTAGCTCCACTCCCGGGGCTCAGGTTCTCTCGTCGGTTTGTGTCTCCTAATGACACACGACGGGGATTTGGTCGTATGGGGATGTGGGTATTGCGTTCCCACTGCGATTACACGCAGCGGTAGTCCCTGAAGGGGAACGTCCCGGGTTACGTATGTAACCCTAGTTCCCCGAAGGGACGGACGCTGCGTGTCCTGCCATACTCCCGGCATCCCCTTGGGTCGCTTGCTTCAGTAACATTAGAAGCTGGCGGCTTGTGTATTCAGGGGATATTTATAGCTTCCTGGTCGATGACGTCACTTGCTGTGACGCTCCATCTCTCCATTGACTGATTTCATTAATGTTTCAGACGCGTTACGCTGGGGGGCGTTCCCACTGCGATTACACGCAGCGTCCGTCCCTTCGGGGAACTAGGGTTACATACGTAACCCGGCACGTTTTAAAGATTTTTTTTAAACAATGTTCTCCGAAATACTGTCTATTATACTGTATACACCTGGTCTTTTATCGACCATCATTTGAACTATAAGCTTAATTTACCTGAGCTTCAAAGTATTTGACTGATATGATGTAATGTGATATGAAAACTACAACTCCTGAACATTCCAAGGCTCTAATAAAAGTTCAGAAAAATGAATAATAATAATCTTGGATGGCCACAGTGGAGTTTCTGGACTTTTTGTGTGTGGTTGGACAATTTAAATCCATACATAACTATAATTCTCTGCATATATAATTCATGTTTTATGTAAAATACACCAGGGTTTAAAGTGCCGCTAACGTTCAAGCTTTTAAAACATCAAAGATGGTTCCTTGATGCAGCTAATTGCATTGCCTGTTTGAGAACTACCTTTAAAAGTACATTTCTTGATTCAATGAGGCAACCCTATCCAGAATATAATGCCCTATTGTATGTAATACAGTTAAGTGCAGTAAATGAATCAAAACATAGTCACTGTGCAGTATTGAATAGTTGAATAGAAATGTTATCAGTAATCAGTTATTCAAACCCTGATCGATTCCATTATCCTTCATTGTATTGACATTGTATAGCATGGACATTCTGCTAAATAACTCGATTTGAAGGAAAGCAATACAAATTTGTAACAAGATAAGAGCCAGAGCGAAATTATGACATAATTTAAATGTTTGGATAAACTATTGCTTTATTTATTTATTTATTTTCTAGCCCAACACAAACCAGCATCAGCAAACCATTTCTGAATCGCAGAACTGTAGCATCTAATGAAGCGCTGAGGCATAGAGTGGCACAACAAATTTAGACTAGGCTACATTACATAAGAAACTCGAGAGTCCTCCAACAGATATAGAAAGAAACACTTTGATTAAACGTGGCAAAATGAATCGTGGCAGGCACAGTCTAGGCTGGAATTGGTGGTGAGATGAACTGACTTACCCTCCCGATGCATTCAGAGCTGCTCTCCAAATGAGAGGATTGTTGTAAGGGCAGATATTCTTGAGTGCTGTTAGCCCTAAAGGTTTTTTCTCATGTTGACTTATTTCAGCTCTACTTTTCCGAAAGCCGACTTTGCCCATGTGCCCGAGCAAATGAAAGGTGACAGTCTTCATGGCTTTCTGAGATTCTGATAAAAGATGGCATGAATGAAGAAATGAAATGTCATTTTCTCCTCTTCTCAGATGAATTCACAAGGAAAACTTAAACATGGGTTACATCTACTGAGAAACTGATGTACCTTGGCAACAGTGGCACTGGCACAGCAAACGAAGTTTATAATGTAAAAAAAGTCACTGTGTAAAAACCACCGCTTTCCTTGCATCAAATGAAAATCACCAGTATATTATTTTATTCTGACAAAGTACTGTACAAACACCTATATGTTTAAGAAATGGGATAGACCAATCTGATCTCACAGGAAAACGTAGCTATTGTACGAGGTGGTGATTTCATATAAAATCGTACAATGTGAATCATACAATAACATACGAGTTTTAGAAAAAAGTAATTTATGAAGGACCACACCTAACCCTGCCTCTAAACCTACACGTCACAGGGGTGTAAATAGACTGTACAAAAACGTACGAATGAGATTGTACGAATTCATACGTATTAGCCCCCAATTCACCAAAATGTAAAATAGTTCCGAATTGCTGTGAGATTGTGTTGGATATACAGTGGCTCAAAAATATTGTAACACTTTTATTTTAAATCTTTTTTCAGTGATTTTGAGTAGAAAGGAATGGGGTGGGGTGTTGCTTCAAGTTTGAATTTCTCTGATAGTAGGAAAATTCCTTATTAAGGATCTTACTAATGGGTCTGGAAGAATGATACATTTTCATAAAAAAAATTGTAATAAAAACAAAATTAACACAGTAATTAGCGTGAATGTGGCTTGTGGCCTATGGCCTATTGTGGCCTATTTCACGGAGCCTACCCAGATAAGTTTGAGTGTCTGAGCAAACTCTGTTCCCTTTTAAGGCAACCTGCTCTGTGTTGAAATGACGCAGTTGAAACGCTCTGCTTGATTGTGTCGTGACACACGTGTGAAATCAGTCCAATGGTGTGATGGGACGTCAGAGGTGTGTGACGTCACGAATCAGGAAACTATTAAGCATGCCCAAACAGTGCAACGCTAGCTTCTATGTCTTCAGTAAGCGCTATATCTGATCTTGTTTGTCTTATTTGGTGTTGACTGTCTCAATACAAAAGCACAGTTCTATATTATAGCAAGCAATTAGCAGTTCAGATTGTGTTACATTACGAGTGAGGATACACATGATATGCGCATTGTTTGTTTGGGAGCAGAGCACGCAGAGTCAGCTCTTGAGGGGGATGGCTGTGAGCATTGTGATGCGCGTTCTGCTGTCTCTCTCAGTGTGAAGTTCATTCTGAAACGCGACAGAAAATTAACAGTAACTCAGTGAATAATTGCCACACAGATATAAGAGATATGCCGCAGCCGCCGTTCTGTCCGGACCCGGACCCAGACCTATAACCCATAAATTATTGAGAATTCTTGGCTTTTGACGGAGCGTTTCTATTTTACCCGCACAGCTTTTCTAGCATCTATGGTACTGGTTTAGCGCGGCCCAGGAAACTCACAGACCAAAAGCATGCGTTGTAAATCTTGTCAAGTGATGCTACTCGAGTCAGACAGCGAGAGATACACACACACACACACACACACACACACACAGGGAGAGACGAGACGAAAGAGAGACAATGTTTCACAAGCCGTCCTCTAAAAATAGAAAAGTGGACAGCGAAAACAGAGCTTTTAATCAAGAATGGACAGATTCTTACATGTTCATTCTTCCCACGGACAGTTCAAAACCGGTATGTCTCATATGTTCAGAGACTGTCGCGATTATTAAAAGCGGCAATGTGAAGTGCCACTATGAGACAAAGCACAAATCGTTTGACCAAACATACCCACTTCAATCCGCACTGAGGGCACAGAAAATAAACAATCTAAAAGCCCAATATGATCGATCCAGCAGAATCCTGACACATTCATTCATTGCCCAAAAACGTGGTAATGAATGTTCCCTTAAAGTTGCTTGGACTTTGGACAAACATAATCAGCCACAAAGAAAACAGAAATATTAGCCCATGATGTGCTAGCTCAACTGGATGAAGCAATTCACAAGGCACCATGCATAGGCTTGGCTGTAGATGAGTCCACTGATGTGTCTGACAATGCTCAGCTGTTAGTTTTTGCGAGGTTCTTCAATGAGGACAAGGAAGAGTTCTGTGGAGACCTGTTAGGTGTCACACCCCTTCAGACCAGTACAAGAGGAGAGGACATCTACCTGGCCATAAAGGAGATGTTAAAGAAGAGGGCAATAGAGCTGAAACAAGTGGTTTCACTAACCACAGATGGAGCCCCTGCCATGGTAGGGAGAGAGAGAGGAGCTGTGGCAAGAATGAAAGAGGACAATCCTCAACTCATCTCTTACCATTGCATAATTCATCAGTCGGTCCTGTGCTCCACCCTGTCAGACGAGCATGCTGAGGTGATGAACAATGATGAGAATGATAAACTTTCTCAGAGCTTCCTCTTCCCATCAGCATCGCATGCTCAGGGAATTCCTCAGAGAAGTTGATGCAAATGCTGATGACCATCTGCTACACAACAATGTAAGATGGCTCAGCAAAGGTAGGGTGTTGGAGCACTTTTGGTCCATCCGAGGGGAAATCGCAGCTTTCTTGGCACAGCTGAAGAGCCAGTAGGCAACAACATTTTCTCTTTTTTTGGAGGATGACAAGATGGATATTGTAGCTTTGGTTGATATCACTTCACACCTGAATGAACTGAATTTAAAGCGACAGGGCAAGGACAATTCAGTTTTCTGATCTGATGACAGCTGTCCGCTCCTTTCAGAGGAAACTTGTGTTGTTTAGGGAAGACCTGCTGGCAGACTGTGCACACTTTCCAACTGTGAAGGAACAGGTTCAGGGCAGGGGCGTCGATTTCGGTGGGGACGGTGGGGACGCGTACCCACCAGATTTCGTGATGAGTCATTTTGTACCCACCACTTTTTTTTGGCATGATGCTGGATGCTGGTTTTATTCTCGCTGACTATCGCGCTTCTTTATTTAACCCTTGGCTTTCACACAAGTTTAAAATATTCTGGCTGACCACCCAGTGTGAATATTTCTAGGCGACCGTTATTTAGAAATGTTGCACTCTGGTTTCCATGGTGACGTGTCATCGCTTGTCACGTGAGACACCGCAGCCACAACAGCACTGAATAATGAATGATCTGCTTTTGTCATTTTCCCTTTTTATTCAAAATATTCACAAATTTGTTTGCTATAGCATGACATATCTGATATTCCGATTGTCAAATATATGCAAGTGGATGTGTTTTGTTGTTTAAACTCCTTTATTTTTTAAATGAGCTGACACTGACAGCTTAGCATGGACAGTGAACGAGCGGGAACTACATAGTCTGCTGGGATGAGCCGAGGCAGAGAATTTCCGGCCAAGGTTCCGCATTTTAAGGGGGCTCCCGAGGGCTGATCATTCAAACAATCAGGAATGTTAATATAAAGACGCAGCAAATATCTCTGCATCCCAGACCCCCCTCTCTCGCTACGCGATCGCTGGCTAACGTCATGCTTTTACCGTCTCGCCTTTTTCAAACTGGAGCAGCGCTTACTCGCAGGTATGTAGACAAATTACAATGCATGATTTGATTTGTTAAACGTGAAAAGGACTTATCCGTCTAAACGCTCGCTCTCTAACGTAAACCTAGATATATATGTTCACTGTTGTTAGGCGCATATCCAAGTGTTTGTGCGGAGTGTGGACATGGAGGCGCCGACGCGATTACTTGCATTTTCCTATAAACAGTGGAAAGTTAAAACAATGTTTATTACTTAAGTTTTGCTGGTATTGTGGCTATAGTCTTGTGCATTTGTACACAACGGATCAGCTGTTTTAACTCTTCTCTTGCAATACATCATGTTAGCCTTGCCTTAGCCACCAACTTACTCAGCTAACTTAGTTACGGTTTGCGTTCGTACAGCAAGCATTGGTGGAGTCGGAGATGATCGTGGAGTAGTCAGTATCTTGTTTAATTATTGCTTGAATCTATTGCTGAATTCTGGAATAGTTGTGATGAGGATGATGATGGAGGCGGGGTGCTTTCAAGTTTTGGTCAAAATGGTGATACGATTGGATGGATGCAGTGTCAGATCATGGTGTGATCATCGTTCATCTGTGCGACACATATTTTTGCTTTTTCAATCTTGGCAAAATTGTAGTGCAGAACGCAGAAGTTGTGTTGTCAATTGGCGATTTTTTTTTTGGACAGTTTTCAGTTGTTATGAGGAGCAATATGAGAGAGAAATTTGGTAATCATTGTTTACATTAAACCACGTCATGTCATATTGTCAATGTTACTTATCTTATGAAGCAGAATAGTGGGTCATAGGCTACTCGTATGTCTAATGCTTTTTAAAAACCTAAGGCTTTCAAGTTCAACATAAAACGAGTCAGACATCATCACATGTTTGTATACATTTTTATTTATTTACATTAAGCGACAGTAACGTTACATCGTCTTTCAAAACATGATCTGCGCGAAAGAGAGAGAAAAAAATAATGTCATTCATTGTACCCAGCACTTTTGAAAATGCACTTCCGAATACGTCTCTGTCCCCAGCACATTTCAAACCAAACTGACGCCCATGGTTCAGGGCGAGAGAGATGTGTCTTCTTTTGTTGACTTTGTTGACAAGCTGATTGTAAACTTCAGCAAGCGTTTTGACAGCTTCAGCTTTGGACATCAGCTCACCCTGTTCATTTAGAGCCCATTCCTCATCACAGATGTCAGGGAGTTCTCAAAGGAAGTCACACTGCTCTTCAAGTGGGCAGATGCTGGGCCTCTCCAGATGCAACTGGTCGATCTCCAAGCAGATGTGGCCATTTTGGAAAAACTAATCCTGCCACTTCCTGGCTTCAAATGGTCTCAGAGACCGCTTTCCCAGGTCTGAGGAAAGTAGCCGTGTACATCTTTACCATGCTCCACATACAACTGTGAGGCAGCTTTCTCCACAATGAACATTATTATCGATCCAGGATCACCAATGAGCACCTACACAGACTGGCCGTGACACCATTCCAGCCCAGATTTAAAATCCTGGCAGGACAAGACTTTTTTCTCACTTTTTCAACACTTTTCTCACTAAGCAAGAGAAAGTGTGGAAGTGGGATATAAAAGAGAAAGAAAGAGAAAAGGAGGTGTTAAAGCTGTTCAATTGTTAATATGTTGAGATTGTTTATTTTAAAATGTGTTTAAACTTAAGATGTGAAAGGGAGTTAACTAAAAAGTAAAAGGGAAACTCAAGCTATACTTTTTATTTCATTTTTCTAAAATTAAGCACTTTATTTTGAGATGCACATTTTTCAAAAGCTCTCTGTTGTGTTTTATTTATTTATAATTTATTTTTAAATGCAGCCTTAATTTAATTTAAATTGATAATTTATTATTGGAGTACTTATTTTTCATGATCCCTAGAGCTCAATATACAAACTGACAATGAATATTGTTGAAATATTATTAAATTTATCTTTCATTTTATTTGACAGTCGTCTGTTGACTAGGCTACTTACATATTTTCATACATCTACTAACGAATGAAAACATTTGAAGTAACATATGAATACTATATATTTTTCTCTAGTGTAGTGTACAGTAGTGTTCATTTCTAATGATTTATAGTTATAGGCCGCCTGCATTCCCATCCGCCCCCCAAAAATAAAAGGGTTTCTGTACAGTATAAATTATTATTGTTATTAATATTGTATGCAGCTCTAAAATATGCCTACAAGGCACAATAAACCTGGAGTTCTTTAAATAGATTATTGTGAATTTTAAATCGCAATTTTAACTAGAAAAATCACAATTAGATTTCCTTCTCCAAATCGTGGAGCCCTATAGTTGCTCCTGATTTCAGCCCTACAATTATACATTTTACAGTTGTTTTGTTATTTTTAACTGTTGCAGGAATGCCAATGGCACAAAGGTGTGTGACTGAGTCTCTCTGTTTAGATCATTGTGCACAATAATGCAGGGTATGCACACTTTTTAAAGTCAAATTTAAGGCTTTTTAAGACATTTTTAAGACCAGAAGAAATCAAAATTAAGACCTTACATTAGGGGTGCGCAATATTGACAAAAATATGTCTAGATATTTTCAAAGTTTTGTTGATAACAATTAGATGATATTTTACTAATTGTGTTTTTGTGCTGGTACCATGGCTGGTTTAGGCCTGTTGTTGACAGGTGACTCACGAAGATATTAATATTTTTCATATTCTATGCAGTGGTCAGTTCACAACAGTGACAGAAATTTACTTTTTTTTTTATTAACGGGCAATATTTGCAACCTTAAATTGATTTCCAGGGTAATTTTCACCTATATATAATGGACTTTATTTATTTTTTTTACTTAGAGGTATGCATCACCTTTTGTGTCAAATTCTAACATTCAAATTCAATTATATTACAATAATAACACAATGCCACAGTTGCCAGTTATATTAAATCATTAAATCAAAATCCATCTTTGCAGTGCAGAGGAGACTGGCATCAAAACTGGCATTAATATATTTACACTACATTTACAATTGCATAAATAAAGCTATGAGATACTTTTTTTAAAATTCAATATTTAAATATAAACTGATTTCTAATTGTAACATTTTAAGGGTGCTTTAAATGTGAAAGTAAAACCGCCAGTAGGTGGTGGCAAGTCACTGTCTTAGGGAGTCATTCATTGAACCGATTTGTTCAAACCAACGGCTGATTCATAAAAGAAGAGCGTGATTGTTCATTGAATCGTTAAAATTATTTGTTCAAAACGCGGATTTCAGTCAAAAAAAATCATCGCTGTCTGTTGCACTCTGCTATGGTTTCATTTTGAAATTCTCGTCAGCGAAATAAAGGGAAAACAAACAATATTGACTTGTTTATAAAATGTAACTCACAATGTTCATTTAACTGTTATATAACATAAATATTTGCTATTGTGCATGGGAAAACAGCCCTCTTGCTAATGTGATATGATAACAACATAACATATAACGGCGTCAGTCAACCTAACCCATGGAATGCTGAGATTTTCTTTGATTTTTCGCGCTTCTCCTTTGCTTGTTGCTGGAGGTCTGTGTTGTGCCAAAGAACGTATTGACAAGAAGCGAAAGCCAATAGAACGTTCCATTGAAACACCAGCGCCCAGCAGCAGCGCTACGCGTCCGCCATTTTGGGGTGAAAGCGACTCAGCAGTCATATACAGGGTTGCCAACTCTCACGTATCTGGCGTGACACTCAAGCTTTCAGTATCAATCTCACGCTCTCACGCACACGCAAGAAATGTCACGCCAAAATTAATTTTGCTCCCCCCTCAATCCGTTAATTTTCTGTTGATGACTAGACCACAGCGTATTAATGACAGGAGAGGAGTTTAAGGCTCACAGCTGTAACATCTGCCTACAGTTCTCACGGCAGTATTCTCTGATCGTTGATTCGCTGAAAACCTTGCACCTGATACGTCAGTTGCGTGTGAAAAGTTCAGAGAGAGTTCAGAGCACAGGTTCGGAGTCGGAGCCGACTGATGCACGTTTGAAAGTTTGGATGACATTCAAGGTAAGCAGATAATAAAATGGTGTGCCTTGTCACTAGTGTCGTAGCCTTGCCTCATCAGTCTGTGTGCCGAGAGTACAGACGTCTACAGTTGCAAACGTTGTCTGACGTGCGTTATGTGGGCTACCGTAATTGCTCAATGAAAATAGGCTCATGGTACAAATTACGTTTTGGCAAATCGGGCAAGTGGCATTTTAAAATTCCCCAAATTATCAAAGGTTGGCCAGATTGTGTTGAGCCTGCCACACTCAAATGCGGATGCTGAGCGAACCTTTTTAGTTATTGGCCTAAACAAGACTGACACCACACACTGTCACTTGATGGCACCCCGTGATGGGAAGTTCGGATCATTTTACTGACTCGTTTGTTCGATCTCGTTCATTAAAATGAACGAATCTTTTTTTCGAGTCATTTCGTTCATTTAAAGGGCTGACTGTTATACTTACTTTTAATAGCCAAATTCCCCGAACACATGCACCTACGCAGTCTTTATCATATTCTGAATTAAGAAATCATTATAATGCAGTCAAAAATAATTTACAGGGAACATAAATAATTACTTTACCTTCCGAGTCTTTCGTTCATTTGCCACGTGACAGACGCAATGAACGGATTGTTCATGAACGGATCGAACCCTGCTTCAGATACAGAGCTCTTGCAGAGGCAGTGAAGCAGGCCAAACTGTGGCGTATATAACAGGCCTAATTTGTGAAACTTGTGTGTTGTGGTTTTCTGGGGAGGTGGAGTAACTATTATGTGTCCCTTTTGTTTTGAGATTTCTTATTGTTTAGATGTTGTTGTTTTACATGTTTGTTATTTGATCACCTCTATCTTCATTTATTTTTATAGTCCAATTAATAAATTAATTGTACATTTAAAAAAAAAAAAAAAAAAAAAAAAAAAAACGTTTCCATTCTATTTTTGTTGTTGTTGCATAAATCAGGGTTTATAGGTAAACAAGGACTGACATTTTTAAAATTAGGGTTAGGGTTACCAAACAATTTCTCCGCGCGCGCACTGAAATTTTACAGTCTCACTCCAGCCAAAGTCCCAAAGTTGGCAACCCTGCATATATTATACATATATTTATTCCAGTGCAGAGGTCATTTTTAGGTTGAAATAATTAGTTGATTATTTTAACTCACAACAGTTAACGTTTAGCAGTTAAAAAGAAGTTGCTACTTAACCAGGCTTTTCCCCCCCACATAACTTGAGACAGGGAAGTTCAATGATTTAATTAATTATATTACACTCCATTAAGTGTGACAGGTAAGAATAAAGTGATATCAGTTCATTAAGTTATAGTAACGTTAGACTGTTTCCCAGGAGGTATAACGTTACACGCAAAAATAATTATCAATGAAATAAATGAATTCAGCAAATAAATGTAATTGTACTAAAATGTAAATGTTGGACATTAAATATATCACAGCAAAATAATAGCTTTACAGTAAACTGTTTTTTTTTTTTTTTTTTTTGCAGTACTATCTTATATTAATGACCGTTAAAGCAAGACTATGTAAACAAAAAAAACACAGCCACTGTCCAAAGTGGCAATTAAAGTTATAGGATAACGGACACAGCAATGCATCATGTTCTATAAGATCATCATGTTTGTAGCATGATCCAGGGGATTAAAACTTATAAAATATATTTCAGACCTAGTGGAGTTGGTTAACTAATAATAGTAGTAAATGTGTAAAGTTGCATACAATGGAAATACTCACTAATGCAAGAAAAAACTACCTCAAATAACTGTTATCTGTGCTGTTGTCCAGTAACTCCAGTTGAAATTTTCACCCCAAAAAGCGCCACCTAGTGGCTGTTACCAAAAAAGCATCAGAGTTTCGCCTCTTGTTCTTCTATACTCTTTGGTTGTGCTGTGGTGCTGTAGCGCGTGATCTTTATTTCCTGAAGGCATCACGTGTTCGCAGTATTTTGTACTGTGACCCGGGGCTGCGTTGTGTGCTCCATTATTGGTTCCGCCACTCTTTATACTACGTTATTTAATCAAAATAATCGTGGTTGACAAATGAAACTTTTAAGGAAAAATACAATACAGAGAAATTACATACAGCACAATTTTTAAGACCCAGACATCATAATTCAAGACTTTTTAAAGTCTTTTTAAGGTATTATTTCCAAAAAAATTAATTCAATGCTTTTAAGGCTTTTTTAAGACCCCGCGGGAACCCTGTAATGTGCCTTTTTATCCTTCGTTATGTATCTTTGGATTATGTTGAGTTGTAAATAAATCCAAACAATCAAAAAGCCATTCTAATATCTCCACATTCTTTGTGCAAGTTCCCTCACAGTCCCACCTGATAGGGCCATTAGGGGAGGGTCTTTGTCTTCCCAGTTGTGAAACATCAATATTCATGATGATTCACGCCCTCCTTGCACACAGCTTTCTTACAAAAAATATGTCTTACAAATTTTAAATCAATATATTGTTTTATGTGAATGAGTGGGCAGGATTATTTGTCACATAGTTTTGAAACAAAAAATTCTAGGCTAGATGATACAATTTTCAAAAGTCTTGTGAACAAATAATCAGTATGTTACAGTCACCAGCTCATTCACCAACACTGTAACCTGTCTGCACTACACTTCCCAGCATCCCTTCTGGTCCCCACCTGCACTCAGTCAGCCATCACCACATCTGCTGCTGATCATCACCAAATACTGATTCCCTGCACCTGCACTCCCTTATCAACACAGCCTATATCAACCTGCATCACCCTCACATCAGTGTCTGGTCTCGTCAACGTTACTGCTATGTAATCAGTCAGACTCCTTACCTAAACACTCACCTGAGATCGTCCTGTCATTTCTCCTGTCTCGTGTCCGTCATCCCAATCCAGATCTCCAGTCATCGTGTTCATCCTTCACCTGCACAGAGTTTCCACTTCAGTCATCGCCAGCTAAGTCTTCATCACAGATCATCGAGTCACCATCCTTTCACCATCATCTGGTTCCCGCTGTTGACCCATCACTCTACACACTATTAACCATTTCACCTTACCATCTGTCTGTTCCCTTCTGTATGTGTGACACAGTATAGGTTTTACGGCCATACTTCAGAGACAATTTTTGTTTTGTTTTTTCACAAACCACGCATAAACGTAATTTTCTCAAAACTACAAACCTTTGCACAATAACAATAGAACAAGGATGCATATTTCTAGGGCTGAACATATGACCTAAAATCTTGACTAATTGAACATTTTATCCTAATTACAATTAATGAGCAATTTCGTTTTTGCTTTTTTTTTGTTGCCCTCATAGTTCACTGACAAGGTTTGTGCTGTAAATATGCTCAACTATTAAAGGTGGGATATCTTTTCTAATGAAAGAGTGCATTTCTTATCTTTGTTATTTTAAAGTAATTGAAGGAAACAAATTTTGATGTTGGCTTGAGAAAGTGTCATGGCGTTGCCCACAGTGCTATTGAGAACGAGAATGTGACGTCACAGTTTTGCATTGTGGGAAGGCGTCGCCATCTTGGAAGGATACGCTATCCGTATAGCAAAAGGAAAGGGGCTCTATTGGGAGAGACTAAATAACAACACCAAGCAGCGTTATTTAGAGAAACTACTTGACATCAACAACATGGACCCGTACGACCTGCTACAGAATGGACGAAAGACCCAAAGCACTACCACCTTTCACGTCAATTACCTGGTTTATGGTATCTGTGCTTAACGTTACTGCCTACACAATGCAAGAGTTCAGAAGCTTTAAGTCATTAGAAGCTTATGAACAATTCTGCTGTGGCTGGGTGCAAGAGTTAGAAACCCCTAAACCTGTAATGTTAAATTTCGATAGTTCAGTCATACTTTATGTTTCAGGCCTCATTCATATGTGGAAATAAATCTGATATGAATCAGATATGTGCATTTGCACCTGCCGTGCAATGTCAAAGGGTTAATTCACCCAAAAATGAAAATTAAGTCATTAATTACTCACCCCCATGCTGTACCAACCCCGTAAGACCTTCGTTCGTCTTCGGAACACAAATGAAGATATTTTTGATTAAATGTGACAGCTGGATCACTCTTCCATAGGCCCCCTAAGGGATTGAAACCTGACGGCCCAGAAAGTCAATGAAGAAAATGTTTAAATATTCCATGTCACAACAGTGGCTCAACTATAAGTTTATCAAGCGACGAGAATACTTTTGTGCGAAAAAACAAACAAAAATAACGACTTTATTCGACTATTCATTTTCTTCCTTGTAGGCCTGAAACGAGACTTCAAGAGATTTCCACGACGCACGCGCGAGAATTGCGATCTCCTTCAACTACTTCAGTTCAGTTCTCGTCGTGGAAATCTCTTGAAGTCTCGTTTTTACAGTAATTAATGACTTCATTTTCATTTTTGGGTGAACTAACCCTTTAAGTGGACAGATCGGACATTCCCCTGTCAATGCGAGTCGTATGTCATTAAAAAAAGTGTCTTTTTAAAACATTTCGCGGTACAGATATATCTATAACAGAGTATTAATTTCGTTCGTTTGTGTTAAATGAAAGGTGAACTGTGCTGAAATGTGTTGCTTTTGAAATGTGTTGCTTTTGAAATGTGTTGTTTATTGACAAGCAGTTTATCTAAATAAAGCTGGCTGGCATTGTTATTTAGTCTCTCCCGATAGAACCCCTTTCATTTCTCTTCCTTCTCCATATCTTCCAAAGAAACTGCGGCGTATCGCTAAAATGTAAACAAATAAGCTGCGTTGTCTCTCTTTCGCTATTTCTGGAATGTTTAGTCGCGCCTCTGTGAAGTTCTGAAGGCGTTCAGACCCCGCCCAAATCGGCACGTGACTCCTCACTCTCAATTGCTCCAACATAACGGCTCATAGTAATGACTGTTTCTAAAAACAAAAGGTGCTTTAATAAAACAAACTCAGGTAATCCAAATGCGAGAAGGCAACGTAACAGAGTGTTAACACACAAACAATACCAGACAGCAACTAAATGAAAAAGAGGAACTTAAATACAAAGCAAAGCAGAGACCCGACGACATCGATGGACACGGAGACCGGGGCGGAGTTCCGGGGATGAGCGGCCGAGGTTGAGCCTGGGGGTCGGTGCAGGTGTGAGCGAGAGGGCTGGAGCACAGAAGACAGCCTGGAAGTCAGTGGTGATGGTGTGGCGACGACTGACCCAGGTGGAGCCGGTGAGATGAGGGAGCCCGGTGGAGCTGAAGGAACTATGGTCCTGGGCGAAGCCGAGGGGCAGAGGAGCCGACTGGTTGACGGCCCGAGGTGGAGCTGAGGGCTCGACGAGACGAGGCAGAGCCAGGGAATTCCCATGCCACGGCGGAGCTGGTGACTGGAAGTCCCAAGGTGAAACCAGGTTGTAAGGCGAAGCCACAATATGGACCGAAGGGCTGAGGGAGCCAGTGGAGGTGGGGTCAAAGGAATGGCTGGCTCTGGTGGAATAAAAAGGAGAGGAAGGTTAGGTGCAGAGACAGACTTAGAAAGGGACAGGGATGGTATTGGCGAAGACAATACTGTGCTGGATGGGGATTCCAGCAATAAAAATGATGATTCTGTTATTAGTGGCATTTCAAATGGCAGTAGAGGTTTGTGGGTGGGAAACAGGGTGGGAAGTGTAGAGACTGAGACAAATCAGACATAATTATTTGGTATATGTACCAAACAATCTTTAAAACTCACTCTGGGATCTATGGTCCCATCCCCCAGTGAGGGCAAGAGTTACCATGTTCACGATCAGATAAGTTGGTTTTATTGCTGTTAAAAATGTGGTCACATGTTCAAGACAGAGACGATGGGGAAGACGGAAAGAGCATTTAATACAGACTTTGCTGCATTAATTATAGACGAACTGATCTATAAATTAACATGAAGAACATTTTGCGAATGATTTACTGTTTTTTGTAATGTCTTTTAATACTATTATTTTGTTGATGCTGTGTATTTTACAATAGAATCAATGGTCATCTATACCTTGTTTGGTCTCTATAAATTGGTACTTTGCAGATCGAAATGATTGTGTACATGATATTTCGATAGCTGTGCAACATATTAGTATTACAAGAATCTTTCTTAGTTTCTTCATCAGAAACAAATCCAGCTGCACATGCAAATGAGCACGCTTAGAACAAATACTCATAAATTAACCACAGAGGAATTTTCCCGCTCGGAAATTCCACCTTTCTCATTGGTCAAGCAAACCAGGAGAGGTGGGGCCTTTCTCAGGCTTCTTTAGAGACAGATTCACAGTGATCTCTCTCTTGTTCTCTTGTCCTTCTCGGTACGTTTGGGTTGCTGTCCTGAGTGGCCGCACCAGGCCCCAGGGCAGCAGGCCTTGACTCACAACCAGCCATGTGCTCATTCAGGAGAGAGAGGACTCTCTCAACCACAACAGAATTTAGGACAACATCAGGAGTTTGGCACAACTTCTCTTTCAATGCAGAAGAAGTCCATTGCAACTTCAACTCTTCCGACTTTCTCCCTTCTCCTGGGTGCTCTGTTTGGCCTCTCCGGCCCAGGTCCGGCAAGCAGGCCTCGATTCACAACCAGCCATGTGCTCATGGAGAGAGAGAACTTTCAACCAGAACAGAGTCGAACTAACCATGCAAGTTCATCATATCTTCTTCATCCAACGGAGAAGAAAATGATAGCAACTTCAACATGTGACACTCACGGAACCAGTAACAAATTTTCAACAACTTCAAGAACTGCGTACCCGGCACAAAAAAAAAAATGCAAGTATCAATTCAACGAAGTGCTCTGAAAATAAGCTGATGGTTCTTTTCATAGTTAAATGGATCTTCTCCATAGTTCCATTTCCTGCTTCCAGTTCCATTCTATCACTCACCATTGTACCTATACATGAATGTATGTATGTTTGTTTAGTTTAGTTATGTTTGTGATTTAGTTAGTAAACTTGTGCACAATATGCATTTGGTTCTGATTCACTGCTTGGAGACAAAGTCTCTTTTACGATCTTGATCTTGTTACATGCTCTAAACGCTGTAGATGCTAAGAAATAATTATTTTTCAATTATTGGCCATGGAAGATACCCTTTTTTAAGATAAAATTAATAATCAAAAGAGTTCGTTGGACAAACTGATTAATTGATTGTAATATTAATTTAGCTACATCAAGTGAATCCAATTAACTGACCCAAATATTCATAATTAATCATAACAAGTTATGATTGATTATTAATATTTCATAGAGCTAATTTTGGTTACAGAAGTGTTACCTCTGCACTCCAGTCTATAAGCCAATCATTCTCCTCCAGCTCCATTAACACTCCCACTGGCACTGATGCGATGGCCGGCTCACGCACCTGGTCAGCCGGGACCTTATGCTTCTCTTCCTGAATGGACGAGGCTGCTGGCTCAAGCTCCGTAGCGGGCATTGGCTGGGTCTCTAGGTCTGCGGTTGCCTCTGGATATCTATCTCTGTCCAGTATAGATCAAACTGAAGGCACCAATGAATGGAGCATGGATCACATCATTCAGGAGACCTTCTGATTTCTGATTATCACTTTGAACTCAGAAGGTCTCCTGAATGATGTGCTCCATGCTCCATTCATTAGTGCCTTCAGTTTGATCTATACTGGACAGAGATTTGAGGTAACACCAGACTCCACAGTAATCTACTAGAAATAATGATTTCAGAATAATGCAGAATAAATCAAGATTAGCATTTATGTTTGCCAGGCAGGATTAAACATCAAATTAAAAGAATTAAAACAAATACAAAGTACACAACTGATCAGCATATAATAGAAACACAACTCAAAATGTAATATCAAAATAGTTTCAAAGAGTCAGCATACCTGGGAATAACACACAGCAACAGTGTGGGAAGTTCTGTTTACAGATGCTTCCTTGAGTGGTTTGCCAATTCCCTTTAAGAACCCAAATGGAATGAAAGAACAATAAACATCTAGCACCCAAATATTATTCAGCTTTTGTTGGACCTTTTCTCGTGCCCCAAGCCTGATTTTGGGGGATGAAGACAAATGGTTATCAAGGATCTTTATTGGGGCATCTCCCGTATCAGAAGAACAGGTATTGTTTTCTTTGTTCTGCTGCTGCGGGAATGAAACCCCTTTACCATTCGCACCAGAAGTATTTATTTTGACCACACATAAAAAAGCTGGAGACAGTAGATTTGTGAGATTTGAATGACTTAATGAGACCTAAGGGGAAGGAGACTGTGTAAGGAGTCGGGAACTCAGCATGGGGGGAAGAGATGAGATTGGGCCAGTTGTGGTGTGCTCTCTGTCCCTTAGATCCCTTCTTCAGATTAGTGAGTTTTATTGTTTTGTTGCAGATTCAAATTCTTGAATTCAGTCTTAAGAGAAATCCATCCTTTCACAGGTGACTGAAAATAACAAACTAAAAGTCTATGATAATGAAACAGACAGAACATAAACATATTAAAAATATATTTTATAACATGTTTTACTATTAATATTAATCTTTTAATTTAAGTTGAAATAAATACTAGCTTTAGAATATATAAAGATTGTATGGCTTAAACTATTGTTTTCTTTTAAGCTCTGTTGTGAACCTATATAAATTATTAATTAAATAAATTCAGTTGATTCACTTGCATTAATATAGCCAGATATTTTATTTCAACTTTCATGGCAGCAGCTGTTTTTTCCTACCTTGTAAATTCATTAAACTAAATTCATGATATTTTTGAGAGAAGTGAATCAAACTGATGCCCTTCGTGTGCCGTGTGATTGACTGTTTACCACAGATGTCACACTTTCAGGAAAGCGCTACAGATTTAATCATAAACTCTTGAGTTGACAGAGAACATTTATAAACCGGTTGAATCTGGGTGGTAGGCCTATTTGTTTGGTTGTGTTAACTCTAAACCTACTCTGAAAGTCATTGTTTGTTGAACTAGCTTTGTGACTAAGTCTGAGTTTGGTTCTTTTAAAGTAGACTCAAGCATGAAAATTGCCAATCCAACAGCATAAACAAGGCTAATTCTGAACATCACCTCTGTAAATTAATTTCTGATCTACAAACTATCCTAGATTAATTTCAGAAACTGATGTTGTGTGAAAAACAACACCACCAGCATCAATATCACACAAAAATAATCAAGCGAGTTTAAAGGGCACCCATTATGCCCCTTTTTACAAGATGTAAAATAAGTCTCCGATGTCCCCAGAGTGTGTATGTGATGTTTTAGCTCAAAATACCCCACAGATAAGTTTTACAGCAATTTAAAATTTGTACTTTTCGGTGGTGAGAAAAACGGCATTTTAGTGTGTATCCCTTTAAATACAAATGAGCTGCTGCTCCCGGCAAAGAGGGCGGAGCTTTACAAGCTTGTGCTCCGGGTGCAGGACAATCTCATCTCACTGAATGAAAATATCAGAACAGAAACTCTCAGTAGCAGTGTTCATTTCCACCCGGAGTTGGACAATAATGCCCACAGAGCCAGAGAATGCACTCACCTAAAGGATTATTAGGAACACCTGTTCAAATTCTCATTAATGCAATTATCTAATCAACCGATCACATGGCAGTTGCTTCAATGCATTTAGGGGTGTGGTCCTGGTCAAGACAATCTCCTGAACTCCAAACTGAATGTCAGAATGGGAAAGAAAGGTGATTTAAGCAATTTTGAGCGTGGCATGGTTGTTGGTGCCAGACGGGTCAGTATGAGTATTTCACAATCTGCTCAGTTATTGGGATGTTCACGCACAACCATTTCTAGGGTTTACAAAGAATGGTGTGAAAAGGGAAAAACATCCAGTATGCGGCAGTCCTTTGGGCGAAAATGCCTTGTTGATGCCAGAGGCCAGAGGAGAATGGGCCGACTGATTCCAGCTGATAGAAGAGCAACTTTGACTGAAATAACCACTCGTTACAACCGAGGTATGCAGAAAAGCATTTGTGAAGCCACAACACGCACAACCTTGAGGCTGATGGGCTACAACAGCAGAAGACCCCACCGGGTACCACTTATCTCCACTACAAGTAGGAAAAAGAGGCTACAATTTTCAAGAGCTCACCAAAATTGGACAGTTGAAGACTGGAAAAATGTTGCCTGGTCTGATGAGTCTCGATTTCTGTTGAGACATTCAGATGGTAGAGTCAGAATTTGGCGTAAACAGAATGAGAACATGGATCCATCATGCCTTGTTACCACTGTGCAGGCTGGTGGTGGTGGTGTAATGGTGTGGGGGATGTTTTCTTGGCACACTTTAGGCCCCTTAGTGCCAATATTTAAATGCCACGGCCTACCTGAGCATTGTTTTTGACCATGTCCATCCCTTTATGGCCACCATGTACCCATCCTCTGATGGCTACTTCCAGCAGGATAATGCACCATGTCACAAAGCTCGAATCATTTCAAATTGGTTTCTTGAACATGACAATGAGTTCACTGTACTAAAATGGCCCCCACAGTGACCAGATCTCAACCCAATAGAGCATCTTTGGGATGTGCTGGAACGGGAGCTTCGTGCCCTGGATGTGCATCCCACAAATCTCCATCAACTGCAAGATGCTATCCTATCAATATGGGCCAACATTTCTAAAGAATGCTTTCAGCACCTTGTTGAATCAATGCCACATAGAATTAAGGCAGTTCTGAAGGCGAAAGGGGGTCAAACACAGTATTAGTATGGTGTTCCTATAATCCTTTAGGTGAGTGTATATTCTGTATGGAGATTGAACAGGTATAGTTGTGTTTAATTACGGTTATAACTTATTTGTCATCTTGCTTTTATCCACTATTAATACATGCCTGCTGTAGCAGACCCTGTCCGAATGATGGCCAAAAATATACTGATGAGTTTAATGAAATTTATTGTATTTCACACAAAAGATGAAGTGTCCGATTTACTCCAGAAAATCCCAGTAAGAGCTGAATAAACACAGTATAAGAAGTGCGCATTAAAGTCAAATCCATAAAATCTCTCTCTCCCTTGTATTATCATTGAATTACACAAACACACTCCACAATCCTTAAGGTTTCTTGGCTGTCGCTTTACCACTCGAAGTTTCAGCTCCCTCCACAGATTTTCTATAGGATTAAGGTCTGGAGACTGGCTAGGCCACTCCAAGACCTTAATGTGCTTCACTCCAAGACCTTAATGTGCTGAGAGACCCATCCACGACCCATCTTCAGTGTTCTTGTTGAGGGAAGGAGGTTCTCGTTCAAGATTTTATTGTACTGTACATGGCCACTTCCATCACCCCCTAAATCAAACAGGGTAAGCTGAGTTGATGCCAAATGCTCAGTTTTGGTCTCATCTGACCACAGCACTTTCTCCCAAGCCTTCCCGGAATCATTTAGATGTTCATTGGCAAACTTCAGACGGGCCTGTACATGTGCCTTCTTGAGCAGGGGGACCTTGTGGGCACTGCAGGATTTCAATCCATTGCTGCGTATTGTATTACCAATGGTTTGCTTGGTGACTGTGGTCCCAACTGCCTTGAGATCATTAACAAGCTCCTCCTGTGTAGTTCTGGGGTGATCCCTCACTTTTCTCATGATCATCCTTACCCCATGAGGCCAGATCTTGCATGGAGCTCCAGACCAAGGGGGATTGATGGTTATTTTGTATTTCTTCCATTTCCGAATAATGGCACCAACAGTTGTTTCCTTCTCGCCAAGCTTCTTGCTGATGGTCCCGTAGCCCATTTCAGTCTTGTGCAGGCCTACAATCTTGTCCCTGATGTCCTTTGACAGCTCTTTGGTCTTGCCCATGGTGGTGGATAGGTTGGAATGGAAGCTACAGATTCTGTGGACAGGTGTCTTTTATACACATAACCAGCTGACATGAGTATTTTCTTAAAGTGACAGGACTAATCTGTGTTTCACATGGGCACATAACCAATCTGTTGGAGGCAGAAATCTGGCTGGTTGGTAGGGGATTAAATGCTTATTTCACTCGATCAAATGCTAATCAATTTATAACCTTTATGTAATGTGTTTTTCTGGATTTTTGGGTTGATATACTGTCTCTATCCGTTAAAATAAACCTACCATAAAAAATGATCTTTTCTTTTTAAGTGGGCAAACTTACAAAATCATCAGGGGATAAAATAATTGTTTTCTCCACTGTACTTGCTAATGTCTTCCTGAGGGAAAGATACACTGGTCCATGGCAGAATACATTGGCCGTGCCCTTCTGTTAAATGGTTCATTGTTTACTGTGGGAATTGTGGATGAGGGACTCCGCAATCCAATAGGGCCCACCAAGCCAGAGCCTCATAACATCATGGCCGCCACATCAGTCTTTTCACACCCAGAACGTTATGTTAAGATTTATTCATGGCACGACCACCCCACCAGAGCCTCCAGCCATCATGGCTGCCACGCCAGTGTCTCATCACGTTATGGCCGCCACGCCAGAGCCTCCAGCCGTCATGCCCACCACACCAGAGCCTCCAGCCATCATGGCCGAGTCCCTCCACATCATGGCTGCTCAAGTTCCCCCTTGATATTTTTTGTAGGGGGGCTATATGCCTGAAGCTTCAACGGATGCGGAGCTTGGGCCAGCACTTGACTTACCTACCATGGCTGTTGTGCGTCCAAGTCCTGTCGTCTCAAGTTCATTGATTCCAGAGACCCTGCCATTTTCATCTGCGCTCCCTGCTATGCTGCCGTGCAAAGGCAAAAGACGAAAATGGTCGAAAATTAGTTATTGATATTTTTGACACATTCAAGACCTCCTTTATTATGTGAATAAGTAGCTTGAGTCAATTCCGTTGTTTTTTTCAAGAAAATAATGGGTTGTCTTAACAGTAACCTCCAAAAGCCCATGAGAAACCAAGCCAGAACACCATAACACCAGTTACGGCTCTTTGGCTTTGTTTTGGAACGCTCATATTGAGTTACAGTACTCTGCCTTTGTTTAGCCGTGCGTCAATATGAAGTTACGGTGCAGGTGTTCTATCAAATAATGCTACCTTTCAGATTGTACGGTGTTCTGCCTTTGTTTTACTCTCCATTCAAATTTAAATGACGATGTAGCCTGTGCACTTTGTACAGCTGACATTAGTCCTTGTAACTTCTGATGTCCTCAGAGCTTTGTCCTGGTAAAATGCGGTCAGAACTTGGTCTGAACCCACTCCATCGACAAACGTGCGATATCCACCGCGAAGGATATATGCAAAGTTGACAGAAAAATGTTATGCATGCCGTAGCAGGTGAATACAACAAACAGAAAAATGTTATATATGCCGTAGCAGGTGAATACAACAAAAAAATAAAGCCCCTCACCCAGTTCGGGTACCGGAACTGTTTGAAATAATCATGCATCTAGCTGCCAGAGTGCCAAAACTTCGCCGGCACCTTCAGCACCGCCCTGAAAACGGTCGAGCCGTGCTGGTGCATACAACATCAGACAAGCTGTTACAAGTGGGTTGTACCTACAATCACAGCGTCCGGAATAAATCCACAGGAAGAGCGAAGTGCACAAGCACAATAATAGGGCAGACAGCTGAAACCACCGCTACTGAAAAGGCGCAGAACACAGAAGGTTGTGCTATAAATGCATTAGTCGTCTGGCTAGGTAGTCCAGAGCGCACTCCCCACTTTGTCTCAAGAGGAAAGCACTGCGTTCGTACTTCGTACTTTTCGTGAAAGTACGAGGAGCATGACATCTTCTAACAAGAATATACTATAATCCAGTCCCCGGGTCGAATGTGCGCGAGGATCTGTTTTATAGTGTTTATTTTGAATGTGCATTTATCAAGTCTTATCTAAGATAATCTTTACTGCTATGGAGATATTTTGTCATGTCTAATGTATTAATAATACCACTAGAATACAACCAAAGCACAGGATAGCAATACGTAGATGTCTATAAGTAATTGTAAATCATTCAAAATAAATGCCCTGATCACTAGATTTTATACAGGTGTTACTATAATGATTTTGTTATGGTGATCAGCAACCAAATGATGATAATGTGGAAGTTACTGCCTTTTGCCTTGGCATGACTTTTCACTTTTTGCTGACAATACAAAGGCAGAGTACAGTAAGTTTAAAATAGTGGTCAAAAGTCAAGTTTGAGCTCAAGATTTTTTAATGTAGATAATTTTCATTACTAAAACATCTAATTGCCAGATTTCCAGTGTCCTACCTATCATTAATTTGGCGGGACAACTAAAAATCTTTAAAGTAATTTTTCTCAGTTCCACACTCTAAAATAAAATTTAAAATAAATCTTAAATATCTTAAACTGTGTTCCGAAGATAAACGGAGGTCTTACGGGCTTGGAACAACATGAGGGTGAGTAATTAATGACATAATTTTCATTTTTGGGTGAACTAACCCTTTAAGGTCTTTTGCCTTTGTAGGGCAGAATGTAAGTCTCCATCTGGTGTGTGTGGGCAACATACACTTCCGTCGAGGCGGCAGTGTCCCTTCCTGAAGTCTCTGCCTGCCCTGCTATGGCCACGCAGGCTGTCCATGAACTCATGTCCTATGTCACGGCCAGGAAGACTGCCCAGATCTTTGCTCCACCATGGCCCCCTGAACCATCGGGGTCATTTTCACAGCTGAGGTGGTCATTTTCACCCTGATGGTATCTATCTCCGCTGGATACACAGTGGCCACCTGTTCCTCCATGGTGTAGTCCTTTTGCTAGATGATCCAGGCCCGGCACTCTTTCACGGTTCAGGCCCACCATTGCTCCATGGTCAAAGCTCATCACTGCTCCACGGTCTAGTTCCACCATTGCTTCACAGTCCAGGCCAGCCATTGCTTCATGGTCAAGGCCCACCACTTCTCCACGGTCCAAGTCTAAACCATAACCATAACCTATCAACCAAATATGAAAATTGTGATTATCTACTCTCTGTAATGTTGTTCCAAACCTGTAGTGTTGTAGTCAAGACCAAGACTTTTAGGGGCCGAGACCAAGACAAGACCAAGACCGAGGGAGGGCGAGACCGAGTCAAGACCAAGACCAGCGCCCCCCACTACATGACACAATAAAATGTGAAACATGATCAAAAGAGCTTCTCAAATTGATCTGAAAGATCCACATTCCCATAAAAACACAGATATTTAACACTCAAAGCTGAAATAAACTTAACCATCTTTATTCAATACTCCTGGGTGACTTCCATAATTTAGTGCAGAATGTAAAACAAGTCTTCACTTTTCTCCGCCTTTTATTAACAATACATAGTTACGCAACTGACATTAGCTAAGGTCGATATAACTTAACATTAGCTACACAGCTTTGTGGCCTGTCTCGTGACATCCCACAAGATTTGTGTCAACACAGAAAACATTTAATCACTGGATAGGTTTTTTCGTTTATTTAAAGTGTGGTTTATGTCAGCTGAATGTGCGGAACGCTTTTCAGAGAAGATAAGGTATTTTATCACAATTCACACCCAGCGCTAATTCAGGAAAAAAAAAAAATCTGAATGCTCCACATGAAACTATGGTCTTCCAACCTTTTACCATTACATCGTGTCAATTTACTTTGATTACTATGTGCCAGGGAGAGAGAGCAAGACAGCGCTTAGGAGACGGTGGAGCCTTTATACATTCACCTGGCTCCGCAGAGAGAGAGAGAGAGAGAGAGTGCGCGCGCGCGACCGGGGCGCTCTCTCTGCTCGTTCTTCAGATGCGCCCTGTCACACTCGCAGCAGTTCGTCTACATTTCTCATCTATCAAATAAGACTATGGCGGGACAAAAATTCGCTTTGGAGCAGGAGCATCGATAAGACGACTCGTTAACGTTGAGGGCACTCAATATCGATGGTTCATACAACTTACCGGTTCTCAAGTGGAACCGGTTTTCAATTCCCATCCCTATAATATGTATAACGTTAGCTAATATTGACAAAATCTCTTTGTGTGAGGAGTAATTTTATTTGGTACGAGGCAGATTGCTAACGTTAGCTAGCCAGCTTTGCTAACATCACTTACACATAGCTTTCTGTGTGCTTCCTTTCTAAGTGACGATAAAAGTTTGACGTAGTCCCCACCGTCTCTGAAAGCGAAGCACTGCAGAATTTACAAGAGGCTCTATGCTTTCTTCTGGATGTTGTTTTGCAAATTTATTCTTTATGATTTTTTTAGCCGAATTTTATTGCTGAAGATTTTGCAGGCATCTTCTCCCGCTCCCAGACAACCACAGATCACTTTCTTGGGAGTGGGAGTGAAAGGGGGCGGGGATGGGTGACAGGCAGCGGTAAACAAAAATACATAATCAGCAATGACCAATGAGTCACATTATTGCTTGGATTTGAATCAGTCTGTTTTACATACAATAAAAGCAAGGATGTTAACAAAAATTTAGTCAATATACTGGCAAATTAGTGATATTTTCACAGTTATGGTCTTGTCTGGTCTTGAAAAAAAAATCCAGAGTCCGCAATGTCCGAGACCGAGACAAGACCGAGACCAAATGCGGTCAAGTCCGAGACGAGACCGAGACCATCAAAAACCCACATTCTTCAAAATATGTTCAGCACAAGAAATAAATTAATACAGGTTTGGAACAACATTAGAGAGAGTACATAATGACAGAATTAAAAAAAAATTGGTGAACGATCCCTTTAAGGACAAGCAGCAGCATGTTTACTACTAGGCTACTAGTATCGCTTATAAGCGATACTTATACTTATCGCTTTAAGACCGACACGCGACGCATCTAATATACGCGCATATGGCACCAGATTTTATCTCAAATGTTTGCTTTAACTTTAGACATAACCAACTCTGTTTATGTACACCTTGTGTGCAGGCCATTTGACAGTAGTAGCGCAATAACGCTAAAGATAACTTAGTAACCAGGCTGTTTGAAAGGCTGATAATTCCTGTGCTTTAGGTGTCAGAGCTCAGAAAAGCGCACGTTAGAACAGCGCAACAACGCGCAAATTAAATATTTAACCGGCAAGGCTTTAAAGCACATGCAAATAATGAACTTTTGTGAATTGCAGTGTCCCGTAGGCCTACCTCTGCATTAAGGTGTGACATACGTCGCGCTGTACAGTATGTTCAGACAGGCGCGCCAGAACTGCAACTGATAGAATGCACTGTAACACCATACTACGTTATTTCTTCACGATCTAAAATCGCCATATCGCATACCCCTATCCACAACCCAGGTCCACCAGTGCTCCATGATGTTTAATAGGGAGCCAATCCAGTGTTGATAGAACCGGGCTAATATGGTCATACTTCCTGGTTCTATTAAGAACTCGAGCTGCTGCGTTTTGGACTAGCTGGAGTTTGTTTATTTAGTGTACAGGGCAACCTCCCAGAAGAATATTACAATAATCTAGCCTTGAGGTCATGAGCGTATGAACTAACTGTTCCGCATTTGTCATTGAGAGCATATGTCATAGTTTAGAAATATTTTTAAGATGGAAGAATGTAGTTTTACAGATGCTAGAAACGTGTCTTTCAAATGAAAGATTGCTATCAAAGAGCACACCCAGGTTCCTAATAGACAAGGAAGACTTGACAGAACATCCATCAAGTGCTAGACAGTATTCTAGGTTAGTACATGCAGAGGATTTTGGACCAATACTTAGAATTTCATTTTTTTCAGAATTAAGTTGAAGGAAATTACCTGTCATCCATTTTTTTTTATCAACTATACATTCTGTTAATTTTGTGAATTGGTAAGTTTCGTAGGGCGTGAATAAATATAGAGCTGAGTATCATCAGCATAACAGTGAAAGCAAATGCTTCCTAATGATATCTCCCAAGGGTAGCATGTACAGAGTGAAAACAACAGTCCTAGTATTGAGCCTTGCTGTACTCCATACTGTACTTGTGATCGATATGACACCTCTTCGTTTACTGCCACAAACTGATAACGGCTTGATATGTATGATTTGAACCATCCTAATGCAAATTCCACTAATGCCAACATAATTTTCGATAGTATTAAATGCAGCACTTGAGTAACACTCATAGAGAGATACAACCAAGATCAGATCAGCCAATCAGCAACATCAAATAATGTGTAATTCTGAGAGCTGTCTCAGTACTATGATACAGTCTAAATCCTGACCGGAAATATTTGCAGATACAATTTCTTTCTAACAAGGAACATAGTTGTGAGGATACTGCCTTTTCTAGTATCTTTGACAGTAAAGGCAGATTTGAGATTGCCTGTAATTGACTAATTCTGTAGGATCAGGTAGCTGTTTATGAATAAATGGTTTAATAATAGGCAGCTTAAAAGTTTTTGCTACGTATCCTAATGACAAAGGTGAATTAATGATATTAAGAAGAGGATCTATGACCTCTGGAAGCATCTCTTTCAGTAGCTTAGTCGGCATACGGTCTAATATACAGTACATGTTGTTGATTTAGATGATTTAACGAGTTTAGACAATTCTTCCTCTCCTATAGCAGTGAATGAATGGAATTTTTCCTCAGGGACACTACAATGCACTATCTGTAGTAGATGGTTGTATAGTTATAATTTTATATCTAATATTATCAATCTTGCAAGTAAAGAAGTCATTACTGCTCTGCTGTTTGGAAACGTCTGGGGTTGAAGCTTTATTTCTCTTTAATTTAGACACTGTATCAAATAATTACCTCTTCTAAGTCGAAAAATAAGCAGATCTAGCAGTTTTTAAGGCCTTTGTGCTCAGCGAGCGACATTGGGCATCAAACACATGGCAAATGCTAATACTTTTTCATAGAACAGTAGGTTTTGGCGTTCTCAGCACAGTTAAAATAAATGTCCGCCGCCTCTTCAAAATAAAATTCTTAACAACAAGCGCTGCTTACGTCACTTCAGAGTTCCTACTGGTGGTGCAGGAAAATGGCCTTAGGGGGAACATTTAGTTCTCGGGAGTCGCCTTGGTGGCTAGTTCCTATAACTACGTTCATATAACTACCCAGTGCAAAAGGGGCTATGTTGGCCTAAGAAAGAAAAGAACCATGTTTTAATTGCTTTGTCCCTTATAGATAACTTCCTGTTCAGTTTTTACTTCTTCTTCACTGGTACAGACATAGAGAAACCCATTTTGCCCCAAGGGAAATTAAATCCCCTTTGCCCTTGCCATTGCTTTTACTCCCACCATATCTCATCCAGACGGACCCCTTTTCTCCACCGAGATTACCTGGCATAGCTCATATCAATCTCAGCCAAAACCTTTACTCAAAGTACCTTCATTAATCCTCTATCAGAATCTTCTCGATTTGTCCTACTGAGGCTGAGTGAGTAATCCTCAGCTCAAGTTGTCGACACTATTCTTAAAAACATATCACCAAGGATTTTGAAACGGGCACTTCTACACAGTGCCATTCGATAGTGTATTTGTATACTGGATAAGGTTCTGTTACACAAATGACCTTTCTAACACTTCCCCTCTTGTCTTCAAAGGATACAACCTCCAGTGTGACTGCGTGAGCAGCTGATATCCATCCCTATCAATTTATTTATTTTAATTATTGTCTATTGAATTTTACTCTCTTCCAATTACACAGGAGTACTTCAAAAGACTAATTGTAAGACTATGTGTGTGCTCTGGAGAACGCTCATCATTTAGACTCAGATCTGTTGCCCTTATTAATTTACTGTTGCCTGACAAAATGTTATGAACGTACAAAGGGTTGAAAACTAAGTTGATTCTATTTCATCAGATACATTTTCTAATTGCCATAGTCCCTTGTCAGACTTGTTTAAGGGCATTCTGTCTTTTTATTAGACTGAGAGAAATTATACTGTCAACACATTTCAGCATTTAAAGGCATAACGGGCACACTCACGATGCGAAGGCTGTTTCATTAGGTTGGCTTCAACGCATTCTTTGCTTGGAAGGAATTATAAAATACCATGGGGCATGCTCATTGAAAAAAATAAATCCAAGATGGTGGACAAAATGGGAGAAATGTCTGCTTTGTCCAAAAGCATTTATGGCAAACTAACATATGTAATGTCTATTGAAAGTTTGTCATGTATTTAAATACATTTGTAATTACACATTTCATTTGATTAAGTTGCAATTTACTGCATATAATATATATATTATATAATTATATAATCAAGTACTTTACATCTACATTAAAGGAATAGTTCACTTCAAAATAAAAATTCTGTCATTATTTACTCACCCTCGAGTTGTTTCAAACCGGTATGAATTTCTTCTGCTGAACACAAAGGAAGATATTTTGAAGAATGTGCCCCATTGACTCCCATAGTATTTTTTTTTCCTACTATGGAAGTCAATGGGTACATCAACTGTCTGGTTACCAACATTCTTCAAAATGTGACGTAATGTTTTGACATGCCTGTCACTGTACATAAAAACATGAGTAAACATAGTGAAATCTATTGGAAATGAGAACTTCAGGTTATTTTTATGGTATCTATGCCATAGGCCGCCTTTCCACTGCACACGACAAACGACAGCCGTTGGACCGGAAGTCATTCATTTCCAATGGAGAGTCGTACGGGAGCTGCGGGGAGTTCCGATCAATTCGTATCCGATTTGAGCTTTGGATCCGTTGAAATATATGAACTTCCGCGGCTAGACCGTATGCGACCGGCCGACCGGATGTGATGTATTATAATCAAAACTATAACGGTGAGGCTAGAATTACCAATATTTCAACTCTTTAATGTTATTCTGTAAACGCTATTTCTGTCAAATGTCGGTTATTAATAATAAGAAAAAAGAAAAAAATATTTTATAATTATCAAATCAATATTTATATTGATTAGCTCTGTAAAATCTATTGTTTTTATTGATGTATTGAGGGTCATTTGTTTTGTGTGGATATATTCATGCATGCATTACATTCATCATTAATTTTACCATTGTGAATAGCCGAGGGTAACGGTTGCTTCACGACCAATTTCAAAGTTCCGTGCGACTAACACTAGGGGGCGAAATGCGACAATCGTATGCGAATGTCGTGTGCAGTGGAAAGGCGGCTATAGTGTTTATTTCTGAATGTGATTGTTGTTGGCACATTTTACCAGTATTTACTTTAAATACAAAAGTTTAAAATTTAAATATGAAAAATATGCCATATGAAAATTATTTTCAAATCAAGTATTTCCTTTAAAAGACAAGATTTGGTCTTCAAAAAGAATTTTTCCAAAAGGTACATCTTGAAAAGGGGGTGTCGTCTTATATTCAGGGTCGTCTGATATTTGGAACAATAAGGTATTATATTAACTTTAAGATTTGACGTACACTACAAGTGTACATTCAATAGAATTAAGGACACTTCTTTTTCACAAGGGTTTTTTTTCCTGTATGAATGTTGTGCTGACTTCGCTCAGTTTTGATGAAAAATAGATATTTCTCAGTGTGTCTACCTGTGTGTGTATCACAATTCATTTCAGTTAAGGGTGTGTGCTGAGTAAAGGTTGATGGCTCTTGTCATAGTTTATGATTGTGATTTACTCAAGTAGTTAGCACTCGCAAGCCACACTGCTGGGGCAAAAAGGACAAGGACTTCTGATGGATAATGTTGTCTAAGTATTGGTCTTATTATTGCTCACACTTAAATTTAGTAGTTGTTGAAATCTTAAATCTAGTTATTAATTTGTCCCACACCATTTGCGCCACAGACATGGTGAGGAGAAGTGTGCTATTACTTTTCTATAATCTGAGACAATGTAGGGTCCATAATATTATGGGTTTTCAAACTACCCACGTTCAAGATTAGAGTCCATCAAGTGTTAATTGTTTATACTTAAATCCGCAAATCACTTTTCATTTCCAATTTGAGCAAATGGTATCCCATTCTTCTCTTAAAGCAATAGCTCACTCAACAATTTTAATTCTGTCATAATTTCCTCACTCCCATGTTTTCCCCAATTCATATGGGTTTCTTTAGCCTGTGAAACTCAAAAGAAGATATTTGAAGAGTGTTTCAGCATCGTTGTCCATATTATGAAAGTCAATGGGACGCAAAACTTCAAGCTCCAAAACGAATAAAAATATGGTGGCCAAGAGAGCTCAACGCAACACAAGAACAATCCACTGTAGGCTAGACCATCCATTCAACAACGCTCAGTGTGACCTTCACGGCTTTCGAAGGTGTGGCCTTTGAAGTCAGAGTACTTTGAAGGATGCAGCCTTTGAATTGGGACACACCCAATGTCTACTAATTGTCTAGAACTCCCATCACCAGCCCTTTCACCTTAGCACAATACATTTCCTAGCATCCCTTCCTGTTCCTCACCTGCACTGACGTAGCCATCACCCGCACCTGCACCTCATCAGCACACTCATCACCTCTGGCATATAAGCACACAACTTAAACACAATCATGCTCTACGACTTGGCCAATTGATTACTTTCCTGTATTCCCTACCTGTGAATACTTCCTCCTGCGTTTTCCAAGTTCCTGTCTCCTTGCTACTGCATCTGTTCCTCTTCTCCAGAAGTTCCCTCCAGCTTTTCCCAAGTTCCTGTCTCCTTGCTCCAGCATCTGTTCCTCTTCTTCAGTGTTCCCTGCAGCTATTCCCAAGTTCCTGTCTCCTTGCTCCTTGCTTTCTTAATTTGCTGGTGTTTTTTTTTCTATTTGCATGTGTTTTCTTGAGTTGCAGTGCACTGAGCTCTCTCGACCACTAAAGTGTACTTTTTTTTCACAAGGGAACAGATACCCCACTCAAATGTACAACTTTCACTACCTTTTATGTCCTTTTTGGATCATGTTGGAAGTTTTGAGTTGCATAATATGGACAAAAAGTTTCTTGAGAAAATGTACAAATCAAGTTATATCATCTGATTCACAATTGACATTACATTTTTAGTCACACAACACCTGATGCTTCATATTAACATAAAAGAAAATAATTTTATTCCACTACGGCACCAAATGTTGTGCACCTGTGAAAATGCATAATTAATATTATAAAGGCAGTGTTAGATTGCACAGATGCATAAATCGCTTGTGGTCTTACAGAAAATGGAAATGTATCACTTGGTTACAAAAGGAGAGATTGCTTTTGTGTCTCATCAGATTTGTTTTCGCTATAGCAGGCTGTAAAATCTGGTTTCCTCTGAGGTCCCTCGGGAGAAGACATTTGGACAGGTTGGGTATGTGTGCTTCTGTTTGTTTTTTTGGGTTGACATGTATTAATAGAATCAGTGAAACCACCTTGGCGGTGCCATTTTAAATGGAAAATCTGTCCCAATGGCTGCATTAAAAGTCAGTGATGAGTTTGAAATGTTCCAATCCATTCAAATGAGGTATAACACTCATAAAAGTGGACTTGCACTATATTCCAAGTCTTCTGATAACACGTTAGCTTTATGTAAGGAACAAACTGAAAAAGTTGTCATTCGGTAAAAAAAAAAAAAAAAACACACAAAAAAACTTGACTTCCAACCTATCTTTCCACTGCAGATTAATGACAGAAGTAGTGATTAATTCTTTTGAGTCTAATCTTTTGAATGAACAAAAACAATTTATAAAAACCAAGTAGGATTTTCTGGCTTTTGGATGAAAGGAGAAAATAAGCTTTGTGAACAACAAAAGTTTATGATACTCACACATTTTGTGCATCATGAGAATCTTCACAAATGAACATAACTTTTATGAATTTTGAAGCCAAAATACAATTGGTAAAAGTAAAAACCTAAACATAGGTTATAAACAAACAGGCGCATGACAACATCACCACCATTAAGCTCCTCCCATACGGAAGTCACATATATTGAAATATATTAGTAATAAATACATTTCCATGTATTTAAATCTATTAATTCTAAATAGAAGAAAATATATTTGTATACTTGTTACTTGTATTTAAATACATTTTGAAATATATGTTAAAAATATATTTAAATATTTGATTTTGGCCCCTTTTTAATATTTTTCACATATATTAAGCATATGTAAATATATTTTTATTGCAAATATTTAAATATATTTATTTTCTTAATATGTTAATATGTTTAGATATCCATCTATGTAAATACATTAATGTTCAATATATGTGCATATATTAATTTATAATATATGTTAATATATTAGTTATCTGTATATGTAAATATATTAATTTATAATATATGTTAATATATTAGTTATCTGTATATGTAAATATATTAATTTATAATATATGTTAATATATTAGTTATCTGTATATGTAAATATATTAATTTATAATATATGTTAATATATTAGTTATCTGTATATGTACATATATTTAGAAATGTACTGTTCAAATATTTAAGTAATGCCCCATAGTATGAGTGTCTCCATATGTAAATATTTTCATATATATATTTATATATAAAATGTTACCCTTCCCTGTAAATCAAACAGTCAAAATGCTATTTTCCAGGAATGCAAAGATGTTGACCCAGTGGACATAATCAAAATGTGCTAGTTATTGGACAATGCATTAAGGGGTTACAGAGAACACCTACAACACAAACATAATGTGGATTTTTTATTTATGTTAACAAAAGGTAAAAGTACACAGCATATATACAATTATCTGCACAATAACAAAATGATTAAAAGTATACCAAAAAATAAATAATAAATAAATAAATAAAAATGAAGACTTTTTCTCAGGCTACTTTCCTGCTGGGACACGTCCCCTCAGTCGGAGGGGCAAAACATCCTTAAGCATTACTGGCTTTAATAAGGGAAATTGCAAAAACAGGAGTAAAACAAGCAACACAAATTGTTGCAGTTGGACTCGACACTTATACAATTTACCAAAAAGACTGTGGTCCATGGACATTGACATGTGCCCAGGAATCGGGTTAATAAAGACTGACAAGAACTTTACAGTTATCCAGAATATTAGATGGTAAATATTTAATTGATGAGTTGCCAATACAATATATGACCCAGGATATGATTTTACCCCTAAATTCAACATAATTTTAACCCATTCACTCCATGTTTTGCTGCCTGGATCCCAGCTGTTTCTGCGAATTGCAGCAATCTATTCGCTTCTCTTTTCTGTAACTTTTAGCAGTCTGTAAAAAGATAGTTCTTGTTAAATCTATTTGTACAGTCGAACACACAGCTCTCAAGTGCATACCCTCTTATTCTGGAACCTCAGGTCTGACAAATTATTATTCATGTTCTGGCCCAACTGTACAACAGTTGCCTTCTCATGCCGATTTATGGCAGCATCTGTAAAAGAAAACAAGAAAGAATGTTTGTCAGTGGTTACTTGAGGTGGTTCTGGTTAGATTGCTTCAGACATACTACGTTCCATTGTTTCTGACAACAGCATCAGAAACAAGTGGATGGTTTATTTAAATGGCGTCCCAAATAGCTTTGGAGGATTTTATGTTTGTTCAGAGCATTTTGTTTAGTAAGGCACAGTGTAATGGAAAGTTCACAAAGAAATCGTTGTTAACCCTCTGAGGTCGGCTATCGCGCCGGCGCGATAGTCTCGCTTTTTTCTTATCAGTGCAAAAGAAACTCAAAATACTCTGTTGATTTTGATCTTACATATTAAGTGTTGTACATCATTAGATCCTGATAAGTGTCTATTTTTTTTGTGGATACTCACAATAAAAACAAAGTGTTGTGCTTTTCGCCAAATAAAGAAAAACAAACATGATGCGCGTTCTGCCTTCTCTCTGTCAGTGAAGTCCATTCTGAAACGCGTCCTAAGATTATTTTTAATTCCGCGAATACTTGTCATACAGGCACGAGTGTTTTTCCATAATGAAGCTTGAACTCTCTTCTTTTAAATGAGTTAATTTATATAAAAAAACAAATATTCTTAGCTTATGTAATCTGTATGAAAAGAGAGAGATGTCAGTATTTTTCTTTCCAGCTCATTATACCTAATTACGCGTTAATGTGCCACGCCCACGGAGAGCGCGCGCTATTCAAACGCAAATGATTTTAGACAAGCCGTTCAAACATGCCAACGCCCACCAGCTGGATTATAAAACACATCGTGTTTAGTAAGTAGGCTATCTTGTACAGCTGTGTACACAGCGTATCCTTTCACTGTGAGGAATATCTAACCCTGGAAAATGTACCAGAAGTGCTGGTAGTTTCATTTCGAGGAGCAACGGATCCAGCTGATGTAGTAAGTCATTTATTCTAGTGCTTTGTTCTAATCGTGATATTGAAGTGTCGGACCGTAAACCGCAAAAAGACTGTTTAAATATGAATTGCGTGTATGTGTGTAGGCTAAATGATGAGTGAACGGCATAGGCGCGCGCGCTTTGTTTACTACAGTTATACAGCGCGTGTCTGTGCCTTGTTCATTCACTCTCGCACCTACATTAGTAAACGTTATGTTTACATAAACACATCTTAGTAGGCTATAGCAATATAGTTTGTATGAGTAAAAATAGACTGAAATATGTTGAAATAAAATGTCTGTATAAGCAACAAGCTGCAAATTCACATGTATATACTAATATATCATACACAATATATTACAGACTAAATATGAATGTTTAGACACGATTTTGTGATTAGTTTTGAATAGCTTATAAAGTTTTGACTGTAAAAAAAGACTACTGTCACATTAAATAGGTACGCTTTTGTTCACCAATTTCTGCTCATAGTTAAATATACTATAGTATGATGTTTTGTCAAAAATAAAGTAGGTATATTGAATTATCAACTAAGATGTTATTATAGTGTTTGTTCCAATATTCAAACTAATGAATCCTTACCTTTTTTAATACGTATGATAAAATGTATAGTTTTTACAAAGAAATACACTTGAAATATTGTTAAAATTGTAATTGTTGTTGTAATTGTAACCTATTTGTAATTGGTTACAATTTCTAATTGTAAAATATGTATAGGCTATATAGATCATTTCTTTTGTCCTTGCATTCTTTGGGATCCTGTGACACACCTGTGTGAAAGGGCTAATTAATATGCAGCTCATTATGCGGCACATTATCCGGCCTTTGTCTTCTCAGGTGTGAACACGCCTCCACGCATATTGCCTTTCCAAACAAAAGGTGTCTAATAAAATTTAAATCAGTGTATGTGTTTGTGTAAATGATTAGGCAGGATGATTTTCAGATCATTTTGAAGCAAAAATTCTAGGCAACAACACTGATTAGTCACAAGTCTTGTGGACACATATTTAGTATGTGTTTTGTGGCCTTATTTCAGACACTTTAAGTTTTAGTTTTTTCAATAACCATGCATAAGCAATATTCTCTCAAAAATACAAACATGTTTCATAATTGTTGCTGAGAAATTACGGTAGTCCAGTTTGTGCTTTATTGAGTGAATTTACACCTTTGCCATTAACATGTTTATAAATAACTGAAAAAAGCACAAATGTCAGAGCATGTCAGAACACCTCAAAGACCCCAAAAATCCTTAGACCTCAGAGGGTTAAAAGAAGCAGCGACTGTAGTAAATTAAGAAAATTATTAAGTAGATTATAAGTAATAATATAATAAAAAATAAGTAAATTATTAACATTATAGGTGTTCATGTGACAGGCTATTTCAGGGTATACAGGGTATTTCTGTAAAGTTTCAGCTGTAAATGTATATGAAGGACAACTCTAGGAAGAGTGTATGATGGTCTTAAATGAGACATCAGAGGTAAATTGCAGCCTAATGCATTTTTTTAAAGTTTTAATGTAAAAAAACAATAATAGCTTACCGTGAAATGATGTAGTCTTTCCTTCACAAACGAATCCATTTGTCTAAAACATAAGTTTAACACATTTAGTACAACACATTTAATGTATGCATTTAATTACCAACATTGTAACAATTCAAAGAGAGTTAAAAATCTGTGACCTTTGTAACCCAGGTCACTGACTAGATCAATAGTAATTATAATCATTTTATTTTTATTAATATCTGTTTAGTATTAATAACAAAAGAACGCAGATAAGTTAATTGAAGTTTTATATTATATTACAAAAATTTATCTAGGAAAAGAAATTGGCCAAAGAAAGTTTCGATTGGATGAGGTCGGAGGTTAGTCCCGCCTCCGGGAAGTGAGTTCGGATTACAGCGCGAAGAAACAGAAACGAGAGCAGCAGAGAGTATGACGAAGGAAAATAACGCAGATTGACGCTAGACAGTGCATTGTGTTCATAACTCTTAAAAGAGAATTGAAATAATCTATTTTTAGATTATTTTAGTGACAAATATTCTTAGAAGTCACACTTTAAACGTAAAAGGAGCCGACAGAACAAGAGATCGAGACGAACAGGAAAAGTTAGAAACACACATTAAAAAAGAAGACTGAAACCATCTAGATTGAGGCCAAACCAAAAGAAAACTTTATTTTATTTTTCTCTTTCACTTACTTTTTCCTTGGCCGGGTTTTTTTTGTTTGTTTCTCTTGTTTTTCTTCTATTTCTGATTTCATCGAAATCACCCTATTGAATCCTGATCTGTCCCTGCCGTGGATGTTCTGTCTGTGGTTTGGACATGGCGAGCCAACCATCTGCTTCATCGTACCTGGAAATTAGAACAGCTATTATTTTGCTGAACTGGTAGGACAAAATATACTCACCCTGAACTGTGATATTTGTTTTTTTTCCTTCTGGATTTCCCCTGGATCAATCGTTTGATTTTTCTTATTGAACCGGAACTGAACTAAAAATATTCAGTGACATCTGAACATTGAATCTGATACTTGAAGTTGTTTTTTTGTTTTTCTCTCTGGATGCTGATTTTGAATTGTGAAATCTGGTTTGAAATCTTGATTTTGAAATCTAAATTTACAAATTGAACTGAAGTGTCAATTGTGGACTGAACTACTGTTTATTACTGCTGTCTATTTGTTTATTCATATTGTTTTATTTGTCAAAAGATTCCATTCATTTATTTATTTATTTTCTTAACAACAATACATTTAATTTCCTAGTAATTAACATTTACCTTTGAGTCTGAGTTGCTTTCTTTCTTTAGTGTCTGTTATAAATTCTCTATACTCCAGTGAGTCGAACCCACCTTCTGTAATCTGGTCCTAGAATAGATCACATGTACCCAAGTTATTACGCCATAAAACGGGTAGCTGCGGGTTACACCTTACCCTAAAGGCAATGATTATATTATATAGGGTTGGTATTTGGGCAGTTCTGTATGTCCATCTAGTGTTGGTGTCATAGGAAGTCTTCACAAGTTAGGCTGAATCCAAACTGGAAGTGGCTTAATATCTAATGGCGCTTTTCCATTACCAGTACCAGCTCGACTCGACTCGCCTTGGCTCGCCTCGACACGGCTCGCTTTTCGCTCCGTTTTCCATTGCAGAAAGTACTGCCACAAATAGTACCCGGTCGTCATAGCGACGCCTTTCGTTCCTCGTTGCCCCATCAAGCTCTCGCTGGATCCTCTCTTCGGCAACCAAACAAAAGAAAGTCTGCACCTCCTCGTTTGACCACGGCGTATTCTTCCGAGTTGCCATAATAATAGTAGTAAGTTTAGTAACTCTGGCCAAACTATTTAAAAATGGCGGGGTTATTTATTCTGGATACTCCATCTGGCGCGTGCAATGATGACGCAGATTCTCTGTGACCAATCAGCAGTCGGCATTGTTTTCACGTCACATTTTAGTATCGCTTTAGCTCGCTTAGAACCTCGCCGGAGGTGGTACGAAAAAAAGTACCCGAAAGCAGGTACAGGTACAACTTTTACACAGTGGAAAAGCAAACAAAGGCGAGTCGAGTCGAGTCGAGCCGAGCCGAGGCGAGCTGGTACTGTGTAGTGGAAAAGCGCCATAATAACTTTGGGATGGGCATACCAAGATAAAAACAGGAAATCAAAAGAAGAAAGATTAGCATAGCTGGAGAGCTACACAATTAATCATTAGAATATCACGATTTTGATTCACTCACACACGCGGTCTTATTCTTAAATGACAATGATTCAGTTAACTCTATTACACCGGTTTCACATCACGTGTATTTTGCACCATAGGTCCAGTAGTCCCTATTTTTGCTTACTTAGGTTTATGTGGTATAAAATTACAACCAGATTTTTTTCAAGATCCCTTAGTAAATGTATTATTTGTTCTCACTACTCAGAGAACAGAGAGTCTCTTTGGAATATACTACATATGCTACAGTATTAGGGGTGTAACGGTTTACTCGTTTTCTCGATGCATCGATTACAAATCCTGACGATGCATATGCATCGATCTTGAAACGTGTATTTTGAATCGTGAATCGTTTATTTCGGTCAATATTCGATTTAAAATGCTAAGAATCGAATAATTTGCGATTCTATAGAGATTCAGTGCTTTAAAATATATAAACATTAAATGACTACATGCGCGAATTAATGAGGCGTTGTGCGGCGTCATTTGGCGTCCTCCCAGCTCTCCTTCACAGATACTCGCTGCACTGTTTACCATCTTTCTTTTGAGCAGTCCATGTTTGAGCTCTCCTCAGGACAGCCACTGATGTTCACATGAGCAAATGACAGCTCTCTATCGAGAAAGCAAGACTTGAGTCAAACCGATTAAGCCATTGATAAAGCTGTCATGTCATTGCGCGGGCACTGCTATGAAACAACGCCGTTATTTTCTTTAAGATAAGATACTGAAGTTTTACGGAAATGGGTCATACCCATCCTGAGCAGCTGAAGTAAAACCCCACTTATTCAAGGGTGCGCATTTATTACGGAAAGAGCAAACGCATAATAGGTGTCTAAAATGCACACGCTTCCGATGAATGATGAATGAAATTTAACTTAATGTTGTTAAACTTAATGTACGAAGGAAACTGCTGAAATAACTACAATATTAATTACACTGAAATAAGAGCGCGTGGTTTATCCATCAGTCAGATGCGCATTAAAATTGCATTCGTAATCGTTACTATAGCACAAGTAGACACCCGGCGCGTTTTCTTTCAGAATCATAAGGAAAATGTTCAGTATAAAGACAAAACAAAGAGTATTCCGTGAGGAATACTTACTATTCCATGAGGAAAAGTTAGTTAAGGTTTAGTTGGGAAAGTTCATTTTAGTCTCACAATGAAAGGATGTTTAATGTACCAGGAACACTTTAAGGTTGTGTATCCATTAACACTATCCTACAAAATAGTTACCATGATGAACTAACAATACTTTTAAAGCCTTTTTAAATCTCGGCTTACATTTCTACAAATGCTAATTTATAGGCTTTGGAAATATTTTTTATAATAATAGATTCATTAAAAACTAACATGAACTAACATTAACAATAGGCAAAATGTCGTTGGGTTTTTTTTTGTCCCCACTCTCTGACCCCCCGATGGCCGCTGTGTAATTCACACCCTGACTAAGACCCATTGGGGGAAGCATTTAAATAATCCTATTAATGCATATAAAAAATGAAGAATCGAAACGAATTAATCGAATCACATCGAATTTTAATGTGAATCGCATTGAATCGAATCTTTCTGAATTTGCAAAAATCGTTCTTGAATCGAAAACATATGAATCGTGAATCGAATCGATTCGCTGCCTACCAAAAGATTCACAGCCCTATACAGTATCATTTAAAGGGTTAGTTCACCCAAAAATGAAAATTAAGTCATTAATTACTCACCCCCATGCTGTACCAACCCCGTAAGGCCTTCGTTCGTCTTCGGAACACAAATGAAGATATTTATGATTAAATCTGAGAGGTTTATGACTGCTACATATAGGCTCCCTAAGGGAATGACACTTGACGGCCCAGAGAGTCAATAAAGAAAATGTTTAAATATTCCATGTCACAACAGTGGCTCAACTATAAGTTTATCAAGCGACGAGAATACTTTTTGTGCGAAAAAACAAACAAAAATAACGACTTTATTCGACTATTCCTCTTCTTCCTTGTAGGCCTGAAACGAGACTTCAAGAGATTTCCACGACGCGCACGCGCGAGAACTGAACTGAAGTAGTTGAAGGAGATCGCAATTCTCGCGCATGCTTCGTGGAAATCTCTTGAATTTACTAAGGGATCTTGAAAAAAATCTGGTTGTAATTTTATACCACATAAACCTAAGTAAGCAAAAATAGGGACTACTGGACCTATGGTGCAAAATACACGTGATGTGAAACCGGTGTAATAGAGTTAACTGAATCATTGTCATTTAAGAATAAGACCGCGTTTGGCGTGAAGTTTCGTGCACAATGACAAACAAGAGTGCAACATTCAGGTATTGAAATTAACACCCTCCAACCCGCCAAATAAGGGTAAAAATTTACTTTGGCAGGTAACGCTGTCAAATCACAAGCCAATTTGGCATGTTTCTATGTTTACTCACTTTGCTGGGTAAGTTCGTGTAAGCCAAATCTTCGCGGATTTAGCGCAAATACGCAACTCGTGAGTCCTCATGATATATTAAATACAGCATATTGCGCAGAATCTACGCATTTCTGGCTTACTTGAGCACACACATCACTAAGCAACAAATAACGGCGCGCTTGTTCACTTACATTTAAGTAATAGCGAATATTAAAAAGCATTTGGTTAACAGAAAATACATTGTTATTTTCCAACATCTGTCCACCTAAAACACATTTTTGGTAAAAAAAAAAAAAGGCAGGTGAAATCGATTCCCTATTTTCGTTTTTGAAACTTGTGTTGGTTGGTCCGATCGATTGTGCAATCGATTTTCGAACGTAAAGTGACAGTCGAACGTAAAGTTGAATGTTTAGTTCTGTCCTCCATCGTCACTCATTAAGCAGGGCTCGTGTTGCTGTGGCCCCGCGTGAGAGAGATCTCTCTCGAATTGTCTTTATAGCAATAATAAATAGTATGTGTATTTTCTTAATTTCTCCAGTACCGACAGCAGAACCGATAACGTCAGAGCTTATTGACCCAGCGGTCTTTCAAAATTCAGCCCCGGTGCCAGTTTAATACCGGGTTTCGGTACCCATCCCTAACCATAATAAAAGTTAGGGGTCAGTAAGATGTTTCCTCTTTGAAAGAAATCTCTAATGTTCACCAAGAAGACTGCATTTATTTGATCAAAAATAAAGTAAAAACTGTAATATTGTGAAATATTACACTTTAAAATAACTTTTTTTCTATGTGAATATATTGTAAAATGTCATTTATTTCGGTTTTGGTAAAGCTGCTGAACTTTCAGCATCATGGATCAAGGATCATGTGACACTGAAGACTGGAGTAATGATGCTGAAAATTCAGCTTTGATCACAAGAATGAATTACTTTTTAAAATATATTTAAAAAATATCATTAATTGTACTGTTTTACTATATTTTTAAATAAATGCAGCTGTGGTGGGCATAAGAGACATCTTTCAAAAATATTTCAAATCTTACCGACACAAAACTTTTGAACGGTTGTGAGGTTTTACTTACTTTTTGTCATATGGTTCTTAGCGCCTTGGAGATGTTCTTCGTCAGGTCTGCTAAACTCTGCTGCACGGCCATCAGCATGCATGAATCTAGGAACATGAAAAGTCTGTCACAGAATATTTAGCATGAAATGTCACATTTATTAGAAATAAACAAACTAGAGCAGAGGTGAAATGCAGAAAAGAGAAAGAACAATATACAGAATATACAACAAAACAGAATTTACATTTTTAAGTTTACTTATTTATACAATTTCACTTATATTTGGATGTAAAACCTTCTTAAATATATGTATATGTGTGTATATATATATATATATATATATATATATATATATATATATATATATATATATATATATCCATGGTGATATAGCTGAAACATATTGTGAAAATGCATATTAAGTTATTTAAAGAGCTTGCTCAGCTCACCTGTGTTTCCTTGTAAATTTTCTGATGCTCCTGAAATCAAAGAACAGTTTTTTTATCATTATGTGCTTAACATGAAAGATCAAAACGTGTTTGAAATAGTGTCAGTCCGTTTTCCCGCTCCAACGCTAACTTACAGTCCATGTAGAGATGATTAATTAGCTTAACATTCATCCATTGACAAATTACCAGCACAACCTTTACAAAACTATATATAAAATAATTCTCATTTACACATAAGATGTGATTCAAAGCACAAACTTCTATTAAAAATGAGCTCAAGTCTATAGCTCTTATAGTTAACGTTAGCCTGACGGCTAAGATGCTAACGGTCTTTTACGAAGACACTAAACCATTTCTGTAAACTAAATATTCACCAGGAGCGTATCAATTACATGTAGGAAAATGTCAGGAAGAGTGTGTGTATTATTTGTGTAACTTTGGGGAATAAACTTACCTGAAATCCGTGAAAACAACAGTGAGACAGTTTTACAGCTTGTCCTCAGTTGAGTCCCCGCTCCGTTTGGCGTTTCCGTGGCAACTCCCTCCGCTCCAGTAAAATCAAATGCGACTCGAATGTTCAGCACGCGCGCCCATTAAAACGCATCGTTAAGTTACCATATGGAGAATTTACATGAATATACATCTAGAATTAAAACATTAAAAATACTGATGGAGTGAATCATAAGAAAAAAAGATAAAATGTCCGGAAACTTTTTTTTTTTAGTTGAATTTTTTTTAAAGTGGATAGTAGGCTTTTAAATGGAATGAGAATATGAAAGCAGTATAGCCATACTACAATAGCATAAACATGGTGTAGAAAAAAAGTAGGCAACATATTTGAAAAACACACTAATTAAAAACTTCACATGATATAAGGCACAAATATATTTTCACATATATGTACACATATTTAAACGAAGAACAATTTAAGCTTTAAGTTATAAGCATTTTCAAAATATATTTTCAAAATATATTTCAATATATTTAACAGTGTACCACATATATGTGAATATATTACATTTCTGTATGGGCTGACATCTCTTTCAGTCTTTATTTAAAATATATATTTTCCCTGAAAGTTTAAGTTAGAATAGTCTGCAAGAGTGCGATCATAAACACGAGTGTCAGAGTTAGGTTTAGTTTGGTTTATCTTTTGTTATCTCTCGTTTTGTTCCTGTTTTTCCTTTCGGTTTAGTTTCCATATACTTAGTTCCCTATCAGTCGGTCACTCTCGACGTAGGCTACATTGTGACCGATGAATAGGAATCTCGCTAGAGAGGCCAATCTACTTCGAGTGAAAATAAATTTATATAATATAATATATACGCGGGAATATAATGTGCAGCAGGTGCGGTTGCACTTCAGCTTTTTGCTTCGGAGCCGAGCACTTCGATGGTGTGTTCTCTACAACAGAGTGTTTACAAGACAAGCGAGCTCTCAACGGGACCTCTCCAGACTGGTGCGGGCGATAAAGAGCGGCAGCGTGATCGATCTCTCTCTCTCTCTCTCTCTCTCTTTTGTTTTCTGTTGAGAGCAAAAACAAAAAAGCTGTTCTTACAGCTGGTAAGCTGCGCCGTGAGAGCGCTGAATGGCTGTTTGCACGGCTGGTAAGATCGCCAGCAAGAGAGACAGCGCACGACAGGTGCACATTCCTGTCTGTTTTCTCTGTGACCGTTCCCCTGCGTGCTTGAGCAGTCGCTAAAAGAGCTTACACGGGTAGAGCGCGTTTTTTTTAAAGATGTTTCTGGATGTGGCCGTTACCTGGGAGCACGGGATGGTCACGAACGCTGTAGGCACGCTGAGGCAGCGTTCGTGGATAAGTCATGTACCCGTTGTGGGAAGAGACTGTCGAGACTCTCGTTCCTGCAAAGGGACGGAGTCCCCTCGCCTCCGCCGCGATCTAACCCTCCTCAGAGGGTTACCTCAGGCAGTGGTGCAGGTGACCTGAGGATTACAGTGAGCGCGCTTCCTTCGGGGAACCCTAGGAACCCTCATTCCTCCCACGCTCCGCAGCCAGTAGAGCCGCCGACGGAACGTGCTGGACCATCCACGAGGTGTGTACCAGTCGTTTCCTTCGGCGCTCCCAATGATGAACAGATGTTGATCGCTGCGTCGGTGGGTCAGATTTCTCTGCAGATGACGATTCGGCGCCGCTGCCCCCTTCGGGTGTGGTAGTGGTGCCCGAGTCGGACCCGGAGAAGATGGCCATGCTTACCCGGGCCGCCAACAGGATCGGGCTCGTGTGGAACCCTCCACCATGTCCTGTGCCCTCGAGGCTGGATGATTGGTATCTCTGTGTGGGGCGCCCTGGTATCTCTGTGTGGCACTTTGGTAGGGATTCCTATTCGTTAGTCATGACGTACGTCCAGAGTGACCGACTGATAGGGAACGTTTCGGTTACATATGGTAACCCTTGTTCCCTGAAGGAGGGAACAGAGACGTACGTCCCGTCGCCACATCTGCTGCGACCCGCTGGGGCAGCCAGCTCATCGGCTCGGCTCCTCAGCAAAAAACTGAAGTGCAATCGCACCTGCTGCTCATTATATACCCGCGCTGCGTGGCTGAACAGCTGATGCAAATGATTGCACGCCAATGTGCATTAGCTCGTTTAGTTTCACTCGAAGTAGATTGGCCTCTCTAGCGAGATTCCTATTTGTCGGTCACGAAGTACGCCTCCGTTCCCTCCTTCAGGGAACGTGGGTTACCATGCGTAACCGAGACGTTACTGATTCCTCCCTGTTTGTTCCTGTCCAGTCCATTGTTTGTTCTCGTCTTAAGTTTAGAGTGATTTGTGTTATTGTCAGTGATATACTCCTGTGATTATTCTCTGTGTTACTTTTGGATTTCCTGCGTCATGCATTTGATGAACACAACCATCGTGACAATGAGGCTGTGAAAGTAGACTAGTGAGTAGAATAGTTTTTTTTTTTGGTGTGATGTTAAATGTCCCTGACAACCTTTGTCGTCCCATTTAGCCACTTGTTAGCAACTGTCTTTTTCAAGACAAGTAAAAGCATTAAAAAAATCACAAGCTCAAGATATTTTCACATTTTATTCTACTATATAAAATACATCAGTAATTCCCTCTTGTGTTCACCACAGACCTTATTTCAGGCATTTAACTAAAATCACACTGGGGGAAAAAACAGCATTTACTTCAGGACAATGGAACCATCCAAGTGATAAAATGCTAACTCGTTTCAAGGATTTTGGCCTCAAAAATGAATACTCTCTGCACCAATCTATTAGCAGCTCACTGAAGGTAAAAACTATCAGTAAGTAATGACTTAAATTTCATTTCACATAAAGCTAACGTGGTTTTAGAAGTAAACGTCTTAAGATTTAAACAGATTCAAAAACAATCTGACGAGGAATAGAAGATTACTCCAAAGTCATGGAGTTAGTATTGAGAAACGATGATCATCCTTACATTTTATGGGATGTAGGATGGTTGTAACAGGGTATTTGAAGACATCAGAGACTTTTAAGTGTGAAAGAAGAGATTTGGGGCCATGTGTATAAAGACAAAATTTTAGTCTTAAGTGTGTCAACATTCTAAGAATGGCATAATTTTACTCTTTATCCTAAATTTAAGAATAAGTGTGATTCATAAAGATTTCTCAGTGTTAAGACTAAGTCTCAGCTTCTACATTTTTTAAGAGTGCTGGAGAGGTATCCTAACCTAGTTAGGAGTAACACGATGGCAGCAGAGAGGAGACCACACACTTTCCATCATATAATGTATTGTATAAGTTATATGATGACAGGGAGTTAATAAAACGATAAAATATTGACCGTAAAGGTATTCTTTCTGTAACTGACCTTGTAAGAAATGTAATAACTTCTCACGCTCTACAAATCAATGCTCTGACTGCAGTAATAAAAGTAAAAATGACATTTTTTGGCAACTGGAAAAATGCAGCAATGCTTTAGTGGTTACTTAGGTCTGTCAGTCCACAGTAAGCAGGATCTTTAAAAAAAAATTGTTTTGATGACCTTACAAGAATGCTTTAAACCATCAAAATATGAGGAAAATATTTTTAAATGTTTTAATTGTTAATTATTTTAAAATATGAAGGAAGAACAAAACACTAACACAGCTACTGGTAAAAACAAAAAAAAGCTCACAGGAAAAGAAAACATTGACAACAACAGTTATTAATATTTCCCTGGTTCTATCTTGTTTTTGCACGTGTTAATAATATCTTTGCACGATTTGGCATGTTTTACTGCATTATCACAAATAAAACAATTGACTCCAAGAACAACTACGCAATATGCTTACAAAATCTTTAACACATTTTTTATAATATTTGAATAAAGGGTATGTCAATTTTCCTAGGCTGCACATCACTTTTGGACACTACTGTATGGCAGTTCATTGACTTTCCAACTGATATTCAAACCATGCTGCAAAGCAAGACACTTTTATTATTATTATCTTATTATTATTATCCTTAATAAATGTGTCAATATTTTTCCATAGTTGTTCAGAATAGAAACATGACCAAAATAAATGGTGAAGAGTTTCTGTGTGAATTTGGCAAAATTAGCATATTGTGTCCATATTAGTTCTATATTTAATCATAAAATATTTAACAGGGTAAAGTTTAATTTATTAGTGAGACATTTTTTGTTGTTGTAAGGGCCAAATATTTTAGTAAAAGATTGCTGGAGTACATAAATACTATCTTCAAGAAAAAGGTATCTAACTTTCTTATTTCTATCTTTTTTTTTCCTGAAAAACATATTTTACCTATTGTTTCTATTGGTTCAGGAAATGTAGTTGTAGTAGAAGGGTGAATGCAATTTTTGAAACAGATTCCTGTTGGTATCGCTCCCATATATGGCAAATTCTTTGGCATATTGCATTCTAAAAGAACATTTTTGATATGTTGTAATTGCACACTAATAAAAATCTTACACATCTGATATATGAAAAAGCTTGTTGTGGGAAGATATTCCAGATGTAATCTTGATTTTTCGAATACAGATGAAGCCAATTTATTTTGAAAGTGAAATTTGAAGAATAACAGATTTCTTCATATAATGGCTTTTGTTTTTCCAGAAAAAATCTGTTAGAGATCTATCAATCAATTTACATGTGGGCTTATCTACATAAAGAGATTGGGCGCATAAGAGAGAAGTGAAAGTCCCCCTGAAATTAGTGAGTAAAACTCTTCCTTTAATAGATAGATCCCTTTGAAGCCAGCAATTTACATTTTTTCTTTGTTTTAGCAATAACAGGATTAAAATTTCTATTTTTATCTTTAGTTATTTCTTTACTAAGATATTTTACAGTGCTTTTAACAGCTATGCCACAGATAGAAGAAACACTACAACTTGTAATGGGAAATAATTCACATTTATTAATATTAAGACTTAGACCTGAAGCTTTAGAAAATGATTGAAGGATATTTGAGGCTACCGAGATTTGAGAGGAGTCTTCTAAAAACAAGGCGGTGTCATCAGCTAATTGACTAATTGACATTTCCAACAATGATGCCTTTTAAGTTACTCCTTTTAATATGGAAATTAAGAAACTGTACTCTAATTAAAAAAAAATAAGGAGACACTGTGCATCCCTGTTGAAAACCACTATTTGGAGAAAACCTGGGAGAAGTACCGTTTTTAGATTAATTGAGCGATTTCCATTTATATAACATTTTAATCATCTTACAGAAAACAATCACCAAAGCCAATTTTTGCTTGAAATAAAAAAAAAACGCGTTCTAAAGTATCAAAGGCTTTGTAGTAATCCAAGAAAAAGATGAAGCTGTCATTATTAATTATATCAGAATAATCTAAAATGTCTAATATTAATCTTATATTATTAGATATATGTCTACTTTGCATCAAGCCAGATTGTGTTATCAATAATAGCATGTAATACTCCTTTTAATCTTGTGGCCAATACTAAAGCAATTATTTTATAATCGTTGTTTTTATAACGTTATTGGACGCCAATTATCTATTAAGGTAATGTATTTATGTGGCTTGGGAATTAAAGTGATCAGTCCTTGGCATAATGTATAGGTGGGAGAGACGATTTATTTATGCTTTCCTTAAAGACGTTTAATAAAAAAAGGGGCTATGTTTTGACTGAACACATGATATAATTCTGACGTTAGACCGTAGGTACCAGGGGATTTATTCATTTTTAAAGATTTAATTGCTTCATGAATTTCTTTTGAAGTAATGGGAGAATCACAAAAGGCTTGAACAGTGTTACATAATTGATTAATGGAGAATAACGACTCATAAAAAAAAAAAAAACATGAGCATGCTTTTTATTAAATGTAGATGTGTATAAATCATGATGAGCAAGCTCGGAAAAATCCTCTCCGAAAACAAAAAAAGAATTTGGGTATTTAGCAATTTCAACACGTTCTTCCACTTGATCAGTGCGTTATTCGTTATCTTTTTGTTGATTGAAACCATAAATATTTACAATAATACCTGTTACAATATAACATCCACCTGGATCACAATAAGAGCATACAATCTTCTCATTAAAATAGTTTTTAAGAATACAAACACCAGCTGAGTTACTTGTTCCATGAGCCATCCATGAATCTGATCCCCACTGAGATCTCCAGAAAACATAATCCTCTTTGGTTGAGTGGCATTTTTGCCAAAAATAAAAGTCAGATTTAAATTGCTTAAGAAACAGAAAAAATAATTTTTGGAAATCATTTTTGTTAAAAGAACTCCTCTCTGCTTCATCTCCGATCATCTGCTTCCTGTCATCCGTCTTCTGTCTTGAGTCATCTACCCGCTGTATCCACAGTCATCATCTACAAACAAGAGATCAAGATTACCTCCAGCTAAGTTTATTATCCAGTTCAGATTCTTCAATATATACTCACCAGTCATCTCTGCTGTTCCACTCCGTGCCTCTGTTCAAATAAAACTCTGTTTTTGAACTACTCACCTGTCTGCTTCTCTCTATGCCTTGACAGAAGACCAGACCACATGCAGAGCCCCACGGAGACTGCAACGAATTGCCCAGTCGATCCGTTTGCAGATCTGGTTCATGCAGTCCGTTCATCCCTTCAACCATCTAATGAATGAATGAGGCATTTATATCTACATCGGATAACCCACCTACCATTCCCGCCGATGTCTTTAACGCCACACACCAATCACTCCTACAATCTTCACCCACTACTTCATCCGCTGCCTCTGCCAGTCCCATGGCCCGACCTGCAACATTCACCGGTGAGGCGGAGGAATGCAGTGGATTCCTGTTACAGTGTTCCCTATATTTTGAGATGCAATCTCACCAGTTCACCAACAATCGTGCCAGAGTAGCCTTTGTCCTCATTGTTATCCGGACGCGCACTACAGTGGGCTCAGTCACTGTGGCAATCTAACGCCACAAAAACCACCTCACTATCAGCTTTCTTCAACCACTTCAAATAAGTTTTTGGTCAAACTGTATCAGATCTGTCAGTTCATGATCAGTTGTTCAACCTTCGTCAAGCCAGGAATTCTGTCTATGATTATGCTCTCCAGTTTCGCACCCTTGAGGCCACTAGCGGCTGGAACGAAACTGCACTTCTCACTGCTTTCCGTCATGGACTCAACACAGATATCCGTCAACTAATGGTCGTGTATGACGACGCCATGGGAATAGAAGACCAAAAGACCATCCAAGTCTCTCAACGTCTCAATGCCTGCTCTCTTCTGAATCCTCCGCCATCGGCAACATCAATCGTCCTTCCAGCACCTAAACCCATGCAAGTGGACTCCGATCACCTAACTCATGCGGGGCGTCAACGAAGAATCCTCAACCAACTGTGCTTGTACTGCGGGAGAGAAGGTCACATTATCACAGCCTGTCCAGTTCGACCACCACGCCCGGTGGTGAGTACTATTCAACTTCCACCTCAAATTAATTCTGTATCTCGTACTACTGTGCATGTCCTAACCCCCCACATTTGTGTCTCAGCGCAAGCCCTCATCGACTCAGGTTCTGTGGGGAACTTCATCTCCATCCAACTTCTCCAAAAACTGAACGTCCACAGGAAACGCTGCTCTCGAGATTTAAGAGTCCACACCACCCAAGGAAAGCCGCTGGGTCGTGTTTGAATCCGGCACTTCTCTCGCACTCTGACGCTCCACATCGGATGCCTGCATGCCGAAGAAATCACGTTTATGGTGCTGGAAGGATCCACTGCTGATCTCATCCTGGGACGCCTGTGGATGTCATAACACCAACCTCGCATCAACTGGGACACCAGTGAAATCCTGCAATGGAGTGATGCCTGTTTCCAATCCTGTCTCTCTGTCGAAAGTCCGGAGGTGTTCCAGGATGTCATCAGTAAGCGGTTGGCAACCCAACTTCAACCACATTGGCCATGGGACTGTGCAATCGACCCGCTACCAGGGGCTACTCTGCCCAAAGGCAGAGTATATCCACTGTCCATCCCGGAGCAGAAGGCCATGGATGAGTATATCCAGGAGGCACTCCAACAACAATTAATTCGTCCATCGACGTCCCCTGCCGCTTCAAGCTTTTTCTTTGTCTCCAAAAAGGATGGAGGCTTGAGGGAGTCCATAGACTACAGTCCCCCCAATTCCCACAGTCAAGTACAGCTATCCACTTCCTCTGGTCCCAGCCGCCCTGGAACAGCTAAGGGAAGCTAGTATTTTCTCCAAGCTGGACCTGCGGAGCGCATACAACCTTATTCGTATACGCCGAGGAGATGAGTGGAAGACTGCCTTCATTACCCCTTCAGGTCATTACGAATACCGGGTCATGCCGTACGGCCTGTCCAACACACCTGCAGTATGCCAAGGCTATATGAACGAGGTGTTCTGGGAATTCCTTCACCGATTCATCGTGGTCTATATAGACGACATCCTTATCTACTCCCGGAACCTGGCTGAACATCGCCTCCACGTGACCCAGGTCCTGGAAAAACTCCACCACCATCATCATCTTTACCTCAAGCTTGAGAAATGCGAGTTCCACACAACCTCAGTCCACTTCCTACGGTACGTCATTGACAGTCAAGGCATCCAAATGGACCAGAGAAAGGTGGATACCATCCAGAACTGGCCTCAACCCACTACCAACAAGGAACTCCAATGCTTTCTCGGATTTGCCAACTTCTACCGACGATTCATCAACAACTATAGCCTTCTCAGTTCTCCTCTGACCTCAGCTCTTAAAGGCCGGCCCAAGTCTCTGTCCTTAACCCCAGCAGCATCTGAAGCCTTCCAACCGCTCCAATCCTGCTCCACCCTAATCCTGATCTTCAATTCATCGTCGAGGTTGATGCCGCATCTACAGGGGTCAGAGCGGTCCTCTCACAGCGGCAGGGTGATCCTCCTAGACTCCATCCATGTGCCTTCTATTCTAAGAAGCTTTCCCCGATGGTGGAGAACTACGACATTGGAAATCGAGAGTTGCTCGCCATCAAGCTAGCACCAGAAGAGTGGAGGTATTGGCTGGAGGGAGCACATCGCAAGTTTGAGGTTATCACTGACCACCGTAATCTCGAATACCTACGAGAAGCTAAAAGAATGAATCCAAGTCAAGCCCGGTGGGCTTTATTCTTCACCAGGTTCAACTTTACCGTCTCATATCGACCTGGAGATAAGAACTGTAGAGCAAATGCCTTGTCACGTCTTCATCAATCTATCCCTGATGATCCTTCTCCTGAGCCCATTCTCCCTCCAGGCATGATCATCAGTCCCATCAAATGGGCCATCGATGAACAGATTTCCCACACCAATCACTCCAACCCTGCTCTGCCGGGAGGTCCAGAAGGGTTCCTCTACGTTCCACCTACCTTTCGTCTGACCCTTCTACGGGCTCTGGACACCCAGGTAGCCGACGTACCCTCTCGCTCCTACGTCAACGCTACGCCCCGAAGACTCCCGGAAGGAAAATTGGTTCCTGTGGCAGTTGTTTTCATGAGTTCAGATAGAGTAAACAAGGAAAATAAGCGTATTTGGCGAGCTATCCGAGAGGAGGCTTCAAGCTCGAAATTGATCCCAAACCAAGAGTACTCTCCCGTATACCTGGCTGGGAATAGGAACCAGCCGAGAGTGAGGAGTCAAGGTGGCGGAGGGATCAGAAAACTGTCGAGGTAACTAGGTGAGCCGGCTGTTTATATATATACATATAAAGTATATATACTTAAGTCCTCCTCTCAAGCTGATTAAGGCCAATTGACACCGCACAGACAAACGCCAACAAACACCAACAAACAAGTCTGAAGTCTATTTTATGTATTACTTTAAACTGAAAGAGGCATAATCTAGTATTGACAGTTTGTTTAACAATATCATCCAAACCACTCTGCCAGATCTCCTCAGGAATTCCAATTCCCATCTCTCGCTCCCATTCCTCTCCGATCAAGTTAATAGAGGAGGAAGTAGCTGCTTGTAACCAATAAATTAAAGATAATTGATTTTTGTTTCCCCTAAACTGTGCGAGACAATCATCAATGACTAAGGGCGGGATCTCATCTAGTTGCATAAAGGAAGCTAAACCCCCAATCAAGGTAAAGATCCTTCACCTTACATATGCCCAACTCCTTCCACTGATTGAAGGCCCTGTCCAGTCTTGAAAGAGGGAATGATGGGTTGTTTGCGATTGGAAATCAAGAGGGAGAGTGGCTTTATCTTAAGGTATTTCCTTACTGGATCTGTCTCCAAACATGTATCAGACTCTTTATGACAGTACTGCTAACTGCCGTTTGATCTAGTACCACCGGAGAAAGTATCACTGCTTCAAGATCATAAGGATGGCAATGGTCCTGTTCTATCTGAAGCCTATCTGAAGCCAATCTGGGGCATTAGCTGACTCTTTTAGCCATAATGAGTGGCATTAAAATGAGTGGCCCAGTAGTAGAGACGAAAATCCGCAAGGGCAAAACCCCCCTCATGTTTGGGTTTACAAAGATCATGTCTAGGTGTTTAAAGAAGGATTTGGGCAGTAATGTTGAAATATTCCAAAATAAATATAATATTTGGGGTAGAAATATCATTTGTACCACATTTATTCTTCTAATCAAAGAGATCGGGACGTAGCCTGGGAAAACCCAGACAACTTCCGGCAAATTTAGATTTGCTCTGAAAGTTAGTCTGGCAAAGAGCACATTCAAGCCCATTTCCAATCCGTCGAAATCGAGGCACCAATCAGAAACGTTGGGGCGGGCTTTACACGATGACGACAGCGCTGGGATTTTGAAGCAGATTTTGTAGCCTACATTACAAAGATGGATGCCGCCGTCGAACATCACTCGTTCGAATCAGCTATCGCGTCTGTTTTAAGCGATTTGAAAGTTTCCTTTTTGTTAAAAACCGAGCAAAGAACAACACTCGGAGATGTTTCTCCGCCGCTCTGCATACGTCATCTCCTTCATCGCTCTGATTGGTTTTAGGTCTATCCGCGACGTCCGTTGGTGACGCCCCTCTGGAAATGATTTGTCTATGACGCTTTGCCAGACCATAACTCAGTTACAACTGAGAATGGTCTGGTTTTAACCAGGCTAATCGGGACGGTTCTCCAATAGATTATACTGGTTTGTAACTTAATCAATAGAGGGTTAAAATGTCTTTTGAAAAGCAAAGAAAAATGTATTTGTTAGAGGCATATTAGGAATAACAGAAAAGACCTTCCTAAAAAATCTGGGCCGTCATAATTTAGACCCTACACATTTATCAACATAATGGGGAGACAATTTATCTCACCAGATAGAATAAAATAATGGCCTTCCCCATCAGTTCTCAGGCGTTTTGTTTAAATTGTACTCCTTTCCATACTAAAATAGAAAAATTAGATTGACAGATCTGCCATATACTGTACATCTTCCTTTTAATTTATCATTCGAGTCTGCTTTGAGATGCATTCTTGCAAGAAAATTATATCTGAAAAGAGATTTTAGATGTGATAACATTTTACTTCTCTTAACAGGATAGTTTAATCCTTTCACATTCCATGAAGTAAATGAGACCTTTTATGTTACTTTGAGTTATTGTTGCTTAAGCATTAATCCCGTCATCTGACCGACTAACGAGAATGTGATACAGACTTGCACAAGAAAGGTAAATTAAATACAGTAACAGATAAATACAGTAAAGTACAGTAACAGGTAATATAATAAAAATGATCAAATAAACAAACACGTTCAAAATAGTATCAAACGTTCAACTTCCAAAACTCGCATCAAAACACAGCTCGTAATAAGGAGTTGGTAAAGGGGAAAAATGCCTGAAAAGTGCGTGTCGCTTTACCACAGCAGTTGGGTAGTCCGGATTTCTTTGGTCTTTAAAGACAATCTGTTACATCCTGGCCACCTTTTGCATTATTTCTTCTTTCTCATGAACAGAATGCAAGTGCAGAATGAAGGCCTGTGGCGGTTCATCGCCTACAGGATGAGACTGTCAGGGTTGGGTTGAGGGATGAGGAGAGGACTCAAATCCAGAGCAATGGGCTTTTTATTAATACTAATAATAATAAAGCAAAAACAAAAACTACCCCTTGGGGGAAAACAAGACAGGCTGCAAGACTTGGCAGGAAAAGGACACATGAGGGTACTTTAGATGACAAACTCACACAGCACTGCAAACACAAAAATAATAAATAGGGAGAGCAAACAAAGCAGCCAATGAGGGAGGATAGGAGGGGCAAATGAATAATCACTATATCAAAATATCAATAATCAGATACCAAGAGGGGCGGGCGGGGTTAGACAATAGACATGAGAGCAAATGGCACAAAGAATAAAACATGATAATCCATGGCTAGCAAACAAAATCACCCCATGTCTTCAAACAAAACATAACATGTGCGGAGGTTTATCTAGTGATAGGGCCTCTGCCAGGAGTTGCGCAACAAAGTCTCTAGGTTTCACTCTGGATTCAGCCCGATCTTTGATGTTCAGAATGCGAATATTTTGTCTTCTGCTGTGGCTTTTGAAGTCCAGGAAGTCACATTTATCTGTGAGATGCTCCACTGTCAGCTTCAGCTTTCCCAAAATTGAAATTGCCACATTTTCCTCCTTTTTCAATGGCGATAGTTCCCCTCTGATAGAAAGAGCCAGTTGATCGACCTTCTAGTCAATTATTTTCTCTATTTATTTGACTGAAAAAAGGACTGCACGAAGGGAAGCAATCGTGTTTAAGATAGTTGAACAGCCCATGTCTGGAGCATCTTCCTCTGGTGTTTCTTCCTATTAGAGCTCAAGGCTTTCAGAGCCTGGTCCGGAGTTTCCTGAGAATTGTTTGTTGATGTTTAGAAAATGGATCAAATTAAATCCTAAAATCGGTTGGTTTCTAGGATGAAAATCTGTGGTTCTTTTAAAGTTAACAATTACTATAACGAAATGTTCTGATGAAGTTATATAATTGTTTTTTACGGAGCTGTCATGAAGTGAGTGCCACCCTCTAATGGGTGAAACCGTAAGGCACCAGTTCAAACTACTTTTATACTGACCCAGATTACCGACTTCTCAGCCGTCTGGTCTTCATCAGCTTCACCAGATTCCATTCTCTTCCCGATATAGGGCAGATCGTTATCAGTCACGGGCGGGGCTCCCCTCTACTCTTAGTATGGCGAAGCCCCACCTGTGACTGGTGACGATCTGCCCTATTAGCATAGATACCGACCTGAGTGAGCCGCAGCAGTCCGCCATTTCTCTTTCCTATAATAATAGCTGGTGATATACAATGTCTGTGCCAAAAAAACATTACAAATGTTCTGTTATTGGATGTACCAATGAACATAAGAGTCTCCACAAGAGACTCCCAGTATCTGAGCCACTGAAGACACCGTGGTTGAATTTCATTTATTAAGGAAATGTGCAGAAGAAGTCGGTAAAGTGTTATATGTTTGTGCAAATCATTTTACACCAGACTGCTTCACAAACGAGGGTCAGTTCAACACTGGATTAGCACAAAAGGTTTACATGATGACGGCACATACTAGTAGATGAGTTTAATCAACTTAATTTCTAAAAGTTGTAACTTCTTCCTTGAGTCTCTCCATCAGTGTCCAACAGTAAGGCTGGTTCAAACAATGCAAGGCTGAACACCGCTACTGACAATTTCTGACATTTTGGCTGGTGAGATTCTCCAGTTTTGTTGTTGTTGAGTATCTGAAGCACAAGCTGTTAAAGTTCGTCCCTTTTCTGGAAAGGGGGCAGAGAGAGGTGCCTCATTTGCATTTAAAGTGACACACAAAAATTGTGTATTTTTGCTCATACCCAAATAGGGGCACATTTGACAAGCTATAATAAATTATCTAAATAAATAATATAAAAAATAAATAAATACATAAGTAAGGAAAACTCTGATTCCAAACCTCTGCTGCCTTGCGGCATACCCGGTCATAGGGATGCTGCTCCTTTGGGCCCATCAACAGCATGGAGAGGGGGGACCTGCTGCATGGGCTACAGCTTTTCATCCTTTTATATCACCTTGGCTTGTCTTTCGCCCTGGAGAGGTCACTTCAGCTTTGTCTTGCGGCATCAAAACAACACGGGAAGTAGCAGTCTACCGGTTAAAAACTACAACTCAACTGGCATAGAGCATAGAACCAGGGGTTGCTTCCAACGGTGGGAGAGATCCTCGTTTCTCATTGGACAGCTACCGCCTGCCTAAGCAGGGCAGCCCCCAGCAAAATAGGTGCTGTCCCGCCAGAGTCTACCTTCCTCAGTGGCTGCTTGGGGATTAGGAAAACACAGACAAGCAGACTGTATGATTCACACCAAGCAAGAATCAAGACATCAGACAAAAAAAGCCAGCTCTCAAACTCGGATGTTGGAATGTACGTACAATGACAACAGAAATATCAGAAAATCTCCAAGATTTTAGTGATGTGAGAAAGACGGCTGTCATCAGCACTGAGCTCCTGAGACTGCAGGTTGACATGGCAGTGTGGATACCACTCCATGCTCTCAGAGCAGGCCATCCTTGCTCCCTCGCACCCTCATGCCCTCTCGCCCCAGCGACAGGGCTTCTCCAGGACCGGCCGGTCTGCACCTTCATCTGCCTCCACTGAGGTCGCCCAACACCAGCAATCTGCGAGTGGCTCCAGCAGGCGTTGCTCTATCCGATGTGACTCCTGTGAAGAGCTGGTGAAGCTCGAAAAGGAGAAGCTGGAAGTGCTCCGAGGGATCGAGAAGAGATTACAGGAGGCCAACAACCTCGCCCGGGCCACACTAGAGGTGAAGAAGGCAAAGCTCCAGATTCTGGAGAAGCAATATGCTTTGTTTACAAAGACCAACTCTTTCCGTTCCAATTATAATGCCAGCTCAAGGTAAGCGTGATTATGATGCTCAGTACTACTAGAATGTTGTCTGTTATCTTTTTGTTCAAACTATTTGATTACATTACAGATGAGCTATCAACAACCCAGTGACTACGGGCTTCAGGAAAGCAGACTTTATATGTTTATTTTCAAATATATGAATTTTCAGTGCTTTTGTTTGAATAAACGCCAATTTGATTAAACAAAAAACTAGCTGTCATCGATGTGGGGTCTGCAGAGCATCTTTATTGTAAAGAGTTCATTGTGTAATGATGAATGTGTCGGCTATAAGTCGGCTGTGCACAACAGCAAAAAAAAAAAAAAATGACAGGGAGAAAATGCGTACGTCCACAAAAAGGGAAAAGTTGTATGGTGATGTAAAAAGAAAAATAGGATGCAAAAATGCATTAACCAAAAACGGTGTGAATGATTTGCTGCCTCGTTTGTACACCAGCACGTGTAGGGCATCTCTAAGTTGGGGTGGGTTGTGGACACCTTCCTCTTCCTCCTCTTCTGGCAAAGCTGTACCTTCACTGACTTCCATGTTGTGTAGCATTGCTGTAACTACTGCTACTGCACAACATCTTTCTGGCTTCAGACGCAACCCTCCAGCTGATTTATGCAGGCACCGGAAGCGCATCTTCCAGCGCCCAATTGAGCGTTCCACCAAGTTGCGTGTACGGTTGTGTGCGATGTTGTAATTCTGCTCGGCCTGCATGGTGGGGTTGGTGACTGGATTTAGAAGATAGGTTCTGAGAGGGTAGCCGCTGTCTCCTATAAAAAAGCTCTGCCCAAAAACCCTTCTTTCTGCGTCTTGACCCACCGCTGAATTGGCCCACACAAAGCTGTCGTGTGCGCTACCAGGCCACTTTGCAACCACGTCTGCAAACATCCCCCTGTGGTCCACCACCACCTGGACTTTGATGGCTGCGAAGCCCTTACGACAGATGAAGGCCTAGTTGACCACTGATGAGTTGGCTATAGGGATAAGTGTCCCGTCGACAAGCCCTATTACTTGTGGCGTACCCACAATGGCATGGAAGCCTTGATGCGCCTTCATCACTTCATGCCTGGCGGAAGGCATGCGGATATAATCTGTGGCGTGACGGAGCAGGATGTTTGTGACTGAATGAATGCACCGCAACACCGAGGTCTTACTCAGTCCATATCCATTCCCAACCACCTCCAGAAAACTCCCCACTGCATAAAAACGAAGAGCCTCCAGCAGCTGAATTTTGGGGCTGAGGGGGTAGTGCCGTCGAGTTTGTCTTGACACATTTGGACCAATAAGATCTTAAAGCTGATGAATGTACTGTCGTGGCAGGCGAAATTTCTTTTGAATTGTATCTTCTGACATGGTAGCCAGGGGACTAAAGTTTTCGCGAATATATTAGTGCACATACACTAAATGGCTCTGCGGACGGCGCCGTCTTTGATTTAGCCCAACTATTTGCTGTATCGCTGCCATAGTTTGACCAAACTCCCCACCACAAACATTCCATTTAAATAGACTAATAAGCCTTTACTGTCGAATGGTTTGCCAGCTGATGTACCTTTGGATAATATAATTAAAAAGCTAATAACAAACTCTTGAATTAGCGTAACTGAACACTGGGTGTATTAACTTTAGAATTATATTCGTATAGACTGAGATGTAAAGAAGCTTTTTGCAGTGGTGGCCACTAGCGGAGTGAATTGCCAACAGTGATAAGGTATAGCTAAGAGTGCTCCAGACCAACCTTCCGAACATATGACTTACAGGTATAAAGGTATACTTAACTAAGAACGTTTCAGGAAACGCGTATTGCCGATAAGGTACAGCTTAAGGTATGACTTGAGAACGACGTAGCGTTAAGAAGGTTTCAGGAAACACAGCCCAAATCAGATGGGCGACTCTTCAACCTCGCAAGACTGAAAGCAAAGAATAAGGTGCGCGAGGTCATCATTAGAGATCTGCTCTTTGCTGATGATGCTTCCATCACCTCACACACTGAACAACAACTTCAGCTCATAAAGGACAGATTTTCCCAAGCATGTAATTACTAAAGTGCTAAGCCAAGACATGGATACTCCTCCTGTCATTACCATCGACAACCACATACTTGATGTTTGGAGCTTTCTAGACTGAGAAAAGCCAGAAAATTTATTTTTGGCTTATGTGGATGAAAGACAACAACTCCCAGAATGCACTTGTTTCGCTGCCCTAGGAGGCCACACCTACCGGTAACAGAGCGCAGTAGGTAAACAACAAGTCTAGGCTACTAGTTAGTCTCCGTGATGAGTCTGCCCGGGATTTCGAGATCGCCCAAAATGTCTGGGATTCGGCTTTTGCGTTCTACAGTCGTCATTCATTATGTTTACTGTGGCGAGCAGGACGAGGCCGAGGGCGTGATTGATTACTGATGAGAGACACCTGTGAGACGCACCGGTCTCGTATCTCTCAGAAGCGGAAATTTTCTTAGCAATGTTAAAACGCACATCAACCGATCACTTGTTTAGCGTTCATGTAAACACTACATTCAGATTCACCAATCGGAATGAATTCAGTTAGATTGAAACAAAAGGTGTGCATGTAAACAATGAATGGCGACTGCAGAAACCAAAAGCTGAATCCCGGACATTTTGTACGATCTCGACTGCCGGACATGTCCGGGAAAAAGAGGATGAATGGGAACCCCTACTACTCAGCTTTCTCCTACTAAGTTACTCAGCTTTCTCCACAGAACAAGACCCTGCTAGCTTAGCTTAGCTTCCAAAAAAGATGTCTGACACTATGTGTACATACTGTGAGTGAGATCCCACCCTCTATGGGCGGGTTGAAAACATGCGGGACAGCCCGTACTACTGGCTGTAGTCTTTAGCCTCTGGCCAAAAAATCCTCCGATGACGCAAAATGGCGATTTTTGCGTCATCGGAGGATTTTTTCCAGACAAAAAATACATAAATCTCTCGTCTCAGGGGGATATGAGGGTGGAAAGCACGGTAATTGAAAATACTACAGGTTTTCTACTAATACAAATCTTAATGTTAAATCCTGAAGTATCCCTTTAAGCTGAGATCAACAAGCGCATTGGCAAGGCTGCAACAACCCAAGGCCGACTTACCATTCGGGTCTGGGGGAATACTAAGCTGTCAACTTCTACCAAAATGGCAGTTTGTAACGCCTGCACTTTACTGTATGGTAGCGAAAGATGGACAACATATACCAACCAAGAATGAAGGCTTTCACTTGCGCTGCGTCTCTTCGCATACTCAGCATAAAGTGGAGCGACAAAGTATCCAACACATGGGTCTTTGCACGCGCTGGTCTCCCCACCATGTACACATTGCTCGGATAACGCAGGCCATGTGTGCAGGATGGAAGATGGCCGTATCCCATATTTAATAGAAAAAAATTATACTATAAAAATAATATTTTATTTATTGGTTGCATGATAGTGATAGTCTAAGTTGACGTGACTGTGTCATAAGTCTTTTAAAATATCAGACCATTTGGCCGTTTTATGACTTGGCAAAGTTACATTGTTTAAGTTCAAAATGTGTGACACCCCAAAAACATAACGATATTTATTAATAATTCATAGGGTGTGTACAGTGACAATTATTTAAAGTGTAATCAAAATATTAAACTACACTGTATTTCTGCGCTGTATTTCATAACATTTGTAAATAAGCTAAATGTCATCTGATGTTAGATATTTAGGTCTAAGTTTCTAGCACAGGAGTTGTCAGTGTAGCTTAATCTCAGTGAATCTGCCTGTATGTGGAGCTGGATGTCCCCAAGTGTAAAAGTAGATTATATCTTTATCTTATCATTATATATTTAACTCTTGATACATTGCTGCACCAAAGAGAACTTAGTCATTTGCTCTTTGAATGCCTTTGATATTCAATTATTCATGTTTTGTAAAAAACGCCATGCAGGGCACATCAGGCATATGCATGATATTGATGATTTAAATAAGAAATCAAAGTGCATGCAGTAATACGATCTGATTGAAGAGGGATCGCAATTATAAATAATTGCTGGTCTGAAGACAATGTGGGTGGATGCATTCAAAGGATCATGAAATACAATCAATCACAGCATAATGTGTCATGTATTGCCAGAGCCTGGAATGGCCATTGTGAAAAACAGGAGGGGGAAAGGGAATAAGACGCACATGATAGACTAAACGAATGCTTGAGTCTGATCCCTGCATCTGGGGAATAATTATTTATTTAAGGCAATTTTGCTCTATAGGATTTGTTTTGTGAATGTGTAAATGAGCTACGGTTAAAGCTTTTCACTTTCAGGTAACAAAAAACACTTAACTCTATTTTAAAGTCTTGTTCTGCATGTAGTAATTACAATTATTTGCTAATAACTAGTTACTAACTTTGAACCCATGTTAAGTTAATGTGGTTACTTTGTAACATTTTAGGGTATACATTTGTTTTACTGTTTCTTTTAATTTTGTATTAAATGGTGAGAGTAAGGCTGCGTCCGAAATCGCGTACTATTTGAGTAGGTACTACATTTAAATAGGTACTCTTTAAATTTTCGCGCTGTTATGACAGCGTATGTCACGTGACAATTCCAACATGGCGCATGTAGTACGTCCGGACTCCATTCATACTACCCGTATTATTTTTTAACGGTCGCGTACGTTCTATAATACGGGTAGTATGAATGGAGTCCGGAGTCCAGTCATATTGGCAGGAAAAACAGAGCAGCTCATAATATCCCTTTATTGCATCGATCTGTCCGTATCATGTTTGATAAAGATGATATCATGCACTTTGTTTTCTTGATTTAGTAAAATAATAACGGGTCCAAGAATGTAATATAAATATATGACAAGGACTTGCAATCAAAATGGTTTCTTATTCTTTAAAATAATTAAGAACGTTTAGATTAAGAAGATTTAGAACATTAAACCATTAAGGGTTCATGAATGTCTGCATAATACAGTGCTCAAATTGCAATGCACTGCACAAAATAAACGTTTAAATGAATGAATCATTAAATAAATATTTTCAATATTTTTGGTCCTTGCTCGATTTACTTTGTTAAAAAAGAACAGATGCAACTAAATTATAAACCGTTTTGTCACAACTTAAAATTGTTTAAGTAGAAATTTATTTGAACATAAAAAGTTTAGTTTAATCACAATTTGAATTGGGACAACATTATTCATTTTGATTAATGTCAAGGAAGAATGAATTAAACTAGGCATCATTTGCATGCAAGGGATTGGTTTACACAAAAAGCAATGTTCAAATACGGGTGATGTGACTAGTCTTGTCTTTCATGCAGCAACTTCGTAGAAGAAGGGTTGCACTAATTTCAGCTAGCTTGCCGTTATCTGCGAGAGATTTGTTGAATTACTTTTATTTTTTGAATTAGGTTTACTCAAATCAGTTTCAAATAGATTTAATCTATACAAATATCTGAGGAAAGTTTACCCAGTTATAGTTTAAGTTAATGTTAAAAAAATGTCAATGCCTGTCAACTGAATCAAGCATTTTTAGTTAATACTCAACAAACTGGAAAATGACTAAAGAAAACATGTATTTTTGCATAGTTTTTTGTTTTGTGGCATTGTATGCAACAACAAACATGATATTCGAATTGCAAGCGAATGATTCTTATGAACAGATCCTTGTTAAAAAAAAAGTTTTTTGGTTTGTCTCAACCTAATGAATAATTTATTCGTTAAATTGTTCAGAACATTAAATATACAGGACCAATGATCAATTACTGGAGCTAGTTTGAGGGGGCTTCCAAATTATTATTATTTTTTTTTTCAAAAGTACTACAAAGACATATTTTAAGGAGGCAGAATTATTAAGCAGAATCGAGATCATACGCAAAACCCAATTCCCATCCTTGTTATTCTCATCTCTATTATTGACTTAATATGAATAGTTCATGACTCCACATCCTCACTACAGCAGCTCATTCTCCACTGGGAATAGAATCACTTAACTATACACATCCACTATACATTTTAATCTTTGCAGCTCGAAAAAACAGTATTCTCTGAAGAATTCCTGGATGTCACGGTAAGCAAAACCGCCTCCCCCAAAATTCTCTATATACCCAATTTCATGAGTTAAAAATCATCTTTATTTTATTTAAGGGAGAAGATGAGGTGACTGCTTTATTTGAACCCACACTGCCTCATCACACGATAAGTGATGAGAAATAATAAAAGCTTTAAGTGAAGTCACCGTCATATACATTCTGTGATCTCTTACTTACAGTCCCATTTGGCGCAACATATGTGCAACATATGTACAAAATCACACAACATGAAGCAACAGCTGTTTTCAGTACATAAATATCAAATCATTTTGCATACATTTATTAATAACCATCATACTTAAAATAGCGTTCTAAAAATAAATAAAACATTATTAAGATAAAACGTTGTATCTGTTAACATTAGTTAATGTACTGTGAACTAACATGAATATGAACATTATTAAAGGGTATGAAATGGTAAGAGTATATTGTTCATTGTTAGTTCATAGTCATTGCATTACTAATGTAAACAAATGAGACCTTATTGTAAAGTGTAACCAATATAATAATAGTATGTCAATGATCAAATCAACTAAATCTAAATCTAATCAACTAAATCAACGCTGATTTACATTGTTTATATAAAAGCAAGACTAACTAACTAACTAAATAACTAAATAAAGACATGACCAACAGGTGTAAGGAATGATGAAAAAAGAGGGGGAAAGAGCTAACAGGAGCAATGACCATGGCATTTGAAATGGGCTCTATGATGTCACTTCCTCACCATGGGCTGTTATGCTTCTGCATGTTTGCATTTTGATTTTTTTTCTTCATATTTTGTCATCCCTCTAGGCTGCATTAGTCACTTCATAGAGTGCCCTGCACTGGTGCCGAATCTTACATAATACTCCCTTAACTGACAAACAGACACACACATGCCAAACACACCCTGCGATCAGGCTATGGGAAACTCATGGAACTGTGCCTCGGGTTCTCATTCTCAACACACCTGCTGTCATCCTCTCTCCCTCCTTTAATGACAGATCTCCAGTCTCTTTCTCACCCCATTTCCCCTATTCCCTTATCTCTATGCTACACACGTGCGAGTATAGCTAATAATTACAGCTAGGAAACAGTTGATCAGTTGAGCTGTTTATTCAAAGGGTATTGGGGCAAACCACAATAAAAAGGAAAAATTATTTGACAATATCTTGTTTAAAACATATGGCAAGTTCTTAGAAGTGCACTATATTTATTAATTTATTCAAAACTGTTATCATTTTCAAAAACAGTTAATGAATGTAAACATATATCATATTGTGAAACCATCAAGTAAAATGTAGCTAATTCGCATCGTAACCGTTACTTTCAAATACATTTTTAATTATTTTTTTCTCAGGCATTTTTTTTCAGAAATGTTGAATTATTCATTCATAAATATAATTATGTTTTCAAAACATTGACCTTGACTATAATCCTTCCTCTCGATGATATTAGTTCCAGTAGTTTGTTTTCTGCATTTTGGTTTAACCGCATATTATATATGTCATGCACCCTTAAAAATAGTTCTGTCATGACAACTCTCGGAGAGATTGGCATGGTAGTGGTATGGCAATGTTAATGCATTTGGTCTTGGTGGAGTAGATCTGTTATGCCTCTGCAGAGCAAGTACAGAGACTTTCTACTGCCAATACATTTACAGACATTGCTTTGAGCATGTAAGACATGCTACTGCACATTTAACACACCCATAGCAGATCTACCTTAAGGATTATTAGGAACACCATACTAATACTGTGTTTGACCCCCTTTCGCCTTCAGAACTGCCTTAATTCTACGTGGCATTGATTCAACAAGGTGCTGAAAGCATTCTTTAGAAATGTTGGCCCATATTGATAGGATAGCATCTTGCAGTTGATGGAGATTTGTGGGATGCACATCCAGGGCACGAAGCTCCCGTTCCACTACATCCCAAAGATGCTCTATTGGGTTGAGATCTGGTGACTGTGGGGGCCATTTTAGTACAGTGAACTCATTGTCATGTTCAAGAAACCAATTTGAAATGATTCGAGCTTTGTGCCATGGTGCATTATCCTGCTGGAAGTAGCCATCAGAGGATGGGTACATGGTGGCCATAAAGGGATGGACATGGTCAGAAACAATGCTCAGGTAGGCCGTGGCATTTAAACGATGCCCAATTGGCACTAAGAGGCCTAAAGTGTGCCAAGAAAACATCCCCCACACCATTACACCACCACCACCAGCCTGCACAGTGGTAACAAGGCATGATGGATCTATGTTATCATTCTGTTTATGCCAAATTCTGACTCTACTATCTGAATGTCTCAACAGAAATCGAGACTCATCAGATCAGGCAACATTTTTCCAGTCTTCAACTGTCCAATTTTGGTGAGCTCTTGCAAATTATAGCCTCTTTTTCCTACTTGTAGTGGAGATGAGTGGTGCCCGTGGGGTCTTCTGCTGTTGTAGTCCATCCGCCTCAAGGTTGTGTGTGTTGTGGCTTCACAAATGCTTTGCTGCATACCTCGGTTGTAACGAGTGGTTATTTCAGTCAAAGTTGCTCTTCTATCAGCTTGAATCAGTCGGCCCATTGTCCTCTGACCTCTAGCATCAACAAGGCATTTTCGCCCACAGGACTGCCACATACTGGATGTTTTTCCCTTTTCACACCATTCTTTGTAAACCATAGAAATGGTTGTGCGTGAAAATCCCAGTAACTGAGCAGATTGTGAAATACTCAGACCGGCCCGTCTGGCACCAACAACCATGCCACGCTCAAAATTGCTTAAATCACCTTTCTTTCCCATTCTGACATTCAGTTTGGAGTTCAGGAGATTGTCTTGACCAGGACCACACCCCTAAATGCATTGAAGCAACTGCCCTGTGATTGGTTGATTAGATAATTGCATTAATGAGAAATTGAACAGGTGTTCCTAATAATCCTTTAGGTGAGTGTATATCTCGCAAGTGAGTGTATACAGGTGGAGCTGGGGAAGGGGGAGGGTTTCTGAAACTGACAGCAAACAATGCCAGTATCTGAATGTTTGAGAAGCAAGCTCATTGGCTGCTTATGCCACAGCAACCAATCAGCTGATCTATGTAGATAATCATGTGATCGCCACCACACGAGTTAAAGACTTATCAGCCTGCACCATCTAGAGTTTCATAAAACTTTGTATTTCACCCAAAAATGAAACTGACCCCATAATTTACTCACCTTCAAGCAGCTCCGCTCCGTGTGCGAGTGACATAGGCCTATGTGTGTGCGCTTCAATGAAAACATAACATTAATATAGAACGGTGATTCAACTGACTTCAACAGTATTATTGCACACCTTCCAGCAATCAGAATCGAGTATTCAGACAGACCATGGTATAATTTTATAAATACCATTTATTAATATGTAATATAATTTTATCTCAAACAAATTAGGAAAACAAAGTGGGTTGAATCCCAAAAGCTCTAAACAAATTGTGGAATTGTTAAGACAGCATTAGTTAAGCAATAGACCATTTAAAAAGGTTAAATATATAGGCTTGCCTAAAAAAATCAGCAGCAATATGTTTTTGATCGATTTGATGTTACTGAACTCTGAAACCAGAACGAATAACTTTTTTTTGTTTTGAATGATCTGAATATGTTCTCTTTATCAGTAAAAGGCCTAGTTGGATGGAAACAGGCCGGGAACAGCGCAAAAAGTGGATGGAAACTTGGCTATAGAGATGCACTACTAGAGTTTTCACTAGTTGCACTAATTGTACTTTTGCTTCAGCATTATTTACTTGATCGGTTTTTCTTTTTCTTTTTTACAATGCACACATCCTATTTTACCCAAGATGCACTTCCTCTGTGTCTCACTGCATCAGGTTTTGACAGTCACAGCAACCCATGCCAAAACACGCCACACACCTGGCAGGCTGATGTGACTCGGACTCACACCAAAGCGGTGAGTCACCGCCGTGCCAGCGGCAGTCTCCCGGACAACCGAAAACATCTATCCCTGTGGTCTGTCAGAATCTGAACTCAGTCTCTGGTTTAAGGGTTTCCAAAAAAAGAACTGCCGCATTTTTTTATTTTTGCTACTGCTGCTTTTCACAATGTTCTGAAGCTCTGAGGCTCCATGTGTAACAGCCTGCGCTATCATTCATTTGAAAGGGCAGTTCCACCAAAGAGTCTCAAATTCTGGACTACATGCTCTACTCCACAAGAACTGCTCTCTGGCTAGACCGTTAACTGGACAGCAGATCCCCTGAGATAACAAGCTAACATCCTGGGCAGTCAATGAAGTGGATATACTGTTCAGAATTTTCCAGAGTTTCTAAATATTTAATGACTCCATTATGTAATAATGTAATATTCTAGGTCTTTAGTCCAAAGCTGTACTTTAAAAAAACATTCCATGTTCAATACAAATTATGTAATGTTGTATACTTTCAAAATCCCGAGAACACTGGTGAAAATGCTTTTCATTTTATATTTCCATTTAGACAGTGTTTTTCATTGCATGTTTTTATTTAATTACATCATATTTGATCTGCAAAAATAACCTGTGAATTGTCCAAACGTCCACTTATAAAAGTATTTGGTTTACAGACTTACTGTATATTAGAAAAGAGAAACATTTTGTCTGGTAAGAATTTAAACAACAGCAAGAATGAGATAAGGTCAATTGTTTTTAAAGTCCTGGCTTAGCGAAGGCTTTTTTTTTCTAGTTAAAAAGTGACAAACCCCTTCGATGTGTCCTGGTGTTACATTTATGATGAAGACGAGTCGACAGGCGTAGAGGATCTATTTGCAGTGTAAAACATGTATTTAATCAAACTAAAGAACTAAATACAAAACTAGAAAGAACACGAAGGCAAACGAATGCATTCTTTCGCTTCACTGCCAATCATTAGTTCATCCTGGTACTTTCGTACTGTGAATTCGGACATACTTCTTTTGTAAAAAACGTTCACATCCAAGTTTTTCGCCTATACTATATAGTAGGGAGGTGTGCATGACTCAGCACAAAACAGCTGTGTAGGGGAGCGCGGGGCACAACCTAACGCGGGGTTAAATGTAACACGGACCTTTTACATAGTTAGTCGGGATCAAGCCGGTTGTATTTCCGCTCTTTTTCTCTCGCTGACAGAAGACGGTCTCCCGCGAATTTGTGGAACGTTTTGATAAGATTTCATGAAGATACTGGACAAAGAGTGTTTTGACACCATGCAAGTAAATTTTTTCATCATAGGTTTTTTTCGGGTTATGAGTTGGGTGTGTACGTCACCAAATCTAACTTTATATTGCCTTAATTACTGTCTTGTTGGCTAAAACATAGCACCGTTTTGAAACATGTCAGCAACTCCCAGCAACTGTTAGCTAGGCTTAAAATATGTTTTACACAGCGGGGTTAGTTGTAGCACAGTGTTACAAACAAGCCGCCAAGTGTACAATGATAATCAAATGAAAACAGGGAGCCACACAACTTCTAGGTTTGAGTATTTATTTATATATTTAACTTTGTTGGACTTTCACAAACAATGTTGGAATTTAATTTTTTTTATTTAGTTTACTATGCATTGATCACTTGTTTCTTTAAAAAAAAATATAGCCTGGTTTTAATGCAATAAACCCTTTAAATTTTTCTTTTAAGCGTTTTTATTATCACTGTAATTATTATCAATAATAATAATTTTACATGCAGCTGCCACACATACATGTAATTCAATTGCAATTACAATATTTGATGATTTTATTTATTTATTTATTTATGTATTGCTTGCAAAACTGTGCAGCCCTTTTCTATGTCTCTATCCATGATATTGATCCAAAATAGAAGGATGATTGGATGAGGGATGGATGTATGGATATCTATCTATACAGATGCACAAACAATATCAAACTATACAGATAAAATAGTACTGAATTATGTGTGTTACACACAAGTGTTACAACTAACCCTCTGTCTGTTACAATTAACCCCGCATATGGGGTAGGTTGTAACATTTGCACTTCTGTCACTTTCAGTGCAACTGTACGAAAATGGAAGCTCCTAGAAAAAAACTTTAAGTGTTCATTTGTAGCAGAGATGTGTATGTTGCTTGTGTAAAAAAAAGATGAATCTAACTTAATTATTTTTTTAATAATTGAGCCAAAACCAAAATGTGTTAGGTTGTGCCCCGCTCTCCCTACTAATCAATCAGACAATGAATGACTATGACAACTAAAGGAAAAAAGGAAGAAAACAGGAAATACTGGTAACAAACTAAAAGTCCTTGAAACAAAAACAAAAAAAACACTGACAAAACATGACACTTGGGAATACAGGGATGGGATGGAATACAACTGCACTTTTAGATGTTTTTTTAGAGTCTTTTAGACATTTTTAGTTTGGCTTGCTCCTTCAAACTTGACACCATGCATTGTTGAATGACAGATTCATCAACTTAAAAACAAATAAATTATAAATAAAAAAAAGGAAAATAATCAAATGATATGTAAGCACCTCTCATTTGTTACAATCTTCTAATTATATATGTATCTTTCAAACGTTTTGGGTTGGTAAGATTTTTAAAAGCAGAGAGCTCATGCTCACCAAGGCTGTATTGATTAATAATACAGTACAAACAGTAATAATGTGAAATAGTATTACGATATAAAATAACTGTTTTCTATTTGAATATATTTTAAAATACAAGTTATTTCTTTGGTGCAAAGCTGAATTTTCAGCAGCCATTACTCCAGTCAAGAAATGCTGGTGCTCAAGAAATATCTTTCTTATTATTTCTCTTTCTTCTTATTATATTTCTTATAATTATTCTTATTTTCAATAAAAGTTCAATAAATTTGATCAATAAAAAAACAGCATTTAATTGGAATAGAAATCTTTTGGAACATTATAAATGTATGAGTAAAAATATTCATTTACTCTCATAGTGATTTTTCCAACCCTATTTTCCGCAATGAACGTAATGTAAACCTTTCAGGTAAAGAGCGCTAGACACAATGACCTTCTTCTTCTTCACCTTAATTACAGCTGTCACAATACAGTGTAGTAAAGGTCAGAGCAAAGTAAATGACTTCCTCTGAATACAAATGAGAGAAGTGCTTAGTTAGCATAAAGCTGGGCAGGGAGAGCTGTGGGCATTATCTAATCAACACAACGATCCTATTTAATGTGGGGATGATGACTGGGGACCAGATTCAGATCTGTGGGAAAGGCCTGTACACATGCTGGATCTTTTGCTACCTGTCACCGTCTTGCTCTGGAGCCCCTCAGTCAGCTTACATGATGTGACAAACCCTCATATGGGGCGTCCTCTGCGCTGCTGCAAACCGTATTGTGTGTGTGTTGTGTCACGGCCATCTCACTCACAGTGTCTAATGAACCATGGCCATGAACAAGTGCAAAGGGCTCCCAGTTAAAGCAAAACACAAAAACCCATGTAAGACCACATCATTATATTTAACAATAAATGCAATTCAATATTACACCCAAAATAACAATTTGCAATGCACCCATATACATGTTATTAATTCATCTCAGAACGAATATGTTATTTACATCTAGAGGTGGAGAACTTACACAAGCAGAAATCATAGTTTCTGTACATAGTGAAGCATGTAGGCTATTCTCTTATTGTATAACGCAATAATATAAAGAAATTCACTTTTGTTTGGTAATTTGTTAGCAAAGCCCTCCATAAACTGGAATTCTTTTATTATATAGTATGGAAATCAATATTTTTTACATTTTCAGAAGAAAATATTGCATTGCAACAGGGCTAGGGTTGTCTTACTGGTTGTTAGTACATTGATATGCGATTAAGTCAATGACATATAAGAGAGTTCATGATAAAAAAAGGAAAAATCATTGATGGTCATACTTTCCTTGTTACACTTTAATTATACATTTAACCTGTTAACTGTCACCCCCCTTTTTTTTAATAGACATGAAAATGCACATTTCGAACATAAATGGTTGTAATTCAAGAATGCTTTGGAATATAGACGTAAGATTGGTCTTGTTTTAAAGAAGACATTTGGCAGATTTATGTAGACGTGAAATAAATTAAGAAAGTGAAACAGAAAAAAAGTTATAGAAGTTTGAGTTTATGGAAATGTACAATGTAAAAAAATTAATTATTCATATTTTATATAAAATATATATTTTCAAAACCTGGGCTACTCTAAAACTGCAGAAAAATCAAAGCCAAAAATCCCAAAAAGTTGTGTTTCAAATTTTAGGTTGATATCTCAAAAAATGAGCTTTCAGTAAGATTTTGTTTGGGCGCAGTACCAAACTTTTTCACTAGGTCACAACCAGACTCCATTACTGCCCATATAAGGGCGCCTCCGTTTCTATATGTGTTTTGAGTGATATGAACCATTATTTCCACAATTTTCATACAATTTATGAAGTAGAGATCCTATTCAGAAGTAGTATGGGAAGTTTGGCAGATTTTGATATGAATTCAACCTCTAATAAACACATACAAAGAACACACATGTGCGTTATAGCTCGCTGCCACATCACAAATGGTGAATTTATTATTTTTTTCTTTATTTTTAAAACATTTTCAGACCTTTTTTTCTAAAATAATTTAATGGATGCTATCTTTTGAACTCTTGGCATGAAAACAAACTAGGTTTCTACAATTTTTTTCATGATTTTTCATGTTCATTGCTATTTCAAAATACAGGTCTGAACACGCCTTAGGAGTATGAAAATATTCTTGTTGCAAATTGATAAATTACGGCTCCTCTGTAATTTATTTTGAAAATCAATCACCAAATATGGAAACTAGAGATTGTAAGCTTTCAAATGATATATAGTTTGTCAATATTACTTAAGGTTTTTACTAAGATATTATTGTTTTAAAAATATAATGGCAAACGTCCCACCTGTGGGACGGTGACAGTTAAGGGATAGTTCGGCCAAAAATGATATTTAAACCATGCATTACTCACCCTCAAGCCGTTTGAGATGCATCTGTCAATCGGCAACGATCGACGCGCGTTCACGGGTGATGGAAGTCGGTGTACGAGGTAAGACGTAGCCTAGGAACTGTTGTGACGTAGAACGAACGCGCCAGCGCAGCCAGAGAGCAGAGCAAAACAAAACACGAAAGCGCGTGAACGCACGCGCGTCGATCGTTGCCGGAAGTCAGATATTTTCATTTATAAAGTTTTAAATATGTATATTTTTAGGACAAAACCGCACGGATTACCATCAGAAGGCCTTCGTTTATCCCCCTGGAGCCGGATGGATTACTTTTGTGAAGGATGTATTCACATTTTGGGACTTGAAGGAGGTGGACCCCATTGCTTCACATTATATCCACTGAAGGGTCTAAGACATTTTCTAAAATAACTGAAAATGTGTTCGTCTGAAACAAGATTGACAGATGCATCTCAAACGGCTTGAGGGTGAGTAATGCATGGTTTAAATATCATTTTTGGCCGAACTATCCCTTTAAGTACTGAGTACTATTAAAGGTGCAGTGTGTGATTTTTAGCGACATCTAGCGGTTCGGTTGCGAGTTTGCACTAAGGGCTCAGCCCACTGCTCACCCCTCCCTTTCGAAGAAGCTACGGTGGCTAAAACGGGACAGACATATCGTCTGAGACAGCAGAGAATAGCCAGAGTAAGCCAAGAGTGTGTAACATTGTCACTGTTTCTGTACCACAGTCCATTATAAACCACATCATGGATAACGTTTACAAAGCCATAGTCAGGTGAGGATCAAGGGTCTATAATATAATAATAGTAATCAGCTGATTGTCTAAACCCATAATACAGCGAGGGAGAAGAACCACATTATGCAACTATATATTTTTTCTACAGGGTAGTAAAAGTTTAGCTGGCTAATATGAGCTGTTACTGTGGCTGAGCTGGTTAAAGCGTAAAGCCTTGTTTATACTCGACGCGTCCGCATGAAGCCCAAAGGTGCGCGCGGCAAAAAATGACCTGATTATAACAGCGCGCGCCTCCGCATCCCCTTGACACAATTTACTACACACAATAGGCTTTTTTTCTCTGATTTTGAAAACTCTTCGCGATTGACTTAAAATGCTTCCAAGATCGACGGGTTGGTGATTCCTGTAACGTTACTGTTTTATGGTCAATGACAAGAGTACTAATCAGCTGTCTCACGAACGTAACCAGCACATGTATCCCCACATAGCAAAGCCATAACACAGCGAGGGAGAAGAACTAAGTTACATGAAACAATCCAACTACATATTTTACACCACTGACAAGGGAAAAGTCACTACTCACGGTGTTTATGGCTAGCTTCTAGGTTTCTGCGGCTTCTCTTTCAAGGTAGTGACGAAACGCGCTCTGTAGCTCTTTTTGTGCGCGTTCGGCTACGGTAGAAACATGACGTCACAATATGTCGACCTTCATAGAAGGGGGTGCCCGCGGTTATGTAGATATAAATGTATCATTCTAAGGTAATAAAAACATTACGGTTTATTAAGTAAGTTCTTCATACACCACTGAAAACATAGTTATGGATGTCATTTTGCATTTCTGTTAATAGATACTCAAAATTTTTACTGATTGCACCTTTAATAAACAACATGTTCTTGTAACATAGTGTAATTTACGTTTTTGGGGAGTCACACCACATGACATTTTAAGTCCTGAAATAATCTTTGTCTTGTCATAAAAACACCAGATTCTATCTAATTTTACAAGACTTGAACTTCTGTTATTTTTTTCATGTTTATACAGATTGGTTAGACCACAAGAGTTTGATTTAATGTTTTTAGTAAAGCCCATTTTGTTACCTTGTCTTTCTCATAGAGCAAAACAATTAATCAGAAAAACAAATGTGAATAAGATTACAGCTGGCGCGATTACCTAATCATGAAAAGTGCATATTACAGTTTTATTTATATTTTTCCCTTTGCATTAAAGGTACTTACAACGAGCTTTTTCAGCGTTGAGCATTGTAGCCAATCACAGACATATCTGTTGAACGCATTAGCCAATCAGAGGCGTTTAAATGAGCCGCTGTGCTGAAGATGTGTTTCGCGCGAGCTCACCGAGTTCTGCAATAAACTTAAGATGCAAATAAGAGATTTACTGCAATGTATATGATATTCTTTATGCTGCTCTGATGCACTCCGCTCTGTTTCTTGTTAGGATGACTAAAAGTTCAGCAGTCTAGCTCATCAATGTCAAAATGATTAACCCTTTATTTTTATTTATTTATTTATTTATTTATTTATTTATTTATTTATTTTTAGAAAAAAAAAAAAGACAAAAGGGACAATACATATTAATGAACATTTTTTACAAATGTAAATATGCCAGATTATAGCCATAGGCTAATTTCCATCTGCAGACCCCCAATCAGGTAGATGTTACACATAAATACACAAATACATACAGACACACTATGCACAGGCTATATACAGAGAAGCAAGTACAATAACAGTGATAACAACATACAAGCCCATATTACACTGACCCCTTTTACACAACCCATGCTATACTAACTCCTATTACACAACCCATATCACACTGATAATTCTGTCCCTTTTATTTTTTGTAAAACACTAACTCTATTTTACATCTGATATATATACTAATGATTACTAAACATGCTCACATATTTGTGTGTCCCTCAACCATAGTTTTAAACGACTCCTAAAAAGCATCACTGATAGACTTTTGAAGCAGCACTGATAGACTTTTGTTTAATAAAATCACTCAATGGTGGAGGTGCCAGACCATGTATAACTTTATAGATTAGACAGGCTGATTTAAATCATTTAAAATTCGCATAATTTAAAAACTTATATTTATCTAGAATATTATAATGATGATATGACGAAGGTTTCTTATCTAATATTTTCAATGCTCTTTTGCAGCATACTTCAATTGGCCCAATAGCAGTATAACTCGTATAAGACCAACTTGTGATACAGTACTCAATATGAGCCAGTATCATAGAGTGCAAGAACGTAATCGCTGCTGTATTTGTTAATGATGTACTCATCTGTTTAAAGTTCCGTAAATTAACATTTACAGTTTTCACAACTTTTTTGACATGTTTTTTAAAAGATAATTTCGAGTCTATCAGAACTCCCAGATACCTAAATTCCTCAACATTAGTTCATTCTTGTCCACCCAAGCAAACTTTTACTGTGGCCACAGTTGTTTTAGGTTTACTAAAAAACATTGATACAGTCTTTTAAACATTAAGACACAAGCATGAATCATTCAGCCATTTTTGCAGATCATTTAAAGCAAATGAAAGCTGATGGGCTGCATCATCAGCACTTTTGGCATGTGTAAAAATTACCGTATCATCAGCATACATAATCGTGTCGACATTTTTGCATACATTGGGCAAACTATTCACATACAGTGAAAATAGCAGAGGTCCCAAGATTGATCCCTGAGGAACACCCTGTGTATATTGAAGATAGGGTGACTTACAATTATTTATTTGCACACATTGTTTTATATCCGATAAATAAGACTGTATCCATTTAACTGTTTGATTACTAAAGCCAAATGTTAACAGTCTAGACAAAAGCTTAAAGTGATTCACAGTATCAAACGCACGCTTAAAAGCAACAAAAACAGCAGAAACATAACTGTTTTTATCTAAATAAAACTTCACCTTCTCGACAAAAACACAAACAGCCGTTTCAGTCGAGTGAAGAGATCGAAATCAAAATTGCATAGGGTGCAGACCCGGATTGGAATCATTAAGATGAACAATGATAGAGTTGGCGACCCAGGCTGTCTTAGAAAATATAGGAAGTATGCTAATAGGTCGATAATTAGCAGGGTCTAATTTATCACTCGATTTATATATTGGTATGACATTTGCAACCTTCCAACTCAAGGGGACGACTGCCTGCGTAATTGACAAATTAATAAGATGGGTCACAGGCACAAGATTTAAAAAGCTTCAGAAGATTGGTATTAAATCCAAACACATCCCTTGCTTTAGATTTTTATAATTTAGAGATTATGTTATATACTTCATTTTCTGTAATTATTTGAATATTAAACTTAGAATTTAGAGTTACAGCATCCATATAAAGGTCAGTGTGGACAATATTTTGTTGAGAGTCACAAGAGCTAGAAAACAATTGAGCGATCTCATCAATGGTATTTTGAAAATAATCATTTCATTTAGTTGCTAGGTTGAGAGCCTCTGATACCAATTCATTAGCAAATTTGAGTTCAAAGTCTTTATCAGCAATATGCTTACTTTTACCAAGGAGTTTGTTGATATTTTCCCAAATCAATTTACAATTTCCTTTGGCACCATTAATTACAGACATGAAGAAATTTGCTTTTGCCATTCTCAAAGTTTATGTGACTTTATTTCTTGCGGATACAAAATGTAATCGATCAGTAGTTAATCCAGATTGTAATGATTTTTTTTAGTAATTAATCTCTCAGTGTCATAAACTGTTTACACTCACTATTGATCCAAGGCAAGGAATAAACTCGTTTCTTTAAATGACCCACTTTCTGAAATTGAGACAGAACCTTTTTAATAGAAGAATATATTAAATCACAACATAGATTAGTGTCATCACATAATACTACACTAGACCAATCAAAGTATTTAGAGCTGCAATTAAACATTGTTCTTGGCTCTGTGGAATATACAAGCCCGTTCTCATCCTTTGGAAATGAGAAATTGAACAGGTGTTCCTAATAATCCTTTAGCTGAGTGTATAGGATGATGCACCAGGGTCCACTGAAGAGATTGATATGCAACTTTGCCATCAAACCCCTTGCAAATTCAAGAAAAAGCTTTTTAAATAGCTGTCCACTTTAAGGAAGGTGGGGCTTACCATTCACAGAAGGATGTTAACCGTGAATGAATGCCTGGTAAAATGTAAGTAGATAAACATTTAATATTTGATAACTGTTTTACAATAGAAATGTTCAACTACCGACAGTATGCGGTTACGCAAATTACGGAACTTTTTTTTTATATATTAAATTGTGCTTTTATGGATTGAAAATATGCTTTCATTTCCTTGATTCATGTAGAGAGAATGTATGCATACTTAAAAATAAAATATTATTTGCAAATACATTGAATTATTTCACTAATACAATAAGACTTTATTTTCCTTTATTCCCTTAAATCGCTTTTATAATTAATTAATTCCTTTAAATAAAAATACCCCATTTTAGTTTGGGCTAAAGCCCCTAATATCCACTGACCTTAGAGCCGCCCCTGGTTGCAACTATGCACACATCCGCTGACAACTTCCATTGGAAGAGGGCAGGTACTATTGTGCTACCATCCCAGGTCAGACAGAGTGCAATGCCTCAGATTCTACCACCATCCTACACACTGGAAAACATAGACACTTCACCTTCAGCTCACAGTGCTGAAGAGGGCTGCAGAACTCACCATTACAGGGGCAGCAACTACAGTTACATCCACTGATAACTCCTGTCTGGAAGAAGGACTACTGTTCTGCTACCGCCACCAGGCTCAGTACTCTGTACATTCTAAGCTACAACCACTTCTGACTTCATCACCATACATATAGCACATATTCTCACCTTCTGAACGAAAGGGGGTCAATAAAGAGTTAAAAATGACTAGCAGAGTAAACCAGGGATGCCACAGCTATGGCTGCCTCCGCCTACATCTCCTTACTGGAAGAGGACAGGCTACTCAAGGACAAGCATTAAGCTGGTTCAGGTCATACTTATCTGACCGCTACCATTTCGTCTACTTAAATGGAGAAAAATCGATCATAACTTCGGCAAACTATGGAGTGCCGCAGGGATCTGTGTTAGGCCCTTTATTATTCTCAATATATATGCTGCCACTTGGTAATATTCTAAGGAAACATGGAATTAGTTTCCATTGTTATGCTGATGACACTCAAATATATATTTCATCACGGCCAGATGAATACGCTAAATTATCCAAATTGACAGATTGTGTTAAAGATATAAAAGATTGGATGACGCGTAATTTTCTTTTATTAAATCCAGACAAGACAGAGGTAATACTTATCGGTTGTAAAAACCGTCCACAAAACCTTTCACAGCACGACTTTAACATAGTAGGATGCCCTGTTACTTTATCCGCTACAGTAAAAGACCTGGGTGTTACATTAGACTGCAACCTGTCTTTTGAAAAGCATATTTCATATGTTACAAAAAACGCCTTTTTCCACCTTAGAAACATTGCTAAGCTACGTAATATGCTATCAGTCTCTGATGCAGAAAAGTTAGTTCATGCATTCATGAGTCCTCGAGACTAGATTACTGTAATGCTTTATTAGCTGGTTGTCCTGCATCTTCAATAAACAAGCTACAGTTAGTCCAAAATGCAGCCGCTAGAGTTCTTACTAGATCAAGAAAATATGATCATATAACACCGATTTTATCATCACTTCATTGGTTACCTATAAAGTTCCGTATTAATTACAAGGTATTGCTTTTGACTTATAAAGCTCTAAATGGTTTAGCTCCAGTCTATTTAACGGATCTTCTATCGCCCTACAATCCATCGTGCTCTTTAAGATCACTAAATTCGAGGCTTCTGGTCATTCCTAGGATATCCAGATCCACCAAAGGAGGCAGAGCCTTTTCACATTTAGCTCCGAAGCTCTGGAATAGCCTTCCTGATATTGTTCGTTGCTCAGACTCGCTCTCACAGTTTAAAACTAGACTGAAGACGCATCTATTTAGCCAGGCATTCATATAAATTTTTTATCTTACAGTAACTGTAAATTCGGCCTCTAGTTCATAAATGCCAGAGGAGAACTGGCCCCCGACTGAGCCTGGGTTCTCCCAAGTTTTTTTTTTCTCCATTGGGTCATCTGATGGTGTGTTAGGACACCTTTAGGTCACTGGATGGAGTTTTTCGGTTCCTTGCCACTGTTGCCTTTGGCTTGCTCAGTTGGGGATATTCAAATTAATTTACCAATCATACCATTGATCAGCTCTACCAAACTTGGATGTCTTTTTTTCCCAGTAATAAACAAACATTGTTAAGTTGTTTTGATTGATACTGTGAAGCAGCTTTGATACAATCTGTATTGTGAAAAGCGCTATATAAATATATTTGACTTGACTTGACTTGACTTGGCTACTGCACAAACTCCAAGATCTAGGAAGGATCTCAAGGTGTGGTTCGTTGCTTCTTTTTATCCGTGACCTCCCATAGATCAAAGGATAGTAATTGTATCTCTTCCCTGATTCCCGAGAGGTTCAGTCACAGATGCCACTCCATGGCAGTTATAGAAGGGCCAATGACGCAGGCCATCTGCTTGCTGGCTGCAGAGCTTAAGGACTGTCTCGGGAGCCAGTATCTTCCCCTGGTCCAGGTCCTTCAACAAATCTGCCTGGTACGCCTGCAGCACTGCCACAGTGTGCAAGGCCCCAACGGCTTGGTCCACTGCTGCGTACACCTTATCCACCAGCTGTGGTCTTACATGGCTTAGAGAGTAAGACTGGAGCCTTCAAAGAAGATGCAACGCCTGGGGAGAGATGGCTCGCAAGCATCTCTTTAACCCGGGGCATCTTCTTGTACCCAAATCGCTCAGTATCCTTATATTTGCATAACTAGAGACTGAATATGTAACAAAACGTGATGAGAATGGTGTTTCCCGTGATCTTGACACATTCTTGATGGAGATCGGAAAGAAACGGAAGACGCGTTTGTGACCTGACAGAAATCGCTCATCAAGTCTCCCCAGAGCGATTTCCGGTTTGTCCACCTCCAAGTCCATAATTAATCTGGCTGTGACGATCAACACTTCCAGCAACTCCTCATACGCAGGGATGTGGAACTAAGTGACCTAACTAAATGTTTTTGTCTCAACTTCAAACGCATCTGACTCCTCTGAGGCCATTCTCAGGCAGACTGGAAGAAGCTGCAGAGCGGGCTTCCAAGTCCATCCTAAGAACTCCCCAGCTAGCCAGTGAAGACTGAGAAAGGGGAATTCCCACAATCTTAATCTCCGAGCTGCCTCAGAAACCCCGGGGTACAGAAGCAAGACTCCCATTATCATTACAGAGAGCTGGCGGGAGCGGAGCTTTTTCAGTGTAAAATGCTTGCAAAGTAGCCAAACCGCCTCTCTCCAGAGACGACCGCTCCACTCCCAAACAAATGATGCACAAATCATGTGTATCGTCCTCTGTCTGAAAGCATGTGTATAGAGGCACACATCTTTTAAATTGTTTGGTTACCATAAGAACTCCTAATCGATGGTATCTGAAGCAAACAATGACACACAATCAAACAAAGCTGCTTCCTGAAGACAAAGAAGCTGATGAGGTATGTTTCTGGATCTATTTAAAGTGTCGCTGACTCGCTTACCAGACATCAACTGACTACTTCAAAGGCCAATTTCCTTGGTGTGTTGGCACAAGTGCATCAGATACTGGCTCAAGCAGAAGCATTCCCATAGCATCTATCTGATGCTGCATTGAGTCCATGCGTCTACCATTGGAGAATGCGTAACGGCCAACTTGGATCACATGTGACTTCGATAACCAATCACAACAGTCTTCAATCACTGTTTTCGGAGACCATAGAAATGGATGAGTAGTGCAGTAAACTGAATCCTACCTGTCATAAAAAATTGTCTGTGACTTCTCTTATATATATATATATATAAAAAAAAACGTTTCCGTAAACTAAAAATACAAAAAAACAAATGTTTAATGCCAAGAAATAAAATTCTATTTAGTATTTTTACACAATTTAATTCATGTTTAATCAATGCTTATTTATTAAAACCAAGTATAAATCTCACCAAGTTAGTGTTTTTACTAGGGCTGTCAAACGATTAAAATATTTAATCGCGATTAATCGCATTAATGTCATAGTTAACTCGTGATTAATCGCAATTATTTTTATCTATTCAAAATGTCTCTTGATTTTCTTTTTGTCCCATTATTTTTTCTCATTTTAATGCTCTTATCAACATGGAAAAGTGGATCGGCTTGCTTTGTGCAAATGTTTTTTATTGAAAACAACATTGACAATACTGTGTTCAATTTCACACTAACATTCTCACTTGGAGCAAATAATCTCTCAATGCACTGTCCATTAATAAAAGGGTGAAAGAAATACTGACGAGGTCCTGATATTGACGAGGGGGCAGAGAATTCGCATCAACTGTGTGTGTGTGTGTGTGTGCTTGTCCATCATCAAGCGGTATTTCAGACTGGACGTGCTGCGATGATGATAGCTCAGTTCACAACGACAAAACACAGAGATCACTTTGGTCTTGTCAATGGAACCATTTGCCAACTTTTTAAAAGTAAACTTTCCATTCAGAATCTTATTGGCATCCATTTCGGCGTCTCGCGCTCGTCATCCACTCAAAGCGTAACGTTAACCAACTATTTGGCCGGCTCGCAAGCCCAAACAAGTGTGTGCGGCGCGCCTGTTGTTTTGTTTCCGGGCCAGCTAGATCCGCTTGCGCTTTGGTCGATGAAGCAACAAAACATCCTCGCGCGGCGCAAATTGAAATGAATGGGTTTCATAGCGCACCGCCGCGTCCTGTAGTAACAGCATGTGAAAAAAAACTACAAAGTTTGCTAGGCCAAAAAGACCGTTAATCGCGCGATAAAAAAATTGACGCCGTTAAAATGGGTTTGCGTTAACGCCGTTAATAACGCGTTTAACTGACAGCCCTAGTTTTTACACATTTTTACGTTTATTCCAAAATAATATCTCAAGGCAGTAACAATTGAAACAATATATTTTATTTGTGATTCATCAACTTCCTTAAACACAGGTCACAGACACGAAAATGTCCGGCTACCTTTAATTTCACCAAGCTGATTGTTTACTTAAACCCCGCCACAGTCATCATGTTTTCAGGCCATTTCAAGTTTTATTTTGACGTGACATAAAACCTTGATATCTAATTGGGGAGATGTTTTCTTACTTTTTAAGTAGTCTTCCCATTACTGGCATAATTTTCTTCATTCAGGCAAACTCGGACGAAAACAAGAGGCAATTTATCGCACAAACCATTTATATCAAACCATAACCGATTATATCCAGTCATAGCGCGATGGAGGCATTGCTCCCTCTCATGTGACTTTCCCCCATTCATTCTCAATTACCCCCCACTAAACCCAGCGCACGCTTTAGGGGGTCGGTTAAAACTCAATGTGGTCAGGGGGAGGCAATTGACGCGGCTTCCCGCTGTAACTTTATCAGTGTTATTTTAGAAAAACTAGTGATTTATACACTTTTTTAATGTCACATTTTATAATATTTGCATTGTAATATTTTTGTAATATCGATTATTTTCTCATCCAATTCTTTTGAGGAGAACGTGAGAATGTGTTGTAGAACCACATTTTATGTACAAATATCTACAGGTATGTGGTTCAAATGACCAAGGTGAGACAATGTTACTAGTACTTCAGTTTCTGGAAACAGTTGTAATATTAACTGTACAAGACTGTAAAATGCTACAGTAAAACCTCCTAAAGCCTGGTTCACACGGGACGATTTTAAAATTGTCGGCCGATTTTCCAAACCTGAGAGACTCCACACACGGCGATAAAAAATCACGGGTCTAACAGTTTTGGTCGTACAGTGTGTGGTGCGCAGCCACACGGCAAAATCAACACATCACACACAAACCGATTTGACTCCAGAGCATTCCCAGGTTAGACGGAAAATCTCGCAAAATCCCTCGAGATCAAACATGACTTTAGAGTAAACAATCATGGCGGACGAAGAGGATGCAGTGGCGATAGTGTGTAGTTTGTTTTTAACCGGAAAAAAATGTTATCAAAAGACAAGGCAATGGTCAAAGAAGTGGAGACAGCGCGAGCATGGACGGCTGTTTTGATTTTGTTTCCCGGTGCGTCCTCTGCGCCTCGTCACCTCGCTTTCTGATTGGCTACACGCCACAGTCCACAGGCTGCATGCTCGTTTGTCCCCGGGGACACCACACACGAGGAGAAATCAGGCCAAATAAATCCAACATGTTGGATATCCCCGATTTGAGATCGGAGCGGTCCCGACGTCCTTCCGAGCAGACGAGAGCACTCTTAACACACCACACACGGCAGGAATATCTGATCAGATTATTTTACGATAATCGGAGCATACTTAAGATTGTCGGAAGGGGTAAATCGGGGCTAAAATCGGCCTAATTATCCTGCCGTGTGAACCAGGCTTACTTGGTTAAGCTGGGACCGAGACGGGTCTTGTTCATGTTGCCCACTCGGGTCCCACCTAGTACCAAGTGCAATCCTACATGAAATCCATCTGGGCAATTAACATGGGGCCATCATGGAACCCACAGACAATCCCCTACAGAGCCCATTTTTCAGCCCATTTCAAACCCACATACAAATATTGGCAGCTGGGACCGAAATGGGTCTTGTGGGCAATTAACATTGGGCCATTATGTAACGAGCGGAAAATCCTACATGGGGCCCATTTTTCAGGCCATTTCATACCCGTTTGGCCCCACATACAAATGTTGGCTAGGCAGTAAGTTTCCTTACTATGGGGAAAACTGTAATGATGTAGCTTTACATTTCATGTACTTTTATAGTAAAATAATGGTAAATGTACTGCTTTTGGAGGGAAAAAATTACAAATCATCTTACACTTTACATTGAAAAGCCGTAAACTGGCATTCTTAGAATTCTTTGTGTGACATTCCACATATCACACGCTCATGGAATAGATGCATTAACGATATCACTCACATACACCAAACCAAAGCAGCCTTTCTCTTATGTCAACACACCTTTTCCAACAAGCAAATATCTCCTTTGGGGTGGTTTGCAGTCCATGCCAGTCAAGGGCATCAAACATTCGCTTCGGATCTAATCAAATGACACCCAATCTCATTTGTGAAATGTCAATATGATATCTGGCACAATGGCAAGTGACAGACAGCCATCGACTACAGTGGGCAGTCAACTTTATAATGTAATAAAGCTTCAATTTGGCAAGAGTGATGGAAAGTGTTGAAATGGAGTCCACCTGGGGTGAGAGGTTAGCATAACACACACACACACACAACAATTTTTAATCTCACGGTAAACTGTCAGTGCAGGAGCACTCCCACATGGTTTACTTTTAGAACACATCCTTGTTTAAATGCTATGATCGAAAAACACACCCACCCTCAGGATATGACAGATGTTTTTTTCTCCATCTCTGCTGTAGTTGGTGCAGCTGAACTTGTGTTACCTCTGTTGGAAAAGCCAATGAATTATACTTTGTTCCAAAACCCAGTGAGCTGCTTTGCTGTCTGCTAGCAGCTGTCCTCTACAGGCAGCATCCTAACTCAAATGTAACCAATTGGGCAACAACTCAATTCATCATACATAAAGCTTAAAAGATAAGGCTCAATTGAATTCAATATAATTCAGAGTAGTAACACTTTAGATTACAGCCCGCAAAGTGCTGTGTAATTAAGGCAAATTTACAGAGTAACTTTCGGTTATTATAGTGTACCTATAAACTACTTATGTGTAAGTATAAGGGAACAATATGTAAAGTTTTGGGAATAAAGGGGTATGCAGGAGAACTTACAAATTATTTATACTGTAGTATTGCCACGTTTTCTATGTGTTTAGTTCAGTTTTGTATTCTTGTTTCCCCTGTCTTGCAGATTTTGGTTCAGTCCTGTTAGTTTTCCCGGTCTGTCTAATTAGTAATCCCCATCACCTGAGTTCAGTTAATTATCCCGTTAGTCCCCGTTCATTTAAGCCCTGTGTTTTCCCTCAGTGTTGGTTGATTGTCGTCCATGAATGGTTGTGTGTGTCTTGAAGTCCTGGAGTTTGTTCTTTTGTTCCTGTATGTTTTTGGAAGTTTAAGTTTGTAAAAAAAATCTCCTAAACTGTAGCTACCGTGTCCTCGTCTTCAGCTACCTGCACCCAAACCTGACAGAACGACCGACCCTTTACCGAAAAGAAAAAAACGAGGATGAGCAGTAGGAGAAAAAAGAACAAGATGGTGAGCCCCATTGAAACACCTATCGTCTTCCAAGAGGAGCGCTTTCTAGAAGAGTATGCGGGGCTGTACCTAGAGTTATATGATGATGTGACTCAGGATGAAGAGGAACTGAAACCGAGTTTCTGGGGTGGTCTGAAGGACCCGCTAGCCCAGATAATTCTGGTGAAGGACCTCAGTATGTCCTTTTTGGAGTTTCACACGGCGTGTGGATCCACATACCTCGTGGAAGATCTCCCACTCCAACCGGTTCCAAGTCCAGTCTGCCTGCCCGCCAACGCCTGAGCCCATCGCCTACCCACCAGCGCCTGAGCCCATCGCCTGCCCGCCAGAGCCGGAGCCAGTGTCTGCTGTTCCTGGGCCGGAGCCAGTGTCTGCTGTTCCTGGGCCGGAGCCAGTGTCTGCTGTTCCTGGGCCGGAGCCAGTGTCTGCTGTTCCTGGGCCGGAGCCAGTGTCTGCTGTTCCTGGGCCGGAGCCAGTGTCTGCTGTTCCTGGGCCGGAGCAAGTGTCTGCTGTTCCTGGGCCGGAGCCAGTGTCTGCTGTTCCTGGGCCGGAGCCAGTGTCTGCTGTTCCTGGGCCGGAGCCAGTGTCTGCTGTCCCTGGGCCGGAGCCAGTGTCTGCTGTCCCTGGGCCGGAGCCAGTGTCTGCTGTCCCTGGGCCGGAGCCAGTGTCTGCTGTCCCTGGGCCGGAGCCAGTGTCTGCTGTCCCTGGGCCGGAGCCAGTGTCTGCTGTCCCTGGGCCGGAGCCAGTGTCTGCTGTCCCTGGGCCGGAGCCAGTGTCTGCTGTCCCTGGGCCGGAGCCAGTGTCTGCTGTCCCTGGGCCGGAGCCAGTGTCTGCTGTCCCTGGGCCGGAGCCAGTGTCTGCTGTCCCTGGGCCGGAGCCAGTGTCTGCTGTCCCTGGGCCGGAGCCAGTGTCTGCTGTCCCTGGGCCGGAGCCAGTGTCTGCTGTCCCTGGGCCGGAGCCAGTGTCTGCTGTCCCTGGGCCGGAGCCAGTGTCTGCTGTCCCTGGGCCGGAGCCAGTGTCTGCTGTCCCTGGGCCGGAGCCAGTGTCTGCTGTCCCTGGGCCGGAGCCAGTGTCTGCTGTCCCTGGGCCGGAGCCAGTGTCTGCTGTCCCTGGGCCGGAGCCAGTGTCTGCTGTCCCTGGGCCGGAGCCAGTGTCTGCTGTCCCTGGGCCGGAGCCAGTGTCTGCTGTTCCTGGGCCAATGTTTGTTTCTGTGTTTGTGGCCGCTACTGTTCTAGTGGCTATACGCCTTCGCCGTGGCCGGCCAAAGACCCACGGAGGCCTGAAAGAATAACACCGCCATGGCCGCCCGATGGGTCCTCACCGCCCAGAATCCCCGAGGGTCTGACGGCTCCGCCCTGGACGCCCGAGGGTCCGACGGCTCCGCCCTGGACGCCCGAGGGTCCACAGCCTGTTCCGTCGTGGACACGCCCACAGCCTGTTCCGTCGTGGACACGCCCACAGCCTGTTCCGTCGTGGACACGCCCACAGCCTGTTCCGTCGTGGACACGCCCACAGCCTGTTCCGTCGTGGACACGCCCACAGCCTGTTCCGTCGTGGACACGCCCACAGCCTGTTCCGTCGTGGACACGCCCACAGCCTGTTCCGTCATGGACATGCCCACAGCCTGCTCCACCATGGCCACGCCCACACGCCTTTCCACCCCGGTTCCCCGAGCTAACAGCTCCGCCCTGGAGGCTTCCCGTCCCTGCACCACCATGCCCTCGTCAGCCTCCGGGGCGCCCACCCTCCCACCCCTTTGGATGTTATATGGCGCGAGTACGCGCCTTCGGGGAGGGGGAGGTTCTGTTACGTTTTCTATGTGTTTAGGTCAGTTTTGCGTTCATGTTACCTGCACCCAAACCTGACAAGTATAAGAACTAAGTACTATTTATACTAAAGTATTAGAACTAAGGGGTGCTTTTTCTACTATTATGATACAAAAATCTCACATTTGGGAGCAATTTAACAAGAACATACACCGTGTACCTTTTTGTAAAAATAGTGTACCAATACATATAGGTTATTTTTTATTTTTACAGGGTACATATGTGCATTTATACAGTATGTTCTCTCTTTTTTTGATCGCAAAGGTGCAGATGTTTTAGTTTGGGCTTACATGTTTAAAACAATTGCATTTTTTTAATACTGGGGAAATATACTAAATAGAATTGCTCCATGTAGTTATAGGTTAAGGGGTGCTCGTTTCCCTCTTGTTCCATGAAGTTACAGGGAACACGAGTAAAATACAATAAAAATACATGCACACAATCTAATACCACCGACTCGGAAACCTTTATTTGAAAACAACTTATTTTGGTAGCATTCAAATGTTTTATCCAGTTCCTTTTGCTTGAAGATTGGATTCATCATGCCAGTATGGAGATAAAGCTGGTCATAACTCTGTGCAGAAGACTTATCTGGTTCTTGTGGTCTTTGCTGAGGATCAGTGTGGATGGCTGTCGTGTCGGCGAGGCCTTCACGGGGGATTGTCTAGTTGACAGGATCTCTGCTGACATTCAGGGCTGTGTTGTAGTTGCATCTAGGCACAGGTCCACCTATGATCTGGATATGGACCATATACGGCTGACTACAGTAACCTCGGGATAAACAGAGAGACTAATATTAGCTTAGATGCCAATCTTCTTACGATGTAACAAGTACATCAGGTGTTATGGGAAGTGTTCCCGGTTCCAGTTGACCTAATTTATGCAGCCTAACAATCCTTTAATGGATATGAATTATAGAAATGTGGTAATGTATTATATATGGAAGGTTAAATAGATGTGTTTGGAGTCTAGATTTAAAATGACAGGGTGTGTCTGCTTCTTCCCAAACAAAGGCTAGGGAGACTGTTCCAGAATTTAGGTGCTAAATAGGAAAAGGGTCTACCGCCTGCAGTTGAATTTGATATTCTAGGTATTATCAACTGGCCAGAATTTTGAGATTCCAATAGACGTGAAGGACTGTAATCTAATGATTAGCAAAATTTAAAAATGTATACAATGTTTTTTTAGAGAGCCAATGCAGAACCGGGCTTGTATGGTCATACTTCCTGATTCTAGTAAGAACTCTAGTTGCTGCATTTTGGACGAGCTGGAGTTTGTTTATTAAGCGTACAGGGCAACCACCCAATAGAGCATTACAATAATCTAGCCTTGAGGACATGAACACATGAACTAACTTTTCTGCATTTGTCATTGAGAGCGTATGCGTAGTTTAGATTTATTTTTAAGATGAAAGAATGCGGTTTTACAGATGCTATAAATGTGGCTTTCAAATGAAAGATTGCTATCAAAGAGCACACCCAGGTTCCTAACTGATGAAAAGACTTGACAGAGCAGCCATCAAGTGTTAGACAGTAGTCTAGGTTATTACATTTCCACTGATCTCATCACAAAGCATTGCCCTCTCTGTGAAAGACACTTGTGATGCTGCTTTACAATTCAATTAAATTTAGAAAGCATTGTTAAAGCCATGTTGGGAGCAAGCCCATGATGCGTTAAAATGCTGCCTACTGTATGTTGCCACAGTCACCAGCTCTGTCACCAGGCACTGTATCTGCACTACATTCCCCATAATACTGCACGTGACTACTAATCACATACCTGTACTGCATCTCCCTCATCTACAGTTCTGCTACTTTTACAGTTCTGCTACTGCTAGCACACACCTCGCACCAGTTCAGCTTCCGGTCTCGGTTATAGACGTTGTTTGGACTACCTACCTAACTCCTGCGATTTTTCTCCTATGTCATTCCTCTCCAAATTTCACCAGTCTGATCCATTCATGTCCCCTGGTCCTTTGTGTGTGTTCTCAACTACCGTTCCATCCAGCGAGGTGTGTGCTCCGTCTGCTTCAGCCATCCATGATCCCCTGCACCTGTAAGACAAAGACTTTCCATTACCATCCATCTCAAGTCAAAAATAACTCTCATTGTCCTGTTCACTCACCTGTTTCCCTCCATCATGCTCTGTGCTGTCGAATAAAGAACCTGTGATTGCATTTCCCTGTTTCTGAATCTGTGTTCCGTAACATATCTAGGGAGGTTGATGATTTGAAAAAGAGCCATAGACCTAGTTTCACAGACATGGCTTAGATTAAGCCAGGATTAGGCCTTAGTTCAATTAGGACAGTAAGTAGCTTTTAAAAATGTGCCTTAGAAAAACATTACTCGGGTGCATCAATGGCATATTTTAAGATTTGCCTGTGCAAGTTGCTTTCAGTTAACACAGCTCAAACATCCATTTTAGTCTGGGACTATAGGCTTAAGCCTTGTCTTGGGGGCGGCAGTGGCTCAGTGGTTCATGTGGGTAGTCTGCAAACCAGAAGGTTGGTGGTTCAATCCCCGTTTCCACCTGACCAAGTGTCCAGGTGTCCATGAGCAAGACGCCTAACCCCAGCTGCTCCCGACGAGCTGGATGGCGCCTTGTATGGCTGACACCGCCGTCGGTGTATGAATGAATGGGTGAATGTGAGGCGAAATGTAAAGCGCTTTGATGGCCATTGGGTCTTTGAAAGCGCTATATAAATGCAGTCCATTTACCATTACCATTTGTCTGTGAAACTGTTCAATATTTTTAACTTTTATTCATTAGACCTCATTTACATTTGAATTTGAATATAATTTTTTCAGTTAAGATTATTTATCAGTAAATGACAGGACATCTATATCCTAGACCCTTTTAAAGCTTAAATTACTATTAACTAATAATTTATTTATGAAATTCAGATGAGACAAAGTTGCAATTTTGTATGTGCTGTCTTAGTGTTTTCAACCTCTCTTTGGAAATCCAATACAACAAAAAATTACGAATACAGTGAAATCAACCAATGAATTAAATATTTCAAAAACGTATTAATCCTTTTATTCCTAGGATTAGAGACTTTCTAAAGTTGTTTATATAAGGGTTAACAGTTTCGATGCTGCCAGTATGTTAAAATGATACATTTCCATAGCTATCCAAACATAAAATTGTAACATTTTGGTCATGTGTTTCATGTCTGTCATGTGATCCTGCCATGTGTTCCCTTGTCAGATGTGTTATGTTGCCATTGGTACATTGTTTCACAGGTGTCCCTTGTCTTGTCATTAGTCCATGTGTATTTAAGCCCTCATGTTTGCCAATGTGTCTTTGTCAAGTTGTATTTGTGTAGCCACTGTCTGGTAAGCTCCATGTTCAAGTCTTGTTCTAAGTTCATGCCACGCCATGCTTTTGTTTTATGTTTGTTCACGTACATTATTGTACAAAAATGTTCAACCGCATCTTGCTCACAAATACTGATAAGAAAATGTTGATATTTGGATCAGTTATACATTTGTGTTCCCTTTTATCTCTAAATTTGCTTGCAAATCTCGTTTCTGTGATTGTTGTGATGTATATAGGCATACCATATAGCAAATCTCAACTGATGGATTGTTTAAATTGTCATTTGTTAAATGCAACTATTAAGATATTATAAACATGAACTTTATGATTTTTCTATAAGATACTTTGAAACAATGTGTATGTTTAAATAAAATTGACTTGAAAGAAAGCAGAGATGATTTGTTTTTGTTAGTCAATGTAGAATGTATAGCATATCACACTGTGAAGTGCAAGTGTTTCTATTGCATTTTCTATTTTTCTAGTGTCAGACCATTTGAACCTAAATTGCATGGCCATTACATTTACAATATAATATTATTGACAGTACTGACCAAAAAAACAAACAAATTTCAATTATTTTCAAGAGCATAAGTCACAAATGCCTCCGATTATCTACTGAAAACCATAAAATCCAGTCATGGGTATAGCAGACAATCATAACAGGGAAATAAGAGTGGGCTTTTCCTTCTCCCTCATCTATGGTTGGTGGAGGAAAAGCCTTGTGCAAATATTCCATTTGGGTTGGCAATTTGCTGGATGATTTTAATAGTACGCAGACAGATTAATATTTTATGATGAGACCGGGGAAAGTTGTATCTGTAGGATTTTTTGAATCTCAACCCCTAACATCTCTTAAATAAGCCGGTACGAGGGTGCAGGGGATTTGGCAATAATGAATTCAATCATTTTTCAGTTCTTTTCAAAGAATAGCGATATCAATCCACATAGTAAAGGGCCAACAACGAATAGTCATACATTTTTCTCTGCCATAGATAAAATGCAGTCATGTGTTGCCAGACTCATGACATACAGCATAAAGTCAAGTCCTCATAGCAGCTTATTCTACTTTTTTAGACTGTTTGATTGACATGTATAGAACATCACATTCTATACAAGTTGATTTAGTAGTGGGTTTATCTGAAAAGATATAACCTCTGCTCTGACTGACACACAAAGGGTAAAAGTTGACCTCAGAGGGCTGCACAGTGATATACATATAATTAATTGATTGATTGATTAATTAACTGCTTTGGCCAGTCAGCATCCATGACTCGTCCTTCACTGTCCTCACTCCTCCTTTTATCCTTCCAGAGCTCCTCCAAGAAACCCAATACAGTAGCAATGCTAGATTGCTGTAGGTATATCTAACACTGTTATTGTGAAAACCCTTTGGGAAGTATTTGATCTGACACACTCGTTAATCTGTATCCTCTGAAAACCTGATAACAGCAGAGCATTGCACAGGTGCTTTTACTTTTACTTTGCTATCCCTTTTAATCTATCATCTGTTCAACTGCATACAATTCTGTCGCTACTGAATAAAAATAACCGGTTTCTTTCTTGGCCGTCCATACTCTAAGCATTTCAACCATATGCTCTTTGACACTTCTCATACAGTAGCCTACCACAAACTAGAGCAGACTTGTTAACCAGTACGTTGCAGTTACTACAATTCACAATCCAATTGCAGTTAATTAAGTGCAATATGTTTTTTATGAATAGATATAATTATGAAATCATGTAATTTACTGTATGGTGTTTGTGAGAAAATAATTAATGTAAATTGACAGATGCCATCATTGAATGCATTTTGTGCCAAAGCAATGATAACCCGCAGTTTAGCTCACATAGACTAATGTTGTGTCCACTGTGTAAAGAGTTTTGAAAAGGTACTGAGAAATGTGTTCTAGCGATTGTAAAAAAAAAAAAAACTGTAATATTGTAATAGAAAAAAATTATACATGAGTTGTATAATATAATATGTTGTGCTCGTATTTACAGGGTGCTACTAAACAAATATAGTAAAGTTGGTAACATCCCTACTTTCAGTTAGTTACTCCCCAACACTGCTGTCGACTGCCTTTGATACTTTGTGATTGCATTTACTTCGCTTGGTCAACCGACGAATCTGTGATGGCAGGACGTTTGCATCACGCTTGGCATGGCACTTGCATCAATTTTTGGGCCTAAATGAGGCAGACAGATAAACATGTACTCATTAAGTGCTTTGCCAATTTCATGTAATGAATCCAAACTAGCAAGGCTATGGAACACGGCCATGTTTAATTGTCTTTGTTGGCTAGGACGTTTTGAATTTAATTGAAGCCAGAATGAAGGCAAACAGGCTAATTAACCTTATGACACAATACATTTCATCAGGAACATTAAGGATGATTGAATGATCTTTATATATTTTGGATTGCGCATATAGCTTCATTGCATATGCGCAATCCAATCTCCACATGATATCAGGTATCAGATATCAGATATGATGTGACAGATTCATGAGAATATGTGAATGAATGATGCGTAAATGCATGCTGTGAGTTAGTATGTCTTTTTATAGGCAATATGGATTTTTTTTTATGGATAACAAAGATTTTTTTTTCTGCCAAGCTCTAAAATATTTTATCAGGCAGAAATTGTGATTAAATACAAAAAAAAAAAAAAATCCTATCCAGTAAATCACGAATGACTGGTCATTGAATTTCATTGGTTTAAAAAGAGTGGAATCCCAAAACAATACTAATCTCTTAAAACTTTTGTAATCCTGAAACTTAATTTACAGGAACTCTTAATGTCGGGCCTTTGGTTTGGACAGTGGAGAAAAAAAGACTGAGAACCACTGCTCTGTACTTTCACTGTATGTCAACCATTGCCTGATTTGTTTCTGTTTTATTTCTCTGAAATAATGATATTAAAAACATCTGAGATAAGTTAATACCTAAAGTCAACAGAAAATGGCTTTCACAGCTTGTCGGTATTCTCAGTGACAGCAATATCTTATACAAATTCAGTTGTCAATGTACAAAATGAATGCATGCATGACAGTTCCATCTTTTTCTATCTTGTTTGGACTCTATCTGTTTGGAACATTGCCAGTTATTCTGGTGGTGCCATTGGAAAGTGAGAAATGCATTGGCAAAACTTTAAAGAAATGTTAAAGACTTCTAGCAGTGTGCTTTATGCAAATGCGTTCCACAGGGGGAAAAAAGCGCGGGCCACACTGTGTGTGTCCCCTCTGATGCCAGCAGCCAATCACAGCACTGGAATAGAGAAGCGCCAGATTGCAATCCCCTCCTCATCGGAAAGGGATAAATGTACCGTTTCAACAGAAACTCCTAGGTCTGAGTCTCTGGCCTGTAATGGTGAGACATTAATAGATACAACGCCGTCCTCAGTCTCCCATCTGGTGAGTGTAACAGATTCATGTTCTGAGTTTCAGTCCTGTAAGCGTAGAGACAGAAACAGATCCTGAACGAGTCTCCGGTTCATCCAGTGAGACAGTAACGGATACACGTTCTGAGTCTTTGTCCATCCAGCGAGACAATATGTACGTTCCAAGTCTCAATGCCCAAGAGCCAAAAGCAGATTGAATAAGTTCTGAGTCTCTGGCTCAGAGAGGCATAAGATACAGACGTTTGCAACAAGGTTAAGCTCCGATGAGCACCTTCACTTCAAGGTACCTTCGTTTGTTAGTTCCAGACTTTTAAGGACCTTCCGCACCTACGTCAGGGCATCATCTGCGGTTTCTAGATTTTAGGAATCTTATTTGGTGCTCCAGGTGAATATAGCATCCTGCATGTCACGGTTCGCAGGCCTAGGCAACTCTTCTCAGGTGATGAGCTAAGCCAACCTGATCTCAAGCAATTCGTACGCATTTTACAAGGTGGCTAATTCGAACGAATTCATACGACCTCCCTCGTACGAATTTGTACGATTTTTGATAAATGGTACATATTTTACGAGGTGCCCATTTCGTATGAATTCGTACAAATGACCTACCCCTGACCCCCCCCCCCCCCTAAACCTACCCATACATACAGACAAAACATTGCCTTGGCGCTCATTGAAATACACGCGACAATCATGCCGAAGAGTTGTTGTGTCGTTTTCTGTACTGCCAATATAATTTTGTTTTTTATAAATGGAAGTTCTACATCCTTCCTAATAAACGCACAGAAGCGTGTGAGCCTCCAGGGACTTGTAATTTTTTTAATTACTGTGTGAGTAGATCCCTGTGTGATATAGTAGTGGGTGTTAAACTCGTATTAGGCAGTGGGCCAGATTTGTCTACTTCCCTATACGAAAAAGAACTGTAGTAATCCTATAAGATTTGTAATACTTCTGTGATGTTCTGTAATACCTCTATAGTACTTTTATAGTTTGTCCCAAAATACTGGTATTCCTATAGGATTACTATAATATTTTATCCTAAAATACTACAAGATTCCAATGGTTGTTTTTCATAAGGGATGTCTCATTCACATTAGCGTTATCAGCTGAAGATTGGCTTGATAGGCCAATCGCTACGTAGCGACGCCAGCCGTGAACCTGTCAGCACTGTCCCTCGGCAACTTCGTACTACTGATCACCGTTTTACAAAAGCATTAATAGTTTGGAGTGAAGCATACGTACAATTGGTAAGTTACAAGGTTTTATGGAGTTATAGTACGCAACATGATTGAGTTATAGGCTAATGTTACCGGTAGCTACCGCAATGTCTTACCTGGAGATTCAACCAGATAACAGAATCTGGAAACGACACCTCCGGCCATTTGGTTGGGTCATTGACCCAGTTTTTAATTAAATAAGGGCCTGATCTCATATCATATCCTATTGCAGTTAATTTTGCAATGTATCGTTGCTGGTCGGCAGGCGTCAATGCCTCGCAATAAGACATTTTTGTCATTCAAATACACATGATGTTCGCTGTGTTTTCCCCCACGCCGACTCTGCCCTCACCACGCCCCCAACTATGACTGGTTGCCGACTGTATGTATCACTGGGGTTTAGATAAATCGTTCGAATTTGTACAAATTGGTCGTGAGAAAGCGTTGGCCTAATCATATCAGCGCACCTGAAGCTCGTCAGTACTGCCTTTAAATGTGGTGTGTTTGCTCTTGTCTTTTGTCAGATCGATTTTGTGTCCATGCCGGCTGTTTCTCCCAATCCAGTTTTGTTTCTGTGCCGTTTGTTTCGCTCCCTGTTCATGTCTGGATTATCTCCGCATCACTTCACTGGATTTCTCTTTGTACTATCTACCAGCAGACGACACTCAGCCCATTGCAGTCTCTTCGCTGCCAATGCCTGCCATTCACCATCTTTTACCCACGATCCTGACCATCTTGCTTGACTTTTCTCTGTTCATAAATAAACTGACTTTTCTGCATTTGCGACTGGTTATAACAGGAGTTATTTCCTGACAGCAGAGCGCCATGTTCAAGGCTGTTCAAACATATTCCAGCTCCATTCCCCACTGCATTGTTTCCCCGCACAACCAGTGGAAGACGTCACCGGCATCAGATGTCACTCGACCACGTGGAGCGTAAATATCACTTTACCAAACCTCTTTCCAGAGACCGTGGCATTGTTGTATATTATCAGCATATGATTTTCTAATTTGCATTAGCTGTAATATAATATGTTTGTTGTAAATTAAGGTTCTTCACCTTATTAGTTACAGAGTAACAACAATTTATCTTTCCATAAGATAACTCTGCCACAGCCACACCCAATTGAATTACTTGTATTTTATTCATCTTATGCACGTTATTCCTTTATCATTTAGGGTGTTCATTATTACATATGTTTATGTTTTTGCTTATAAAATTAATTTTATTACACTTGTCTTCCTTGTGTTGATAATGCAGAATAGGCTCTACAAGTTAATGATATCTCACAAATTCTTTAGATTGGTCAGATGACAAACTCCCTAATTAATTGTATTTAGTAATTTTATAATAATCTTTGATAGTTATTTCACTGTTAAGGTGAAATTCTTAGCTGGTTCCCCGAGGTAAGAGGAGTAAGACACCATCTAACATTCTCACACTCACCTTAAGTGACATGACCAAAGCTCACAATGTTAATTTGGTGCCACCTGTGAAACCTCTACATAACAGGAGCTGCCATGTGTGAGGTTATGAAGTAAAATAATGACACAGGACTTTAACTGATTGAATTGTGAAAAGTGAGCGTTATGTACCAGAATGGAGTCAGGTGGTTGTAGAGAAGTTGTTGAAAAGTAAGAGGGTTTTGGGATGTCCAACGAAGCAGTTGCTCAAGGCTAATTACAACATTCATCTCAATGGCAGTAGTTTGGATAGTGTATGATGCACCCTTGATCATGCCATCTTTGCTCATGGGTAATCAGTTCCAGATTTTTTTGAGACCAGCCCCCTGAGCCATAAATGTGATGTAACTAATCATTCTTTGAAACAGATTTGTGTAACAGCTTCACTGCGAAATGAAATAGGCAGCAATTACTGTATTCATATTGCCCAGCTTGCAGCAATGATATTTTGCTGTCTGTGACTGTTTCACACATACATTTAATACATGCAATAGGATTGGATATTATTATTATTGGATATTTAGTGATTAGCGATCATAAACAAGATGATTATATACCATGAAACTCAGATGGCGCAAGCTGATACTATAGGTCCTTAACTCAATTTGGTAGCGATCGCATCGTTATCTATATAGTGCAGCCTTAATTCAATTAGGGCATTTAAGTGGCTTTTATAAATTTGCCTTAGGAAATAAAAAAATAAATATTACTGGTGTGCATAATGGCACTGACATATTTTAAGATATATCAGTGCAAGTTGCCTTCAGTTAAAACAGCTCAAACATGCATTTTAGTCTGGGACTAGCTTAAGCCTTGTCTGTGAAACCGTGGGACAATGTATAGATGCAAATTCTGTGACTTGTCTTGCCGCCAAAACAGGTCAAACTTTCCAACCCAATCTCATTAAATGCGTCTCTATAGCACGCATTGTATTTATCATGAAATTTATGCACGGAAATTAGTTTTTATGTGCATATGCACTGTAAACCCCTTGGGTAGTATTAGTAGAGTGGGGTAATGGGCAGCTTTTAGTGGGCAGGAATCATTGGAACATTGGAGTGGAAAGAGAAGCACTGATGAATGATACACCACAAAAATCTTCAGCTTTTAGTTTTATTCATAAAAAAAAATTGAAGTGAACAGTAAATATAGATAAATAGGGTCTAGTGTCTACTAATTAAATTTTTTTTGAAAACTGATATTGAGAATTGTGAAACCATGATATATTTTGTTACTGTGAAGTAATATTAAGATTTTGGTCATATCGCCCATCCATATTCTTTGCTAAATATCAGAAAAGGTTCCCACAGTTTTACATACGATATGAATTTTTTAATAGTGTTCACCACAAGTAATAGACTACATTGTAACCTGCTTAGAAATAAGTATAAATGGCTGCTATTTTTGTATAAGTTTATTTGTAATTGCTAGCAAAGTAACTACACGCCATAAAGTGAGTATCATATGCACGTGAAAACTGAGTATCATATGCACATGAAAACTCATTTTGGCCTATAAATTGAATGACAAATACAATGCGGGGTATAGAGACGCATTTCATGAGATCAGGCTGAACTTTCAATTTGCCTGTGGAATATATAGTGGAATATGTCATTACATCACTCACTGTGTTCTTTTAATTTAAATACACAAAGGTGATTCAAGAAGAGATTAAAATAATTTTTCCAGAATTTGGACTTTAAAAAACTAACTAAACCAAATTTGTTGCTCATTATTTGCACAAACCTTTTTTTTTTTTTTTTTTTTTTTGGTAGAACACTCATAACGGAAAGGTGATATTCTCATACACCTGTTCCATGTGTAGTCACAATAAAAGTTAATATGAAAGTCCCAAAAAGCTTTAGAAACAATGTAGTCTATTTAGAGTGTAAAATGCCCATTTTTCACTTTCTCTATATTTATTTTAAAGCATTTTTATCATTATGTAAAACTAATATTCAAAAAATCACTCAAAAGTTAAACTAATTGCATTTAATATGAACCTCTGTGATACATTTGAAATAAATTACTTATAATATGCATTTACTTAGTCAAAAACATTTAATTTAATTCACACTTAAGTGTGTTTCTTTAAAGTATGTTATTTGTGTAATAAGTACACTTAATAAAAGTATACTAAATTGCACTTTTTTTCCACAAGGGAAAGCTTTAACCCTCTATGGTACTCAATATGATATCAGTGAGGAACAAAATATTTATGTTTTTCCTGCTTAAAATTGGACACTAACAACATCAATAAACATTATCATTATTTTTAGATTTATTCATTAATTAAAAGTTTGTTGTATACAATGCACAAATTGAAACATTTGACATTTTCATGAAGAAAACATTTATATATTTATTGAAAACATCAATTTCTTTAACTAAACACTTGAACAAACAAATTTATCAAGTTTATAGTGAATTACTCATTTAATATTAAATACAAAGTAACATTTATTATCCAACTGTTGCCCTCAGGCTACATTGTACGATCGTGGAAAGTAAGTACTACAAACCATCATATCATTAAGTTATTATATCAAAACATTACAATCGGTGTTGTTTTAAGGTAAAACATTAACACCCACCATAACCTTATCCTAACATGAACCTTATCCTAACAAGCATGCACATATATGACACAAGGACCTGCATGTACACAAGCACTACAGACAACATCTCCTTCATCACTAATTGCACCTCACTGCTTGTGAAAGTTGAGGAAGCAATTCCTCTCAACAGAAAAACACAGGTAGGTAACACATTTTGAGCACTGCACTTGTATAATGCCCGAACAACCTGGGTATTTGCATCTCCCTTTTCTTTCAACCAAACAGGCCAATGACCGTTCTGATCAAAGCGAACCAGCGCTAATGGTCGTGGTTCTACAGGGGATTTTGGACGCTTCTCAGGCTGTTCTTCCTCAATGTGCTGTGATGGTCTCCCTCTACTCTTCAAGGCCTTCCTCTCCACACAGAGACATCCTGCAACTTCAGATTTGAATTTTGCAAGGCTGCTCACATCCTTTGTGGGGATGCCACAGTCTCTGCTGTCTCTCCGGTAGAGGAGCCAGGCCTCAACAACAGCAAGATCAAACATGTGGAAGACCACTCGGTGATACCACTTTTTGGATCGATTCTTTGTTCTGTAGAGGGCAATTAGGGAGTCTAGTAGATCAGCCCCTCCCATCCTTCTGTTGTACTTGGTGACACTGCTTGGGCATTTCACCTGGACTGTTGTCTTCCTTTTTTTGTCCCATCTCATCACAGTGGTTGCTGGATTCGCTGAGGCAAAGGTGGAGAGGAGAGTGATTGCTCGATTATCATGCCACTTCACAGCCCTAAGAGCTGGGAAGGAATACGTAAAAAAATCATGAAGATTGGGCACTTCTGGAGTAGTTCGATTCTAATAGATTAGATTTTAATTGATTTTTGGCAGGGTGTTAGGTATGGGCCTAAGGTTTTAAAAAAAACATGGATACAAGTTGGGGTGGTCCCCCTAGTGGCAGTTATCCATAAAATCCAAATTGGCCCCCGCCGAAAAGAGAGAATGTTATATCTCAGCTTCCTTTAGTCTTAAATTGTTGTATAATGTAATGTTTTCTACTTTGTTTGATACAAGGAATCCAATTCTGATATATTCTTCTTATTTTAAGTCCATTTCCATGTTAAATCTATTATCATAGTCATATTTAGCGCAAATAAACTGTCAATATATCTGAAAAAGTCACATCGAAATATTACTCAGGGCTCTAGACCCATATTTTTACCTCCAAGGTATGCTTTTCTTTGTTGATTGGACAGGACACTATCACTATAGTGTCAAAAATCACATGTTGTGACCAAAAGGACCATTGTTGAGGCTTTAAATGAACACAACTTCAGAACTATGCCACAGTGAAAAGTTATATTAGGCTTTTCACCATGTTAAGGATCAATATTACATTTTAGTCAAATAACACACACACACACACACACACACACACACAAAATGCATACTTCAACATAAAAAAAAAGATTGTTTCACTCTTCATCATTATTAGTACAGCCTCCCTCACACTTGCACTATGTGGTACAGCGAAGTCCAGCTCGGTGGCACTTACAGTTGCCCTTACAGGCAACCACACAGCCACAGTTGAGGAGGAGTGAGCATCCCTTGCTGACATGTTCCAGATCTGTCCAATATGGCACCCAGACTTTGGTTCTGCCATTCCATTCCCAACCCCACTCACTGGGCTCTGGAGTTTTGGAGAGTGACTGCTTCCAGACAAAAGCTGCAGTGTGCAGGACACGCTTCCCATGCTGGAATAAGGCATGCTGGGTTGGGGGGATTGAATCCAGGGACTTGAGGCCATTAGTGAAAAGAAGCTTACAGGCTTCATTGACTGACTTGACACCGCAGTTCTTACTATACATGAGTACAGTCCAGCGTTCGAGAAGTCGCATGTGCACTGATTCCAGTGTGAGGCTGGTTGGGTCTTGGGTGATCACAATGAGGGTGTCGGTGACTTCTGGGTAAGCTGCCAACGCATTCCATGCAGTTTTTTTGGCCAATTCCATACATTGCTGATAAAACGTCACATCCTGTGAACGTGTGGAAGAGGGGCAGTGCTTGGCATTTTTGAGATCCCAACATTTCTGAGATCTGGTGGATTGGAATATCTTTATATCCACAGCTCTGAAAGACCTAACTCCTGGAACAGATTGATGGCCAGCACAACCACATCACTATTTTTTTTAATAAATACATGATGTTTAAGTATGTATTGTTTTTTTGTGTGTTATCTGACTAAAATGTAATATTGATCCTTAACATGGTGAAAAGCCTAATATAACTTTTCACTGTGGCATAGTTCTGAAGATGTGTTCATTTAAAGCCTCAACAATGGTCCTTTTGGTCACAACATGTGATTTTTGACACTATAGTTATGGTGTCCTGTCCAATCAACAAAGAAAAGCATACCTTGGAGGTAAAAATATGGGGCTAGGGCCCTGAGTAATATTTCGATGTGACTTTTTCAGAGATATTGACAGTTTATTTGAGCTAAATATGACTATGATAATAGATTTAACATGGAAATGGACTTAAAATAAGAAGAATATATCAGAATTGGATTCCTTGTATCAAACAAAGTAGAAAAAATTACATTATACAACAATTTAAGACTAAAGGAAGCTGAGATATAACCTTTTCTCTTTTCGGCGGCGGCCAATTTGGATTTTATGGATAACTGCCACTAGGGGGACCACCCCAACTTGTATCTATGGATTTTTGAAAACCTTAGGCCTATACCTAACACCCTGCCAAAAATCAAAAACTTTTCCAGAAGTGCCCAATTTTCATGAATTGCATCCTAGCTAAAAGACTAACCCCATTATAAATGGTCTCCTTTTCCTCAAAAGCCCCCCTTCCTTTCCTTTTCATGTCTTGATCTGTTGGGAGACAGCATCCAGCCAGACGATTGGTTCTGACTGTGCCAATGCAGTGGATCTTCCTCTTTTCCAACAGCATCTGCAGGTCAACACTGGAGAGCCAGTTGTCGAAGTACAACTTGTAGGAGATGTTGTCTGGAAGGATGCTTGAAAGGGTAAGAACTATGTTACCAGTAGTACCAGGCTGCCCATTGCAAGGATAGGTACACTCAGTGTACACCTCAAAGTTTTAGACCATGCCACTGCTATCAGCAAGAACAAAGACTTTATATCCACAGCGTTTTGGCTTTTTTGGGATTGTACTGTTTCATGGGGTTTTTCCCCTTGATTGGGACAATTTGTTCGTCCACACAAAGATTTTCATCAATTGGGATTGCTTGGAACTTCTCCAAGAGGGATGCCAGCAGTGGGCGCACCTTATACAGCTTGTCATAAGCTGGTTCTCCAATAGGAGCTTGCTTTAAGTTGTCAGCAAAGTGATTGCGTTTGATAGACTCCCAGCGATGCAAGGCCATGGTGTTTGCAACACAGTCGATCCTTGTTGCCAGTACATTCGGCACCCTGGAAGTCCGAAGATTGGCATAAAGAAACAAATGTCAATGCTCAATCTCCTCAGCTGTGACTTTGAGTGGTTTTCTAGGGTCACACTGTGTGGCATAGAGGTTGGTTTGTTCTACTATATTGTCAATACAGCTGCTGGTGAGGAGGACTCTAAAGTATTCAGCAGGATGTTTCACATCTGTCTCTCCATTGTGGTACTGGAAGGATTGTCCTGCATTTTTTCCACTCTAAATTCTTAGCTAGTGTGTATTGCTGCTGGCAAGCCTCTGTCAAAAAAAAAAAAAATTAAAACCTTGTGAGTTGCAAATGACATGCAAATGGTTTATTTTTTTAACCAAATTTACCAATTTACCAATCATATTACTCTAATCAAGCCTGCTACTGTAACTCCATTTTCACCAACACCAGGTTCCTCATTCTCACTCTGAAGTTCTTCCTGTTGATTTTCTACCATTATGGAAGTTCTGTCTTCATCCTCATCTCCATCCTGCCATCTGCCGAACTGTCACTATGACCTCATCTTCCACATCACTACATGCCACCTCATCCTCACTGTGCTTTATACCTTTTTGAAGTGCCATATAAAATGTGCGGATTCATCTCCTGCATTAAATCATAATATGTGCATATATAGTATGTTTATTACCTTTCTTTTAAATGCATATTTTCAAAATCATGCAAAAATGCAAATAGATTTAGATAATTCAAACTCTTTTCCTTACAAATAAAATATACTTGTATTCAAACCTAGTATGCCTGGTATGGCCTTATGTGATTCCATTATGGTACAATATTGCCTCGAGGCAACATGCAATTTCCAATGTAATTTCCTATGATACATTTCATGATATATAATGTAAAGTTTTTGAAAATACCTCTTTGGTGACTCTGATTTTTTGTAGCTGATTATCTGGACAGAAATGAGTGAAAAATGCCTATTTCAGTGGAGAAAATATGGAGCCATGTGACATGTGCACGTGTGCTGAAAGAAGGAACAAAATGGACCCCTGTGGGTTATGTGACCACTCTTTAGCATTTTCATTGGTTAGTATTTGAGTTCCCCTCCCCTTAGAGAGCATTGACCAATTCAATTTTATTACTTTTTTATTTAAAAAAAAAGAGCTAAAATAGACTATGTTGCCTTGAGGCAACACCGTACCATAAAACACAAGGAAGTATAATATCAAGTTTTGGTGGATTCAGGCTGTAACCAAATATCCATTCATCAAAGCCTGATGCAACAGAGGGATATGAGCCGCAAGGTTAAGGTGCGGTGTGTGCACGGGGATGTGGTGGATTATCTTTTAGTGCCTGTCAGTATTCAATTCAATTCATTTAGGCGAAAAAAGCAAAAGTGGCTGTTTCCCCACTTTAGACATCTGCTAATTTTGGGTAGAGATTGGAGATCTTTTTCACAATTATTGGAGATTTTGTGTGCGTATATCTCTAGGGAGATATGCATTGGGTGAGAGAAGCTATCGCTTAGGCTGGGGGTGCTGTTCCGGAACCTCAAAGACCCTCCCGAACAAGGGCGGAGCTAATACTGTCTGAGTTAGATAACTTTCCTCTTGAGCATTCTCGTGATGAAACGCTCAAAAACGTGTATGACCGGGTCCGCACCATCTACGGACAGCTACTTCAACCTGATCAGCCTCTCTCCTATCCCTATTTTTCTATTATAAAAGATAGGTTGTATCAGGTGGCCCAAGACCCCCAGACAAAAGAAGATACAACCCAATTATATATTGTTATATATATATATATATATATATATATATATGTTGTCTCATGGCAGGCCACTTGGGGGAAGCAAAGACACTGGCACGTCTAATAGCCACATTTTTTTGGCCGGGCATTCACGAGACCGTCCGCCAGTGGTGATCAGCTTATCATGAATGTCAGCTGGTTAATCCTCCAGCGATTTCAAAAGCGCCATTGCGCCCATTACCATTAGTAGAGGTCCCCTTCGAGAGAATTGGTATGGACCTCATCGGGCTATTAGAACGTTCAGCATGCCGCCATCGTTTTGCATTAGTTCTAGTGGATTATGCAACATGAAATCCGGAAGCTGTGCCGTTACGCACCAAAGAGTGTGGCGGACGTGCTGTTTCACATTATCTCCCGAGGGGGAAGAGGTTCTCCCTGATCAGGGCACAGCGTTTATGTCACGTACATTAAGTGAAATTATACAAACTTTTGGGCATTAAATGAGGATCCACAAAGTCCCCACTGGGTTTTCCCCATTCGAGCTTCTCTATGGTCATCAGCCTCATGGGGTGCTTGACATCATTAAAGAGGCTTGGGAGGAGGGGCCTTCAAACTGCCGTATTGAAATTCAGTTTGTCATGGACCTCCGAGCAAAACTTCACACATTGGGGCGTTTCTCTAAGGAGAATTTGCTCCAGGCACAGGACAGACAAAGTCAGCTGTACAACAGCGCGAGAGCGTCAATTTACACCGGGAGATAAAATGTTTGTAGTACTTGCAACGTCTAGTTCTGAATTAGTTGCAACGTCTAGTTCTGAATTACTTGCGAAGTGTCAAGGACCTTTTGTGGTTATGATCGCCGGGGAAGTGGTGCGCAGCCATCCCTATCGTTTACCTGAGCACAAGAAAAAAGTGGTACATGATAAATTAAAGGCCATGGTACAGTGGGGCATAATAGAAGAATCCCATAGCGACTGGGTGAGCCCAATAGGTGCCAAAACGGAGGGCTCTGTCCGTTTCTGTGTCAATTATAGAAGGATAAATGCTGTGTCGAAATTCAATGCTAATCCATTGCCCAGAGTTGACGAGTTGCTTGATCAGTTAGGTTAGGTTCGGCTTTCATTTATTTGACACTGGATTTAGCGAAAGGAAATTGGCAGAATCCCTTTTCGCCAGTATCTTTCACTACGATACACCAATTTATTACTTTTCCATGCGGGGCTCCTGCTACCTTTCAGCATCTCATGGATAACATCCTCCGGCCCCATTCCGCAAATGCCACTGCCTACCTCGACGATATCATTATCTACAGTAATGTTTGACAGGGGCATCAGGAACATCTATGCGCTGTCCTGAGGTTGCTAAGGGTGGCTGGACACACGGCGAACCCGTGGAAGTGTGCAATTGAGCGTGTGGAGGTACAGTACCTGGGCCTCCACTTGGGACATGGAGGAGGTAAGACCAAAAAGGAGGTGCAACAGTTCCTGGGGCTGGCGGGATATTATAGGAGGTTTATTCCTAATAATTCAGAGCTCACCAGCCCTCTAAATGATCTCACTAAAAAAGGATGGAGAAGATTGGACGGAGCTGTGCCAACAGGCCCTAATCAAAGTAAAGGCTGCCCTGTGCTGTGGGCCACTCTTGCACTCTCCTAACTTTAATCTCCCTTTTAGTTGCAGACAGACGCGTCGGACAGAGGGCTGGGTCAATGTTCCCTCTAATTTTTTTTCTTGCTGAGCAAAACTTTTTTTCTATTGGGCGGACATTTTTCGCCACCTGAGCAAAAATATTCTTTATACCTGACCTGTACAGCATACGCAGAAACACAATGGTTTCAACATTCAGTTGTAATTTTTAACTTGAATGTGCCATTTCTATTTTATTTGACCCTTGATGTAACTTATTGCTATTAAATCATATTTTCGAAAAACAAGCTTCTTAACAAACTAAGAAGTCACTAAATAAAGCACATTTTAGGTTACCTGATTTTTTTTACAGTGCTGTTAACTGTGAGTCTTTACCAAGAAATCCTATGAAAAATAATTTACAAAATCTTCTGCAGGACAGTTCAATTCTTTACAATAATAGAATATAGTATGAAAGAAAAGTAAGCTGTTACACTGAGATGGTTAGGGAAAAGTGTTTTTGTACAGTCAATTAATTGTATACAGGAAGCATTAAACCATCAAAGTTAAATGATTGTTTATTGCTTATGAATTTCCAATATTTTCTTTAGCAGGGGGTTTCAAACTTTTTAATGGCAATGGGCCCTAAACAATACCCTTGTGAGATTCTTTATTTAGGCTTATAATATAATAAAATATATGCCTAATACAATATAATATAAAAAAAACGAATTGAAGTGTTTGAAGTGATATAATATATTTTAAATGCTTCAATTTGTTTACATATTATATTATTATAATATGAAAACAAAGTGAAGCATTTAAATAGATCTATAGCTAAATATTCTCTTTTATAATCGAACCATCCCTGAAACTCCCACACACACTTGCATAAAAAGCATATTTAAACTAATGATGTATTTTGAATTTGCACGCGGGTGGGTGTGTAATTGTTACCGTTCTGTGTCCATCAACCGTTATTTCCACCACTTTAATCAAACCACTCTTCGTTAAAACATTATGATGTGATTTTATATCACATGTCTTTGCGTTTCTCGTTGCATCTCGTATTGAGCTATTTGGTCCGCACACACGACTCGCTGCCAATCACACGCGCTCACATCATTCTCTTTCTATGAGACACAGCTTAGAGGGAACATTGGGCTGGGTAGAGTCCTGTCCCAGGTGGTCGGAGGAGAGGAGCGGCCGACGCTGTATCTAAGTCGAAAGCTCTCAAACAGAGAGACTACAGCACCTTGAAAAAGTGTTTGGCCATTCATTGGGCATAGATGACTGTAGTCGGGGGAAGGGGTATATGGCAAAGGGGGCATGGTAAAGTGAAGTTTGCAGAGGGGGAACAAGTGTGGAGAAGAGTGGTGATAAGGAGGTCAAGTGAATGAATACTAACACCTGTTCCTAATACTAGTGATTGGTGGAGAGATTGATGTAAGCACCCCACACACCATGGACTGATTATTTTGTGTTTTGTGCCTGATGTGGCACCTTGACTTCTTTTTCATTTTTATTTGAACTGTTTACATCCAGATCCTCCATTTTTGGGAAAACAGCAACTCAATGGATTTTATTAAATCCCGTTTGATGTAATTAAATACATTCATTAGCATGATATAAAAACTTCAGTAGTAGCTAAAAAAAAATATTGAAAATAACTTGAAACCCTGTAATATTACTCTCACTTAGCAACGTGTCTCATTTGGTCTGAGGGTTAGTTTGTGTTTTATTCTTGGTTGGTTTTGCGCGGTTTCCTAATCTGTTTCCTGTGTAATTTGAAAAAAAGCACGTTTGAGCAATACAGTTTTTCTCTGGACTCTGGAGATGTCTTCATCTCGACAAGACCAGGAGATTTTCGTCACAATGAAGTCCAACAATACATTGCTTTTGATGAATTCAAAATATCAGTGAATGGTCACATGCTGTAGTGGATGTGGAAGAGCAGAGAGAAAGATATAGAATCACATTCACAGACAAGCAAACATGCATCAGCTGATCTACCTTTTCTTTGTGACAGCTAAGATCTGTGGGACTGTGGTATTGCAAATGTCAGTAAGTGAACCATAACTCCATGTTTAATCCATTACACCGACAATCACCTGAGCGCTCCAGCTAGAATGAGGTTACGACGAGTAACATACTCCGCTGGAAGGGCTATAACACCATCCCAGCCACAGCGTTTATAAATAGCCTGGCTTATGTAGCTCCCATCATAATGTCACCTCATATGGCTACCGCTGCATATTTTTCATAGTTTCTCACATAGTTTTTGCTTTATCTGATTTAATTCCTCAGTAGAAAGAATCAATGAATATAAATCAAAATAACATATCAAGTAGATTAATAACAGATAATACTACCACCTACATTGGGTTACACCCTACCTGACTGTTTGTTTACACAGCATGTGCATGCAAATTACTTTATAATGAATATAAATGATCCAATTCTTAACACATTGGCTGCAAACAAGCCATGGAAGTCAGGTCCATTATTTACTGAGGTGCTTTATTAGATGATGTGAGGTTCAAAGAAATGCACAGTATATTGTACCCCATAGAAACTAGCTAACAGAACTCAGAAAAAAGCTATACAGGGAACAGAATTAAAATTAAATCAAAACAAACCATTTATATATATATATATATATATATATATATATATATATATATATATATATATATAGTCACAATTACTAAAAAATAAGTGAGCTACATAAATGTTAAGTACACTGAGGCAGAAATTTGCTTCCATAGGGATGCTCAGACAATACAATGTTTTGATAGAACTTCAGTGCTTACTCTGGGAATCAAACTACAAATGGTATGGCGCCTTTACATTTTAAGCTGGGAAACTAGAAAGCATAGAACAAAAGGTAGGTTGTGTTTCATTCTACCGCACTCCATCTGCGCTCTCTAGAGCTGCTTTTGAACGCAAGAATATGTCCTTTGTGAACCCCTAAAGCATCTCCTTCTTCTGTGCAGGATTTTTTTCATTGTAATTTAACACTATTTGTCTCCTCAAATATCGTTTAGTAAAAGCATTTTAGTGGAATTAAAGCACTGCACTGAACACTTGAAACAATCAGAGAAAGAAATGACTATTTTCAGGTTCCTAGTAACTACTGAGTGCTGAAGATCAAGTGACCCAAAAAAATATATGTTCTGTAGTGTTTTTAAAAAGTCATAAAACGTAGTTGCTTGTATAACATTACATGAATCTACATGCCATTACAATGACTTGTTCAGCTCTCAACACCTACTTGGCAAAGATCTCAGTTAGAAGAGCAAAAACTGCAGGCTGAGAGAAAAGTCACAATGGTCAAAGAAATTTCCATCAAACCCCCCCCCCCCCCCCCCCCCCCCCCCCCCCTCCCTCTCCACATCAGCAGTATTGCAGAACAGGGGGAAGTGTAGTTACTAACTTTTGTTGACAGCTAATCAATAGGGGATAGTGTCTGAGCTTTTAGGGGAGGTTATATATACTTGCACTAGGCTTAAAAAAGAATTAAGCCTTTTTACTGAGGTGTCTCGCCAAAGACACCATAAAACATGGCAAAGATGTGAATATGAGTCAAAATAATAGCTGAAATGTGTGAGGCCTGCTAACACATGCTGTTCGTTACTGTACTTAAGTAGCTTTTTTGCGTATCTGTACTTTACTCAAGTATTTACATTTTGGGAGACTTTTACTTTAACTCCACTACATTTCAAAGTCAAATATTTTACTTTTTACTCTACTACATTTTCAAAATAAGTCGTTCCTTTTTATTTATGAGCTTAGCAGAAACACTGGATTAATACGTTTTTGTGTTTAATTTTGGAGGGAAATTGGCTGCTCCCATAACATAAAAAAAAAAAAAAAAAAAAAAAAAAAATATATATATATATATATATATATATATATATATATATATATGTGTGTGTGTGTGTGAATATATGTGTGTGTGTGAATATATGTGTGTCAGTGTGTGTGTGTGTCAGTGTGTGTGTATAGGCCTATGTGTGTATTTATAAGTGGATAAAAACGTAACTGGTCAAACGAGCCACCAATCACCTGTGTATATGTATATATATATATATATATATATATATATATATATATATATATATATATATATATATATATATATATATATATATATATATATTCATCTGTCTTCCCTTAGACTGAAGAGTCTTGTGACAAATTATAATAGGACATTATAGCCATAAAAAAAATCTAAGTACTTGGATACCTTAAGTACATTTGAAGGCAAATACTTTTGTACTTTTACTCAAGTGAATGTTTAAAGGCAGCACTTCTACTTTTACTTGAGTAATATTTTACCTTGAGTATCTTTACTTTTACTCAAGTACATGGTATGTGTACTTCGTCCACCACTGCTTAGTAATTGATATAACCCTGCTTTAAACCCTAATTTGAAAAATGGACATATGCTACATTCAACTTCACCTGTCGAACTCTATACTCATGAGGATACCTGCCACAGAGCCCAGCCCTAACCCCCAGTCAATGAACTGGGGAGGGCGACAGGTTTTCATCTGTCAAGCTCAACCTTGCAAACATTCCTAAGGAGTATAGCCCTGCTTTAATACCCAATCTGGTTAGGGAGGGAGACAGATTAGAAAGTGGGCTGTTTCTTGCAGCTTAGTCCAACTCAACTCTCACCTGTCCAGCTCTAAACAATGAGCGAAAAACTGAAGGTTCCCGGAGTGTGACCGGTGAGAGAGTGGACATAGACCATTTTCAACTTCCCCTGTCCAACTCTATACTCATATGATTAACTGCCAGGGAGCCCAACCCTACTTTAACCCCCAGTCAATGAACTGGGAAGGGTGGCAGATTTGTATCTGTCGAGCTTAACATTACAGATATTCCTATAAGGAGTATAGCCTTGCTTTAATACCCAATCTGAGGAGGGCGGCAGATGAGAGAGTGGTCCACATCTTGCACGATTTCACGTGGCGTGATTTCATGAATCATGAATTACATTCAGGCTATTTATATAAGTCTAAACCGTAAGAAGCCACACAGTAAACACTTTAACCCTTTAGCTGTCACCCCCCTTTTTGAGCGTTGACGTGAAAATGCACTACCCAAACTTAAACAGTTGTAATTCATGAAGCCTTTGTACTAAAGACTTACGGTTGGTCTCTTTTAAAAGAAGACTCTTGGCAGATTATTGCTGAAGTGAAATAAATTAATAGAATAACATTTTTTTAAAGTTATTGAAGTTTAAGTTTATTGTTATGAAAATATAATAAAATATATATTTTTCTTTTATTAAAAATATATATAAATTAATATAGGTTTCAGCCTAAAAATGACAGAAAGTCAAAGCCATATATCCAACCAAGTTGTGTTCCAAATTTGAAGTTGATATCACAAACATTGAAGTTCTCATGAGATTTTGTTTAGGCGTAATACTAAAAATACCCACCGGGTGCCATTGCATTCCATTGAATTTAATTATATGCATTCTGCCATAACAAATTAATAAGTTTCTATCCAAATACCGAATATGGAACCTTGAGACTCAGACCTTTCTGACAATATGTGTTTTGTCAAGATTAGAACATTTTTGATAATAAATTATGAAAGATGATGCCCAAAAGGGGAGGGGCCTAATAAAAAAATACCGTTTCCATGGTAATGCAACGTCCAATTTCAAAACGGTTTGCACGGGATGAATTCTGAGCTCGTAAGCTTTCAAATGATACCTAATTTATGATAACTACTAAAATATGTGATATAATAATAATAATAAAAATTATATATATATATATATATGTATTATACTTTTTAGAGGACTTTTTACTTTAATTTTTAAAATATAATTTTATGTTTTTTATTGACAAATACTAGATTATGTTTTATTATGAACTTTTAGCATTAAAAACCAGTTTCAATTATTAAAAGTGTGTGCGTCAACTTTTTGTGACAAAGGTCAGAAACTCCTGTAATGACGTCGATTTTTTGAGGCGCACTCTTGTCATAAATTCATATATTACTGCTCATACATAATTTGTAAGAAAAAAACAGCACTGAAATATCTATTAAGGAGTCTTAGACCTTTCCAACGATAAATAGTTTGTCATGATTAGATTAGGATTTAATAGTAATATAGTGAATTCAATTTAGGTTGCCAGTATACGGGCAGGTGACAGTTAAAACCTTGGACAGGTTGTGTGAGATTCATCCACTTGCAAACTTTGTTTGTGTGCACTATTCAGACTATGTAATATTTTTAACAGAATTGTACAAAAAGCCCAACTTGCATACCCGACTGAACAGAGACAATCAAAGATGTGGTACATTCGCTGATAACAGAGATGCCAGCCTGACAAAGACACCGCATTGCTGGAGGACCCATGGTTTTGTCTAGAATGTCCTTGCAATAGGGTTACAAACAAAGAATTAGTAATATAAAAACATGGCAGAGAAAGCTAAAAGTGCCCAAGGTCCTTCGAACATGCTGATAAACAGAATGGTAAAACATGGTGAATAATGACTCAGTGCCAGGCTTGTTATTTATATAAGCCAAACCTTAGGAAGCACAAGGCCTGACAACTTTTTGCAAGTGATAAAAAAGAGGCAAAGATATGTTTTCAATTTACAAAATGTTGTTTCTGTATATTTGCCCTTGAAGGAAATCGTCTTAACAGATACTAGTGAACTTGAATCTTGAATCCCCAACCCCTTTAAAATTCTGCCCATTTATTCACTGACTAAACACTATACCAATAATGGTAATTTGTCATCCTAGACTGTTAGAACGTCAGCTAACAAAGCAATTTGCATGCTGAAACAACAATTAGCTTTTAACTCTGCCTGCTTCGTAACAAATAATTTGCAGCGGCAAACAGCCAGCACAAAATGTGTCACTCAAAAATGGCTAGGACTTTGTTCTTATTTTTTCAATATCCTTTTTCAATCCCCTACACCCCACACTCGTAATTATAATGGATGAGATTCCCTTCTGTTTCTCCTTAAAGTTTGAAATTAGTAATCAAAATGATTCCAATGCAAGTGCTTTGTTAGATGATGGTCTGCTCGCCGTTTCCTCGCTAGAGAAGCGTTCAGATTTTCTGCTTGCAAATTCCGCCATGTGAATAGCGAATCGCGAGCGGAACTGGCTTTCAAAGGGAATGGGAGATGAGACTCTGATTGGTTTATTGCACGTTACGCCCAAAACACACCCACTGAGTGTGTATCGTGTACTTTTCCAGTGCTGATGTACACTGTAAAAGAGGAACTCTCGAGAAAACGTGAACAAAACAGCATGATGCCTTTAGATTTTAAGGTTCTCTCAACTATTGTTTTAAAATTTGTCAGAAGTACTGTACTTTGCTTTGTCATTTTGAATAGGCTTGTTCACTAAATGAAACATGTCTCAACAAAAACAAACAATATACACAATCAAAATGTCAAAACACTTATATTGAGGCAATTATCCATTGTGCATTTCAGCCACGACTCGAGTCTGTACAGGCAACAACAGATTTTTGTTCATAAAATGTTCAGTTAGTAAGACAGTTAGCTGATATATCATTTGCTAACCATATTTTATATAGGTTAATTCATATGTGAACTGAACTACGCTGGTTTCTAAAGGTGCAATCATCTTCCAGACGTTCAAAAAGTTAAAAAAGTCAGCAAACAGTGAAACAATAATCCCATCATTTACCACACAATTTATTCATTCTGCAATGCATGCTGGGAAACCTCAAATCCTTTACATTTCGTTGTGAAACTATGACAGCTATGTTGGGAAAACATTTTGGATTTGGTACAACACATTGGTACGTTTATGTATTTTAAACTCAAAATGTCAAATAAACTGGTAAAACAAATGTAGTTTTTACAGTGGACGGTTAGAGAACGTTTATCCTCATTAATGTAGGGAACGTTGTATGGGAACACCAGAGGTGGAAAAGCACTGCTATAAGGGTTATCCATAACACATTCAGCAACCAAATTTTACACATGAACCCTCAGGCTATAGTTTATGTCCATAGAGAATGCGTTAATATGTATATGAATTTATAATAGGTTATGACAAACATACAAAAAGAAATTATACATTTGTATCGCCGTGGGCGTTCTGTTTCCATTCGAACGTCCAGATCGCTGTGCTTAAAATAGCATGGATCACATGGGACGTCTCTGTACTCTTTGTAAAAGATCACAGCGTTGGGTTCACACTTGTTAGGAGTGATAAGGGTTCATTCCTGAAGAGCTGGAATTTGAAAGTGACTTGTATTCCAAGTCACATCCTACTTCACCCTACAGCAAGGGAAAGGTGGAAATGTGATTTAGGGATGAGCATCGCCTCATGGTGGGGTGCTTCATAATCTCCCAGGTTTTATTGTTCATCCCACTGTGATTTTATAATACCCGACACATGTTATTTTAGTTGTCCTGTTGTGTATGAGAGCGTGTGCATGTATATCACAGGTTTAATGCTTGTTTTATCATTTGTTCTGTCCCTGTGGATCAGTGAATAAACAAATGCATCAATCAATAGTGGCACTGCTGCATTGAAGTTTCAGTGCAACAATAATATTCAATATCAACATTAGTGAATGCTTTCACAAACTCTTTTGTGGGGCCCTAAAACGCCTTTTGGGGGCCCTAAGCAGAATTTTAATTTGGGGGCCCCTCCCACTACGCGGAGTCACCTGTGCTTGACGATTATTGACACAAATATCACGCAACAATGATACATTATAAATTAATACAGTGAGGTTATGTATAAATACAAAATAAATACTTAATAAAAAATAGATAGCCTACTCAAATATTTTTTTTTTTTACTTTTACTTTTCTCTTTTACTAACTCTTTGAAACTTCTTAAAACAAACTGTCTCAAAACATATCAAATAAATTATTTGCTAAAATAATGACAACTGCGAAATCAAAAACATAATAAGAGCAAGTATTGACATATAATAATGACAATTATTGTTGAAAACTGTAAAAATATTATTATTTCTCAACTGTCTCAATACAGTGTAACTGTCCACAAAGTCTTTTTTATTAGTATTATTGTAACAGACTTTGTTAGATTGTACGTGACAGAATCCAACAGTCTCTTACTATGATACCGGTAATGATGTACTGGCGCTCGTTGTAGCCTATATGTGTGTGTATGCAATGTATTTTTCCCCTCTGGGCTTGCCGTAGGTAGGAATGGTTCAATTGCTGCACAAAACATACCGTAAGTAATAATGCAAACATATTTTTATCTTGCTCTTTTTTTCTCCTCCTCTGTCATTTTCTTCGTTCTATTTTCGGCACCAGAGGGATATGTCCTTTTTTGTGACATTGCTTAACATTACCGCGAGTCCGCGACTCTGCACAGTTGCGCACGAATTGTGTATGCACGCGCGAGGTGTCTAGATTATGCGCATGACTTAAACGCTGGCAGACACAGCAGCAGTTGTAGGGAGGTATATTGATCATGAAATCAGAATTTTCTTTTATTCTCTTTAATTATTCATTCATTCATATTAATTCATTCATTTATGTCACTTGTTTAAGTTATCTAAAAAAATATTTTTCGACTCGATTGGGGGGGCCCCCTGGTGGCCAAGGGGCCCCAAGCAGCCGCTTAGTTCGCTTATGCCTCGGGCCGGCCCTGCACAAACTAACAATCAACAATACTTTTACAGCAAGCACTGATGTAGGTTAATGTTAAACTTATCATAGTTTTGTTTTGTCAAGACAATAGATGCAATAAATGTGTAATAAATAATTACACAATAGTTATTTATATTATATTTATATTATTATAATATATTATTTATTATATTATATTTATTATAGTATATTATATTTTTGTGCTACAATGCTACATTTTTGTACACATGCTACAATGTGATATTTCACTGCAAAATAAAAAATAAAATAAAAATTTGCGTTAATCAAGATAGTCTATATAATAATAATACAGTAACATTTAATAGAATGTTAATTATATAATGTTTAATATATGTATACCATGTAAAGTAAGGAATAATTGACGACGGGCTGTTGAATTATTACAAAAATAATGCACAACCAAGGTGGTAAAGCCGTTACACCTCAGAGGTGCATTCTTTTTAAATTAATGAACGTCCCGAAGTCAATTATTCCGCTTATACTAAAGTTAACACACATAAAAACATTGTTCAGATGATGTATTTCAAGACATTTGTCAGGTTTTTGTGCTTAAAATGCTCTTGTGTCATTTTAGACGTCTCTTCTAAGTTCTTCTACGTTATTTTAGAACTATTAAGACACTGGTAGCAGTCTAATGCAGTTATCAGAGAGAGAGAGAGAGATGTGATGATGAACCTGGGCAATGGCATTATCACTAGATAGCCATTGTCTGTTTTAAAGTATTTCAGGTAATTTTGCATATATAGCACATGTTAGATCTTACCTGTCTGAGCTAGTGTTTTGGGGATGGGCTCTGGTAGTGTGCATAGCCAGAACGTACCATTTTTTCAAAATAGAGAGACATGAGTGCTATGATATGTTAACTGCTTGATTTTGTGGTTTTATGTTGTGCTTGTTTGTATTATGATGATTGCATGTCAGAAATGAGTTTTTGAACATGTACTTATTATTTAGGTGACAATGTTCTGCTGTGGAATTCTGTGATGAGTGTCACCCCGTGTGAGAGAGAGAGAGAGAGAGAGAGAGAGAGAGAGAGAGAGAGAGAGAGAGAGAGAGAGAGAGAGAGAGAGAGAGAGAGAGAGAGAGAGAGAGAGAGAGATTTCCATTACACGAGAGTAGATGTTAAAACTTCATGCTGATTTGTACTCGGCTTTCGCCAAGATAAGCAACACTAAGACGTAGCTTTACAGTAAACTATGCTTCACCCATTTACGCTTCTTTCCATATGGTGGTGTGACTCCCCTTCTGTCCGGCGTTAACGGCTGCAGTGTCCTTGGCGCGTCAGCACACACGACGGCTGCAACTACAGTGTGGTCTCCCTAGTGGACCAGCATGACAACCGTCTGGATTGAGCCGAGTAGGGGACATCTCTAGGGTCTTCAAGTGGGCACCTTCCATCCTCAGTGTTTCGTCGACTAGCCCACGACACCTCAAGAGGGCTCGACAGTGACTCTGGCGTCCCAGAGTCACCCCCCTCTGTCCCCCACTCAACTCAGCCCAGCTTACTGACCTCTACATCCCTCCTGCTGCTGAGACCTAACCACAATCTCTCCGAAACCCAACCATACGCACCAACCCGTTTGACTAAGGCTGTCGAGCCCCACTGGTGTGTTAATATGCAGTTTCAGTGGCAACGGTTCCGTATGGCATACCACCTACCGCAAAACACAATATCTGCCCAACCACCCGTCATTCACGCAATATACACAGGAACGTATACAAGTAAACCAACAGAACTCTTCAAGTTTTCAAGAATTCTACGAAACCGTAGCGTGGCGGCCTGTACACAGCCAGCTAGAATCTTTCCGTCTCAACCACAGCCAGTTGCTGCTCCTTTCTGCTGCTTCAGATAAGTTCTTTACTGTGCGACGCAACTCTTGGCCACTGAATCCGACGTCTCTGAGGAACCGGGTTGTAGAGTGTGCCACAAAACCTCGACAACCCACTTCCACTGGATAAACCTGGACTCTCCAGAGAGAGACTTTACAACTCTTTATTAAAACATGTTCTAAGACGCTTAAATACAATGTATTTCACCCCTGTAGACATACTGCTAGAATCTGCACATACAAAGAAAAAAATTTAAAATAAAAATATAAATGAAGAAAAATAAAATTAAAAATGACCATTAAACATCACCAATTAAACACTATAGTTTCATCTTCACATATTGACAATAAAGCACCATTCACACACCATTTAGACTCAAATTCAAATACGTGTTTTGTGATTTGATAGAATTTATGTTCCAGTCTGATTCTTGATTCAACCAAGGCAGTAAACATTTTGCAGCGCGCTCATATTTCTCCCCTCAGCAGCCATTCTGCAAGTCTTCCAAATGGCTAGTTTAGCTTGTCCAACTGCAAAATTTGCCAAGTTACACTGTTCTCTGTGTGTTTTTGAATACTTACATCCATAAATAAAAATTGTCTTGTTAAAACAAAAACCTAGGCTTCCAAGTATTCTTTCCAATAAGGTAAACAGTGATACTAGCCTAGGACATTCAACAAAAACATGGAACACAGTCTCTGGTTTAGTACAAAAATGGCAGAATGATAAAACAGCCATATTAAACTTAGAAACAAAACTATTTGTAGGTAACACACAGTGCAATATTCTCCACTGCAAATCCCCAGATCGTTTTGTAAGGGGACCTTTATAAAACAGTCTCCAAGAGGGAGCAAGATCATCAGAGTCCATAAGATACTCTCTCCACTTTGTATCACATCTCTGATTAATATTCCCAAAATAGTCAGTCTTTACACATATCTGATAAAACTCTCTTTTTCCAACAGCCTGAAAATCAAGCTCCTGCAGCCCATTCAATTTCAATAACTTCCCCTCTTGGTCATCCTCTGTACAAACCCTTGGAGACACAAGTAACTTAGGGAAAGAACATTGCATCGAATCACCAGACAGGAAACAATTTACAAAATAGAGAAATTGGGAGGGAAAATCAGCTTTCAGACTGTTTATGAAATGTTCCACCATCCTCACAGACCTGATCCCACCTGTTCACAAATTTTGGCTGCTGGTCTCCATTTTCTGGAAGCAATATCAATCAGATGTGCAACTGTGGTCAAACCCTTATCTATAAATGTTTTAGCAATGATATTAGACATGCAAACATTGCCACCAAGAAAGGAGTTATAAAACAGCGGCTCATTCAGGCCAAAATGGTCATTTTCTTGTCCAAATTCCTTAAAAACAGTCCAGGAATTTAAAACTGAGGCATAAAATCTTACATCAGATAAGCCTATAATCTTTCCTACTATACAAAGACATCAAAAACAATTGTTTATCAAGGGAAAAGCCGCTAAAAGTTCTGAGCAAAGCCAGGCCAAATGACACCCATGATGTTGTATGCCCTTTAGAATAGAAGCAAAGTCTGAGCAACTTTTAGCCTCATAGCTTTAACTTTAGCGGTCACATCAATTAAGAACTGCAGGGGGAAGCCAATGGTGACCGTCCCAAAAAAACCTACAAAAATCTTCTGCAAACATTGCAACAGAAATTTTGGTGGATCAAGTACATTTAAACGATGCCACAACATAGATGCAGCTAGGTTTTTAATTATAAGTACTCTACCCCTATATGACAAATTAGGGAGAATCCACCTCCACATTTGTAGACGGCCAGACACTCTATCAACTATACCTTCCAAATTATTCTCCATATATTGATCTTGCCCCATAAAAACCCCAAGCACTTTGAACCCTTCCAAGCTCCAAGAGCAGAGCTGAGGAAGTACTGGAGGGCCTCCGTTCTCCCATTTGCCCAGCAAAAAGGATACACTCTTTTTCCAATTTATTCTTGAGGAAGATGCTCTTTGATATACATCCAGAGATGCTACCAAATTCTTAACATCCTCATCTGACCTTATGCACTTAATCTAGCCGTTACCAAATCTGTACTATAAGGACACACTGTAGAAATCCCACTTAACCCTCTGGGGACGGATTGGGTGGTACCGCCCAAATGGCATACTTTTACACATGTGTAAATATCTTAAAAACTATGAATGATAGAGAGGTGCGGTCTTTTTTACCGTCTTCCTCAGATTCCGCTGAAAACAGTGATAACTTACCCGGCTTGTAAATATACACACTTCCTTGTTGCGCAATACCACTATGTAAATGGCCAATGAAATCGATGTTGTTTGGCAGAATCCACAAGCAACAACCAATGGAAAAATTGCCGATGGAGAAATATTTTTCTTACCCAATCAGAGGAAGGTTACCATGAAGTATCTAGCAAATCAGAGGACTCTGTAGCCTTGCAAGGGGTGGTACTAATATAGTTAGGGATATGACGCAAAAAGCGTTGAATGGAGAGAAGGAGAGAGAGAGAACGGAGGCTTACGGAGCGGATTATCAGAGAAATATGAGAGAGAGACAGAACAATTATAATTATATATATATATATATATATATATATATATATATATATATATATATATATACATACATACAATTATAGCATTATTTATTGTTTTAGCACTTTTATAATGGCAAGCAGTAAACGATTTACGGTGGAAGAAGCTCTGGAACAATTACTGGAGAGTGACGAGGAGAAAGCATTGCTTAGAAAATTCTAAGCATTCCTAAGAAAAACGCCTGGGACTATTTGTAAATAAAGTTACATTTTTCATTGTTCTTTACATATTTTATTTAACAATTACACATGTCTGTCAAGCAAAGGCTTTGACAAATATATTTTTTGTTCAAAAACTGTTCACTATTGTTGTGTGATGTGATTTTCAGAAATAAATGACAAAAATCTAATTTCCATTTTGGAAATTCTCTAGTTTATTGTACATTTTTCACTCATACTTCCTTTATAAACACATTACATGCATGCTTATGTTAGCTTATGGTTTTCTGAATCGTATATACCAAACACATAGTGTTCCATCTCCATTACATATGGTTTATATAAGCCCAAATGTAAAAATAGAGAAAACGGACCAAAAAGGGCTTAGTCCCCAGAGGGTTAACTGACGTCTCAGAACTGCCAAGAGTGGTTCAATAACAATAGCATATAAAATACCTGAGAGGCCGCACCCTTGTCGTATACCTCTGCCAACTAAAAATGGCCTTCAAAGGGTCCCATTTACTTTTAATATGCTATATACATCCGTGTACAGCAGCTTAACATAGGAAATAAATGATGAACCAAAACCAAAGGCAGTGAGACATTCAAAAAGAAAGCCATGATCAACTCGATCAAAGGCTTTTTCTTGGTCCAAAGAAACCAAACCTAAATCGAGTTTATGCACTTTAGCAAAGGAAATCAAGTCTCGAACCAAAAAAAGATTATCAAAAATAGATCGATTCGGAATACAATAAGCTTGATCTACATGAATCACTGAAGATATACAAAGTTTGAGTCTATTAGTCAAAGCTTTGGAAATTATTTTGTAGTCAACTCCGAGCAATGACACAGGGCGCCAATTTTTAATGTCTCCAAGATCACCCTTCTTGGGTAGTAATGTAATCGCGGCCCTCCGAAGGCTCACAGGTAATGTGCCTCTTTCCAGACACTCCAAAAAGACAGAAAACAAGTCCTTTCCGATCACCGACCAAAACTGTTTGTAAAATTCAGCATTCAACCCATCCAATCCTGGAACTTTGCCCGAAGAGAGTTCCTGAACAGCTACAGTCAGTTCAGCAAAAGTCAAAGGTTGAGCAAGTCTAGATTTCTCCTCTTCCGTAAGTTGAGGTAAATCTTGAAGAAGAATATCGGCCATTTCATCATCACAGGGTTCAGCCTTGTAAAGATCTTCATAAAAAGATAAAGCATGTGACATGATTCCACGATCATTAGTCACTTTTCCTCCCCCTGGAAGTTTCAAATGACATAAAATCTCCCTATTTACAGTCTTCTACTCCAGACTAAAAAAGGATGATGTCGAAGTGTCTCTTGGGCACTTTCTTCTAAAAGATTCCGTAAGAGAAATGTATTCCGTTCGAGGATTTCAGCAGTATCCACGCCATCCGCTTTATCATCAGTGTAAAGAATGTCTTTTTCAAGCTGTTTCAATGTACTTTCCAGAATGCTTTTATTATAGGCAATATAGTTTTGACTATAATTTTATAAGTTTAATTTGTGTTTTGCCAATATCCCACCATTGACTTAGGGACTTGTATAACATTTTACTCTCTCTCCACATCTCCCAAAAAAAGGTGAAAGAGTGCACAAAGTTGTGATCTTGCAACAGTCTACTATTAAACTTCCAAAGCGAGTGTTTAAAAGTGCTCTGTGCAGTAGAAACATCAACAGACATGTACTGGTGATCCGATAAGGCAGTGGGCATAATACAACTCTTAAAAAACCTACTCCTAAGACTTTTCTGTACATATATTCTATCAAGTCTGGCTCCAGATATCATATTAGAGTTTACTTTCAGCCAGGTATATTGTTTGGTCTGAGGGAAAGCTTCTCTCCAAACATCTACAAGACAATGATATGTTAACACAGTTTTAAGTTCTTCTGACGACTGCTTATGTGGTTCTTCATGGTTCCTATCTAAGGTATGATTTATGGTACAATTAAAATCCCCAGCCAGCACAACCATTATATCCTGCAAAACATCACTTAAAGCAGTTTTCAGTTTTTTAAAGAAAATAATTCGCTCTGAACCAATGTTTGGAGCGTGCACATTAAATAGTGAAAAATTAAGTCCAAGAACCGTTATATCAACACGCAACATTCGACCAGGAACCAATTCAATAACACTCACAGGATGCTCCTTATACTCTGGCCCAAAGAGAATTGCAACACCTGCGCTAACACTAGAACCATGACTTAATATAGCCTGCCCCTTCCATTCACTCTGCCATTGTACTTGATTATTTAAATCTGTATGCGTTTCTTGAAGAAAAACTATACTAGCCCTCTTTATCATAATATAGTCAAAAAGACTAAACCTTTTAACAGCATCACGACACCCATTACTATTTAAAGTGCCAAATGTCATGGATGCCGTAAAGGAAAAGAAAGAAAAAAAAGAAAAAATTGCATGCTAGCCATATCACTTTTTGCCTGGTAAATTCAATATACTTCTTACATTACAAAGGATCTTCTTAAGGCGGTACCGTTTTGGTCTATCGAGCTCATCAAAAGTTGCCTTCCGCATAGCTACAGTACAAGACATCAGGAAAAGTTTCAAATCCGGAAAGTGCGACTCAATACTAGGCTTGCGAAGCCCCTTTGTATTGTCAAGGAAGGTATGTATCTGCTGTAATGAGTAAAGTTTAATCCTACCTTTGGAAATATTCTCCAAATCCATCATGTCATTCCCAATCCCATCATATAGTTCCTCGTCATCCTTATCGAAATCCACTTCTTGCGAAACATTACCTCCTTGACTCTGATCAATCGATTCATCAGTACTTATTTTAATATCACTTAACGTTACTTCGTGTTGTATTTGTTGTTAATTTTTGAGTGAGTCGGCCTCATGCGTATCTTTTGCACGTGCATGATCCGAACTCAACTCTGGCTGTGTAACAACGGCTATGACATCAGCTACCTGGGCAACCTGAGCTATCTCCACAGCACTATTGCTGGAATTAGTCGACAGGAATCTTTCCCCATTCTCCTCGAGCGAGCCACTCGGCGCCGGCGCTGACTCCGCGACGGCTTGTGGAAATAGTAACGGCGCAGCGTCCGCAACGTCAGAACCTCGCGCCCCACCATCAACCACATTATCAGCCAAAACTTCATTAACGCTATTTCTATTACGATTCGGGCAAGTCTGTCGAACATGTCCGAATTCGCCACAAATTAAGCATTTCATGGACTCAGAACTTATAAAAATAGTGTAATCCTTCCCTACGGTAGTTAGTTTCGCCGACAAGTTTAAAGGATCGCTCTGAGAATTCAAAATCATGAAAACCTGGGGCCGAAAAGACATCACATGCTTAAGTTGGGGATTTTTACATCCAAGCGTGATCATCTTAATGGGACTCACTAATTTACCATATCGCAATAGTATTTCCTCTAGCTTCTCATTTTTGACAAATGGAGGTACGTTTGACAAAACAATCTTTTTTGATGGGCTCGACAGAGGCAAAACGGGCACAAACATTTCGTTTATTGTTAATCCGCTCTCTATTAAATCATTAAACATTTGGCTTTGACTCAAAAAAATGACTATCGCCTTATTCATGCGAGAGGCAGACCTGATGTTTACGCCGCCGACTGCAGCACTCACGGCCACCAGGCAATCCTCTACTGACACAGACGCATCAGGCATACATTTGCAACCATGTCTGATAGTCAGTTGCGAGAAATCACCCGCATTAGTCGCCATTTTCCCACTCGCTGACCGAAGTCAGCCAAAATAATCCTACCACTTCAATTCAATAAAAAAAAAAAAATAAAAAAAAAATTAATAAACTCCAGCTCAACAACGCCTCTCACCCATGCCAAACTCACGTTCACTCGCTCCCGGCATGCAACACAGAGAGAAGAGAGAGAGAGAGAGAGAGAGAGAGAGAGAGAGAGAGAGAGAGATTAAGCGTATGTAAATTACTTGAGTCTGTGTTTCTCTCAACAGTGTCCGGCAGCAGCGTCTCTAATAATAGCGAAACTGTAAGTTTATCTGCTCCGAGGACAGTGCCGTTATTACCTCGCTAGCTTTTAAGTTGTTAAACTATTTTACTGATAAAATCATCAGAGCAGCGCTGACAACACGTTTCTGTGCGAGTGTGTGTCCGTACTGTATGTGTGTGCGTTTGAGTGGGAGAAAAAGAGTATGTGCTTTCCGTAATAATAAAATATATATTTTTTTATAATAATAATAATAATATAATAATAATTTTGAGGCAATTGAGGACATTTAAAATAACTGAGATCACTTGGTGAAGTGATATTGAACTGTAATGCGGTCGAGGGACCTGCCCGGAACTAGCTGTGCATTTCCCTGAAAATAATTGCACACCTTAGAACGTTCATTAACCAATCAGATTCAAGCATTCAACTGCCCCATAGTATAAATATAAATATACCATTTACTGTAGTGGCCAAAAGTGATATATAGAGTGAATATTTGCACATTATTTGCTTTTAATGACACTTCAGGTTCTATTAAACGATCAAATTTTGAGAAGTACTGTATGTCATATTAGGGAAGAAGAATACAATTAAATGTACAAAGGCACAGATAAACAAAAAGCTACAAAGAAACAAAGCATCCATTGACTACAATGTAATCAGTTATTAATATTTTGTTGGTTCACTCTTGTTTTTCATTACAGCAGCCATTCTCCTGGGCATTGACTTTGTGCAAGTGTCATGCTCAACTTCTTTTCAATCCTGCTTAAGTCCTTCCCTGATTTATGCTTCATTGGAAGACCAGCATGGCTTATCACAACTGAGGTTTATAATTTCCCAAAGGTTTTTAAAGATCAGGGGCCGTATTCACAAAGCATTTTATCTTACCACTAGGAGTACTCCTAAATCGCACTAAAAGATTTTAGCTAGGAGTTTTCTCTTAAAAGTTATTCACAACGTCTTTCAGACCTACTCTTAGCAAAGAAAAATGACAACTCCTAAACTAAGAGTGAGTCTTCGTTGCTATGGATGACATCATTACTCATGCACGAGCTTGACTGAAGTGACCACCTTGATTGGCTGATGATTGTAACGCGGGAATGATTCCAAACACCTCCCCTACGATGATGAGTGACAGGTCTGAGAATGCGTGCGCTACACAAGTAGTGCGAAGGACGGAAGATGATGAATAACTGAATAAATAGCCAAAATGAATAAGAATAAGGAAAAACAAATAGCCTAGTAGCCTATTGAAACAATGTTGCAATATCTTTGCAACATTATTGAATTAATCTGTCACTATATTCCTCTGCCTACGTTTGCAAAGAGAAGAACATTTTAATTTGATTCACAATGAAACGTTACAATTAGTTTACATGCAGAGAGTAGCCTAGTTTTGGTTGTTGTTGGTGGCGTTATTGCATCCCTAATAATGCCTACAACACAAAATTGTTCCCTCGCGATTGGAAGCTTCTGTAGCCGCCGCATACGCATTTCAAAACATCGCAACGTGAAATGCCACAAAAAGCGGTTTGTGAATAGGTCTTAGTGAGTTAAGAGTCCTCTCGACTTCTTTTAAGCTCTCCCAGGCTTAGGTGCTACTTTTAGGGCTAAAATGCTTCGTGAATTACTCTTAGTCAAAAAAATTAGGAGTCCTAAAGTTAGGAGTGACACGCCCATTATTTTTAGGAGTTGCTCCTAAATTCGCCAGTTAGGAGCTACTTTTAGCCTTAAAATTCTTTGTGAATACGGCCCCAGGGGACTGAGGATGCCACTTAAAGACTTCAAAAAGCTGAGTATGAACACTTTCATTGTGGCCAACTTTGTTGCATTCACTGTGTGTTTGGTTGGTGATTGTTATCATGTTGGAAAATACACATTTGATCTCAGAACAGATCCTCCACACTTGGCTATATTTTGTTCAGCAGGATTCCCAAGTATTGGTCCATAATCAAAGTACCGGCAACTTTGTAGATCCTTTCAACGCCTGCTGCAGGCATGCATCCCTAATACCATTGTGTTTCCCCTGTTGTGCACATGCATTTGGTATTAAAACACTCCAGTCGTCTCCAATGACCTTACCTGACACCATCCAATGCTTGTTACATTTTGACTTGTCGGACTGCAGAACATGGCTCCAATCTTCCATACTCCAGTCGATATGTTTTAGTAGATACAGCTATTAAATGGTTTCTTTACTGGGACAATCCAGCCTCTTGTAGCCGTTGGCTAACAGTTCGAGATGACATTGGAGGTTGGAGGTCTCATCCAGGTCTTTAGAAGCTGTTTTGAGGTGATCCCACGTTCAGGTGATTTTGAACCCTTGATCCCTGACCAGCCCCAGCGTTTTACATTCTGCATGGTAGTGTTCTCACTGTACTTTGAAATAATTCTGTGGACATTGTGACCATTCACATCCTGTGCATAAGCAATATCCAAAACCAGTTGACCAGATTTAGCCATTTAAAAATATCCAACGCATTCTCATCCTTTGGCGTCATATAGGTGACGCCATATGACAAAACCTCAAAATACTACGCACATGGCACCCTTTAGCGTCAATATAACACGCACTGGGATGGGTAGGTTTAGGTGTGTTGTAGGGTCTGCGTCTCATATTAACGCTAAAGGATGCCAGTCAACTTTATGACGCCTTGGGTTCATTTGTTATATTCACGCTAAAGGGTGCCATGTGCGTCGTATTTCGACGTTTTGTCATATGGCGTCACCTATATGACGCCAAAGGATGAGAACGGGCTCAAATATCTTCTTTGGTTGAAGAGACATTTTCACCTAAGCCCACAACATAACATTCATAATATAATACAGCTAACACCTGCCACATAGTGATAGGATGGGAATAATGATTAAATGCTGAGTATCACAACTTAGCCAACAATAACATCCACACAATTCGATAGGTTTCATTGTGTCAGGATAAATTGAAACGTGGAACGCGTACATTAGTTTTACAATCCAGGCACAACTTCACAACATACATATACATTATTTAATATATATATATATTTATATTTATATTTATATTTATTTATTTTATATATATATATATATATATATATATATATATATATATATATATATATATATATATATATATATATATATTTATTTATTTATTTATTTTTTTTTTTTTTTTTAAAGTGCGAAGAAGCGAATGGAAACTGCTACACACACACACGTAAATCTGTGACTTTACGGTTCTAAAAATAGACTTTTATGCAAGATAAAATTGATTTCCTTTTCCTTCTTGGTTTTGCTTTTGAATCTTTGATTGATTTTATAGAGCTGTAGGTGGATATCTGGTTCCACTGCACACTGAATCGTTTTCATAATGCATGTAAATCATCACTAACAATTTAAATGACTGCTCGGCAGTAAATATCAGACATTCTCAAAAAAATCACAGCCATCTCGCCTTGACCAAGCGGCGACAAATGACACGCTCTCTGACAGCTTGCTCACATCAATCAGCTTCATACGGCTTTCGTCTGTGTCACGTTTATTGAGTCACCACAGAGCTCTCTATATTTGTGTCAGGTGGATCTTCTTGTAAATCATCGTCTTCCATCCGGATAAAATGGAGAGACACATGCGACTCATGCCAGGGCTGCTACCTAAGAAACTGGGTCAGCATTAACAAGGGCCATACTGCCTCACTCTGTACGTCCACCCTGACGCTGATCTGCAATGGCAGGTCCCTGTTACATAAGCAATGAGGGCCAGTGTGGACAAACCAGTCAGCTTTAAATGTTTCAGGTTTGTTAACCTATGTTTGTGACGCCTCAAGTGCCCGTATCTTAGTTTAAACAGGTCACACACACTTACAACGAAAACACAATCCGTTGTGCTGACGTTATACCCTTTCAAATTGAAATCATCATGAAATAAAGGATTCACAAAAGGTATTATAATGCACAAATAGTTAAGAATTCAATACATTTTTCCCCCAATGTACTTAATTGTTATGCAAATAATGGTTTTATCATCAATGGTTGACACAAACCTGTATATATGTAAAAGTGTTTATAACTACCTGCAGATATAAAAAATAAAAGCTGCTTAAAGAGTTCACTTTCATAACTATGACTCTTAACACACTTGTACAGTAAGTGCGCTTTGTAATAATGTCAAATGTAAAGTTTTGAAGTACATTTTAAATCATTATGTTTTAAAAATGTACTAAATTTCACTCAGAAAAAACAAAAAAACTTTTGACATATATTTGAAAGGCAGAAATGCCTTATTAATAAATGAAGTTAGTCCCTGACAGTCGTTTCTCTCTCCCTTGTTTTGACTATGTGAAACATGTATCAGAGGAAATTGTACTAATGACAAAAGGTTTGATGTTAGACATCAGTATTTGTCAGCCTCTCTTTGCATTCTTCGCATGAGAGGAATATTGAAATGAAAAGAGCTAGACTGAAAGAGAGTGAGGGGCAGACTGGCCTGGCTGAGTGACATCATGATGTTGTGTGACCTGGGAGGGCAAATCTTCAAGCCTATATTTAGCTGTCTGTGATGCTCCCCAATGAAAACGCTGCCAGGGCCACGGGCTGAGCTAGCCGGCTGCTTGCTGGTCCGAGGCCCTCATGCTATTTCTGCAATGCTATTCTATATTTTTTCCTTCGACACACGTGACCAACCACTGGCCTCTAGCTCTGGCTGGTCGGATTGACTCGATGAAGACGTGGGTGGGGTTTATGATTTTAGTCAAAAGTATTTTTTTAGATGTTGGATTTTTGGAAACAGCTTTGACTAAACCAAAGGTATCTTCAAATTTGATCTTGGTTTGGAAAGTGAGTGGCAAATTGAAGTGCCTGTCAATGGACTGAATGACGTAATAAAGAGACATCTCTCCAACATGTTCGACAAATGGGCTCAGACGTTTTGACTGATCAAACAGATGCTTTGTACTTGATTACATGATTTGAACGTGAACAGAAGATGAATGGTGCTGCTACTTTAATAACATGGCAGAGGCTTGCATATTTTGGCAGGAGTTTAATGCAATATTTTCAGTACCATAAGCTTTAACGTGGCAGATGCTGGATTAAATTAGAGACACATAACTCAATGGGCAGCATGACACAAATCAAGTTTTAGCAAGATTAATTCAGGAAGTATATCCGTTCTTGGATTTTCCAAATGAAAACAGCTTAGAGGCATGATTTATTGGATGTCGAAATATTTTCTTGTTCCGGCTTTTACTACAAGACATTGGTTTATTGATTCCTCTGAAAAGTTTAAACATTGTGGCTTTATCCAAACATAGCAACCTTTTCAGCAACCCAACCTTCCCAGCATAGCAACACTGGCTCAACCAATTGCATGAGTTTAAAGGTGTCAGAATGTGAGATTGACAGCTAACGGTTGAAATGGGTACTGCAATCCAAATTCAAAATAATGAAGAGAGTTGTTCTTGTTCCCCTCGCCCCTCCTGCTCAGACTCGACGCGGGTTGCCAGATTGAGGACCAGAATCCGTTGCTAGATTTATGATGAGTTAATATCGCGTTTTAAAGGATTAGTTTACCCAAAAATTAAAATTATGTCTTAAAAATAAAATTATTATTGTCTTCCGGTTCTGTTGTCGATCCGCGTTCACGAGTCGGCAGTGACGCTGATGACGTAAGACGCTGCTGACGTGTGTCTGGTGCGTCCGTCTATTCGGGTTCAAATAAATATGGCTGGGCAAAAAAATGCAAGTCTTCCACTGTGTGGAAATCCTTAGACATGTTTGCGAAGATTGTTTTGTTTACAGCGTGCGTCTCCCTCAGACTGTAAACGAAGCTCGGGCTGTCATGATCCTGTCTCTTTCTCTGTCTCCCTCTGCTGGTCACACACACACACACACACACACACCTCGCTTCGCTTTCTTTACTGACAGCTGTTATCACTTGTCATTACGCTCATTCCTCTCCACCGGTTCCTCATCTCCTCTCATTATCTTGGCTTCTTCCACCCTCTCTTTCCCTGTCTTGTTGTCAGATTGTTTGATGTCTCAGATGCTCATTTACCAGAGTCTTTCTCAGTCTTATCCTGTCCTGTCTTGTGTGTGTTCTACGGAATACTTCTACTGGAATTATCCTGTGCTCATCATTATACATCCACAGAACCTTACCTGCCTAAAGCTGAAAACCTGCTCCGTGCTCATCACCTGTATCCAGCTCCGTGAATTACAAGAGCCGTTGCTTCACCAGCCTTCTGTTCATCCCTACCAGTACCACAGAGGAGATTTATGTTCATGTGATCTTGCCAGCTCTACTGGAATCTTTGGTTGCTGATTATTATTGATCTTTCAGTTTGGATTACCTGTGGTCTGACATTTTGATTCTATTAAAGAACTGTGATTGTCACTCTCGCTTTTGAGTCCTTTCTAACCGCATCACAGAACAATCTGACCACAACATGGACTCAGCGAGTGGCAGCGCGTTCCAGTCTGCTGTTGAACACCAGGGCGCTCTCCTGGGCAAGCATGAGGAGGACATTTCCGCCGCCAGACACGCGGTCGAGACGCTGGCCGCTCAGATGTCAGATCTTTCCTGTCAGGTCCACAATATGCGCATCCAGCCTTCCACCTCACAGGTTTCTCACGACTCGCCAGAGCTGCGGATTAACAATCCTCCTATCTATTCGGGTGAGCCAACAAAATGTCGCTCTTTTCTAACCCAGTGCGAGGTGGTATTTTCCCTACAGCCCGTGACGTATGCGAAGGAGCGGACTAAGGTCGCTTACGTTATCTCCCTTCTCGCTGGCCGGGCTCGGGAATGGGGAGCGGCTAACTGGGAGGCTGAGAAGGATTGCATCTTCTCTATTCAAGGATGAGATGATCCGGGTCTTCGACCGATCAGCCTACGGTGAGGAGGCTTCTCGACTGCTTTCTTCTCTCCGGCAGGGGAGGCGCTCCATGCCTGATTTTTCTATTGAATTCCGGACCCTTGTTACCACCTGTGGCTGGAACCAGTTGGTCGCTCGTTTTATGGAGGGTCTCAACCCTGAGTTGAAGGACGAGATCCTCGTCCGGGAGGTCCCCACCCGGCTCGACGATCTCAACCTTCAACACACCCCTCTGGCACTTTGAATATAAGGTTCTTTCGTTCGGATTGGTCAACGCCCCTGCCGTCTTTCAGGCTCTTGTCAATGATGTCCTTCAGGATATGCTCAACATATTCGTGTTTGTCTATATCGATGACATATTGATGTTCTCACCCTCTCTCCAAGTCCATGTGCAACACGTTCGCCGCGTTCTCCAACGCTTACTTGAGAATCGACTCTTTGTCAAGGCTGAGAAATGCTCTTTTCACGCGTCCTCAGTAACATTCCTGGGCTCGGTCATCTCTGCAGAGGGGATCAGTATGGATACGACTAAGGTCCAGGCTGTTACCGACTGGCCCATTCCTGATTCTCGTGTCTCGTTACAACGCTTCCTCGGTTTTGCTCATTTTTATCGTCGCTTTATACGCAATTTTAGCCAAGTAGTCGCGCCGCTTACTGCCTTAACCTCAGTTAAGTCCAGTTTTAGATGGTCAGAATCCGCTCAAGAGGCTTTTGACCGTCTAAAAACCCTCTTTACCTCTGCGCCCATTCTTCTCACGCTGTATATCACAAGACAATTTGTTGTCGAGGTCGACGCTTCTGAGGTGGGGGTAGGTGCCGTTCTTTCTCAACGGTCAGCCTCTGATAACAGGATACACCCGTGTGCTTTCTTCTCTCACCGACTCTCTCCCGCAGAACGTAACTACGATGTCGGTAATTGCGAACTGCTCCCCATCCGCCTGGCCTTGGGGAATGGCGGCAGTGGTTAGAGGGCTCCTCCGTCCCTTTTATCGTCTGGACTGACCATCGTAATTTGGAATATATCCGTTCCGCTAAGAGACTGAATGCACGTCAAGCTCGTTGGGCGCTATTTTTTACGCGTTTCGACTTCTCCATCTCGTATCGCCCTGACTCTAAGAACGTCAAGCCTGACGCGTTGTCTCGTCTCTTTGATTCCTCGACCACCGTCACATCCCAGGAGGAGATTATTCCTCCCGGTCGTGTGGTGGGAACTACGGTTTGGGGAATCGAGAACAGGTGAAGCGCTCTCTTTCTCATGTCGCCACCCCACGAAACTGCCCTAGGGGCTTTCTTTATGTCCCAGTGCCTACACGCCTGGCCGTCCTTCAGTGGGGTCATTCTTCCAAATTCACATCCCATCCCGGCGGCGTCCGGGGAACTATCGCTTTTATCCGTCAGCGTTTCTGGTGGCTAACCTTGGATCGTGATGCGCGCCGTTTCATCACCTCCTGTTCTGTCTGTGCCCAGACCAAGGCTGGTAATTCCCCACCTGCTGGTCTGCTGCGTCCGCTGCCGGTCCCTACTCGTCCGTGGTCCCATATTGCTCTCGACTTTATTACCGGTCTTCCCCCCTCGGCCGGTAATACCGTCATCCTGACTGTAGTTGACCGTTTTTCTAAGTCTGCTCATTTTATTCCCCTCGCCAAGCTCCCCTCTGCCAAGGAGACAGCCCAGATTATGGTTAATCATGTATTCAAATTACACGGGTTGCCCACCGACGTTGTTTCCGATAGGGGGCCGCAATTTTCCTCGCAGTTTTGGAAAGAGTGCTGTCGCCTCATTGGAGCTACCGCTAGCCTTTCCTCAGGTTTTTTTACCCCCAGACTAACGGTCAGGCCGAACGGGCCAATCAGATTGTCGCCCGCATTCTTCGCAGTCTAGCTTATCCTAATCCTGCGTCCTGGGCAGAGCAGCTCCCCTGGGCGGAATATGCTCATAACTCTCTCCCATCTTCTGCCACGGGGCTCTCGCCCTTTCATTGCTGTCTCAGTTATCAGCCCCCGTTATTCCTATCACAAGTGACCATTTCTAACTGTCCATCCGTTCAGGCTTTTATCAGTCGTTGCAAGCGTACTTGGACGAAGGTAAGATCTTCTCTTTGTCGTTCGAGAAGACGCATGAGCATCTCTGCCAATAAGTCTTGCGTCAAGAGCCCTCGCTATAGTACTGGTCAGAGAGTGTGGCTTTCCACTTACAATTTACCTCTCCAGTCCGAGTCTCGTAAGCTGGCACCCCATTTTATCGGACCATTCCGCATAGTCAAGATCATTAACCCTGTCGCTGTCAAGCTCTGTTTGCCGCCTAATCTTCGTCGTGTTCACCCTGTGTTTCACGTCTCTTGTATTAAGCCCGTTAATCGCCCGCCCTCTCGCGCCTCCTTTTCCATGGTTCGTATTGAGGGCTCTCCTATCTACATTGTGCGCAGAATCTTGGACATGCGGCGTCGGGGTCGTGGGCATCAATATTTGGTCGATTGGGAGGGGTATGGTCCTGAGGAGAGAAGCTCGGTTTCCCCCCGGGACATCCTGGACCCTTCGCTCATTGATGATTTCCTCCGGTCTTGCCAGAGTTACTCCTAGGGAGCGCCAGGAGGCGCTCATTGAGGAGGGGGTACTGTCATGATCCTGTCTCTTTCTCTGTCTCCCTCTGCTGGACACACACACACACACACCTCGCTTCACTTTCTTTATTGACAGCTGTTATCACTTGTCATTACGCTCATTCCTCTCCACCGGTTCCTCATCTCCTCTCATTATCTTGGCTTCTTCCACCCTCTCTTTCCCTGTCTTGTTGTCAGATTGTTTGATGTCTCAGATGCTCATTTACCAGAGTCTTTCTCAGTCTTATCCTGTCCTGTCTTGTGTGTGTTCTACGGAATACTTCTACTGGAATTATCCTGTGCTCATCATTATACATCCACAGAACCTTACCTGCCTAAAGCTGAAAACCTGCTCCGTGCTCATCACCTGTATCCAGCTCCGTGAATTACAAGAGCCGTTGCTTCACCAGCCTTCTGTTCATCCCTACCAGTACCACAGAGGAGATTTATGTTCATGTGATCTTGCCAGCTCTACTGGAATCTTTGGTTGCTGATTATTATTGATCTTTCAGTTTGGATTACCTGTGGTCTGACATTTTGATTCTATTAAAGAACTGTGATTGTCACTCTCGCTTTTGAGTCTTTTCTAACCACATCACACGGGCGCACCAGATACACGTCATCAGCGTCTTACGTCAGCAGCGTCACGGAACGCGGATCCACAACAGAACCGGAAGACAATACAATGCTGAATTAAGTCGTAGTTTTTGTTATTTTTGGACCAAAATGTATTTTCGATGCTTCGAAACATTCTAACTAACCCACTGATGTCACATGGACTACTTTGATGATGTCTTTATTTCTTTTCTGGACAAGGACAGTATACCGTACATACATTTTCAATGGAGGGACAGAAAGCTCTCGGTCTAAATCTAAAATCTCTTAAACTGTGTTCCGAAGATGAACGGAGGCCTTACGGGCTTGTGACGACATGAGGGTGAGTCATTAATGACATCATTTTCATTTTTGGGTGAACTAACCCTTTAATATGCTCCTGTTCATAGAGATTTTTAGATGGGTGGGGAGGCTTTTAAGGTTGGGTAGAATCTGCGATCTCTGACCCAGTTTGTTCACTGGTTTCCATGGCTGTAATATGCTGTGTTTTCTGCCAACTGGCAACCTGTGGTGGCGAAATACTATTGGGTGAATTGGCATTGTTCGGTATCACACAGACCAAAACAAAAACAGACATTCCCACACGCACATTTCAAAGTAGAATAACTGGCTGTAGCATTGCTTTTCAGATAAACGAGTATGTGAACTTAGCATGTTTCCTACATATCTGCAAACGTATTATGGTATTTTTATGCTTTAGTACAGTCAAAAACTTGCTGCACCTTTAAGGTGGGGATAACTGTTTGTTTGACCAATGGTGGAGTGTCCAGGAAACCTGTTTAATAACAGTCATTAGGTTTGTACACATTTAAGTTAGTGGCACAGCAATTAAAGACTTATGGCAAGGCGCGACGCAAGTGTTTTTTGACAGTTTCACGTCCTGCGCCACATATTTCAAATAGCAAATGCATTTGCGCCTGTTTGTTTGCCCATGGGCTGCTGGTCCGAAAACCAGATGTGTTCAGGCACGTTGTTGGCGCGTTGCTATTTTGAGGCAACTACATTAGTGACAAGTGCCTATAGGCAGGTCCACAATGCACGTACACTTTGCTTTTTACACACACAGGGACGTGCACCAGCACACAAACTAGCAAAATGTTAAAAATAAAAAGGATTACAATGTCAAATATTATTATTGCGTACATAAAGATATGGTGGAATCCGGCTTGTCCCATTGATAGTGGTTTAACCTCGCGCACGAGCAGATCCGTTTGCGCTCTGGAGATGCGTTCAGATTTTCTGTTTGCAAATTCCGTTAATAGCGAATCCGCCATGACGCGAGCGCTAATGGCTTTTAAAGGGAATGGGAAATCTCACTCGCATTGGTTTATTTTACGTTACGCCCAAAACACACCCATTACTCATTAAGAGAATAGGGACAACCCTTTTAGACCATGCGCCGGGTGCGCCGACCATAGCAAAAGTGGATTCGGATAACGCCCTAACGCCCTTGCGCCGTGTGCTTTAGACCATGTGCTTAGATCGTTAAAATAGGGCCCGTACATTTTACAGAAAAAATGAAAAGATAAACCTTTCCATCTACCATCACAGGTTACATAAACATGCTGTTTATCATTATAGTGCTTGGTTCAATAAAGCCTACAGTTTTATGCAAGTAGAGGATTTAAAAATCACTTTGCAAACAAGGTTATATTAAAGCAACGAGGCCACGTGATACAGTGATACAGTGATTTTACCAGTACAGGTTGAGCTTGTAAAACTCCGCAAACTGTGGTAGAATCACTGAAGCGCACATACATCCATCCATCCATCCATCCATCCATCCATCCATCCGTTCTCTACAGTATATACTGCATGGGCTTTAATGGTTTGTAAAACACTTACAAAAGTAACATGACAAAATAAATTAATGTTAAATAACTGGTAACTTTTTATTATTATTAATATAACACTAAGCAATAAAGCAACTTCCAGTATATGAATCTATTATCTAAATCTTAATTGTTTGTAATAATTTGTCTAAAATATAAGTCCCATCTTATAATAAAAAACATAAATATAAAGTTATAATCTGCAGTTTAAGAGCTTGGGCATGGGTAATAACTTTCTTAGCTGAAGGAAGGCTCTAAATGTGCAATTTGTAATTGGCCACGATGAAAAAACTTACCAAGGGACATACTTTAATGATGTTGAGAGAAGACTACAAATCATCCTTTAAATAAGCACAGATTTTTGAAGCAGCATAAATGTGGAGCTGATTGGATTTCATGATCATAACGTGCAAATATTCAGTCATTATTGGGATAGATTGTAACTTTGATGACCTTGGAAATGTCCAACTGTTAAATTGGTTATGAGAAGTTGCATCGCATTACATCAGGATAATGTCATATTGCTGTAACACACGAGGATGGTGAAATGATGGCTTTAATTCAGGGAAGAATTTGATATGGTTGCCCCAAAGAACTGATCTGTAATAACTGTGGCTATGATGTTGTGTGCAGTGCCACTGAGTATCATGATAGAGTTGTGCATCTTTCAGAATTGAATTGACAATTGCTTTCAAATGACTAAATTAGTTACTGAATTTGAATTAAAGGTAAAAACAAATATCAAATTGAATTTATTACGCAATATAATTGATTATGATTTGTGATGTTTTCCCTGCCTAAATCTGGACGCTATAACAAAAACATTTCCATTATTTTTAAATGTATTTATTTAATAAAGGTTTGTTGCCTCAAACAGACCATTTCAAACAGAAAAAATAAATATATTTATTGAAAACATCAATTTATTTAACCAAACAATTGAACAAAAAGATTGATCTGGTTTTTAATGTACAGTATTACACAAAATGAGATAAAAATTTGCATTTCATATCCAGCTGTTGCTCTCAGGCAACATTGTACCATATTGGAACACAAGTACCAACACATTATATCATCAAGTCATCATTTCAAAACATCACGATCATTGTTGTTTCAATAAAAATCACCAGAACCTTATCCTAATATGCACCTTATCTTTATAAGCACACACACACACACACACACACACACACGCACACGCACACACGCACACGCACACGCACACGCACACACACACACACACACACACACTCACACACCTGCATGTACACAAGCACATAAACACAAAGTCCTTCCTCACTAATTGCACCTCATGCTTGTGAAAGTTGAGGAAGCAATTCCTCTCAACAGAATAACACATAAGTTGCACATTTTGAGCACTGCACTTGTACAACCTGAGTATTTGCATATTTGCATCGCCCCTTTCTTTAAGTCTGATCAAAGCGAGCCAGCGTTGTGGTTCTACAGGAGTTTTAAAGCCAATGTTATAATGGCCTCATGACAGCCAATGTCAAAACCAACCACATGACAGTTTCATGTAATGTTAAGCTATAAAGCTAGTGGTTTCTTAAGTTTGATAATTAATCTGCTATGTCATGTTTATGACATATTTATGACAATTTATGTTGTCTTGGTAATGTCAAGTTGTCATAACAAAGACATCTAAAACAATGTCATATTTGCATTAAAAATGTCATAATTGAGCGAATGACACTTAATGGCAGTTTTCATAAACATGCATAAAACCTCCTTCATATTCATGACATTTTTCATGTCATGATTATGAAGGTGTCATGTCAGTCTTATGCACACCCCTTCAAGTAAAGTGTTACCTCTTCTAACTAAATAAATAATATATATATATATATACTTGTATTCCAGCTTGGTATGGCCTACGTATGATTTAATTACAGTAGTTTTTTTGTAATGCCCTATGATACATTTGATGATATATAATGCAAAGTTTTTGAAAATACATGAAGGTGTTTGTAGGCGATTATCTGGACTAAAATGAGTGAAAAATGCACTTTTCATTAGAGAAAATATGGAGTCATGTGACATGCACAAAAATGGACCCCTGTGGGTCATGTGACTACTTTTTTTGCATTTTCATTGATTAGTATCTGAGTTCTCCTTCCCTGAGATAGCAATGACCAAGTAAAAAAGTGGTTGTCATTAAAAATAATAAAACATAAATAAACAAATTAAAACTGGCTACGTTGCCTGAAGGCAATACAGTCCCATAGAGGGTTAATAATAGATGTTTATTTTATTTAAAACCTCATGACTACACTCGCCTCTATCATGAATGAAATGCTGCACACAGTTCGGACAGTATCTGCTTGTTTGCAATGCAAGGGTAAATAAAGAACTGTTTCTTTAAATACGCACAGCGTTTTGCTATATATATTTATACACTCACCTAAAGGATTATTAGGAACACCATACTAATACTGTGTTTGACCCCCTTTCGCCTTCAGAACTGCCTTAATTCTACGTGGCATTGATTCAACAAGGTGCTGAAAGCATTCTTTAGAAATGTTGGCCCATATTGATAGGATAGCATCTTGCAGTTGATGGAGATTTGTGGGATGCACATCCAGGGCACGAAGCTCCCGTTCCACCACATCCCAAAGATGCTCTATTGGGTTGAGGTCTGGTGACTGTGGGGGCCATTTTAGTACAGTGAACTCATTGTCATGTTCAAGAAACCAATTTGAAATGATTCGAGCTCTGTGACATGGTGCATTATCCTGCTGGAAGTAGCCATCAGAGGATGGGTACATGGTGGCCATAAAGGGATGGACATGGTCAGAAACAATGCTCAGGTACGCCGTGGCATTTAAACGATGCCCAATTGGCACTAAGGGGCCTAAATTGTGCAAAGAAAACATCCTCCACACTATTACACCACCACCACCAGCCTGCACAGTGGTAACAAGGCATGATGGATCCATGTTCTCATTCTGTTTACGCCAAATTCTGACTCTACCATCTGAATGTCTCAACAGAAATCGAGACTCATCAGATCAGGCAACATTTTTCCAGCCAGTCTTCAACTGTCCAATTTTGGTGAGCTCTTGCCAATTGTAGCCTCTTTTTCCTATTTGTAGTGGAGATGAGTGGTACCCGGTGGGGTCTTCTGCTGTTGTAGCCCATCCACCTCAAGGTTGTGCGTGTTGTGGCTTCACAAATGCTTTGCTGCATACCTCGGTTGTAACGAGTGGTTATTTCAGTCAAAGTTGCTCTTCTATCAGCTTGAATCAGTCGGCCCATTCTCCTCTAGCATCAACAAGGCATTTTCCCCCACAGAACTGCCGCATACTGGATGTTTTTCCCTTTTCACACCATTCTTTGTAAACCCTAGAAATGGTTGTGCGTGAAAATCCCAGTAACTGAGCAGATTGTGAGATACTCAGACCGGCCCGTCTGGCACCAACAACCATGCCACGCTCAAAATTGCTTAAATCACCTTTCTTTCCCATTCTGACATTCAGTTTGGGGTTCAGGAGATTGTCTTGACCAGGACCACACCCCTAAATGCATTGAAGCAACTGCCCTGTGATTGGTTGATTAGATAATTGCATTAATGAGAAATTGAACAGGTGTTCCTAATAATCCTTTAGGTGAGTGTATATGGCTAACGTTTTACGTATTTGAGGAAAAGAGAAGAGTGTCTTAGTCTAGCATTGTCGTCGAGCCATAGCCAATACCATCTTACATATCCTTAATATTTAAAAAAACTAACATTATTGTAAGTTGGAATCTGAATATGCTTTGATGTTTTAAATGTCACCTATATTTGTGCTTGTATGTAAAATATATTTTATTGCATTAAATAAATTGACTTTCAAAATTCTATATATTGCACCTGTACCATGGTGAAACAACAACCACAACAACACATTTACAATGTGCTACAATCAATTTTAAATATAATATTTAATATCTCAAATAAAGGTGGTAACATTTTTTATAAGAAATGAATACTGGTAGGAATTATTAAATTATTAACGATTTAAGTGTGTCACAATTGTGGTCATTGTGTGAAGTACATTACAATGCCTCTTCAGTTTTTTTTTTATTTTTTATGTAGCTCATTTCCTTACATGGTTATGATAAATAGTCCTCTATGCAAATCTTTAAAGTATTATAATACAGTTACAGCGCATGTGTTATATTTAGGTCAACCTGTGTGGGTGGTAATATCTTATTTTTAATTCGAGAAGATTGTTTCAGAGCTGTTTTAATGTTTATTTTCTGCTGTTGCTACGAATGTTTGTGTCGTTTTAAATCATTTTTAGACATCGACTTTGCTATTATCATCTTTATTGTGCCAGTATTTTAGTACTGTAATTAAGTATTGTAAGAGCAATATCTATAGCATCAGTTTGACAATAAATTCACTTATTTTTCCCTTTCTTCTGAATATTTCATTTAAAAAAACAAGCGTATTTCTCAATAATAATGCAGGTTACAGAGTCTTACAGAAACACAGACTGTGGGTGTAATGACTGGAAACTCCCAGTGCAGGTCTAGCCGCCCTTCAGGCACAGTTCATTGGCTTCATTATATGGACATATGTGCTGGAAAATAATTGGCCACTTCCAACAATCCTATCAACAAAACCAGATGGATAATGTTAGAAACTCTCTAACACGTTGAAACCAGAGTAATTGTATGGGAGAGCTAATTAATATTTTCGAATGGCACCAAAATAAAATGTCTTTGAATTATCTTCATTTTGTAAAACGTAAAGGTAAGAATATTGTTAGTAATATTTCAAGATGAACATTAACTGGACTGAAGCTAAGGTTTTTTTTTTTTTTAAATATCATGTAAAAATCTATATAGTCAATTATGAGACATCAGACTTTTGAGGAACATTTATTAGTACATCTCAAAGTCATAATTGTATTGTACTGTATTTGTACATCTATCAATCATCAATGTAAGACATACAGTAGTATTATTAGAGTGAAAGCTAATATTTATATGCATTTCATCAGATTTTCATCTTATTTTTGGCCATAAAATTATCAGCAACTGCACCGAATTGCATGTTTTTGCTTTGGGCCTCTGAATAATGATTATTATTATTATTTTTTTAACACATCATGTAAGTACGGAAGCCATAAAAAGCTGATGTATCGAATCAGATTGCAATCATAAATATATATATATATATATATATATATATATATATATATATATACACTCACCTAAAGGATTATTAGAAACACCATACTAATACTGTGTTTGACCCCCTTTCGCCTTCAGAACTGCCTTAATTCTACGTGGCATTGATTCAACAAGGTGCTGAAAGCATTCTTTAGAAATGTTGGCCCATATTGATAGGATAGCATCTTGCAGTTGATGAAGATTTGTGGGATGCACATCCAGGGCACGAAGCTCCCGTTCCACCACATCCCAAAGATGCTCTATTGGGTTGAGATCTGGTGACTGTGGGGGCCATTTTAGTACAGTGAACTCATTGTCATGTTCAAGAAACCAATTTGAAATGATTCGAGCTTTTTGACATGGTGCATTATCTTGCTGGAAGTAGCCATCAGAGGATGGGTACATGGTGGCCATAAAGGGATGGACATGGTCAGAAACAATGCTCAGGTAGGCCGTGGCATTTAAACGATGCCCAATTGGCACTAAGGGGCCTAAAGTGTGCCAAGAAAACATCCCCCACACCATTACACCACCACCACCAGCCTGCACAGTGGTAACAAGGCATGATGGATCCATGTTCTCATTCTGTTTACGCCAAATTCTGACTCTACCATCTGAATGTCTCAACAGAAATCGAGACTCATCAGACCAGGCAAGATTTTTCCAGTCTTCAACTGTCCAATTTTGGTGAGCTCTTGCAAATTGTAGCCTCTTTTTCCTATTTGTAGTGGAGATGAGTGGTACCCGGTGGGGTCTTCTGCTGTTGTAGCCCATCCGCCTCAAGGTTGTGCGTGTTGTGGCTTCACAAATGCTTTGCTGCATACCTCGGTTGTAACGAGTGGTTATTTCAGTCAAAGTTGCTCTTCTATCAGCTTGAATCAGTCGGCCCACTCTCCTCTGACCTCTAGCATCAACAAGGCATTTTCGCCCACAGGACTGCCGCATACTGGATGTTTTTCCCTTTTCACACCATTCTTTGTAAACCCTAGAAATGGTTGTGCGTGAAAATCCCAGTAACTGAGCAGATTGTGAAATACTCAGACCGGCCTGTCTGGTACCAACAACCATGCCACGCTCAAAATTGCTTAAATCACCTTTCTTTCCCATTCTGACATTCAGTTTGGAGTTCAGGAGATTGTCTTGACCAGGACCACACCCCTAAATGCATTGAAGCAACTGCCATGTGATTGGTTGATTAGGTAATTGCATTAATGAGAAATTGAACAGGTGTTCCCAATAATCCTTTAGGTGAGTGTATATATATATATATATATATATATATATATATATATATATATATATATATATATATATATTTGTCTACAGGTTCAATAAACTGTTTAATTAAAAAAAAAAAGAAATATTTTTCTGACCATTATTATAAATGTAAGGCTTTAATTAATAATTAAGACGCATAATTAAGTATTTTTCAACAATTGTTTATACCCCTTTTTTACTCTCTCATATAAAAAATGTTTTAGGTGACATTCACACTGAACATTTTTTAACTCAAGGCACTGGAACGGAAAAACACAAGGTGCGTTTTGTAGAAGTTGAACGTCTTTTAATTTGAAATGCAAAAAGCTGCAAATTCAGATTGGAATATACTGGTTAAAGTCGCCCAGCAAGCACATTTACACAGAAAAGCAGTGCAGTAGAATGCAAAAGCAAGTAACCTCTATGTCTCGCTTGCATTTGGACTGTGCAAATTTCCTAGCGGCACTTGATTTTAAACTTTATTTGGGTGCAAGTAATCAATGCCCTCTTTCCAAAGCTCACACTGCCACTATGAGTTAGCATGCTATCATTATTGCACGTAATTACTATTCAGGGTTTCAGAAACAGCAACAGTTGGCATTTTCCGACACAGACTTCTTGAGGCCACATCAAATGTCCGTTCTGACATCATCCTCTATGATCCTACCCAACATACCGGCTGATGTGACCTTGAAAACAAATTCCTAAATGGAAACATAGCCACACAGGCAATGGTCCGACAAATAACAAGCGAGCCATTGATTCCCGTTAGCAACAAGCAAAGGGACGGAGCCGGATACCCTAACTGACTCTTTTACCAACACACATACACAAACTCTCTGGCAGTTCGCTCAAATGCACTTTCCATCACTTGCAGGCATAGTAAATGCGAAATGGCCTCCCCACCTCCCCGTCTCTTGCTAACATCAGCCATGCGGGGCTTTTAAGGGCTCAGACACAGAGTAATTAAAAGTGCTGCCACGAGCACTGTGTGCAAAAATAAATCCCATGACTACCTACTTCCGTTGACAAATGAGAGTAAGCATTTTAACAACATTATGCTATAAATTTTACAGATGGCAACCCTCGCTCCCAATTTTTTAAACTCTTCTTGAATGGACGAAGGATTAAAACACTGCATTATCGAAAGTGAAGCCCAGTGGCGACTTGTGCAACAGCCCGTTGGACTTGGCTGAAATGTTTACAGAAGCGTCCACTTTGGTTTTGGACGCCTGTGGATGGGGGTAATGGAAAGTGACACTATCTTGCCAGCTCTTGGCTGCGGGATATTTCACAGCAATCCCCACACACATGAAGTCCGATGCGCTCATCACTTTGGGGAGGTCTCGGTATGAATGTGACCACGGCAGCCAGTGACGATGTCACATTATAGAACAGCCGCTCTATCCATTGCACATATTACAATTCATGACAACTCATTTAGAGCATCACTGCTGCTGTTTTAACCAATTAAAACTCATAGTGTGTGAGAATTGACATTGGCTGAGCTTATGGTTTTCATTTTTAAACCAAATAAAACAAACAAGAAATGGCTGGCCAATATTTTTAAAGGATACAGCATGTTTTCCCATGAAAGTAAACCGAATAGTGTGAAATTCTCAAATGTGGTTGTTCATGGGTCATACTGTAATTGGTTTCTGTGAGCACACAATAGTGCTAAATGCAAATGAAAATAAAATGCACTTGGCGTATACAGTTAGGTCCATATATATTTGCACACAGACACAATTTGCTATTTTAGCAGTTTACCAATACATATTTCATTTGCATATAATGAATATGGGCTTAAAGTGCACACTCTCAGCTTTAATTTGATGTTCACTTGCAAATTGGGGGAAGAGTTTAGGAATTACAGCTCTTGACAGTAGAGCTCGCCAAGAATTACATTTTTTTCACCTAGAATTTTCTGACTTTTGAATGTGCCGCTACTATTGGCTCACAGCAGTGTCAGTCACTGGAGAACAGTCAGCGATTGGATACATCTCTTTTCCTTATAGGACACTTTTTTCCTTTCCTTTTCTTGACCTTTTTCAACTTTTAACTCTTTATTGGTTGCCTGGGTTACCCGGTTTACCAATAACCATCAGAAGTCCTAGGCAACAAGCATATTGCTGATAACCTGAAAAACCTTGAGGTCAACATGGAAATCAATTTGACCTTGCTTGATAGTAGCGCAATTGCTATTGTTGTGGTAAACCTTTCATCCACGCAAGTAATCTTTTAATGATCTTTAATTTCTTCTTCACTTGGAAATACGTCACAATCCTGGAATAAGGTCGGTGGCAACTTCTGATTCACGAGCTTGAATCTGATGTGAAATCCATGTGGGGAACGAATCCCTCTCCCTCTATTCAACACAACTTCTAAATGAATACCACGAATGATTCAGGAATTAAGTGCATAAGAAGAAGCTTTTAACAGCCTTGAATGTGAAGCGCTGTGGGATGCTGATCTCCTGGAGCACCAAAACGGTCCTAAAATATGGAACATGCATAGTGTGTGTTAATGTTTCTTTTCTCACAGACTGGATACTCAGAACATGTTTGTCTCTGTTGCAGTCTCTTCCTTCACAGGCCCGGAGACTCAAAATGGTGTATCAATTATTGTCTCGCTGGAGTGTGTCTGTTAATGTCTACACTGTTGCTGTGACCCTCCCCAAGTCAGAATTCCCTTTCAAGGTGTGAAATTGATTTCGTGTTTCTTTGTCCTCTCAGCGAACCATGATTTTCCCAACATCTACTGGTACATGTCCACAGTCAGTCTTACCGATGTCTTTCCCGCTTCTCCTGTGTCACCTCCATGGAAGAGAGACATCGCACCCACCCTTACTGCATATCACCTTTCTATTTTCAACCCCTCCGCTGGAAGGTCATCAAAATTTGCTCCGCCAGTCACAATAACAGAGTGCAGGCTCCTAGTCTATAAATCCAGGGACGCAGACACACTGAGGATGATGCATGAGTGCAGACGCAGTTCATAAGAACATGGGCGGTTGTGACGCGTGCCTGGTGATTCATGGGTGTGCTTGCTTCTCCACGTGTCTGCATGCTGGGAGATAGAGGCACAGCTAAATCAAACCTTAGTGGAATAGAATGTAGCAAATCCTTGAGGAGCTAGCTCAAAATGCTCAAATAAACATAGAAAAACATCCACTACAATAGACCTTGATTTAGACTCAACATTCGCAACAAATTATTCACATATCACATATGAAAATAACACCACCACCATTTGTAATTGCAGCTTTAAGTAAATACATGAAGGTATAACTGCCTGCCCAGCCTGTTCTCACGTAAATGCGTCTCTATAGCACGCATTGTGTTTTATCGTGCAATTTATGTACGCGAAAATGAGTTTTTACGTGCATATGATACGCAGTTTTTGCGTGCATTTGATACGCAGTTAATTTGCGTGTAATACACACGCACCCCACACCACTAATTCTACCAAAACGTATAATACACACGCACCGCACACCACTACTAAACCTACCCTAACCAACCCATGCGTATCCTATGCACGTAAAAACTAATTTTCGCGTATAAATTGCATGATAAACACACTGCGTGCTATAGAGACGCATTTAGTGCGATCGGGTTGGCCTGCCGGTTGCATGTGTACATTTAGCTCATTTGTTGTACAGTATGGAGTGCGTTTGTGGTGCTATTATAGTGTTTTTAGTTCTAGAAGGAGCTTTACCATAAACGGAATGTTGTTTTATGGAAAAAGTTCCAGAACAGAAAAAATAACAGCATGAAGGCGAATAAATAATGTCAGACTTTTCAATTGTGAAAAAAAAAAAAATTTTACATACAGTATTTTAATTTGTGTCTGTCCTGCTGTTTTTATTTTTGAGCATATTAAAACTTTTTTTTTGCTGTTAGTTTGTTATTTTTCCATCCATTTTTTTTGCTGTTTTAACAATAGGCCCAATATCTGCTGATAAAAAGACGCCTCACAGCATGGCGCTTCCTCCAACATACTTCACTGTATAGGTATAGAGTTTTTTGAGGTGTGAGCCACACACACGCACAACGCTTTGAATTTTAGCTCTCTCAAAAGAACTGTTGATAGCAGCTTCAAAAGAACTCTGATTTGTGTAGAAATGCCCCTAAGTCAGTGATGTGGCGTATAAAAACGTCCCCGAAAAAGGCCTATAAAAGTAGAAGCAGTAGAACACACCAATTACCAGTTGAATAAACAACTGTAAAGAAGAATCAATAGATAGATAGATAGATAGTAATTTAAATAAAATAATTAAATGTATAAAAAAATAAAAATAAATATATGATCCCTTTACCTGTAAAATCACCAGTACCTTTTTCATTTAGAGAAGGCGTACAACAGTATACCGTTTCCTTTAACAATCACTACACCGCGCTGGAAAGGAAAAAGTCAACTCGAATGAGCCATTTATACTAAACCGTTTTCAACTAAAAACTTCTTTATGCGCTTTGGCCGCTCATTTATGCGACAATGGCATTTTGGGGGGCCTGAAAAAGCAACGTTTTTGAAAACAATACCATTATCGTCTCTGCGTAAACGACAAAAATGCAAATTCGTGAAAATGGTGACATCATGCACATGTGTTCAGTCAATAGGCACATAATGTTTCTTTACAAAGTAGAATCGCCAACTACTGTCCTGGCATGAATAAAACAGCGATTTTCGTCGTTTTCGTGGATCCGTGTGAACGAGGATCGCTTGGACAGTGGTGTTGTCTGTATGCAAAAAAAGCCAAGGAAAACCTTTCTGTTTTTAGTACATCGCTGTCGTGTAAATGTACCCTAAAAGTCGAGGAAGATATGAGAGTCGGGAACGATATATCCAGGTTTCAGGAAGTTTAAATACAACAGCACACACTCCCATTGCCAATCAGTGCTTTTTATGGATAGTATACGAAATTAGAATTAGTCTAAATCGTAGTATGTTGAAATGAGTATTCCAAAGATACCAGGATGGTCTACTTTTTTTTTTTTTTGTTAGAATCCGAAATGCAGATCCATGCACACTCTATCGGCTAATATTGCCCACAACCCATTGAGCGTTGGACGTGCACGAAGGACGGTTAAGTAGAGAGGTTTAGATTGAGCTCTTTGAGTGATTAATAATCAGTTTCTAACCTGACAAAAAATATATTTATGTTATCAACATTATATTTCATCTGCAACAGCATTGTGAACTTTTATGAAGACCTGTTTGGTTTTTAACTTTTAAATGCATCATTATGCAAATTGCAAACACATGAGGAGAGTTCTCTGCATGACCAACGACTGGCAGATCGAGCTATTACATTTCTCTGATATGGTAGGAAATTAAATTAAATTGAATGTGAGAATTGCAACTGTGACATGATGATTGACAAGGCAGTTTAAATGGTGACAGGATGCATGTAACTAAGCGACAGAGCGGTCCGTTAAAGATGCAATTACGACTAAGTAGTAGCTTATGTCCCAAAGTTTGCCTAGTCTTCTGATACATACTCAAAAGTATATACTTTTCCTTAGCAAAAATGTACATACACAATGTACAATATTGGGACGCAGCACAAGTCATCTCTCATTAGTAGATCCACCTGTGTACACCTTGAGAGCAAAAACAAGAAAGAGAGAAACATACTGGAATATGTTGCACACAAAACACACCCTGCCCAACATCACTCAAGTCCAAATAAAAACACTCACGCATAATACACGTGAAAAATCAACACAGATTATTCCCATTTCAGAGCGTGCAATCATTTGGTCCTTTTTGTGAACATTTAATTTGAAAAGTTCTGACTCCATTGCTGCTTTGCTTTCTGCATTAATGAATTACCACAAAAACTAAACTGAAGCTAAATTTGAAATCGCAGTAAAATATAATTAAAAATGAATGACCTTTACTATCATTAACAACCTTAACAATCTTTATAAGCAGATGCTATTTTCATGCAGCCAGCTTCCGTCAGTCTCCTGATGACTAGCAAGTGTTCAGAGTTTCAGCGTCCCTGCAGAGTTATAATTTAAACAATCAGTGCGCTGACATCTGCTCCTCACGGTATTCCATGAAGGTCAACATTTTTACAAATTTTTGCAGTACAAATAACTTCAGAATTTGTAAGTAATCAGTCATTTAGCAGATGATTCTTCTGTTAGCAGCTTATTAGAGGGAGAAACCTGGGGTTAAGTGCCTTGCTCAAGGGCACAATGGTGATAGCTCATGGCTAGTGTCCACTGGCACACCCTTGGACCGCCTAGAGTCTTTTCACTAACCACATGATGGATTCTGCACACACAAAATGAGCAAGCAATAGGCAAGTACAAAATCTACCGGACTGGTACAATGAGGGCATTCTACAGCAGAGGAAAAGTTTAAGTTTTATTGTAGGAGCTTGCACTTGGTAGAGAATAGGATGGATTATGTAATAACATTCAGTTGCAGTTCTAAACAAAGTGCTTTACAGGTATACATTTTACATAAAACGTCCCACTGTCACGGAGTCACCAGATCAGCATGCTCCAAGTTCTGATTCACCGCACCTGCACTTCATCATCAACACACACTGGGTGTTTCTCAAAACCAAGAATGCAAAGAAAGGACTTGTGTTCTTGGGAGAACCCTCTTGCTAGTTGTTCTTGGAAGAATGAACTCACAAGGTGACGAGCACACAGAACGCTGCTGACAGTTTGAGACGATGTGTTCTTGCTGATATTGCGCAATAATACCCCCGCACAGACACCGTCTGCAGTACCCAAACATAACGAGAATTATTGACCATAACAGCCAGGCTGCAATGGTCTCTTGACTGTGGGGTAAAACGAGTCTGTGAGTTCTTATGGAGCACTTATGGAGATTCTCACTTCGGAAAACGTTTGAGCACATTTTCGATTCGCCATAAATTTTCGTAAAAATGCCAATATTTGAAATCTACACAGTTGATTTCTCGCATCAAATGTTCTCAGAAGTGAATTTAGTGATGAAATAGCATACAAAATTGTAGAAAAAGGAATTACCTGCCTCTCCTTCCTCGGATGCCGAAATGAATGCAGGGATATTTCTGCCGTCAAGTTCACACAAGTTACCAACCGATGCATCCTCGGTAAAATGGGCGTGTCAAGAACACATCCGGGATTTTTAACCGTTCTTGCCAAAATGTGAACTTGTGTATTGGGACAGTACTTGGGCCACAAAAGATGACGTTTCACAAGAACACAAGAACACAAGTACAGACAAGAACACAGATTGAGAAAGGCCCACTATGAAGAGGCACTTCTCCTTCACTTCCTTGTCTGGTCTCGTCCTTACATGAACGTACAGACTCTACTCGAATACTTACCGATTCCAGCCTACCTCGAAGATTCCTCACCTGAACTTTGTCTCCGATCATCCGCTTCCCGTCTCCTGTCATCAGCCCGCCAAATCCTCTTCCATCACCTACAAACAAGATATCAAGAATATCGTCCAGCTAAGTACATCCAGTTCTGATTCTCCAATTCATACTCGCCAGTCTCATCTGCTTTTCCACTCCGTGCCTCTGTTCAATAACACTCTGTTTGATACTGTTTACCTGTTGCTTCTCTCTGTATCGTGACACCCAGGTTGGAGTAGTACTTTAAACTTTTCATCAATTATGTATAGTACCTATGACCTTTACGTGATTTAGTATTTCATCTGTTTTCTAAACAAAAAAAAAGATATACAGGTGGAGCCAGTTTCCAGGAATGGAAGAGTGCCATCAATAACAATCCAATTAGGCTAAACCCCAAATAATCAGTGTTCTCTCTGAAATTACCTCCTCTTCCTCTTTCTAAGCAGTAGCTATCATGAATGACCTAAAATATACATTATTGTTCAATCAGCATTAGACATAATTTAATCAATTATTGATCTGCTCAAGGAATGTTTTATTCAAAAGACAAAATCAATTATTTCCCAAAGGCTCACAGGCAAATGGCATTTCTATTCTTTTTGTAGACTTGCTCTCAGAAGATGACATGGAGATTTTTAAATTTTTCTTTTCCCTTTAAAAAAAAAAAACACAAAGGAGAAAAAAACTGACCTAGTTGTAGCCATTCAGACGGATGATCAAAGTATAGCTACAGTTCAAGAGCTTGTTGTTTACAGTATAAAGGAAGGGCTTTTTTACCCTCATTCAACAAACCTGTGTGACTTTAATTCTTCTATAGAACACGAAGTTTAACAGCATGATCACACAACTCATTTCCATAAATTGACTACATATATAGTAACTAAGGGCTGCAAAAAGCCTCAAACAAGTGCTCCGTACCACTTGTATTCAATGTCACGACATTCCAAGTCTTCTGAAATCATATGGTAGTTTTGTTTGAGGGACAGATTGAAATTTAAGTCATTCAGGACAATAGCTCAATATTTAGAACTTACTAAGATATATTTGTGGCAACATGATTCAGTATAAGTAGTCGATTGGCTTTGTGATAGATCAATAGTATATGCACATGTATACGGTAGTCATATACTCATGTAAAGTAGACCCATGCTAAGGCAAAAGCCGTTTTGTTTCTGTAAACCGACTGCTTAAAAACTGATATTAAAGGTGCCCTTTTTTATTATGCCCTTTTTAAAAGACTTGATTTTTGTTTTTGGGGTCTACTAGAATGGGTTTTTATGCTTGTATGTTTAAAAAACATTATTGTTCACATATTCGTCAGGGTTCTGTCTCTTCAGTCTGTTTATTCTTGAAGTTGTTGTCAGGATATACACACACTGGACAAGAAGGTAAGTTTAAATCCAACACTTTATTTGGTCACACAGTGGGGAAAACTTCAGCAGGTGCAGGGATAAATGGATGGACTGGAGCAGAGTGCAGATGGATGGATAGTACTTGAAATGTTTTACAGAAGTAGATGGAGAGATGTCTGGGAAGCACACACCTCAGCGGCTGACTGGCGAGTGGAACTCGGGAGTAGGAGAACTTCTCAGGGAGCAACAACAGGAGATAACGGGTAAGTTCAGCGAAGATCATTCACATGAGAACTGGTGATAACTCACAGGATTACTGGAAATCGCTGGAGAGTCTGTATCCAAATCAAAGCCAGACAATGACTGAGATGAGGTGTGCTGATTGAGCGCAGGTGTTCAGAATTCATGGTTTCATGGTGATGAGAGAGCCAGTGGCCTGTTGCACAAAGCCGGATTCAGTTGCTTCCCAGGGGCGCGTTTCCCAAAAGCATTGTTAGCCAACTATGTTCGCAAATTCCGTCATTATCAGCATAGTTCAACGAGTCGTTCAACCATCGTTCCAACGAACATTTGCAAACAGCATCACAAAGTTGTGTAGTTGGAACGACAGGTCTCAACCTGTGGTTAGAAGCATAGTTTCTTGTTTGCATGGCATGTGGACTCAATAAATCCTTATCTTGAGCCAAATAAGCAAGCTGACATTCAGCACAATCTGTATATTTTATTTAGAATACATAGAAATGTCATTTTCCTCTTTTAGTTTGTAAAGATATTTAAAGCGTCGTTTTTAAGTGCAAAGTGCAAAGGGTTTGAGATGGTCCTCACTGCAGAACACGAAATCCACCCCTAAACTGCAACACCGCCCGAGGAGCATACCGTGGAACACATGAGGCAGACGGTTAAAATAAATAACAATGTTTCTTTATTGGATTATTAAAAGTCTTAAAAGTTGGCTTCGTGGTTCTTTTTTCTGGTGATAGTGGCTGAACAGCAGAGGAACAGTAACAGCTTCCAGCTCCTCATTCGCTCACCGGCTCAGTGATTCTTCATTCCTGGCGACAGAGACTGAACAACAGGGGATCAGCAACAGCTCTTAGCTTCTCATTCGCTCACCGGCTCAATGGTTCCTCCAGCTCTGAACATCAGAGGGTCAGTAACAGCTCATAGCTTCTTATACGCTCACCGCCTCAATGGTTCCTCCAGCTCTGAACATCAGAGGGTCAGTAACAGCTCATAGCTTCTCATACGCTCACCGGCTCATTGGTTCCTCCAGCTCTGAACATCAGAGGGTCAGTAACAGCTCATAGCTTCTCATACGCTCACCGGCTCATTGGTTCCTCCAGCTCTGAACATCAGAGGGTCAGTAACAGCTCATAGCTTCTCATTTGCCCACCGGCTCAGTGATTCTTCATTCCTGGCGACAGAGACTGAACAGCAGAGGATCAGTAGCGGCTCTAAGCTTCTCATTCGCTCACTGGCTCAGAGATTCTTCATTCCTGGCGACAGAGACTGAACAGCAGAGGATCTGTAACAGCTGTTAGCTTCTCATTTGCTCACCGGCTCAATAGTTCCTCCAGCTCTGAACATCAGAGGGTCAGTAACGCGCATAGCTTCTCATTGGTTCACCGGCTCAGTGATTCTTCATTCCTGGCGACAGAGACTGAACAACAGGGGATCAGCAACAGCTCTTAGCTTCTCATTCGCTCACCGGCTCATTGCTTCCAATCTGTCACAGGTCGGGGGGATCAAGCCAGACTGCACCCACCCCTAAAACCCAGGACCACCTCAAGGAGCGTGCCAAAGACCAAACAGACAAGTGGATAAAAGTTTAACACGTTTTATTGAGTAAAATTAATTTTAAAATCCTAATGAAGCTTCTGGGTCCCCCAACAGGTGCGGGGATCAAACCTCTGACCCCTGTCGAGGCGTGGATTTCCTCGAGGCAACTCGTGCCAAAACGTACTAAGGGAGGGGGAAGTCGGCCACCGACCCGACGAACAGGTAAGTATCCAGGTAAGTAGAACTTCTCAAGGCGTAGAGCGGGACAGAGTCTCGGGTCGCTGGGCAGACAGGTGAGTATCCAGGTAAGCAGACCTTCTCGAATCGTTGAACAGTCAGGGCGTGGCCGGTACAGGAGCTGATGGCCAGAAGGGGAATCTTCTACCAGGCAGGTGAATATCCAGGTAAGCAAACCTTCTCGAACCGTTGAACAATCAGGGCGTGGCCGGTACGGGAGCTGATGGCCAGAAGGGGAATCTTCTACCAGACTGGTGAGTCTTCCTCTTCCAGCAGACATCCACCGGAGGGGCTTTGGCGGGGGGGGGGGGGGGGGGGGGATTCTTCTGGAAAACAGAGAAGTAAGTAACTCAGATACGTGCGCGCTTCTCTTCAGTGCAGAGACAAAAAGCTTACGGCTGGAATGTGCTTCCGTCCGACAAATGAGGGAGTATTTTCGATGTGAGCCTCTCCTTCAAGCAGGCATCCCATGCAGGACCTCGGCGGGAGAAGCAGACAGAGTGAGCAACAGACAGAGTGAGCAATTCAATTACGTGCAGGTTTCTCTTTAGTGTAGAAACAAGAGCTTACGGCTGGGGTGTATTTCTGTAAAGCAGACGGAGATGTGTCCAGTGTGTGTCTCTCCTTCAGGCAGGCATTACGTAAGGGGACACTGGCAGAGGAATTCTCTATTAAATAGACAGAGTAAGTTATGCAAGTGCATGTATGCTTTTCCTCAATGCAGAGACAAGAGCTTACGGCTGGAGTGTGTTTCTGCAAAGCAGACGGAGATGTGTCCAATGTGTGTCTCTCCTTCAGGCAGGCATCACATAAGGGGACATTGGCAGAGGAATTCTCTATTAAATAGACAGAGTAAGTTATGCAAGTGCACACATTCTTCCAACATGCAAAGATGAAATATTCGCATTCAACACCTGAAGTCCTTCTTCAGCGACAGCGGATGAAAATACAAAATGGGGAGTACACGGCGGTCAATATATATGATCCCCACACACTGCAACCTCACTTCAAGCCAATACTGTGTGGCACATCAATTCAGGCACTGCATATCCACTCTCTCTCTCAGTGCAATAAGGCCAGCACTCACCCAATGATCGATCCTTCTACTGTCATACTGAATCAGTTCTCATCAAATAGCAAGGAAATTTGGGTGCCTCCTTACTGGCACGGTGGACAGGCGTCCTCGACGCTCGCTCACACTCAGAAGAAGAGTAACAGGAGTTCAATAATAACTCAGTCCAACCACTCTCAAGTGGCAATTACACTCTTGATCAATACACTTCACAACTTCATATCCAACTCGGTGCAGGTGCATACATTCAATAAGATCCGATATCAGACTACGTATCTCTCTTCCAATGATGATGGCGTTTTCCAGTCTTTACTCAATCTCTATAACTCGCTCACTTTCCATCCTTTGACGTCTTCAACTCGTGTTCACACAATCGCCGTTGCACCCTCAATACAGCCCAGCCCTCACAACATTCTCCAGATGCCTCCGCAAATCGGCGACACCACCAAAGCAACAACTTCTCAGCGTTTTTGTTGTTTACATGGAGACCGTTTCCAAAAACTTGCACTTTGAAACCCGTTTTCAAAAGTTTGCATTTCCAGGTACCCAAAACGACATTGTCGTGTAAATGAACGGCCAAAACGCATAAAAAGTTTTACACTTTTTGTTGAAAACGGTGTCATGTAAACAGCCTTTAAAAACCTGGCAGCTTTGGTTGCCAGAAGTTCACTGTAAAAAAATACTGTGACAATTTGACTTATTATGATTATACATTTGTGCATATGGTACTTCATCATTTTTACTTGCAAAAAAACAAATTGTACAGTATCTTACAGTAAAATGACACAATGTAATGTTAAACAATAAAACAAATTCACAGTAAGTATATGGTAAGGTAACTTACAGTTAACCAATTAAAAGTTTTTTTTTTTTTTTTTACAGTCCTTTCCTATAAAAATTACAAACATTTGTATAGCCCTTTTTAAAGGAACACTCCACTGTTTTTTGAAATAGGGCTTATTCACATTCTTTCCTACATTTAGATACGTGTGCAAATGCTTTTTTGACTCAGTGCATGCATTGTTTTATTTTGACAGGGTCGGCGCTAGCTTAGCTTTGCACAATGAATGGAATCCTTTGTTGCCAGCTAGCATGTCCTGAGTAAAAGTGATTTTGATAAAAGGTTTGTTTAAAAAACTAAACAAACCCACGTAATTACTTCTTGTGGTCTGCGTATTCACATCGAGTACAAATAGCGATGCAGATTAACACTAGGCGATTTCCTAGGCAGATATTGACTTGGGGCTATATTAGGGGGAAGCACAGGCGAAGCACTGCTGCTTATGCGAAGCACTGCTACTTGGGCACAGAGATATCACGCAACACATGAAATCCCACGACTTCCATAAACATACCGGCGTTCAACGCGTCAAAAAAAAAACAGAAGAAGAAGAACATACCGGCGTGACCTGCACCGAGTGTCTTCGCTTTAGGACTATTTATTTTGAGAAGTTACAGGAAACATGGTAATGAAGGTGAGTACTGCAGGATGGATCAGCGCCGTGAAATCCTCGGTAGCTGTGACACAACTGCGGGCACGCTCATCTTGATCTGACGCGTTGAGCCTGGTCATCGATGGCAGTAACTGGTTCATCGCCAGTCATGTACTGTAAGGAAAATAGTCAGGCAGCTACTATTCACGCCGGTATGTTTACGGAAGTCATGGGATTTCATGTGTTGCGTGATATTTCTGCGCCCAAGTAGCAGTGCTTCGCCTAAGCAGCAGTGCTTCGCCTGTGCTTCCCCCTAATATAGTCCCAAGTCAATATCTGCCTAGGAAATCGCCTAGTGTTAATCTGCATCGCTATTTGTACTCGTTGTGAATACGCAGCCCACAAGAAGTAATTATGTGGGGTTTTTTATTTATTTTTTATCACTTTTACTCAGGACATGCTAGCTGGCAACAAAGGACTCCATTTATTGTGCTAAGCTAAACTAGTGCCGACCCTGTCAAACTAAAACAATGCATGCACTGAGACAACAATGTGTTTGCACACATATCTAAATGTAGGAAAGGAATGTGAAAATGTGAATAAGCCCTATTTCAAAAAACGGTGGTGTTCCTTTAAGCCTTTGTAGTCAGCGGTGTAGTGCAGGGTATACACAGGTGTACGGCGTATACCCACTTCTTTTTCAGTCGCCATTGCGTATACCCACTTCTAAATCCCCTCTGATGCGCATCATTTAGTTGCTAATCCAATTTCGTGAATAAAAAACACCCAGTCAGGGTCGTATCATTGAGATCCCCGAGGTCCTGACCTCAGTCGTTTTTTTTAGTGTAGCCTATATAATGAAAGTTGTGAAATAATATTAATATTAACTCTAATTTGTTGTTGCAATGATTCGCCCATTGCGACGATAACTGACCTTCTCATCTGATCTGCTTCAACACTTAAACACCCGCTCATCAATGTCAAAATGTTTGAGACCAATCAAAGCAAGCAGGATTTTTGTTCACAGAAGCGCGAGCCGAGCGCGAATCCCAACGCGACGCTTCACTTCAGTTAACGATCATATAGTGCGAGATAAGATGCAAGTAGCTAAAATATACGGCTGTTTTTCGATAGAAGTTTAAATGACCGACAGAAATAATCAGTTTGATCAAAGACAGTGGAAATGATAAGCTCAATTTAACAACACAAGCACCCTATTAAATATATTGCCATTATTATTGTATAAATAAATATATTTGTATAACGTTACCTCGAATGTGTTCGACTTTTCACTGTTTGTATCACTCTGCTTGTCTTTGTTTGCGCAACTTGCATCATTAAGCCAGAAGGGGACGACAAGTGACTGTCTTTATGAGTGAGCAATTGAACCATTAATTAAATGAATAGATTAGTCCAGAAACATTGATTAATTTAGGAAAGAAAAAGTGTCACATGCCTGTCCTGTCTTGTGTTGCACATGGGTGTTTTGGTTTATTTGGGCCTTGTGCTCTTGTCATTGTCTGATCCCTTCCCCTCGTTACCTGATAAGTGTTGAGTTCTTCCACCTGTCCCCTCTTGATTTGTTCCCTTATTCAGTCCCTCCAGAAAAACGCGATTATGCGATCGCTGAAATCAATGCATAATCAGCCAATGTCCGCATATTTATGCGGGGGGCGCATTTTTTCAAATACTCCGCAATTTCGCCGCATAAATTACTGATTTCCACAAAAAATATGCGGGGCTTGCATGATTTCATAATCCCCGCATTTTCGTTGCAAAAAAGTCACATAAATCTTAGCAGAAAGTTGGAAAATGTTGCGTTTGCTTCACACAAGAGCAGCCATTTCCCCCTGTTGCCATGGGAAAGTTACGAAGTGACGTAATTACGCGACGTGAATACCATCGAAAAGCTGTAAAACCGGAGCACACTTTATTTTTTTATATAAAGTTGTAGCATATTCCTCTAGTAAAGCTACAGAACTTGTTTGACTCATCAATGTTTTGTAGGTTTGATGTGTTTATTAAGGTCTTGTAACGCGTTGTGTCGGGAAAAAAAATAGGGATAGCTCACAGCTGAGGTTATTGCAGAGGCCAAACAGACTCACGGTGGCGATTGGCATCTCACAACTCGCACTTTATTCCCAAATTGAACTCGTATAACTGTCTGTCACACGTTCTACCGTCCACATCGTTACTCAATAAACAAAATAAGATAAAAGAAGTAGCATCAAACAGAAATTACCCGCACACATGGGGTGTCGAGGCGCATGGCACATACAATATAATACTGCAGTTCAACAGGGAGCGCGCAGCTCTTAAAGGGGCCACACCTTATTTCCACTCGTTACAATCTGAAATAAAACAAGATGAGAAATTAAATATTTCCAGCACTTTCTGTGATGTAGTATGCTTGCTTATCATAGGAAGTAATAAGAAATGGCTCTTTACATTAAGGTAGTAGCCTAGCGAGAACAGGGTGTTGGGGAATCACTTTTTTTTCTCTCTTTTTCATCAAGCCGCAGTTTTTGCAAGTTCCCGCAATTTTTGCAAGTTCCCGCAATTTCATCGCATAAAATTGCATAAATATCCCGCATATTCCATCGCATTTTTAAAGAAAACGGGCCGCATAATCAAGAATTTTTGCCCGCAACAATCACAAAAAAACTCTGCGTTTTTCTGGAAGGACTGCTTATTATGTCTCCTCTTGTCGGATCGTTGTCTAATGTCTCCCATTCCCCGTGATCGTCTACATGTTCAGGTTCTTTTATCGTTTCATCAGGTTCAGTTGTTGTTTCAGTTTTATTCATTGTGTCCCCCCCCCCCCCTCGTGGGTTTTTGCTTTGTGTCTGTTTTGTTTTTGTAATAAATATCATCTTCTCCTGCACTTGAGTCCTCACACCTTTTTGCCTTGCACACTCCGTGACAAAAAGTAGCTGAAACTGGAACTGATTCTCATGTTTAATCTGATCAAATACTTCATGCTTTTAAAGCTGTTGTCCATTTTTTTGGCCATCAAAACACCTTAAAATGCTCATGTCAAGATCAGGAAAATCAAAATTTTCTCGGGAGTGCATGCCCCCGAACCCCCTTAGCAATATCATTCATGGGACCTGGGTATTTAGAAAACCCTGCGTACGGCCCTCATATGCAAGAATACTAGGAATTCTATATGTTCTATTCTATTCATTTGACTCTATCTTCTATAGTCTAGGATATTCAATACTAATGCAAGACCAGTCTTACATGTCACTGTTTATAACACAGATCGTTCGTCCTTTGCTGGGACGCTTAAAAAATAATAATATTGGGGGCATAAATTAAGAGTATACCCACTTCTCCAGGCACCACTACATCACTGTTTGTAGTATCTCATCAGAATATGAAGCATCCGTCAGTGGGAAAACGTTCTGGATCTAATGAGCCGGTATTCATGCCGTGTCCAGGAACCCCGCTGGACCATTTGTAAATCCGACTGGCTAATCATGCTCCCTTTTCATCTCACACTCACAGGGAATCCTGTCTGGGAGATACACCAGTGTGTCTGGCATCAGCGACTCCAGCCTGTCATTATCTTTCCCATTATAGGCAAAAGTGCGGCACTGATCCTGGATCAGCAGACGGATATTTCACAGGCTTATTACAGGGAGATGGAAATCTATCTGGGCCTTCAGTAACCATGATAGACTCGCAATTTCCAAGCTCTGATCAATTACCGGTACAAATCATTTTTAATAGGCTATGCATGGATGCTTTCAAGTAGATGTAAGACACTCTGAAACAATCAATAATGTATCCAATAAAGCAATTCATTTCATTTGTCACAGACCCTTGTGTGTGAATGGATTACATTATTAAAACTGCCAATAATATAACCCTTTGCTGCATCATTCATTTGCAAATGTGCAGCAATACTGTACTTTTACAGTTTCTATAGATAACTTCGTTGACATTTTTATCCTAAGAAATAAATCGTAATCTTATTTTTTTCTTGGCTAATCAAGAAAGGAAAACTTGACCAAACAAATGTCAAATGCTCCATTTTCTAATTCCTTTACAAATACTCTATCGGCGTACTTGCATTACAAGGCTGCGCCATTTTTTTTTGTATTATTGAAAACCAATAATATAATAATATTATATATATTGTATTTGAAATTTTGATGAAAAGATTTTAGGGTAAACATTACAATACCAACATTACAGAGTGTTCAAATAAAGGAACTCTATAGCTTAGTGTACAAAAGGTTGCTACAAAAGGAACAAAGCTGGCCTCAAATCCTGTAATGACACCATTTTAAACACGAGAATCTGCGAAGCATCCTTTCTCGTGTCAGACGGTTCTACGGATCGTACTAAAACACAGTCTTATCCCTGTCTGCTGTCAGATGGCGGTCAATGAGCTCTTATGACAGAAGTGGGCTGCTGATAGGACCAACAGAGCGAGATGTAATGTCTGCAATAAAGAAGATGGGAGGTTGAAGGCCGTCAGATGATTGCATCACACACGTTCGGATGGTGAGGGTTCCCCTAAAGGGAGAGCTTACCCATGATTCTTTCTGACAGTTCAGTATGACTCAGTTCTACAGAGCCTTGCAGAACTGAAGGTATAAATGAAATGCAATCTGATCTATAATAAGCCAGTCAAAGCTGATTAGAAGGGTACTTCTTAACCTAATTTGACTCAAATAAATAATGAAACAAATAAATTCTGACATATTGAATTGGAGTTGAATAATGCTCAGCCCACAATCCTGTCAGACTGTTATAGTAAACCTAAAATCTCAGCCACAGACCACCAAAGGAACCACGACTCAAACTATTATGAACTGAGATTCTGAACTGTTCATATGACTGACACCATAAAAAGTATTATTTTTCTGTATTGCAGTTTTAGGACAAAATAAATAAAAAATAAAGCTGATTCTTATGATTTGGAAATGTATTCTATGAAAGAAAAACGGGATGTTTACAATGTTGGTGAAGCTACTTTTAAACGGCACTGCTTTCCATCCTTCAAGCTAATCATAATTTGAAGTAGTTGAACTGGAGTCAATCTACTGTTTTGAAAATCAGTTAGCTAATTATCTTACGCTATAAGCTACCAACATAAAATATTTCATGGGGCAGTATGATTTCTATAGGCTAAATAAATGTATGAATTCATAAAAAATCTATGATGTAATTAATAATGTAGTCAGAACCATGTTTGCTGGCAAAACAACAAAACAAAAGAGAACAAAACAACAATGTGGTGTTTTAAATGAATAAACTCTATAAGAGTGACTGTGTCAAACTTAAACAGCTAATTGTTATTGAATGCTACAAAACCATCCTACTGAATAAAAAGGTCATAGTCATAAGGTCGGTGAATTAATTTTCATAAACTATCCAATCAAACTGATTCACTTCAAAGAATTCAACTTTCTGACTCAATATATAAAAGAGGGTAACATTTTACTTGAAGGGGTGTGCATAAGACTGACATGACACCTTCATAATCATGACAGGACACATGTCATGAATATGAAGGAGGGTTTATGCATGTTTACTGTCACAGTTCTGTCACCTTTGTCTGTGTTTTCTCTTGGGTTAGTGACAGAGCTGTGACACTCCCGGTTTGTCATGTGTTTGTGTTAGTCTGGTCTGTTGGGAGCACATGACTGTCTTGTTATTTCTTGTGCCATGTGCTCTCCTGTCTATTGTCTAACCTCGCCCATCTTGTTATCTCATTATTGGTTAATTTTCCCCACCTGCCCGCCTTGTTACCTCTTTCGTTTGTTGGCCTATTTAATCCAACCCAGGCTCATTGGAAATATGTTACTCTTCCTACATTTTTGCAAAAGCTGAAATACGTACCTCCTGGTACGTTTCCCTGCACTTTTCTGGTGAAAAGTCCACTAGAGGCGCTAAGTGGTATCAATATTTCTCCGTTCTATATCAGTAATGTTTAGACTTCTCAGTAGGCCTATACTTGCCTGGTTAAAACCAGACCATTCTCAGTTGTAACTGAGTTATGGTCTGGCAAAGCGTCATAGACAAATAATTTCCAGAGGGGCGTCACCAACGGACGTCGTGGATAGACCTAAAACCAATCAGAGCGATGAAGGAGATGACGTATGCAGAGCGGCTTAGAAACATCTCCGAGTGTTGTTCTTTGCTCGTTTTTGAACAAAAAGGAAACGTTCAAATCTCTTAAAACAGACGCGATAGCTGATTCAAACGAGTGATGTTCGACGGCGGCATCCATCTTTGTAATGTAGGCTACAAAATCTGCTTCAAAATCCCAGCGCTGTCGTCATCGTGTAAAGCCCGCCCCAACGTTTCTGATTGGTGCCTCGATTTCGACGGATTGGAAATGGGCTTGAATGAGCTCTTTGGCAGACTAACCTTCAGAGCAAATCTAAATTTGCCGGAAGTTGTCTGGGTTTTCCCAGGCTAGGCCTATACACTCATTTTAATATAAATTAGGAATTATTTCCATGCTTTTGAGGTGCCACACAGCCCAGTCTCATGGCAGTTCGTGATATGGTCACGTCATTTAATCTACTGGTTCGTGATACGGACACGTTTATTTAATTATTTTCGTGATATCAACATTTATTTTATTTTTATTTTTTTTTACTAATGTAATGCACGATTCCTTCTGTCAGTCGGGCTGCAGCAGGGAAAGCTGTTTAATCAACATTTATTCACGATATCTTATGTTTATATATATATTTTTTAATGTTATTATTTCGGTCTTATTGCCAGGGAAGCTGGACTGCTTTGCTGTTTATTGATTTAAAAAAAAAAGTATAAACGACTACCAAATTTTATCAGTAGGAAATCGCGTTGAAGAAGTCTCCTTCCGAACACATCGCAATATTTGGCATCAGTTCACGATGTTGGTAAGTAGTCGAAAATACAGTGTCCTAATAATGTTTGATACAATGTCTTTTCTGATGGTCGAAATGAATCAGATTAGCTCATTTTCAGTCACTGCATTATCTGTCATCTCCACGGAGGCTTTGCGTTTCATTGCTTTCTAATTCAAAACAGGGTGATCAAACACTATCTGTCACGTGACGTGCTATCAGTTAATCATATTCATATTAGGTTTAAAGTAAGTTAGTACAATTACTTCCAAAGTGGTATTTGTAGTAGAATCACAGTAAAAACAACACTTGCCTTGCTTTTACCACAGTAACCTTAGTTTTACTGTGATAGGTGTGGTAAAAGGACAGTAACCACAGAACTTACCATGCTTTTACCAAATTATTTGTACTTTTAATGTGATATTTGTTGTAAATGCATATTAACCACAACACTTGCCATGCTTTTACCATATTATTTGTAGTTTTAATGTGATATTTGTTGTAAATGCATATTAAACACAACACTTACCTTGCTTTTACCACAATATTTGTGGTTTTAATATGATATTTGTTGTAAATGCACAGTAACCACAACACTTACCATGCGTTTACCACCGTAACCTTAGTTTTACTGTGATAGGTGTGGTAAAAGGACTGTAACTACAAAACTGTCCATGCTTTTACCTCAGTCTTGGTAGTTTTAAAGTGATATTTGTTGTAAATGCATATTAATCACTACACTTGTCATGCTTTTATTGTCTAATAATGTAACAACAATAATTTGTAAGGTAAATCAGTCATTTTTCCATTAAATAATCCGATATATTATATATATAATATTTTCTTTTCTCTTTTTTTTCAGCTGAAAAGATCAAAAGGGCCTTTCGGACTCAGTCAGCCCATTATTGTTTGAGGAGAAGTAAATGGGAAACGAAAAGCTACAAAGGCAAATTAGCAATGGTATGTATGTGTTGGTTTTAACCCTAAATCAAACATTTTATCAAGCATTTGTTGTTTCTTAAACCTTTTCTTACAAAACCCATAGCCCAATCAGTACAAACATAGTCTCAAAGCCTTAATAATTCACAAGATTTAACAAGTTGTCAAATTCGTACGATACTTGTACATAATCATGCAGCTTTTACTCCTAGTGCTGTCAATGGCTAGTGCCTCAATTCCTGTACATATTTATCATATTTATCACCATATTTGTAAATCAGTTGCGCACCTTCTTGGAAAGTAGTCGGATGTCCCACACTTGTCAGAAAAGTTGATATTAATTGCATTGTATTCATTAAAATTATTACAAATTGGACCCTGTCTGTTGATGTTCCAATGATACATGATGTCTCTCCACAACTCATAACCTTCCTCTGTTTGCAAGAGAGGAAAAGCTAATTTGACTTGTCACATGACATCAGATACTCGATAATTTTGTAGTAATCAGATCAGTCACACAGCTGATAACTGTCCCGTTTGCATGTAAATCATGTTGTTGTTTTTTTTACATGTTGTCATGTAACATTATATCATGTTAGCATAATCACTTTTTTTAAGTTCATATTGCATGCTATAAAAGACAAATGTAGTGCCAAAACTACTTCACAACAGAATAAAAATCAGTTAATTGTGACACATCTATTATAGTGACATATACAGTTACGTTAAAAAAGCGCTGATGAAGTTACATTTTTACAAACCACGAGTTGAGATTCAACTTTGTTATGTGAAAATATATTTGTTTCTTCCCTTTAAATAACAAATAGGTGAAAACGTAAGCACAACATTTTACATTCTCAACTTTAATTCTATATCCTTGTAATTATTGGTCACTTTTATTGTAACTAAATGAAAGGAAACCTAAAATAGTTAATTATTATAAATGCCAGCAAGAAAATGCTCCAATAAAATACAATCACAGGTAGGCCTGTATTACAATTACATTAACCAGGTAGTCATATAATGATAACATTGATGTAGTTATGGTGGATATATAGTGACCACTGTAATTAAAGGTTTAATGAAGCTAAATGTAAGACATTAAGTCCATCTAAATGTAAAGGTAATGAAGGAATACAAATTTGTCAAATGTTTAATTTAGGTTTCCACTCCAATGGTATAAAACTGATAAAGTTAAATATTGAGTCTCCACCAAGAGTCTCCTTTCCTGTTTTCTCTCCTTTCAGCCTAGATAGAATCGTTAGGTTGATTGGATTAGCTTTCGGGGAGACTTTCACCTTTTGTCTTTAAATGGCTCTGGGATGGCTCTTGGAACCAGAGTTCCTGGCCACTATCAGCATTTGAATAGTTATGCTGATTCCATTGGATTGGTAATGCCCTCAGAGTAGGGTGTTCGTACTACATTTGCATGCTTTGTCTCCACCTCCAGAAGTCCCTCCTCTTAAAATGCCTATAATATACCATGTAAAGTTACTTTAATTTAGACGAGAATGGAATGACTACAGCAACCACAGCAAGTTCCTAATAAAGAATCTGCTTAAAGATATCTCCATCGTCTCCTGGTCTGCTCTTCTGAGTTTTCTACACTTTAGAAGAAATAAATTCACAACAGATGGTGCCGTGTGACCCGGATAGAATTAACTTCACCTGAGTCCAGAACTTCAAGCCACAAAGATCTCCAGAACTTCAAGCCAAGATCTCAACTGAATCCAGAACTGAATCTCGAAACTTCAAGCTCAACAAAGAATCTCAACAAAGAATGAACTTCTGACTGAATTCCAGACTGAATCTTGAAATTTCAAGCAACAAAGATCTCAAGAAAACGAACTGAGTTCCAGAACTGAACCTCAACAAGAATTCACCTTTCTGACTGAAGTTCCAGACGGAATTTTTTCAGTACGGACAACGATTCGGTGAGTTTCACTCTATTCAAAGAACCGCTGAATGACCAGTATAAATCTCTGTGCCGCCAGAGAGAAAAGTTAACAGACTGCTGTAGAGTTTGTTTAACTAATTTATCCTCTAAAGTTTTTCTGTTAGAGATGAAATTTTATCCTCTGTTTCAGGCAGGGAAGATTAGCCTTACGTGTTAATATTTGAAAGATATCCTCTGTTTCAGGCAGACAGGGAAGAAAGAATACCCTGTTCCAGGCAGGGAAGATTTAGCATCTTATGCTACTGATTTAAATACCCTCTGTGCAAACAGGGAAGACTTAGCCGAAGTTAAGTGTGAAATGTTGGTTAATTTGGAAGGTTAACAAGATTTGATCTGTGTTAACAAGTGTACCCTCTGTTGATCAGAGAAGTTTTAGTGTTTGATTGTGTGGTAACAAAAGAAATCCACAAAATGGTTAGAAGAAATGCTAGGCTAGTTCCATCAACTGAGAAAAATGGACTAGCTAGCCCTTTATGGACAGACAGTGAGTTCAAGTCATTGTTAGAAGAGAAAATGGATTCCATAGTGACTGAGTCAGTTAGATTGGATTTGACAAAGAAATTTGGTATTGATCAAGACAAAGTTTGGTCTATTGAAGAATGCAAGAAGGTGTTAGGTGCATGTATCAGAAAGAAAAACATGAAAGGCATAATCTGTTGCCATAGAGAATATAGCTTATGCATTGCACAAGAACAAGCTAGGTGTATTGATAAGTTAAATGAACAGAACAAACAATTGCAGACTCAAGTGTCCTGTTTCAAGACAAAGGTGAGCCATAACCAGGCATCAACCAAATGTGACTCTGAAGACCAACAGTCAGATGAAAGCTATCCTGATTTACAGTCTTTCTGTAGACTAGAAAACACTCGAAATTCTGGTTTGATAGATAAAGATGTAAATGCATTTGAAGTGTGTGGAGCGAGACAAAAGGCTCAGACTAGGGCAAAAGGGATTGACTCTGTTCAATCTGTAACCCCCATACTGCAGCTACAAGCAGTCAAATTATCTTTAGGTCCTAAAGAAATCGAGAGAATCGCTGAAAATTTGCCATCAGTGCAAAGAAATTTTTCTGAGTTTAGGAGAGAATTGTCCAGAAAGATGCGGCTCTACGATATGTCTCTAGCTGAAGTCACCCAGCTAATATCACAGATCTTGACTGAGTCAGAATTCAATGATTTTGAAAATGCTGTAAACAATTCTGAGTTTCAAAATGCCAGAAAAGATGACTTGAGAGAGGGAGTTCTGAGAGTGTTAAAAAGCATTGTTGGACCAAAAGTGGACTGGTCAAAGATCACTAGTTGTGTACAGAAGAATGATGAAACTGTTAGTGAATTCACAGAAAGATTTTGTCAGTCAGCTGCAGCTTACAGTGGAATATCAGACACATCAGAGAAGGTGTTAAATGATAATGGCCCTTTAGCTCGTACATGGTTTCATGGTCTTTTGTCAGAGCATAAAAATGCATTGCCTTTCTTAGACTTCACATGGTACACTAGAACCCTGCAAAGTAACCTCGACAGGTTAGATATTTGGGAAAGAGATTCTGATGTCAGATCAAGAGTAAAAATTTCAGCAGCTTCCTTTAAGGTCAACCCAGAGAAGCAACAAAAACGCAAATGTCCTAAGAGAGAGGGCAGCAGTTGTTATTATTGTGGTAAACATGGACATTGGGGAAAAGAATGTAGAAAAAACAAAAAGAATGTTAGAGAAACTAACAATGTAACTCAGCTTCTGCTCAGCCTGCTGGCTGCTCTGAAGCAGCCCCTCCCCTCGTCATTAAGCTCGTTGGGCAGCTGTTTTAGTTGTTAACCATTTGGGCTGTGAGTGCTTAATTTCCCCACTAACTTACAACAGAGATAAAAGATTTTTTTTTGTTTAATAGAACAAAAGGAAAGTGACTATCTCAGTTTTTCCTTTGGGGGGACACTGGTTAAAGTAGACTCACAGCCTTAAATGTTATTTTACAGCACAGGCCTTTCATCATTAATAGTGTTAGGTCAGACTGTAAACGTAAAATGCCCTCATGCAGTGTCCACAATAATGCAGAACATTGTTTCATCCTCATGTATGATGTCTACTATGATTGAAGTTGTTAGAGGATGAAGGAGAAATAACTCAGATGAAGATTACACACGTCACAGGACAGGTAGTCAAAGAAATCTTTAGAATGTTGCAAGCCATTAGAACCTAAGTGGTACATCAAGTGATGTTAATTAAAGTAGTTGCAGTATTGTGTCAGGATAAAACCTGGACTCATTGTGTCACAGTGTAAAAGTTGTTCCCCCTCCCACAGGGAAATGACAGGACACGGAACAGTGAGGAGCCCAGGGAAGAACCGATTGCAACAGGCATCGGGGGCCAACCCTGCGGTGAAGACTCCCTCATAGGCCTTCCCCCTCCATTAGTCCATTCCTCGCCTCACTGGTTCTATTTAGGTGTCAAAATAATTAAGAGAATAGGGAAAGAAGGAACAAAAATAGCAGACGCGAAAAAAAAAAAAAAAAAGGAAGTCTAAAACCCTAGTGTTTGAACAAATACTGCTCCTGTCTTTTGTTTTCTTTCTTCCTCTGTGCAGGTACCACGTGATGGCTGTCCTGAGAACCATACGCACCGACCTCCTCGTCTGCGTATGAAGACATAACCTCAAGAAAAAACTAGACGACTTCCGAGCCAACTATCACAAAAGAAAAAAAAATACACAACGCAGAGACGATGAAACCTTCAGTCATCCATCGACATGATCAAGATTGTCCTACTATTACACATCATGAAGATCGCACAAAGTCCGGACTCCAGAAACAACATATTCTTAGAGCTGATGAATATGTTAACAAAACGCCTGATTTGCTGGAAAGAACGTTTGCACGTCACATCCGAAGATGACTGCATTCCACTTGTGCCCAAACATGGTGGTCCAACAAGACATTCTTGATCTTTCAGCATAATTACACCAAGATGACTGAAGATAATTCTTTATGGTTCAGAAACTTGAGTGATCACGAGAAAATCACAGTTCCAACCAGAAAAGACTCACGGAATTGCATGTTTTGTTTCTGTGTCAACATGCAAAATTGACGAAACATCAACACAGAGCAAGCTATGTGCCTGTAACTTACACAAGTTACAAGAATGAACTTTTAAGTGTTTAAATTTGTATATTATGTGGGAGTTATTTAGAACTCCCAAAGAGGGGATTGAAGGAATACAAATTTGTCAAATGTTTAATTTAGGTTTCCACTCCAATGGTATAAAACTGATAAAGTTAAATATTGAGTCTCCACCAAGAGTCTCCTTTCCTGTTTTCTCTCCTTTCAGCCTAGATAGAATCGTTAGGTTGATTGGATTAGCTTTCGGGGAGACTTTCACCTTTTGTCTTTAAATGGCTCTGGGATGGCTCTTGGAACCAGAGTTCCTGGCCACTATCAGCATTTGAATAGTTATGCTGATTCCATTGGATTGGTAATGCCCTCAGAGTAGGGTGTTCGTACTACATTTGCATGCTTTGTCTCCACCTCCAGAAGTCCCTCCTCTTAAAATGCCTATAATATACCATGTAAAGTTACTTTAATTTAGACGAGAATGGAATGACTACAGCAACCACAGCAAGTTCCTAATAAAGAATCTGCTTAAAGATATCTCCATCGTCTCCTGGTCTGCTCTTCTGAGTTTTCTACACTTTAGAAGAAATAAATTCACAACAGTAACAAACTCACAGAATAATGTCCAGTTGTCAAGTGTGCCATTTCTGTAATACTCTTTCAGCACCAAACAGAATTCCATAAATATTGATTGTTTTCAAAAGCTTTTCCTGAACACTCCCACTATACACCTGCTATATACACTTGCAGAAATATACATTTGACTATTGCATCATGAAGTCGCTGCATGACTAGAACTAATGGATGTCAATGAATTTGTCCTTTACCAAAACTCCTGAATGAGCACTGACGCTTGTTTGATAAACTGTACTTGAGATCTGCCTAATGCCTTTATGAAGATGAAACGAGAAAACAAAATTCTTTAACAATATGGAAACAGAGAAATGACTATTTTAAATATTGGTTCTGCATATATCAGAGATCATAGGAGTGGGACTCCACATGAAGACTTTCAGAAACTGTGACAGAGCAAAGGGAGCACCTCGCTGACACATCCTACACATGCCCAAACAACACCACCCAAACACAGTGATGAAGTGGACACCACCAGGAGGATGCAGGAGACAAGGAAGACCAAGGAAGACATGGAGACAGATGTTTCACGAACACCTGAAGAATGTCAGTGTCCCATGGGTAGATGTGGAGAACTTGGCCACGGGTCGAATACGTTGGAGGACACTTGTTGCCCAATGTGCCCAGCACAGGACTTGATGATGATGTTGTGAGTTTATCTATAACTGTGGGATATGGTTCTGTAAGGAGTATTGCATAATTAAATGTTAAATGCGTTTATGTAATAAGCTCACTGATATGTGGTCATTTCTATGAAAACAAGTATGTCTTTAATAGCAAGCAATTAAATTATATAAACTCGTTTAAAAATAACATGATTTACATGCAAACGGGACAGTTATCAGCTGTGTGACTGATCTGATAACTACAAAATAATCGAGTATCTGATGTCATGTGACAAGTCAAATGAGCTTTTCCACTCTTGCAAACAGAGGAAGGTTATGAGTTGTGGAGAGACATCATGTATCATTGGAACATCAACAGACAGGGTCCAATTTGTAATAATTTTAATGAATACAATGCAATTAATGTCAACTTTTCTGACAAGTGTGGGACATCCGACTACTTTCCAAGAAGGTGCGCAACTGATTTACAAATATGGTGATAAATATGTACAGGAATTGAGGCACTAGCCATTGACAGCACTAGGAGTAAAAGCTGCATGATTATGTACAAGTATCGTACGAATTTGACAACTTGTTAAATCTTGTGAATTATTAAGGCTTTGAGACTATGTTTGTACTGATTGGGCTATGGGTTTTGTAAGAAAAGGTTTAAGAAACAACAAATGCTTGAGAAAATGTTTGATTTAGGGTTAAAACCAACACATACATACCATTGCTAATTTGCCTTTGTAGCTTTTCGTTTCCCATTTACTTCTCCTCAAACAATAATGGGCTGACTGAGTCCGAAAGGCCCTTTTGGTCTTTTCAGCTGAAAAAAAGAGAAAAGAAAATATCATTTTATAAATAATAAATCAGATTATTTAATGGAAAAATGACTGATTTACCTTACAAATTATTGTTGTTACATTATTAGACATTAAAAGCATGGCAAGTGTTGTGATTAATATGCATTTACAACAAATATCACTTTAAAACTACCAATACTGAGGTAAAAGCATTGACAGTTTTGTGGTTACTGTCCTTTTACCACACCTATCACAGTAAAACTAAGGTTGCGGTGGTAAACGCATGGTAAGTGTTGTGGTTACTGTGTATTTACAACAAATATCACATTAAAAGTACAAACAATGTGGTAAAAGCATGGTAAGTGTTGTGTTTAATATGCATTTACAACAAATATCACATTAAAAGTACAAACAATGTGGTAAAAGCATGGTAAGTGTTGTGGTTAATATGCATTTACAACAAATATCACATTAAAAGTACAAACAATGTGGTAAAAGCATGGTAAGTGTTGTGGTTAATATGCATTTACAACAAATATCACATTAAAACTACAAACAATGTGGTAAAAGCATGGTAAGTGTTGTGTTTAATATGCATTTACAACAAATATTACATTAAAACTACAAATCGTGTGGTAAAAGCATGGTAAGTGTTGTTTAATATGCATTTATGCATTACATTAAACTGCCATGTGGTTGGTTTTGACATTGGCTGTCATGAGGCCATTATAACTGTGTCATGAATATTTTTCTTGACCTCAACTACAGTGGTACAAATTGAATTTGTCATTAAAATGTTATAATGGCCTCATGACAGCCAATGTCAAAACCAACCACATGGCAGTTTAAAGGGTTAGTTCACCCAAAAATGAAAATTAAGTAATTAATTACTCACCCCCATGCTGTACCAACCCCGTAAGACCTTCGTTCGTCTTCGGAACACAAATGAAGATATTTATGATTAAATCTGAGAGGTTGATCACTCCTCCATAGGCTGCCTAAGGGAATGACACTTGACGGTCCAGAAAGTCATTAAAGAAAATGTTTAAATATTCCATGTGACAACAGTGGCTCAACTATAAGTTTATCAAGCGACGAGAATACTTTTTGTGCGAAAAAACAAACAAAAATAACGACTTTATTCGACTATTCCTTTTCTTCCTTGTAGGCCTGAAACGAGACTTCAAGAGATTTCCACGACGCATGCGTGAGAATTGCGATCTCCTTCAACTACTTCAGTTCAGTTCTCGCGTGTGCGCGTCGTGGAAATCTCTTGAAGTCTCGTTTCAGGCCTACAAGGAAGAAAAGGAATAGTCGAATAAAGTCGTTATTTTTGTTTGTTTTTTCGCAAAAAAAGTATTCTTGTCGCTTGATAAACTTATAGTTGAGCCACTGTTGTGACATGGAATATTTAAACATTTTCTTTAATGACTTTCTGGGCCGTCCGGCGTCATTCCCTTAGGGAGCCAAGTGATCAACCTCTCAGATTTAATCATAAATATCTTCATTTGTGTTCCGAAGACGAACGAAGGTCTTACGGGGTTGGTACAGCATGGGGGTGAGTAATTAATGACTTAATTTTCATTTTTGGGTGAACTAACCCTTTAATGTAATGTTAACCCATAAAGCTAAGTGGTTTCATAAGTTTGATAATTAATCTGCTATCTCATGCTTATGACAATTTATGTTGTCTTGGTAATGTCAAGTTGTCATAACAACGACATCTCAAACAATGTCATATTTGCATAAAAAATGTCATAATTGAGCGAATGACACTTAATGACAGTTGTCAAAAAAAATTCATGAAACCTCCTTCATATTCATGACATGTGTCATGTCATGATTATGAAGGTGTCATGTCAGTCTTATGCACACCCCTTCAAGTAAAGTTTTAGCAAAGAGAGAAAGAGGTCCATTTGAATTCTGCACAGAATGCTGTATTTTAAAGCGATATGGGGAAGATTAGGAGAAACAGCACTGTCGAGTAGAAGAGATAACACCCGTGCCATGCAGCAACATAAATTACACACTTTTCAAACTGCACATCCTCAGTTGCTTTAGTAACAGTTTCTTATTAAATCTGAAAGGGGAATCTAGACTGTTGCTCAACGGCTGTGGCCGAGCTGTGATATAAATTAAACGCTATTGGCTATTTTAAAAAGGGGAGGGGCTTCTCAATATGTTTCAGTAGAAATGCTGTCAACACATTGAAAAAAAGATGCACGTTTCAAGGCACTGAAGTGGGCCTTTAAGTTAATAGTGTCCGAGTTATGTTAAGTTTCATTGTGTTTTTTTGTTCATGTGTTTTGGTTTCTTGTTTATCCTTTCAGTGTAGTGTTCTCCTTACCCTTGTTAGTATGAGCCAATGATTATGTTCACCTGTTTCCTGTTTAGTTCCCTTGTTAAACCTGTGTATATATACTCCATGTTTTGTTCAGTTCTCTGCTGGTTATTGTCTTTGCTTCAGTGTGGTTAACGTGTTTATTCTCCTGAGTAATTCTGTTCACAGTTAAAGATTATTTGAGTGTGTTCCTGACTCCCTCGTGTTGGTTTAAACCATACAGCGTTTTAGTTAGCTATTCCCAAACACTGGATGTTTAATCACAAGTAAAGCCTCTAAACATGAGCCTCCCAGACTACATTGATTCTTGAACCACAGTTTGATTCGCTACAACTGTTGGATAGGTTGTCAGTTCTTAATATAGCCTCTTACAGTATATATGATCTCCAGTCCCTTTGAAACTCAAGAGGCAATTTCTGTTGCGGTGGTAGAGAAGTCTACTCCATTTATCATGAAAGAGGCTAATGAATCCTCACCCAATCAGACCCCAGAGAGAAGAAAGTGTGCCCTAAGGTCACAACTGCAAGGTGATCCTCCATTTTTCTCGTCATAAGCTCTTAATCATGCTAGGCTGTGTAGGTCGATCAATGGACTGTAGAACCGAACCATGACAAAAATGTGCCAACGTGTGTGTGCAATCTGTGCCTCATAATAATGTTTGCACAGTTTGTCTTCTTGGCTTGTCCGTTGTTAACATAACTATATTTGTATTTAGTTTTTTTTTTAAATAATCTACTGATAGTTTAAAACAATCATGAAATTTACATGGCCTACTTTTAGTGCATTCTTTATTCTGCATGCTCAAGGACCACTCACAGTCCATTCCACGTTCCAAAGAAGACTGTTTAACTTTGAATAAAACATTTTTTTTTCCACATTCATTTGAAGCGAAAAGTAAAAGTCAAACCCTTGCCGGTGAGACGCAAATGTTTGCTTTTTTTTTGTATCCCAACAAATTATGGCAAAGTTATGGCAAATTGTAACTATTTCACGTTTTGGCAAATTGGTGGCTAATGCGTATGAATTCGTACAATATAATTTGTTATAGTAAGAAACAATAGTATTTTCAAAGATCTGCTCATGCTGCCTTCACATACAGTACTTTTGGAATTATCATAAATCTCATCTTAGTTTCCTAGTTGAAAGTTTGACATGAACCATCTGGGAAATTTAGAGATCATTTTTATACCTTTTTTATACCAAGTTAGAAGAGCCATAAAATTTAAACATGGCGGTGAGAATTCTGTATGGTAAATGTGTACAATAGTGCGGAATGGTTGTAAATTGGTAATATCCATTGGATATTGATTAAATATCTAAGTAAGATTTCAAATAACAAAGCACTTAAAGGCAACAAACTCATAATTATGATTTCAGAAGTGAAATCAGAAGTCAGTTTCTATAGCACGTGAAGGCAGCATTACTCCCCACTGACGGTTAGGTACAGGGGTGGACCTTTATTCATGCTTTTTTCCCCCCTAAAAATGTAATGTTTCCAAATGAATCTCATCATACAAATTCATTTGAAATTTCCACCTCGTAAAATAAAAACGTTTTCTCGTTCATTGTTAGTTTCCGTGGTTCCTGATTAAGTTGCACACCTGTTTCTCGTTATCTCTGTTCAGTGTTTGTTTTCGTCAATGTAAGATGTGTATTTGCATTGGTTGTTTCCCCTGCGTTTTCTCCTGATTAATTCAAAATGACTTTGCATTCATCCTGCTATTTGTCTTATACTACTATAACATGACACTCCCTTCTCTTGTCACTGATTTCAAATTTTCCCACCACTAAATGAAACTTAAAAAACAAAACAAACTAGTTTGTTGTTGTACATGTTGGTATTTTCCTGACTAAGTGGGTTATTCTTTGTTAGAATAAGATGCAAAGCAGATCAGAATTGATGCTGATAAAAGTCTGCCTCACTTTTTAAAGTTTATTCAAGTGTGCTAGTAGTATTCTACTTTTAAACTAAAAATAAGAAAGTATACTTTCAGTCTAGTTTTTATGTACTTCTCAGACACTTCTACTTCTAATTACACTTACGTATACTTGGTTTATACTGACAGAAAAGTATATGTGGCCTATACTTGTAATCAATCTTTTGATTGAGAAATACTTAAAAGTATAATGAAGTGTTCTGTGTATACCTCACTTGTAGTTGTTTACTCTTTTGATTGGTTACACTTTTTCACTTTTTGCATACTGTCTTATAAACTTACACTGTTCGAAAATATTGTTTTATAAACAAAACATATATGTTCATAATTCCGAGTATGTTAATTGGTGTGTTGTCTACTGGTAGTGTACATAGGAATTTACTTCAAATCAAGTACAGTTAAATGTATATTTCAAGCATAGTAGTATATACTTAAAGTGCAAAAATAATATATAGTATTATAAGTATGATGTTAAGTTCACTTAAAGTAAAAAAAAAGCCAAGTAAACTAGTACTGAGAGTATACTTCAAACAAAAAAAAGTGCTACAAGTATTTTAGTAGTTCACTAGTAGTACAAACGAACAAAACAGTACAAGCGACAGCAGTAAAACTGAAAACATTAAGTTGTAAACTAGTTGTGTACTTAAAGTTTACTACTGTTACACTTAAAGTATACCTAAAATTATACTTTTATACACTTAAAAGTGGGCTAATTTAGTCCCAAGTAGTATTGAAATGATATTGATATTAGTATACTACATAAAGTATACTTCATAAAATTAACTTGAAGTATATATATATATATATATATATATATATATATATATATATATATATATATATATATATATATATATATATATATATATTAAGGCTTGTGAACAGAATTTACCTTTAACACCAAGTTTAAGTTAGGATTATTTCAATGTTTCTAACATGTTGGTTTGAAAAGTTCAAAGTATTAGCTTTGAAATAGGTCATTTCTAATATTCCTCTTGGTGCCATTTTTGCAAATCTTTAAAACTCTCATCTTCCACGATTATGATAATTACTGTTCCCCAAAGTGACTCATGACCAATTAGAGACTACACGGTCTACTTAGCCAGAGACAGTACAAATCTATATAAAAAATAATGAACTAACAGAGCCCTCTTAGCTCTCAGCAATACGTTTCAGTCTCACAGGATTGGGTGTACATGAGGCCAGGGTGTTCTCACAGGGGCTCTTGCCCAAGTGCCTGCTAATTAATAACTCGCCGGTACTGAATCAAAGACCAGTTAATTTCTTGATATCTGCATAACCTAGTTTAATAAAGCATTAACTGGCTTTTGACCTGATCAGGAAAGATTGGTACTCCTGTAATTAACATAACGAGTGAACTTGAATGTAAAATTTCGAAGAGGATCTCCATTATTCAGAACACAGCCCTTTAATTAGACATTGACACTGAGATAACATAGTGACAATGCTTAGAGTCTATTTTTATTTTTTTTCATCAGATCTTGATTCAAACCTCAGTGCATTTCCTCTAGTCAAAACACATTTGAGACATCACTGGATTAATTATGTTTTTCTCCCCATGACTCATTAAGTAAGAGTGATGTGCACACGCTATTCTCTCAGGCAGCGCTCTTTCTTGATGATATGATTAAGCTTTCCATGATTTAATGGTTCGTCTACAAGGAAAAATGTATCAAAAATGTTATATTTTCATTTGATCCATTGGCAAAAAAAACTTAATCCCTTTGAATTAATGACATGAATTAATCACATGCATTACACTTCTAAAAAATTGACAAAATGTACAAAATGAATGATAACCTGTATAAGAAATACTGCAGATTATAATTAAGGCTAGCTAACAGTAACTGTCAATTCTGTTTTCTATTTTTTTTCCATATTTACTGTTGTCTTTTTAGACCTTTTGACACTTTTTCGTTTTCATCCATTATCATGCGATTTGCCAAAAATGACAATAAAGTTAACTTTGACTTTGAACAGAGGTAGGTATGATACTTTAAGATCAGCCAAAAGAGATGTGGACTAAAACCACTGAAGCAATTGTGTTCTGTATCACTATTTACACTATTAATCCATAATGCAGTGCAATGTTTTGTTTTGTTTTTTGTAAATGTTTTAGAGTAATTGTTATAATAATTATTATCATCAACAACAACTATAATAATGCACAATTCACTTTTCAATTGGGTAACACCCCGGAAATATTTTAAAGTGTAGAGACTGCTCTAAATTTGCTTGGGCTATGAGATTGGACAGATTTCAGATGGTATTGCTCTTCCTGATGAAATGAAAGCTGTGTGTTGGCAAACACACAGGCTCCCATAACCCTTTGAGTGTGCCCTCGTTGATTGGATGAGCACATTTTCTGAAGGGTAAAAGAGAGGCTGCTGCAAAAGTGGAATAGATTTAAAAAAAAAAAAAAGATCACACAGGGATCATCACATAAAGAAAGTGATGTGACTGCAGGGGCGGACTTAACCATTAGGCAAAGGTCGGCAATTGCCTTGGGCCCCGAGCTACCCAGAGGGCCCCCAAAATGCCCCATTAAATTATGCGTAAGTTTTTTTTTTTTTTTTTTTTTTTTTACTTTTCGCAAATTATATATTTCTAAAAAACATTTGCGAAAAAATTAAGGCTGTCAAACGATTAAAATATTTAATCGCGATTAATCGCATTAATGTCATAGTTAACTCGCGATTAATCACAATTATTTTTATCTATTCTATGTCTCTTGATTTTCTTTTTGTCCCATTATTTTTTCTCATTTTAATGCTCTTATCAACATGGAAAAGTGGATCGGCTTGCTTTGTGCAAATGTTTTTTTATTGAAAACAACATTGGCATACACTGTGTTCAATTTCACACTAACATTCTCACTTGGAGCAAATAATATCTCAATGTAACACTGTCCATCAATAAAAGGGTGAAAGAAATACTGACGAGGTCCTGATATTGACGAGGGGGCGGATAATTCGCATCAGCTGTGTGTGTGCAACGCATTCTCATCCTTTGGCGTCATATAGGTGACGCCTGACAAAACGTCGAAATACTACGCACATGGCACCCTTTAGCGTGAATATAACACGCACTGTGATGGGTAGGTTTAGGTGTGGGGTAGGGTCTGCGTCTCATATTCACGCTAAAGGATGCCAGTCAACTTTATGACGCCTTGGGTTCGCGTGTTATATTCACGCTAAAGGGTGCCATGTGCGTAGTATTTCGCCGTTTTGTCATATGGCGTCACCTATATGACGCCAAAGGATGAGAACGGGCTCGTGTGTGTGCGTTTTTAGCAAAATTGCAGAAGGTAACAAACTTTTTTTGTGATACCCGCTGACAATGACAACAATGCTAACGATATGTTACAAGTCCATGGCCGTAGCCAGCTATGAGGTCACCGAGGTCCGGACCTCTGTCATTTTTTTACATTCAAAAATAAAATGTCAAGCTCTCTGAATGATTAATCAGCCGTGTTTAAACCACCTCATATGAGTGTTTGCAATTAATGTTGCTGCGAGAAGCTAGCGCCGTGAACGGGGCTTGAGAGCGCGTGATGAGTGAGGGCGCGGGTGGAGCCTCCGTGTTGCCAGATCCACCTAATGGAAAGGTGGCAGTAGTCTTCTGGGCCTGTTTTTCTGATTTAATGAGACACTTTAGGAAGTTATTAAAGTGGAAAGTTGCATGTTAGGGTTAGTGATATATTAATCTTATTTCCAAAACACAAGCTTTGAAATAATTTCGGATTATTATTATTATTAATTTGTTTTGTTTTTCTTGTTTTTCGTAGCAATATCTGGCAACATTTTACTGTCGGCATTAATAAAAAAATATTGTATATTGTATATGTATTCTGTATTATTACTTATATATTACATATTTGCTTTAGGCTAGTCTTATTGTTTATTTTATTTATTAATTCATTTTTTTAACTGAAAGACAAATATAGCCTGGTAAAAATTGAAGTACAAAAAAAATGTCTAGGTTGAGCAGTTCCCTGATAAAGGGAATGAGATGCTGAGTCATGGAGTTGATGCTATAGTGGGAACGCCATCAGCGTGACCTGTGTCTGAAGCATGTGTAACCACATGCCAATAATCACTGCCCAACAACAGTCCATGTTGTCACAACCAGAGCGTCGGTGTGTATAAAAGGGTGCCTGTGATACACGTAATCAACTCTTGTATAAAGAAACGCACAGGCGATTCCGAGGCATGGCAATGAGATGCAGCGTCTCGTTCCCCTTCTCAGGGAACCGGGTTGCAACCTAGACGTAGAACTTCGATGCTGTGTCATGGAGTTGACGCTCTTGGGAACCAATACCCTCTACGTCTTGATGAGGGAATTGCCTGCCTCACTAAGCTGTGAATATGCAGAAACATAGTGGGCATAGCATAAATTGACTTTACGGAATACTCAGCCGGAGTCAGAAGCACGTCAACCCCAGGGTGCATCAGATGGCGCTACTTCCTAAGTCAATATTCCCAGATACTAGGGGACATTCCTATGCTCCTATGCTCCATAGCAAGGGGAGACCTGACTATTACACCTTCCTCCCTCCCTTGTGGGCCAGGTCTCAGCTTTATATGGCCCTAAGAGCACAGCTCTAAGGGGAAATTCCCAACATAGCCTCAGCTATGCAGAGGAAGACTTGCATTTTTTTGCCCAGCCATATTTATTTGAACCCGAATACACGGACGCAACAGACACACGTCAGCAGCGTCACTGCGGACTCGTGAACGCGGATCGACAACAGAACCGGAAGAGAATACAATGCTGCAAGTCTTCCTCTGTGTCGAAATCCTTAGACATGTTTGCGAAGATTGTTTTGTTTACAGCGTGCGTCTCCCTCAGACTGTAAACGAAGCTCGGGCGCACCAGATACACGTCAGCAGCGTCTTACGTCAGCAGCGTCACTGAACGCGGATCCACAACAGGACCAAAAGACAATACAATGCTGAATAAAGTCGTAGTTTTTGTTATTTTTGGACCAAAATGTATTTTTCGATGCTTCAGAACATTCTAACTAACCCACTGGACTACTTTGATGATGTCTTTATTTCCTTTCTGGACAAGGACAGTATACCATTTATAAATTTTCAATGGAGGGACAGAAAACTCTCGGACTAAATCTAAAATATCTTAAACTTTGTTCCGAAGATGAACGGAGGTCTTACGGGCTTGGAACGACATGAGGGTGAGTCATTAATGACATAATTTTCATTTTTGGGTGAACTAACCCTTTAAGGGAGAGTAGCTCATATTCCTGACTTGAATAAAGGCATTTCTCCAGCACTCACTATAGTTATTGGCCAATATATAGAATGCTACAATAACTACTCGTCAGTTAGATCACTGATCAACTGGAGAGACCTATAGAATCAAAGAGAAGCTTCGCTTGTGACATCCTGGACTGTCATTGACCACTGATTATTGGTGTGTGTTAACATGTGTTTCAGACACCGGTTACACTGATGGCGTTCTCCCCATTGCATCAACTCCATGACGCAGCGTAGATTTTTTATCGGAGCTATTATTGTCGATTCATTGTAATGACAATTTTAAATGACATAGGAGATACATTTGGGTGACCCCCAGTCTGATCTTAGAGATATCTATATGACTGGAACCAGAGGGTTTCAACGTCATAATTCAAACACTGAATAGCAATGTGGGTGACTGACATTTTCATAACAGAAAAGGTTGTCTGGGCTGTGCCAAACACGTGTGGTGCAGACAAAGCAGTTTGTCTGGATGGAGCAGCATTGAAATTTAAAGTCCTATAGCACAATTGCATGGCATTATGCCAATGTCATGGGTTCAATTCCCAGAACAACTGATAAATGTATTCTTTGAAGGGCCTCTTTGCCAAAGTTTCTAAATTGCTTTGAATTAAAGCATCTGCCGGATGAATAATGATAATGTGAATTGCTGCAAAGCAGTTTTGCAGTTCAGCCTACATAAAAGGCAAGAATTATCTAAATGTATCATATGCATATTTATAAACCACTTCAACAACAAACAAACAATAAATACATGTCAGGGAATACCAGAATCTTAGACAGAGTTATTTTAACCCAAACAGGTGTTTATTGACAGAGAAATGCGCAGTTAAGCAGGTGAGTTATGAAGCAGTCAGAGTAATGATGAGCAGATGAATGATGACTACCTCTTTCCTTTTTACCAGGGTAACAGAGGACTTGTGGTGACTGGAGCGACTGAAGAGAGCACACACTTCTTTGCAGAGTATGGTCAGTAGACAGGTAAGTATAATGTTTTGAACAATTAAATTACAGGGGATTGCTGAAGTATTACAACAAGGAGATCATTGGAGTATCACTAGAGATTCACACGTAGACTTTACAGGTAAGTAAAGCAGGTAAGTACTAACAGACATGGAGCTGTGGGAGGTGGAGACACAGGCAAAGCTGAGGAGACAAAGAGCCAGGGTGACACAGCTGGTCTGGATGGCCAAGTCAGAGCTAACGGCTTATGGGACTGAGGCGGGGACCTGGAAAACGGTGGGGCTGAAGTGATTAAGGGCAACGGTGGATCCAGATGGAAGGTGGAGCCTGAAGGGATGGATAGCTAAGGCTTAGCCGGAGGCCTGGAATCCCAGTGGGATGATTGTCCATGGTGGAGAAGAGCAGTGGCGCAAAAAGTGGGTATGCGCTATATGCGGCGCATAGGGGCGCAGCACCATAGGGGGCGCCAAAGCGATGGTTAAAAAAAATAAAATAAAGATAAATTAAAATTGAATAAAAAAAAAATATATATAGTATTTTCTATATGTAGCTGCTGTTGTGCGTTTCTAAATCCTTTCTGCATTTCTTAAATGTTATATAAAATTTTAGAGGACTAAAAGGCTAGAGTAGGCGCCCTCATGGAGAAGGGGGGCGGGGTAATATTGCGTCATTTGCGTGCGGGCGGGGGCGCCGTGAGCGCTGAGCGAGCAGGTACGAGTAGTGAGTGAGTTGTCGTCGAAAAATATGGATAAAACAAAAATCTGGGGGGCTAAAAATAGAAAAAGAAAGAGGGAAAAGGAGATGGCATGTCAATTGATGCGACAGCAGCTAAATAAGTGCATGCTGAAAGCCAACAGGTAGGATTTAAAGTGTGACATCCAGGCATGTATGCTATCTATATATCTGTGGCCATCGGGACTACCGGGAGATTCCCGGTGGACCGACGTGCTTTTTCGGCCGATACATCTCATACTTTTTTTTTTTTGTCTTAACGGCCCATAAAACTCGTACATCGGCGGCCATTGGTAAAAAAAAGTCAGCGTTAGTTTGTTTTTTTTTCTGACACACCGGCCCATGAAACGTTATCATGTGCTTGTATCTTTATAGAAATTAGTACAAAACTAATTATGAAAGTTTCCTTTATTTTTTCAGTGCATTTGTTTTACAATATATGGCTATTACTATCATGGGATTAATATTTTAACTATTATTATGTAGTAGTGTAATGTAGACACTAACTAAAAGAGGTTTGAAATTTTCTTTGTTTAATTTGCACACTGAATATGGGTTGGAGCTTTTAATTTTGAACTCTCAAAGTGCACCAGACTGCTGAATTTAACATTAAAGAACACAAAATTTTCTTACGGGGGGGCATGCCCCCCAACCCCCCTAGAAAAACAGAGGTCCACCTACCACAGTTTTACCTAAAATCCTGTGAGAAACACTGGTATTGCTGTTCCAATGGAGCTTATAGTTTTTTTTAGGGGGGTTCATCACGGTGGAGTAGCTATAGTGTAATTGTATCAATAAATGACAATTTTGCACTTATTTTATAGCTCTCACTCGTTCCTACTCACTTATTACACGGCACACTTATTTATTTATTTTTCTTTTTGGGGGGGGGGGGGGGCGGGCGCAAAAATTGTTGCTGCATACCCCTCTGACACTGGGTAGCTGCGCCCCTGGAGAAGAGGGAGCATGGAGCCAAGGTGGCTCCTCCGATGGGTTGTAAGGGCTGAGGTGGAGTCCAGGGCTCTGACGCAAGAGGTGGAGCTTAGGTATTGTCATACCAAGGCAGAGCTGGGGACCAGGAGGCCCAAGGCAGATCCAAACCATTGCGCTGCGCCACTGAAGGAGGAGCTGATGGGGTAATGGGAGCCAGTGGAGGTGGGGCCAAGGGACTGGCTTGCTTAGGTAGAGGAGGTAGGAGAGGGAGGCTGGGTGTACCATAATCGAAAGGAGGAGACATGGAGCCGGGCGGGACCAGCTAAGATGCATGAGAGAGACTTGTAGCTGGACAGAACCACCGGAAATGCAGGAGACTTGGAGCTGGGCAGGACCAATGGAGACGAAGGAGACTTGGTTTAGGAATAGGAGGTAACCAAAACCAAAGAGTCCAATATATCGATTGTGCTCATGGGAAGCAAATGGTCAGACACGACGACTGGCTCCGGCTCCGGGGTGACCTTTCCCATTCCCGGCTGGTCTTTGGCAGGCGCTGGCTCTGGCTCTGGTTCTGTGGCAATGGTGTGCTAGTTAACCCTCTGGGGACCAGAAACGCGTCGGCGCGTTTTGCCGGTTTTTTTTCACATAGCAGAAAAATAGACTTAAAATGATTTTGATCGTACATATAAGTGTTATACATCATTCGATCCTGTTAAGTGTCCATTATTTTTCTGTATACTCACAATAAAAACAAAGTTTTGTGCTTTTTGTCAAATAAAGAAAAATAAACATGATGCGAGTTTTGCCTTCTCTCTGTCAGTGCAGTCCATTCTGAAACGCGTCCTAAGATTAACTATAACTCCGCAAATACTTGTCATACAGGCACAAGAGATTTTTCTTTATGAAGCTTGAATTCTCTTCTTTTCAATGAAGTAATTTATATAAAAAAACAAATATTCTCAGTTTATGTAATCTGTATGAAAAGAGAGTGCTGTCAGAATTTTTTTCCCCAGCTCATTACACTTCATTACGCGTTAATCTGACACGCCCATGGAGGACGCGCGCTATTCAAACGAGGCAAGCCATGACAACGCCCACATCAGCCGTTCCACCGCGGCGGTAAAATGTGTGGTGTATTTGCTGCCTTTTACCGCTAAGAGGCGCTACAATCATAGACTCTGATCATAGACTCTGAAAAGTGTTCGTTTATTCTTACTAATGCGTAATCTGCCGCTGCGCCATTGAAAGCTGGTAGCAGATGAATTCAACAAGTGAAACGTAGTTAAAATAATTCATAATCACAATACTGAAATCAGGCTACTGAAATGAAATTGAATTAATAATGAAAACATAAAACATTGCAATAAAACTATTTACAGACGTACAGACGGTAGCTCAGTGGTTAACGCAACAACACGAGCTTCAAGGAACTTCAATCGACCTGAGATCGAATCTCAATGTAGCATACGTGATGTTAACCGATGTTGGCCAACAGCGTTTATATGTTACCTTCTTGATGCTTAAACAGCTAACTGTTTATAACTGTTTGCTTATTTAAAGTCAAGAGTTTTGTTTAATTATCATTACAACATTTGCTACATTCCTGTAGAACCGCAGCCGCTGCACAAACGACACAAACTGATGAAGGAAGATTGTCAGCCGATTGCATCAGAAAATGAAACTGAAGAAGCTCGTCTTTAGTCTGCTAAATTATTGTGTAATGTAAAAGAACACTAAAATTACTTAAGTTTGAAACCAAGTTCGAACATTTCAAGGTTTAAATAAAGTGTCGGGACAGTTTTTAAAAAAAATTTAAAACAGGGTTGCATCGGGTTTAGAGTTTATTTCTTTTGCGATGCAAAATAAGAAACACAGGCTAATCTTATTCTTGCGACATTTTAAATTTGTATTGCCAAAGAAATGACAGCTATATTAAACAGTTAAAACAGTAGGCCTACAAAACGAAAATTGTCCAAAGCAACATAATTAAATTAAAAACATGCGTTTTTCTTTGCCTCTTTCGCGCTGGATCTCTTTTTAACACGTTTATTTAGTCTCCCTCGCTGCGCGCGCCGGGTCTCTCTTTAAATGAAACATTTCAGGGTAAAAACACATCATACAGGTGATAATACTGTCGCTGCGTTATCCGACACTCTCCATATGAAAGAGGAACATTAACACCTAGGCCTATTGTCCTGCGCGCACGATACAGCACTGAACTGTCCCTCCAACCCCCCAACAGGCTATCGGAGTCTGAGGCTGACTTAACACAAAGAGAAGTCGCAATTCACACTTAAATCGCTATTCTAGACAGTGTTGATAATGAAGGAATTAAATGTTTTAAGTTACATATAGCCTAGTGATATTTCTGTCATAAAAGTTTATTACTAAATATTTCATTATTTCAATAATTGATGAAATAAAACTGGTTTGGGCCAGCCTTTTCCAAGCAATGTTAATTTGTTGTCATGAAAAAAATTTTCAACTCAATATTAAATTCTACAGGGATCTTTGGATCCTTACAACCAGGCATGCAATTTGTGAATTAAGTTTTTTTTATTATTTTTTTTATTATTCAAATAAATATCGAACCATGGTGCTTCGTGGTAATGCTGCTAAATTAAATAACATGTATAGAATAATTATGAACTTAAATGAAACAATATCGCAACATTTCGACAAATACATCATTTGATCTGTTTTTACATTTTAATTCAGGGCGATTTAGCCTGCTACATTTAATCAGAGCGAGATTTTCACCCTTGTCTTGTCATTTTCTCATTGGGAAGCGCTTACATAGGCTACATGTTTGAGTAGATCCTCTGTACCTCTCGTTTTCATATGGATTACATAATCAGATAACATTTATTAGCCTGAATATTTAGACATTTAAAGGCTTTAGACATAGCCGATTTCTTATAGTGACTGAGCTGAAGTGGCTTTCGGTTCATTTTTGTGACGCGAAGTTCCCGGAGACAGAGACGACAGATATAAACTTTTGTCGTTAGCAAAAGTTCGAATAAAACCCGACTTTAGAAATATGCATAGGGCCACTCAGCGTGGTCTGCCAAAACACTTAATTATAAACTTCAATATTTCATTCAAAATAATCTCAAAACGCTTTGTGAAATTTTTAAATCCGTGGATGCATGAAGGCCACTTGAACTAATGAACAACTGAAACGGTGGTTTTGATTTTATTGTTTGTCGTTTAAACGTGCTTGTTGCATATCTCTATTTTATATTTGATATGGTCTGGTGAAGTAGCCTAGCATTGATTACTGTGGAGGGAGGGGTGTGGGGATTCAAATACTTCAGCAGAAGCAGGGATGTTTAGACCAGAAGGAAATCCCCGTCCCCCCTGGCAAATCACACTTTACTTAAAACCATGTTTTTTAAAAACTCTAGGTTGTAGGGAATCAAAAAAAAAAAAAATAGGCCTAATTAAAAAAAAAAATATATATATATATAGGCTATATATAATTACTTTTTTTACAGAACTGCTTTTGAAATTACGATTGGTAGCCTATTATTATACAGATGCAAAGTCGTTCTGTTGGATACTATTGTTAGTGTAAAATGGAAATGCATGGTAATTTTATTTTATAAATATAAGCAAAAAACTGTACATGTGGTGTAACAGAGTTTTAGAGCTAGACAAATCTCTCTGCATTAATAAATATAAAATTTACAGTAGACCATGTTTGATTGGGATTTGAACCCGTGTATTCTTGATGATCGAACTGTAAGTTCTACCGCTCGGCTATGAATTTTCTCACTGAGAATTTCCCAAACGTTTGTTTCTCAGATGAGCGAGAAAACGTTTTGTCGTTAGCCTGTGAGTGTAGGCCTACTTTAGCCTACATGAATAAAAGTAGACTTTTTACAGTAAAAGAAGATATCTTATCTGTATGATCAACAATTACGCAGTTCTTTTAGCTGTTATGAGAAAAATAAATTCAAATGAACGCGCCACCGCGTTTGTCAAACTCTAATTCAACATGCCAGAAAAAGCCAGATTTTAGAATAATGCATAGCGCCACTCCGTGATGTGCCAAAATATCCTAATTATAAACTTCAATATTTCATTCAAAACCATCTCAAAACGCTTTGTGACATTTTAAAAAGCCGTGAATGTATTAATTGACATTAGCCCCACTTACGTTTTGATAAATGTCCCTTTGCGCCACCTGGCGGTCATTTCGCGAACGACTTTGAAATGCGACTGGTTTATTTTTATTGTATTGGTCTACTTTAAAAAATAATACTTTATAAGACATTTATGGGAAAAGACTTTTTTCTTTTCAAGATGTTTCCAACTGTAACTTTGAACCAATTCTGTAGAATGGCCCATATAGCATTTGACCAGGATTTGTTTCCAGGTATGACTAAAAATGTGCTTTTGGCTTTCATTTATATTTTGATTGTTTGTATATATATATATGTGTGTGTGTGTGTGTGTGTGTATATATATATATATATATATATATATATGTAGGCTATATATATTGAGAATGAGAATGTGACGTCACGCGTATCACTCCGCGTTGCATTGTGGGAAGGATGCGCCATCTTGGAAGGATACGCTATCCGTTGTCGTGGTTACTTCGACCGTGAGACCGAGAGAAATAGCGACAGAGAAAGAGAGCAGCTTGATATTTGTTTGCATTTTTGCGATAAGGCACAGTTTCTTGGGAATAAATGAAGAAGGGGGAAGCAAAAGGAAAGGGGCTCTATCGGGAGAGACAACAACACCAAGCAGCGTTATTTAGAGAAACTACTTGACATCAACAACATGGACCCGTACGACCTGCTACAGAATGGACGAAAGACCCAAAGCACTACCACCTTTCACATACCCTGACACAGTCAATTACCTGGTGGTATCAGTGACTAACGTTAGTTACTGCCTACACATTACAATGCAAGAGTTCAGAAGCTTTAAGTCATTAGAAGCTTATGAACAATTCTGCCGCGGCTGGGTGCAAGACTTAGAAACCCCCAAACCTGTAACGTTAAACTGCGAGAGTTCAGTCACACTTGATGTTTCAGGCCTCATTCATATGTGGAAATAAATCTGATATGAATCAGATACGTGCATTTGCACCACCTGCCGTGCAACATTAAGCGGGCAGATCGGACATTCCCGTCACTGCGAGACGTACGTCATTCAAAAAAGTGTATTCTTAAAACATTTCGCGGTACAGATATATCTGTAACAAATTAAACAACTCTAGTTGAATAACAGAGTATTCATTTCGTTCGTTTGTGTTAAATAAAAGGCGAACTGTGCTGAAATGTGTTCCTTTTGAAATCATGCTTTGCTCGCTGTTGCTGCTGTCAGTTTATTGACAAGCAGTTTCTCTAAATAAAGCTCGCTAGCATTGTTATTTAGTCTCTCCCGATAGAACCCCTTTCATTTCTCTTCCTTCTTCTCCATATCTTCCAAAGAAACTGCGGCGTATCGCTAAAATGAAAAATGTAAACAAATACTAAGCTGCGCTGTCTCTCTTTCGTTATTTCTGGAATGTTTAGTCGCGCCTCTGTGAAGTTCTGAAGGCGCTGCCCCTGGCAACCGATAGCGTCTCCTACCATCATGGCCGACCGGCTCAGACCCCGCCCAAATCGGCACGTGACTCCTCACTCTCAATACAAGAAAGAATACAATGACAGTAAATATATATATTGCCCTTGCATTCTTTCTTGTGTGACACCCCTGAATGAAAGGCTCATTATTATGCAGGGTCACTGTCTGAGAACCACTTAATTATTCACGATAGGGGTTGGGCCGTTCCGCCCATCCGCATATTGCCTTGGCAAACAAAAAAATGTTTTTCACAATTTAAAACAATCTATTGTTTTATCTGAATGATCAGGAAGGATGCTTTTCAGATCATTTTGAAGCAAAAACTCTAGGCGACAACTTCCATTAGTCAAAAGTCTTGTGGACACATATTTAGTATGTTTTTTGTGTCCTTATTTCAAAAACTTTATTTTTTATTTTTTTTTCAATAACCACGCATAAACAATATTCTCTCAAAAATACAAACATGTACATACATGTTGCTAACACATTATGGTAGCCCTGTTTGTGCTAAATAGAGTGTAATTTCACCTGTGCCATTAATATGTTTATAAGCAACTGAAAAAAGCACAAATGTCAGTGCATGTCAGAACATCTCAAGGAAAACACCTACCAAAAAAACACCAAAAACACCTTGGTCCCCAGAGGGTTAAGGGACTGTCTGGGCTTGGGGTTTCTGGCATTAATTGGCTTTGGCTCAGTGTGAGGAGAGTGGAGAAGGACTAGGGAGGAGTTCCAAGGCAGGCAGTATCTCTGAGATGAAGACCGACGGCTGGGAAAAAGGGTTGATCACTCCAGAAGATGGTCTTCAGAGTGTTGTAGCCCCAGGACACCAGGTGGGAAAGCTCGAGGAACTCCTCCACATATTATTTTTCTAGAGGGTGGCCATCTTGTGAGAGGAAGAGGAGCAGGTCAGTGGGTGAATATGCTTTTGGGTTCATGATTTACATTTACATTTATTCATTTAGCTGACACTTTTATCCAAAGCGACTTACAATTGCTATATATGTCAGAGGTCGCAGAGTGTCTTGCTCAGGGACACAATGGTGTCTCGCAGCGGGTCTCTCACACCCGGGTTCGGTGTGTGTGTCTTATCCACTGCGTCATCACCACCCCCATCACCACCCCCATCACCACCCCCATCACCACCCCACCCCATGGAAGTCAATGGTGCCAAACAACTGTTTGGTTCCAATCGTTCTTCTAAATATCTTCCTTTGTGTTCAGTAGAAGAAAGAAACTCATACAGGTTTGCAACAACTTGAGGGTGAGTAAATGATGACAGAATTTTCATTTTTGGGTGGAGTATCCCTTTAAGTTATGCTGCAAAGCTGGGAACCATCACCATATCTGACAATTATTTTAGTTTTATGTTAACTAATTATTAGATCTTTACATTCTTTTTTTCTAGAGCTGCTGTACAGCAGAATTTGTTGATGAGGCTTGCATAATTGATTGTTATTTTCCTATTTATTAATGTGAAGCTGCTGTCTGTAAAACAATCTGTATTGAATAAATCACTATAAATAAAGGTGTCTTGACTTGAGCTCAAGTAAAGGTGACTTGACTGCCTCAAAAATGAATGCATATTGCTATTTTTAAGGCATATTAGACATATTTTCAGTGTGTATGGTAATTTTAATACAAGCATGCCAAAAACTGTGACTGAAAAATACAGATTCATTTTTTATTTCTGTTTTGTGTGAAGGACTGTATGAGGTCTTATATTTACATAAATTGTGCTTGCATCTACTATTTCCTTTAAAAAGAGTATGAAATAGTCCTCCCGCTGCAAAACTCAAATAAATAGCTTTCGTTTGTAGCACTGTCAAGGCGGTTTATTCTCAAAGGTCAACTTCACTGACACTGCTGCTTTCTACAACACACCATTAACTTGTTTTATTCATTTATTAGGTGGTGGTGTTCTCTGCCTTCACCTCTGGCCTTGGACTGTGTCAGGGATGTATGTGTTGGGCGTTTGTTAGCAGAATATCTGTAAGCAGCATAAATGAGGGTGCTCATGCAACACATCATCAGAATGTTAAATCAAATTCGACACAGTGCTCAAAGAAGCGCATTAAGCTTGAAGGGCCAGCTCATCACTTGTTAAGAGAAGATTTATTATGATAGTCTATTATGATACTCAATGAGTGTGAAAATTGAAAAGTTGTTTTGTGGTTGACGAGATAAGCAAGGTAAGAAAAGCTAATGATGTCTGGGTCATTTTTAAATGCCCTGAAATAAAGAGAAGGACACTTGAAACTAAACTTTTCAACCTCTGGCTGACACTTTAATCTATACAATGGCAGGAGATGATGATGATAATACAAGAAGAGCGCTTCCAGTATTCCCAGATGAGGCCCTTTAATCCTAGTAATATGTAATAATATTATTACTTTTAATATACCTAATATGCAGCTAATGAATGATTATAAAAAAAAATGCTAAAATGAAATAACAATGAACAATACTTCTACAGCATTTATTAATCTAGGCCTTTTTTAAATATAGTAATAAAGTAACATTTCAAGCTGTGTTGGTTATATTATGAACGATTATGAATTAACAGGAAACTAGTAATACATTCATTTATATATCAAGAAATGCTGTAAAATGTTGTTCTTTGTTAGTTCATGAAGCTCTGATGTTAACTAATTGAACTGTATTGTAACATATATATTATAAGGGAGGGGGGGGGGGGGGGGGGGGGGGGGCAATTTATTTCTTCCTTTCGACGTATCTGCCTGTTGTAGTACAGTATATTTACCCTGGATAGCTAAAACTAGATTGATAAAAAAAAAAAAAAAATAACAGACTCACAAAAAAAAAAACTATGACACTTGTTGATTTTATTCTATTTATTGGTCCAGCCAGGAACCAGAAGGCATTAGCTGTCAAATCAGTCACTGCTCACAGTACAGTGAATTTCAGGTACTTTTGTCCAACAAAATAAGGTATCTCACTAGAATGACAGTGTCTCTGAAGGATGGGTCGACTTCATGTTTCTCTGTCAGACTTGCACCAGACATTTCCCAGACAGCACAAATATGAATCTGCCATTCCTTGGAGAACGGCAATCTTGATTCATTGAGCAGGTCACTTCAGGGGTCAGGGATGAGTTTAGACAGAACTCACAACAAGAACAGTGCAGCCACAACAAGAAAAAACGTACATTATAACACAAAAAAATAAAAAAAATAAAACAAGTATAGAAATATGGTGAAGCCTTATGGGCAATGCCAGCCTTGCCCATATTTTAAAAATAGTCTATTTATAGCACATCGCTTCCCTTTCAAACTCATTATGGCACCGGCTGCATCTGAGAGAGCATTTTATTTGGTAACACTTTACTTGAAGGGGTGTGCATAAGACTGACATTACACCTTCATAATCAGGACATGACACATGTCATGAATATGAAGGAGGTTTTGTGCATGTTTATGACAACTGTTATTAAGTGTCATACGCTCATTTATGACATTTTTAATGCAAATGAGATTGTTTGAGATGTATTTGTTATGACAACTTGACATAAACCAATACATCATAACCTGTCATATGCCATAAACATGTCATAGCAGATTATTTATCAAACTTAAGAAACCGCTTAGCTTTATGGGTTAACATTACATTAAACTGTCATGTGGTTGGTTTTGACATTGGCTGTCATGAGGCACCTGACAGTTTAATGTAATGTTAACCCATAAAGCTAAGTGGTTTCTTAAGTTTGATAATTAATCTGCTATGTCATGTTTATGACATATTTATGACAATATATGCTTTCTTGGTAATGTCAAGTTGTCATTACCAAGACACTGACAGGTTATGATGTATTGGTTTATGTCAAGGTGTCATGACAAAGACATCTCAAACAATGTCATATTTGCATTAAAAATGTCATAATTGAGCGAATGACACTTAATGACAGTTGTCATAAACATGCATAAAACCTCCTTCAAATTCACAACATTAGTCCTGTCATGATTATGAAGGTGTCATGTCAGTCTTATGCACACCCCATCAAGTAAAGTGTTACCTTTTATTTTTAGTACATAGCATGGCGTAGTTGAGAAATGACAGCTAAACAATGACGACAACCCTTCCCCAATTCTCTACAACACAAGCCGCTAGGAGAAGCTTCGGATGAATGAAAGCCATGAATAAGCTCACTGAGATTACTTCATTTAAATGGAGGCCTCCTACTCATCCCTGCAGGCTTGAGCACTTACTTGGCAAGACTTTTCCAGAAGGCCTTTTTTTACCTGTCACAACAACATGTGTGCCACACAAAGTCCCTTCATTAATTAGAGGCGTGAATATGGTAAGCCATACATGAGTTTTGTTTATTCTTCCCTCACACGAGGGGAAGTCATCCACGTCGTCTGAATGCCGCTTATATCACGTTCTGTCTTCCTGGTAAGCTTGATAGGCTTTTTTAAGGCCTGCGGTGGTGACTGTGCTTTAAGGAATTGGTTATTTGTCCACAGAGACAGAGAATATTCCCAATCCAGTCAACTGTGAAAAAACAACATTTACAAAGCCTCATTTGACAAAAAAGCTATTACAAACAAATCCGCCAGAGTTACGAAATTGTTTGCTAGTTTGAATGACTGTGTGTGTAAATAGTGTTTAAAAGGAATAATTCATCCCAAAATGAAAACTCTGTCATTATTTATTCACCCTCACGTCGTTTCTTCCATGAAACACCAACACGAACACCAGTGGTGTATGTACTAAAGCAGGGTATTTAAAACTAGGCCACAGGTGTCAGGATACAGGCACGGAAACAGAGGTAAGTGGATCCAAACACAGTTTTATTTAAAGTGACACACGTGCAAAGGTGAGTTTTCAAAGTTCAGGTGCAGATTCGGTGAGAAGCACAACGTGCAGGGCAGATTACAGGTGACCAGGTCCTCTTCAGGATAATCGAGGTCAAACAATCACAGTTCATTGATACTTGTCTTTTCTCTTACAGATGTAGTCACGAGCAAGTAAACTCAGCGTGAACACAGGGAACTCAGGTGGATACCGGATCTAGGGAGACATGGATTCAGGCAGGCTTTCTGGAAACAGTGGAACAAGGATACAAAGGTTAGCATTCACCGGTGAGTATATGTTACTTCTCAGGTACTTGGTGCATCAGGGATTTTGGGAGATGATGGATAATGGTCTGTTCCTGTTGGAGGTCTGACACTGAACTGGGGCTATGGTGAGTGTTTTATAGTGCTTGTTGATGAGGCTGTTGATGGTGAACAGGTGTGTGTGATTAGTAATCCGGAGAGAGTGATCGTTGTATGGTGGATGGAATCAAGCTTGATTGATCTCTGACAACAGGGGGCTAATGTAAAAAAAAAAAACAATGTAATAAATAAATATAATATTAAAGCGAAATCATACAAGCAAGAATGGGTTATGGCTGCAAATCACTTGAGTAAAGGATTTAATGACAGTCGCTTTTGTAAGGGGATTTACAGTCAAAGACCCAGAACCAGACATGATGAATGAAGACCCAGAGTCAGAATTATAATAAATTAAAGACAATTTTTACTAAATATAGTATGCAGTTTCATCAGGAAGAAGCCAGCTTCAAGACTCAGTGGGAGTTTGTAGGCCGCCCCACTTACAGTTACAATGATCACAGCAAATATACCTTCACCAAGGTGTAAGCTACGTCATTGCTTCAAGTTGAATGATTTTCATTGACTAAGAAATAGATAAACACGGTAATTTTCCACACATATACAGATAGACTGAAGCATATCTCCATCGATACTTGGTATCTAAAGTTTGGCACGTCGTGACCTTCCAGGTCGCAGATTTGGGTTGCTGGGCTCCAGCCTGTCCGGAACAACAAGTCAGTCAATCTCCAATAATGCAGTTGTTCCTTAACCTGTAACCAAGAAGACTAACACACACACAGCTTTCTCAAAACATCTAAATAATAAGTTCTTTCTCTCAAGGAGAGGACACTTTAATATAACGCAGTTATATAGTAGTTAAGTAAAGTCTTTAACTACAAAATGGTCACTCAACCTATTGGTTCCAATGACCCTTGTGACTTAAAGTCGTCAGGGTACCCTAGAAAAACAGATGTATGTATTGACACGTCAAAGACATTTCTCGAACACAAAACGAGTCCATACTTAATTTCTGGAAGCCGGGCAAACACTGTTACTGCATTCAGATATCAAATACATTAGAGAATACATGAAAAGAACATTTTAAATAATCACACTGCTAACTTCTATAACAAAGTAAAATTTAATAAGCTCAGAGAAGTAATTCAACTCATTTGATATATAGAAGGAACAATATTGATTAATACCTTGATTATAATCAGTTTTTACACACTGAAGCAGCAGTGAATTCCAGAATCCACCCTTTCACTTGTTTCATTCCTGAAAGAATCAGTTCAGTAAATGATTCAATGACTCAACTATAAAGAAAGGACATTTTATTTTAGGATTGTCAGTTTTATTCCTGAAATAATCAATGGTTTTAAATTAATCATTTAATCAATTAATCAAAGAATAAATCATGATTATCTGAGGTCACCCATGACAAAAGTGTGTCATGTCACCGAACTGTGTGGAAAACTTTCAAGCATTCACGTCACTTCCCGTTCCCAACCCTTAAAGTAACCAGCATTCATTCTATCTTAAGTAGAGTCCGCTATATTAACAGTGCATGTAGAACACCCTGCTGATTTAGTGGTGATTGAATGGATAATAGCAGGGGTTGTAGCATTAGCACACGGGTTTCGCTGTGTAGGAGCTTGAACTGGAGCAGAATGAAAAATGTGGTTCAGCTTTTGACAGCATCGATATGTTTGTCCCCGTGCCGGACAGTCATGGGCACGTGATGAGTGTCTAGTGGAGCTACAATTTCCACATCTGCGCTGGACTTGAGGGTATGCATATTATGTCCGCACTCGAAGATATATCTGTCTCTGCCCCATGAACTTGTGTGCATTCTTGTAACATGTCATGGGATTCATGTACCAGGTTTAATTTAGCAGCGCACTGGGAAGCAGAATCGATTTGAGAGGCCAGAATTACAGCTTTCTCTAAAGTGAGATCATCTTCCAATAGCAGCCGCTCCCGAACGAGTGTATTGTTTGTTTTCTCAATTATCTGATCTTGTATCATCTCGTCTGAATTACGAAAACAGTTTTTGCCAGCCCTCTTAAATCAGCGACATATGGAGCAATCACCTGCGGACTGTCTGCGCTGTCGGAACAGCAGCCGTTTCAGCAGGAGACTCGTTTTTTTTTATTTTCCGCTTCGTCGGGACAGCCTCGAGGCCCATTGCTAACAGGTACGTTTCAAATGACCTTTTCCATTGCTCCCATGGGATCATAGGCTCGCCGGGATAACGGGATGCCGGGATTAAAGGGGCTCGGGGAAGATGACGACAGCATGGGAAAATCATCTGCCATTCTCGTCGCCAATTGTTATATCTGTAAGTTCGACTCGAACTTGAGCATACTTTACTTCTTTATTGTTCCCGTCACCTCGATTCACGTCACTGAACTGTGTGAAAAACATTCAAGCATTCACGTCACTTCCCGTTCCCAACCCTTAAAGTAACCAGCATTCATTCTATCTTCTTAATGCAACAAACACATTACTTTAACTAAGCATGCAGCGATTGCTTCCAATCCAAACCAGTGCTTCTCAAATCAGTCCTGGGAACTCCATTGCACATTTTCTGTCTCCCTCAAAACTTTGAATTCAATGCTGCATCCCAAGTATACTACTTATACTACGCCCTAACAATATGTTCTGTTTTGTGAAGAAAAAAGTAGCCTAAATACTTTTCAGTGTGTATCAGAAGAGTAGGCAAGCTTTGGGACATACTATTTCGCATTAATTGCATCTTTAACCAACCGCTCTGTCACTTCATCACCTTGTCCATGTTTGTGTTTTTTTAGCACTATTTATTCATGTTAATAGTTCTAATCGAATCCTCGTCCAACGCTCAATGGGTTGTGGGCAATATTAGCCGATAGAGTGTGCATGGATCTGCACTTCGGATTCTAACCTAAAAAGTTGACCATCGAGGTATCTTTGAAATACTCATTTCAACATACTAAGATTTGGGACACTAATTCTTAATATCACTAATTCTTTAATTCACTAATTCTTTAATTTCGAATACTATTTAGGATGGATAGTATGTGATTTCGGACGCAGCACAAGTCTTGCAGTCTTTACTAATGAGCTTATGAGTTGAATCAGGTGTGTATATGAGGGAGACATCCATTAGTGTAGACCTGGGGTGTCAGAACTTGGTCCTGGAGGGGCACTGTCCTGCAGAGTTTAGCTTGTTTCATAGGAATTGGAGCTGAACTTTGCAAGACAGTGGCCCTCCAGGAGCAGGAATGGACACCACCGGCTGTAGACCATCTACAAATGTTAAATACACAGATAAAACTGTTTTTTGTCTGGGGGGAAAAAGCAGCAGAGATTTATTTTGTTGTTATTTTCAAAGCTTTCAATAATAACTTTTATTAGCTTTATGTTTAACACATTTATAATATTTACATTTTTGGTAACACTTTACTTGAAGGGGTGTGCATAAGACTGACATGACACCTTCATAATCATGACAGGACTAATGTCGTGAATATGAAGGAGGTTTTATGCATGTTTATGACAACTGTTATTAAGTGTCATACGCTCAATTATGACATTTTTAATGCAAATGAGATTGTTTGAGATGAATTTGTTATGACAACTTGACATAAACCAATACATCATAACCTGTCAGTGTCTTGGTAATGACAACTTGACATTACCAAGACAACATAAATTGTCATAAATATGTCATAAACATGACATAACAGATTAATTATCAAACTTAAGAAACCAAATGGCCTCATGACAGCCAATGTCAAAACCAAACACATGACAGTTTAATGTAATGTTAACCCATAAAGCTAAGTGGTTTCTTAAGTTTGATAATTAATCTGCTATGCCATGTTTATGACATATTTATGACAGTTTATGTTGTCTTAGTAATGTCAAGTTGTCATTACCAAGATACTAACAGGTTATAATGTATTGGTTTATGACAAGTTGTCATGACAAAGACACTGACAGGTTATGATGTATTGGTTTATGTGTCATTACCAAGACATCTCAAACAATGTCATATTTGCATTAAAAATGTCATAATTGAGCGAATGACACTTAATGACAGTTGTCATAAACATGCATGAAACCTCTTTCATATTAATGACATGTGTCCTGTCATGATTATGAAGGTGTAATGTCAGTCTTATGCACACCCCTTCAAGCAAAGTGTTACCAAATTTTTTAATCTGTAGGTCTTTGCATAAACATATTTAGCTGCCTTTATTTTTCAAGATGACCGTCTCTTATAAGGGAATCATCATATATAGGGGTCTGTGGCATCAACAACTTTGAGAACCCTTGTCCTAACCCGTCGTGATGTGCTAAATTTGACTATGCTCCAGTGCGAATGAGATATGAGAGCAATGGCTGCTAAACTTCGTTTGTGCTCCACAGAATGAAGAAAGTCATGTGATTTTCAAACAACATGAGGGTGAGTCAATGATGACAGAGTTTTTATTTTTGGATGAACCACTCCTATAAATTATGACGCAGATGAGAAAAAAAATAAAATATATATAAAATATATATATATATATATATATATCACTGAGCTTAGCCAAAGATCTTATTTATACGCTTCAAGAGTTTCTGGATGGCAAATTCGGTCAGCATACAGCTTAGGTTGCATTTCACAAGTGCTGAGATTGGGGAAAAGATCCAGACTGTGTTTCTACTATCATTTAGAAAATTATGTCCATGTTTCATGTCAGTTCATGAAAAATTAGTGTTCCTCTCTAATCGTGATGTTCTTAGACGGTGCCCGATGAGAAACCAATGAGCACCGCAACAGCTTTCACATGGTTGCAAATAGGCCAGCATGACTTAGCCTCAAGGAAAGAGACGACCTACATTTTAAGGTTGGAAGAAGATACTATAAAAGCCTTTAGAAAGAATGTGAAAAATGAGGAGGCCAACAGGTCAAAGGCCACCAATGCCATGTGCACAATAAGTGCACTCAATGGTCCTCTAAACAGCAAGCTGTAAGGGCAAATGAAAGCGAAAGGAGCTCTGGGGCAAGTTTTATGCCACAAGATACGACTGGGTCATTTGTCCTTTTGAAGGAGTAAAGGAACAGAGCAAATTATGGACACCCTTTTTCAATGGAGCATGACATCAGTCATCCTTCATCTTTAACTCATCTCCTTTCCAAAGGCCCATTGAGCATAGATTATTTATTTTTTATTGGTAATTTATAGCTGCAGTACTGATATAACATGTCAGAGTGTCTAATATGTGCTTCTAACAAATGAGACCACATGCTGCCTTCTTTACCAGTCATCATTCTCTTAAGAACCTTTCTGGAAGCACAGAGCATCTGTCAGTGCCCTATAACCACTGATTTGTACATTTCTCTGTCTGTTCTCCCCTGTGGTTTCTAAAGAAATGCACTTCACTTCAAGTTGCTTTGAGGGCTTGACGCTGATGTTCTCTGACACTTTTGTTTTAAATCATTTTCACTTTTTAAACATCGTGCTATACGCACGGAAGCAGAACGCAATCCGATTTGCTCTGTTCTAACAAAGCGATTGGGGAAAATGCAATGAAATAACATGGCAGAATTGTGGTGCTGAACCATTTGGTTTTATTCATGACCAATATGCATGAAACCCATTTTAATTGGACTAATCAACATTATGAAATGCCGGATGGGTGATAAAGAGGACACAAAGCTGGACCAAATCCTTTTTAATCTCTTTTTAAAGATCCGCATGAGTTTTATGGGTGCTTTATTCAACCAAAAGCTTTATTTTTTTATTGCACACTGTATTGACTGAATCATGAATCATTGCATTTAATGCTAAAAGGTTGCTAATGTTTACCAAAGTGGAAGCTGAATTGATTATGTCTCTATGGAAACAAAACAGCTGATGTTACATCTTTGGTTTTGTGCCTGAAAGGTGTCCCGCAGAACTATTTCCTTGTTAATTTGCATGAACAGTGGTGCTCCAACATTGACGTAATGAAATATGCAGGAAATGTTAAAGGGGTCATATAATGGTACATGCACTTTTACAAGTTGATTGTACTGAAATGTGTGTTGGCAGTGCCTGTACACAACCATCATATAATGATAAAAATCCATCCAGTGTTTTTGTTTTAATCTCCTTATATGTTTTCCCCTGCCTCAAATAGAGCCGTTCGACCGCGTGACGTCACACGGTCGGACGCCCCTCCCACGATTGTTGATTGACAGCAGCGTTTCAACACAGACCCGCCCTGAGCGAGCTGTCATCATAGTCTGTCATTTTTGATACGCTGGAGCAGAATGGCGTCTAAGCGATTGTGGTGTTCTGTTCTTGGGTGTAATGACGAACACAGCAGTCATTTTGATGTTCCTAAATCCGCACCGCTGAAGACGCAGTGGCTGAGTTTTGTTTTCGAAGGGAATATTCCCCACGAGCAACGTCAATGCGTTCATGTTTGCGCGAATCATTTCACACACCAGACTGCTTTATAAACGAGGGTCAGTATAAAGCTGGTTTTGCTAAGAAGCTGCTCCTGAAAAAAATGATCGGTACCAACTATTTATGTTCCCTCTGCACCTCCAGAAAAAGTGAGTGTAACGTTTTATTAACCTTTATATTAATCTTTGCAAATCGCGGAAAAAAGTTGTTCATGACCATTAGTTGTAACGTCAAACTGTCAATGAACTAACGTATAGATCAGTAAACACACAGCGTTCGTATCTCACTACTCTACCCTGCCAGTACATCCAAAAATTTCAGAAACGTCCTGTTCGAGCCTTAATTGTCGAACTTCTTTGCGGTCGTCATCTTGTTCCGGGTCCGACTCCGGTTCAAACTGATACGGTTGCACAGATGTGTCCTCAGAGACTCCCGCTGCCACTCTTTCTCCAAAATATACCCTCAACTGTTGTAAAGGCAACACTCCAAGTGTGTTGTGTCAAAAGGGCAGCAGAACAGAGGGGCGGAGTCAGCGAAGCTCATTATCATTTAAAGGCATATGCACTGAAACGGCGTGCTTAAAACAGAGCTGTTTTTGACCAGGTAAAATTTGTGTTTTCTTAAAATACTACTGAGAATTTTTAATAAAAGTATGTTACAAAGTTGTCATGTAGACCCTAAATATTCATATTAACTTGGCATTAATTTAATTTGTACAAAAATGGCATTATATGACCCCTTTAACGTTCAAACATTTGTATGAAGAAATGGGTCCACAACAGCTGGAAGGTTTAAGTTTTTACAACAGGTTCATTACAAGAGACTTTATCACAGACTCTGATGGGGAAGACGCCCCCTTTAAGCACATCAAGTACTGCTAAATTGTAGCATACGTATATGAGTAATAATGATTTATTAAATAACTTATTATTTATGATTTATTAGATAACTACCATCTATTTTTTTTTTTTTTTTTTACAAATCATAAACAACAGAACTGTTCATATGGAAAAAAAAATCTCACAAATGGATCAGATGAAGTGTCAACATCAAAAGGTGCATAACAATCTAACAAATTGTTAAAATCTAGTGATGAGAAAAACACCCTACAGCTGTCATTGGCAAAGAGGGGTTTTCTTGACCAGATCTATTCAGTAATACTGCAAATCTGAGAGAACTCTTGTTCCTGCAGTTCTGTATAAATTCACACTGAGCCTGATCAGCTGTAGTTGCTTTCCAAGACCTCATGATATTAAGCAGTTAAGCGTATAAACACGCAATCGCTAAAATGCTGACTGCCCCCAGCGACTATGTGTACTGTTAATAGAAGCACAATTATCATCAATGATACATAAATGCACATTATGCATATATATATTGCATATATATATTGCATATATTGCATATATCTCTTAATGTGATTTCTCACTATATGACTTTATTACGTCCCTATTAGTCTAGGGGTATTGAAGGGACATTAACATAATCCAGAGCAGAACTAACTAGAGCAACCTTGTACCAAAAAAACAAACAACAAAAGTAGACTTAAGCAAATCATCAACAAAGCATGAAGCATAAGTAAAGCTTTACTGAAAATTGAACACATTTACATATTTACAGTACATGATATCCAACAAAAGAAAAAAAACACAAATGGTAAAACTCAGCAAACATGCCAGTGTGGGCCCACTGTGGGTAGTGTGGGTTTTCTGTGGGGCAATGTGGGCAAGGGCAAGGGCAAGGGCAAGGGCAAACCCTTTGGGCCCTATCATACACCAGGCGCAATGCAGTGCCAGGCACGATGCAAGTGTTTTTTTGCCAGTTTCAGACCGACGCAGTTATAATTTTCACGTCCTGCATCACATTTTTAAATAGCAAATGCATTTGCGCCTATTTGTGTGCCCATGGGCTGCTGGTCTGAAAGCGAGGTTTGTTGAGGCGTATTGTTGGCGCATTGCTATTTTGAGGCAACTGAAATAGACTGCGCCATTGACCAACTGAAAGCTGGTCTAAAGTCAATGGCGCATTCTTTTTTTTTGTTTTTTAAATAGTGCGTTCGTAATGTGTGCCTATAGGCGGGTCCACAACGCGCGTACACTTTGTCCCGTAGATGGTCTGCTTGCTCGCTTTTACCTTGTGCACGAGCAGATCCGTTTTCTCTCTGGAGACGCATTCAGTCTTTCCGCTGGCAAATTCCACCATGTAAATAGCGAATCCACCATGACGCGAGCACAACTGGCTTTTAAATGGAATGGGAGATGAGACTCTGATTGGTTTATTGCACGTTACGCCCAAAACACACCCTTTACTCATTAAGAGACTCATTACATCCCCAGATGTCTGTCCGTGGTGAACAAAGCATCCATGGAATGGCTGACGGCACGAGCCGTTTACTTCGCACGGAGAGACAAATTTGTGGCCCGACGAAGCTCAGAGAATGCCTCCTCGTCGATTATACCACATGTACTCAAGTCCTTCAACAAGTCAGCCTGGTACGCCTGTAAATTCGCCATGGTGTGCAGCGCAGCACCAGTCTAACCTGTGAATTGGAACACTTGCCCCACTAGTGGCTTGGTGGGGGGCATGTTTTTTGTTTTTTTTAAAACAATGCGCTCCAAGGAGAGAGATAGTCCTCTTTAATCTGATGCAACATCGTATAACCACTTGCCTTCGCACCCACGATAATCGAATATGTCGACGTCGAAGGCACAAAGAAACGCCATGTATATGGTTTTGGCGTGGAGGTCTTTAAAGAAAGGGAGAGACCATCACTCAGGTCCCTCCTCCTGGCCACCGGACAGAAATCTATCCTCTAGTTTCGAGCGTTTGGCATTTGGGGGTCTCTTGTTCCTGTGACCAGTCCAGTTGTAACCTGGCCACTGCACAAGTCACCAACTCAAGTAGTTCCTATTGTGCTTTATCATCACGGGAGAAACGCTCAGAGGCGGCACACTCTAAATCCATCTCGCCAGAAACTAGATATGCATTGTCCTCTGCTCAGAAAGAAACACTGGGGCGCGCTTCGAAATCGGACACGAGGACATTCCAATCTGGAGGGATGGAGCCGTCTCTCGCTCCTCAGCCAGATCGACTCATGAGCCCACAATCTTAATGTGGGCGCTTACCCTTGAAAATATGTGAAACGAACATGAAGCACTTTAACAGTGAACAATTCACAGTGCTCACACTTGCTATGCTCAAACACAAGGGCTGCATGCTCTTCTTCCAAACACTCAAAGCAAAACTCATGTGTATGGTACTCTGGGATGGGCCGTGAACAAGGAGGCACATATCGCTTAATTTTTTTTGCGACACGATTTTTTTCTCTCTTTTTTTCTCTTTCACACTTGAGAAATTTCTGCACACTGACAGCTGAAACTCTAACTCTTTAAAAAAGTGGATAGACACAGTGTATTAGACACACACACACACACACAATGTGGTCTCTGAAGACAAAGAAACCTGAAGGGCGCACCTGTTTCACATCTATTCATAGCCTCTCAGAAGTGCGCATTCCAATGACGTAATCATCAGAGGTTATTCAAAGCCAAGTTCCTTGGTGTGTTTGCCACACATACTTCCCAGCAAACACAAAACTTTGGCACAACGTTCCCAACCTTCTAACAACGTTTTAACAACATGGCCAAAAGGTTGCTATAACTACAGAATAACGTTAGCTGATAATTCATTTTTGCGAGTTTGCGATCTTGTGTAAATGACAGGATCAGTGAATGTGTCACAGCTTGGCAGATGAAACAGACAGATGAAGGTAATTTCCAAAGAAGATAAGTTTTAATGAAACAAGCGGGTTTAACAGAATGTAAAGGCGTGTCCACAAGACATGCACACACAAACAATAACCGACAAGGGACTGAACTGAATGGAGAGAATATATACACAGGGTAAACAAGGGAACTAACTAAACACAGGTGGATGAAGGTTAACTAATCAGGGACTAACAAGAACAGGTGCAGACAAGACAGAACAGAATTGTGACATTACGCCCCCCTCGGAAAGACGCGTCCTAGCGCCGTGATGATAACAAAAAGTAAAAAAAAACAGAGTTGGAGTTTGGGACGGACTGGACCCTAGGGGGAATCGGCCATGGGCACCATGGTGGCGCAGACGGGAGGAGGAGCCAGGGTGGAGTCCAGACTGAGGGGGCAGACAGAATCCTGGGTCGATAGGCGGAGGCAGAACCATGATGAGAGATTGAGGAACCGGTGGAACCGAGCGGCTGACGGACCATGGCGACACTGTAGACCCGGAAGACAGGAGCTGAGCCGCTGACCTGCAGGACTGAGGCGGTGACATGGGGATGGATGACCGGGGTGACGAATTGGTGAGGGAGGCCGACGGGGAGGTCTGAGGAAGGGAGAAGTACGTGGCTGTAGCTGGACGTGGACCGCCGAAGGCCGACCCGGAGTGGCGACCGAGCCCAGCGGAGCTTCCGGGCAGACAGACCGTGGAGGCGAAGAAGGAGTGGTCGGTCGAGGTGAAGGCGACGGGCTGACAGGACGAGGTGGTGGTTTGGGTCTGGAGGCCCGAGTTGTAGCCGGGGACTCGGCCTCTATCCGAGCTGGTGGCAGGGGAGCCCGAGGCACTGATGATGAGCCACACAGCGTGAGCGACGGTGGCAGAGCCGAGGAGCTACACGGCACCAGTGGTGCCGACGGATCCAGGGGGCTGGTCGTGACCAGCGATGGAGACGGGATAAGGATGACAGGCAGGGATGGGGACGGAAGACTTCCGGACGGGACCGGCGAAGAAGATGATTCTGAGGGTGGGGAATTGGGTGGGAATAGGATCCGCGGACCACAGGTCTATCATTTTGCAATCCCCTCCTGGCTCTGCAATGGACTTCCACACCAGCATTGACTCCGGGGCTCTGAAGTTCTCGGTAGGCGCTTCTGGCTCATCGGCTGCGGAAGAGAGGCTGCCATTCCGGAGCATCCAGGCCAGGCACCCCAGATACGGCCTGCTCTCTGGGCGGAGGAGTAGTTGCAGCAGCGTGGGTGCGTCCATCACATTACATTTTCTCATTATTGAGGGTCGGTTATTCTTTTACGGCTTGGCAGATGAAACAGACAGATGAAGGTAATTTGTTGTAACATGTTTCAAGGCAAGAAAAGCTAAGACTATTGCAATTTTTTTAAATATACTGGGAAATATATCTGGTTTCATGTGGTTACAGGGTAAGTGGTGCTTGTATAATAAATAAAGGTTTCCGAGTCAGTGATATAAGATTGTGTATGCATTTTTATTGTACTTACCCAGTAACTACATGGAACAAGAGGGTAACAAGAACCACTTTAATTTACAGCCCGCAATGTCACACTTACCCTGTAACTACATGAAACAAGAGGGTAACAAGCGCCACTACATGAAACAAGAGTATCTATCCCCAATATTTAAGCAAAAGTTGCAATAGTTTTTGTTTTCAGTGCACTTTTTTTTAAAAAGATTACTTTATAAATGCATAGATATGTACCCTGTGATTTTTAAAAAGCCTATACAGTATGTACTGGTTCACCATTATTTCAAAAAGGTACGCAGTGTATGTTCTTGCTAAATTGCTCCCAAATGTAAGATTGTTGTATCATAATAGTAGAATAAGTACCCCTTAGTTCTATTAAACTTACAGTATGAATATTTTTTTAATTCTCCTGGTTGTTACCCCTTTATTCCCCAAACTTAAAATATTGTTCCCTTATACTTATATTGTAAGTACGTTATAGGTACACTATAATTACCGAAGGTTACGCTGTAAAATCGCTTTAATTACGCAGTACTTTCCGGGCTGTAATCTAAAGCGTTACCAAAAAAAAAATTTAACCGCTCGCACACCTGTTTATTTTTTCCTTTGATATGTCTGTTATTTATGTTATCATGTCTGCTCATGCTAGTACTCCCTGTATAGTCCTGTCATGTGAAGCTCCGAACTGCTTTGTTCTCTGCAAAGCTTACCTGTGCCTGTTCATTAAATATTCTGATCTGCCTTTGCTTTTTATGTTTTATTTATTATACTTAAAAAATATGTGTGTATTCCTATTTTTGTTTTATTTTGTTCAGTGCAATTTGATTGCCATATGCAGTTTTAATAAAGTTGAATTAGCTAACCTTCTATGTCATTTTTACTCTTCAAAGTGCACACTTGCTTGCAGGTGTTGATTATAATTAATTTACTGTTAGGCATATAAATAATAATAAGGATAAACAATGTTTAAAATGTATATAATTATCTAACATCTGACTAATTAACATGAACCACAAAACATAACTAAATGGGGGATATCTATATCTAGCATTAAAAAAAAAATGGTCAGAACGTCTCTCTCAGTTGCTGAATGTCTCGCAGCAACGTTGCTACAGCCATGTCGTGTCTTACAATTCTACGTTGTTACAATGCTGCGAGCACGTAGACAGCGACGTTGCCATAGCAGAAATGCAACGTGCCACAGAAGCATTGAGAGTAGCCTTTGAAAGGGATCTAACATTTATGTCAGAGCTTTATTAGCAAATATTTAGTAAATGTTAAGTCTCCTCCACTGACCAGTTTATAAGACATGATATTGTATGACATAAAACATACATAAACATAGCATGGCACTGCACATTTGTGCAAGTATTTTTCAATTTGATTTTTCAATTCTTAATTTTTGTGGTTGATCTAATTGTTTCAGGTGTACAGCTCTCCTTTCAATCTGATCAAAGTTTCATTCGGATTGACTGAAGTGTTTCCATTAAGGGTTTTCAGTCTGGCTTGGTCATCAATCACGCATATTATTTGGAAGTTCGGTGTCTGCTGTTCCTGAGCCGGTGTCTGCTGTTCCTGAGCCGGTGTCTGCTGCTACTGAGCCGGTGTCTGCTGCTCCTGAGCCGGGGTCGCCATGGCCGCCCGAAGGGTCTTCACCGCCGTGGCCGCCCAAAGGGTTTCCTCCACCATGGTCGTCCGAGGGGTCTTCACCGCCGAGGCCGCCCGAGGGGTCTTCACCGCCATGGCCGCCCGAGGGGTCTTCACCGCCGTGGCCGCCAAAAGGGTTTCCTCCACCATGGTCGTCCGAGGGGTCTTCACCGCCGAGGCCGCCCGAGGGGTCTTCACCGCCATGGCCGCCCGAAGGGTCTTCACCGCCGTGGCCGCCAAAAGGGTTTCCTCCACCATGGTCGTCCGAGGGGTCTTCACCGCCGAGGCCGCCCGAGGGGTCTTCACCGCCATGGCCGCCCGAGGGGTCTTCACCGCCATGGTCGCCCGAAGGGTCTTCACCGCCCTGGCTACCCAAGGGGTCGTCTCCGTCCTGGCCGCCCGAAGGGTCTTCACCGCCCTGGCCACCCGAGGGGTCGTTTCCGCCCTGGCCGTCCGAGGGGTCGTCTCCGTCCTGGCCGCCCGAAGGGTCTTCACCGCCCTGGCCACCCGAGGGGTCGTTTCCGCTCTGGCCGTCCGAGGGGTCGTCTCCGTCCTGGCCGCCCGAAGGGTCTTCACCGCCCTGGCCACCCGAGGGGTCGTCTCCGTCCTGGCCGCCCGAAGGGTCTTCACCGCCCTGGCCACCCGAGGGGTCGTTTCCGCCCTGGCCGTCCGAGGGGTCGTCTCCGCCCTGGTCGCCCGATGGATTGTCATTGGCCTGGTCACCTGCACAGCCTGCTCCGCCCTGGTCACCTGCACAGCCTGCTCCACCCACGGTCCAGGTCCGCCCTCACTCCACGACCCAAGTCGGTCCCCTGCACGAACCTGGCCCTCCGTCCCTCCCCCAAGACCGCCTCCACTTCACCACCCTCCTGAACTTTAGTGTTTTCGTTTCAAGGGGCGTCAGGAACCGCCCATAGGGGGGGGCTATGTCACGGTGTGGGTTTTGTGTTTTGTTCCTTGTTTTTGTCTGTCATGTGTTTCCCTGTCCTTTTCATGTTCAGCTGTTTCCCGTTTTGTTGATTAGTTTCCCCCATGTGTTTCTGATTAGCCACGCCCCCTTGTTATCTTGTTTAACTTGTTTGCCTGTGTATTTATACCCTTGTTCTTCAGTTGGTGTTTGTCGGTCGTTGTTTAATGTTGCTTGTAGTACCTTGTTCTGAGTTTACCCTGGATTACCTGTTTGTTGGATTATTAAAGTGCTTGCATTGGATTCACTCTCCGCTTCTTCCTTGCTGCATCGTAACAACTATATCTTATAACTGTAATTTTATATTTCAGAATGTGACTACAGCTTTCAATTGCAACTTTGTTTCTTGTAATTGTAACTTTATAACTCACAATGTGACATATCTCGGAAATGTGACGGTAACATTTTACAGTAAGTTCCCATTAGGAACCATATGTCCATTAAATAGGACATTGAATATTCAACAATATTATTGATCTGCCTGCATTGACACCATTATATGAGAACTGAACTGAGCTGGACGATGACATCACTGTTTTCTCGAGAGCTGCTATATAAATGAACTAAATTAATAACTTTTTTACAACAAAAATGAACCATCACTGAACTTACTTAAACTGGACTATGACACTATTTTATTCTGGAAACAAACTTTGTTGCATTATTTTCCTGTTATCTCTGTAAAGCTGCTTTGAAACAATCTGTATTGTAAAAAGCACTAAATAAAGGTGACTTGACTTGACTAGTTAACTAATATTAACTAACAATGAGCAACACATTTGTTACAGTTTTTAATAATCGTTGTTGCCCTTAGTAAAAGTTCAACTATTCATAGTTAGTTCATAAAAGAGACAATGTTTGATTTCAATAATCTATTAGTAAATGTTGAAATTAACATGAACTATGATTAATAAATGCTTTAGAATCATAGAATCAATTATTGTTAATTCATGATAACCAATGTAGTTTCTCCCTATAGATGCCTATATAGATATGGCCGGGTTTTCTCCTTGTTAGTCTGTGGGATTTTTTTCAATGCCATGTGAAAAATCACTTAAAAAATAAAAAAATAAAATCCCTACTCAACAAGACGTATGATCTGAGGTCTGTAGCATGAAAGGTGCGAGACAAATTATGAGACAAAAAAAAAAACATAACCAAGTAAAAATAGTAATCATTAATTCATTAACCATTTCAGTTGTAACCGACTCTTGGTGATTCAATGCGTGTACACACACACTCTCACACACACCTACGGGCAATTAAGCAAAAAATAGTGATAGTGAGCCCTAAAGATGTTCTCTTTCAAAGCATGTGATTTCTGTGAAATGGGGAAAGGAATTTGAATGGCAAACACAACAAACGCAATGCCTCTCTTACCAAAAATATTTGTGTGCAGTGCCTGCGGTACAGTAGGTTCCCTTTCAAATCGTTTAAAGGGATCGCCTCAAAAAATCCAGACGTTTACTACTGTCACATCCCAGGCCTATAGTTGTGCAGTGCAGGTTGAGGCCGCTGGCTGTGCCGCAAACTGTCAGCAAAGAGATGTAAAGGGGTTGCTAGAGGTATTCCTGTAAATATTTCACTGGCCTCCCAGGGCTGAGAGACCGAGGCTCAGCACCGGTAATGGTATGCCGTGGCGGGAGGCTACTGGCAGAAGTAGAGCAGAATAATGGAAACAGATTGGGTTCCCGGATCAATTCCCAGTTGGCTCCCCATCAGCTGCGGCAATTATTCATGCCACCGACAAAAGATAACGGCGAGTTAAAAATAAAGCCACGGCAGGGAGCGTAGGATCACCTTAATTACAAACAACAGGCAAAAACTGCTGTGGGAGATACCAGCCCCTCCCAAACATGCCCAGTGACTGTGTCAACCTGCGTGTGGTGCTGTGTGTGTGTGTTCACTGGTCCATTAGTAGTTACTTGTGTTAGGGTGTTACAGGGTTAATGAGAAAGATGCTGTAGAGCACAAACCCTTCGTGTATTTTGTTTGGATCGATTTGGGTGTTTTAGGTGAAAACCTCTTGTGTTAAGCTGAGTATCACCAAGGGTCCCAAAGCCTGTATTTATCACACAGCTAAAAATAAGGGAATTAAACAAGTTCACTTCTCCTCATGCAGGTAATTATATTCATTCGATTGAGGAAAAATAGTTCCAGATAAGAACTGCGGATGAATGCTGCAATGGTTTCCCAATCCTACTTTTTTTATAGCTCAGAGGACTTAAAGTAACTGTTCACCCTAAACATTTCATTTATTGTTTTCCTTTTCTCACCATCATGTTGTTCAAACCCCATCTGACATTCTTTCATTCTACTTTTATAGATTTTGATACGTTTTATGATTGGCCATATGCTTCGGCACCCACTTGTTTTATTCGAAATATGGGTTTAGGATAACATGAAGGTGAGTAAATGCTGACGTAATTTCATCATCATTTCGAAAAGGTGAAAGTTTGTCTCACATATAAAATTTCAAAATTCTTTTGGAGGCACACAAAGAATTGTTGGCTTTTGTACTGCAGACAGATTTACCAATAATTATAGCCATTCACTCTTGCTCATAAATGAGAAACGTTTTAAACGAGGAAAGAATTTGAATATTTTATCCTTTGATGATTTATATTGCAAAACAACTGTGCGTGAATGTCCTAAATAATGACAAGTATTCTTATTAAAATATTTATAATGAAATTCTGTTTTTATTGTTATATAATGAGTTTTTAGCTATTTTGTATAAAAATATACACATAAAATGCATTTGTCAAACTCCGATTTTGGCAAATCTGACCAAAATGCATCTATTTCTGTTACTGTAACTGTAGAAGAGACACACAAATGAGAATCTCATGCAGGAAACTGAGAAATTGAATCTCATTAAATCAGATTTCTCTTTTCCAGTGAGCTGACAGAGATTTCGAGCTTCAATCATTAATGCTGCAACTTGTTCTTGTTAGAGTCAGTTTGCTAAAAATCTGTCATTTGAAACTTAGTGTTCAATCTGTCTGCTGTTATGGCATCTATCTGACATTGCGTCTGCAATAAAACCGGTTCTTAGTAATGTGAGCAGGAGTTTTACTTCCCCAATAATACATTGACTTCCCCTCTGCGTTGCTGCTTCAGCACTCGGGAAGGGGTTCTTTCCCGTTGTGTCTTAAAAAACTTAATGGAAAGAAATGTCATTCTCAAAGGTGAAATCCTGACAGTTTCCTAACATATTACACTCAGACTGGGTGGCCTAGATGCTCTTTTTCACACAGCTGAGGGAGCGATCGCAGCTAATAAGTAATAGATTCTCTATTGATTTTTGAAAATATGGCTGATTGCAGCTTTCATGCCTGAGTGGATGAGTATGGAGGTGAAGAAAAAGAGAGAGGGCCAATTATAAACAAAAGCAGTGATAAAGTGATATACATAAGGGGAAATAGTGTGAAAATGAAGTCAGTTGGATTTAGCATATTTCACAGCATGACTCCAATCGTAAATTGGATATTTTCTGCTTATCTTACCAAAACACTAGCACAATAACAAATATCTGGAACATGTTCACGTTCCCTGACTTAATATGATCCTTATTTATCGCTCCATGCTTTGTGTCCTTAATCCAGAGCTTCGCCAGGAATGGCATCTCCACAAAGGCAGTGAGATGTGAGTCTTAACTTATTCATTAAGGAATCCCTCCAAAAATAAGTAGCAGGTTTGCCTCTGGCTATGTTCTTGATGTGATACGATTTAAGTAGAGAACGATATGGGAATACATTTTAGCAGCCGCGAGAGAGCAAAAGTGGGCAGATTAAATTTACCAAAAGCACGTGCAGTAGAACCAAAAGCAACACAAATACTAAACACTGTTATGGTAGGCCTAACACACATGACACTAATGCAATAAACATTAATGTAACAACGTTAGATGCAACATAAAACCCTAATGTACATAACGAATAAGAAACCACTAAGAAGAAACATACATCAAATGTGAAGTGTCACGCAGGGGATTCTGGGAATGTCAGTTTACGTTTTTTTCACTGTAAATTGTACAATGACGTTCTTTTTCGCTTGCAAAACTGTACATTTAAAAGTAGCTTACTATAAAATTACATTGAATGTAATTACAGTTATTTACCGTATATAGTAAGGAAATTTACTGTTAACCAATTAACCCTCCTATTATCCTTGGGGTCAATTTGACCCCATTCAATGTTTAACGTCTGTAAATACATGATTTTTTTTTTTTTTTTGCTTCAGATTTAATGACTTTTCCTAATTTAATGGGGACAACTCTGTAAACATAAAATTAACCTGCTGATATCTTTTCAATGTCCTGTACACATTTTGTAGCATCGGTGTTCCTTGGGGTCAATTTGACCCCAGGCTCTTTTAGCCGTATAATAAAACAGAAGAAATATTAAAATTTCACACACATTTTGTTTTATTGAGGTCAATATAACATGTTATAATTAGAATTTATAATGTTCATTATAATTTTACATATTCAATATTATATTCACAAAACTTCCCTCTGTTTTAGGGCTCTAACCTAACATAACTATATCTGTAGTATTGCGAGAACCACTAGTTGTTCACATGACATGTGATGTAATTCTCATGAGAACTAATAATTCTTTTCTGTGCCATGGGGGACTGGAAAACATAATTTTTGCGAGATTGACCCCAAACATAACTCGTGTTACTATCCTTGATAAAATAAATAGTTTTTCTTTCCAAATGTTATAGACTACAAAAATCTATACTTAGAAATATTATAAAACAAACAAAACACCAAATATATTTATACTTTTCCAATTTTAGGTCAATCAGTAAGATTTTATGGTGATTTGTAAATTTGTCCATAGTCGTGCAATGGGTATTCTGGATGTATAAGGGGTTAGGTGGGGTGGGGAGGTGGGTGGTGGGCGGATGTCAACTTAAAAGGTTACTTAAGTAGTCAACAAAGACATAAATTGAGACAAGCCTTTGTAAAAAAAAAAAAATCATATTGTGGAGGTTTAAAATGTTATCAAATATGAGGGTAACAGGGTTAACAGGTTTTTACTGTAGTTTTTTACCTTTAAAATCATTTTTTTTTTTTTTACAGTGTGTATAAAGGCATTCAAACAAATCAACCCCAATAGACATGTGAATTGCAGGTAGGAATGAAAAGCAGGTCTATTCTATAATTAAGTTATGCCCTCAGTGTGCTTTATTAAATTACTACATGTGTATAGGGCCACACATTTGCTCACTCAAACCACTAACTGCTGATGCTTCATATTGCTTTAGAGGGAAGAGCTGCCCATTTAACTGTTGGTCTAGGATCGAAATAATAGCAAAGAGCCTATTGGCACTCTTGAAAGCGTCAAAGGTTTCAATATCCTGCGTTTTGCAGCATTGAGTAAGGTAGCCAATCACATACATCTGTTGATTTCTTAAACGAATTGAGTTTTTGTTGAGTATTGAGTTTTTGTCCAGCGTTGAGTTCTGCACGCTCGCAAATCCTCTCGTTATAAGTTAACTTACAACAAAGTGTAGACATTTGGTGTGTTCAACTTGAAGCTGCGCTGTGCAGACCGATTACATTTATGTAATACACTGATCGGTCTGCGCAGTGCCGCTTCAAGTCGAACACACCTGTAACTGATTGTGAGTTTGCGGTGAATTGATGTGAGTGAAACCTTTTTAATAATTATACAGCGAGCACTCTTTGCATGGTTTTTAGGCGGTATATAACCCATTCAGAATTTGAATAAAAACATTTGTTTTGTTGCTTGAGGTAAGGCAATGGTTTGTTATTATTTGAATTGGCTGCCATGCCAAATCACGCTACAGAATCCTTGTGTGGCGAGCAGGACGAGGCCTGAGTGACGATGAGCGACACGGGCGCTCACGGAGGAGCGGAAGCATTAAAGGAGGAGCGACGACAGTGAAGGACGAGAGAGGACCAGGCCTGGCCTTTACGTTGTGTTTTGTTGATGTTTTATTATGTGTGTGCGCGGCAGTCAGCCGTGAGGGGCTGCCGTCTTTACTTTCATTTTGTATTTATTAAAATACATTGAACGTTCGCAGGTTTCGCCTCTTTCTTCCCATAACAACAACGAACTGTGCTACAGCTTCAAATCATAGTGATTTGCGTACTTAGCCGCTTTAATAGCATAGCAAGTAATATTTATTGGGAGATTTTATGCAGGGATGTGAAGGTTGTTGCTTGACTTGACTTAGCCCCTAGCTGACGTCGGGCCGGAGCCCGTACACTGCAGTGGGTGCCGCAGGATTTCGAATCTCATTCCCTACACGCCTTCATGCAGATCAATCAGCGGTCGAGGCCTTGGCATCCATGCGGGTGAAGCGTTGGTTTCTTAGGCCGTCGCCAGGTTTGCTTCAGCCAGGTTTTCTTCAGCACGGCGCAATGAACTATTATTAAATAACATTTTATTAAAACCTGCAAAAACCTTTCTGTCAAGAGATGTAAATAAATGTTACTATAGTTTATTGTGCACGCAGATTATATTTAAAGTTTTTAAAGTCCCCCTGTGGTGACAATCAAGTGTTTAATGTTGTTTATATGTCTATGGGGTGTTTTTAACATGCTTCAAGACAAACCATGTGTAAATTCTTATGTCAATATTATAAGTAAATTCATAAGAGTATTTTCTCCTTAAAACTGCAGTGAATCAAAGACAGTCTCAAAAACGCGGTTTGAAACCGCTGGTGTTTCTGACGTCACAAACGACCTTGTAACCAATCACGTCAACGAGTGATCGTCAACGAGTGGATCTCTGAGCTGAGTGAGTGAGTGGAGACGGGGTTAATTTTGCATATTCATAGAGCCGCACGTCTACTAAATGAGACAAGGGTGTAGAGTTACATTTAAGCTATTTCAGCTATGTTTTTTTCAAGGACAAAATGTTTAAATATGTCATTTTGGTGGTCAAAGGTGAGTTCTCTTATGAGAGGTTCTCTCGTATTGCGTAAGCTAGCTTACGCTACGGGAAAGATTCATCTTTGCTGAGATATTGAAGCCAAAAAATTATTTCATAATTTGTATCCATACACAACGCAGTTCCTCTGCGGCAGACCTAGAGCGGGCTAGCTAGCAGCTCATTGGTTCGCTCAGAGAGAACTGCTTAAGCCTATGGGAGAGCGGGGCTGAACCCGCTTCCAATGAGAGGCGCCCGCGCGCTCATTGCGTCATGGCCCGCCAGAATGGGCGTGGCCATGGTGTATATAACAGTCTCTCCCAGGCTTATATGTTGATTCATTTAATCTTCAGCGAGCTACACTCTTCTGCTGTCCTGAGAAAAGCCGCCGTCGTGGAAAAGACACCTTCTAGCGAGCATCTGGGAGTCTGAGGAAGCCGGCCGTCTTCGCCACCTTCAGCCGTCCTGCAAGCTAGCGCCATCCGACGGATTCATATCCTTATCAAAAATCTTCTTGTATTGTGTGTGTGTGTGTATCTAAAAGAGCAGCGAGCGTCTTTTTTAAGATCGCCTCGCACACCTGCGGCTCATGCCGCGTCCCTCTCAGCGCCAGAGCCCGCCTTCTTCTGCGCTCTCTGCCTGGGACTGGGACACGCAGAGCTTTCTCTCGCCAACGGCGGATGTTTCCTCTGCGATTGGGCTTCTGTTGTTGACCCTGCGGGCTCGACTCGAAGCGTTACGCCGCCTCCCCCTCTCACCGCCTACGAGCGCTGAATGGGGGACGAGCCGCTTACAGCTGTGCCAACCGCGGCTAGCTTTCTTTACTTTACAAGAGAGCTAGCCCGGCCGTCACCGGCAAGTGGGTTTATAGTGCGTTAAGTTCCGTCGAGGCCGAACTAGTCACTGCTATCACACCCTCTTATCTGCTCGCGCTATTGAGCCTGTGTCTTCCCCCTAGCTCAGTGGTGTAACACAAAGCCTCTCGCGCCAGAGACCCGTGTTCGATTCCGGCTCTCGCAGATAATTTTTTATGCAGCTCTGAGCTCTCGGCTAGCTTTCTTACGTTACAGAAAGCGGCCGCGCTCTCCCGCCTGCATATAACGCTACATAAAGCGTCTATTCCGGCTCTCGCAGATAATCTTTATGCAGCTCTGAGCTCGCGCCCAGCTCTCTTACGTGACAGAAAGCGGCCGCGCTCTCCCGCGCTCATGAGAAACGTTCTCATTTCCGAGCATAAAGCTGGACAAATGGGTTATAGTGTGTTAGTTCCGCTGAGGCCGAACCTGTTACTGCTATCACGCCCTCTTATCTGCTGGCGCTACTGTGCTTGTGTCATTACCCCTGTGAGTGGTGTATCACAAAGCTTTTCGCGCCAGAGACCCGCGTTCGATTCCGGCTCTCGCAGATAATTTTTATGCCGTCACAAGTCCAGCCTCTGCAGGCTAAAAAAATAGTCTCGTGCCCGCTTGCAGCGCTCACGTTTCTAACACGCACTTGCACGCGACGCGCGTCACAAGTGCAGCCGATTTCAAGCTATATATATATCCCGCTGCAGGCCGCTCACGTGACCAGCCTCAGCTGAGAAAAGGACGGCTATTTCTCACCATGGCTGAACCGCCATCAAGGTTTCGCCCTCTGTCAGTCCCCGTTCACACGGCTACTGCAGCAGTGTACACCGCCATCAACAAGCCGGTCTCTTTTCCCGCTTGGATGTGCACAAACGCCGTTTTCACCGCGTCCCAGAGAAATCAAAAAAAAAAAAAAAAAAAAAAAGTGCATAAAAAGCCTCTTGTGTAGAAAATGTGCCCACAACACTGTGTTCACTCATACACAAAACACTGCAGGTGCACAAACACCGTTTTCACGGCGACCCAGAGATATCTCAAAAAGAGCATAAAAGCCTCACGGGTAGAAAAATCTCCCGCTGTGGCCGGACCGCCGTCAAAGCTTCGCCCTCTGCCAGTCCCCGTTATTTCGCCGACTGCTGTAGTGTTGACCGCCACAAACAAGCCGGTGTCCCAGCCCGCTTGCGAGCGACAATAAGCCGTTTTTGCGGCTACCCAGAGAAATCTCAAAAAGAGAAAATTTGCCAGTTGTGTAGAAAATGTGCCCACAATCATGTGCTCACCCATACACACAAGCATAACATATCCCGTGTCTCTATCAGAGCCCCATCACATGAAACGGGCACAGCCCGCTCTAATATCAGAGAACATAAACACGCCCACGAGCTCGTGCGCGTGTCCCCTCTCTGCTCGCTCTGTTTCACGGCCCATAGACTCCTCTCTGAGTGCAAATCCCGTTGCCACACACATTCAAAGCGCGCCCACACACTGTGTCCAGCCCGCTATGTGCAGCAATCAGGGCAATATAGCCATTCGGCCGTTAGCCGCATGCTCCAAAGCGTGGGAAGCCATTCCAGGCATTTCCCCGTGGGTGTTAAGCATTATAAAGAGCGGCTATCTGCTACAGTTTCGCCGCCGCCTGCCTCGTGCGCGCAGCTCGAATCTACTGTCAGCCCGCTGGCCGCCGGCACGCTCCGCTCAGAAATTGCGACGCTGTTGCAAAAGGGGCGCTATAGAGAGAGTCCCGCCATCTATGACCGAGTCGGGGTTTTACGGCCGTTATTTTCTGGTTCCCAAGAAAGACGGCGGCCTCAGACCGATTTTAGATCTCAGGTCTTTGAACAAAGTGCTCATGAAGAGACCGTTCAAGATACTCACTACCAGGAAACTCCTCGCGCAAGTGCGCCAGGGGGACTGGTTCATCTCTCTAGACCTGAAAGACGCCTATTTTCAGATATTTCAGATCCAGATACATCCCCGTCACAGGCCATTCTTACGTTTCGCCTTCGAGGGTCTTGTTTATCAATACGCCGTTCTCCCGTTCGGCTTATCTCTGGCGCCCCGTACATTCACGAAGTGCATGGATGCGGCGCTCGCCCCCCTGCGAAGCCAGGGGCTGCGCATTCTGAATTATCTGGACGACTGGCTGATTTTGGCCCAATCACAGACGGAGCTTCTGTCGCACCGCGCAGTTCTCCTCGACCATCTGGAAACGCTGGGCCTCTCTGTCAACTGGACAAAGAGCTCCCTTCTTCCCAGTCAATCGATTTCCTTCCTAGGAATAGATTTGAACTCGGTCACGATGACGGCTCGCCTGTCTACACGGCGCGCGCACAGTGTTCAGCGTCTAGCCGCCTCGTTTCAGATGGACACCCGCACACCTCTGAAAACTTTTCAGAGGATGCTGGGTTACATGGCCTCAGCCTCCGCTGTACTTCAGCTGGGCCTTCTGCACATGCGCCCGCTTCAGCTCTGGTTAAACAGCCGTGTACCCCACCGCGCGTGGAACACGGGCCGCCAGCTGATCAGGGTTACGCAGACATGTCTCACGGCGCTGCAGCCATGGACAGTAGCAGAATGGTTTCAACAGGGCGTCACGATGGGGACCTTTTCCTGCCGAAAAGTCATCTCGACAGATGCATCCAACACGGGTTGGGGTGCAGTCTGCGAGGGCTCACCGGCCTTCGGCCATTGGTCGACTCAGGAAAGCCCCTTACAGATAAACTGTCTGGAAATGCTTGCGGTCGAGAACGCGCTTTCGCGCTTTCTCTCGCTCATTCGGGGACACCACGTCCTGATCCGTTCGGACAACATGGCTGTGGTCTCCTATCTCAACCGTCAGGGCGGTGTCAGATCCAGAAATCTCTGTCTACTGACACACCGCATTCTAGTTTGGTCTCAGAGCCGCCTGCTCTCGCTCAGAGCGACGCATGTGCCGGGCCATCTGAACGACGGTCCAGACATACTGTCCAGGAACCTCATCTCCACAGGAGAATGGTCCCTGAACGCACAAACGGTCCAATTACTGTGGCGGCTATTCGGCAGAGCAGAAGTAGACCTCTTCGCGTCAGAAGAGAACGCTCACTGCCCAATATATTTTTCGAGGAGCAAGGACGCGCTAGCCCAGGAATGGCCTCGCCGCCCGCTCTATGCATTCCCTCCGATCGCTCTGTTACCACAGGTAATTCAGAGGATCAGGGACACACGCCACTCGGTGCTCCTCATAGCCCCGCGTTGGGAGAGTCAGAATTGGGTTCCGGAGCTCACGCAGCTGTCACAGACAGCCCCGTGGCCCATCCCAGTCAGAGCAGATCTCCTCTCTCAAGCTCGCGGCACGATCTGGCACCCCCATCCACGGCGCTGGGCGCTACATGCATGGGTGATCAACGACTATTCGTCGATTTGCCAGAGGGAGTAAGAAACACTATCATACAGGCTAGAGCACCTTCCACGAGAAGGCTCTATGCGTATAAATGGTCTGTGTTCTCAAAATGGTGCACCGACAAACAGCTGGACCCACGGTCGTACGAGGTGCCGTCTTTGCTTGTTTTCCTTCAAGAGATGCTGGACAAGGGCAGGACCCCCTCCACTCTCAAGGTTTATGTGGCAGCCGTCGTGGCGTTCGCTGAACCCCGACGCGCTCAGTCCCTGGGCAAAGACGAGTTAGTCATCCGCTTCCTCAGGGGAGCTAAGAGGATGAACCCTCCGCGGCCCCCGTCGGTTCCTATTTGGGATCTTTCTATAGTCCTCGAAGCTATGAAAGCACCCCCGTTCGAACCGCTCGAGTCTGTGGACCTAAAATACCTCTCGCTCAAAACCGTTTTCCTGACGGCTCTGTCCTCAGTAAAACGCGTAGGGGATCTTCACGCGCTCTCATCCAGCGCCGCGTGTCTTGAGTTTGGGCCGAATGTTTCTGTTGTCATTCTCAAACCTAGGCATGGCTATGTCCCGAAAGCGATTGGTACCCCGTTCAGGGCTCAGATTATTTCCCTATCGGCTCTGCCTTCATCCGATAGTGAGCGCGACGCCAATCTCCTCTGCCCGGTGCAGGCGCTGAGGTTGTACACGACGCGCGCTGCCACGTTCAGACGCGCTGAGCAGCTTTTCGTGTCGTTTGGGGGGCGCACCAAAGGTCTGGCCGCCTATAAACAGACACTGTCTAGATGGATAGTGGACGCTATTGCCTCTGCTTACGCATCTAAATGCCTGCCCTGCCCTCTGGGCATCAGGGCGCACTCCACTAGAGGCATGGCCTCATCGTGGGCATGGTCCTGTGGAATTTCCATTCATGACATTTGTGTGGCCGCGGGATGGGCCTCCCCGTCCACTTTTGTCAGATTATACAACTTGGAAGTCCCCGCCTTGCAGGCAAAATTACTAGCTGTCTAACGACCAGCTCTCTAAGAAGCTGCATTACTGGGAGTCCCTCACAACCGGTTCGCCCCTTGTCCTCTCCTTAAATGCTTATGCACTTCATGTGCCCGCTCTGCTGGCCCCATACATGCTTATGTGTACACTTCATGTGCCCGCTCTGCCGGCCTCATAATACATTCACTCCACGTTAAAAATCCCCCGGTATATCCCTGGGATTCATGAGTGGATTCATAGCGCGCACGGCGTTGACCAGGTGTTACCTAACGTAACCTCGGTTCTCTCTAGAAGAGGGAACGAGTATTGCGTTCCCGGCCGTGCTTGCGCTACTAGCGTTTCGCTTCACGCTGAAATAAATCAACATATAAGCCTGGGAGAGACTGTTATATACACCATGGCCACGCCCATTCTGGCGGGCCATGACGCAATGAGCGCGCGGGCGCCTCTCATTGGAAGCGGGTTCAGCCCCGCTCTCCCATAGGCTTAAGCAGTTCTCTCTGAGCGAACCAATGAGCTGCTAGCTAGCCCGCTCTAGGTCTGCCGCAGAGGAACTGCGTTGTGTATGGATACAAATTATGAAATAATTTTTTGGCTTCAATATCTCAGCAAAGATGAATCTTTCCCGTAGCGTAAGCTAGCTTACGCAATACTCGTTCCCTCTTCTAGAGAGAACCGAGGTTACGTTAGGTAACCGATTCGTTTTAAGGGATAAAATGATTGACTACAGGGGGACTATAAGCTAAATCGAGCAGTTTGAGAATGGTTTATACTTTAGACATGTAGAATATAACAGTGCTTGTGCATCAATGTCTGTTATTTGTGATGTAAGTGTGAAACTTTCAGGAAACTTGAATGTAGGCTAGATGTCGGCGACTCAACGTTGCTCAGTCGTATCCGACATGAAGGATCAGCGAATGAAACTGTGACCACAAAAACCATTAACTTAAGTCAAGTCAAGTCAAGTCATCTTCATTTATATAGCGCTTTTTAACAGTGGATTGTTTCAAAGCAGCTTTACAGAGATAAACATATAATTTAAGGTAACAGAGATTGTTTTGGCTTTATAGCGGTTCTTGAATAATGTTATTTCCAGCTAAAGTTAGTTTTGATTGATTCACCTCCATTGAAATGATAATTTGTTATTAAATTAGGGGCCACTAAGACGACGCCGTTCTCTCTAACAGACTTTAAACGCGAACCTGTGATTAACGCTGACGGCGTTCACATGCGCATTAAAGGGTCATGAAACCCTAAACCAAATTTTCTGAGATTTTATCAGAGGTATGTGTGTTGAACACCATTGAAGACAATGTTAGCATCTGTTAGATTTAATAGTAGGGTGAAAATGGTTAAATTTTAGTTTCTTTCTGCTATTTTCGTCTTCCGGGTTTAAAATCTTCATCGCAGGCTGTGACGTGGCAGAGCACAGTATAGTGCGTTGATGACTCATCGGTATCTCATAATTATTAATGAGACTGAGTTTTCATATCATATGAGAAGACACTGTCTCTTAATTATTCATGACACCATGTGTATCTTTCCAGTGACAGACATGTCAAACTGTGATATCGCGTAGTAGATGAGAGAGGCAATCATGGGACGCACGCAAGTGTTTGTTTTCGTGGTGCAAAAGTCCAATTGGGTTGAATATGTTTCCCCGCGATGCTGCCCGGGCTAGACTCTGGCTCCGGGCGGTTGGTTTTCCATCATCCACGGACACATCTAAACGTGTGTGCCGCAAACATTTTTGAGCTTCGAGAATTGGAGAATGGTGGACTTCGCCTTGTTGACAGCAGGTTGCGTCTTGCGAGTGATGCGGTACCAAGTCCCGAGGACTTTTCTATCCCTTCAGAGGTGTGTGTGTGTCTAAAATGAGAAGTCATCCACCTCCACAGAGCCCTCTTTATTATAAGGGGTTCAGGGGGCGCGTAGATCTAGACATGCACGGAACGTTTTTTTTTAAGCGGAAATGTAATAATTTTCAAATATATGTAGTGTCTATAAACAACTATATATTTTATAATGACATTATAATTATACATGTAGCCTACATTAATATGTTCTCAATAACATTATTCAAGAACCGCTATAAAGCCAAAACAATCTCTGTTACCTTAAATTATATGTTTATCTCTGTAAAGCTGCTTTGAAACAATCCATTGTTAAAAGCGCTATATAAATGAAGATGACTTGACTTGACTCAGTAGAATTACGATTACTGTAGGCTTACTAGGCTAATATAGCAGGGCATTCAGTTACTTTTGAAAGGACAATAATAAAGTGTCGTATTCCATAAGACTTTAACTTTGCCAGCTATAAAAAAAAATCTAGCATTTCCTCACGTTTTACCACTGCTTTTAGTGACAATCGATATGCATGGGATACTGGCGATGACAGTGATGGCCTTACCACACCCCTTCTCACAGCCATCCACGCCCATTTAAGTTGCATTTTTCAAAAAGATTGTGAGCTAGACTTGAGCTGAAAGAGGGGGGTTTCATGACCCTTTAAGAATTGATTCTATAGTTATGTACTTTTGAAAATATGTGCGCAGGTTTGTAATTCATACAACCCATGCCTAAACAAACTACTTGTCTTGCCTATAAATTTTGACACAGAATTTTGTTTTATTTTATCCCTTCGGGGTACGCGAGCCAGATTTTCAACAACGCTTTATCTGTAGAGTGGGAAAGGGATCCTCCATAGGGAGAGGATAGTGGATACTTCAGCACTGCATTGTCATCGGGACCAGGCGGATCTCCTTCGTCAGATCTGGATACGGCCTGGATCCGGCAGGCTGCGGGAAAACCTCGGGATAAACAAAGACACTAATATTAGCGTAGATGCCATTCTTCTTATGATGTAACGAGTACATCAAGATTTAAGGGAAGTGTTCCTGTTACACCCCTGAAAAAGGGGAGAAATAATCACGGGAGTGATTGAGTCAGGTTTCCTCACTGAAAACTTTAGTGTTATATTTCAACAATAATACATTTTACAGATTTACAGAAAATAGTAGCTTTATAGGGCTTATTCAAGTCACAACAGCATACTCTGTAATTCACTGTAACATAAACTAATTTTTCCAATATAACAGCTGTCAATCAAGCACAAAGTAGTTTTAGCTCAATACACATTACTACATTTACCAAAAATATCGATAAAGTGCTTGAAACACATTATACAAATAACAAAAAAACAGCAAAATAGATATTATTTAGGTATCGGTTAATTCACAATTGACATAAAATGGCGGCTGCTCTCATTACGAAGCTATTTTTAACTGTAACCGAGCGAGGGCTCCGCTCACACGCACATTTTAAACTCGGCAAACTTAACTCTCTCACTTACTCAAAATGTTACAAAAACACACCTTCAACACTCTTAACTTGTTAAATCATCATTACATTTACTCAACTCAGTTTTATAATCAACAACGCACCTGAAAAAGGGGAGAAATAATCACGAGAGTGATTGAGTCAGGTTTCCTCACTGAAAACTTTAGTGTTATGAGGAAAAGACCGCGATTTCCCCAGAAACTTGGGTGGAAGACAAAAGCAATCGATCACGCCGCATAGATTAAGATCACTTTGGCGATCACAGATTAACACTTTTTATCCATAAATTAGGCACTACAAAATTAATTAATCAATCTAACGTTTACATATTCCTCTATAAATTTTTAACCCTTTGTACACATGTCAGATTTGAACTTTTTAACACAATTATATGAATTGAAATTATATGAATTGTTTCAATCCCTATTACTAGTAGGCTACTGGATGCATTGTCTTTTTAATCTTAGATACTTTAAGATCCTCACATCCTATTAATTGACTAAAACCCTTTTTGCCCATTACATTACAGCAAGTGTTTCTATAAACTGTCACATTCTCCCCGACAAAACAAATGTCGTCCCGACATTACCAACATTCATCTTAAACAGTCTCTTATGCACTGGACCTAGAAAACCATCTTCTGTGAGTCCGTACTTGAGCAGAGGTCAAAGGTCACAGCTCAAATAAAGTCAACGCATTATCCACAGTCCATATCTGTCGACCAGCTGTATAAACAGTCCATAAGCAGTCTTTTCTCATACTGTTAATTCAACAGTCCATCAGGCTCAATGATCTGTATGCATAGTCTGAAAATTGTCTCTTGCAAAAGTCTGTTAATTAAGTCAAACCTGTCATCCCTAGCATTATGATTGCTGAAGTCCATACATGCAGGGTGGCTGAAGGTAATATTGGTGTGGTGATGGCAGCCACGGAACCAGTCCTGGTGCAGGGTAGACAGAGAACAATTGCGGTTGTGGCTGGATACTGTACAAGGAAGGCCTACCAAGCTGATCATAGGTGATACGTCTTGGAGGGTGTCTTTCTCTTTGTGGCCGCTGATAGGCTGGGTCCTCAGGTTCAGCAACAGCAGTGTCCTCAGGTTCAGCAACAGTAGTTAATGAAGGAAAGGCCCTTGGTGGACGATCATCAGGCAAGTTCATCTCTTCAGCAGGTAGGTCTTTAACGGTTGTTGTCCCCTCCAACTGCTTCTCAACAAAGAGCTGTGCTGGTAGCATATCAGGAACTGGCACTATAACTGTCTCTTTCAGTGGTGGAGGCCTGTGTTCCGACTCTCTCGCTGGTTCAGTGTATGTGGGGACCTGTAGCGGCTCATGATGAAGGTCATATTCATCCCCGCTGTCTTCATCAGAGTCGAGAGACTGTGATGCAGGCTGATGTCTCCTTTTTTCCTTACTTTTGTCCTCGTTAGTCATTTCTGGTTGTGTCTCAAAAGGTAAGTGGTCACAGGACATGAGCAGATTTCTGTGCAGGACTCTGGAGCGGCCCCTACCCTTTTCTGGTCTCACTTCATAAATCGGCAGGTCTGAACCCATTTGTCTCACTACTGTGTGAATTGTATCTTCCCAATAGTTACGGAGTTTACCTGGTCCTCCTCTTGGTGTCAGGTTTTTAATCAGAACTCGCTCGCCAGGCTGTAGCACTGCACTCCTAACTTTGGTGTCATAGTACTTCTTACTTCTTTCAGCATTTTTCTGAGCATTTTCATTTGCAATGGCGTATGCTTCCTCCATCCCTTGTTTCCATTTCTCCACGTAGTCTCGCTGGTTACTGGGACCTGCCTCTGTGCACAATCCAAAGAGCATATCAACTGGAAGCCTGGGTGATCTCCCAAACAGAAGAAAAAATGGTGAATAGCCGGTCACTTCACAACGGGTGCAGTTATATGCATAAACTAGTTTGCGCAGAGACTCTTTCCAATTTGACTTTTGTGTCTCAGTCAGTGTCTTTAACATTTGCAACAAAGTTCTGTTCATACGTTCCACTTGACCATTACCCATCGGGTGATAGGGTGTTGTTCTGGACCCTGCCATGCCACTGAGTTTCTTTAACTGATGGAACAACTGATTTTCGAACTCTCCCCCTTGGTCATGATGGATGCGGACGGGGAACCCAAACTTCAGGGCAAAGTCATTTAAGATGAGATTTGCAGCAGTTTTTCCTGACTTTGACGTGGTGGAGTAGGCTTGCTTGAAACGTGTAAAATGATCAACAATAACAAGGATGTACTCGTATCCGCCTTTGCATCTGTCAAGATGGAGGAAGTCTATGCATACCAGTTCAAATGGCTGTGTTGTCACAATGTTTGTCAGAGGAGCTCTTATTTCATGGCTTGGCTTTTTCTGTTTGACACAGCTACAAGTTTGAGTCACATAGTGCTCAATGTCAGATTGCATATATGGCCAGAAGAAGCGGTCACCTACTAGTGATACAGTGCGGCCATTACCTTGGTGTCCCATGTTATTATGTAACTCTTTCATCACTTTACCTTTGTACTGCTCTGGTAGAACTAACTGCTTGCGGGCTGTAGTGATTCTGTACAGAATGCCATCACTGTCTACTGTCAATTTGTCCCATTCTCGGAATAGGCATTTTGTCTTTGAACTGGATTCTTTTTGCTCCTTAACCGGCGGTTTGGAACCAGACCGTTTGAAATCGAGCACAGGACGGATGACCGGATCAGATTCTTGTGCTCCTCTTATCTCATCTTTTGGAATCGAGCTGATTGATGCAGCGGTTGTCTCACCTTCAACTGATACTGACATAGATGCAGCCAAAAGTGACCAAGTTGCAACAGACTCTTTCTGTAGCTCAACTGCTTGTATCGTGGCGGCAATAGTGTCTGGTGGAAGCTCTTCAGAACATTCTCTCATCAGTGACTCTACATCCAGTGGCATCCTTGACAAAGCATCTGCATCACTGTTCTCTCTACCTGGCCTGTACTTTATTGTGAAGTGGAAGTCAGCCAATTCTGCGACCCACCTGGAAGTAGTTGCATTCAATTTTGCAGTAGACAGAATGTAGCTGAGCGGGTTGTTATCACTGTACACAGTGAATGTCGGAGAATAGTATAAATAATCACGGAACTTTTGAGTGATTGCCCATTTTAGAGCTAGGAATTCTAGCTTGCCAGAGTGGTAGTGATAGTTCTTTTCAGCTGCTGTTAAGGTTCGAGAGCCATAAGCAATGACCCTAAGCTTCCCATCTTGCTTTTGATAAAGAACTGCTCCCAAGCCTTGGTGTGATGCATCAGTATGTACAACAAATGGCTGAGTGAAGTCAGGGAAACCTAAGACTGGTGGGTGGAGCAAACAGTCAATCAGCTGTTCAAGTGCCTGTTGGTGCTGGTCAGTCCACAGGATTGGCTTGTTTGAGGGCACCACATGACTTACTTTCTTTGGTTTTGTTTTGCGTGGGTGGTCAGAAACTTTCTCTGAATCTGCTTTCAGGAGGTCATACAGACAGCTGGCCTTCCTAGAAAAGTCTTTGATGTACTGTCTGTAGTAAGTGAGTAAACCAAGCATTTTTCTCAGCTGGCCCACCGTCTCTGGTCTAATTTCTTTCAATGTTCTTACTGCTTCAAAATCAGCTGGGTCAACTTTACTGCCCTCCGCAGACACCATTCTTCCCAAATAAAGGACCTGGGGTTTACAGAGGTCACACTTACTTGGCTTGAGTTTAATGCCATACTCTCTGAGGCGCTGTAAAACTTTACGTACATCATTCACATGGCTGTCGAAAGCTTTACTGAAAACTAGTGTGTCGTCAAGATAAGTAATGCAGATATTATCCCGGAGCCCTTCCAGACATTCCTCCATACAACGCTGAAAAGCTGCAGGAGCGTTCATGAGACCGAATGGCATGCGTATCCACTCATAGAGTCCCCACGGGGTCACAAATGCTGTCAGTGGTCTGCTTTCCTCAGAGATAAACCCCTGGTGATATGCTTTTCCCTGATCTAAGAGGAGAACCAGGAATTACCACCTAAGCTGTCTAGGATGTCTTGGACCCGAGGGATTGGCTGGCGGTCGGGATGCGTCTTTCGGTTCAGCTCTCTGTAATCTATACACAACCCGGAGGGTCCCGTCCTTTTTCCTGACGCACACAACCGGTGAAGAGTATGAAGAGTTTGACTTCCTAACCCAGCCTTGAGCTATGAGGTCATGAAGGTAACCTTTCATTTCCTGATACAGTGGCCTGGGCACTGACATGTAGGTGCGATTGACTGGTTCCGAGTCCTTTAGAGAAATAGTCATTTCCAATCGTTCAATGCAGCCAATGTCACTGTCTGATCTGGAGAAGGAGTGACACTCTTCTCTAAGCATTTGCCTAACTACCTCTCTCTGCTCTTCGGCTAAGTGACTTAACTCTACTGGTGGATCCCACTGTTCACTAAAATTACATGGGGCTTGAACGCTGGTATGATTCACTGTGGCTGAGGTGACAGCTTTTTCAAAAACTTGGGCAGGGAACACAGTCATTATGGTTTGTACTGTAACAATTATTGTGCGTCCTAGCAGGACAATGTCGTGGTCAGTGGGGTTAGAGACATCAAGCATAATGACTGGATAAGCACTTTTCCTGACTCTAACTAATGTGTCAAAAAACTCAAGTCCATCTGGCCACTGAGGGTTCAGGTCTGGCTGAAAAAGCATTGTCGTGTCCTCTTTGAAAGGCTGGGAAGCTACACGGCACTCAATCTGAATACTACTGTGTTTTGGTAGAGCAGCATTCTTTTCCTTTATTTTCACCCCATATTCATCTGTCTGTTCTGCACTAACAGCCTATATGAAAGCGCTCACCTTGTTTCTTTTGAGGCTTGGAAAAGCTTTTCTCACTGTACTGTACCGTTTAGTCTTTTCGGTCATCGCCAGGATGTGCTCGATAACATTGAAACCTATGATGGGATGAGATAGGTGACAGCCTTTCATCACCAGCACTGGGATGATCAGTTCATTTGTTTGATCAGTTTCAGAGGCTAGCCGAAAAGTGGCCTAAATCCATCCCAGGTACGGCATTTCAGTCCCATTTGCTGCAGTCAATTCTTAGCTCATCAGGTGAGTCCAGGATTTCTGAAACATCCCTCAGCCTTGCGTTTGGGAGCGATTCCTCTTTCCATCGTTCATCAATGACTGAAACCTGAGAGCCTGTGTCCCATAGAGCTTGGAGGTGTTGGTGATTCAGGTGACACTCAACAAGGCACTGTCTACCGACTAGGGAGGTGACCTTATGGGGGTGGCAAACCTGTGCTAGAGATGATAAAGAGTGGGCATTTTCCTCTGTGCAGGAAAGCTTTTCAGCAGTAGAGTCAATTTCCAGGTGAGTGCATGTTTTCTTATGTTTGTCCCAATGTTGGTTTTGACATGTTTTGGAACAATACAGTGTCTCTTTACATGATGAATATTGTTTCAGGTTCTCCATTGAATCTTTTCTGGCACAATTTGCACATTTCTGGGACTTTTCGATAGCTATGGTTAACACTCGTCCCTTAGCGGTAACCCTTTCCCGTTTAAAGGGGCCTCTCTAGATGGTCTGACTCCCCGGATTTTACATCCAGCTTGAAAATGTTCTCCACTCCCACATCGGAAGCAGTGTGTGCAGCGTTCATCTGTTCTGGCCTGCTGGCAGACAAAACACCTCCTTGTAGCTTGAGCAGAACGGTTTGTATACCAGTTAGGTGCATATTGATGCTGTGCAGGGTCAGATGGTGCTTGGGGCTGATTGTAGTTGCTGTAATACTGCTGCTGGGGCAGGGGGGGCTGGGGTTCCCTATCGGGCCTCCTAACTGGAGGTGGGGCATAAACATAAGGCTGTGACTGAAACATAGGCTGCTGTAATGACTCCTTAATCTGAGCTATCTCTGCACTGAGACCTTTTAGAGAAGCTACACCCGTCTTAAGTTCAGCTAACTCTGTTAATAGTTCTGCGGGTATCTTCGCTTTGACTTCCTTCACATAACACTTTGCAGATGGCGTCTCTTCTGACTGGACTACACTGACAGTTGTAGAAGGCTGTGTGGCATTAAACCGCTTTTTGTTTCGTCTTTCTATTTCATTAGCAACAGCAATGTTAAGCTTCTCTAACAAGACCTCATCTGACGTTTCACTATCTAGCAGGAGGGGCTGCATGTCTATCCTGATACTGTCACTCTGGAGACCTGTAAGGACGGTGTGTAAACACATGCGCTGGACCAGCGCCGGGTCATACTCAAGTCCTGATTCTGACTCCTGGGACGCAAACAGTACTTTCTGCCTCAGATCGAAGACGCGCATCAGGAAGCTTTGAGGGGTCTCCTTGCAATGCTGTGATTCAGAAGTTAGCTGTTTGTAAAGCTCTGTTGCGCTTTTCTCTTGAAAGTGGGAATGCAGGATGCATCGAAGTGTGGGAAGGGTTAGCTGGGGTTTACCTTCCAAGTAGCTGCGGAGCTGTGAGCCTGGAGAAATAGCCCTGATTACTGCATCTACAATCTCTACCTCAGGATAACCTCTGTTAAGTCCATTCTCAATCTGATGGCCAAGGCTGGAAAAAATCAGTTTCTCTTTCTGGCCCGGTTCACCTATCTGCCCAGAAATTTTAAACTCTTTGCGCCAGTATTGACTGGGCGAGGGCTGCATGCTCACCTGACGATGGACAGGGGTTTGGGGCTGGTGCAGAGAATCACTGATCATTGCATTGACTGCAGGAACCTGCTCGGTTTTCACTCCTTGTTGTAAGGTTACAGCTCTCGGTTCCTCTGTTTTGTGATGTGTTCCTGTTGTTTCCATATCATGTTCCGTCTGCTCTGTTTTGTTATCCATGCCACTGTTCATCTCCACCATTTTGTCTTGAAGTAGCAACAATTCCGACATGCCATAATCTTCTAACTCTGCCAATTCCTCTCTTTCAATGAACATCATAATAAGAGTCATTAATGATATGCGGGATTTGTCTTGGACATTTCTTCTCTGTTCGCCTGATATGCCAAGAAAATCACATATCTCTAGTAAGTTGTCCTTGGTCAGGGTGTGCAATTTCCCTACTAACTCTCCCTGTACCTCTTCCAAGGTGGTTGTCATGGTGACAGGACAGGAGGAACTTTTACCGTGCAGGACTTGAAACTGAACCAGATGGTCTTTACTGTCTCTGATGATCTCTTAATGGCCTCAGTTGACATGTACTTCGCCACCAGGATCCAGGTCCCTTCGAACAGCAACACTTTCCTCCCTGCCAGGGTTGTTATGGGGGGATTTAGCTGGCTCTGAATTCAGCGACCAGTATGTGGCCACCGGACATCTGAACAGCAATCCCAGCGGTGCCTCCAAAATGTTACACCCCTGAAAAAGGCGAGAAATAATCACGAGAGTGATTGAGTCAGGTTTCCTCACTGAAAACTTTAGTGTTATATTTCAACAATAATACATTTTACAGATTTACAGAAATAGTAGCTTTATAGGGCTTATTCAAGTCACAACAGCATACTCTGTAATTCACTGTAACATAAACTCATTTTTCCAATATAACAGCTGTCAATCAAGCACAAAGTAGTTTTAGCTCAATAAACATTACTACATTTACCAAAAATATCGATAAAGTGCTTGAAACACATTATACAAATAACACAGCAAAATAGATATTATTATATAAGTATCGGTTAACCCTCTAGGCGCCACGGTCGAGTTTACTCGACAAGATGCGGCACTGAATAAAACGGCCGATTTTGCCAAATTGGGTGTCAAATTTCGTTCGACCTCCCCTCCACTGGATGGCAGACATGTCATACTTCATCTCAGACTCAAAGAAAACGTCATGCTTCTGTACAAAATGTTCGAGTTAGAGCGCATTGAATCAGTGCGATCAAAAGCGGAGCTAGTGTGCGAGTGAGGCATTTTATCAGAGCCTCTCCGTAATCGCGCGACAGTATTGTGGTGGAGACTTTGTCTGTTATCACTGGGTATGTTAGACGAGGTCGAAGTATTCATAGTACAGTTAGGGGGCAACGTGAAGGCAGGGTGGGGAGTCGCAATGAATGTGCATACTCGGCGCGCGCGCGAGGCAGATCTGGCCGCGCTCGCGCTGCTCGTATCATCTCACTCATGATGCCTTGCCGTCGCGTGTGATCTTTTGAACTAAACAGGTCTTGTCTACTTGTGTTTGTGTGTCATATGAATAATATATATGTGCCCCATACATGGAATCAGAGTGCTTACTGTATGTAGTAAATGGAAAATCTTTACAGCAAAAGGCCAACCACTACATGCATACGGTTTGTTCTACCATTTATTAGTAATTATTTACACAGTTTGTTTACTACTTCCTATATACCTGAGCATTCAGTATTGTGCAATATAGCATACAGAAGGTGATGGACATTTTGGGGGGAAAGATATGCTGCATTTTATCATTTAAACATGTGACTTTTCATGAAACTTCTATAATCCAAGATTTCTGCCACCATATTACGTCATAATATGCAAATTAGATGGAAAATGTAATCCCTAAATAAACTTCGGGTCATCCTTAATATTTCTCTAATTTACAGAAAGTCTCTATCTTTTTTCACTTTTAAGATATAGCCTTGTGAAATTAAGATGTCAAAATCGAACTTTTATGGAAAAAACCTCTGGCGCCTAAAGGGTTAATTCACAATTGACATAAAATGGCGGCTGCTCTCATTACGAAGCTATTTTTATCTGTAACCGAGCGAGGGCTCCGCTTACACGCACATTTTAAACTCGGAAAACTTAACTCTCTCACTTACTCAAAATGTTACTAAAACACACCTTAAACACTCTTAACTTGTTAAATCATCTTTACATTTACTCAACTCGGTTTTATAATCAACAACGCACCTGCAAAAGGGGAGAAATAATCACGTGATTGAGTCAGGTTTCCTCACTGAAAACTTTAGTGTTATGAGGAAAAGACCGCGATTTCCCCGGAAACTTGGGTGGAAGAAAAAAGCAATCGATCACGCCGCATAGATTAAGATCACTTTGGCGATCACAGATTAACACTTTTTACCCATAAATTAGGCACTACAAAATTAATTAATCAATCTAACGTTTACATGTTCCTCTATAAATGTTTACCCTTTGTACACATGTCAGATTTGAACTTTTTAACACAATTATATGAATTGAAATTATATGAATTGTTTCAATCCCTATTACTAGTAGGCTACTGGATGCATTGTCTTTTTAATCTTAGATACTTTAAGATCCTCACATCCTATTAATTGACTAAAACCCTTTTTGCCCATTACATTACAGCAAGTGTTTCTATAAACTGTCACATTCCCAGTTCCAGCTGACCTAATCTATGCAGCCTAACATTGAATTATAGAAGTCTATAATGTATTGTGTATGCTAGGTGCAGTGGCGCCTCCAGAAATTTTTCATAGGGGTGGCCAGATGGGGCCACTTAAAATCTTGGGGTGGCACACCAAAACTATAAACCATAATTTCAGAATTGCATTCTACTGTTGTAGTAAACCGGCCTGTAGAAAACTATCAGAAAGACTTAAGGAAACTCCTACTGATATACTTTGGTTTATTGTGTTATATTTAATGTTACTAATGATATTAGTAGGGCCCTACTAATATATATTATATATAATGATATATATTATATAGATATGATATATATAAGGGCCCTCGCCCCGCAGCAAATTTCCAGATACTTACATAATTGTGATGAATTTAATCCTTTTTAAGTTATTATTTTGCAGTGTAAGATTACAGTTAACACCTTTAAATATTACATAAATGTATTATGATTTTTTAATAAACTTAATGAGTGTATAAATCAGCTGCAAAAAGCAATTCTTGAAAAAATCTGCACAGTAATTTTATAAAATCTAAATATGTTAATAAAAAAACAAATTACTATTAGTTCTCTTATAAAATTCAATCAGGCAATCATACATTTCAAAATTTTATATTTATATATGAATATCAAGAATTCAGAAGTGCATATATAGCCTACACTACAAAGAAATAATATGGAATTAAATTATGCTTATTTTAAATGTATTGAGCAGGCTAGGTATAACAAAATATATTGGCTTTTAATAATATTTCAGTGCGCAAACCCATGATAACATGAAAAACAGAGCGCACACAGCATGTATGCTCATCGCAGGATTCGCGGGTGCAGAATGATGTGCTCAAAGCAACATGGAGTCACAGTGTGCAGCGCTGCGCTGCATAAGTGCGCATTTAAAAGTTCACGTCACAATTGCGATTTGTTCCTTTGTTTCACAGTTTTGAATTCCAGTTATTGTGCGTTTGATGCCGATTCATAGTTCTTGTGATGTGACATGTGAGTAATCTAGCAAGCACACGGTAGTGAGTCGTTTAAAAACTGCAACAAACTCCAACAAAATAAAGTAATTTTATGCAAATCTACAGCCTTTTATCTACAGATAATGCATTATAATGTGAATATATCATATTGGAGAGAGTTTTACCGTGCATCCAAGTGGCGCGCGCGCTGTTTGAATATGAATTGAGAATGATTGACAGCCGCAGAGGAGGGAAAACGAGTTTCCGTATACTTTAATGATGTAAATAGACTTCTGTCCCTCACATTAAGCTATGGAATGACTTCAGATGACTTTGTCACCCAAACTGAAGTGAAAAAATCGGGAGGTGCCGAAAAGCGCACTGTTTGCATCCCTGCTTGTCAAATCGTGGCAAAGACACAACAAAAAGCTGCTGAAACAGTATACTGTAACCGTTTGGCACTTAAAAAGCACGTCACGACACATAATTCCCCGTCTTCTTTTACTAAAGAATATTTTTGACTTATTTATGAAATGCATAACTGATACTACTAAAATTTGTACTGGCCATTGGGGTGGCCAGTGGGGTGGCCAGGAGCCACCCCACTGGCCACCCCCTGGTGGCGCCATTGGCTAGGTCAAAGAGATGTGTTTTTAGTCTAGCTTTGAACTGACAGAGTGTGTCTGCTTCCCAGACAATGGTAGGAAGACTGTTCCAAAGTTTTGGTGCTAAATAGGAAAAGGATCTACCGCCAGCAGTCGATTTAAATATTCTAGGTATCATCAACTGGCTGGAATTTTGAGATCGCAATAGACGTGAAGGACTATAATGCGTTAAGAGCTCGCTCAAGTACTGCGGAGCTAAACCATTTAGTGCTTTGTAAGTAATCAACAATATTTTAAAATGTATACGATGTTTAATAGGCAGCCAATGCAGTGTTGACAGAAACCGGGCTAATATGGCCATATTTCCTGGTTCTGGTAAGAACTCGAGCTGCGGCGTTTTGAACTAGCTGTAGTTTATTTATTAACCGTGCAGGGCAACCACCCAGTAGAGCATTACAATAACCTAGCCTTGAGGTCATGAACGCATGAACTAATTGTTCCGCATTTCCCAATGAGAACATATGGCGTATTTTAGATATATTTTTAAGATGGAAAAATGCAGTTTTACAGATACTAGACACGTGGCTTTCAAAAGAAAGGTTGGTATCAAAGAGCACACCCAGTTTCCTAACCGACGACGAAGACTTGACAGAGCAGCCATCAAGTGTTAGACAGTATTCTAGGTTATTATGTGTGGAAGTTTTTTGTCCAATAATTACAATCTCTGTTTTTTTCAGAATTTAGCAGTAGGAAATTACTAGTCATCCAATTTTTTATATCAGCTATGCATTCCGTTAATTTTGTGAATTGGTAAGTTTCGTTGGGTTTTGAAGAAATATACAGCTGAGTATCATCGGCATAACAGTGAAATCTAACTCCATGTTTCCTAATGATATCTCCTAATGGTAGCATGTACAGAGTGAACAGCAACGGTCCTAGTACTGAGCCTTGTGGTACGCCATACTGAACCGTATGGGGGTTAAGTGAATGGAAGTTAATAATGAGCAATATCTGTTCACACAAATAACTGTTACTTCATTTAACATGACACTGAGTTGTTAAAAAGAAATGAGTAGTGACATCATTGCGTGATGATGTAAGGAACCGATGGATTTTTTTTTTTTACCGGTTCTTTGAAACGTACGGTCTGAAAGAACCGCTTCACGGACGTCCCATCACTATGCTTGGTTATACTATTGCATACGTTCTATTTAAATGTGTTTTTAAGGAGGAGCCTTACCTTGGAGTTGGTTCACCCTCCGCTTATGTACATGTGATGTTAGTGAGAGCAGAGTATAATGCAACGAAATATGCCATCATTCATTGGACAATCTGCTTCTGGTGAAGGAATACTGCTTGGGACCTACAACATACTAATGTGGAATACTAAAACATGAAACACTGCAACAACATGTAACGCAAAAGCTGGATTAAACAGCAGAGGATTGACCCCATGTGGATCCCAGTTTAACCTCTGTCTTTGATTGTATTAAATGTCAGGAGATGTGACACGAAATCTGTGACAGCCACATGGGCTACATATTACTGAAGATCATCCAATACGAGACACTATATCTTTTTTTGGAGGGTGTCAAAGGTGCTCAGAGTTGATCTGTCTTCTGGAGGACATGAACTTCACGGTTTTCTAAATCTATCTGTAATCCACATCACACTGCTGCAGAAAACAAGTCCTTAACCTCTTTATAACCCACATAGACATAATAATTCTGACCATATCAATCCTATAAAAAGCTGTCCTATGTCTGTTTGTGTTGGAACAATGTATGTTCATATCATTCATGGATCAGGTTCAGTCATGAGGTGTATGATTATAATCATTAATAACTCTGAGAGAGAGGTATCATTTTAGTAGGTATTGCATTATTGGTGTGAATTTATATATATATATATATATATATATATATATATATATATATATATATATATATATATATATTTATATATATATATTTATATATATATATATATTTAAATTGGGTTGGCCAGGTTGTCATACAAAGAAATTATGAACACATGCAAAAACAAGAGAGAATCAATGAAATATATTAATAACTGATTATGTTGAAGTCAATGTATGCTTATTCCTGTGAGCTTTTGCATTTTTTTTATTACATTTTTTTGCAAAATAAAACCTGTAGCTGCAGTTTGCCTTTTTTTGCCAAATAATTTTGTTAGATAATACACTTTAACCAAGTTTAGTGTTTTGTTCTTTTCTCATCAAAAAAAACCCCAACAACTTTCAAATCTTTTAACACATTTTTTTTTATAATATTTGAAATGAAGGGTAAATATGTCAATGTTCCTAGGCTGGACATCACAGAGTTGTATGGACAACTTTCATTAGTTCTATGGAAAAGAGCAGTCATGACATTATTCAAAATATCTTCAAAATGTGTTCAATAAAAATCATACAAATAAAGGCATTATTTACACGTTAGGAGTCTCACTCACTCTGTTTGTTACAGGTGTTTTTACCAAAGCGACTCACATAACTTGCTTGAAAGTCACTTGCTAACCTGGACATTGTCGCCATCACTTCTAAATGATGTTATTATATTTACCTTAGTATATATATATATATATATATATATATATATATATATATATATATATATATATATATATATTCATTCAAATGTCATTGTTTGCAGTAGCCATACAGACTATAGCCAATTCCAATGGGTCCCCTTAAACATGAACCCTTGTGTGTGCTATAGCACAGTGGTTCCCAACCTTTTTTTGTCTGAGACTCCCTTTTTCCCAAGAAAATGTTTTAGGGCCCCCCTTCACATTTAATGATATTATCGCTCTTGTAAGCTTGCAGCAAGGATGACAATTTTTTTTTTTTTTAAACAAACGGTATGTTTATGCACAAATAATAGCCTATAATATTGAAAATACAATAACAAAACATCAGTAGGCCCTTTGTAATTTTAAAACGTAAGCCTAGGAGAAGCCTATATATTGGCCCTATTTTAAATGCAAAAACAAAAATATTCACACTGGTGTGTAGGTAAAAAAAGAAAGAAAGAATAGGCTATTACTAAATGACTGTTGTCTGGGGCCTCAATACTTGCATGTTATTTGTGAGGCTTTATCAATGTGAGGCTTTATTTGTTACGCTTTTGGCGCTATAGCGAGCGTTAATACACTTGCATTTTTTAACAGAATAATGCGTCTTTTGGAAGAGCATTGTAGCCGGAACTACATCTCTCTGTGTACGTCTATGACGAGTCACGCAGGTACTGGGCTACTCCGCAGCGGCAGCGATCCGAACCAGTGTAAAATAGTCCCAACGTAAACACTTATTATAGGTGTACCATAGTGGTTCAGGATAAGATAAAAACACGGATTGGACAATGGATTCATGATTAACTCGCTCATTATATACATTTTGTAAATTTTGAACTTAAAAAAAGTTAAGGACTTTTATTTAAAGCTCCAGTAGGTAACTTTTGAAAACATGTATTTGTTAAAACTGTCATTATGTCCTGACAGTAGAATATGAGATAGATAATCTGTGTAAAAATCAAGCTCCTCTGGCTCCTCCCAGTGGTCCTATTGCCATTTGCAAGAAATACACGCTCCCGGTCAGAAACAACCAATCAGAGCCAGGAGGAGTGTCTTAGCACTGTCAATCACGCTCGTGTACGCGCTGATCACACCCCTCTCTTGCACAGCGCGAGCGCCGGAGCGCGAGCCGTCGTTCAAACTCAAGATTGCCGGCGTGCTGCAGCTGTGCTTATGACGGAGAAACAACCTAAACTGCCAATTCTCCAGTGACACCTGCTCATAAAACAAAGAGGTAAAAGGAAAAAGACTGATGACGATAAACAAGCGAAAAAGAAAGAATTACACAGAGCCCATTGACTCGGTGTCAAAACTAACATGTAGATAAAATGTCACGCACTCTGCTAAGCAACAATTGAAACCTGCTAATTCACTGGCTTGTCATGTTGCTGAAATAATGTACTAGCACACCTTATCTAGCATTATATATCGCTAGAATAATTACTTACATACTGTAACGTTAGTTACCGTTATATTAACGTTATCTTACTAGCTATTTATAACTTATAGAAAGAGTGCAACGTTATAAAGTTACATGTAGGCTATTGGAAAATACATAATGATTTGAGGACCAAGTTTGTAGTCAAAGTATGGGCAGGCCATAGTCAATGTAAAGCATATTATTGACGTTTAGTCCCTATTAGTGAATGTGCCATATAACTTTTTATCCGCTGTTATCGGTGGGCCTGTTTACTAGCCTGCGCGTTCACGACAGGCTCCGCTGTGGAGGACGAGCTGTGGAGGGAGGGCTGTAGCGCAGCAGAGAGCAAGGGGGTGGGACCTGGAAGTTGTGCTTGTTCAAATTTTCAGGCTAAGTCAACGTTTTCTCCAAACTCCCTACTGCAGCTTTAATGCTCATTGCTCAAACCTTTTAAAATATGACGCGACCCCCCAGAGAGCTCGCTGAGGCCCCCTTGTGGGCCGCGATCCCCCTGTTGGGAACAGATGCTATAGCATGATCAGGGATGATATGAGGAAGATGCTGCTCTCTGCTGACTGCGTGGTGGTGGTACTGTGCCTCAGCTGACCTTGCACTGCAACTGGATGCCATCAATTCTCAAGCGCTTTTGAGTGGCACATATGGGCGATTGATCCTGCCGAGCTCTGGGCTGTGTAAAGGGTTCAGTTAAAACAGACACAAGCACTGTCGCACGTGAGCAACAGGACAATAACATGTGCCGCGTGAGACCGATGGATTTTTTTTCCATGGTATCGGTTGCAAAACTCACAATGTGCATTTTGCAGACTAGACTGTAACTATGCAAAAGTGCTCAAAAGATGTTTTCAAATGGTGTCATCTTGCTGGCTACAGCTAATGATTCAGCATTGCCTCGGAGATTTCCCTGATATACACCCCAGTGAATCAGAATGCAATACAATACAAGCTCCATACTGTATACTGCCTCACGCAAAGATATGCTTTTTTTTATGCACAGGCCAATTTTAGCTTTTCATAATGTTTTGCATCAGACCACTAGAAAGGAGATCCAAAATATTTCTGTAGATTTCTGTGACAATACATATCTTTAAAGGCTGTTTTCTCAAAATGTTTTTTCTCCCTCATGCACTGAGACAGAAAAATCTCCACTTCAATAGCTTAGGCCTACATAAACCAAACTTTCCAATTTTATTCCTATCTATATTCTGAAGGGTTTTACAGTTTTACAGTTCCCATATAATTTAACTGATTTTATTCCTAGAAACAGTGAAACTGTATTTATTTATTTATTTTTTCCGGCTGTTGACAGTATTTTCTGATTTTATGGAATGATAAAAAGAGAAAACCGTTGATTCTAAAATGTCAAAACAACAACAACATAAAAAAAATATGTTGAACCTTTATCCAGTTCATCCAGTTTTCAATGTTCAGTTCTGGAAATGTATGCAAATGAATTTAATTAGACAATGTATCTGCTTATTTAAAATGTTTGTAAATCGTAATGTATAATCAATAAAATTGGGAAGTATGGTGATATTTTCTTTTTTACCCTATTCACCTGGGTGTCTTGCCTTAAAGTGAAACAGTATGTCATTTTTTTTTTTTACAAAAATAAAAAAAAATGCATTTTATAGATTTGCATTTTATTATTCCTCACACTGGAAATAAAAGGTCAAGTGAAGCACACTGCATTGTGGGATATGCTATTCTGTGCAGTGTGAGTATATACAGCACATTTAAACAAATAGGTCAACCTGATTTTCCATGCATGCAGACAATTTACCCACAGCACACAGAATACATTCTGTATTTCTCATATAGATAAGAAAATAGTGTGCCAATAGCGCAGATAATATGGTCATCATATTATTATGAACTCAGCTCATGCCCAAGTCTAATAAACAAGAGGATTTGTTTTAAATAGTTTTCCGACAGCTGTTTAATATTGCTGGTATACTGCCATCTGTTGGCCAACTTGACCTTAAACCTTAAACAGCGTCATAAACTCATAGGCTCTGTTGCCCAAAGCTTGTTTTCCCCCTCTTGATGACTCATACTGACATGCACAGTGCAAGAAATCTGATTAAGTTATCATCCGCAAGACAAGCTGTAGTGTATGTAGCAGCTAAATCCGTCCATCCCAACACACACAGTCATGTAGACTCATTTTTCTGATGAATTTACAATTCCTCAGGAGCATTGACTCGAAATTAGCTTACATGGGCATATCCGCTCTAGTTTCACTTCGAAGGCACTTCTGATATTTCCTCCAGCCAGGAGTCATAAAGGAATTACCCATTTCTATGTTTTGGTTAGCTGAGGCTATTCCATCTCTAAGGCACATGAAACATGTTGTGTGTCATTCTGCATACCTCAGCCAGAGCAAGATGCTGCATTGTTCGCTCACCGAGCTGGTCTGCGCGTTCAGGTTATGTAAGCTGAATAGATGTGTGCTTCTGTCTCCCCCAGTGCCCTTCCCGCAAGAGGCAGACACGTTCAGTGGCAGCTGCGTTGATTTGAAGTGCCGCGGGCAGCTGGGGGATCACAACAAGTTCAGTGGCGGTTTGGGGACAAGACGACGGAAGACATCTTAACAAAAGTTCGGGCAAGCATGCCGCTACCTTTACAGAACAGCCGGACTCTGTGCCATAAACATGCCGTTCTGCTGAGTTGTGCTGACACTGTAAAAAAAATATGGTAATTTTACTGGTAAAATACTGTTATTGGTTATTAGTAAGATCCCTTAATCTATACAGTGAAAAACTGTAATGGAACTAATGAGACGTTTTTCAATTAAACAGTAAAATACATGTTTTTGGAAGTGAAAAAGAATTCAAAAGAAGTCATCTTTTGATGTACAGTGAGAACACGTAAATTGACATTCCCAGAAATAAATATGAATATAAAAATATTATAAATGATTCTTCTTTGTACATTAGTATTTGTGTGTTAAAATTTCGTGTATATAAAAAGGTATGGCTACCACAGCTACTTTTGTACTATAAATGTATCTTTTTCTCAATCAATCTAAAACACTTCTTTTAAGATTTAAAACCCTATAATAACTAATTATTTGATAATTAATATGGCCATGAAAACATTCAATCATACTTCAGTATGAAATGAGTCCACCCTGGTAATTTGGAAAACCTGCAGTCTATCCCTATTTAAATGCTAATTTGCAGTGCACTTTTTCCTTGAGTAAGCTGTTTGACTAATTATGTCTATAGGCAAGCAATCGACAAGCTAGTTAAGACCAAAATTATATTTATATCCACATTCATTCACAGATGTGTGTTGGGGACAAGAAGGGAATTGATTTCTAAATTAAAACGTATTTTTTTATATATATTTTTAGATGGCCGTGAAGTCAGACATTTCAGGGTGATACAATTTTCTGATATATAAAAAAAAGAAAGAAAATAAATGTCTTTCTTATACATTCACACACACACACCAGCCACTTTATTGTTCACCTGTTCAACTGCTCGTCAATGCAAATATCTAATCAGCCAATCACATGGCAGCAACTCAATGCATGCAGGCGTGTAGACATGTGCTGCGTCCCAATTCGCATACATGTTGAAATGAGTGTCCCAAAGAGACCCGGATGGTCTACTATATCCGGTCAGAATCCGAAGTGTTAAACAACTACAGACATGGAGGACGCGCGAGTCCGGCGGTTGCGCAGAGAGGTTTAGATAAAGCCGGGTTTTGTTTGAGTGATTAATTATCAGTATCTAACCTGACGAAAATGTATTTATTCAATGTTGGCTACATTATATCGCATCTGCAGCATTGTGAACTTTTGTAAAGATACGTTTAGTCATTGACTTTTAAATGCATCATTGCATTCAAATTGCAAACACATGAGGAGAGTCTCCGCATGAAAGACCCACCACTCCGGCAGGTGAATGTGCCACAACATTTCTCTCCGAAATGGTAAGAAATTATATTAGATTGAATGGAGGATTTTAACTGTGACGAGATGATTGACAGGCAGTTCAGGGTGATAGGATGCACGCGACAGAGTCTAATGCCTAACCAGCAGAGGGAGCTCTCACCAGAGTACTGACTTTGATCCACGCCCTCTGCTTCCTCTACACTCATTTCCTGTTTTCCTGCCTTTTGATTCAGAGACCATGCTTGCACTCATTGCGAAGTATTGCCAGTTTATCCTGCCTTACCAAGCGTTTTGACTATTCTCTGTTGGCTGCCTACCTGTGTATGATCTTGCCTGATTCTCTGTTTAACGATCCCTGGATTATCCCTTTGTTTTGGTTGCCTGTTTGGACTGATGTTTCTGCTTGGACCCCTTGCCTGCTTACTGATTTATGCCTTTTGGATCTCCCCATTGGATGTGAAACTATCTGACTACTACTGTGGTTTAGACCCGCTGCCTGCCTTCTCACAATTGTTAAAGGTGACTATCTCTAATAAACTTCCACAAATGGATTCTCACTCTGCCTCTGCATCCTCATTACACAGAGCTGTCCGTTAAAGATGAAGTAGTACATCCCAAAGCTCGCCTACTCTTTTGATATACACTCAAAAGTATACTTTTTCTTCACAAAAAGAGTACATACTTTTAGGGCGTAGTATAAGTAGGCGAATTGGGACGCAGCAATGGTCAAGACTATCTGCTGTTCAAACTGTTTAAGTTCAAACTGAGCATCAGAATGGGGAAGAAAGGAGATTTACGGGACTTTTGCATGGCTGTTAATGCCAGATGGGCTGGTCTGTGTTTCAGAAACTGATATATTGACATTTTTACACACAACCATCTCTAGAGTTTACAGAGAAAGGTCAGAAAAAAAGAAAATATCCAGTGAGCGGCAGTTCTGTGGGTGAAAATGCATTGATGCCAGACGTCAGAGGAGAAGGGCAGGGCTATGTTTCCCAAAAGCATTGAAGGCCTAAGTAGATCATAGGACCATGCCACCAATGGTCTCTACGATCACCTCAGCTCACAATGTTTTTGAGAAACGATAGAAAGGCAACAGTAACTCAAATAACCACTCGTTACATCCGAGGTCTGCAGAAGAGCATCCCTGAACACACAACACATCCTACCTTGGACTTTGCTAAGTTTCTTCACTTTGCTAAGATGCACTTTGTACGTTTTTCACATGGTGCGATGAGACAGAGCTGTTGACAGAGTGCAAGAGTAGAAGTATTTTGGAACCATTTTAGAAATAACCCTAGCCTGGTTAAAACCAGACCATTCTCAGTTGTAACTGAGTTATGGTCTGGCAAAGTGTCATAGACAAATCATTTCCAGAGGGGCGTCACCAACGGACGTCGCGGATAGACCTAAAACCAATCAGAGCGATGAAGGAGATGACGTATGCAGAGCGGCGGAGAAACATCTCCGAGTGCTGTTCTTTGCTCGGTTTTTAACAAAAAGGAAACGCTCAAATCGCTTAAAACAGACGCGATAGCTGATTCAAACGAGTGATGTTCGACGGCGGCATCCATCTTTGTAATGTAGGCTACAAAATCTGCTTCAAAATCCCAGCGCTGTCGTCATCGTGTAAAGCCCGCCCCAACGTTTCTGATTGGCGCCTCGATTTCGATGGATTGGAAATGGGCTTGAATGTGCTCTTTGCCGGACTAACTTTCAGAGCAAATCTAAATTTGCCGGAAGTTGTCTGGGTTTTCCCAGGCTAAAACAACCCTAAAGTTTCAGCAAAATACAGAGGCTATTCTTAAGAAGGCACATCCGACAATGTTTGTTCTGAGGAAATTGAATCCTTTAGTGTTAAAAAGCATATACTGTTTACATAATACCTTTATTATGAGAGGTTTGAGTTTCTCATTCCTCTGTTGGTTTTCGGCACTTTCTCTAAAGAATAAGAATCGCCTCCAAAGTATAGTTAAGTCGTGCTCATAAATTACTGGTGTTCCTTTGCGGAGCTTGACAGAATTTTATGAGCAGCAAGCTTTAAGGAAAGCTAGGAGTATTATGAGTGATGAAACACTCTCCCTGCATGTGAATTTGAGGCCACTGCCCTCGAGCAGACGTTTATGAAATATCAAGTGTCTAACAAATCGATACAAGTTCACTTTTGCACCAGAAGCCGTTCGTATTTGCAATGCGAGTTTTTTTTATTTAAATTAAGGATTCATGAGGTGTAATGTTGTAATATGTAGATATGGAATATGATTGTTTTTAATGTTTTGGGTTTTTTTTTAGTTTGTGATGTGATGCCACTGCCCAAATATAATTGCCCCTTGTTGGATTAATAAAATGGTTAACTTAACTTAACGCGGATGAGCTACAACAGCAGAAGACACATTGGTGACACTCCTGTCAGCTGAGAACAGCAAAATGAGGGAATAGAAGACTGGAAAAACGTTGCCTGGCCTGATGAGTCTTGATTTCTGCTGCGATATTCAGATGTCAAGGGCAGAATTTGGCATAAACAACATAAAAGCATGGATCCATCCTGCCTTTTATCAACGGTTCAGGCTTCTGGTGCTGTAATGGTGTGTGCGATATTTTCTTGACACACTTTGTGCCAATTGAGCATAATTTAAACGCCACGGCTGACCTGAGTATTGTTGCTGACCATGTCCATCCCTTTATGACCACAGTGTATCATCTTCTGAAAGCTACTTCCAGCGGGATAACGTGGCATGCCACAAAGCTCAAATCATCTCAAACTGGTTTCTTGAACATGACAATGAGTTCACTATACTCAAGTCACAGTCACCAGATCTCAATCCAATAGAGCACATTTGAGATGTGAAGGAACGAGAGATTCGCATCATGGATGAGCAGCGACAAATCTGCAGCAACTGTGTGATGCGATCATGTCAATATGAACCAAAATCTCTGAGGAATGTTTCCAGCACCTTGTTGAATCTCTGCCACAAAGACAAGGCAGTTCTGAAGGCAAGAGGGGGTCAAACCCAGTACTAAGTGTACCTTATAAAGTGGCCGGTGATATATCCAAAAGTAGTCAAATCAAATATGAAATATTTTTTTTTTATTGACAAGGCAAGGGTAGATCTGATTGTAAAATGCCATGTGATGTGACTCTCAAAAACTGTAATTAAGAGTATTATAAAGGCAAGGCAAGTTTATTTATATAGCACATCTCATACACTATGGCAATTCAAAGTGCTTTACAGAAAGGAATTACTGTAAAATAATCTCAAAAAGAGATGCATGGTGCAGTTATAAAATGAATTAAACGAGTAAAAAGATGATACATAGATAAACGTCTCGTCTGGCAAAACACCGGTGTATCATATTTTTCACAACTCCTAGTTTTACTGTGAGATTTTGCCTAAGACGTCTGTTGGACGTCTCCGATGGACAGGAGGAGCTCCAGGACTGACTCACGGGGTAAACCTCGGGTAGTCCGCACACCAAAAACCCAAAATATAAGATTGAATATATTTGTTTAAAAAAAAGTTGTACCTTGAGATATATATTTAAAAGCTTTTTGGAGACAAGGATTAAGGTTGTGCACTCACATGTAATCAAGGTGTAAGGAAAATACTTATTGTTGATGGCTAGGGCTACACCACATGACATTATAAGTGTCATAAAACATAAAGTATATAGAAGTTTCTCAAAACCATAAACGTTTGCTAATAGAAAAATGTAGCTTCTTTATCATTGACCCTAAATGCAGATTCATTTTCAGTTGTTAGTTATTGGATTATGATGACAATTAAATCCTCCTAACATTTAATGATTTGTTTATTTTAAAAGGTGGACTGGGAATGTCTAATGAGATGTCATACATAAGAACACCATGAGGAAGTGCACACGCCCAGTCATTTTGATGTGTATCTTACACTGGTGTTGTTCTCCCTGTAACCAGCAGAGGAGGTCTAAATCAAGGAAAACAAGGATTGAACAAGATCAAACAAGCCCAACTGTACATGATCATTAATGTGGGGATAGAATATATGACGAATCGCATGCAGGGTGACATTTTGTGCACGTATAAAATGTGTCGTGCACTTTTTTAGGGCTTAGTGTAGACCGTTAACAGGCATATTTGATTCAATTATTTTGTCAGTGGTAAATACCGTATCACTAAAAGCATTAAAAACTCGGCCTAGGAAACGGTGACCTTAATAATCCCCGTCTATAATTTTATCGGACACATTTTTATGCTCTGTTCAGACTACTTTTTATGACTTCAAATTAATTTTTCAGATGCAATGTCTAAAAAATAACTAGTCAAGTTCTAAATTAACCCCACTTAATTCCCACTTTTTAATGTTTCTCTGGTCTAATGGAAACCCAGAAGACAAATATTTCCATGTTTTTTTTCCCCATGTACATATTTTTAAGAAATGTGCCCCGTTAATTTGACTCCTGCTTTTTTTTTTAAATACACAAAATATAGAAAATTATTTATAACCCACCCCCACTCTGTCCGTACCCACTTTATATGTAAAGTATTTTTATTTAAAAATGGCAAAAATAGGAGAAAATATATTTGAAAAAAATTAACCTATTGAACAGCCATAAAAAAGTGTGTTCGAGTCAGTCTCAAAATTACTGTGGTAAATAACTTTCCAGACATTGAAAAATGCTTAATAGCATTCTATAATAAATAGCTATAATAAACTCAAAGTTTTTGTGAAATATCAATCTGTTACTACAATGTTCAAGCTATTTTAAAATGGCCCCGGTGTCTCTCAGACCTCAAACAAAACAGAGGTTAAATCTTGAAATGAATCGTTCTGACTTTTACGTCAAAGATAAATAAACAATTAAACAGGCTACAATTACCCAGATATCCTTGAGGTATTAAGTTCAGAACAACTCGACAGCTTTGTGAATTTAGCCCTCAGAGAGTCTCTTGACGTTTCTTTTTTTTTTTTACACCACAGGAACAGGATCAGGTAAATTGGCCAGTTTCACTGCGCTCTCGTAAGTGGCTCAAAGTCGACATTATAAAACACATCCGTGAACACTTTAGCGGTTCTGTGTTTGATTAGCATGACTGGGTTCGTGTTTTGATTAAAGGAAGCTCGCGAGTAAAGTGCTGACCATAAACGATTTCCTCATTGCATCAAAGTCACGCGGAAGCAGTAAAACGGGCCCTTTAACGTCCACATTTATAAAGCCACAGCGCAATGAACAAGCCATAACAGGGCAATAAAGAAGTGAAACAGAACTAATCCAATATATTTTATAATAACAGCATAATCAAACATTACTACTTTATATCATGTGGAATAGATCGTTATTTAATCAATGATCATTTAGTTAGAAATGCAATACATTCTACTTAAGCTGTTTTCATATTTATGATCGGTTCAGCATCACATATGTTTGGTTCATGAAAATTAATATAAAGTGTAGGATATTGCTTTACTTCACTGACTTTAAAAAATATATATAACTCATATGCATACATAAATCAGTATGCGAGAATGTATTAGCTTAGAAAGGCTGATTCATGGGGGGAAAAACTGTAAAAAAAATAACTTGTATCTACTTGAAAAAGTCATGGAAAATGAATAAAGTGAAAAAGATGAATAGAATAGAACTTGCTAATGCAATTAACACTCTCATATACGTTTCTCAAACATGAAACGTAAATATCAACTGAATACACCAATGCTTTTGTGTTTGCTCGCCAATTGCCGTTTACTGTACATGTCAGATTTCAGTCAATTATAATTACAGTATAAACGTATATAAAATGTTGCATAAAAAATAAACGTCCACATTTAAGTTTCAAACGGCGTATTCCATTCTCACTGACTTTTTTCTCTCTTGGTTGCATGTGAACACAAAAGTGTGGACAAAAAAAAGGTCAGTAATCTTATGATGTAAAATTGAACTTGACGGTCAAATTTCTCGTATTCACCTAGCCGTTTAATTCGCTTCAAACACTATGAGCTTTTGGTGAAATCACTGTCCGTCAATAAGGTATATGACAACAATCTCTAGAGAAGTAAAAACAATGCGTGATGAACATTTTCACAGGGTTAAAAAACCCCGACAAATGTAGTAGAATTTAAACAATATTTTGTACACTAAATAATTAGTTTGACAATATATTACATAAAGATGTATAACACAAATATACACAAAAGGTTTGGCAACCGAATTATCCATCCACAGGGTCAAATTTGATCTTTCAGTCAGTGAAAAGTGAGGTAAAACGTCCCGGTTTTCACGTCAGGTCTTTAAAGGCGCGAGTGAAGGCACATTATGACATATTTGATTTTTTGGTTGTTGCTTTTTTCGGACACCCAGTGATTGTAAACATTGTCTTTCTGGTCTTTTTGTACATCCACAGAGCAGTACTAGTCCATATTGCAGCACTTCCTCATGCGAGGTGATACATGCTGTACCCTAAAGGAGTTCCATAGAGTCCCATTGGAGCAACGGGCAATAAAGGCCTGTGGAAGGGGTACGACTGGCCATAGAGTGAGACCGCCGAATGAAGCTGCGTCCCGAGAGGAAGAGGCAGACTGAAGTTGGGGTGCAGGGCAGGTTTGGCGGTCAGTTTGAGCTTCTCCAGCTCTGCCTCTTGCAGACGCTTGGCTTTGGCCCGTCGGTTCTGGAACCAGATCTTCACCTGGGTCTCTGTGAGGGTGAGGGAGCTGGAGAATTCGGCTCGTTCTGCGATGGACAAGTACTGTTTCTGCCGAAACTTACGCTCCAGGGCCAAGAGCTGTGAGGTGGTGAACGGTGTACGGGGTTTGCGATTGGTCTTGTGCTTGCGGAGCGGACAGGCACTCTCCTGGCCTGTGGTTAAAAAAAAAAAAAAAAAAAAAGGTTTAAAACATTAGTGTAACGCAATGCAATTCATTGTAAATTTTAGGTTGGTCAAAAACATTGATTGTAAACTCTAAAAATGTAAGTAACTAACCGTGTAAAATTAATGTTTTAATAATAGTGTTCTCATTCAGTACATTTTTAAACAAGCTTTCACTGAAGAAAAGAAGTCGCTGCCTTAAATTTTTAAGTAGCCTACAATCAACTTAGATGTTTAAGTAATTACAACTTAAATTACATTAAACGGACTTAAAAAAATTGTTGAATCGCGTATAACTTCAAAATAAGTTAAGCAATTAGAGTTAAAGCAACGTAAACATAATGTTTTCATAACCTATTGATCATATACTTTTTTACACTGTGTATAATGCATGCACGTAAATGTGTAATTTATTTGAATTCTTATTGTGCTTTACGTGATAGTTTTAATAATTAGTATTAGGTATTTAAGGGGTGGAGGAAAAGCAAAAATTTAAATAATGCTATTATTAACAGGCTTTGTTATATTTAGTAAACATGAGTAAATACATTAATCTACACATTCATATTCTGCTTAATCGTTACGAACGAAAAGCGTTTCATTTATTTTAATTCATAATAATGTTGTGTTCTTAATTAAATCTGAGTTTTCTGCTTGAGACTTCATAATTTCAGAGCAGTGGGCCCAAATTTATATTTCACACAGACTATAAAACATGCATTCGCTTTAGTTGCAAGATGCCTAATGAGAAATAACCAGCAGCTAAATATGATACATTTATAAAACCCCTAAAACAGTATGTAGAGAAGATAGCCTCTTTTATATCTCTTATTAGTTTATAAGTAATTTTCTAACACAATTAGCTTAGTTGCAAGATAATTTGTACGACAAGTATTGACTTAATATAGGCCTCCTATATATAATTTAAGTTGAAAGCATAAGTTCAGAAAGTTAAATTGCTTACGAGTTTGAGAGAACCTGGAGTTCATAACCCATGAAGTGCAGTCATCCGGCTCAGGGGACTCGGATTTGACGGGTGAGGTCTGTATAAAGTGCTTTGGTATTCCAGCCGAACCACAAGAATCCCTGATCTCAGTCTTCGCAAACTGACTGGAAACATCCTCGCGTCTTCTTTCAAAGTCCTTCCTGGGTTTGTGGCTCGATATAAGAGACTCCACGCTGAATGGATGGCTTGACACTGGAGTTTTGCGCGGCTCCATGTCCTGACCTCCTCCGTCTGATTCCTTCAAGCTCGCGGTCACGGACATCGTCCTCCTCGCGATGAGCCTCGGGACGCGCGACCTTCACAATCACTCTGACGTCTCATGCAAAAAGCATGAAGCCTTTGATGCCTTGAAGCACGCGGCCACAACAGAACTTTCAGCCAATCAGAGCGCTGCTAAAATAAGGCTTACAGCAGCACACGGCAACGGTAAAACTTTTAGCCAATGAGAACGCTGCTGAATTAGGGAATTATTTCGATTGGCGTATTGAGTGTTGTAAGAAAGAGTCCGTCATTATGATTGACAAAATGACAGCGACCGATTAGGAGAAAGATTCTGCAATTTTGGTAATAAAGGCCATCTGGCCATGGATCAATTGGACAGAAAGATAACAGACTTAGATGATAAAGACTATTAGAGTTTCCATTAAATATGACAGATTGTTTCCCAAAATTCGTAATCCAGCACAGCAGCTAACTTTAGACAGTTCGTTTTACATGTTGTGGCGTGTAAGTATGATAGGCCTATATATAGCCTACAGTACCGGTCAAAAGTTTGGAAAATAACTATTTTTAATGTCTTTGAAAGGTCTCTTATGCTCATCAAGCCTGCATTTATTTGATCAATAACGCGGGGAAAAAACGTAGGTAAGCCATTGTGAAATATTATTACAATTTATAATAATGGTTTTCTATTTTAACATATTTTAAAATATCATTTATTTCTGTGATGCAAAGCTGAATTTTCAGCATCATTACTCCAGTCTTCAGTGTCACATGATCCTTCAGAAATCATTCTATGCTGATTTATTATATTAAAAAAAGTATAACCTTTGATACTGATTCTTTGATGAATAAAACGTTATAAAGAACAGCATTTATCCAAAATAGAAATCTTTTCTAACAATATAAATCTTTACTATCCCTTTTTGTCAATTTATCTCATCCTTTTTCAAAAAAGAAAGAAAAAGATTACTGACCCCAAACTTTTTAACGGCAGCGTATATATTGTTACAAAATATTTCTCCTTTAAATAAATGCTGTTCTTTTGAACTTTTTATTCATCAACGAATCCTGAAAAGAAGTGTCACAGGTTATAAAAAAAACACATTGTTAATAAATCATCATATTAGAATGATTTCAGATTATTTTAAATTGTAATAATATTTCACAATATTATTGTTTTTCTGTATTTTTGATCAAATAAGCATAAGGCTTCTTTCAAAAACATTAAAAATAGTACTTAGTAAATAGTAAATAGTTTCTAAACTTTTGACCTGTAGGCTACTGTGTGCAAATATATATATATATTTGTGTGTTTCTGTTTTATCAGTTTCACACCAGGAATGTTGTGTTTAAGTATGTTAAAAACATTGAAAAATGCATATCATTTTGTTCTGCTCTCTGGTCTGCTTCTGCTTTAATGCAAGTGTCTTCTGTGAATGTCCCATAACATCTCACTTTACACAATCCTTTACAAACCAGGACACTACACTATTAGGGAAGTATAACAGCAGCCCAGAAAAGAAACAGTGCTTGAGGCGGTACAGTGCAATGTATCATTACTATCCAAGGTATAAAGTGAAGTGTGATTATTTGCCTAAAAGCTCTTTTGCCTTTTGTTGTCTGCTAGTTTTTGTTCCTGGCTAGTGGCTACTGTGGTAAGCGCCTAACGAAAGCATTAGGGTGTTTACTCTTCAAACACAAGAGTTATTTTCAAAGTATCACGAATGACTGCTTTTAGAGAGAGAGAGAGAGAGAGAGAGAGAGAGGGGAAATGTATCTTTAATGAAATGTATGTCTGGACACTGAGGCTGTTCAGTAATAAGGCATTAAACAGAGATGGATTGCTTTTGGTCTCGTCTTAAATGGGGGAATTGTTTGTAACCATGACACTTAGGATACTTGGGCAATCGCATTTCAAATAAACATCCCCCTTCTTCTCCTGTAATGAATAGGAGCAGCAATCAGCTGCTTGTTGGACTGGTCTTTATGTGTGTTTGTATGTGCACTAATGCTGCAGGGTGAGATTCTGCTAGCTTGTCGTTCCCAGGAGCCTCAGCGCGTTTATTAAGCAGGGTGATTTCACAGACAATCTGAGGTTTGCGAAGGCGCCAGTGAGCGGGGAGATGAAAGGCGCCTCTCCTCGGGGGAGAAACTGTGGCAGTTTAGCGGCTCCACTCAGGAGGAGTCGCCTCCCTCTACACACACACACGCAAACACACAACGCATGCACACACTCAGCCGTCACGCCCCTGGCCTCGGGCACCTTGTCGAGCACAATCCGACTCTTTGCGTAGATGGACTGAGAGAGACTGCCGAACTGTAGTGATAGATGAGAAGGATGTACGTTTGCAGTTGAGTATCATGGGAGCTGACAGGAGACATATGAGAAACACTCACCGTGAGAGAGAGAGAGAAGAAAGCAATGTTATGCTTTAGATATTGCGTTCAGAAGAGATGCAGGAAAATCAGCCTTTAGGATAAGCCTTTTTTGAAATTGACCAACACATCCTCTTTCCTTCCTGCCTGATCTCTTTGACCTTTAGAAATAAACAGAGAAAGTTTTGTCAGAGAGTACGGAAATGTCAAAAAGATCGCTCCTGGTTTTTCTGGTATGTTTGGACACACCTTGAGCATTGTAATTATGGGCTCAGCTTTGCAGTGCAGGAATGCTTGCGTAGGCATTTACATTTCTTCAATCTAACAATCTGTTTACACATCTATTTGCCCTGCTTTACGCACGCTATGATCCACTAAATCAAACTCGTCGGCTGGCCGTATCATTTCTTGATCTTTCTTTACTCAATAGGGATTTCTGTCAACTGAACGTTATAGAGATTGGCAGATGTTATCTTTTGGTTAGAATTGCATAGTTCAAAAGCAATATGATATTTTGCCAACTTTACATCACCATTGGTCAGTAACATAAACGTAGTTTCAATCGAATACTCCCAGGGCAAGTATAAGGGTCATAGGTCAAGTCACCTTTATTTATATAGAGCTTTTTTTACAATAGAGATTGTTTCAATGCAGCTGTACAGTGATAACAGGATAATAATGCAACAAAGTTTGTTTCTGCCGTACAGCAGATATAGAAGAAAAATGCGTCATAATTAAGTTCAGTGATGGTTCATTTTTTGTTTTCTCCATAAGGGATTAAGTATAAGGTGCAATGCGAATCTGCTCTTTTTTTTGAGGAGAGCAATTCATGTATTGTCTTTGAACTCAGATAACGCAGTGAATAAAGGATCACAAGCCTTGTCTCACTAATTACACTGCATGACAGGACTTGGCACAGGTGACAGCAACTGTCATCACTTTGTTTTTATTAGTACCTTATTAGGCTTCCGGAGCCTTCTCTTATGAGCAAACATTTGCTGTAATGAGAGAAAATTGCTACCCACCAAAGGAGGATGGCGCCAGCTTCAATTAGCTCAAGGGAGGAAGGTATTACTTAGAGGCAAATAAATTATCATGTAATATAAAAAACGATTCACTCAACACGATAAGTCCCCTGTTGTGTAAGTCTACCTTTTGTTGATTCAAATATTTGCTGACTAAATTGTTTTTGAAACAGATGGTTTGTTTCTTCTTGTAAAGTTTTGAAACTGTATAATGAATTTGAATATTATTTTTTTTTCTGGGAGTTTACAGACACATAGTATATTAAGGCATAATTTCCTGATGTAGATTTACATGGAATTTAAGGCATTATTAGGGCAATGTTATTCTTTAAAGCGCAATATGCATTGGGCAAAGTGTAAATATTTAAAAAATGTACTTGATATCCAAAAAAATCTTGCAATATGTTTCAACATATGTGTAACAGTATATCGTAGTACAAAAATGCATTAATATGTATCGTGGATAGTGACAATATGTGTTGTGTATAATTCACCCAAAATTAAAAATTCTGTGTGAGAAAAAATGGGGTGGAATATTTGTGGGTCCTGATAATGCCAAAGTCTTATGTTACCAGTAAAAAGTGGCCTACATTATATTAAATATATCTAGCCAGTGACAGAGTGCTAGTATGTTCGTCTAAAATAATTCTGTAGCCTATTTTCAGCTTCAGAATCATGAATATTTTTATTCTGGTGTCACCATTGTCCCGTACATTGCGTTACATGCACTGAGTCCAAACCTATTCATTTCCACCCCCAATGTAATACCAAATTCAGCATTTCAATCAACTGTACATTTTTGTTAACCTTTTACTAGGGAGGGGAGATATTGACAAAAATGAATATCTCGATATTTTTTTTCAATATCTCGATATCGATATTCAGACGATATTTTTGCAATCCTTCAAAGATATGTGTGCAAACTGGCAAAGAAGGTCCAGTTGGTCTTTTGACTTGCTGCATTTGATTTGACCTATTATTGTATAGAATTACTAGTACATAAAGATATGAGACATTATTGATTTAAAGACTCCTAAACTTTTTAAAATAATAAAATATTATTCAATAAAGAATATCAAAAATGAATATCTCGATATTTTTTTTCAATATCTCGATATCGATATTCAGACGATATTTTTGCAATCCTTCAAAGACATGTGTGCAAACTGGCAAAGAAGGTCCAGTTGGTCTTTTGACTTGCTGCATTTGATTTGACCTATTATTGTATAGAATTACTAGTACATAAAGATATGAGACATTATTGATTTAAAGACTCCTAAACTTTTTAAAATAATAAAATATTATTCAATAAAGTCTTTATTGTTCTTTTATATTTTTAATCGGGGTGTAACGGTTCACAAAATTCACGGTTCGGTTTGATACGATACAGTGGTGTCAAGGTTCGGTACGTTTTCGATACAGCAAAAAATAAAGAAATGCCATAGAAATTTAATATTTATTAAAAGAAAAAATATTTTTAAATAAGTGTGAGTTTTCCTACACCTTGAAACTTTTAGTTTTATAAATAGAGGTAATCTTTGAAGGATGAACAAATAATGTTCTGGTCATCACATTAAAAATAACATTTAAATAACATATAACATTTGAGTTTTGAAGTGCTGGAAAAAGATGTGTGACGTACTTGAAAGCATTTTAATATTTCTGCAAAACTTCCATGGTTACAAGTTAGTGTCACTACATTAAATCCATGGTGAATGATCTGTGGACTTAAAACCTATAGTTCATTCATGGAACGATGTTTCTCCTGGTTTCCACGTCAGTGCTGTTTGATCCGTTAATAACGGAGAAATTGTAACGCTTCTCACTAGATCTCGCAGCGATGTTATTACTTAAGTGGCGAATTCAAATGCTTTGTTTACGCTTCTCTTATGTAGTAACGGTGTCGCTTAATCAAGATCGGCTCGCGCTGCACTTACATTCGTCCGAACTAATAAACGGTCCGTGAAGCACAAAATAATGAGTTTCGAAACTTTCGTTCCGCTTTCATTACATTTGCCATTTGATGTTGCGCAAAGTTGTGGTGTTCGCTCCAGCGCGGATTTTGGTCGGCAGGAAAAATGGTCCAACCACCGGAATGGTTCGGTTTGTAATGCGTACCGAACCGATCTCTTTGGGAAAATGTATTCCATCTTTTGGACTCATTATACAACGCAATTTTCTAATGATGCAATCACGAAGCTCGCCACTTGAGGACGCCACTGACATTTAAGAAAAACTTTTTAACTTCAGACTTAATTTTTCCGCAAACAACGCACATTTTGCCTTTTCTAGCAGCTATTTTATTAATCGTACATCGGCTTTACTCTTTTGGATTGTTGCTTCAACCTAAGAAACGTCATAACACACAGGTAAGAACTTCGTAGTTGTATATTGCAAATTAGTAGCAGCTTTACTCTCGTGCAATTGAGGAACGATCGTGATTTTGTACAAAAAATAAAATAAAATACAGTCAAATAAACCCCTACAGTATTAAAATCGCTACATATAATTGTTTAGAAGGTTAGTGTGCGTTATTTGTTTTCTCTTTAACTTCCTTCAGCTCTTTACATGTTTGTACAAATGATGAAATATTCGATATGCCAATTTTGCATATCGTCCAGACAACAATTCGGATATTATCGTCTAAATGATATATCGCCCACCTCTACCTTTTACCATATGTCTTGGAGTATCGCAATATCGTATCGTGAGTTCAGTATCGTGATATGTATCGAATCGTGACATGATCCCGTTACAACCCTAGTTTCTAGTATACTGCTTTTTATTTACAGGATACATCCTATCGCCTTCTTTCAAAGTCCTTATTGGGTTTGTGGCTAGATTTAAAGAGACTCCATGCTGAATGGATGGCTTACGCTTTATAATATATTTTGTAATTTTGTATAGGCTCCAGCACCCCGGGCAATTTAGAAAATGTTTAGATGAATTGATTTTTTTTCATTTTTTTTTTCAATAAAAGCAGTTTTAAGATAGCCTACATGGTCATATGGTCATAATCAGTGCATCTCCACACTGATTGTAAATGAATGCAAAGTAATGACTTAAAAAGACTTCCTCAATAAAAAACTCAACTTTGAAGCTCTATGTACAACACATCCCTACAGAGAAGGACCAAACAAACAATGTTATGGCTGGCCTCTTCCTGATTCTGGGTACTCTTATTGGATCCCTGGAGATTTGCCGCCATGCCAGATCCCTGAACCGATGAAGCCATTAGGGTTCATGACTCACCCACCTTCATGAGTAAAGTTTCCGTGTAAACGCCCACAAGTAAATGAAGGGGCCCTTTCGCGACCTCTCATTTCTCACAGACAGTGACTGAGCAATGCACGGAAGCCTTGATTTACGAGGAGGGTTTACAACACTGAAGACAGGCTTTTAATTTAGATCGAGGCCCTAGCTTGGCGTAATTGTTTTTTAAATGTAGGGAATGGTACAAAAAATATCGGTTGCCACAGCAAAGCGTGAAGGAGAATTACCCCTGGAGATATCCACTCAAGTTCTACCATCACCTTAAGTTGGACTCATTGTTGACCTGAATGGTGTCGGTTCACCTCGAAGAACTCTTCAGAATAGCGTGTGGTTTCTAAATATGGACACTGTAGGAATTAGAATGTAATCAACGAAACAGACTGAGACTGTTAGTCACAAGTGCGGTCACAATAAACCCTCTAGACCCAAACACAAACAGGGCACGCCATGTCACCCGACACCTGGACAGCGGGTGTCCCCTTCATTAATGCGATCCTTCCTGCCCCCCAGCCCAAGCAGACGTTTGCCTCCGACCCCAACAACATTTAATGAGAGAGAGACGCCAGGCACAGTGGGGCAAGTCAGAGTGGGAGGGACTCCCCCCAGTCCCCTCGCCTGAATGGACCCTCAATAGGAGCAGACTGCCACAGGGGTCTGTCAGGAACCCTCCGCCCACAAGTTCAAATGTCAGTGCCCCGGCATGCGCCCTCAGAAAAGAAAGAAGGAAAGAAAGAAAGAAAGAAAGAAAGAAAGAAAGAAAGAAAGAAAGAACTTTAGTGGTTTGCTGCCTGTCGTCTAATTGACTGGCAGGTCTGCAAATGAGTAATTCTCTGCATGTTTTGGTGGACAGTTTCCACTTAACCAAGGATTGACAGCAATGAATTGTTAATATACATTCTTCTCATTTTTTGCAAACTTGTAGCATTATTTTGAAAATCTCTTGCTGGGTTAGAGGTGAAAAAACTAAGGAAACATTGACTGATTTGTTATATTTTAGTCCAGTCATTGAATCAGAGAAGTAGCCACTTAGCCAAGACAGTCTGAGAGTTGAATAATTGAGTGTATATTAGATGTGACAGGTCAGCTTGAGTGTGTTTGTTGTGCGGTTTGGTGTAAGTGAGTGGTGACAGTGTGTCGTGTTAGCAGAGGTAGTCGCTCCGGGACGGTCAGGTTGATTTCATTAAGGTGATGGGACACATGTGCCCCCTTTTTCATCTGCTCTTCGGCCCCCTGCTACTCAGAGTCTTTCAAGTCCCGCTGTCTCCCGATCTGAAGATAATTGTTCACTGTAATACTAGTCAGGAAATGAGCTGATCAACTCCAGATGGATGGACAAGGGGAAGGGGAACGACAGAAAGGAAAAGAGAGACAGCAAGAGAGAGAGAGAGAGGAAGAGACAGGGCACTTGAGCTTTGTCTCTGTAAGTCATACATGAAATATTAATGTTGAGACTCTGAAAACCCTTGATACCACTTGGCTTTAAAAGCTAAGACAAAGAGTTCATTACTTTAAAGTTGGCCTGCAGTCCACAACATAGATTCTCATATCAATACTGTGAATTCTGATTGGATGAGCCGTTGTAAAATGCTGATAATCATAGCGCACACATTCTGTAATAAAATACCAAATTGCTATATTACTTGCCCAACAGTAAACATCCGACAGTTAGACAAACCAGACTTAAACTTTTTCTGTTATATGACAATCACATCACTTTTTTCATGCCTCAAAATTTGTTTCAATGATTTATATTGATTATATTGTTTGAGCCTTATCCCAGGTCCAATGTTAAACTGAATTTCAAAGAGTGGAATAAAAATGACCCATTTCACTATACAGTTTTTTTTTTTTTCAAAAAAGGTAAATATCATTTATGAATAGAATATTTTAATTGTGCATCATTTCCAATCAAGTTGTAATTACATGCAAAAAGTGAAATTAGATGACATAAAATGCTAGCTGTGAAATTAGCTTTAGCAAGACAAATGAGTATTACATTCCAAAAATGCTTAAAATGTAATTTCCCTCACCAAATGCTATTAAATTGTTCCAGGTTTTTTTTTTTTTTACCACCATTTTATTATTCACCATTTGAAAATTGTTAGTTTTTAATTGCAAAAGTAAGTACACCTCTCCCCAACAAACCTTATCCCACTCTGACCTCCAAACCTAACCCTGACCATTTCTTAAAAATATAGTTTTAAGAACAATACAACAGACAGATAAGTGCAATGACAGTAATTTTTTTATTGCAAAAATATAAAAAAAAACAGTACCAAAGTAGATCAAATGTTGATGTGTTGGATTTGCTGTCCCCTCTGGCAGTTATATAATATTTTTGTAAGGTAAGGAGTAGAATTTTAGTTGTTAATTGCTGCAAATCATATGGCATCTGTGAAGGCGTGCATATCTTATTCAAACACATACACTACCTGAAACATGATGCGTGTCAAAATTGGGGATGCATGCAATTAGCTGGGTCTTGTTTGAGCTGGATGTAGAAATATTTTGTGGTCCACCGTCCTCACTGGTTCAGTCCAGTCATCTTCATCTCTGCTGTTTCCAGCCCAGTTCCAAATCTTCGTTATCATCTGTTTTGTCACTCAGTATCCCTCTCCCTTCTCCTCTGCCAAGGCCATCCAGTTCTTTAGCCTCGCTTCCACTGGCTCCCTTCGAGCCCATTGCTCCACCTCGGCCTGTCAACCAGTCGGCTCTGCCTTGGCTCCTCCCTCCCTCGGCTCCTCCTGGGACTGTCGTCCTTACTGTGCGTTCACACCAAACGAGAATAGCGCGTCAAATTCGTGCCTACCGCGTCTAGTTATATGCACCAACACTTTGAATCCATTTGCGCGTCATGCGCGTCGGAATCGCCGTTGGCGGCCATATTTTTTATGTTGATCGAGCATTCATCGAGAGAGTCAACACTCTGTATTTGCTCTGGAGAGCAGATCCGCGGCGTAGGGGTCATCGTCGCCGTATTTGTGTCCACCAGACCCTTCAGAGGCGTCGAGGTGAACCCAGTTTGGCGAGTTTCACCATTTGCTCGCTCCAGGAGCTGCGCCTATATTGAAATTTTATGTGATAAAATATTTGCTTTGTTGTGCATTAGAACCACACCAGGCATTTAGTCATACAAAATAATGTATTGAAGCATCAAGATACTTCACCACGTGACAGCAGCAAGCAGCTAGGCTCCTGATTTGTTAACGGGGCGTGAATTGACACCAAAGTTCAGATTTTTCAACTCGGACGGCAGACGCGAATTCGCGTCTAACGCGTGAATGCACAAAAAGCACTTAATGAGGCGTATCCGCGTCTACCGCGCCGCAGGAATTTTTTACGAGTGTAACGCGTCTTTGCATTGACTTAACATTGAAATCACTCGCGCCAGACGCTCTATTCACGTCCGGTGTGAACGCACCATTATGGCTACACCAGGTTCCCTCATTCCTTCGGCTTGGTCAGTCGTCGCTCTTTCTGCACTATGGACATGAGGTCCTTCAGCTGCGTTTTGTCCCTCCACCCCTTTGGCTCCGTCGGACTTCACCTTTGTTCGCAGTCACACCAGCTTCGCCTTAGTTCTCCGGCACCTTGGGTCCACCTCGGCCATTCGTCACCAAGGCTCCGCCTTGGCCTCCAGGTGTCGCCAGGTCTCAGTGTCTCCTTGGAGCCGCCTTGGTCTTCTAATCGGCTGGCTCCACCGCTGGTGGTCAGACAGCTGACTCCACGCTGGCTACTCCCTCCATTGGTTACGCCATGGGCCTTCGTCCTGTCTCTGCGCTGGGTCATTCTCTGGCTCTTCCCTCCATCGTGTCCTCCTTAGTTCCTCCATTCACCACTGAAACCCCTTCCCTCCCTCTGTTGGACTTTTGCAGCACGAGGATGTGCTTTCCAGGCGAGGGGTGTAATGTAACGATTATGTCCTGTGACAGTGATACTGTTCTAGTTCATTGTTTGTTACCATAGTTTCTAATTAGTCTTGTGCCTGTTCCTTGTTCCGTTGATTGAATTCTCTGTGTATTTAAGCCCTTAGTTTCCTCAGTTTAGTGTTCATCATCATCAATCTTTAATGTGTAGTTGGTTTAGTTTGTTTATTCTCTGTGTTCATTAAAGTCTCTAGTATCCTGTTATTCCTGCTGTTACGAACTGCTCTGAGACAAAAAGGTTGAGGATCCAAATGCAGTATTTATTGAACAGGGTAATCCAAAGACGTAATCCAAAGTACAGGCAAGGTCAAACACAAGCAGACAGTCCATACAAACAAACAAAACAAGACAGGGAACACGGGCAAAAGAGTAATCCATGGAACAGGCAAGAAATCCAAAACCAAGAGACATGAAACCAGGGAGAATGCTCGGAATTGCAGTGTAACACTAAACAAGACTTCGCAGATAATGAATGTGAAAACCAGGCTTATATGGGATGAGCTAAACAAGATAATGAGACACAGGTGAATGTGATAATGGATGAAGAGTCCGGGCAGTGAGTTATGGGAGATGTAGTTTGTGAGGGAATGACAATAGTCTGATGTGGAGTGCCCTCTGGTGGCTCTCAAGGGCACTCTAGCTGGTGGCCGTTACTTCTGCTCTTCTTTGGATCTAATTGCACAGCGTACACATGACAGCAAGAGCCAGCGACCATTTGATATCACTGATGTAAAATCATTGTCATAATTTTTTATTTGTAATGAGTGCAGGGTTTGACAGTTCCAATCGCTACTGGGGATGTAGACAAATATTGTTGAATAAAGGTTTGAATTTGGGTCTGTCTGCACAAAAAAAACAACAAAAAAAACAACAACAATCATTTGGATTCTGAATATTTGGATTACAGTACACAGATAAAATGAATTGCTTTAATTATGGGTTATGTTTTTTGTGTATTTTATGGTTGAACGGTTACACAGAAATGTTAAAGGTACAATATGAAGGATTTTTCGCCACCAGGGGTCGCTAACCTCTTACAATAACAAAAGTGTATATCGATGACGCAAAGCATTAAGCGGAATTATGGATCTTGTCGTCAAGCTGATGGATCTTTTATGGATGAGTGAATACTTTGATGTTTTTAACATGACTGTGGTATGAAGTAGGGGTGTAACAATACATCGATATGGATCGATGCATCGATCAAATGTCTAACGATACGATGCATCGATACCACACATAAAATATCGATGTACGGTACCTTTATTTTGACACACTCCATATCCTCGCGTAACTTTTCTCCGCTGAAATAGACGCCTGACAAGATTGACTGAAACCTTTGTCACAAAAGCTGGTATTTTCCACTGTAAAGGCATCGCATCGCGAGTTTATGTTTTACAGCAGAAACGACAAGCCCCGAAAAGTCTGTTTTAGCAAATCAGTGCGCAGTATTCAGGTCAGGTGACAAGGCTGCTTGTCACTTTGAAAAGACGCGCTACTGAGAGGAGTTTCGTCAAAGCTGACTAAAAGTGATCGAGGATGGATTTCAGCGAACTTCATGAACCCGTGATATCTTCTTCGGCTCGTAAAAGGAAAATAAAAGCTGAAAGTTTTTCACGGACTCTTGCTAAAACAGCACGTTTAGTGGTGAGTGAAAAGCTCTCTGTATTGCGTGTACGTTAATCACAACAACAAAGTTTGACAGGCATCGAAATTATGTCAATTGAGGAGATTAACGTTACAGATTAACCAAGTGTTTTATTATGTATTTTAGCAATTACTTGGCTTTGTTTAACTCTGAAACATGAAATGTAGAGTTATCTGCTTTTACCACACAATAAATATATATAAAAATCCTTTAAATGAACTTTAATATAACAGAAGAGTTCATTAGCAAAAACAGATAACCCCGTTCTTGTTCCTTTTCATCATGTTTTTTTTTTAAGTTGTAACAAACGACTTGTAAATGTCCCAATTGGGAGAGGGTGTGCAATTTTCAGAGTTTAATTAAACTTTCATGTAATATATTTTTTAATGTATTGTGAGTTAATAAATGTGACTGGTTGTGTACACTTGGCACATAATATCTAAATATCGATTAATCGATCGATATAGCCCTGAATCGAATCGAATCGTAATCGTATCGTAGAATTTTTTGAGGTATCGGCAAATATCATATCGTTGGCTGAGAGAATCGATATCGTATCGTATCGTGATTAACTGTCCGATTTACACCCCTAGTATGAAGCAGGACGCGAGTGCTAATGAGAGACAGATATCAGCGCCACACTGGGTCCCGCGGATATAAAGGAATAAGGACATTTCATTCTACCGAACTACACGCAAGTGCTGAATTAATACTCACACAGGTCAGTTTATTAGACGAATTAAACTTGAGGTAACGCAGCGCTGTTTCACTTGCTCTAACAGTTACACTATCACATTAAACTGCATTTGAGTGTGTTGAATGTTGTTAGGTAGGTTGTTTGTTGGCTGTATGAGACTAGCAGTAAGCTAGATCAACATTAGAATAGCATACAGGTCATATTCTAACATTTCATCATATTGAACTAAATAACATTGATTAGTTTTATGTACATTTGCTCACCTGTCTAATAAAGTATGCAACACTCGCGTCAAAGTTAGTCGCGGATGTGGAGCTCTCGGCATCTCGAAAGATGTTGATCTTCGTTTTAGTTCCCTTTTTATGTCTTAAAGTCTGCTTGACATGGTCCAAAATGTTTGAACAAAACAACAGCGTGAGCGTCCTGCTAGGCGTAACCCAGTTGTCCACGTCTGTCGCCATGGTTACTATGGCACTACGAGCGGAAACCGAGGGTAACGCAACTATGACGTCATTGACTGGCGACTCCTCACCCCTGCTCACACGTCCCGTTTCCTTGGTTAAAATCGCAATTTTCTCACGATTTACAAATAGTTGGAAACATTGGGGATATTGTAAGTAATCAACTAAACAAAATATATAACATTGGCCTAGTGGTTTTTGGATCTTTTAATGCAAAAATCCTACATATTGTACCTTTAAAGAGCAGTTTTTTTACATTATATAATCCTTTGAAAAGAGTTAGCATAAGAAGTCACAGAAAACAAAATGAAATGTTATCATTTCAAATTATGCAAATGAGTGAACTGCCTGAAACAAGTGAACAAATGGGATTGAAAAAATAATCCGAACAATCATAAATACAATAGTATCAGATTAATTCCACAAATTCAAAATTCACAATATAAAAAATTGTATATAAATGTCTATTGTTCATACATAAATCATGCCTATTTTAGATGCTGCAATAAGACAATAATGTGCATTTTATTGTCTATGCAAAAGTAAATCTACATGTTGAACCAAATGCTTTTTACATAAAATACACACCAATACTAATAAGATCACATTGACGAACCACACAATTTGAAGAATGATTCATGTTCATAGTTCAAATGCTGTGGGTTACATGATGAACTTTAATACTGTTCAAATCTCCAACCCTAGTATTTGATAGTAATAGTCATGCTTGCCTTAGCAAAGACACTAATTAGTTTCAGCTATGTATTTAATGCTTCCAGGTCAAATATGTGACATAATAAACAGAGCTTATACAAGCATTATGTGCACAGTATGGCTGAGGTTTGGGGAAGGAAACTATATCCCTCCAAAGTATAACGACAAAACTTTGTGTAATCAGCTTCATTTACTGTAATAAGCCACCGAAGGGCAGATGGCTTCAGTGGTAGAAGTAGAAATCAAAGGAGCTTCAGATTGAGCTATAATTACATGTACACTAACACAAGCCATTGCATAAAGTAGATACGGTTTGATTTGACAGTTTGTTGTTTAAGTTGGTTAACTGAAACGGTTGTTGCTCGAGGAGAAAATGAAAAGGGCATGTTTGAAGTGCAATTTTAAGCATGGTTCTGATATAATAAATGTTCAGTTGATTCGGATAATCAGCACAAGTATAACATAGATAAACATTAAGAAATGATTAAACATAGTATTGAAATTGTGTTTGGATATAGGCAATAGCACAATAAGCTTAAAAACAATTCATAATTTCATGAACAATTACTTTGTGACAGAACTGTTTACTCCAACTATTAATAAATGTAATGATTTATTGAACATGGGTGTCTCTTGTTTAAAAATAAATAAAAAAACAGCGAGAGGCCATTATATTTAAGAGTGGATGAGGGAGTTTTAGGCCTACACTGAAAAACATGTTTTGTCAGTTCTACCTAGAAAATGAACTTCATGTGGTACCATCTACAATAACTGATTTTTTCTTGAAATGAAATGATTTAAGGTGACTGATTACAACTGAATTCAACCAACATTAAAAAACAAGTTTTTATTTGAAGCATAACTGATATAACCTGATTTGTCCAGCAAGGCAAAATTACTTAACAAGTTTGATATAATCAAGGGGCGAAAACATTTTTTTTTTGAGTGTATGTTTGTTTTATAATGTCAATTGTGATTTTCACGTTGATGTAACATAATGCTTATAATAACCTCAAAGCACTATTTCTCATTGAAGTAAAATTCAGCAATAAGGAGCACCCAAACACAAACCTTTTCTTCTTCTTTGTCCTTCAGATGTCCTGAGTCACCACTATACTGCCCTCTATAGGTCTGGTGCAGTCGTAGTGCGCTTGTGTCGAATGTTTACATCCTGAGCTTTATTGGGAATTGTATAATGAATGGGTCAATGTAACTCAATTGGAAACTCGAACTGGAAAATAACTTTATTCTAGAGCTGCCATAAAGCCAAAACAATCTGTTTCTTTAATTTCCTATTATCACTGTAATGCCGCTTTGGAACAATCTACATTGTTAAAAGCGCTATATAAATGAAGATGACTTGACTTGACTCAATTAAGTTAAAACAGTATTCCCTTGTTTTATGTGACACAAACCTGATTGAATTAGGTTACAACAACAAAATTAAAGCTGCAAGCAGCATTTATCGGGGTTCAAGCAGTTAAGGCCTTTTAAGGCCGTTAAGCACAAAAGCATCAAAAGACATTAAGTTTTATGTAGCAAGCATGATTTACCATGATATACTACATTTCAGTGTGATTTTTCATGATTTACCATGTTCCAGTATGATTTACCATGTTCCAGTATGATTTTCCATAGTTTACCTCGATATACCATGTTATAGGATGATTTACCATGATATAGCACATTCTAGAATAATTTACCAGGATTCTAGCATGATTTACCTTTTTTACTATGATTTACCATGTTTCTAGCCAATGCTGAAAGCTGATAAAAAGATTAGAAATGTGTAATGCTGCTGCTCCATCTAGTGGACAACAGTGCTATTACAGCCTACTTATACAATATGCCATGTTTTTCATATCATTTAATCTACACACACTCATTCTGTTGTAGATAGAGACATTTGGAACTTCAGGATCCAATGTGACTCAATTGTCACTTCAATAGATGATTTTTGACTAAATGTTTTTGTAATTATTAAAATAGTGAATTTATAAAGTCTAAATATTAATTATAGTTGAGTAGTGTGACAAAATGACTTTTTTTAAACAGCAGGGGGCAGTAAAATACCACTTATTGGCTTAATAGGCCATTATGTTCATGTAATGTTCACCTTTTTAACTGTTTTACAGGCATATTTTGTCCAATCTGTCCGAAAATTTTCAAGATTATTTAGATTCATGGCCCACATGTTCAGACTTGTTTTTAATAACATCTGAGCATTCATTGAAGAGATATAGGCTTTCGGGGACGCTCAATCAAGGCTACACATTGAAGTGACCCAACTATAGCCATCAAAATGCAGAAGTTCAACCTTTTCTGATAATTATTGCTCTAGAGAGTCCAGAGAATTGTACTGCACTAGTTTTGAACGTTATTATATGAAATTTATATGATCTTAGATGGAACAAACCATTTACAGTCAATACTGCCAATTTACCATAGGGAATACATGGTTTTTAAGATTTTTAACAGTTATAGCGCCAGCTATTGTCCGATCTCCATGAAACTTTGCATGCTTGTTAATGATGTTATGTCACATATGCTCACCAATTTTTGTAAAGTTCTGAGTTTTATTTATGATTTATAGGCTTTTAAGTGTATTTTGCCACGCCCATTTTCTAAATGACCCTGTTATAGTGAACCAAAGGGCAAAGTTCAACTTTTTTTTGATAATTATTAATCTAGAGAGTCCAGAGAATTGTCCTAGATTAGTCTGGTTCCAATCGGGCGAAAAACCTAGGACTAGTTCGCAAAAGTAGGTTTTTAACATTTTCGTGAATATTTAATGAACGGTTTGATTGACAGCAATGGTTCTAGAGGCAAAGTTGTTTAGCATGAGGAGATCTATCAATTGATATGCATATTTTGGGGATGTGTGCAACACCACGTGATTACAGAGCCGTAGAACTCGTTAGCGCCAACTAGTGGCCGATTTCTTTCAAAACTTTTACAGACCTCTTGGGCCATGAGTCGAACATGCCCATCGAGTTTCGTTCCGATCAGCCTTCGTTAACCTCATCTCATAGGTGCTCAAACTTCATTGGCCAATGGCGGCCATGTTTTTTGAGATACGCCAATATCCTTTTACACATACATGGGGCCTTGTTCCAAGACACTGCATACCAAATTTCAAGTCAATTGGACTAACGGTCAGGTGGCCACACCCCCTTTTATGTTTTTTTAATGTTATAGCGCCACCTTGAGTTCGATTGTCGCTATTTTTTTATCGTGACCTCAAATTGAGCTCATACATATGTGTACCGAGTTTGGTAAAAATATCTCATTTCGTTCACGAGTTATAGCCATTTTAGTAAAATAGGCTCCGCCTCCTGCAAACTTTTTGACGCCCCTTAGTGACAGTGAATCGAAATTTCAACTTTTTTTCGATAATTATTGATATTCAGACTCCAGAGAACATTTCTGCACTGGTTTGGTTCCGATTGTGCAAAAAACCAGGGACTAGTTCGCAAAAGTAGATTTTTAACAAATTTCAAAATGGCGGAAAAATTTGCATACCGGAAATGAAATCCTTGAGGCCTTTTTTGTTCGGCTTGAGCCAAGGATTCCAATGATATAAGACACTTGATGCTGGGACAAAGGGTTATTGAGATTTAAGGAAAACAGTGCCATTTTTTTGTTTTTTGCGCTATAGCGCCACCTATTGGCCAATCGGGCTCATACTTTGATAACCTCTCCTCGATTTTTGTACTACCATCTGACAAAGTTTCAGAGCTCCAGCACTTACGGTTTGGGCTGCACGATGCGTTTTAGGGGAGAATAATAATAATAATAATTAAAGCTGCAAGCAGCATTTAGCGGTGTTCAAGCAGTTAAGGCCTTTAAGGCCGTTAAGCACAAAAGCATCAAAAGACATTAAGTTGTATGTAGCAAGCATTTAACCACTGAGATCATAGATAGAATAGACCATGTTTTAGCATGATTTACCATGATATACCACATTTCAGTGTGATTTTTCATTATTTACAATTTTCCAGTATAGTTTACCATGAATCTAGCATGATTTACCATAGTTTACCATGATATACCAAGTTCTAGTATGATTCACCATGATTTACCCTGTTCTAGCATGATTTACCACAATTGAACATATTCTAGTATGATTTAATATGATTCTTGCATGATTTACCATGTTATAGGATGATTTACCATGATATACCACATTCTAGAATGATTTACCGCAGGATTGTAGCATGATTTGCCATGATACACCATGTAATTGTATTGTTTACAATGATTTACCATGTTTCTATCGTGATTTACCATGATTTACCACGTTGCTAGCTATTGTGTGAAGCATCAGAACAAATGAAGTGATAAACTCTGACAAAATATGATTGTTTTATAATAGTTAATAAGGAAAAAACAGAATACTGGTGAAAATCAAGTCTGTCAAAATGAAAGTGAGCCAATAAGTGGTCTTCTGCTGCCCTCTGCTGGACATTATACTTATTTAATAAAGTCTTTTCACAGGTGCTTTTGCACTCATATTTAGACATTATGCTCTCTCTTTCTCACACACACACACACACACACACACACACACACACACACACACACACACACACACACACACACACACAAATAAAGACAAATGTTGTTGTTGTTGTGGTTTTCAATGCTATTGGGATGTGTCATGAAAATATACTTTAATGGTCTATAAGCATTTCACATAATGTGTTTTTAAAGTATTAATCAGATTATTCAGCATTTATTTAGAAACCTAGGACTACACACACACATTCTGTTGTAGATACAGATATTTGAACTATGTGATGGAAAAAATAAATGTTTACTGCAATTGTCCTTCAGGATTCATATTTCAGGAATGATCTGCCCACCCTCATCCGGAATGCAGAATCCCTGACAGCATTCAAAAGACAAAAACTCATCTCTTCCGTGAGCACTTAAACATAAATTTTTTTTAAATTCTTTCCTTTTCCTTAAATCCTTGCTTATCTGGCTTATGCTACTCCGAGCAATGTCTGAACTTTGTATTTTGAGCACTTCTTGCGTTGTTTTTGTCTATTCACGATGACTCGCTTGGTTTAGTCCTCAGTTGTAAGTCGCTTTGGATAAAAGCGTCTGCTAAATGACTAAATGTAAATGTAAATGTAAATGATTTGTCTTAGTTTACCTTGATGTTACCTTGTTGTGACCGAATGTTACACAATAATTTATCATAATATACCACATTCTAGAATGATTAAGCAGGATTGTAGCATGATTTACTATGATTTACCACGTTGTTAGCAATTATATGAAGCTTCAGAACAGTAAAGTGAATTGAAAGACAAAATATGATTGTGTTATTATAGTAATTGTCACATAAGGTTATTTTTTAGTGTCTAAATATATGAATGCAAAAGCACATGTGAAAAGACTATTAATAAGTATAATGTCCAGCAGAGGGTAGTAGAAGACCACTTATTGCTATAGTACCACTTTTATTTTGAACTACTTGGTTTAATCAGTATTGTACACTAAAGCCAACCAGTCTTTCAATGTGAATTCCATTATGCATGCTTACACACACACACACACACACACACACACACAATTTTGGGTTATGATATTGTGAAAGTCTCTTTTTGTGGTCCTTAACACTAGAACGGCCACGGCGGTCATTTTGATCGTTTTGAATTTTATATCTGCAATAACTTTGTTGAAAAAATAAATAAAATCCTGCTCGTACCTGACTTTTCCTAAAAGTGTCTGTATTTTCATTTAAAATGTTTTTAATATAAATTACACATAAGGCAAAAAAACAAATGAACATATTTACCTATTTCGGCCATAGACGGTCATATTGACCGCACTGAATTTCGCGGTATTCTTTTGTTATATTTCTCGCGGTTGACCTTTGTGTATTAGGAAATAATCAGAAGATTCAATTGCAAAATGACAGATATGTTTATTGAGAGCTGGTCAGATGCTGGGAGAGTTAAGGTGTGTAAATGTCCGGTATGAAGCCCTTGGCAGCACAGGGACGCTGCGTGTAGAACCATGGAGTGCTGAACACGGGATAACACACGGAAAAGGGATACAGGCAGGGAACAAACACGCAGGAAAAATCTACAACGATCTGACAAAGACTAGGCGACAACAGTAACACTAAAAAGGGTCGAATGCTGATCAGTTGCAGCTGGCGCGTTGATCAGAGCGGGCATGCTGATCAGCTGCAATGACACACGCACACACACGCACACACACACACACACACACACACACACACACACACACACACACACACACAACAAGACGAGAAAGGAGACAGCGAATTCATAAACCGTGACATTGTCTCTCTCACTGTCAAAAGAATATCTAAATAAGATACTTTTAGTTGTTATTATCTTGTTCTGAGTTATGTTGAATATGGAAATGTAGCTAGGCCTATCTGTTCTGAATATGCGATAATTACGGGCTACTATATTTATAAATGTATAATTAAACTTTTTTAAATGTACAGTTTGGTGTTTTGTTTTTAAAAGATATCCTAATACAATAAATGCATTAATCTCTCAATTGGGTATTTATCATTAAAGATATAGAGATTGCAATCTAACGGTCAAAATGACCGCTTGTGGCAGTTCTAGTAGTTATGGAATTCTGGCACTTCTAGTGTTAGGCATTTCAGATGTTTATTTGTGATGTAAAAATATTAAACTTTCTAATAAATCATTATTTAATATTATATTATTTATTATAAATATTATTTCCAACATAATAAATATCTTTAAGCATTTGTTTGTTAGCCATTGCTGAAATCTGGTTAAAGATTAAAGAATTCTAATGCTGTTGCTCCCTCTAGTGGACAACATCGGTTTTACAGCCTACATAAACGGTTGAAATGAATGACAGGAAATTTGGTTTTTCACTTATATCTCGGGAACAAGAAAGTGAAAAAATCTGAAACTCAGAACTTAGATAGTGTTCGAGGAGCCCTGTTGAACAAGACCATCCCGGTGTTGCTGGGTCAATGGGTCCGAGAGTAATGTCCGTTGAAATGCATATCTTTGTGGGCTTATATCTCGGGAATGCCCAGGCCAAATCGAACCATACTCGAATCGAAGCTAGACGAGGACGGGCCCTTTCCAACAAGCTCTCCCTCAAGAATCTAGGCGGTCTAGATCGGGAGTTACAGCCGTTCCAAGTCGGAGGTCTCACGGATTAGCGATCCGTGGGGGGGGGGGGCGCTCCCGAGCCCCGCGACGATAGATTTCGATCAAGATTCCCGATAGGACCTTGCCATCAAAATTTGAGCGCGCAGTGACTTTCTGTTTTCGAGTTATGAGTGAATTTGTACTGGGGGGGGCGTGGCCTAAATGGCGGACAACGTTTTTACTTTCACTTTTGGATTCCCATTTGTAACTGTGATACAACTGTCAATAGTAATTCTGCAATAGATGAATTGACAAAATGTGAGTGTAAATGTTAAAATAGTGATTTTATCAAGTCTAAATTACAATTATAGAATAATAATAGTTAGAATCATGACAAAATGACTATTTTAAACAGCAGGGGGCAGTAGTATACCACTTATTGGGTTAATATGCCATTTGTTTTTTATCATTTTCTCCTTTTTAACTGTCATAGATGCATTATTTCTTATCTTCTTTAGAGTCACATGTTCTGACATGTTTTTAAGAAGATCTGAGCATTCATTGAAGAGATATAGGCTTTCGGGGACCATCCAAATGAAGAAGTTATACCTTTTCTGATAATTATTGATCTAGAGAGTACAGAGCAATAGATGAATTGTACATCTATTGCTGTGATACAACTGTCAATAGTAATTCTGCAATAGATGAATTGACAAAATGTGAGTGTAAATATTAAAATAGTGATTTTATCAAGTCTAAATTAGAATTATAGAATAATATTAGTTAGAATCATGACAAAATGACTATTTTAAACAGCAGGGGGCAGTAGTATACCACTTATTGGGTTAATATGCCATTTGTTTTTTTATAATTTTCACCTCTTTAACTGTCATAGATGCATTATTTCTTATCTTCTTTAGAGTCACATGTTCTGACATGTTTTTAAGAAGATCTGAGCATTCATTAAAGAGATATAGGCTTTCGGGGACCATCCAAATGATGAAGTTATACCTTTTCTGATAATTATTGATCTAGAGAGTACAGAGCAATAGATGAATTTGGACAAAATGTGATTGTAAATGTTAAACTAATGATTTTATAAAGTCTAAATATGAATTATATATAACAATATTAGGTAGTAGTATGATGAAATAACACTTATTGCCTGTTATAGCCATCCAAGCTATTATAGCTGTTATAGCCATCCAACTTACACACTATTATAGCCATTCAAATGAAGAAATTATACCTTTTCTGATGATTATTGATCTAGAGAGTCCAGAGAATTGTACTGCACTGATTTTGAACATTATAATATAAAGATTATAAGATCATAGATGGAACATACCATTTACAGCCAATACAGGCAATTTACCATAGGAAATACATGGTTTTAAAGCTTTTCAACAGTTATAGCGCCACCTATTGTCCGATCTCCATAAAACTTTGCATGCTTGTTCATGATGTTATGTCACATATGCTCACCAATTTTTGTGAAGTTCTGGGTTTTTATTTATGATTTATAGGCTTTTGAGTATGTTTTGACACGCCCCTTTTTGTAATGACCCTGTTATAGCAAACCAAAGGGCAAAGTTCAACTTTTTTTCGATAATTATTGATCTAGAGAGTCCAGAGAATTGTCCTAGACTGGTCTGGTTCCGATCGGGCGAAAAACCAGGGACTAGTTCGCAAAAGTAGGTTTTTAACATATTCGTGAATATTTAATGAACGGTTTGATTAACAGCAATGGTTCTAGAGGCAAAGTTGTTCAGCATGAGGAGATCTATCAAATTATATGCATATTGTGGGGATGTGTGCAACACCACGTGATTACAGAGCCGTAAAACTCGTTAGCGCCAACTAGTGGCCGATTTCTTTCAAAACTCTTACAGACCTCTAGGGCCATGAGTGGAACATGCCCATCGAGTTTCGTTCCGATTGGCCTTCGTTAACCTCGTCTCATAGGTGCTCAAATTCATTGGCCAATGGCGGCCATGTTTTTTGAGATACGCCAATTTCCTCATACACATACATGGGGCCTTGGACCAAGACACTGCATACCAATTTTCAAGTCAATCGGACTAACAGTCAGGGGGTCATAGCCCTTTTTATGTTTTTTTAATGTTATTGCGCCACCTAGTGTTCGATTGTCGCGATCTTTTTACTGTGACCTCAGACTGTCCTCATACACATGTCTCTTGAGTTTGGTGAAGATATCTCATTTACTTTTCGAGTTAAAGCCATTTTAGTAAAATAGGCTCCTCCCACAACGATCATTTTACTCCCCCTAGCAACCAGAAATCGAAAATTCAACTTTTTTTCAATAATAATTGATATTCAGACTCCAGAGAACATGTATACATTTGTTTGGTTTTGATTGGGCGAAAAACCAGGGACTAGTTCGCAAAATTAGGTTTTTGACAAAATGCAAAATGGCGGAAAAATTTGCATACCGGAAATGAAATCGGAGATATACATTTTTTACTCCAGGCCTCCAGCTTTCCAATGATATAAGACACTTGAGTCTACGACATACGGTTTAGGAGTTATGAGCAGTTTTGCGCGATTGATCGCTGTAGCGCCACCTATAGGCCAATCGGGCTCATACTTTGATAACCTCTCCTCGATTTTTGTACTACCATCTGACAAAGTTTCAACTCTCCAGCTCTTACGGTTTGGGCTGCACGATGCGTTTTACAGGAGAATAATAATAATAATTAAAGCTGCAAGCAGCATTTAGCGGTGTTCAAGCAGTTAAGGCAGTTAAGGCAGTTAAGGCAGTTAAGCGTATAAGCATCAAAAGACATTATGTTTTATGTAGCAAGCATTTAAACATTTCCATTATAGATGGAACAGACTATCTTTAGCATGATTTACCATGATATACAGTATTTTTGTGTGATTTTTCAGGCCTTTAATCACAAAAGCATCAAAAGACATTAAGTTTTATTGATCATACATTTAACCACAGACATAATAGATGGAAAACACCATTTACAGCCAATACAAGCAATTTACCATAGGAAATACATGGTTTTAAAGCTTTTCAACAGTTATAGCGCCACCTATTGTCCGATCTCCATAAAACTTTGCATGCTTGTTCATGATGTTATGTCACATATGCTCACCAATTTTTGTGAAGTTCTGAGTTTTTATTTATGATTTATAGGCTTTTGAGTGTGTTTTGACACGCCCCTTTTTATAAATTACCCTGTTATAGCAAACCAAAGGGCAAAGTTCAACTTTTTTTCGATAATTATTGATCTAGAGAGTCCAGAGAATTGTCCTAGACTGGTCTGGTTCCAATCGGGCGAAAAACCAGGGACTAGTTCGCAAAAGTAGGTTTTTAACATATTCGTGAATATTTAATGAACGGTTTGATTGACAGCAATGGTTATAGAGGCAAAGTTGTTCAGCATGAGGAGATCTATCAAATGATATGCATTTTGTGGGGATATGTGCAACACCACGTGATTACAGAGCCGCAAAACTCGGTAGCGCCAACTAGTGGCCGATTTCTTTCAAAACTCTTACAGGCTTCTTCGGCCATGAGTCGAACATGCCCATCGAGTTTCGTTCCGATCGGCCTCCGTTAACCTCGTCTCATAGGTGCTCAAACTTCATTGGCCAATGGCGGCCATGTTTTTTGAGATACACCAATATCCTTTTACACATACATGGGGCCTTGGACCAAGACACTGCATACCAATTTTCAAGTAAATCGGACTAACGGTCACGTGGCCACACCCCTTTTTATGTTTTTTTAATGTTATAGCGCCACCTGGTGTTAAATCGACGCGGTTTTTTTACTGTGACCCCAGACTGTCCTTATCCACATGTGTGCCAAGTTTGGTGAAGATATCTCATTTACTTCTGGAGTTATAGCCGTTTTAGTAAAATAGGCTCCACCCACAACTTTCATTTTGCGCCCCCTAGCGACAGGTTATCGAAATTTCAACTTTTTTTCGATAATTATTGATATTCAGACTCCAGAGAACATTTCTGCACTGGTTTGGTTCCGATTGTTCAAAAAACCAGGGACTAGTTCGCAAAAGTAGGTTTTTGGCAAATTTCAAAATGGCGGAAAAATTTGCATACCGGAAATGAAATCGGAGATATACGTTTTTTAAGTCAAGAGTCCAGCTTTCCAATGATATAAGACACTTGAGGCTACGCCTTACGGTTTAGGAGTTATGAATAGTTACGCGCAATTGATTGCTATAGCGCCACCTATGGGCCAATTGGGGTCATACTTTGATAACCTCTCCTCGATTTTTGTACTACCATTTGACAAAGTTTCAGAGCTCCAGCCCTTACGGTTTGGGCTGCACGATGCGTTTTAGGGGAAAATAATAATAATAATAATAATTAAAGCTGCAAGCAGCATTTAGCGGTGTTCAAGCAGTTAAGGCCTTTAAGGCCGTTAAGCACAACAGCATCAAAAGACATTAAGTTTTATTTAGCATACATTTAAACACTGACGTAATAGATGGAAAAGACCATTTACAGCCAATACAGGCAATTTACCATAGGAAATACATGGTTTTAAAGCTTTTCAACAGTTATAGCGCCACCTATTGTCCGATCTCCATAAAACTTTGCATGCTTGTTCATGATGTTATGTCACATATGCGTACCAATTTTTGTGAAGTTCTGAGTTTTTATTTATGATTTATAGGCTTTTGAGTGTGTTTTGACACGTCCATTTTCTAAATGACCCTGTTACAGTGAACCAAAGCGCAAAGTTCAACTTTTTTTTGATAATTATTGATCTAGAGAGTCCAGAGAATTGTCCTAGACTGGTCTGGTTCCGATCGGGCGAAAAACCAGGGACTAGTTCGCAAAAGTAGGTTTTTAACATATTCGTGAATATTTAATGAACGGTTTGATTGACAGCAATGGTTCTAGAGGCAAAGTTGTTCAGCATGAGGAGATCTATCAAATGATATGCATTTTGTGGGAATATGTGCACCACCACGTGATTACAGAGCCGTAGAACTCGTTAGCGCCAACTAGTGGCCGATTTTTTTCAAAACTCTTACAGACCACTTGGGCCATGAGTCGAACATGCCCATCGAGTTTCGTTCCGATCGGCTTTCGTTAACCTCGTCTCATAGGTGCTCAAACTTCATTGGCCGATGGCGGCCATGTTTTTTGAGATACGCCAATGTCCTCATACACATATATGGGGCCTTGGACCAAGACACTGCATACCAATTTTCAAGTCAATCGGACAAACCACTAGGTGGCCATATGTTTTTTTCATGTTATAGCGCCACCTAGAGCTCAATCGATGCGATTTTTTTACTGTGACCTCAGACTGTCCTTATACACATGTGTGCCAAGTTTGGTCAACTTATCTCATTTACTTCTGGAGTTATAGCCGTTTTAGTAAAATAGGCTCCTCCCACAACGTTCATTTTGCGCCCCCTAGCAACCCTGAATCGAAAATTCAACTTTTTTTCGTTAATTATTGATATTCAGACTCCAGAGAACATTTCTGCACTGGTTTGGTTCCGATCGGGCAAAAAACCAGGGACTAGTTTGCAAAAGTCGTTTTTTGACAAAATTCAAAATGGCGGAAAATCTATCATGGCGGAAATGAAATCGGAGATATACGTTTTGTTCTCCAGGTCTTCAGCTTTCCAATGATATAAGACACTTGAGTCTACGACATACGGTTTAGGAGTTATGAGCAGTTTCGCGCAATTGGTTGCTATAGCGCCACCTATGGGCCAATCGGGCTCATAATTTGATAACCTCCCCTCGATTTTTGTACTACCATCTGACAAAGTTTCAAGTCTCTAGCACTTACGGTTTGGTCTGCACGATGCGTTTTACGGCAGAAGAATAATAATAATAATAATAATAATTAAAGCTGCAAGCAGCATTTAGCGGTGTTCAAGCAGTTAAGGCCTTTAAGGCCGTTAAGCACAAAAGCATCAAAAGACATTAAGTTGTATGGAGCAAGCATTTAAACACTGACGTAATAGATGGAAAAGACCATTTACAGCCAATACAGGCAATTTACCATAGGAAATACATGGTTTTAAAGCTTTTCAACAGTTATAGCGCCATCTATTGTCCGATCTCCATGAAACTTTGCATGCTTCTTCACCATGTTATGACACATGTGCTCACCAATTTTTGTGAAGTTCTGAGTTTTTATTTATGATTTATAGGCTTTTGAGTGTATTTTGACACGCCCCCTTTTCTAAATGACCCTGTTACAGTGAACCAAAGGGCAAAGTTCAACTTTTTTTTGATAATTATTGATCTAGAGAGTCCAGAGAATTGTCCTAGACTGGTCTGGTTCCGATCGGGCGAAAAACCAGGGACTAGTTCGCAAAAGTAGGTTTTTCACATATTCGTGAATATTTAATGAATGGTTTGATTGACAGCAATGGTTCTAGAGGCAAAGTTGTTCAACATGAGGAGATCTATCAAATGATATGCATATTGTGGGAATATGTGCACCACCACGTGATTACAGAGCCGTAGAACTCGTTAGCGCCAACTAGTGGCCGATTTTTTTCAAAACTCTTACAGACCACTTGGGCCATGAGTCGAACATGCCCATCGAGTTTCGTTCCGATCGGCTTTCGTTAACCTCGTCTCATAGGTGCTCAAACTTCATTGGCCGATGGCGGCCATGTTTTTTGAGATACGCCAATGTCCTCATATACATACATGGGGCCTTGGACCAAGACACTGCATACCAATTTTCAAGTCAATCGGACAAACCACTAGGTGGCCATATGTTTTTTTCATGTTATAGCGCCACCTAGAGCTCAATCGATGCAATTTTTTTACTGTGACCTCAGACTGTCCTTATACACATGTGTGCCAAGTTTGGTCAACTTATCTCATTTACTTCTGGAGTTATAGCCATTTTAGTAAAATAGGCTCCTCCCACAACGTTCATTTTGCGCCCCCTAGCAACCTTGAATCGAAAATTCAACTTTTTTTCGATAATTATTGATATTCAGACTCCAGAGAACATTTCTACACTGGTTTGGTTCCGATCGGGCAAAAAACCAGGGACTAGTTCGCAAAAGTCGTTTTTTGACAAAATTCAAAATGGCGGAAAATCTATCATGGCGGAAATGAAATCGGAGATATACGTTTTGTTCTCCAGGTCTTCAGCTTTCCAATGATATAAGACACTTGAGTCTACAACATACGGTTTAGGAGTTATGAGCAGTTTCGCGCAATTGGTTGCTATAGCGCCACCTATGGGCCAATCGGGCTCATAATTTGATAACCTCTCCTCGATTTTTGTACTACCATCTGACAAAGTTTCAAGTCTCTAGCACTTACGGTTTGGTCTGCACGATGCGTTTTACGGCAGAAGAATAATAATAATAATAATAATAATAATAAAAATCAGTACAATTACAATAGGTTTTCAGCACTTCGTGCTTGAACACCTAATAATAAAAATCAGTACAATTACAATAGGTTTTCAGCACTTCGTGCTTGAACACCTAATAATAATAAAAATCGGAACGAATACAATAGGTTTTCAGCACTTCGTGCTTGAACACCTAATAAAAATCCTTACAATTACAATAGGGTTTCAGCACTTCGTGCTTGAACCCCTAATTAGAATTTATAGGTACAATCAGGTAGAAATACCTGCACATTTCAATTTCATTTTTTACAGTGTAGAATACCCCTTACCTGGTAAAATCACTATAACATGGCCTCTTGTTGCTTAATGCTTTTGAACACCAACCAGGCTGAATAGCTCAGTATTTTTACAAATATTTAATGAATAGTTTAAGCACAACTCTAAAAGGCTGCTTTGGTTTAAATATTGTGGTTACCACTACATGCGGTTTTAACTCCACAAAGAAACAACTGTGAACTGTGCGTAAGAACATATTTCGTTGGAAGCTCTCGGATGCATCCCGGCACACTCTCGACTCGAGTCAATAGATTGCAAAATTCCACAAAACTATAAACACATTTAAGCGTGCAAAATGCCACCAGTTCCTGTATGAAATGGTCTGCAAAAGACTGACAATATTCCCGTTATTATTATGTTCCTGGTTTGCTTTTCGGAATCTCACGTTCTGTCTCTGATGTGTCAACACAACACGCAGTGGCTAGGAACAAACAATCTAAGTAAATATATACAGATAGATAGACAAACAGATTGATATAGATTGATAGAATGAGAGAGGGAAAACTGCAGAGAGACACCAAGTCTAGACCTCCTATTTGGGGCCACTCCCTGTTTGCTTTGTTCAGTGCTATGTCTGCGCAGGTAATTATCCTTGATCACAGCATCCGGGGAGGGAGACGGGAACCAAAGGGGTCGGGGCCGGAGCCGGCGGAACAGTTCTCTTTGGTGCTGCTATGATAATGTCAAAAAGGAAATTGCCAATAAATTTAATGACATCACTTCTTTTTAATGAGGCATGCTGTCTTTTTGATGCCTGTCGTGATAAAGACTCAAATGAAGCTGCTAGCATGCATATCCAAATCAGGGCTAGATAAACTTCACAGTTGGATCTAAAAACAGCTCCTTTGGGCAAAGAGAGTTGAGCCAGTTCTGGCCAGTCCTGCTTTATCATATGGAAAATACCATTGTGATACTTCTCTAATTATATAGATATGGAAGGGCGTAATGAGCAGTTTGTTCAGGCAAACTGTTTCAGGTAGCCTGTAATTGTGATGCCAGTTCTTTTCTCGGTTTGATGTGGTTGACTCATAATGCTGATGCATTGTAGGTATCCGAGTCAAAATTGCATTTGAACATATCTAAGCGTGACAACAATAACTGCATCGGGGCTGGGTTATTAGGAGTGCAAAAAAAGAGCTTACCAGAAGATTTTTTCTTTCTTCTGCTGTACACAAAAGAAGATATTTTGAAGAATATTGGTAAACAGTTTATGGGCCACATTTACTAAATGGAAAAAAAATACTATAAAAAAATAAATAAATGGGACCCATCAAGTGTTTGGTTCCCCATATTCTTCAAAATATCTTCTTTTGTGTACATCAGAAGAAATAAATTCATACAGGTTTGTAACAGCTTGAGGGTGAGTAATTGAGGACAGAAGTTTTGGGTGAACTATCCCTTTAAGCTCATTTGTGGCATCATGTTTTTTTGTTTTTTTTTTAGGGGGGGGGGGGGGGGGGGGGATAGACGTGTCCCTCAGGGTTACAGTGAGGCACTTATAATGGAAGTGAATAAGAGCAATCCTTAAACACTAGAATAACCACTGTGTAGACAGACAATAGCCTCAATTGTTTTGTGTGTGTGTGTGTGTGTGTGTGTGTGTGTGTGTGTGTGTGTGTGTGCGTGTGCGTGTGTGTGTGTGTGTGAAATAAATAAATAAATAGCCTTTATGTTCATTACAAAGTGCAAAGACAACAAGGCAGACTGCAACAAGGCAGACTGCAAATCTGACTTTAAATGTTAATGAATTCTGGTCAGTGAGCCCTACTTAAAATTATCTGTAAAATAAAATTGCTTAAATTGACCGTTGGCATTCTGACTTTTGTCTGCTGTTTGTGCTTGACATTATGAGCTTGAGACACATTATGAACACGTTGAATGGGATTTCTCTATCTATAGAGAAAAGATTACAACTTTTCTGTATCTGTAATGGTTAAGTTTGGTTCTATGGACTAGAGATTGGGATGGGGTACTTTCCTAAGATCATCTCTCAATGCAAATCAAACCAGCTGTTAGGCTAACTGAAATAAAACCATTTCACAAATGGTTTTATTTCAGAACTGAAATATTTTATTTCAAGTTATTTCAAGTTTTAAGTTTTATTTCTTACTGAAATAAAAACCATGCCAATATGGTGAAGGGTGTGTGATGATGCAGGGCTATTTTAATTCCAAAGGCCAAGGGAACTTTATCAGGATGCATAGTATCCTGGATCCATGAAATTACTGGCCTTTAAAAATAAAAATCCTGACTTATGCACCCTGCATTTTAAGGAAGAACATTTATTAATTTACGATACATTATTCATTCACAAAGAAAATTGGTGTCCTTAAAGGTTGGAGTTTTCCTAATTTTTTTATTAAAACATTAAGATCAATTTCCAAAAGATGATTTGTTATTCCTCTTTATAGTCAACTTTAGCATGGGTGTGTTCACTTATGCTAAGCACTGTATACTGGTTTCCTATAAAGTAAAGTGCAAACATTTGACTTTCTTGCCATGACAACAATTTGAACAACTCTAAGCTAAAAAAGAAAAGAAAAGAAAAGAATCTAAGCAAAGTTTTAACAGAAGATTGAATGTACATTGGGTGCTTCAAATTTCTGAATATAAATTCTCAAAAATTGGCCCCATTCACAATAAACTCCATTTCTGCTTTAAAAAAAACGAAAAGAAAACAAGGATCGAGTCAAAATTATTTTTGTGGTTATCAAAATTATGCCATAGATAGTTGATGGACTTATAGCGCTGAACTTAAAACGTAACTTTTACTGTTTTTCTAACTTGTCTAAACGTTCTGAAAAACAGACTCGTATCTGCTAAAACCTCTAAATGCTCCACAAAGAAACTTCTAACTCTTAAACTGTAATATCGGGATCAGAGCAATTTGAAATTTGAATATGAACAGAAGATGTGAGATGACATCTAGACGCATTAGTGAACACTCATCTAAGCAAGTAACCTCATATTTACCTGCTTTCAAAAGCGTGTTTGCCTTGGGTGCAACACATCCCAATTATAAAACTATTTGAAACCGCATTAGGCCTCCAGTAGATACATTCAGCTCTGCAATGTTATTTCTGTCAGAGTTTGATCCATATGAATGATCGCTTGTTGGATGGCAACACTAAAAAACTCAAGCAAAGCTGTCAACAACAACCCATTCTTTTCTTCCGAAAAACACCTCTCGGTCCTTCGCAAACCCCTTCATTTGACGGTGCAGCTTTGTCACCCTGTGTTTAGCAGATTAACCTTGATGGTGCCCTGGGCACTGCTCGCTCCATGACTCTTCGCTGGAACAGAGGAGTGATGTTTCGCAATGCGTGGCGCCGCGGCGGACCCTCGTGTGTTTTAGGGGGCTGAACGTTTGGCCCCGAGCCCGACAATTATCCCATCTCTCAGGTAGCGTTAGAGTCCCGCCGCAGTTTGACCCTCGCTTAGCACCTACGAACACGGAAATATAAATCAATTCGTGACCTTGTTCATCGTGTCGTGCAGAAGAATGCTGAAGTTGATTTAAAGAGGGGTTCGCCCCTTTGTTAAAACAAGAGTTAACATCATCATCATCTTGGTGAGAAGTGCAAAGGTTTGTCATTAAACCCTCGGAAGCAGGTGTGTTGATGACAGCTTCTGCATAGACATTAGGATCAGTGCACTTAAGCTTTTGATACATAACAACGAAGGAAGAACAGCTAACAGCCAAACCCTTGGTGCAAACAAAACTGAATTATATTTAGCGTCGGCCTAAATTCTGCATGGTCGCTCATATTCCTTATTAGCACAAAAACGTAAAGTTGTCATTCATTTAATTACCCAAATATTTGGGTAAATGACATGATGTTCATTGTATGAAGGTCCGGATCAATTGATTTATTCCAAAATGTTTTAAAAATGCATTTTATTCCATGATGAATACACTCTGAGAAATGCTGGGTTGTTTCAACTCAACTTTGGGTCAAATATGGACAAACACAGCCATTTAACCCAACGTTTGGGTTGGTCCATTCTTGACCCAAAATTGAGTTAAAAATACGAGTGTATTCATCACAGAATTAGAAAAAAATGCATTTTTAAAATATTTTTGAATAAATTAATAGATCTGGACCTTAACACAACGAACATCGTGTCATTTACCCAAATATTTGGGTTATTAAACGAATGACAAATTTAAGTTTTTGAGCTAATAAGGAATATTAGCGACCTTGCAGAATTTAGGCCTACACTAAATGTAATTCAGTTTTGTTTGCACAAAGGGTTTGGCTGTTATTACAATTCGTTTTGATTTCTGGGAGGCATAAATCCAGAAATATCAAGGCGGTTCATACAACTGTTTGATATCACGAACACATTATTAACAGAATGAAATTCTTAAAAAGAAAACCTTATTGAGTAGAATCTCACATGTCATTTTAATCAGTTCTGTTTAGTAAATGCTGGTGCACAGTATGATTTATGGGTCCTTTATGACTGTTGCATGTCAGACTGTACGAACATGACCCCTGCTGTAAGCCATGTCACACAGGAAGAGCTCAGTTGTCATTCATGTCAGACTGTATGGCAGTCAAGATGCATTGAACTAGGACGCACATGAGAAGACTCGTCAGGTTTTACATCATCTGGAGAGATTTGGACATTTGAAAAATACCTCCTGTAGCATTTGCTTCTCGTTGCGAATGCAAAACATGAATACATATATCATCGGCGCTTTAATTGCAGTAATCGTGGTAATTAGCAGGAGGTGCTGCTTTCTTTTCTTGGCATTTTTAACGCATTAGCCAGCAATTAGTGAAAGAGAAAAATTACTGCTACAAGCATATCAGAAAATTGTGAGGCATGCACAGTGTTTAAATATACTGTGTATTAAAATGCAATGCAGGGTAATCATGTCAATTGTGTTACACGCTGTATTGTGAGTATCTTGCACACACACACACACAGCATACAGCCGAAATATATAAACTGAAATATATATATATATATACACTCTAAAAAATGCTGGGTTGTTTTAACCCAATTTTAGGTCAAATATGGACAAACCCGAACGTTGGGTTAAAATTTTAATTAAAAAAATTAACCCAACGGCTGGGTTTGTCCACATTTGACCCAAAGTTGGGTTTAAACAACCCAGCATTTTTTAGAGTGTATATATATATATATATATATATATATATATATATATATATATATATATATATATATATATGAAGAGTTCAGATGCAAAAGCCTCTAAGTGACATTTGAAATTTTCTTCTAGAATGATCATTTTTATCAAGCTTGTAATCAGTAATTTCGTAATTTCAATTCAGTAATTTTACTTAAATGACAATTAATAGGTAATCTTCATTGCCATTTAAGTGAAATTACTAAACTTAAATATACAAGTTTGATAAAAATGATCATTCTAGAAGAAAATTTCAAATGGCACTTAGAGGTTTTTGCATCTGAACTCTTCATATATATATATATATATATATATATATATATATATATATATATATATATATATATATATATATATATATATATATATATATATATATATATACCGTTGTCCATAGGTCAATGGCCTGGTGTCAAGAAGGGCAGCAGAGCGCACCACTTCTCTCCAAGAAAAACATCAAGAATGGACTGAAATTCTGCAGGAAGTACAAGGACTGGACAGCAGAAGACTGGTTATTTTCTCTGATGAACCCCCCTTCTGACTTTTTGGGTCATCTGGAAAATTGACTGTCCAGAGAAGAAAAGGTGAACGCTACCAAGAGTCCTGTGTCGGACCAACAGTGAAGCATCCTGAGACTGTCCATTGCTTTTCATCCAAGAGAATGGGCTCTCTAACAATTCTGCTCAAAACACTGCCATGGATAAAGAAGGGTATTAAAACGTCCTGAAAGTGCAGCTTCTCCCAAAGATCCAGGAGAAATTTGGTGATGATCTGTGCATTTTCCATCATGATGGAGCAGTATGTCACAAGGCCAGAGTGATAATCAAGAGGCTCGGAGATCATTACATTGAAATTTTGAATCTGTGGCCAGACAACTCCCCGGATCTTAATCCCAAAAAGAGGTCGCCTCAAAAGGCGAGTGGACAATCTGAAGTCCACAAACTGTGATCAGCTCCGAGCACTAACAAAGCAAGAATGGATCACCATCAGTCAGGATTTGGCCTAGAAGCTGATATCCAGCATGCCAGAGCAAATTGCAGAGGTTAGGAAGAAAAAGTTTCAACGCTGTAAATATACTCTACACTGTAAATACGACTATTTGCATATATTTAATGTTTTTCCCAATAAAAGCTTTTAAAACTTTTGAAATGCTTATCATTGTTTTCCAGTATGCCGTAGAAAAAAAGAATCTACAAATACTGAAGCAGCAAACTTTGCAAAACACAAGATTTGTGTCACTGCCAATACTTTTGGCCACGGCTGTATTAAAATATTGAACAATAGAGGGAAAAACAACAATAACAGTTTACGGTAACACTTTAGACATTCTACTAACTACACTGAACAAAATTATAAACGCAACCCTTTTTTTTTTTTGCCCTGACCTCAAAGATCGAAGACTTTTTCTATGTACACAAAAGGCCTATTTCTCTCAAATATTGTTCACAAATCTGTCTAAATCTGTGTTAGTGAGCCAAGATTTGCTATATGCTATATGAGATAATCCATCCAGCTCACAGGTGTGGCATATCAAGATGCCAAATAGACAGCATGATTATTGCACAGGTGATACAGTAAAACTGCACATTTTAGAGTGGCCTTTTATTGCTCGTTTCCACTGAGCGGTACGGTACGGTACAGTTCGGTACGGTACGCAATTATTTGCGTTTCCACTGTCAAAAGTTGTGAATGGTACCAAAAAGCCGAATCGTACCGTACCACTTTTTGGGTACCCTTCCGTTGGGGTACCTAGCAGAGTGGCACGGTACTAAAAGGTGGAGCTAGACTCACTGCAGAACGTTGATTGGTTGACAGAGTATCGTCACTTGCACGTGCTACAAGGGCATTAGAAGCGCCATTTTTTAATATACAGTTGAAATACAATACTACTGTTATTGTGTCACGAAATGTAGTTTTAAGAGTTTTTCAGGCGAGAATGTAGTTTTTTAAAGCTCAAACCTGTGGTTTATCTATAGATTTATGATCATTTGACTGAGATCCATTCCAAGCAATCACCGGACGCTCGGCGCTCAAGTACCCCGCCTGGAACAGCCTTTCCTCGGCTAGTCGTTCTGATGTTTGCCGCTGACTCTGACGTCTCTGTAGTGGTTAAACATGAGATATAATTCGTCTTGTATAGGCCTAACAGGCGATCTTTGGTCTCGTGAATCTATAATTCGTTCCCTGGCCAATAGTTTTGGCAGAAGGCTAAGTGAAGTTTCATATATTTGAGCGCTGAATTTGTATATTTGACTGAATTGTTTGCTTTATGTTATTAAAGCTTTACTGTATAGCTTTTTGTACCTTTTACTTATACTTTTATAATGGCTATTATTGATAAAACTGAAATTTAACAAAAAGAGATAGGGTTGAGTTTTGTCATTTTTTTATTTTATTACAAGACCATCTGTAATGTTGTTTATTGCAACATTTGTACCAATGCACATTTTGCCTGGAATATGTTTAATATTTTTTCATTTAAACGAAAAGAGGCAGGGTTGTGTTTTATATTTAGTTTTGTTATAAATATAGGCTACATACATGCAGTGAATATAATCATTAGGATATGCGTTGCCTGAACCACATTTGTGTGCTTATAATGTTTAAAATGTATTTAAATGAAATCGAAAAGAAGCAGAGTGGTATTTTATAACATATTTCGTTTTATTGTTGCCTAAAATGTACATAAAGAGATAACCGGAGTAGCAGAGCGAGCTGAGTGGCGCTTTCAAGAACGCGCTGTTCCATTAGCAGAATTACTGGACTCGCGTCCTCGGGAGTCATTCTCCTGAGTCGGACTTTGCGTAGGCTACTTGGTATTGAGAAACGCCTAATGCCGGCGCTTGTTTCATTTGACAAACATGCCGAGAAGCAAGAACAAGATCTGCAGTATGTCATCCATAGTTGTTTACTATGTCGCTTTCTTCTTCGCGCGAAAATGACGTCGATCGCTTCTTTCCGGCAAACACCACGCCTATCAAGTAAGGGTACTGTTGGCGGTGGAAACGCTAGCCAGATCATGCTTTACTGACCCGAACCGTACTGTACTGTACCGTACCGTACCGCTCAGTGGAAACGAGCCATTATTGTGGCCAGCCTAAGGCACACCTGTGCAATAATCATGCTGTCTAATCAGCATCTTGATATGCCACACCTGTGAGGTGGATGGATTATCTCGGCAAAGGAGAAGTGCTCACTAACACAGATTTAGACAGATTTGTGAACAACATTTGAGAGAAATAGGCCTTTTGTGTACATAGAAAAAGTCTTAGATCTTTGAGTTCAGCTCATGAAAAATGGGGGCAAAAACAAAAGTGTTGCGTTTATAATTGCGTCACCCTAACTTTGCAACTACATGTCAACTTATTCTACTAACACCTAACCCTAACCTAACAGTCTACTACAATCTACTGATACTCTAATGAGAGTTAGTTGACATGTAGTTGCAAAGTTACTTATAGTTAGTAAAATGTCAAAAGTGGACCATCGAAATAAAGTGTAACATCTTAGAAACACAAAAAAGCCTGCCATGTCAATTGCCCAAAAGCTGTTTTTCTCAGTATCATGTCCCATCCATGTCCAACTGGCCATGGACACATTTGGTCTTGAAACTTGAGCCTAGTCAACAGCTTGACCCTAGGTGACCCTTAAGTATCCTCTGTTGTTCTCTGTTGCCTCAATTTAGTCAAAGTAATGTGATGTTGTGGCATTCTGGACAAAGTCATGAGAAAGTGTGTCTGTCAATTTAAAGAATGCTATTGTTGTTTTGTGACTGTGTACAACCTGCCTGTGTTGTTGATACGTAATACTAACATTCTCCTGATCCAGTTCTCTGTTCTCTGTACAGTGCGTATCTATGAAGTACTGTTATTACAAAGCTGATTTAATTCCAAAATTTGTACAATCCCACAGAAATCCTCTACAAATATGTAATCGCATCGGATGCCCTTTTATGTCATGGATGCCCTTTTGTTCCACTGGGCAGGTCCTGCTTTGATTAATTCTGCTCGTTGTGCACAGTAGCGAACTAAAGCTGTCGAGACAACTGAAAAGCTTTATGGGTTGATTCATGAATCAGTCTTGTCAAACAAAGCTTCTGTCTTCTGTATAAATTACATTTACATACATTTGTTGTTGTCAGATTTGTTGCCAGTGTAGGTTGTCTACATAAACGTAAGAGTTTAGCATCAAATACTAATGTTGTATTTGATGCCGCTGTGAGACTAATTCATGTGGAGATTATAGCTCAGATAATTTGTAACCAACCGAGAGACTGACTTTAGAAATGCTACAGAACGCTTTCTCCAGGTGTATAAAAGCAATAGGCTGAGGAGATATTATATATGGAGATTAATCTTTTGTACAGTCCCGTGCAAACAGCCTGAAATCCTAATATTTCACCTGCATGCAGCAGTTTTGCAACATAATGAGCACTAAGTGTTTTGGCTCAGTCAGCATTTACTGGAGACAGTTCATCTGAGGATGACATTGACAAGCCTGTTGTGGTGTGCAGCTTTACAGCCTAAGCTCGTCACAAAGACACATTGGTGTCACGTGACTCAGCATGAGCCGCTGTATATGACAAAACTGAATGGTCTTCAGCAGAGTGTCTTGCAAAAAAAAAGGTGGAAATGATTTACAGCAAAGATTATGCCTGATAAGTTGGCTTAATTTTCACCGTAACTTTTTTTTTAAGTGTACTTGATAGGGAGAGAATCATGTAATTTTGCATCATTTCCAATCAAGCTGTAATTTTGTCAAATAATTTTAAAAGGTGTGAAAACTTTTTTTAATTGTGTGTATTTAGGATACATCAAATGCTCTTCACACAAAATTAGGCTTCTTGCAGATAATTAGGCACATCATTAGGCCTTACATATTTTTATGTGTAATTTTTATTTTCATTTTTAGTTGTTACACATACATTTACATTTATTCATTTAGCAGACGCTTTTATCCAAAGCAACTTACAAATGAGAACAATAGAATTATTAATAATTAGGCCTTCAAACCTTACAGATTTCACGCACATTGTATTGTTAACTCCAGCTTGCAACTGCAATAAACATATTCAGCTTTATCCACATACATACAGTACACAACTATAAAGTTATATACATTATATACTGTATATAAAATCTCAACTGATTGATTGTTTATATCATCGGGATATGTAACACTATCGCCCAGCTCTAAACTGCTAAATCTGGACAATTAGACATGACGGTATTATAAACATTAACATCCTGTACAGATCAAATTGACTTGACTATAGCTAAGGAATTAGCCTTATCGGGACAAGGGGAGTGTGAATTTTTATTTTAACAAATTTAAAAATGCCACTTTCACCAGTGTCATTTCCATCAATACATAGATGTGGTGGAAATTACACTGTGAAGGGAATAAAAGTAATACATAAATAAAACCTGGAGAGAATGTGAACATTTTTTTAAATGTCTAAAAAGCCACATGGCCAAAAGTGCCTATAATATGGAAGCTTGTCCACCACTGAATAAAACAAAAAAAGGTTAAATGCGATTTTTTATTTCACAATTCTGACTTTTTTTTTTACAATTGCAATTTATAAAGTCAGAATTGTGGGATATAAACTTGCAATTTTGAGAAAAAACATCTTTATTTTCCTCAGAATTGGACTCTATAGCTTGCAATTTCGAGTTTATATCACACAATTCTGAGAAAAAAATAGAATTGCGAGATTAAAACTCGCAAAAGAGAGAAAAAAAGTCAGAATTGAATGTTTGTATCTCGCAATTGTCACGGTCAGGTTCAAATGAAGATTATTAAAAAGGTTCAAACAAGTTTCCACAAACAAAAGTGGTATACAAACAATACTAGACAACGACTGAATAAAAAGGAGGAACTTAAATACACACAGGGTGTTTGAACTCAAATGATGAACAGGTGGTGACTCGTTAATCAGAAACCATAGTCACAAATGAGGAGCGGGAATCCGGAACAAAGGAAAACAGGTGACTGATAAAAACAAATAGAAAGTTCATGAAAATGAAACAAAAACAATTGTTTGTTTGTGACAGCAATTCTGACATTATAACTCGCAATTGTGAGAAAAAAAAGTAGCAATTACCTTTTACACTTTCATTATTCCGCGGAGGAAACAAGCTACTATACTATACAGTACTTGAAGAAAATGTTTATTAAACAGAAACCTATCTTTTATTATAAGAATTTGACTTGTTCTTAGATTAGTAGATTTGCTTCGATGTTTAAGTGGATTTGATTCCCCTTCAACTCCGTCTTCAAAGATGGATCCGTGTCCTGTTTGCAGAAAGGAATAATCAGGGACAAAGACATCTAATCTATTTGTTTACGGATGGATAAAGAACCGAGACACAATTAAGGTCTCTTCCAACACAGTGTTCATTACGGTCTGTTTATGTGCCGTGTTAAGGCGAGCACCACGAAGCCATTTGTGATGGTTTAGTAAGCAAACCTCTCGAATCTTTTCTTATATAGCCTAGCCTAGCGCTCCTATACCCCTTTTCCACCAAAAAAGAACTGGTTCGGAACTGGTGCTGGTTCAAAGTTGGTTCGGAGTTGGTTCAACTTGCGAACCCTTTCAGAACCTGTTTGTTTTTCCACTGACTAGAGCGCCCAGGGAACGACGTCGTTACGTCACTGTGTACGTCACCATACGTCTTAGCTAGAAACGCTTGCTAGTACAACATTACTTTGGGATTATCTCTAACTCGTGTACCAAGAAGGCTTTAAAAACAATTGAAATGTGTAAGTCTTTTAATCTTTTCTTTTGATACGTAATCTTTTCTGATTAGTTATGTACCCCTATCTTGTGTCTTTTTTTTCTTTCCATTTATTTGTTCTATATTGTGACTGTTTTCTTCTTTGCTTATAATTTTTTCAATAAAATTAAATAAAAAATAGAAACGCTTGCGCCAACTTCAAGCATAACAATTACAAAGGCGGACTCCATCGTGTTTCTGCAAATGTTTCTTCTGGCTTTGCGATGGACAGAAAAGATGTTTAGAACACATCTAAACCCACCCCAGCCCCCGACGTAAGCATGACGTGGTAAAAGAACGGTTCTAGTCCAGCAAAGAGTTGGTGCCGCTTTGGAACCAGTTTTCCTGGCCGAGAACCGGTTCTTTGGCTGTCGAAACACAAAGAACTAGTTCGTGCGCAGGCACCGGCTCCGAACCGGCTCTCAAAATGCTTTGGTGGAAAAGGGGTACTAGAGCTCTTTAATCGGCATCTAACTTTAACCTTGTTTGTCAGTCACCATTACATTTTGATAGTTTTCCATGTTTCGCCACAGCACTACCTCATTTAGGTCTGCTTTCTTCAGAAAAGCTAAATAGAGCCTTTCCAGAACAGGCTCCAAACACTTTCCTATTGCCTGTCAGCCATGCGTGAAGAAGTCCATGCGTAAACAACAATGGAACTGCGAGTTCTTGAGGTGGAAACACTTCTTTATGGGCTTGTTTCAGACCACAAGTGTAATTAAAAAAAAACAAAAAAAAAAAAGCCATTTAGTTGTAATCACATTTGGTGTAAATTTTGTTGATACTGCTTACCTCAATGTAAATTGCGTGTTTATGTGGCATCGGTGCCGTTATTGGAACAAAGCTTGGAAATCAAAGATATGGCAAAATGATTAATACCGTGGTCATGTCAGGGCTGTAATTAAGTCAATTGTCTGTGATGAAAGCGATGGGCTCTTATGTAATTGGGAGAGGCCCTCTTGTTTGGAGTCTATCAGTAATGTGGATCCGGAGACGCGACCACAGAGGGACAGGCAAGAGTTTTCAGGAAAGAGAAAGCCTTTTAGACCACAACATGGAGAAATGAGAGCGGAGTTCAAAGATATATGTGTGAATCTCAGGAAAACATGTCCTTGGTCATAGTTTAGAGTATTTTTCATAAAGAAAACAGAGCTTGTTTTTTTAGATCCATGTGCATTTTAGCATTACTTCCATGACAGTCACGCACATGGCTGACATGATTTGACGTTTATCTCTCAAGGACCATCTAATAAGATATAATAAGTGTCGATTTCATCTCAGCATGAGAATTCAAGCAATCATTCCTAATTATATTCTCATTATATCTATCAACACAGTGACAGCGATGTGTACACCTAGATCAAATATCAAATGGAAGGACTCCAAGATGTCGATCTCATCTGTGTCGTAAGAAGGGAACTGCCAGCGGAGCGGTTTCATTCACGAATCGCCATCCAAACGTCTCTCATTAGAATCTCTCATTATTCCCGAAGTCATAACTGCTCTTCTCAGTTTCAAAAGGACCAGTTTTGTCCTTTTGTGCGGCTGTCACCTAACCTCATTGCCCGTCTCCATTAGGGATCTCTCTTACGGCAATAGAGGGACTTTAAATTCAAGACTGCTATTATTTTCATTGTGTTCCGTTTCAGCCCGAGGAAACACCTGATTGTGTAAATAGTTCTCGAGCACATCATCGTTGGGTCGGCTGTATGGTGTGCTGACAGGCCTACTTATGAGCCTTTGAAAGGGGAGGGTCTTTAAAAACCTTTTTTGACCTTCAATGGCTTGCCTTAATCTGCGCTCTTCATATCCTGACAGATGTCCCTGATCGTTCGAGATGCACATTGTATATGATTACAAATGAGCTTAAGATAGAGTATGTTGAGTTTAAATATAAATATATATAAATAAATGGGCTTTTACAAGCGGTTGGTTAATCCTACAGAATGTGTATTGTTGGGATTTCATCCCAGCTTCTGTCGAGAGAAAGGTTGTGTGTGTAGTGCACTCAAAGTTTGAAAACAGCCCCCTCTAGTGCACCACCTATCAAAGAACAGAATAGCTTTAAGGAGTTTACTTTCAGAAGAATGCTCCTGTTATTATGGGTGTTTTCCAAAGCAATCATCACTATTAATATTACTCATACTTCAATTTCTGGCACATAACTTGTCCCGCATCGTTTGTGATTCACGAACATGAATGATACCACAAATCAAGCAGCGTGATAGAGCTATGCTATGATTGTCTTCAGACTTTTGCTGGACAGATGATAAATCAGAAGAGACCCGAGACATATCTATGGGTGGGTGTTGCTCCCAGTGAGACGCAATTGGTGCCCACCTTTGTACTTGATGCCGTGAGCAGGCCACATACACATACACAATATGTTAAATGTACTGTGTGTGTCCACTACACTCTGCTCAGTGCTGACAACACTACTCGGCCTCCGCTCTGTGTATCTGTAGCGAGTGGTTAATGTTTAATACAGTTTAATACACTTTCTTTAATCCAGCCAGTCATCATCAAATTAAAATTTAAAGTAATTTAGTAAATTCATCATTACAAAGCAGAATTGAACATGTGCAACAATATGATTTGTGCACCAAGGGCCAAATTTACTAAACAGGGCAAATTCGGGTGAATGCATAATTCCAAAAGAACATGGAAAAGGGTAAAGTTCAATGCGTGATCTACTGACGACGCACATATAGACCAATTTTCAGTTGGTAAACATGGTGACGTTTTTCTGTGGGCGGAGCTTAGGTGGTGGCAGAACGATCCCTCTGGCCGCTTCACTAACGCAAAGTCTGCAAGTTTTGTTAGCTTGTTTTTAACAATGACTGGAGAAAATCCGATTTGATCTTAATGTACAAGGTCACTCACGGTCCAGGACCACGATTGTTATTTTCAAAAGTTAATTTTTACGGACGGAACCAGATTGGCCGACCCGTATACGCTCACTCAATGCATGGACGATCTGACAGGATTAACGTTAGCGCTACCTCCGGTTGAGTGGCCTGACCTCTACACCTATCCGATAGAGAAACGGAGGGCATGTAAATCTTTAGATGCCTATAACTATGTGCTGAATGGTCATGTACAAGACTTGTGTGGTACGATCCGCAGTTCTGCCTAGCCAGCCAGCGCAGAGAAGACGACAATGTAAAGAGTGACATTACGGTGCAATTTTAATGAGGTGAATATTTTCTAGAAATAAAAAATTGCAGATAAAGCATATTAATTTTTCGTTGATTCTTGCACCCAACAACACAACAAGTTACGACGTGACGTAACTGTGACGTCGGCTGGAAATTGGTCTATTAAAGAACACATTTCCATAATGACCAACGCAATCTACCAATAGCAGCGCAAATTAGCATCTGGTTTAAGACATGCTTTTTTTGGGAGGTAAATAATGGCACAAATACCAGTAAAATGGGTTACACTTTGCAATAAGGTTAATTTGTTAACATTAGTTAATGTATTAATTAACATGAACTAACCATGAGCAATACATTTGTTACTGTATTTATTAATCTTTGTTAACGTTAGTTAATAACATTGTTCATGTTAGTTCACAGTCCATTAACTAATGTTAACTACTTTTGATTTTAATAATGTATTAGTAAATGTTGAAATTAACATTAATATTAACAAAGATTAATACATGCTGTATAAGTGCAGTTCATTATTAGTTCATGTTAACTAATGAGGTTAACTAATGTTAACTAATGAACCTTATTGTAAAGCGTTACCGTAAATTGTCTAGCGCAAACATTAGTAAGTCACCTTGCATGATTCATTTAAATACTCTCCTCCCATACATTTTGCATCTGAAAGGAAAACTCCTACAAATGCATATGCAATAAGGTCAGCCACAAAAATAACTGTCCACGACTTTTCAGCGCTATTTTTTTAACTTCATGTCTTTAGTAAATCCCGACAGTATATTTTAAACGCCAAACGAGGATTTGCGCTGGCGCAAGCTGTTAATAAACCTGGCCTTAATCAGAAACTCCAGTACAATAATTAAAGTAGTTTTGAAAGGCACATGGCAGTCGTCACGTCACTACCTGCATTTCTCAATGATGGCATTTTTCTCTTCATATTTGCATTAAATTGAGCTTTTCTCAACTTTTGGACACTCTTAGCACTCAATGCTCTCTCCGATCTGCTGTCAATCCCACAATTCATTGTGTGGCCGTGAAGCTCAGCTCGAATAGGAATTAATTAATGCTCAATTAAATGCTCTGGTCTGTGCCAGTGGACAAGCCGGTGCGTGTCAAATTCACTATTGTTTTTGTTTTGTGTGTGGGTGGAAATTAGTCATTCCAATAGGAATCCACATGATCAGGAGTTACGCTTGAGGGTGAGAAAGTTTCCCACACAGATTTCACTCATTTTCACTCATTAGTCACTTGAATAAAAAATAATTTAAAAAACCTGCTTAGTTTGAAAGTGAGTTCTGTATGAGCTGTGCTTTATACTTTGCTACACTATTGACGAGAGTTTATGGACTTTTTTTTTGCCTGCAAAATTTTGCAGAGATCACACCATTACCAATTTCAAGTCAAGTCACCTTTATTTATATAGCGCTTTTTACAATACAGATTGTATCAAAGCAGCTTCACAGTGATAACATGAAAATAATACAAGTTTGTTCCTAGAGGAAAATTGTGTCATCGTCCACCTGAAGTAAGGCAGATCAATAATATTGTTGAATAATTAAATGTCCCCAACTAAGCAAGCCAAAAGCCAAGGCAACAGTAGCAAGGAACCAAAACACCATCAGTGACAGAATGGAGAAAAAAACCTTGGGAGAAACCAGGCTCAGTCGGGGGGCCAGTTCTCCTCTGACCAACGAAAGAACAGTGTATGATTATGAATCAGGCAGCATTAAAGGTCAGGAGTCAGATTGGATCAGAACATTCACAATATTTATCCAGTTCCTTCTGGTTGCCATCATGCCGGTATGGAGACAAGTTTGTTGTCAAACACGGTATGATCGGTATGATCAAACACCTTAACTGTAAAAAAAAATCCCATAAAAAAGTGTCAATGACTGTCAGCAATGGCTACCATACAAAAGCCATCAAATTTATGTAAAATGTCCTAATTTAAATAAGTGCAAAAGACTTTTCCAGAAATCTTCATTGAGCTTTCTAATTTCATCATTGTTTCTCTGCTCATCCTGGACTGAAGCACAGGCTCTACTCTTCAACACAATGGTGACACACAAAACACACCATACAGAAACACTTTAAATCCCAACAGAACATTAAACACTACCAGATCTCTCAAGATCTCAGCATCCTCACTTATTACAATCCAGACTTTTTTTCTCTCAGACTAACATTCTTATTGAGAATTAACAGAGGTTTAGAAGTTGATATTTTATTGAAAATAATAAAGTCACCATGATGGAGATCAGTGTTTGCTTTAGTTGGGCTCTTGACCCGTTAGTTTTAACATTACTTTTCCTCTGGCTGCTTTAACTGTGTGTCTCTGATACATATTTGTTAATATAGGAATCCGAGAGAAACTCAGATCAAATGGTCAGTCACTTATTACTGATAATAGTCTTAATGCAGTTGCCTGCTTTATTGATACCACCTGAAGTGTAATATCTGATTAAGACATTAAATATTAGCTGTTAATTTTGCATCCCAAGAAAATCCTGCAGTGCTGTGATGCTGTGTGATACTTTATGAAGTCATTATGCAGAAAATGTTTTGACAGGATAATATAGACTCACTCATATATCAAGAATCAGCATATGAATCGCAACAATGGTGACAATGAAAAAAAAATCTGATCAACTCTGAACTACTATAAAGTCTCAAAAAGGCTTTGTTGATTATCACCATTGTTGAGATTCATATGTTGATTCTTGATGTCTCTATACTCCTAAAAAATAAACCAGCTCAAAACATTTTCTGTATAATACATATTTTAATTTAAATGTCAGATGGTTATAATACTGATGCCACTATATTTCATGGTTCATGTGAAAACTTATGACATTAATCGTTAACTTTGTATAAAACTGATTTCCATCTATATAGGTAACCTCAGCTAAAATATTCAGAGATTTGACTGTCATATCAGTGAGACAGTTCACCTGACTTTAACATCACCAATAAATAACCAAGACCATTTGATATTTTCTCCTGCATTTATTGCCATAACAAATGTGTATCAAATACACAGTGAAAGCAGCCAGAGAAAAACTAATGTTAAAACGCAAAGGTCATGATCCCAACTAAAGCAGACACTGATCTCAATCATGGTGACATCAAATTACTGTTAAAGTTTGTTGCACTTTATTTAAATTGGCATATTTTACTTTAATGTTATGGTTTTTGTTTGGCCAAAAACCATTTGCCAGTCATTTGACCCTTTTTTTAAGATGTTTTTTTACAATGAAGGTATTTGATCATAATAATGCAGGAAATACCTGTGAAATAATAGTGTTTTTTTCGGTTTATTTATTTTAGGATGTTTTACTTTAATGTTACAGTTTTTTGGGGGGCTGCCAGTCATTTAACCGTTTTATCATTTAACTGTTTTGTTACTGTTTAATTACAGATTATATTTGTAATTTTACATACATTTTTATGTAATTTAAGAAAACAGAACAAAATACTGTATGAAAAATACAATCAATTTTCTGTATAAAACTTGTGAATTTCTTGAGTTTGTCATTAATGTCACAATACCTAAAATAACAGCTGAATTTTTATTTTACAGATATTATTTGTAATTTTACAGTGTTTTGAGTACAATTTAAAATGAAAGAAAATGATCATCAAAAAAATCAGTTATTTTCTGTAAAATTAGGATTTTTTTTACAGTGTAATTTCACAGAAAGAATCTGTAAAATATTACGTAATATTTTATGTAAAATTACACATAACCCTGTAAAAATACAGACAACTTCTTTTAAAAAAACGTAAAATTGATGTAAAACCAAAATACAAGCAATTACCTGTAAATTTAATAATGGACCTTTAAATTACAGCAAATATCTATAAAATAACAGGCATTCCTGTATAATGACAAAACGGCAAAAGTCTGTAAAAAATACAGGCCGTTACCTGTAAATTTACGGGGGTTTTTTACAGTGCAGGACTGATGAGGCTGGCACTTCAGGGATGCGTTGTGGTTGTGTCCAGGCGCAGGTTCATCGTCTGATCTGGATACGGCCCGGATCCGGCTGACTTCAGTAAACCTCGGAATAAATGGAAAGACTAACATTAGCGTAGATGCCATTCTTCTTATGATGTAACGAGTACATCGGGTGTTGTAGGGAGTGTCCCCCGTTCCGGCTGACCTAATCTATGCAGCCTATACTCATTTAACTGATTTGAATTTCAATTCCTAATTTCAATAGGAATCTGCGCACTCAAAAGTTTTGAGTAAGGGCAAAAAAGTTCCCCACAAAGATTTAGCTCATGTTCAAGTTGGTCAAACAAATTCCAACAAAAATCTGCTTGGTAGATGTGTGAAGGCTCAGACACCATCACTGTTGCTAACTTTAAATTAATCTTAAAATTAGCTAAAGCATATCCATGATGGAAATATGTCATATTAGTATTATCTCTGTCAGCCCTTTACATGTGTTAAGCATCAGTAAATTAGTTTCAAAAGCATTTCTGCTAATTTTGTCTCCTAAAGATGTCTCATTTTCCTAAAAAAAAAATCCTCATGATTTGTGATTTGTAGGAAATTCTATAGAAATGTCAGTAGGCTATTTCGTTTTGTCATGTGGTAGTTGTAAAGATAATAGTTGATCCTTGAAGATTACACTCTTATCCAAACACTGATTGTGATGGTTTGATTTCCATAAATCCCTCTGAAACATTAGAGGACCTGATGTAGTTGCGGTAATATTATTGTGTTCGTCATTAATCAAATAAAAAGTGTATTAATAGTCATGATACAAACTTATAAAATTACTAATCTGAAATCTCTCTCTCTTTCTTAGCTTTAGCACAGGAGTGACCATCTTTCCATTGAGGAAATACAGTTGATGCGTGTTCCATAAACTTCATTTATTTATTGCAAACAATCGTAAAACATCATCTCCCGCACGGTCTCAAAACTGTGTTCCTTTCCCCAAATGGCCACACCTCCACCTGACTAAAACACATTGACATCATAGGTTCAGCCCACCTCATTACATCTTTAGGGGAAAACAGAATCTTGCATAAATACATATAAATTAATACACATATAGCATTTAAACAAAATAATTCACAGGCTCCACAGAGTTCAACAGAGTAAAAAAAATAACAGAGTTGAAACTGGATGTAATTGGGGTTAGACTTGATTTCATCCATCAGAATCGATTGAATCTTAAAAAACTGCTGTCCCATACCAGAATGAAGCCAGGTGTTTGGATGAGAAGTGTGAAATAAAAGATGAAAATGAAGGTTGTTTTAGAGCATGTTATTGCATTTTAATGCAAAATTAAGTTCAACATTTTTTTTTCTGATGTATTGTGCACAATAAGACAATAAGGAAAGTGTATTAAATTTGTTTTACAGCTGAATTATCAATAAAACTGTTCACATTTATATATTTTTTCCATTTCTGTTGTCAGTAAACGGAACGAATATGAAAAAAGTAACAATAAAACTTTACATCTATATATTTTTGTTTTTGTTGTCAGTAAACGGAACAAATATGAAATAGTAAAGTGAAACATGGCCCACTGAGTTAACCACCTGTCAGTTCCAAGCTGTACTAAAATCATCTCAACCGTTTACACGACACCGGTTTCAACTAAACACGGAAAACTATTTATGTTTTTCAGCCGTTCATTTACACAACAATGGTGTTTTGGGGGCTTGAAAATGCAAGCTTTTTGAAAACGGGTTTCAAACTGCTGGTTTTTGAAAACGATAAAGTGATCGTCTCCGTGTAAACTAACACGAATTAGTGAAAGCGGTGACGTCATGCACATGCGTATGGATCTTTTTTCCCCAAATGTTAGGCTACTATCACAAACAGCAAATGCCCTAAAATTGCAATACATATTTAGTCATAAAACAGGAGAATCGGGAGAATACTGAATTAAATAGATTTTCAAATATGTTTTTCTTAATATGAATATTGTTCTTAATAAGTATTTATTATTTTTATTCCTTAAAATTATCTTAAGAGCCATCAATCAGGATTAATCTAACCTAAGACTTTTTAGAGAATATATTCTGAATATCATTTTTATTTTCTTTACCTTATTAGCATTTTATTTATTTATTTATTTATGTATCTAACAATTTTCAAAAGTATATCTTCATTGGTTGCGATTTATGTTCAACCTCCAACTTCCTATGATTCAGTCAATTCCCGAGGATGAAATCAAATCCCGTCCTACATTTTGTTTCTCATTCCAAAAGCCTTTTCACTCGGATATATACGTCACAACAGGGAAGAAAAGACTGTTGCAACTTCTGTTTCATGCTGACTTTAACAATCCTGAGATATTTTGCAATGAACGATAGTATAACGGGATTGTTCACCAAAAATGTCCTTCATTAAAACACTATATTTGAAAGAACATAAGGTTTGAATAAAATTAGACATCACTGACGTTAATAGCATGGAGGAAGAACACTTCCAAAAGATTTTTTGGAACTATCCCTTAAACATTAAATGAACCCTAACACAAAGCACGCCTAGGCATTTCTGTTCATTTTTTAATTTGTCATTCATTGCAGTTCCCATTATATCCAGCAGATGTTGCTCTCGTTTGGCTTTTCATTTGGTCTTTGTCGTAACATCCTATATCATTTATCCACATCAGATGACACTGCATTTAAGATCAGAACAACACCGTGTACTGAAGGTACCCAGTAAGGTATCAGTGTATATGTATGTCATAAGTCTATTAAATATGTTCATTGCTAAATGCTCTAACCCTACATCGAGTGAATCAGTTTTTTCCACCATATTTCCAAGCCATTTTCCTTTACTGAATAAGCAATATACCATAGGACAAACTCTCTCACAAGTGATGCATTTCTATATTAACACAACCACACGCGCAGAAAACATCTTTATAAAGTCCAGTCATTCATCTTTTTCTTCAAATGTGCTGTCATCCCTTTCACCCCACAAGCTCTCCAGCCATGTACACACAGCTAGCATACTCAATAAACCCATTTTAAACACATTGTTTAAGAACCGAGATCCACATTAATATTCAAAGGTTATTGATCTCGATATCCTCAGGCTTGGTTGTCGTGGAATTTATTGAGTAATTTTCTGCAAAGACAGCTTATAAGTGTACCTAACACCTCGCCCTAACACAAGGAAAGGATTGTATATATAAGGGGTTAAATTACAGATTTCACATTAATAATTATCCTGGTACTATTGCATGAAATGATATCAACGATATTGTTCCATCCGTTTGAATAGCGCAGTGTTATTTCCAACACAAACACATTATGCCTAAGCCTTTTTCCTGATCAGCCAGACCATGTAGAAACAAAGACCCATTTGCATTTTAATATAATAAATCCTTTTATTATGATACAGTTTTGATTAAATTTAGGCTAGGATTAATAGGATTCTTTGCTGTGGAAAATGTCATTAGTTTTCAGACAGTATGGGACACATTGGTCAGGTAGAATTCTGTCCAACCTTAATGAAGCAGACGCCTAATCAATTATTTGTCGTTTAATCAATACTTTCAACCATTAATACGCATGCACAAAAATATACAAACAACACTGTGAACCGCAGTAGCTGCTTAAAAGCTGACCTTTTATGCCCCTTTTACCAAAATGTAAAATAAGTCTCAGGCCTAATGAAGGGGGACAGTGAACCCGTGTGTTGTGTGCTTGAAACATACTCTTGTTGTGCTTTATTTGGGTCGCCGTTGTAGCGTCTGGACCAATCAGACACACCCAAATTAATCATTATATTTAATGAAGAATCCAACAAACTCACTCTTCCAACAAAGTTCTATGAAACAAATGAAGCCTACCCACTGGCAGAACCTGGTGTCCTGTTACAGGACACAGTAAGACTGATAACAAGTTTTACGACCCAACGGAATTTCCAGAGAGTTGTGACACTCTTAATTCTTGCTGAGAAGAAGAAATTAACCCTTTTAATCCTATATATATATATATATATGTATCTAATTTCCCATCTCATAATTTTCCTTTTATGTGGTTTGGCCTATGTATTCATTCTCTCTTCTAAACTATTTTGGTCGGAGACATGACTTGCATACTATGGTTAACCAAAATCATATGTGTAGCATGTTTAGTCTCTATAAACTCCAATCTTCGTCCCCCATTTGTTAATTTATATTTCATTTTGCTAACTTTATGACGCATTAGTATTATAAGAATCTTGTAGATTCTTTTCGTAAACACCCAATGTAATTAAACATTCAAATGCCCTTCTTGAAGACAATGAGTCGTAAAACTCCCTCCAAAGGGGCAGCTTCGCATTGGCTCACGCACCTCCAGAGGGTGTGACGTCTTCATGCTTTAAAAACCACTGATAACAAGATCAGTTCACTCTTGCTCCTTTTGCTCTTGTCTCTTGTCCTCTTAGCCTCTTGCCCCCTTAGCCTCTGGCTCTCTTACTCTCTCGGTCCTTCTTGAGAAGTACGGTGAAGATGATGCTGAACTAGAAGTCCCTCAAGGACTCCCAAGCTTGCCCCAGGCTGCGGCCATGTCTTTCCATTCACTAAAGATCCTCTGACTACCACTGGTTCTCTCTCATCAAGACCACATCAGCAAAGATCAACTGGAGCCTCAACAAATTGCATCAGGACAGTTTAATGCAAATGGACGAGACATGCAAGTATCAAACTTAGTCTCATTATTTGTTACATCAAGTAGCCTTACCCCTTTTTAAGAAGGGCGTGTTAGAACTAAACTGATGGTTTGCTCAGGCTGCTGATCTGCTGAACATTAAACAATGCTATAACTTCTTGCTTTCCTGTATTCTGCTTCAGCTCTTTTTCCCTTGATAAACTGTATGCATGTATGTTTGAGTATGTTAGAGTAGTTTAAATGTTTAGTCTAGTTAATAAAGTCTTTTTCATATCACACGTAAAGTTGTCCGTGTCTCAAGCTCATATCTGGAGTCACTAATCATAGATCTTGACTACTTGCTCTTAGTAGTACTTAGTAAGAAAGACATTTCCCATGCCCCAGAAATGTACATTTCTATTAATTAATTAATAACCAATATTGAGTGTTCACGGGATGAACCGAGTAATTGGTTGTAATGTTAATGTAGCTACATCAAGTTAACCCGATTAACTGATCCAAATATTCATAATCAATTATAACAAGTTATGACTGATTATTAATATTTCATAGAGCTAGTTTGCTACACCGTGAAAACGGCGTTTGTTTGTAAAGGCGCGAGCAGTGTAGTGGGCCTGTTTACAGTAGTAAAATCTCCAGCCGCCTGAGCTAAACAGGGAGCTGTGAGAAGTGTCTTGGGCCTTCTGAAGGGTGGTCCGGCTAGCGCGAGACAAGAGCCCTTCCTTTTTCCCCCCGATGCTAGAAGGTAGCCGGAGGCCTGGGGTCTGACGTGCCGCTGGAACGAGGGCCCTGGCGCCGGGGCAGCGGGTAGCGCTTAGCTGGCTTAGCGAGCCGGCGGGCATCAGCCACAGGGCGGGGCTGAGAGGCCTGCTTGGCTGGTTTCGCTCGCTGAGGAGAAAGAGAAGGTGCGGACTTTGGCCTGCTCGAGGCCAAGCTAGAGCGCTTAGGCAAGAAGTGTCGCATTGCCTGGGATGACTTCTGAGCATCGGTGAACCTTTCCGAAAAGCCCTTCACCGCCGGCCCAAAGAGGCCGGAACTGAAGACAGGGGCATCGAGGAACACCGTCCGATCTGCGTCTTTGATCTCCGTGAGCATGAGCCACAGATGGTGCTCAAGCACGACCATGTTCGCCATGCTCCCCCCAATGGCTTGTGCCGTAGCTTTGGTAGCCCGCAAAGCTAAGTCCGTTGCTCTCCTTAAGTCCCGGAAGGACTCGGGTTCCAGGCCAGACTCGTCCATGGACTGGAGAAGCTTAGCCTGGTAGACCTGCAACACCGCCATAGTGTGCAGGGCCGAAGCAGCTTGACCGGAGCCGGAGAAGGCGCGTCCGGCGAGAGCTGACGTGTGTCGGCATGGCTTTACAGGATGCACCGCCTTAGTTCTCCAACTAGCCGCGGTGTTTGGGCAGAGGTGAGCAGCCACAGCCTCTTCGAGGGGCGGCAAAGACTCATAGCCCTTCTCCGCCGCGCTGTCCACGGAGGAGAGCGTTGCGGAGACAGAAGATCCCGTGTGTGCAGAGTAGGGCGCTCGCCAGGTCTTCGACAGTTCCTGGTGAACCTCGGGAAAGAACGGAGCAGGCCTATTACGAGGGGCCTGCTGGCGCCCCGGCAGAAACCAGCCGTCCAGCCGGCTCCGAGGAGGCTCCTCGGGCGAGGAGACCCAGGCATGCGACGCACTTGGAATGTCCGTCCGCGTCGTGCAGAAGAGAGCTGCACGTGGCACATGTCGAGCGAGGCATTTTAAACAACGCTCGCGTTCCTAAAAAGCAAGAGCAAAAGGATATTGCGTTGATCGCCGGATAGTGACAGCAGAGAGCCGACAGGGGAAGACGACTTCTCAGTTGAAGGCGAAATCCGCTGCAGAGATGCAAACTCTAACCGTAGGGCCTGATTCGACGGCAAAGCTTTCAGAGGACTCAGAGATGTGAGGTATGTCGCTGAAGGAGATGAAATCTGCTATAATGGCTATTTCGGGGGCTTTTATGGGCTCTGGCCACGCCCTTTGTGGCGGGCTCTGATGTGTATGACGTAATGATAGCTCATTGGCGCACACGTTGGAGCCGCCCGCGCCATTGGATGTGCAGCTGCTGCAGCACAGCCAATGAGTGAGTCAGTCACTTAACGCGCTAGCTGTGCAGCTGCAAAATGCGTTTTGCATTTTAAGCTTCAGAATTTTGAAGAAAAGGAGTTTCCCCACTGCATATAGCAATACGAAGTGACCGTTCTCGAAAGGGAACATCTGTTTAGTAAAGCCATATCAGTCTTAACTTCTGATTTATGGTTTTCTGAATGCACACATCTGAAGCACACGCACACAGAAAGCTGGATGTCAAGCAGCGCATCCCATGAGTATTAAATTAAGTTCTCTTTCACGTCTTATATAGATTACATATTGATTAAAACTGTCAAATACATTAGGTTATGTCTGTGAACGTAAACAGCAAGTAAAGAATCACATGTGTATATTAGATCTGTGTATTAAAGTGACAGCAGCATAATATACAGTACCTACTGCTATTGGGCTATTCAACAGAATTGAGATGGAAATTTTATGTATGCAAATTGTATAATATCCAAGTTACACATTTCTAGTAATTGTGCAGTAAATTCTCATATCGTATTTTCAGATTTTTTAAATATTTTTTCCTCTCACTACCGAAACACAATAATAAATTATTTAATAAGAAGCCTTATATTGACCTACTACGATTTTGTTTACATCTACCTTGTAAATATATATTTTTTGTGCTACTTTATTAAAAGTTTTCACAAGAAAATCAATAACAATTGCAATTTTAAGAATTCATTCGTTTGAATATACATTGAACCAAACACTATAATATCATCTTACTTGAATTCAATATACTTTATTTTTGACAAAACATCCCATGTTTCGGTCGTGACTGCACATTTTCTCTAGTGACAGTAAACTAAAATGCAACTAAAACATACTAAAATACTAATGATTTGCATAACTGTACTAAAATTGTCTTTATTTCCCCCAAATAAAGGATTACATATTCTCTTGTGTCACTACCAAAACAGTCACAACCGAAACATGTTATCATTGTTTTGGTAGTGACAATTTTAGATACTTTTGAACCTAGCCTAGCTCAAAGATGCTAATCAGCACATAGCTAGCACAGTTATGAACAGTTGTACACACAGAAAAACTAAATATTATCGAATAACACCCAAAAAACGATGTCACAACTGAAACTTCGGCAGGATTAGTTCGTGACTGTTTCAGTAGTGACAATTTTAGATGTTTTTTAGCCTAGCTCAAAAATGCTAAACAGTAGGCCATACCTAGTAGCACAGTTTTGAACAGTTGTAAACACTTAAAAACTACATTTTATGGAATAACATCCAAAAAAGTTTGATTCGTTGGAGAAGTGCTTGGTAGTGACGTTCCTTAAAGTTACACACAGATTTTCAGACTTTTGAACACATTTCCCTCAAAATGATGGGACCTATGTATCTACTCATGTATGAGAGAGATGGACACAGGAATATGTCCTTATCAAAACATCAAAAATCTAGTTAAAATTTCGGTAGTGACATGAAAATGTGGGACACATTTTATTTACATAAAGTTTCATGATTTACAAAGAAAATATAAAATATTTTTTTTTTTTTTAACACAATGGAAAAAAAAATGCAAATAAATATTTCAATATCGTTTTCACAAGTTAAAATTGAGAAATTTAGACACATTTTTACATGTTTTTTGGTTGTGGGACAGCAGTTTGCACCAATTCTGTAGAACGGCCCCATATGCCGTTAATGTGAATCAAAAAACAAAAGAAAAACAGAAAATCACTCACTGCTCTTGATTGAATAACATTAGTAACTTTAATAAGTCAAGTCAAGTCACTTTTATTTATATAGCACTTTTTACAATACAGATTCACAGTGATAATATGAAAATAATACAACAAAGTTTGTTTCTAGAATAAAATTGCATCAACGTCCACCTTAAGTAAGGCAGATCAATAATATTGTTGAATATTAAATGTCCCCAACTAAGCAAGCCAAAAGCCAAGGCAACAGTAGCAAGGAACCATGTTTTTAATAAGTCCATCAGCAGTCGTGGGCATGACAGCACATTGCTAGAATCTGCAAACGCTTGTTCTGAGACACTGCTTATGATTTATGGGGATTAAAAAACAAAAGGAGTGGGTGGAGTTTTACCATTATAGGGTGGTTGTGTACACACTCTGTCGACACACATTTGTGTTCAAACAACATTGTGTTCGTAATAGGTCCACTTTAATGTCCAAGAATCCTAAGAGATCCCCTGTGGTGAAAATCAAGTTTTTAATTTTGTTTATATATCTGTGTTGTATTTAATATGCTTTAAAGGTACACTTTTTTTAAAGTTAAAACAATTCAAAATGTATATAATAAAACATCATGAATCCAACTTCTAAACCATGTTCTTGTCTTATCCTGAATCACTACGGTATACACCTATAATAAGTGTTTATATTTGCACTATTTTAGACCGAGCGGGACACCAACCGCTTGCGAGTGGCCCAGTACCTGCGTGATTCGTCATATATAGATAAACAGAGAGAAGTAGCTTCGGCTACAAAGACGCATGCAGTTTTGTTTATTTAGAGCACCAAAAGTTACACAATGTACTGTGTACCTTTAAGACAAACCATGTGCAAATTCATCAGTCAACAGTATTTTATCTTTAAAGCTACACTGTGTGTTTTTTTACCCCCATCTAGCGGTGAAAAGGTATATGACCATCCAGTGAATATTAGTTCTCTTACGAGAGGTTCTCTCGTATTGCGTAAGCTAGCTTACGCTACGGGAAAGATTCATCTTTGCTGAGATATTGAAGCCAAAAAATTATTTCATAATTTGTATCCATACACAACGCAGTTCCTCTGCGGCAGACCTAGAGCGGGCTAGCTAGCAGCTCATTGGTTCGCTCAGAGAGAACTGCTTAAGCCTATGGGAGAGCGGGGCTGAACCCGCTTCCAATGAGAGGCGCCCGCGCGCTCATTGCGTCATGGCCCGCCAGAATGGGCGTGGCCATGGTGTATATAACAGTCTCTCCCAGGCTTATATGTTGATTCATTTCATCTTCAGCGAGCTACACGCTTCTGCTGTCCTGAGAAAAGCCGCCGTCGTGGAAAAGGCACCTTCTAGCGAGCATCTAGGAGTCTGAGGAAGCCGGCCGTCTTCGCCACCTTCAGCCGTCCTGCAAGCTAAGCCATCCGACGGATTCATATCCTTACCAAAAATCGTCTTGTATTGTGTGTGTGTGTATCTAAAAGAGCAGCGAGCGTCTTTTTTAAGATGCCTCGCACACCTGCGGCTCATGCCGCGTCCCTCTCAGCGCCAGAGCCCGCCTTCTTCTGCGCTCTCTGCCTGGGACTGGGACACGCAGAGCTTTCTCTCGCCAACGGCGGATGTTTCCTCTGCGATTGGGCTTCTGTTGTTGACCCTGCGGGCTCGACTCGAAGCGTTACGCCGCCTCCCCCTCTCACCGCCTACGAGCGCTGAATGGGGGACGAGCCGCGTACAGCTGTGCCAACCGCGGCTAGCTTTCTTTACTTTACAAGAGAGCTAGCCCGGCCGTCACCGGTAAGTGGGTTTATAGTGCGTTAAGTTCCGTCGAGGCCGAACTAGTCACTGCTATCACACCCTCTTATCTGCTCGCGCTATTAAGCCTGTGTCTTCCCCCTAGATCAGTGGTGAAGCACAAAGCCTTTCGCGCCAGAGACCCGTGTTCGATTCCGGCTCTCGCAGATAATTTGTTATGCAGCTCTGAGCTCTCGGCTAGCTTTCTTACGTTACAGAAAGCGGCCGCGCTCTCCCGCCTGCATATAACGCTATATAAAGGGTCTATAGTGTATCAGTTCCGCTGAGGCCGAACCTGTTTCTGCTATCACGCCCTCTTATCTGCTCGCGCTGTTATGTTTGTGTCTTTACCCCTGGCTCAGTGGTGAAACACAAAGCTTTTCGCGCCAGAGATCCGTGTTCGATTCCGGCTCTCGCAGATAATCTTTATGCAGCTCTGAGCTCGCGCCCAGCTCTCTTACGTGACAGAAAGCGGCCGCGCTCTCCCGCGCTCATGAGAAACGTTCTCATTTCCGAGCATAAAGCTGGGCAAATGGGTTATAGTGTGTTAGTTCCGCTGAGGCCGAACCTGTTACTGCTATCACGCCCTCTTATCTGCTCGCGCTACTGTGCTTGTGTCATTACCCCTGTGAGTGGTGTATCACAAAGCTTTTCGCGCCAGAGACCCGCGTTCGATTCCGGCTCTCGCAGATAATTTTATATGCCGTCACAAGTCCAGTCTCTGCAGGCTAAAAATAGTCTCGTGCCCGCTTGCAGCGCTCACGTTTCTAACACGCACTTGCACGCGACGCGCGTCACAAGTGCAGCCGATTTCAGGCTATATATATATCCCGCTGCAGGCCACTCACGTGACCAGCCTCAGCTGAGAAAAGGACGGCTATTTCTCACCATGGCTGAACCGCCATCAAGGTTTCGCCCTCTGTCAGTCCCCGTTCACACGGCTACTGCAGCAGTGTACACCGCCATCAACAAGCCGGTCTCTTTCCCGCTTGCATGTGCACAAACGCCGTTTTCACCGCGTCCCAGTGAAACAACCCAGAGATATCTCAAAAAGAGCATAAAAGCCTCACGGGTAGAAAAATCTCCCGCTGCGGCCGGACCGCCGTCAAAGCTTCGCCCTCTGCCAGTCCCCGTTATTTCGCCGACTGCTGTAGTGTTGACCGCCACAAACAAGCCGGTGTCCCAGCCCGCTTGCGAGCGACAAAAAGCTGTTTTTGCGCCTACCCAGAGAAATCTCAAAAAGAGAAATCTTGCCAGTTGTGTACAAAAAGTGCCCACAATCATGTGCTCACCGATACACACAAGCATAACATATCCCGTGTCTCTATCAGAGCCCCATCACATGAAACGGGCAGAGCCCGCTCTAGTTTCAGAGAACATAAACACGCCCACGAGCCCGTGCGCGTGTCCCCTCTCTGCTCGCTCTGTTACACGGCCCATAGACTCCTCTCTGAGTGCAAGTCCCATTGCCACACACATTCAAAGCGCGCCCACACACTGTGTCCAGCCCGCTATGTGCAGCAATCAGGGCAATATAGCCTTTCGGCCACTAGCCGCATGCTTCAAAGCGTGGGAAGCCATTCCAGGCATCTCCCCGTGGGTGTTAAGCATTATAAAGAACGGCTATCTGCTGCAGTTTCGCCGCCGCCCGCCTCGTGCACGCGCGCAGCTCGAATCTACTGTCAGCCCGCTGGCCGCCGGCACGCTCCGCTCAGAAATTGCGACGCTGTTGCAAAAGGGCGCTATAGAGAGAGTCCCGCCATCTATGACCGAGTCGGGGTTTTACGGCCGTTATTTTCTGGTTCCCAAGAAAGACGGCGGCCTCAGACCGATTTTAGATCTCAGGTCCTTGAACAAAGCGCTCATGAAGAGACCGTTCAAGATGCTCACTACCAGGAAACTCCTCGCGCAGGTGCGCCAGGGGGACTGGTTCATCTCTCTAGACCTGAAAGACGCCTATTTTCAGATCCAGATAAATCCCCGTCACAGGCCATTCTTACGTTTCGCCTTCGAGGGTCATGTTTATCAATATGCCGTTCTCCCGTTCGGCTTATCTCTGGCGCCCCGTACATTCACGAAGTGCATGGACGCGGCGCTCGCCCCCCTGCGAAGTCAGGGGCTGCGCATTCTGAATTATCTGGACGACTGGCTGATTTTGGCCCAATCAGAAACGGAGCTTCTGTCGCACCGCGCAGTTCTCCTCAACCATCTGGAAGCGCTGGGTCTCTCTGTCAACTGGTCAAAGAGCTCCCTTCTCCCCAGTCAATCGATTTCCTTTCTAGGAATAGATTTGAACTCGGTCACGATGACGGCTCGCCTGTCTACACAGCGCGCGCGCAGTGTTCAGCGCCTAGCCTCCTCGTTTCAGATGGACGCCCGCACTCCTCTGAAAGCTTTTCAGAGGATGCTGGGTTACATGGCCTCAGCCTCCGCTGTACTTCAGCTGGGCCTTCTGCACATGCGCCCGCTTCAGCTCTGGTTAAACAGCCGTGTACCCCACCGCGCGTGGAACACGGGCCGCCAGCTGATCAAGGTTACGCAGACCTGTCTCACGGCACTGCAGCCATGGACAGTAGCAGAATGGTTTCGCCAGGGCGTCACGATGGGGACTTTTTCCTGTCGAAAAGTCATCTCGACAGATGCATCCAACACGGGTTGGGGTGCAGTCTGCGAGGGCTCACCGGCCTTCGGCCACTGGTCGACTCAGGAAAGCCCTTTACACATAAACTGTCTGGAAATGCTTGCGGTCGAGAACGCGCTCTCGCGCTTTCTCTCGCTCATTCGGGGACACCACGTCCTGATCCGTTCGGACAACAGGGCGGTGGTCTCCTATCTCAACCGTCAGGGCGGTGTCAGATCCAGAAATCTCTGTCTACTGACACACCGCATTCTAGTTTGGTCTCAGAGCCGCCTGCTCTCGCTCAGAGCGACGCATGTGCCGGGCCATCTCAACGACGGTCCAGACATACTGTCCAGGGACCTCATCTCCACGGGAGAATGGTCCCTGAACGCACAAACGGTCCAACTACTGTGGCAGCTATTCGGCAGAGCAGAAGTAGACCTCTTCGCGTCAGAAGAGAACGCTCACTGCCCAATATACTTTTCGAGGAGCGAGGACGCGCTAGCCCAGGAATGGCCTCGCCGCCCGCTCTATGCATTCCCTCCGATCGCTCTGTTACCACAGGTAATTCAGAGGATCAGGGACACACGCCACTCGGTGCTCCTCATAGCCCCGCATTGGGAGAGTCAGAATTGGGTTCCGGAGCTCACGCAGCTGTCACAGACAGCCCCGTGGCCCATCCCAGTCAGAGCAGATCTCCTCTCTCAAGCTCGCGGCACGATCTGGCACCCCCATCCTCAGCGCTGGGCGCTACATGCATGGGTGATCAACGACTATTCGTCGATTTGCCAGAGGGAGTAAGAAACACTATCATACAGGCTAGAGCACCTTCCACGAGAAGGCTCTATGCGTCTAAATGGTCTGTGTTCTCAAAATGGTGCACCGTAAAACAGCTGGACCCACGGTCATGCGAGGTGCCGTCTTTGCTAATGTTCCTTCAAGAGATGCTGGACAAGGGCAGGTCCCCCTCCACTCTCAAGGTTTACGTGGCAGCCGTCGCAGCGTTCGCTGAACCCCGACGCGCTCAGTCCCTGGGCAAAGACGAGTTAGTCATCCGCTTCCTCAGGGGAGCTAAGAGGATGAACCCTCCGCGGCCCCCGTCGGTTCCTATTTGGGATCTTTCCATAGTCCTCGAAGCTATGAAAGCACCCCCGTTCGAACCGCTCGAGTCTGTGGACCTAAAATACCTCTCGCTCAAAACCGTTTTTCTGATAGCTCTGTCCTCAGTAAAACGCGTAGGGGACCTTCACGCGCTCTCATCCAGCGCCGCGTGTCTTGAGTTTGGGCCGAATGACTCGGTTGTCATTCTCAAACCTAGGCATGGCTATGTCCCAAAAGCGATTGGTACCCCGTTCAGGGCGCAGATTATCTCCCTATCGGCTCTGCCTGCATCCGATAGCGAGCGCGACGCCAATCTCCTCTGCCCGGTGCGGGCGCTGAGGTTGTACACGACGCGCGCTGCCGCGTTCAGACGCGCTGAGCAGCTTTTCGTGTCGTTTGGGGGGCGCACCAAAGGTATGGCTGCCTCCAAACAGACACTGTCTAGATGGATAGTGGACGCGATTGCCTCTGCTTACGCATCTTAATGCCTGCCATGCCCTCTGGGCATCAGGGCGCACTCCACTAGAGGCATGGCCTCATCGTGGGCATGGTCCTGTGGAATTTCCATTCATGACATCTGTGTGGCCGCGGGATGGGCCTCCCCGTCCACTTTTGTCAGATTTTACAACTTGGAAGTCCCCGCCTTGCAGGCAAAATTACTAGCTGTCTAATGACCAGCTCTCTAAGAAGCTGCATTTCTGAGAGTCCCTCACAACCGGTTCGCCCCTTGTGCTCTCCTTAAATGCTTTTACACTTCATGTGCCCGCTCTGCTGGCCCTATACATGCTTATGTGTACTTTTCATGTGCCCGCTCTGCCGGCCTCATAGTACATTCACTCCACGTTAAATATCCCCCGGTAGATCCCTGGGATTTCATGTGTGTTTTCATAGCGCGCACGGCGTTGACCAGGTGTTCCCGTAGCGTAAGCTAGCTTACGCAATACGAGAGAACCTCTCGTAAGAGAACGAATCGGTTACCTAACGTAACCTCGGTTCTCTCTAGAAGAGGGAACGAGTATTGCGTTCCCTGCCGTGCTTGCGCTACTAGCGTTTCGCTTCACGCTGAAATAAATCAACATATAAGCCTGGGAGAGACTGTTATATACACCATGGCCACGCCCATTCTGGCGGGCCATGACGCAATGAGCGCGCGGGCGCCTCTCATTGGAAGCGGGTTCAGCCCCGCTCTCCCATAGGCTTAAGCAGTTCTCTCTGAGCGAACCAATGAGCTGCTAGCTAGCCCGCTCTAGGTCTGCCGCAGAGGAACTGCGTTGTGTATGGATACAAATTATGAAATAATTTTTTGGCTTCAATATCTCAGCAAAGATGAATCTTTCCCGTAGCGTAAGCTAGCTTACGCAATACTCGTTCCCTCTTCTAGAGAGAACCGAGGTTACGTTAGGTAACCGATTCGTTTCTGTTCCTCTCAATTACGATTTCGTTTTAACTCCTACGGTGGCCAATGTAGTCCATGGCTTCCAGTTCGACCCCGTCCATGAGTGTTCCTTGTGAAGTGATGAGGTTATTTTAGAAAACTATTATAATTTGCAGTAATTTAATTAGTCAGGTATAGGTTATGACATCTATGTAAAATGAATAATAGTTTTATGTTTTCGTAATTTTTTTACCATTTCATTGCCAACATCAGTTTTCAGGTTGCCAGACGAATGCAAGCTAATCTTAGTAAAGTCACTTTTATTTTTAACTTTTAACTCTTTTTCGCTTCCTTGGCGACTCTGATACGTATCCTCGAGAATAAGAGTGATCCTCCATCAGTAACAGACTTTCAAAAAGGCTTTCAGGTTTTTATATATCAGTCTCGAGCAATCCCCCTCTTCACATTCGACACGGTGCCATCGAGTGTTAAAACGCGAAAGGCGAAGCTTGAATTAACGGGTATGTCCCTCTTTGGCTAATGTACTTTCAAGATGGAGGGGCAACATGGCGACCGACATTAGAACCCCTTACCCGTATGTATTTTCAATGGCATATTATACACTCACGAGAATACTTTATTACTTGAACGAAGTAAATATACATTAATGAGCACATATATTTTTGAAAGAACTAAGTGTTTTTAGCTAAGAGTAAACTAAAAAAGTTACACAGTGTAGCTTTAAAACAGCAGTGTACCAAAGACAGGCTGTGTTCGGAATAGCACACTCTCTTACTGCTTACTGCCCAGTACACAGTGCACACCGCCTACTGGTTTTTTTTTTTTTAGAATAGTGTGTGAAATAGTATACAATATGCAACAAATAATGTTTCAGAGTAGTTTTCTACAGTGTTGTCACATGACAAACATTAATTCAGCATAATTGTCCAGGTTGTGTTACCATACAAATAAAGTGCTTACCATTCTTTTTCTAATGTGGAAATCTGAGTGAAATTGTCCTACCCAGGGGCGTCAGTTTGTGTTGAAAAGTGGTGGGAACAAAAGATCAGATGAAAAAACATTACAGCAGGACGGGAAAAATATTTAATAACGGCGCATCAAAAATGGGCATAGCGTAGGCCAGTCAACAACACGAAAATACTCAGCATAAAACCCTCAATGTCGACTGCACATGTAACAGTCCCTGCAACACCAGCTTAACCGAACAGTGCCAAAGCACCATACATACTGTAGAAAACAGCAGCGCGTTAAGTCAATGATTACAATGAAATTCATTAAATATGTAAAACAAAACACATCATAAGCATACAACGCAACATATCTGCATCCAAATAACACCAGATAAAATTAAAACAATGTGGGATTTGCAATCCACATAGAATCCAGTGCAGTTAGAGAACCAAATCCACAAAATGTGAAATCCTCCTCTGCCATCGCAGCGTAACCAATATAAAGTGCCGTGAAATACTGTCACTATGTAGGCTATGCCACAAAAAAAAAACCCACACTAAAATCCAAACTATTTTAAAACTATAAGATGGCACGCAGGCCCTCTCTCTCGCACACACACACACACACACACACACACACACACACACACAAAGCCAATTTTTTTATTGATCTGTAAATTACTTAATCGGCTACAATTAACTAAATCAATCACAGTGGAGATATGCTATATAAAAACTCCCCTACCTGTACTGTTGATCAACATCTTCTCTTAAAGTTAAAAAATCTGCCGCGATCTGTCACGACACATTAAAGAGCCACAAAACGGTATTTATTGTTTAAATTTCTTTTAAAAAAATTACCAAATTTGAAAGATGAGACTTTGTTTAATATATTTAATATCAAAAGTAACCGAAAAGTAACCTGGTCTGTCCTCTCTGCTCCGCAATGTATTTTTCACTGCGTGAGAACATGGTGTGTGTGTGAGAGCGGCGTAGCTTGTCGACATAGCGACAGTAACTAAGGGGGGCGGGTCTTTGCGAACGTCAATTGTAGAAAAATGCAGTAGCTAGCTAAACATTTAACCTGCAGTAGCTTAATTTACAGCAACCCAAACTGCACAATGTCCAAGAGGAAGAATGGAGGAGACATTAGAAACTACTTTAGCAAACAGCGCTGTACTGTAAGTGATGATCTTATTATGGAGGCCTACTGTAAAATCCAGCAATAAGAAAGAGGCACTTATCTTAATATGTTTGCAAAACTAGCTATTCTAGCTGGCTAGCTAGTTAACTGTCTATCTAATCAACGTTACATTATGATTTAACAGTAGGCCTGCTGATTACCTCTATTATCTAATGAACAATAACAGTTTTCCTGCACATGTTGTAGACTGTTGCTTAGCTGTAGTTGATAGTGTAGCCTACTGTAAGGATTGGGTCTCGGGTTAACATTTTTTCATAATTTTGCATTAGAATCAGCAGCAGCCAGTTGCAACTCCAGGAGCTGATGGAGAGCAGGAGAAAAAGCCAGAGAGTTTAGAGGTGAGATTAACATACTTTAGAAAAAGTTATGTATATTAATATTTTATTTTATCAATTTAAAAGTGGATCTTACACTTTAAAAGTATTTGACAATTAAACAAAAATTAAGATGTTGCAGACATTGTAGACTGTTGCTTAGCTTATGGTGTCTTATTTGGTTGTGGGTTAATATGTCAAAATCTCACACCAGCTTCAGCAGCAGACATTTTCCACTGTAAGTGCTGATGGAGAGCAGGAGAAAGAGCCAGAGAGTTTAGAGGTGAGATTTAAATAGGCTACTTCAGAAAAAGTTATTTCAACTGTGTTATAACATGTTTACAAAGTGCATCTTACACATTAAAAGTACAAGACATTCATATTTATTCTACAATTACATTTATTTCAATAGGATCTGCAGCAGGCAGTGGTTGGTGCTAGGGCTGATGTCAGGGAGAAAGGGCCAAATCCGAACAATGAGGACGAGGAATCCGAGCATGAAGGCACTGTAGATGAAGAACAAGTAGAATTTGAGGCAAAGCAAAATTACTCTTTGACTGAGCCACATCACCCTCATTCCAAGTTTATTGAGGTGCAGAAGTTGGCCAACAAGACGCTTCGATTTCAGAAGAGCTGGTTCAATGATTTCCCTTGGTTACACTACTGTCCTAGACTGAAAGGAGTTTTGTGCTTTTATTGCACCAAGGCCTTTTCAAAGCAAACATCTTCACTAGCCAAAAATACAGAGCCAACATTTATTTTGACAGGCTTTAGGAACTGGAAGCGGGCTGTGGAGGGTTTTGAGCGACACTCACGCAGCAAAACACACAATATTGCAGTGATTTCGCACATATATGAGCCAAAATCAATTAATGCCCAACTATCCAGTGTTTTGGAAACTGCACAAGAGGAGGCCAGGTCAAACTTACTAAAAATATTAAGCTCTGTTAAGTACTTGGCCCAACAAGGCCTAGCTTTAAGAGGGCATGGAAATGAATAGGGGAACTTCCACTACCTTCTCCTTCTTAAGGCAGAGGATGATCCTGCCCTTGGACACTGGTTAAAACGGAACCACAGCTACACCAGCCCTATCGTTCAAAACGAAATGCTAAGTTTAATGAGCAATACCATCATTCGCAACATTGCAGGGGAAATCCTGGCTTTACCAGTGGTCCAATATTCAGTAATAATTGATGGAACACAGGACGTAAGTGGCACAAAGCAGGAGTCCATCTGTCTCCGCTACGTTGATTCCGACTTGGAACCACGAGAGGAGTTCATTGGCCTCTACGAAACTTCTTCCACCACAGGTGAGCAAATTTCTAAGATTGTCTCTGATGTGCTACTCCGTCTGAACCTACCCCTTTCAGGACTGCGTGGCCAGACCTATGATGGAGCAGCCAATATGTCAGGACATCTGTCGGGAGTACAGGCTCACATCAGAAAAGAACAGCCACTTGCTATTTATGTTCACTGTGGGCCTCACTGCGTCAACCTGGTCACGCAAGCAGCTTGCTCAACCACACCGATTGTGAGGGATGCCTTGCAGTGGACCCATGAGTTGGGGTGCTTGTTTGGAGAATCAGGCAAATTTAAGACCATTTTCATGTCTGTTGCAAAGTCCACAAGTGGTTCCTACATCACACTCAAACCTTTGTGCCCAACACGATGGACAGTGCGCACCCCAGCAATTGACGCCATCCTTGGTCAATATGAGGCAGTCTTGGCTGCATTGGAAGAGATGGCTTCGTCCAACACATCCAACACAGCTTCTAGAGCTAATGGCCTTCATGAGCGGTTCCAAAAGGGCACCACAGTCCTTGGCCTGTTTCTAGCAAAAGAGGTGATGATGGGGTTAGAGGGCCTGAACACTTCACTGCAGGGGAGAGGGAAAACAGTTGGAGGCATGTTAAGTGCAGTTGACTGTGAAAAAACACTTTCAGAGCCAACGAACAGAAGAAGCATTCATCACAGTCTACACCAGTGCAACTGATCTGGTTACATCTTTGGACATCGAACCAATAAAGATGCCACATTTACGAAAGCCACAGAGGAGACATGCTGGCCCAGCTGAGCCCTACGTTCCATCCACAGATCAGGAGTACTACCGTGTACAGTTCTTCTCCAAGTCCTTGACATTGTAACAACACAGCTGACAAAGCGGTTTGAACAGGAAGGGCTACAGCACCTGGTCAAGCTGGAGAAAGTCCTACTCTCTGGTCAAGTTGATGACGTGGTTGACCTGTATCCAGAGCTGCAGTTCCAGTCCCTAAAGGTGCAACTGGCTTTGTTCACTGCCAATTACACCTACACAACCTGCTCAGACGTGACAGAAATCATGAGGAACATGGTTCCCGAGGTCCGTGGTCTCTTCAGTCAAGTTGAGGCACTTCTGCGTTTGTTGCTCGTTGTTCCTGCCTCATCTGCTGAAGCAGAGAGAAGCTTCAGTGCCTTGAGACGCCTGAAGACCTGGCTGCGCTCTTCAATGTCACAAACCCGACTCAACAGTGTGGCTGTTTGTCATGTTCACAGAGAGAGAATGTATAACTTGGACAAGAAGAAACTGTGTCAAGAATTTGTTCAAGTTACTGATCGGCGCATGCATGTTTTTGGGTCATTTTAAAATCTGTAATAGTTTATATTGTTTAAGTTTCTTTTTTTGGACAATGTACATTACTTTCTGTATCTAAACTGCATTGCATGTTTTATTTTGTGCAAATAAACCTTTAACATTTCTTGGTTCGCTTGATTTTTTCAGAACATTTTAACCAAATGCTTTCAAAAAGTGGTGGGGACAAAATCAGCCATTTCAAAAAGTGGTGGGGACATGTCCCCAGCGTCCCCAGTGTAAATGACACCTATGGTCCTACCTTTCGTCTGTCCTCACCAACAGGTTGAAATTACCGTAAAGATTTTAAATTGTAAAAAAAGCGTTCAAGTTATCGTAGAGCTCGTAATTACAGCTTGTAAGACTGGAGATTTCTGAGAGCGAATTGTACCATGTGACCGGCCGCTGCGGATTCATTTAGGCTTTGATAGTGGTGCCATAGAAACGCATAATTCCCTGTTCGAGCCTACATTATTACGACATGGCGCGAATGCAGCATTACCCATAACAATTCAGTTTGTTGGTGTAGTCAAGTTGATTCTGTGAAATTAAATCATGTTTTTTCTCATAAAATCATTTGATTGGATTTTATTTAGCTTGAGAAAAAAGAGTAAACTTTTTTTTTTTAACAAAAATGTGCTTAATGTGATAACGTAAATTAACTGTTTGATTCAAGTCAAAAATATAATTTATCTTATATAAGTATCTTAAGATTTATGGTAGATTATGCCATACATATTAGGAAAATAAGCTATGCTTTTGTCATCATAAAATAAAATATTGATATTATAATATATGGTTTTATTTGTCAAGACAAGAGCATATTTCATATGACTGACTCAATCCGTCCAGCATCGAAATTATAGTTTGAAGTTTTAAATAAAGCAGATACGTTACGATGAAGCGCACGGCTTCCCAAACCAGACTGGTCATCATTGCGAGACCTGTAATCGTTGCGGGATTGTATTGTAATAACGTTCTTTTCCAATATCTGTGCACCTTAAAACTTACGGCCATGAGCGCATCACGCTGCAAATTAACTACTGTGGATACACTCAGTGCATAGATAATAAACCATTACTATTGTTTATTTTGGGACACTTTTGTCACTAGTCAATTTGGGATGAGGATGCAAAAATGAGAAAGATTTGTTTATATTGAACATAATGGTCTAAATAGCCTAAGTAATCTAAGGCTACACTGTAAAAAAATTGCTGTATTTATGCAGCTGTTTGCCAGTAAATTACTGTAGATTTAAATTGATGTATATTTACTGGCAACAGTTTGTTCAAAGTTAAATGAACATTAAACATTAACAAGTCTTTGTCTTTACAGAATAAAACTATAAAATAACAATCTAATGCAAAGCATTACAACCAGAAATCTTCATCAACCCTTTTCTGTTTTTTTTCCTTCAGATTTTGGTTCCCATTAATGCTTTGCATGAGGCTGTTATTTTAGTTTTATTCTGTAAAGATAAAGACTTGTTAATGTTTAATGTTCATTTAACTTTGAACAAACTGTTGCCAGTAAATAACATCAATTTAAAACTACAGTAAGTTACTGGCAAGGAGCTGCCAGTAATACTGTAATTTCTACAGATTTTGTTTACAGTGTATAGTTGTCACTTTGTCAAGAAACACCCTGCGAACACATAATACACATGTGTGAACATGTAATACGCATGTGCATGACGTCACGGTTTTCACAAATTCACGTTCTTGTAGTTTACATGGAGACGGTAAAGGCATTGTTTTCAAAACCTTGCACTTTGAAACCCATTGTCAAAAGCTTACGTTTTCAGGCCTTGAAAAACGCCATTGTCATGTAAATGAACGGCCAAAACGCATAAAAAGTTTTCAGGTTTTTTAGTTGGTGTCGTGTAAATATACTCTAAGAAGGGACGCGGTACAGCGGGTGATTTATGTATATGATGTTTATTATGATGTTATGATGAACTATGCTTTTCTCCACTGACTTTCTATGATGTCCAAAGCGTTTCTAAGCACGCTGCTTTCTAGAAGGCAGTTGTCTGACTCTGAGATGGTGAACAGGCACATAGGTTGTGTAACATTAGCAACACATTGTTAACTGTTTCATAACAGTCAAGCAAACAATATTTCCAGGTGCCATTGTGTAGCGTTTACTACAGTTGAGTGAGTGGATCAGGTAGTCCAAGCTAGTGTGAGTGAGTGGAGGCGGGACTGATTTTCATATTTATGGGTCTGCGTATACTAAATGAAGCAAGGGTGTAGTTGTATTCAAGCGATTTTGAGGCAGAAGACATTATTTTCTCAGGAAAAAACTTAAATATGTAATTTTTACATATGTATTTCGTATAGAAATAGTAGAACGTATTTCTTATAGCACAAAATGGCTAAATACTTTAATTATATGTGTTTGTTAAAGCAAACATATACTTAGGGTTGAGGATTTGAAATCAACCACCAAAAACACCAAAAACTACCCAGAACCTCATAGCAACATACTAAATACACTCATCAACACCTTAGCAACCCCATAGCGCCACCCTGGCAACCACCCACATCATCCTAGCATTGAGAAAGCTGGTTTTAGAACACGTAAAAAATGTAGTGTATCAAAATACATTCACTAGACTGTTAGGAAATAGTCTAGTAAATTAAATACAGACACTTTAATTGCTGTGGTAAACATTAACATCACATCACGCCAAACCTAAATTATTAAATGCAGAAAAGCTCTCTCAAAAAGACAAGCAAATTGTTCATTCGAAAAGCGAGTTGTTGTCATTGGAGAGTCCTCATTCTGCTGTTTCCAGCCCCATCTTCTCATCTCACTTCCATGTTGAGAACCCGACGACTGCTCTCTTTAAGGGTCCATCACACGTGCACACTGACCTTCCATCAAACCCTGACCTGAGTTACAAGAATTCATTATACACTACCTTCAATACATGTATATGGAGTCAGGTGAGCATGCATTTTCATTTTCAAATATTAGATTTTTGTTCTTTTTTCTTTCTGGAAAATTAAGAGTTTGTTTCAGCAAAGGCGGATGATTCATTATTTAGTTGGGAGAGAGAATTTTTATGAGTAAGCTCACGCAATCATAAAAAAATGATTAGGTTTTCTCAGTAAACAGGTCTCTCCGGAACCGTTTGGCTGCAGTTTTCCGGGAAGCACCATTATTAGTTCTGTGAGAAAGAGAGATGTCTTTAGATATAAATCTGCTTTAAGTAATCCTCCACCCTGTTTCTTTTTGCAGCATCAGGGCATTGTGGGATCCAATAAAAATGCATTACCTGACCTTTTAAAATGGTTAGTAAAAATGACATGGCATTATAAACTGATCAATGCAGCAATTTTTTGCAATTTCTTGTGACTTTAAAGAAACCCTATTCTTGCATTTCTTAAAGGTGATGTGAATTTTTCCATCTTCTTTAAGGTACTAAATACTAAAATTATATATTAATGTGCTAACTACTATGTTAAAATGATACTTTACCCAAAATGGAAATTGTGTCATCATTTACTCACCCTCATGTTGTTCTAACCCTGCTTTTCTTTTTTTCTGCAGAACACAATTGTTTATATGCAATTATTACATGTTTTGCAATTATATATTAATTAATTACATGTTTAAAAAAATGTGAATAAAAGTCAAAATTCAATCGGTTCATCATATAAAGCGATATGTGTCTCTTCAGAAAATTTGGACTAAACCACTCAATTCATGGATTAGTTTTACGATCTATTTATGAACTTTTTGAAGCGTCAAAGTTTCGGTTGCTTAGCTGTCAATGGAGGCACAGAAATCTCTCAGATTTCATCAAAAATAACTTAATTTGTGTTCCAAGGGTGAGATTTTTTTGGATTGAATTAACCCTTTAAAAGATTGCGATCTCCATTCAAACACCGAATTAACCCTTTAAAAGATTGCGATCTCCATTCAAACACCGACGCAATCATATTCCTAAATGACAGCTGTTCTCCTGTGTCTAAACCTTTGACATAACCACAGCGGAACATTTAAATCTGTGTTTGCGCTGCCGCTGTCCAGAGAAAGCAGCACCAAGATAGCAAATTGGCTTTGGGCCGGATCTGGCTAAATTTCGGCTGAGATTTTGGCCCACATACCGCATGTACGGTCCAAGGTTGGCCCAAGTGCTGTTTGCCGAAAGTCAACCAGATCAATGCCGGAAGCAGACCAAAACTCCCCCAGAGCTTTACAATGTACGCAGATATTATCCAGAACTGGCCCAAAACAAGCCAAACTGCCACCACCTTTACCTGAATATATTGTGCAAGGAATAATAAAAGAATGACACTACATACTGTAAATGCAAAGTACAGTATTTTATTGAGAGGGGAAGAAAATCTCAGCCAGATAAAAGGAAAAATAATAACAATGGGAAAAAGAAAAGATAAGCCAATACTAGAGTAAGGCAAAACAAAAGCAACAAATAGTCACAATACAAGAAAAATAAAAAGACAGAGCAATACATTAAAATGTTACAAAAAATAATGCAATTATGCAATTTTACAAAAGTGTATGTTGCATGCTTAAATAATGAGATACAGAAACGAATGCGGTGGCCGAGAGATCTCAACGCATTGAAACAGAAGAAAACTTGCAAACAGTAAAAAAACACCAGCAAATTAAGAAAACATTTTCATCAGTTTGACAACACACTGCAAATACAATGCAACCCAGTGGCGGTTTTAGGCACGGGCGAACCGGGCAGTCGCCCGGGGCGGCACTTCTTCATGTCACATGGGGGGCGGCACGAGCAGTTAAAAAAAAATCCTCTGTGCCGCGAAGGTTTTCCTATTTTTTATCATTTCGATTCAATTATTGGCAATGGCGCCTCTCTTGCTGAGAAGGTGCCGTGCACAGAAGCGATGTCAAGGGGGTCTCCTGACGTATCGCGTCTTTTGCGCGCTCGAGGTCGTTATTTCAAATAGGCGCACGGGAAGCGCGCTCATAAACCTTTCAGTATGGGAGTGCACGTGCACCCAACCACGTTTTCTCTTCGCCGTAAATAAATCTTTTAGCAGAGCTACAGCAAGCGTTTTTCTGTGGTGGAAATGCATTAGCTCCTAAAACTTCTTTGTTGTTGTGGAGAGCGCAGCGCATGGATGTATAGCAACGACAGTCATCGGAAAATCGGTCCGAATTTTACTATTAATAATAAAAGATAAACTACTGTGCATTATAAATGTCAGGAATGTATCTTTATTTACTCATTTCTTTTTATAGAGATGAAATAGCATCTTTTAAATGCTGAAATATGAGGTTTATCTTTTTATAAAACCTTTTTTGTGTTAACCTTTTTTAACTTTAGTAGGTAACATAAAAGACACTCCTTTAAAACAAATCTTTAATGTTATTAACTTGGTGAATTGATTTCATTGTGTATTAGGCTTTTTGAACAAGATTCTGTGTATGTGATGTGATCATTTTGGTCACTATATTCATGAAATGAAAATGATCAACTTTAATTATGTGTTTTTACAGTAGCCTATAATATGCAAAGTACAATTTTCTATTTTCTAAATAATCTATGATTCTGTCCTTTTCTCTGACATTTTAAGAGTGACATAGTCCTACAAAAGCTATTTTAGGTCTAAAACAGTTTGGGTAGTTGTTAATATGAGAGCTTTTCGAAATTATTTAAGAGATAGCCTAAGTATTGTGTTACTAAATAAGTATCTCTCTGACCCTTTCACTTTTAAAAACTCCATTTCGTGACAAAGTATAGTTTAACAAGTTATAACTAAAATTGTGCCATGCATATCATTCAAGGCAGTAACCAATGCGCTCATGGTTCCTCCCTTGAAAGTTAGATTAATCTAGCAAAATAACTGGATTCTATTAACTGTGTCATTTCATTTCAAATGCACGGTATGTGATTTTATTGTTGGGTTGTTGTTGTTGTTTTTTTGGCGCTCGAAGGGGGTCTCGCCCTGGGTGTAATTCAAAGTAGAACCGCCACTGATGCAACCAATAAATAATAATAATAATAAAACAATAAACACCACTGTCGAGTAGATATTTGCGTTGTTGGTCGGACATTTGCAGCGCGTTTCTGTATTTGGTTGTGTTTTGCGCATTTGCAGCACATGTGATGAAGATGTTTTCTTAATTTGCTGGTGTTTTTTCTAATTGCATGCATTTTCTTTCGTTGCAGCGTGTTGAGCCCTCTCAGCCACCGTACTAAAAAGCAACAGAAACCAAGCAATAAATTAATACATTAAATTGATACAAAAAGTAAAGCAAAAGTGTAAATGTGATCGTAGAAAATAGTGTACTATTTGAATAAATATCTATAGGTATTTTTAACTAGGCCAATAACAAACATATATCATTTTATTATTTTTGACAAAATGAACCTAATTTATTAGGTTACATTATAATGATGTATAAAATATGAACCAATTAACATCACATTTTACAGTTCAGCACATTCATGCCAGAGATCTTTTATTTACTCTTCAGCCAACCAAAACCCAACCAGATTCCAGCCAAATATTTTCATATTCTGGCAGACCGAACTCAAGCCAGGGCTTAGCCAAACAGATACAATTTGATTTTTGTTTCTTTTGGTTACCCAGACTCCAGCCAGAGCTTAGCCTAATACTGTTTTACACAAGAGTGTGAAAAAAAAAACAGTGCCAGAATTAAGCCAGAAGTGCCTAATGTGAGCAAGACTCAGCCCAGACTTTGTTGCTATCTGGGTAGTTATCATGTATAGGTACGAAACAGCTTCACAAACTGTCTTTTCAACACCACAGTATCGTTATTTCTGTTACAAATATTCAATTGATCAGAAAAGTAAGATAAAAGTTTACACTTCAGATAAAAACACTGATGTCTATGGTAGGTATCAAAATAGAGCAAATCACCTTTTGAAAGTAACTTGGCGCTCCAAAAAACAATTGTATCGCATTGTTTCACCAGGGTGGAGACAACGGATTGTTCAAAAAAGTAATTGTCAATTAATCCATTCAAGAGATTCGATCTTCCAGTAATGAAACAAGTATTTATGAATGAATATTTGAATCATACGTTCAAATCGATTTTTTTTTAAATAATTCATTCACATGAATGAAACATTTTTAAACAGACTGCAGCAACATTTTGTCAAAATCTCTAGTAAATTACTCATTTTGTTTTCTGTTCAGAATCGTGGGGAAATTGCCATCTCTGTTTCAAAGAAAAAAAAAAGTGATTCTAAGCTCTACAAAGTTTGCAAACAACACACAAGCATCACCATGGGAAGCAAAGTGTCCGACTTGACAGCTCTGTTTTCAGCTCCTCTCCCTCCTGCAAGCGGCAGATCTCGCCAATCAATTCAATTCAGTCAAAGTCGAACATGTCCTACCGAGTCTGTTGTGCTATCAAAAGATTTCTCTGTTCGTTCTCAACTTCAACTGGCATGACATAGCAACATTGGCTCAACCAATGCCATGAGTTTAGGACAGAAATATCTGTTTTGATTGACCAACTCAGGGAAGTTTTGGGAAACCTGTTTGATAACAGGTCCCCGTAGTGACGGTACGGGTGCAGAAAATACATGCTTCAGCCTTGAAGATAGCAGACAGAGACATTTAGTAGCACGCAAATAAAAACCATACAGTTATAAGAAGCCATTTAGCAGTGGCTCTCAACTGGTTTAGCCATGGGACCCACAATTTTCCATGGTCATTAAACCACAACCCAATTTTTGCCATGAGAAGAATCTTGTCAGCTTTTATAACAACAGACGAGCGTGTTGACCTTAATGTTGGCTCTGCTCAGGGCTTTGATAACTGTCCAGCTATTCAGATGATAGAAGATTGACATCTTTCCCTAGATCAGCATAGATTCCTCTTTTCACATTCTCTCTCTCTGCCGTCTGGCTGTGCTCAAACGTGAGTGTGTGTGCATCTGTTGCATGCAGGAGAAGATAAGGACAGCAGCAGGTCTTGTGATTAGATTAGAGTATTGGTATGTATGGTTAGAGTAGTCGACGGTGGAAAATGAATATGACTAAAGATCTATCTTTATATCCATTGAAATAAGTGCTAATTTGTCATGCTAGGAAAAAAAAACATTTAATCAGGTTGCAATCTGCAAAATTTTGCACAATATATTACACAGATGTGTTATGGTGGATCTTACATTTTCTTGATTTGTACTGGTTTTGACTCAGAGCTGAATAATAACAGGTTATGGTCACCATGGCAACCTGTGCCAAATGGGCGAGATTATAACGGCCACCAGCTGGAGTGCCCTTGAGAGCCACCACATCAGACTATTGTCATTCCCTCACAAACTACATCTCCCATAACTCACTGCCCGGACTCTTCATCCATTATCACATTCACCTGTGTCTCATTATCTTGTTTAGCTCATCCCATATATGCTGCGTCCCAATTCGCCTACTTATACTACGCCCTAAAAGTATGTACTCTTTTTGTGAAGAAAAAGTACATACTTTTGAGTGTGTAGCAAAAGATTAGGCAAGCTTTGGGACATACTACTTCGCCGTCTTTAACGGACAGATCTGTCGCGTGCATCCTGTCACCGTAAACTGCCCTGTCAATCATCTCGTCACAGTTAAAATCCTCCATTCAATCTAATATAACTTCTCACCATTTCGGAGAGAATTGTTGTCGCACGTTCATCTGCCAGTCATGGGGCTTTCATGCCGAGACTCTCCTCATGTGTTTGGAATTTGAATGTAATAATGCATTTAAAAGTTAATGGCTAAACGTATCTTTGCAAACGTTCACAATGCTGCAGATGCGATATAATGTGGACAACGTTGAATAAATACATTTTCGTCAGGTTAGATACTGATAATTAATCACTCAAACCCCTTTGTCTAAACCTCTCTACATAACCGTCGGACTCGCGCGTCCTCCATGTCTGTAGTTTTTGAACACTTTTCAGTCGTGTTTGTAGTTCTAACCGAATCCTCGTCCAGCGCGCGATGGGTTGTGGGCAATATCAGCCGTTAGAGTGCGCAACGAACTGCACTTCGGATTCTGACCGGATATAGTAGACCATCCGGGTCTCTTTGGGACACTCATTTCAACATACTACGATTTGGGACGTACTAATTCTATTTTCGAATACTATTTAGGACGGATAGTATGCGAATTGGGACGCAGCATGGTTTTCTCATTCATTATCTGCTAAGTCTTGTTTAGTGTTACACTGCAATTTCGAGCATTCTCCCTGGTTTCGTGTCTCTTGGTTTTTGGATTTCTTGCCTGTTCCGTAGTGATGGCAATTTCAAAGCACTGCTTCATGAAGCTTCGAAGCCTTTACAAATCGTTTGTTCCGAATCAATGGTTCTGAGCGTGTATCAAACTGCCAGAGTCACGTGATTTCAGTAACTGAGGCTTCACTACGTCATAACTGTTTCGAAACTGTTCGGAACACTTCGGAATTTCAATGGTTCACCGCTGATGATCTCTGTCAACCCGTGAATCATGAGGATTCACTGAGAACCATTGAACAAGTGTCTGTGGGTTTTGCCTGATCTCTGATCAGTTTTATACATTTGTAGACTATTTAATTAGACATTAGTATAATTAAAATGAATAATGGTAGCTTATTAGTTGATAGTCTTATTGGCCTGTTTAGCTGAGCCATTCATAGAACTAACAAAACAAACCCTGACAATTGATAAAAGAACATATGTACACTTGATAAACTTGTTAGATAATTACATTTAAAAGATTTTACTTTCAATAAAACATTTGCAATAATTTGTAAAAGGGGTTTTTATGCATGTTTGGCCTGGGTTTTTGTTGCATTTACACTGTTCTGACAACTAAAGCCACCATGGAGAGAGAAAGGAGTCGGATTGTTTAGAAGCCTCGACACAATACGGCACATTTGCTTGAACTGTTTCCGTTTTTCACGAAGCCTCGATCTGCCCACCACTACTGTTCCGTGGATTACTCTTTTGCCGGTGTTCCCTGCCTTGTTGTGATTGTTTGTTTGTGTTTGACCCTTGCCTGGATTTGGATTAGAATTGTGGATAACCCTTTAAATAAATACTGCATTTGGATCCTCAACCTTCGTGTCTCAGAGCAGTTTGTGAGAGATATTGGGGTGAGAACTCTGACTCTTGCACAAAACGAACTTATCAAGCAGAACTTATAAAGCAGAACAGAAACATCCATTAGACAAAAGATGATAAAGAGCTCATGGATAGATTTGCAAAATTAATATAAACAAGCTTATCTATCCGCGAGAGATTAGATCGTTTACAGTTATGGAAAAAAGAAATGCAGTGGCTCCATGGTTCACTGATCAGATGGTAATAGCATGATATTTTGATACAATAATACTGTTTATTTACCATATTTATATGGAATATTAGACATAGTGGCGACCCAACACAGTACTTATCTTGTTTACCATACAAAAGTAAACATTAATATTTATTAAAGTTATCATGAAGTACATACAGTAGGTAACAATATGCTAAATTATTCATACAACATAGGAGGAATAAGAAATCTGGCGGTGTAGAAGTGTAATTTACCCATCAAACACATGGAACAAACCTTGGGCTAATCCTGCGTTAGTTTAAGTAATATTACCAAGTAACAGGTGAATTGGCTTCCAAATACCATAAAGGTTGATGCGTGGCCTTTAACGTCAACCACAAAAGAGAAGCATTTTCTCCTCTCTTTTAAATGTCAGTGAGCCTATTTATTTTTTCCCTCCTATCTCTGAATGATTATATGGCTGCATTTTAAAAATTGTGCATTAGCACTTTCCAAGGCAAAGACAAAGTGAGGCATGGATACAAATACTAGAAGTCCTTTTATTTACAACCAAAAATGAACTCTGGAGAAACACTATAACCGTCCAAAACTTCTAAAACACACAATGAATAGACAATCACCTACAAACTAGAATGAAACTATGTATTGGAAATGTATTCACTGGGTGACAATGAACTAAACATAAAACAGGTGTACATAACCATGAGTTAGAAACTATGGAAACATAATTAGTAACTACGGAAACAAATAAAAACACATGAAAATAAAACGGAAGCAATGGAATAGAACTAGCCTATCTATCTAAATAAGAGTCTTTCAACATGAACAGGATGTGATATGTGTATATACTGGTTTGTATAAGCTTACAAATGCAAAAATAATTCACAATAATTTGTGATCAGTCTCCCATCTGCCAGTGGTCAGTGAAACAGATACCATGACCGCAAACATCAGTTTAGTCAGTGGTGCTGTGTTGCGCTGCTTGGGTTGACCAAATAAACAGAGCAATGTTTTGTTTCTTCTGTGGAACAGTATTTAAAGGTATAGTTCACCCATAACCCTCTTGCCATTCCAAAACTGTATGACTTTCTTTCCTTAGTGGAACATTAAGGAAGTTATTTTAAGAAAAGTCTCTTTTTTTTTTCCTTATACAATGGTAGGTTGCCAACTCTCTTCAAAATACCTTATTTTTGTGTTCCATAGAAAGAAATGCATAAAGTTTTGATGTTTTTTTTTTTTCATTTTTGGGTGGATTAAAAATTTTCTGCTCAATCAAGCTATCTACAAATGACTTGTCTCTGCATATTAAAGGGACAGTTCACCCAAAATGAAAATTACCCCATGATTTACTCAAGCCATCCTAGGTGTATGTGACATTCTTCTTTCAGACGAAGATGCTCGCTTTCGGGTTAAGCTTTCCACGACTGCACAACTGGGTTATAGGTGGCCAGCTTGAGATGACAAACGGGTTGAAATTGTATATGGTGTGTGGATTGTGTGAATATAATGCATTTAATACAAGATCTGGCAACTGGTCAACATTAGACAAACATATTGGTCCAATTATTCATAAAGGACTTTGGGCCATGCAAATTACGGGAGTTTCCTGGGAGAAATAACAAACCGGGAAGGTTCCTAACCGGGAGATAAGGCTAAAAAACGGGAGAAACCCGGGAAAAACAGGAGTGTTGACAGGTATGATTGGCAATGTATGACTTTAATGTCCCCTATTATGCTTTTTGAATATTACCTTTTATGTTGTGTGTAATAAATCTGTTTGGGAATGTAAAAAGTCTGCAAAAAAAGTTTCAAAGATCAAAGTGGACGATAAATGTCTTCCACAAGAAATAAATGATTCTGAACTACCTGAAACAAGTTATCAGCAATTCCAGTTATACTGTAACAAATTTGCATAATGCCAGCCTATAATCTTCATTGGCTGCGTGTGGACAACATCTATTTTGACCGGTCCTCAAACGATGTAGTTGTAGCTGAGACCTGGAAGAGTTTGGTTCGCATTGTCGACATGTCGAGAAGACGTTGTTTTCTGTGCTGCGAAAGCAAATCCACTTTGCATGCACTTCCAAAGGATGAGGACTTGGACTTTGGCTCAAATTGATAAGGTAAAACTGATGCAATTGTTACCATTTGTATGTGTATAGAAGCGCTAAGGAAGAGCCTAAATTCAGATATGGTAACGGGTGTTTTGTTTTCAACACGTGCTGTAATACGTAGACTGGTCATCTGACCAATCAGAGCAGAGTAGGCTCCCAGAAAGGAGGGGTTTAGAGAGACCAAATCCTTCATCCAACCGTTTCAGACACTGTGAGCAAAGAGCAGACGCTGCAATGTATATTATAAGAAAATTAAAGAGTTTTCCACCTTGAATGCAAGTAAAAGTATTGTAGGAAACCCTCAAAATTAGGAACCTTTAAAACAGCAAAATATGGGCACACTATTGTGCTATTCAATGATTTTAAAAATCAGAATGACAAAGTGACTGTGGAAAACTATTGATCTGACATGTTTATGTTCCTCTGCAACATGTCAGATACATTTTTGGGAGTGAACAGGTTCTTTGAGGAGAACTTGACAAGCGCATCTTGTCATGCTAGCTGTCAAATGTTTGTTAAAAAACAAGATGTACTGTACCAGTTCACAAACCAGGAGCCGAACGATGTGTGCAGTCTGTGCACCTATGTTTATTTGTGTGTGTGAGTGCGTGTTGCGAATCTTACTTACCCGCCGTGATTGCCTCCTAGACATGAAATGTCACAAGATGCAAAAGCGCATATAAAATGAACTAGTGCATCAGCAAGGGATAAGATGACACAGCATTAGTTAAATGTCAGATATCATAAGTCACCTATCTCCACACCCGCCACAAATTACTTTGGGGAATACATCGAACTTGATTCTCTTAAGCATGACAAGTGTAAATTAGGGGAATTGTAGTTGGTTGGCCTCCACTCTCAGTTGCCTAGCAGCATACTCTAATGCAAATTCAAAGTCACTTTGTTTCCTATTGTTAAGAGGCTCTGGGAAAAAATCCCTTCTGCATCAAAGCTTTCCATGAATGCAAACAGAGGAGAGCAATACTCTGTCCTCCCACACAAATTGGGCTTTTAGATTTACATTGTATTGTAATCACAGACGTGTTGTTGAAATGGAGCGTACTGTAAGTGCCGCGTTTGTCAGTAGGTGCACACACACACACACACATGTGGAAGAGTGGGTGGATTAACATCACTATAGTGATCACATTATGGCTGGCTTTTGCAGACCACACATCTTCAGAACAGGTGCTCACTGCCTTAAGAGTATTATACAAGTGTTTGCTTCTGCTATATCGGTTGGAGCACATAGCTTTGTCGTTTGTGCATCAATACGCATCACTGAACAATATGACAGTTTCTTACCAAAATTTTGGGAAACTAAAGTCTGTTCAAGAGCCAGAGTTCAAATTCAAAGCATGAGCTTAAAGGTGGGGTATGTGATCACTTGAAATCCTATTCCTAACCCACTTAAGCCAAGTTCACACTGCACGATTTTAGCCCCGATTTTGGCTCGCCGACAGGTTTTGAGAAATCGCCAGTGGTGGACGAAGTACACATACCGTACTTGAGTAAAAGTAAAGATACTCAAGGTAAAATATTACTTAAGTAAAAGTAGAAGTGCTGCCTTTAAACATTCACTTGAGTAAAAGTACAAAAGTATTTGCCTTCAAATGTACTTAAGGTATCCAAGTACTTAGATTTTTTTATGGCTATAATGTCCTATTATAATTTGTCACAAGACTCTTGCTTAACTCAGTCTAAGTGAAGACTAATGTCACTCTTGGCACACCAATCTATTAATGAAATCACATTAATAAGTCTGATATATATATATATATATATATCAGACTTATTAATGTGATTTCATTAATAGATTGGTGTGCCAAGAGTGACATAATTTTTTGTGTGTTTAATTTTGGAGGGAAGGGGACTGTTCCCATAAGGTACAAAACATTTACAGTATTTACTGTATATATTTTTCTCCAGCGCCTATGGTCATAATTATTAATATCTTAATGTTATGATACATTCATATGATACACCTGCACAACGCCATTAAATATATATATATATATATATATATATATATATATACACACACACACACATGCATATATATATATATATATATATATATATTTCTATGTTATGGGAGCAGCCAATTTCCCTCCAAAATGAAACACAAAAACGTATTAATGCAGTGTTTCTGCTAAGCTACTCCCCAGAAAAAAAAGCTATTATATGCAAGTCATTTTAGTGGCAACGTAAGCAATGTACATTATGCGTCAATACTTACCGATAATTGCAGCAATAATAGCTGCTGCTCTCTGTCCCGCTTAAAATCATTATCAACGCGATTTGTTTGGAACTATTGAGAGCTACACGAATAACGTCACCGCGCGGCGGCGAGATCACTGTCACATCCATCTATGTTCGCAACTCTCATATTTAACGGCTCTGGTTCGCGCTTAGTAGATACCGCCAAGGCAAGTTCAAAACAAAGCGCGCGCGCTGTACAGTGATTGGTGGCTCGTTTGACCAGTTACGTTTTTATCCACTCATAAATAAAAAGGAACGACTGATTTTGAAAATGTAGTAGAGTAAAAAGTAAGATATTTGACTTTGAAATGTAGTGGAGTTAAAGTAAAAGTCTCCCAAAATGTAAATACTTGAGTAAAGTACAGATACGCAAAAAAGCTACTTAAGTACAGTAACGAATTACATTTACTTCGTTACTGTCCACCACTGGAAATCGCCGACAAATGCCTGAAATCACGCGATTGACAATCACGCAGTGTGAATGAGCAAAGACGCGATCTGAGAGAATCGCAGACGAGTCGCCGACGCCCGTGAGATAAGAACAGTGACCCAACTACTTTGAAAATCGTGCAGTCTGAACTCGGCTTTACTCTCTCTCTCTCTCTCTCTCTCTCTCTCTCTCTCTCTCTCTCTCTCTCTCTCTCTCTCTCTCTCTGTACCGGGGCGACTTGCACTTACTGTGACTGGGTCACGAGCTTTGAGTATGCGCACAAAGGGAATGGGGGGATGGTACGACCGTTTGATTGACGCACTGACAGTCCAATGATTCTAGGTGGTCTTAAAAAAAAAATTTGCTGGAGTTTTTCGAGTCCTGCCGGTTCAACAGATGATTAAATTGCTCCATTTTCATTTCAGTGCTTCTAACTCAGTGGCTGTAAAGCCGAGTTCAGACTGCACGATTTTCAAAGTAGTCGGGTCACTGTTCTTTTCACACTGCGTGACTATCAGGGGTAACATTCAGTTGCTGCTGTGTGCACACTAAACGATGGCTCGGCGACAGGGGATTTCACACTGCATGACTTTACAAAAGAAAGTATCGCCGACAACTTCTGTCTGGTCCGCAAACTACGTTTCACAACCAAACACATGCGAGAAGTGAAAAGGAAATAACGCAAGATCACGCGTGCGTGAGACCGGAGTTCTCGCGCGAGACTCAAACTGTTATTAAAAATGATAGCCTGCAAGAAGCTTGCGATCCCAATTGTCTGTGCGCTGATTTGCAGTGAAAAGGAGAAAAAGAAAAACAGATTATGCAGGAGGAAATGGTTGGGAGACGAGAGCAAGGATTGTGTGTTCTGCAAAGAGAGTTGGGGTAAAAAAAATAATTTTGCAATATGCTGCTGGTCAAGCAAATGTGTAGGCTACTTTGTTTGTAAAATACTGATATTGTGGTCTATAACTCCTCCCCGAACATCCCGCTGTCCTGTATCTTGCTCTCTCATTGGCTGTCGGTCATCGCCGATGTAGTTTTCAGTCAGAACACTTTTCACACGACAGGATTTTGAATCGACAGGTCCAGATATTTAGCATGCCAAATATCTCACGGGCGTCTGCGACTCGTCTGCGATTCTCTCAGATCGCGTCTTTGCTCATTCACACTGCGTGATTGTCAATTGCGTGAACAAGCACCGATTTGCCTGTGATTTCGGGCATTTGTCTGCAATTTCTCAAAACCTGTCGGCGAGCCAAAATCGGGGCTAAAATCGTGCAGTCTGAACTAGGGGTGGTTAATCTGTCTGATTTCCCGATTCGATTACGATTATTGAAGTCCCGATCGAGTACAGTTATTATGAGGTTATTATGTGAGTATAGGAGACCATAAGTCTGAGTGGACTCCCATGACATGCGGAGTCCCTCAAGGCTCAATTCTTGCACCACTCCGATTCAACCTGTATATGCTCCCAATGAGCCAAATAATGAGAAAGTACCGCATCTCTTACCACAGCTATGCAGACGACACACAACTCTACTTAGCCCTATCGCCTAACGACTACAGCCCCATTGACTCCCTGTGCCAATGCATTGATGAAGTAAACAGTTGGATGTGCCAAAACTTTCTTCAGTTAAACAAAGACAAAACTGAAGTCATTGCGTTTGGAAACAAAGAGGAAGTTCTCAAGGTGAATGCATACCTTGACGCTAAGGGTCTAACAACTAAAAATCAAGTCAGGAATCTTGGTGTGTCTCTAGAGTCAGACCTTAGTTTCAGTAGTCATGTCAAAGCAATAACTAAATCAGCATACTATCATTTGAAAAATATTGCAAGAATTAGATGCTTTGTTTCCAGTCAAGACTTAGAGAAACTTGTGCATGCTTTTATCACCAGCAGGGTGGATTATTGTAATGGACTCCTCACTGGCCTTCCTAAAAACACCATAAGACAGTGTCAGCTCATGCAGAACGCTGCCGCCAGGATCCTGAGCAGAACCAGAAAATATGAACATATCACACCAGTCCTCAGGTCTTTACACTGGCTCCCAGTTACATTTAGGATTGATTTTAAAGTATTATTACTGGTATATAAATCATTCAATGGCCTAGGACCTCAATATATTGCAGATATGCTCACTGAATATAAACCCAACAGATCACTCAGATCATTAGGATCACATCAGCTAGAAATACTAAGGGTTCACTCTAAGCAAGGAGAGTCTGCTTTTAGCTATTATGCCAGCAGCCGCACCTGGAACCAGCTTCCAGAGGAGATCAGATGTGCTGGAACCAGCTTCCAGAGGAGATCAGATGTGCTGGAACCAGCTTCCAGAGGAGATCAGATGTGCTCCTACAGTAGGAGGATCAAGATTCAAATCCAGACTCAAAACACATCTGTTCAGCTATGCATTTACTGAATGAGCACTGTGCCACTGTTCGTCCGACTGTTTTTACTGTACTTTATTTTATTTTTTATTCTAAACTGTTTTAATTATTCTTATTTGTTTTGATTATTTTATTTTCTTCTATGTAAAGCACTTTGAATTACCATTGTGTATGAAATGTGCTCAGTGTTCGAACTATACCGTGTTCTTTGGGGGAGCCCACTTTTCTTTCTGGGGGGGGGGGGGGGGGGGGGGGGGTGTTATAGATATGTGCGCATGCGCGTGCCGCAAAAGAGGACTTACAATGACTTACAATACAAAGATACATAACAGCTACAAGTGTATGCACTACTTGCTTTATGCAAGCACTATATACTGTAGGATGATTTAATAACTATACAGGATTTTACTTTATCAACACAAATTGACAACAAACAGCAAACTGCCACCCACAAATAGTCTATAAATAGACTATTTCACATCATGAACAACGGTTAAATTACTCATCAAGCTACAGAAGAATACCATAATTCCTCCGTTCAATTATGCCCAAGACATCGAGACACGCAGACCCATAATAACAACCAAGCCAGCCAAAACACATTGAAAAAAACATGCCTTACCTTAACACAAAATCGACCACAGAGGCCTGGGGTCAGCGTCCTGTGCTGTTCGTCCAGAAATCCAAGAAGTTGATGGGCGATGACCTGCCTTAATCCAAGATGTGATAAAGGGCATTGGGTCGAAACTTTCCAATGGGGGTCCATTATGATATTATTGCTAACTACAGAATGCATTAAGGATTTCGCGCGCAGATAAATGGCCTCCAACGTTTATTTTTTCTACGAATCTTTGAGTTGATATTCTAAACATATGTGGAATTTGCACCGCAGCGCCACCACGCCTCGATGCTCATGACAAGAATAGCATACAGTTATCTTTATTGAAGTAAATTAGGTTTAAATCGCCGTCATGCATGAAATAATTATATTTTTGCTATTTTACACATAATAATCGACGATGATCACATTACACAAAACTGAAATTGCACGTCAAAATAACACATTGTCAATTATTTTTGGAGACCCCCCAAAATTTCACATATCACGTTTTCAGGGGAGCCCACATAGTCTTATATAGGGGAGCCGAGCTCCCCCTAGCTCCCCCGTAGTTCGCACCCTGACTGAAATCACAGACAGGTGTTTGTCATTTGAACTTGACCCACTTATTCACCGCTCGGCTCCGTCCCCGCTCTCCCGCTACAGACTTCGCTGAACCACGCCCATTGCATTTATTAGTGGAGACAGATGTTCGGAAATAGTAATGTAAGGAGCGAATAAACATTGACATATTTTTAATATCATCATTTATTTCAGGAACCTTAATGTACAGAAAATCAAAATCTATGTGACAAAAAATGGAGAGTGTTTTAGAGCTCCCCCTAACTGTCTCAAAGTAGGCTTTCAGGGGAGCCCAGGTCCTTTTCAGGGGAGCCGAGCTCCCCTTAGCTCCCCCGTAATTCGAACACTGAATGTGCTATATAAATAAACTTGCCTTGCCTTAATTACAGTCGATTTTCGATTATTAACGATTCTCGATTAGTGATTATTGATTTTCCATTTCACAACAGTAAACGAAAATACACTAGACCAACATATGATTATATTAGCAGCAACATTTTGGTATTAATTGCTTTTTATTTGTTTGATATTCAATGAAAATGTAATGATGGTTAGTGAGGACATGCAAACATGCTTGTTGTCTACTTCTTAGGCAACACATTATCTTTAAATAAAAATTTTTTTTTAAAGCAATTGTGTTGCATTATAATGCAAAGGCACCTGGTTCTATTAATTGAATACTGTCAATTAATAGAACCAGGTGCCTTTGCATTATGCTTAAGCAAAAGGCATTTTGTGATTTCCTTCAATTGAAAATCTTTGAAGCAAGAATGGGGGACTTGAAGGGCACCCAATTCAGAGAATCACCCATAAATTCAAAAGAACAGCATTTATCTGAAATAGAAAGCTTTTGTAAGGTTAAACAATACCGTTCAAAAGTTTGGAGTCGGTAAGAATTATTTAATTTTTTGGGCGAAAGAAAAAATAATCATTAATTTTATTCATCAAGGATAAATTAAATTGATCAAAAGTTACAGTGAAGACATTTATAATGTTACAAATCGATTATCTGAATCTTTTGTGTGTGTGTGTGTGTGTGTGTGTGTGTGTGACTATAAATATTTTGCTTTAAAAGTACAAAGTTATGACCCATAAAGAATTAACGTACAATATATTTTATTAAAATTGCAAAGAACCAACAGGAAAATAAATGTGTGCCTGAACTAGGAGCATACTTGTAGTAAATTAATATTATAACGACTGGTACAGCCGAGTGTTTTTCCTCCTCTAGCTGGAAACGTGTCATATGGCTTCTCATATTTGTCGTGTTTCCGTCGTTAGTTTTATTCTACAAAGCTTACAACTAGGGTGGCTCTTGTCCAGCTCCTTTCCCCCTTCAACTTCAGAAGCCAAAATATTTCTACGTCAGCTTTTAACCTGAGGAGGGTGTTTGGATTTAGCGTCTCTGTAATGTGCACGCCACAGACGGTCCGGCCACTGCACTTCCGCACTTCAGAGTTCCGTCTTTCGCGTTCCGTCAATATTACGTTATTATACTTTTTTTTTTCTTTTTTTTTTTGGAAAATCGATTTTTTGACATTTGTGAATCGATTCAGAATCGTCCACGTCCGCATCGCAATGCATCTAAGAATCGATTTTTTCCCCCACCCCTAGTCTGAACTCGGCTTAAAGAGTTAGTTCACCCAAAAATGAAAATTAAGTCATTAATTACTCATTAATAACGACTTTATTCGACTATTCCTTTTCTTCCTTGTAGGCCTAAAAACGAGACTTCAAGAGATTTCCACGACGCGCACGCGCGAGAATTGCGATCTCCTTCAACTACTTCAGTTCAGTTCTCGCGTGTGCGCGTCGTGGAAATCTCTTGAAGTCTCGTTTCAGGCCTACAAGGAAGAAAAGGAATAGTCGAATAAAGTTGTTATTTTTGTTTGTTTTTTCGCACAAAAAGTATTCTCGTCGCTTGATAAACTTATAGTTGAGCCACTGTTGTGACATGGAATATTTAAACATTTTCTTTAATGACTTTCTGGGCCGTCAAGTGTCATTCCCTTAGGCAGCCTATGGAGGAGTGATCAACCTCTCAGATTTAATCATAAATATCTTCATTTGTGTTCCGAAGACGAACGAAGGCCTTACGGGGTTGGTACAGCATGGGGGTGAGTAATTAATGACTTAATTTTCATTTTTGGGTGAACGAACCCTTTAAGTGCAATCTCGCGCATCTGAGTTTTTCAGATGCATGATTGTGTGTCCATGTTCTTCGAATGGGTGGAGTCAGGGCCAGCGTTGGAGGAAAGAAGGTAGGACTTCTTTTACTGTCTATGGGTAGGACCTTTTGAGTTGTGTATTTTCAAAATCTGCCGGCCGTTTTGCAAATCCCATTCCCTACCTTTAACATACATTTGTTTAAAAAAACAAAACATTTTCACTGGCACTTTTCCACTTATTATTAAGTTCTTATTATCTTATTTACCAAATGACGTCCTGATTCTTTAAATTGATAATCAACCTAAAAATGAATGACTACTGTCATTGTTTACTTACCTTCATGTCATTCTAAACTTGTATCTATTTCTTTCCTCTGTGGAACACAAAATAATATGTTTTTAGGAATGATGGAATGTTTTTGCATTGTGTGGTTCAAAGTACTCGTCCAGAATATTTACACACACAAAATAAGTTAAAATTGTGTCATTTATTCGCCCTCATGTCTTTCCAAAATGGCTTTCTTCTGTGGAACACAAAATATATTTTGTATATACCATTTTATTGAAAAAAAAAACAAAAAAAACAGACATTCCTGAAAATAATATATTTTTTTTTTTTCTACAGAAAAGGGAAGTCATGCAGGTTTAGTACAATATGACAGTGAGTAAATGAAGGCAATTTCCATTTTTGGGTGAATTACCCTTTCAACAGTCCAATTTTGTATGGAAATGAATGGCATGAACATCCTCAAAATATCTCCTTTTGTTTTAGAACAACATGGTAAGTAAATGATGACAGCATTTTCAAATTCGAGTGAACTCTCCTTTTTGCCTCATTTTGTATTTGCAGGAATGTTCTGGTTGTCTCTGTGAATTCTGTCATCAACATTTTTCCAACCCATGAGGGAAGCCTGCACTTTGCAGGGGTGTTGTTTGGCAATCTCCTGCTTAAGCTCAACGGTATTCCGTCTCCTCTTTCCCACAGCTCTATCTGTCTCGGCCGGGGGCTCGGATCTGTCAAAGTGACGGGAATTAGTGACAGCACTTATTCATCTTGGATTATGCCATGCTAATGATGATAGTCTCTGTTCTTTCTCATTTCAGATCTGGTAGCATTATACGTAATTGTCTTCAAGAAATTCCTCAGGATTGGCAGGCTAATTACTAGTATAAAACAGAGAGGGGTCAGCAAAGAGAGGTATTAAATTAATGTGGATTATGCGTTTGCCATGCAGATGAAATGAAAGTATTTTTTACTCTGACAACTAAGGGTATTATTTTTGAAGAGACAGAACACTTCATATTTTCTTCTCTGCTAAGATGCATAAGCCATGGTCCATTAACAGGGTATTGAATGGGATTTTCGAGATTCTTCTCGCTTTGTGTGCAGTTCCACTTTTATGCTTGGGGCGTTTGGGTGATTCTGAAATTGGACAATGAATTGTGGCATATATGCACACAGGAATCCCATGGAAGGACGTGTATCACATGGTTGAAGATTTGTTCTCAATTCTTGTTACACAGCCAATAGAAAACATTAAGAGTAATCGCAAGTTAAGGTTTAACATATTAGAATAAAACCATGTTAGCCATTTATCTAGCTAATTTAGCATGCTGTTGACTGACTAGCCTATCATATTAAATACTCAGCTTCCTACACTACAATGTTTTGCCTAAATATATCAGTGGTAAACATGGTAATACCTTTTTTGAATGTCAATTCAAAAGGAGAGTCTTCACTATGCTGAAGGAAATAGCTTAAGTGAGAAAATAGCTTGTCATTTAATGAATTGACAGCCCATAGTCTAATCTTCAACATGTTTTCTCTTAAACATTAGTTTTGGATCGTTTTTGCAATGGCATCAAGGCTTTAATGTGATTGGTTACCAAGGCGCACATGATCCAAGTTACATGTTACTCTTTCTCCAATGGTAGAGCCACAGACCCACGTATCTCCCAATAATAACATCCATATTGTAACATCCTCATCTGGGACTTTTCCTCCGAATCACCAGAGGGCGCCCTTTCCAGAATATTGAACTTCTGCCAGTGTTCCTATAGGCTACGTGCACAAGCATAGTTTCGAACATCCGCTATTGTCAGAAGTCGGCATATCAGTTTCCGGTTTACGACTGTTCATCCGCATCAGCTATAAACAAACAAGATGAGTGCTGCTGTTGTACGAAAAAAGGCCTTTCAGGAGTGCTGATATTTCCAACTAATGATGTTTTATTAAAGTTCGGGAGAAGCACGTGCAGATAATTAACACGGGTGGAGAGCACTCAGCAATCATGATTAAAACTTATATATAGACTCAGCAGTCTCACCTCATTTCTCCGACAGTTTAGCAGCGTCCCTCCACCACCCCTTCTCCACTCTTCTAGTCCTAAACCACTTTACATACAGGGGGGAGTACTCTGGGTTCGGGCCGAATTCCAAGCTCTGAGCCCTCCCCCCGGTCAGCACGCCAAATACGCATTATACTTCATTGCCTTTAATTGTATGCAAGTGTGAACTCGTGAATTGGTCTTGGGAAAAGGTGTTATGATTTACAGAGATGAACCCAAGCGCAGACAGGATGCTTAACGCACACAATTAATTATAGGACAAAACTAGGGAAAACAAAACCTACAAAGGGGCAAAACATAGACATGACTAGGAGAGACTAAACTTTGACGATAAACAAACAGTAGATACGGGATCAGAACTTTCTTTAGACAATACACCTGACAGGATACTCACAAGGAATGATACAGGTAAGGTAATGAACCGGCCCAGGACAGCAAACACAAGGGGTTTAAATGGGAGAAACTGATAATGACAGCAGGTGACACAGATGAAACAATAATGACAAACGAGGAGAACAAAAGGGCGGGGTAAAGTAACGAGACAACACAAGCACATGGCCCAAACAAAAATCCATGTGCTTGCACACAAAACACGGGTCTGTCATGATCCTGCCTCAAAACTAGAGAAAATCAAGGACACGAGGGCAGAATCATGACAAAAGGGTGTTCCCTATCAGTCAGGGAACACCTGCAGGGCAGGGGCAGGGGCAGGGATCGCGATGCCAATCTTGCACGGCAATGTCCATTGGCTTGTTTTGTTTACACTCGAATGTGATTGAGCTCTCAGGCGAGATCCCAATTCGGCAGTTCAGTTCTGACGTAACGTCTCTGTTCCCTCCTTCAGGGAACAGGGGTTACATTAGTAGCCTAGATGTTTCCTAATTATTGGCCATTTTCAATTGGGGATAGGTGTTTTCAACCTCTTTACCTGATTTGCTCAAATCAAGTAGGCAATTCCCAGTATCTTTTTCCCCATTAACCTCAAGATATGTCGTGGAAAAGTGGAGAAAATAGAAAGCTTTCGATTTTGATATTGCATCAATATTAAATGTTGAAATTAACATTTAAATAAAATTAATACATGCTTTAGAAGTATTTTCCAATGTTTTACTGTTTATATTGTATAAAGGTTAATTATATGGTACAGTGCAGTGTTCAGTCAGGGAGATGGAAACTGTTGGTGGGTGGTAATTTTCACAAATCACTGATGGAGGAATGACAGACGGGGTGAATGGGCTGGCAGATGTGTAATGAGTCTGGAAGACTGGCTGACACCTGGAAAATAGAGGTCAATTTGTCAATCTCTGGCGAAAAGCTGATAGTCTTCTTATATCTAGCAGACACTTAGTTGAAGATGAATGTAATATCCTTTCAGAGATCAGAGATTTTATTTGACTCAGTATAAGGGAAGCCGTGGGTGTCTCCAGGAGTAGCATAAAATAACTCATTCACGAAGTGTTCATATAATTTGATGTAGGCCTGCTAAACTGTAATAAGTGGATGATCAGTCATGAGGAAAAAATGTTTTAATAGTAGTTTGATATAGTAACTGCTAGACTGACAGGTGAAAAATGTTGAAAGACTTGCGTTTCACTTTTGTTAAAAGAGTAATTCACCTAAAAGATTTGCTGAAAAAAGGTGCTGTCATTTGTCACTCACCCTCATCTCATTCCAAACCTGTAAGCCGTTATTTTTGTGTGGAAAGATGCATAAAGATTAATCAAAGTGTCTCCATTTGTGTTCATGGAAACATACAGATTTGGAAAATGACCCAATTTAATTTTTTTAAATGTTCAGGTATTCCTTTACAGACTGACTTCTGTAACTGTTTTCTTTTTGTTTGTATTATTATTTGGCAGGAAAAAAAAACAGCCACTGAAATGTGACGCTATGGCTTACTGGGTTAAAAAAACTGTTAAGACATATCAATGAAGAATGATGGCCTTCTCTATGTTGTTCATCCAGAGATTTGATGGTTGTGGCCTCCCTGGTTCTTGGGAGCTGTGAGGTTGACAAATGATACCTTCACAAATCTGTGTCTCAGAGAATAATATTGGCTTATAAAGTCAAAACTGAGATCAGCAAAAAAGATGAGTGCTTCACATTTTGAATATATCTGCTTCAAAATTTGAAAACCTTTAGTTTGAAGTTAAAGGTCTGTTCAGAGTCCAACACAAATTAAGTTTAATTAACAATATCTGTGGAATAATGTTGAATACCACAGGGGGAAAAAATGTCTTTCAGTTTGTTTGTTTTTTATGTAATCTTTTAAAGTAATTATTTACTATCATTGTCTGCTAAAAATGGTATACAACATAATATTAAAAGTCTTTTAAAAATCCACAACTAATGAGGAGTGGTTGTGTCTTGACTCTTGAGCAACAGAGAAAAAAAATCCAATCGAGTAGAATAATTCTACAAGACATCTTCTTGAGTCCTTTCCCAGAAAAGCTGCTGTCATTTTTGCAACAACCAAATCATTTAATTGGACTAAATGTGCTTTTAAATCACAGGTCTCAAGATACATAAGCTTGGGGGTTGAACAAGCATGTGATTGGCTCAGCACCTCTCTATGAATAGAGACATTGCTAATTGGATTAGAGTGAAAGAGAACAGTCTCGAGTTTTGAATATCGGCAGTTAAACCAACACAATCTCATGGCAAGTATTTGGCATCTTGGCGAATTGGTGGTTAATTCATATGAATTCATACAGTCTTATTTGTAAATTTTTGTATGACCTGCTTACATCCCTGTGACGGGTGTTTAGGGGTGGGATTGGGGATTGACCTTCATGTTTTCTTTTTGCAAAATGTTTTACATTTCCCTGTAAGGTATCTGGGGTCGTTTGGGGGAATATGTATTCAATAATTAATAATTCATAATGAATAATTATTCATACGGGTTTGAACCAGATACTTATACATGTTAAATCGCCCAACAAGGGGGATGATCTGTTACCTGCATCTGCATTCATATCTATACATCAGATTTTAACCACAAGGGATTATGATCAACCACAGAGGTACAGATATTTTACAGACAGGTTAAAATTAGCTCAATTGTCAGAATGATATTTGTGGTTGATCCACAATATCATCCTACTTTATAGGATTTCAGGAAACGCAATTCTGTGGCCACAAGAATGGGGTTTCCTGCCCTATAAGCAAATACTCTGTAAAGTATCTTTAATTTGTAAGCCTGTAGCTATAAGACCTTTGACACTTAAAGGGACTGGAAAATGAGCATACAATCAGAATCAATGAATGAATATAGTGAATTTAATAAGGAAAACTACGTATACGGTTGCTAAGCGTTACAAGGAATACATGTATTTACAAACACAATACAACGACAATGACCAAAACACTAAAAGGATCTGAGAGTGAAAGAAACAGGGAGAGAGAGATGGAGAGAGACTGGAGGTATCAGTGGTATCGATATGAATACTTGCATTTTGGTTCTTATGTGGCTGAACACGGCTGCGTGAATGAGCTGTGTGTCTCAGTCTTGTAACAGAACACCCCATTCTGTCAAGTCAAGTCAAGTCATCTTCATTTATATAGCGCTTTTAACAATGGATTGTTTCAAAGCAGCTTTACAGAGATAAACATAATTTAAGGTAACAGATTGTTTTGGCTTTATAGCGGTTCTTGAATAATGTTACTTTCAGCTAAAGTTAACTTTGATTGATTCACCTCCATTGAAATGATCAGACTTTAAACGCGAACCTGTGATTAACGCTGACGGCGTTCACATGCTCATTCAGAATTGATTCTATAGTTATGTGCTTTTAAAATATGTGCGCAGGTTTGTAATTCATACAACCCAGCCTAAACAAACTACTTTTCTTGCCTATAAATTTTGATACAGAATTTTGTTTTATTTTATCACTTCGGGGTACGCGAGCCGGAATTCACAACGCTTTATCTGTAGAGTGGGAAAGGGATCCTCCATAGGGAGAGGATAGTTGACACTTCAGCACTGCATTGTCATCGGGTCCAGGCGGATCTCCTTCGTCAGATCTGGACACGGCCTGGATCCGGCAGGCTGCGGGAAAACCTCGGGATAAACAAAGACACTAATATTAGCGTAGATGCCATTCTTCTTATGATGTAGCGAGTACATCAAGATTTAAGGGAAGTGTTCCCAGTTCCGGCTGACCTAATCTATGCAGCCTAACATTGAATTATAGAAGTCTATAGTGTGTTATGTGTATGCTAGGTCAAAGAGATGTGTTTTTAGTCTAGCTTTGAACTGACAGAGTGTGTCTGCTTCCCGGACAATGGTAGGAAGACTGTTCCAAAGTTTTGGTGCTAAATAGGAAAAGGATCTACCGCCTGCAGTCGATTTAGATATTCTAGGTATAATCAACTGGCCGGAATTTTGAGATCGCAATAGACGTGAAGGACTATAATGCGTTAAGAGCTCGCTCAAGTACTGCGGAGCTAAACCATTTAGTGCTTTGTAGGTAATCAACAATATTTAAAAATGTATACGATGTTTAATAGGGAGCCAATGCAGTGTTGACAGAACCGGGCTAATATGGTCATATTTCCTGGTTCTGGTAAGAACTCGAGCTGCGGCGTTTTGAACTAGCTGTAGTTTATTTATTAAGCGTGCAGGGCAACCACCCAGTAGAGCATTACAATAATCTAGCCTTGAGGTCATGAACGCATGGACTAATTGTTACGCATTTCCCAATGAGAGCATATGGCGTATTTTGGATATATTTTTAAGATGGAAAAATGCAGTTTTACAGATACTAGACACGTGGCTTTCAAAAGAAAGGTTGGTATCAAAGAGCACACCCAGGTTCCTAACCGACGACGATGACTTGACAGAGCAGCCATCAAGTGTTAGACAGTATTCTGGGTTATTGCGTGTGGAAGTTTTTTGTCCAATAATTAGAATCTCTGTCTTTTCAGAATTTAGTAGTAGGAAATTACTAGTCATCCAATTTTTTATATCAGCTATGCATTCCGTTAATTTTGTGAATTGGTAAGTTTCGTTGGGTTATGAAGATATATACAGCTGAGTATCATCGGCATAACAGTGAAATCTAACTCCATGTTTCCTAATGATATCTCCTAATGGTAGCATGTACAGAGTGAACAGCAGCGGTCCTAGTACTGAGCCTTGTGGTACGCCATACTGAACTTGTGATCGATAAGACATATCTTCATTTACTGCTACAAACTGATAACGGTCAGTTAAGTATGATTTAAACCATGCTAATGCAATTCCACTAATGCCAACATAGTTTTCTAGTCTATTTAAAAGAATGTTGTGGTCAATGGTGTCAAATGCAGCACTAAGATCCAGTAACACTAATAGAGAGATACAACCACGATCCGATGATAAGAGCAAATCATTTGTGACTCTAATGAGAGCGGTGTCAGTACTATGGTACGGTCTAAATCCGGACTGAAAATCCTCGCAGATATCATTTCTTTCTAGAAAGGAACACAGTTGTGAAGATACTGCTTTTTCTAATATCTTTGACAGAAAAGGCAGATTCGAGATCGGCCTGTAATTGACTAATTCTGTAGGATCAAGTTGTGTTTTTTTAGCAAGCGGTTTTATCATAGCCAGTTTAAAGCTTTTTGGTACGTATCCTAGAGACAAAGATGAATTAATGATATTAAGAAGAGGATATATGACCTCTGGAAACATCTCTTTCAGTAGCTTAGTCGGTATAGGATCTAACATACAAGTTGTCGATTTAGATCAATTAACGAGTTTGCAGAATTCTTCCTCTCCTATAGCAACAAATGAATAAAATTTTTCCCCAGGGACACTACAATGCACTTCCTGATGCGATACTGTGGTAGACGGTTGCATAGTTATAATTTTGTCCCTGATATTATCAATCTTATAAGTGAAGAAGTTCATAAAGTCATCACTGCTGTGTTGCTTGGACACTTCTGAGCTTGAAGCTTTCTTTTTCGTTAGTTTAGCCACTGTTTCAAATAAATACCTTGGATTATGTTTATTTTCTTCTAATAGGTTTGAAAAATAAGCAGATCTAGCAGCTTTTAAAGCCTCTCTGTAAGCAATCGAGCTCTCTTTCCACGAAATCCGAAATACCTCTAGTTTAGTTTTCTTCCAGTTGCGCTCCATTTTTCTGGCTGCTCTCTTAAGGGCCTGGGTGTGCTCGCTGTACCACGGCGTTGGACTATTTTCTTTAATCTTCTTTAAGCGCAACGGAGCAACTGCGTCTAAAGTGCTGGAAAAGAGAGAGTTAAACGTTTCTGTTGCAATATCAAGTTCTTCTAAGCTATCCGGGATGCTGAGATAATGAAACTGATTAGGAAGATTATTGATAAAGCAATCTTTAGTGGCAGAAGTTATAGGTCTAACGTATTTATAACACGGAGTCGGCTTTGCAGCCTTGGCTAAATGTAATTTACATGAGACTAGATAATGATCTGAGATGTCATCGCTCTGCTGCAGCATTTCAACGGCATCAACATCTATTCCATGTGATAATATTAGATCTAGAGTATGATTACGACAATGAGTAGGTCCTGACACGTGTTGTCTAACTCCAATTGAGTTTACAATGTCTTTAAATGCCAATCCCAATGCATCTTTTTCATTATCTACATGTATATTAAAATCACCAACAATTAGTACTTTATCTGCAGCCAATACTAATTCTGATAGAAAGTCCGCAAATTCTTTGATAAAATCTTTATGGTGCCCTGGTGGCCTGTATACAGTAGCCAGCATAATTCTCAAATGTGATTTATCGTTTACACTATATATTTTTACATTAAGCACCAATACTTCAAAAGAAGTATATTTAAAGCTAGATTTCTTAGTGGTTTTGAAAATATTACTATAAATTACAGCAACACCTCCCCCTTTGCCTTTCAGACGAGGTTCATTTTTATAACTGTAATCTTGTGGGGTTGACTCATTTAAAATAATGTAATCGTTTGGTTTTAGCCAGGTTTCTGTCAAACACAGCATATCAAGATTATAATCTGAAATCATATCATTAACTATGAGAGATTTTGAAGTAAGGGATCGAATATTCAGCAACCCAAGCTTTATCATTTGCTCATCTGTATTATATCTGTTTTTTATTTGTTGAACATCAATAAAATTTTTAACCTGACGTTTTTTGGATTTCCAAATTCGGGGAACAGACACAGTCTCTATATGATGATATTTAGGTGAAAGAGGCTCTATGTGATGGGATTTATCTGACCTTGGTGACGTGAGGCCGCTAGCAGACGGTCGGTTTAGCCAGTCTGTCTGCTTCCTGACCTGAGCCCCAGATTGTCATGTTTTATCTCTAAGACTATGAGCCAAATTACTAGAGAGAAGAGCAGCACCAGCCCAGGAGGGATGGATACCATCTCTTTTCAACAGATCAGGCTTGCCCCAAAAAATTTTCCAATTGTCTATGAATTTTATATTATTCTGCGGACACCACTTCGACAGCCAACCATTCAGTGAGGCCAATCGGCTAACTATCTCATCACTCCTGCGTACAGGAAGGGGGCCAGAGCAAATTACAGTGCCTGACATCGTACTTGCGAGTTCACACACCTCTTTAATATTAATTTTGGTGATCTCCGACTGGCGGAGTCGAACATCATTAGTGCCGACATGAATAATGATCTTAGAGAATTTACGATTAGCATTAGCCAGCACTTTTAAATTTGCTTTGATGTCAGGCGCTCTGGCTCCCGGCAAACATGTGACTATGGTGGCTGGTGTCTCTATTTTCACGTTCCGTGTGATCGAATCACCAATTACCAGGGCACAATCAACAGAGTTCTCAGTGGGTGTTTCACTGAGTGGGGCAAATCGGTTTGTTATGGGAATCGGAACGGAAGAGTGGTTCTTTGATCCGCGACTAGAGCGATCTCTGACAGTCACCCATCTGCCCTGCTGCACGGGCTCTACTTAAGCCGTAACCGAATCATGTAAAGAGTTCACTATGTTAGGCGCATCCAAAACACTATCTAAAGATCTAGCATTCTTACCATCCTCAATTAAAGTTTGGATGCGTGTCTCTAGTTCTGAAATCTTCTCCGTCAGCCTGACTGTCTCCTTGCATTTATCACATATAAATCCTATATTGCCATCGGAGAAGGCTATACTAAACATATGACATGTGACACAGGTGACAATAACAGGACAAGAAGACATTACTCACCGTGTTTGTTGACTGATTTCTTACTTACCTGGACTTTATGAACTCAAAGGCGTGGGCGTGCGAGAGAAAATAAATAAATAAATGAGCGCACGGGTGGCGCGTTAGCAGGCTAACGTTAGCGAGTTACTAGCGTGCTGTGTTAACAATAACGGAAGCTAGAGATGTAAGGTTAATCTGAGATGTTGGGTAAGCTGTATTTAGCAGTATAAACAACTAGATAGTAAATGATGGCTCAAAACATCAAGAAATACGAGGCTCAGGCGGAGCTTACAGCCTCGAAGCAAACAAACACACAGCAGGCAGCGAGGCAGACAGGAGCAATCGATCAGCGATCAGACAGACAGACAGACAGATGGTTTGTGTTATATTCCTTGTATTAATAAATAGTTGTTAACCATTGGTGCTTTTGGCCATTTTAGTCTACAAGATGGTTAATCATTTTACCATTTAAATTAAGTTAGAGTAGTTTTATTATCATTCACATTTAGATGCCAGATTTCACATTTACAGTTATTTGTTAGCTGATTTAGTCCCATTTAACTCACTTCAAAGACTCAACAGCTTGTAAATGAAGCAAAAGCAGTTGAGACTCGTCATTCCCTGCAGTTACAATCTGTGTAGATCTAATCGCCAAGCAGAACCCTTGTCAGTACCCATTCATCAAAAATTATGGGAAAAAAAACCTTTGGAGAAGAACAACAGCCACAGCTCGAGAGGAATGAAAAATCGAGGCAAACGTGTATTTAAAAAAAAAAAAAAAATTATGATGGGAAGAGAAAAGCTCTTCACTGACAGAACAGCAATAACAGTCTTTGACTTCGGCTGGAAAGTCTCTATCTATTTCTTCCTGTTGTTGAAATGTCTTCACTGTGCCAAAATGGTTCACATTAGCCCTTCCAGGGGAAAATTAGGGTTTTAATACCATAAACTCCAGCCGTTCACAGATTAAACCCTTGTGCTTAATTGGAAATGGGATCAAAAGGCCTGGGCGAGATCTTTGGCTCACAAAACTGCGACTAAATTAACAATAAACTTTAAAAGTTTTTCTGCTCTGGAAACATGGAGCGAGGATTACATCTGAATTAGAGCAAACTAATGAAGTGTAACAATTAAATATTTTGAAACAAGTGCGTGCATTCTTCATTCTAGTGCGTTTCTTCTATAGATCAGTCAAATACACTCATTTCTTATGATTGACCTATGTAGAAGTTTCATATCATCAGTGCAGGTCCACATGGATTCTCTACATGATGTTTCATTAACAGAGTTCTGGAGGAGCATGTTCAGTTAATCAGCTCAATTAGCGAGGGATAGCTGTAGACTTCCTTCTTTCCCACAACAGTTTTCCAGCATCCCTCCACCACCCCATCTACTCACTCCTAACTATTCCTATCAGCGTGGGGGGTTAATTCCAAGTTCGGAGCCCTCCCCTCGGACAGCTCGCCAAATACATATAGCGTTTACTTTATGCGATTATATGCAAGTGTGAAGTCGTGAACCACAGAAGCGCTAAGATTCAAGCAGAAATTCAATGTACAGTACATGCTCATTTTTGACAAATTTGGTTAAAGCAGCCAATATAAGTGTAGCTATACCTTTAGCTCACACTTTACCATGTTTAAATTCATTCTGAAGAATTCTCTATTAAAATCAGAGTGGAAAGTTCATACTCTGTCTTGGCCTGCTAATAAGTGAACCAATACAGGTCTATGGAGCAATATTAATATCCAAATTATACTGTGACAGGTCGGTGTACTCCAGAGGTAATCGATAAAAAAGTCAATGTGCTGCATTGCCAACAAGTCTTTCAAAATGTGCCTTGAAAAGAGTTTTTTCCTGTCTGCTGAGTGAAGCTTTAGAAGGGTAAAGACAGAAAACCTACATGTGACAGTTTTCTGTGTCTTATATTGCTTGGGTCTACAAAGATTTATTTTTCTTCATGAAAGGAGTACACGGATTTGGATTTATGGCAGGGAGTTTGTCTTATCTCATTAAAAAAACAACTTGAGAATTTTAAATCATAATAGCTTATGTTATGTAACACCTGTAATGTTTTAGTCCAATGATGCAGAGTTCCAAAATGGTTTAAATAACAAAAGGATTTATTAAACACTGCTCAGGTTATCCACAGGAAGGCAACGTGACGGCATGCATAACTCAACACACGAACACCGGACAATGAATGAAAGGAAATGAGGAACTTAAATGCACATGGTGATTAACTAAATACAGACAGGTGTGCTCATTAATGAATGTCCATGTCAACTAATGACTGGTGGGGAAACTAGAACAAAGGAAACAGGTAACTGATGAAAGACAAAAAAAGAAGTTCATGAAAATCAAACTAAACAGAGCATAACCGTGACAGAACGCCCCCTTCGGGAAGGCACGGGTTCGTGCCATAAAGTGACCGAGGAGGTGGTTCAGGAGGCGGATGAGGGGCTGGTGAAGGGCTAAAGACGGGGCTCGAGGGAACCAGCGAAGGCTGGGCTGGTGGACTGTCTGAATCAGGGTGAGAAGGCACCCTTCTTCACAAATAAAATACATACTTTTAGGCTGTAGTATAAGTAGGCCCATTGATGTTGAGGTATTTTTAGTGAATCTTTATGCAAGTTACATTGAAACACCAGTTTCTTTTGAGTGTGTAGCAAAAGAGTAGACAAGCTTCGGGACATACTATCACGTCATACATTTGGGCCTTTAACGGCTGCTCTCTGTCGCATCCTGTCACCATAAACTGTCCTGTCAATCATCTTGTCACAGTTAAAATCCTCCACATTTTATTTAATTTAATTTCCTACCGAATCGGAGACAAATGTAGTGACACATTGATCTGCAGACGCGGGTCTTTCATGTGGGGACTCTCCTCATATTAATGCATAATAATGCATTTAAAAGTGAATGGCCAAACAGATCTTTATAAAAGTCTACATTGTTATTGCAGATGGAATATAACACGGATAACATTAAATAAATATTTTTTATCAGGATAAACTTTGATTAGTCACTCAAACCTTTATCTAAACCTCTCACCGTCGGTCACGGATATCTGCCACGTTTTGTAGTTTTTTAACACTTTTTACACGTGTTTGTATAGTTCGGAACCGAATCCTCCTCCAAAGTGCAATGGGTTGTGGGCAATATTAGCCTTTATAGTGTGCACGGATCCACACTTTGAAAATCTAATAGAAACAGTAGACCATCGGGGGACTTTTGGCATACTCTTTTCAACATACTATGCTTTGGGACACTTATTCTAATCTCACATACCGTTTAGGATGGATAGTGATCCATCCATGTGTAGTGGGATCACCCATATAACATTATTCTGCGTGGCCCCTTTAAAAATAGCGCACGGATTGCATAAAGTGGGTGGGCACGTCAGGTAATCACGTAGCTATAAAAACACAGGTGAGAGTTAGTTTCCTCATGGCATTGTATCGATGTGACCTGTTTGTCTTGTATCTCCTTCACTCCTCGGGAAAGGTAGGTTTTGTCAAATTGGAGGCTCATAGATGGGCAGGGAATTATAAACTTAGAATATGGGTGTTCGTGGGAATTTAACTTAAGTCACATGTTTGATTAATGTGTGTGTTTGGTGTAATTTTAGATTAGTCGGGTACGTCCAGGCATTGTTAGTGAGTATGTGAGTGTCATACACGTGAAAGGTAATTTTATTTTTCCCTTACCCTGTTTGTGTAGTTAAAAATGTGAGGAGTGGGGAGGGTGAAGAAAGCAAGTGAAAATGTTTATTTGTTTTGCAGAAGTTGCCAGCTGCTGCTTTGCTGCGGCTTAAATTGTGTTTCCAGTTTGGGACGTAGGATGTTGCCTTGAAGCTCGCGATTGCATTGGACGCTCGCGATTGCATTCATTGAATGTCTTTGCTACTGCCTGTACAACGCTCACGTTGGACGCGCTAAACCCGTGGCCTTTGATTCTGGCCCCACCTTGTGTTCGATTACTTTGCAGATGTAATTTCATTTGATTTGTGAATTCGGTTTTTTGTGTCTATTCGTTTTTTGGTGTATTTTGTTTAAGTGCGTGTGTAGTGTTGGATTGAAATTGTTTTGTTTTATTTTATTTTTAGTAGGGTTTGTTTATTAACTAATTTGTTTATTTTTGCTTTGTGTTGGTTGTATTATTTCTGTCTTGCCTTACATTGATACCGCTCAATTACGGTGTGGATTAATTGTTGTTTATTTGTTTTTTTGTTTCTTTTGATTTGGTTTATTTGGTTGGTGTTGAGTGGGTTTAAATAATTATTGTATTTTTGGGTTTGGTTGGTTTGAAGTGTTTTTGATTTGTATTTATTTTTGCTTTATTAGTTGAGCGGTGAAATGTTTTATTTAAAGACATAATACCAAAGAAAGAAACCAACTTGTTTAGTTTATCCCTTTTTTTGTGTGCAATTTTCTCTTTGTTAGTGTGTATATATATTTATTTATCTTTCTGTATATTTGGCCAGTGTATGGGTGGCCGGCCCATGTGAACCGACTAAACGATGCCCATTGGGCTGATTCATTCACATTGATTAAAGTGTTTTTTTATCATTGATGTTGAGCTCAAGAAGGTTTTAGTAACTAATTGATAAATAAAATTGTAGTCTGTGGTTTTGTCTCTGCTCGTCCTTTTCCTTTAGTGGAAAGCCTGATTGGGGAGGCTTGAAAATTTGGGCTCTGAGTACGGGCCTTACTAGTGTAAGTTGATTGAGTCCTACGGTCACAAGTGGCGTAGTCGGCAGGGTTGAAGTGACAAGCAGAGACTGCCACAGAGAAAAAAAAAAAGAAAAAAAAAGATTTTTTTTATGTTTGTTTTTGTGTCATTTTGTGGTGTGTTTCCTTTACAGCAAAGCAGCAGCTGGTAAGATGCAGACAGGAGTGTGGTAGTGGAGGAAACTTGGGTTAAGTGGTAAGGTTTCTGTTTTCTTTTTTTTTTTTTCTCTTTTTTTTTGGCAGGGAGGGGGAGCTTGTAGATATGGAGGTTGAATTGGAGGAGTTGCGAAGACAGGTGCAGTCATTGAGGGGAGAAAATGAGCGGTTACACCAACAACAAGCAGGCCAGGCTATGGGAGCTGCGGCCCTCTCAACTGCGAATGTTCTACCTGCCCCTAGCCCCATAGTTGAACGAGTGGTTTATGTCCCTAGGGAACGGAGGGGCCGTATGTTTAGCGGTAGAGGGGAAGATAATGTGTTTGAGTGGGTGGAGGAGATACAGGCTTGCTTGCGGGTCCGACATCTGCCTTTGGTTGAACAGACCTTCTTTGTTTTTGATCATCTAGAGGGTCCTGCCAAGAATGAGATTAAGTATAGGGCAAGGGAAGATAGGGAAACACCAGAGCAGGTCTTTTCCATATTGAAGGAACTTTATGGGTGTCCACAGTCCTATATTGCCCTGCAGCAAAGCTTCTTTTCCCGTAAACAGCTTGAGGGTGAGTCTTTGCAAGAGTATTCCCATGCCCTTTTTGCACTAATGGATAGGGTGGTACAGCAGGCCCCAGAAGGTATGACTAATTCAGCGGTTTTGCTTAGAGACCAGTTTGTAGAGCATGTGCTGGATAGTGGATTGCGGCGGGAGCTCAAACGTTTTGTTCGATTGAACCCTAACTCCACCCTCTTGGATGTTCGTAAAGAAGCCATTAGATGGGTGGATGAGGGTTTTCATTATGAGATGAGGGAGAGGAGTCATTCGGTCCCAGCTTCCTCTGCTCTTCAGTATAGAGTACAGGGACAGATAGATTCCTCTGGCACATCGGACGTTAATGTTTTAGAGCTCACGGAACTGAAGAGAATGATGAGGGCCCAGCAGGAACAACTTAATGAACTGACTCAAAGTTTACGGCAACTACAGTCTCAGAGTGTAGGAAGCCATCCTAGGCGGCTTGGCCCTATCATTTGTAGGCAATGCAATCAGCCTGGGCATATAGCTCGGAATTGTACATTAGGACAGACTCAGTTTAGAGATCAACGGGCCCGTTTGTCACATGTTAATGTATTGCCTCCTAATGGGCAGGCGGAAAACTGCAACCCTCTGAACTGATGAGCCACAGTTCAGAAGGGAAAGGGCCTGGCTCAGTGGCTCATGCCCCCACTAGTAATGGACCTTCCACTTTGTTGGGTAAGTGCCCCTCCGTCATAGTTAAGATGGGTGGGGTTAATGTTCCATGTTTATTGGATACAGGTTCCATGGTAACCACTGTCACAGAGAGCTTCTTCCTGGCACATTTTGAACCCTGGGGTAAGGAAAGGTTGAATGATTGTGGATGGTTGCAGCTTCGGGCTGCTAATGGTCTATCTATTCCTTTCGTAGGATACCTGGAGCTGGATTTTGTTATATTGGGTAGACACATTCACAATAAGGGTGTCCTTATTGTAAGGGATCCTCCTCAGGTCCTTTCAACATCAGGGTTGCCAGGTCTATTGGGGATGAATGTTATAGGTGAGTGTTTTCAGGAGCTGTTTAATCAACATGGCCCAGAGTTGTTTGATCTCCCTATAGTTAAAGAAGTTCCAGCATGGACATTGGCAATGCAGTATTGCCAGACTGGTTGCTCTCGTAGGTCTGACTTTAGCGGGGGGCCTGTACGTGTTAGGGGTAGACATGTGGTCCGCATTCAGGCCAACTCCTTGCAATTTGTCCCAGTTACTTGTGCTGCGCAGTGTGGGTTCTTGTCTATGGCTCTTTATGAGCCTTTGGATAATGGGAATCCACTTCCCTCCGGCTTGCTGGCGTCTGTATCCTTGGTCCAGGTGAAAGGCGGTATCACTAAAGTCCCTATGGTTAACATAGGTGAACTTGATGTCTTTCTGCAACCACGGCAAGTGGTGGGAACATTGTGCCAGGTCCAACCCCTGAGCTGGCCAGGAGAGATTATTGCTACTCATCCAAGTGCTGCCGATGACCAACAGGCCGTAGTTTCCTCACAAGTTGGAAGTGTTGATGGGGTAGAAGAGGTGATCCAACAGATGGATCTCTCACACCTCTCTGTAGAGGAGCAGACACAGGTGAAGGGTCTGTTGGGTAAATATAGATCTGTATTTTCAACAGATGACTCTGATTTGGGGTGTACCAACCTGATTACACATGAGATCCCACTATTGGATTCTGCTCCTATACGACAGAGGTATCGTCGCATCCCTCCTTCTGACTATGTTGCAGTTAAAGAACATGTGCAACAATTGCTTGCAAGTCAGGTGATTAGGGAAAGTAGTAGTCCCTTTGCTTCCCCCATAGTCGTGGTTAAGAAAAAAGATGGCAGAATACGATTGTGTGTCGATTACCGACAGTTAAATCAGAGGACTAGGAAGGATGCTTTCCCGTTGCCCCGCATCGAGGAGACTTTGGATGCCCTTTCTGGGGCTCAGTGGTTTTCAACTGTTGATCTAGTGAGTGGCTATAACCAGGTTCCGGTGGCAGAGCAAGACAAAGGTAAGACCGCTTTTTGCACACCCTTTGGGCTATTCGAATTTAATCGGATGCCCTTTGGGTTGTGCAATGCCCCAAGTACATTCCAGCGGTTGATGGAACGCATGTTTGGGGATCAACGATTTCAAACCTTGTTGTTGTACCTGGATGATATCATTGTCTTCTCGACTAACGTATCTCAACATCTTGTGCGATTGGAGTTGGTTTTCAGCCGTTTACAGCAGGAGGGCTTAAAAGCCAAACTGGAGAAATGCTGTTTTTTCCGTCAGGAGGTTCACTACTTGGGGCATGTTGTTTCAAAGGGAGGAGTTTCTACCGATCCCGGTAAGATTAGCACGGTGGCAGATTGGAGGCGACCTATTAACGCTGCAGAGTTACGATCTTTTTTGGGCTTTGTGAGTTACTATCGGCGTTTCGTAGAGGGGTTTGCCAAGTTGGCTGCCCCTCTGCATCGCCTGGTAGCAGAGTTGGTCGGCACAAAGAAAAAGAGGGGCTCAGGCAGACCCATAGAGAGTTGCTGGACCCCAGAGTGTGAGCAAGGGTTCCAGTCTCTCAAGGAGAAATTGGTGGCAGCTCCTGTGTTAGCCTATGCTGATTTTGCTAAGCCCTTTGTTCTTGACATTGATGCTAGCCATTTGGGACTAGGGGCGGTGCTTAGTCAGGAGCAAGGTGGGAGGTTACGGCCAGTGGCCTATGCCAGTCGAGGGCTTAGGCCTACAGAGAAGAATATGGAGAATTACAGTTCTATGAAGCTGGAGCTCCTCGCCCTTAAATGGGCGATGGCGGAAAAGTTTAGGGATTATCTCCTAGGTCATCAGTGTACGGTCTATACTGATAACAACCCACTGAGCTACCTGAATTCAGCCAAGCTGGGTGCAACTGAGCAGCGTTGGGTGTCTCAGTTGGCAATCTTTGATTTTGAAATCAAGTATCGCCCTGGTCGGGTTAATGGTAATGCCGACTCATTGTCAAGGCAGTATTCCTCTTGCATTCCGATACAGTCCTTTGGTACACCATTGCCCAAGACACTCTGCCCAGTTGACATCCGCCAGGAGGTTGAAGGTGAATTGGTAGGTGCAGAGCAGCATGCTATTGTCGCTTTCCCATCCCGTTCTAAGGAAGAGCTCCAACAGATGCAGTTGGATGATCCAACATTGAGAGGATTTCTTGCATTTTTTTCCAGAAGTAAGTACCCATCTAAGGTGGAGCGACAGTCCATGTCTAAATCTGGGCTTGAGCTCTTGAGACAATGGGGTCGATTGTTTAAGGAGGGATTGCTGTACCGCCACCTCCAACTTCCTGATGGTGGGGAGGAGGTGGATCAATTGGTACTACCAGAGGTTTTATGGAATGAGGTATTTACGCAGTTACACAATGGGCATGGCCATCAAGGCAGGGAACGGACCTATGAGTTAATTCGTAGGAGATGCTATTGGCCAAGCATGAGTGCTTATGTTAAAGAGCATTGTCAGAACTGCCAGCAGTGTACAGTTTCAAAGTCCAGTTATCCAGTAGCTCGTGCTCCCATGGGCCACTTGTTGGCATCTAAGCCCAACCAAATATTGGCCGTTGACTTCACCTTCTTAGAACCATCTAGTGATGGACGGGAAAATGTCCTAATTATGACAGATGTTTTCTCCAAATACACATTGGCTGTGCCAACTAGGGACCAGAGAGCAACCACTGTAGCCAATGTCCTGGTCCAGGAATGGTTTTATAAGTTGGGTGTGCCAGCAAGACTCCATTCCGATCAGGGTCGGAACTTTGAGGGTGCAGTGATTGCCCAATTGTGCCATCTTTATGGGATTCAGAAAACTCACACGACACCGTACCATCCTCAGGGTAACGGACAGTGTGAAAGGTTCAATCGAACACTGCACGATCTTCTTCGTTCCCTTCCACCCGAACAGAAACGTTCCTGGACTCTGCACTTGGCACACGTGGTTTTTACGTATAACACCACCTGCCATCATACCACCGGTGAATCTCCTCATTTTCTGATGTTCGGACAAACTCCCCGGTTGCCGGTGGATTTTCTGCTGGCAGGAGTGGAGGATCCAGTCGGGGGTAGTGTGGAAAACTGGGTGGCTGGGCATCGGGAGCGGCTGAGAGTAACCTATGGAAGGGTAAAAGCCCGTCTTGAAGCAGCTGCAGAACATAGGAAGAACTTGTATGATCAGACAGTAAGGGGTCAACCACTAATCGAGGGCCAGTTAGTGCATTTGCGTGAGTGTGGAGTTCGAGGTCGGAATAAGATTCAGAATCATTGGTCCGCTGCCCTGTATAAAATAGTAAGAGCTCCTCGGGAAGGTGGTCAGGTGTATAGTATCTCTTCATTGGATGAGCCCACTCGGGTAAAACATGTGCATAGGTCTCTGTTGAAGCTGGCTCCTGAAACGATACAACAGGCTTATCATATTGATCTGGGCTTACAGGGGCAAGATCTTCAGGAATGTTTGGGTGATGGGGACTCTGTAATGGTGGTTATGGAGCCTTCACCGCCTACCCCTGTAAATGGCGCCTCTGTGGAAATGGTTCCAAACGTGACATCTGAATGTACCCTCCCTTTTGTTCCTGTTTTAAGTTCACCGTCTAGTGAGGCCTCTACTGTGGGGGCACAGGCCGTACGGAGATCAACTAGGACAACGGCTGGGAAACATCCGAATCGTTATCATTTGCCCAAGACCGTAATTGGTGATGTATCTGCTAGTGTATCACTAACGGCTGAGAACCCCCTCCTGGGACAAGGAAGGGATTGTCATTTCCGCCCTTGGCTGTAGAAGGTTGAATCATTGGGACAATGATTGAAAATCCCGGGGTAGATTGTAGTGGGATCACCCATATAACATTATTCTGCGTGGCCCCTTTAAAAATAGCGCACGGATTGCATAAAGTGGGTGGGCACGTCAGGTAATCACGTAGCTATAAAAACACAGGTGAGAGTTAGTTTCCTCATGGCATTGTATCGATGTGACCTGTTTGTCTTGTATCTCCTTCACTCCTCGGGAAAGGTAGGTTTTGTCAAATTGGAGGCTCATAGATGGGCAGGGAATTATAAACTTAGAATATGGGTGTTCGTGGGAATTTAACTTAAGTCACATGTTTGATTAATGTGTGTGTTTGGTGTAATTTTAGATTAGTCGGGTACGTCCAGGCATTGTTAGTGAGTATGTGAGTGTCATACACGTGAAAGGTAATTTTATTTTTCCCTTACCCTGTTTGTGTAGTTAAAAATGTGAGGAGTGGGGAGGGTGAAGAAAGCAAGTGAAAATGTTTATTTGTTTTGCAGAAGTTGCCAGCTGCTGCTTTGCTGCGGCTTAAATTGTGTTTCCAGTTTGGGACGTAGGATGTTGCCTTGAAGCTCGCGATTGCATTGGACGCTCGCGATTGCATTCATTGAATGTCTTTGCTACTGCCTGTACAACGCTCACGTTGGACGCGCTAAACCCGTGGCCTTTGATTCTGGCCCCACCTTGTGTTCGATTACTTTGCAGATGTAATTTCATTTGATTTGTGAATTCGGTTTTTTGTGTCTATTCGTTTTTTGGTGTATTTTGTTTAAGTGCGTGTGTAGTGTTGGATTGAAATTGTTTTGTTTTATTTTATTTTTAGTAGGGTTTGTTTATTAACTAATTTGTTTATTTTTGCTTTGTGTTGGTTGTATTATTTCTGTCTTGCCTTACATTGATACCGCTCAATTACGGTGTGGATTAATTGTTGTTTATTTGTTTTTTTGTTTCTTTTGATTTGGTTTATTTGGTTGGTGTTGAGTGGGTTTAAATAATTATTGTATTTTTGGGTTTGGTTGGTTTGAAGTGTTTTTGATTTGTATTTATTTTTGCTTTATTAGTTGAGCGGTGAAATGTTTTATTTAAAGACATAATACCAAAGAAAGAAACCAACTTGTTTAGTTTATCCCTTTTTTTGTGTGCAATTTTCTCTTTGTTAGTGTGTATATATATTTATTTATCTTTCTGTATATTTGGCCAGTGTATGGGTGGCCGGCCCATGTGAACCGACTAAACGATGCCCATTGGGCTGATTCATTCACATTGATTAAAGTGTTTTTTTATCATTGATGTTGAGCTCAAGAAGGTTTTAGTAACTAATTGATAAATAAAATTGTAGTCTGTGGTTTTGTCTCTGCTCGTCCTTTTCCTTTAGTGGAAAGCCTGATTGGGGAGGCTTGAAAATTTGGGCTCTGAGTACGGGCCTTACTAGTGTAAGTTGATTGAGTCCTACGGTCACACATGTTTATGAAACATTTGCAGTTCAACAGATGATCCATGCAACCAACTCCCTTCACTTATAACTGAAGCCCAACATTAAGCTGTATTCACCAAAAGGTTTCATTTACAAATTTACAGGGGTTTAGAGCATGAGTAAAAAAGGAGAGCTGTTCCTTTTGATCCACAGAGAGGCTTAATGCAATCTTTATGAGTCAAACCCATTATGAGGAGACTCGCTGAGGCTCTGAGGTAATTATGGCCACCTCTCCTTCTTATTTTCACTTTGTCTTTCCCTCTGTCGGTGAATGGCTCTGCTAGCATGTTTCCCACTGTGTATGTCATTTACAGCTTTGAAAGCAGCTTCCTGCTGAAATCTCTTGCTGACCAATCTTTGGAGACAAAAACACAGAGCTCGCGTTCATTGCAAAGCATAGTAATTCATATGCATACTCTGCTAAACAACAGACACAATTCCCATTCAATATATCTCATATCCAAAACCTGAGGCATCCATCTAATTGTCTGCCAGCATTTCAGTCTTTTCTCTATTATCAAAGAGCTGCCATTCATCCTCCTCTGTCATTCACCGCACATCAGTGGTTATAGAGGCTATAACATACGGACAGCAGAAGAGACAGAATGAGTCCTACTCCAGATATGCTGTCCTGATGTGAACTCATTATTATTAAAGTGTTTGTAGAAGGTTATGCATCATCTCCTTGTTATGGAGATGATGCAGGCATCTATGTACTGATTTACACCCTTCATCGCAGGGTTCCCCTCAATAATGGTTAACAGTTTACATATTCGGATGAACTATTCCTTTAATATTGTTCTTTGCAAACAACATTGCTTTTTTTTCATTATTCTGTTATTTTTGGAGATTTTAAAGCATTTTTCAATATTGCATTGGTGTGTTAAACATGTAAAATACTGTATTATAAGTTATAAGATTGTTTCCCAAGATTGGAGAATTTGTATAAAATGCACATCTAATTCAGCTTGCAAATGAAGAAATGCATCAAGTGAAAACTGAGAGATGAATGGGATTCAGGATACAGACTAAAAAACTTGATTGCCATTTAAAATTACCTCTTGTCTCCAACAAGTATCATTCAAATGGGCCTCAAAGAACTTTTCCTCTTCGGTCACCCTTCAGGTTGGAAGCGGAATTGTCCATTACCGCTGTCGTAAATAATTTAACCTAACGCAGCCTACTGTCGCACGCATGCTCTGTGTTTATCTAGCACCGGCATTGGAATTAACAATGTCCACAGACAAGGTAGAGTATGTTGCATGATTTCATGAAAGTATGATGTATTGCGACAAACAAAGAAAAACTAAATAAAGACTATTGTAACGCATGACGTAAAGCAAGTCAAATTTGTAGTTTTCTTATGTCTCATTCGAACTACAGAAACGCGACCCGTTCTGGCAAACTTTCATAGTGTGGTTATAGTAGATAGAGGACTTATTATAAGGGAGAAGTGCCTTTCACCCTGTTATGACTTTATGAACCGCTGAAACAATTTTGGAAACATTATTTTAAGGTAAAAAATCTTCTTTAGTGTTGCTTTAAAGGGACAGTTCACACCCCCAAAATATGTTGTCATTTACTCACCCTCGTGTCATTACTAACTTCACTCTCCCGGAATTCTGATTCACCGCACCTGCACTTCATCATCAACACACAATATAAAGAGGCACTTCTCCTTCACTTCCTTGTCTGGTCTCGTCCTTACATGAACGTACAGACTCTACTCGAATACTTACTGATTCCAACCTACCTCGAAGATTCCTCACCTGAACTTTGTCTCCGATCATCCGCTTCCCGTCATGCATCTTCTGTCATCTGTCTCCTGCCATCAGCCCATCAAATCCTCTTCCTTCACATGCAAACAAGATATCAAGATTATCATCCAGCTAAATTCATTATCCAGTTCTGATTCTCCAATTCATACTCGCCAGTCTCATCTGCTGTTCCACTCTGTGCCTCTGTTCAATAAAACTCTGTTTGATACTATTCACCTGTCTGCTTCTCTCAGTATCGTGACAGAAAACCAGACCACGTGCAGAGCTCCACGGAGACTCCAACAGATCGCCCCACCGATCCGTTTACAGATTTTGTACATGCAGTTCATTATTCCCTTCAACCTTATACATCTGACAACCCACCTATCGTTCCCGAAGATGTCATTCATGCTGCACGTCAATCACTCCAGCACTCAACACCCACTGCTTCATCCGCTGCCTCTGCTAGTCCCATGGCCCGACCTGCGACATTCACCGGAGAGGCGGAGGATTGCAGCGTTCCTGTTACAATGTTCCCTATACTTCGAGATGCAGTCACACCAGTTCACCACCGCTCGCACCAGAGTAGCCATTGTCATTTCACTGCTGTCTGGACGCGCGCTACAGTGGGCTCAATCACTGTGGCAATCCAACGACCCAATTATCACTTCACTATCTGCTTTCTTCAACCACTTTAAAAAAGTGTTAGGACAAACTGTCTCGGATTTGTCAGTTCACGACCAGTTGTTCAACTTAAGCCAAGCCAGTAACTCTGTCAGCGCTTATGCTCGCCAGTTTCGCACTCTGGCTGCCGCTAGCGGCTGGAATGAGACTGCACTTCTCACCACCTTTCGTCAGGGACGTCAGGGCCTTCACAGGGGAGAGTCTAGTTGACACAATCTCTGCTGACACTTCAGGGATGCGTTGTGGTTGTGTCTAGGTGCAGGTCCTCCATCTGGTCTGGATACGGCCTGGTTCCGGCTGACAACATCATTCGTTGTGGTCGTGTCTAGGTGAAGGTCCACCATCTGATCTGGATGCGGCCTGGATCCAGGTGATTACAGTAAACCTCGGAATAAGCAGAAAGACTAACATTAGCGTAGATGCCATTCTTCTTATGATGTAGCGAGTACATCGGGTGTTATAGGAAGTGTTCCTGGTTATGCAGCCTAATAATCATTTAACTGATTTGAATAATAGGAATGTATACTTTTATATGTGTATGCCAGGTTAAAGAGATGTGTTTTTAGTCTAGATTTAAACGGACAGAGTGTATCTGCTTCCCGGACAATGTTAGGAAGACTGTTCCAGAGTTTAGGTGCTAAATAGGAATGGAAGGATCTACCACCAGCAGTCGAATTTGATATTCTATGTATTATCAACTGGCCAGAGTTTTGAGATTTCAATAGACGTGAAGGACTATAATGCGTTAAGAGCTCGCTCAAGTACTGGGGAGCTAAACCATCTAGTGCTTTGTAAGTAATCAGCAATATTTAAAAATGTACACAATGTTTAATAGGCAGCCAATGCAGTGTTGACAGAAACAGGCTAATATGCTTATACTGCCTGGTTCTAGTAAGAACTCTAGCTGCTGCATTTTGGACCAGCTGTCGTTTGTTTATTATGCGTGCAGGGCAACCACCCATAAGAGCATTACAATGATCTAGCCTTGAGGTCATGAACGCAACTTTTCCACATTTTTCATTGAAAGCATATGTCGTAATTTAGATATATTTTTAAGATTGAAGAATGTGGTTTTACAGATGCTAGAAACGTGACTTTCAAATGAAAGATTGGTATCAAAGAGCACACCCAGGTTCCTAACCAACGACAAAGACTTGACAGAGCAGCCATCAATTGTTAGACAGTATTCTAGGTTACTACATGCAGAGGTTTTTGTTCCAATCATTAGAACCTCTGTTTTTTTTCAGAATTTAGTAATAGGAAATTACTAGTCATCCAAATTTTTATATCTGCTATGCATTCTGTTAATTTCTTGAATTGGCAAGTTTCGTCGATTCGTGAAGAGATATGGAGCTAAATATCATCGGCATAATAGTGAAAACTAATCCCATGCTTCCTAATGATAGCTCCCAAGGGTACCATGTACAGAGTGGACAGCAACGGTCCTAGTACTGAGCCTTGTGGTACACCATACTGAACTTGTGATCGATAAGACATTTCTTCATTTGCTGCTAAAAACTGATAACGGTCAGATAAGTATGATTTAAACCAATGCTAATGCAATTCCACTAATGCCAACATCATTTTTGAGTCTATTTAAAATAATGTTGTGATCAATGGTAACAAAATGGCAGCAATAAGATCAAGTAACACTAATAGAGAGATACAACTACGATCGGATGATAAGAGCAAATCATTTATAACTTTAATGAGAGCAGTCTCAGTACTATGGTACGGTCTAAATCCTGACTGGAAATCCTCGCAGATACCATTTCTTTCTAAAAAGGAACATACTGTAGTTGTCTCATAATGCATGAGATATTATTCAAATGTGATTCAAATGTTTCATGGTAATGATGTTGCACTGGTAGGTATGCCAAAAAAAAAAAAAAAACCACATCATGGAGGGGTTTGCAATACAGATGTTTTCTTATTTAAAACATGACAATGTGTAGCCGCTGACCTGGACTACTGCGTCTTCTGAGGCAACGGCAAAAACGGAGGAGGCTGGTATGAGTTTTTTCTAGTATCTTTGACCAAAAGGGTAGATTTGAGATCGGCCTGTAATTGACTAATTCTCTAGGATCAAGTTGCGTTTTTTTAATAAGAGGTTTAATAATAGCCAGCTTAAAAGTTTTCGGTATAGATCCTAGTGACAAAGATGAATTAATGATATTAAAAAGAGGATCTATGACCTCTGGAAGCATTTCTTTCAGTAGCTTAGTTGGTATAGGGTCTAACATACAGTACATGTTGTTGATTTAAATGATTTAACGAGTTTAGACAATTATTCCTCTCCTATTGCAACAAATTAATGGAATTTTTCCTCAGGGACACTACAATGCACTGCCTAATGCGATGCTGTAGTAGATGATTGTGTTACCGGGTGAACAAACCGGGAACCAAACAATTGTTGACTCGTTTCCAGGGGGAAAAAATGCCGGTGTAACACCGGGCCGGCTTTACCTGTCATGGCCGCCGACCATAACAAGCACCAGCTGAAGCCAGTGAGTAGCGCTTCATTGAAGCATGTGCCCGGGAAAAAGGAGTATAAAGAGAGGGGCTTGAACCACAGTAGAGTGCGAAAGAATGCTCTGGCAGTAGGAAAGCTCTACAGGAGTGCTCGAGTGGATTGTAGCAGCGCCAGTGAGTGGCGACAAGTGCAGAAAGCAGAGGTTTAAGACCTGATCGGTGTTCTATGTTGAGTCCCCCGAGACATGCTCATTAAGTAAGTCTTTTTAAAGAAACCACGAACAGCAACGCAACGAAGTAAGTGAGAAAACTTCACAGAGGAAGAAGGAGAGTGACTGGCAGAAAAGAGAGTGGAAAACCGCTGCAGGATTCACGCGATTCACCGAGGAAAAGTTAAGTGCACCCCTTTTATGATTCAACTTTTGGAGAAAGACACATGTGAAGATTGCCATCACCAGTGTACGACTAACCTGCGTTTGTGGGCAGTGTGTGTTATCCTGTTGACAGTAACAGTAGCGGCTGGGAAGATCGCTGAATCTATGTTCATCTTCTGAGTCCACTATTCTTTGGTTCATCCATCCTATGAAGAAAAGAGAAACGAGTTGATTAATCGCTGTGAAGATAGAGTGAGTTCGCAGTGTCTGAAAGAGTGAACTAAACACGTGCGGAGATTTACAAGAGTGATTTATGCATGAGTGCCGTGAGATCAAACAACTGTGTTCTCTCTGAGTTTCTGACGGATGAAATTGACCCATAACTTTGAAGATTCTTTTGAATTGATCTGTGCCCTCAGCTGTGTCCAGGTCTCTGGGATTGTGTGTATGGTGCAGAGGAGAACAGCTCAACGCACCTCTATTGCCACCGTTCACGAGCACTGTACCCCACGCCAAAGAAGGTCCAGCCTCCCTATTTCTCCCAACGGCGCCGTTCTAACCCACCCAGAATGAGAGCGAAGGCTGGTAAAGTACCCCGTTTCTGTCTTCGAAGTCACTGTCTGTCCCACGAGCTTATGCAACGAGTCTGACGACGAGAGGAGCCACTGCCTGTTCCACGAGCTTATTCAACGAGTCTGCTGACGAGAGAAGTCACTGTCTGTCCCACGAGCTTATTCAACGAGTCTGACGACGAGAGAAGTCACTGTCTGTCCCACGAGCTTATGCAACGAGTCTGACGACGAGAGGAGCCACTGCCTGTTCCACGAGCTTATGCAATGAGTCTGACGACGAGGGAAGCCACTGTCTGTCCCACGAGCTTATGCAACGAGTCTGACGACGAGGGGAGCCACTGCCTGTTCCACAAGCTTATTCAACGAGTCTGCTGACGAGAGAAGTCACTGTCTGTCCCACAAGCTTATTCAACGAGTCTGCTGACGAGAGAAGTCACTGTCTGTTCCACGAGCTTATTCAACGAGTCTGATGATGAGAGAAGTCACTGTCTGTTCCACGAGCTTATTCAACGAGTCTGCTGACGAGAGAAGTCACTGTCTGTCGCACGAGCTTATTCAACGAGTCTGACGACGAGAAGAGCCATTGCCCGTCCCATGAGCCACCAGGAGAGGGATATACTTACTTGAAGAACGGAAGAGTACCTACCAGCACTCCCCTACCCGTGTCGCAACAAAGCCACAGCCACGAACGTCCCTGCCCCTGCTTTTATGCCTTTTTAATTTGTATAAAAACTTACCTTTTAAACTTACCTTGGTTGTCTGCCTCTGTTGTCTGCTCCTCCGGAGTGTGGTAAATAACCCTTGGCCTTAACATCGGTGACAATTGCAAAGTTATAATTTTCTCTCTAATATTATCAATCTTGTAAGTAAAGAAGTTCATAAAGTCAGTATTGCTATGCTCTTTGGAAACTTCTGTAAATATTTGAGCCATTTTATAATGACTCTTTCAGGGTTCTGTCACTTCGGTCTGGTTTATACTTGTTTGGTGACAGAGCCCTGACACTCCTACTGCCTCGTCATTGTGAGCGTGTGGTTCTTGACAACAAAAGGTAATAACAGAGCTGGCCTCCGGGTGGCGAGATTGTCTGCCCGTTTGCTTGAATTTGATTCAAGCGAATCAAGCAAATGCCCGTTTTCTTTCTCCTTTAAAGGTGGTTTTGATGTGTTACGTGTTAATGCTACAGTGTTCATAGGATATGGTTTTAAAAAAAGGAGGTGGAGATGTTATTTTCTGTCTATTGCACTAGCCCTTTAAAAAAATGGTAGAAGTGCGTGGGTAAAAAGAGAGTGCGCACAAGTTACTGACATGCGCACAACAGCTCAGTAAAGTGGAGTCTGTTTTACAAAAATGTCTCTATTGTCTCTATTTACTTACACAACCAATACAACAATTCTGTGTAGCATGCGGTTCATGTTTATATTGTCCGAGCGCTTTCTTGTTGTCTTGTGCTGTGTATCACAAAGCTTGTGTTTTTCTTTTCAGTGTGCTTTCATGATGTCATGTTCTGTATGGACAGAACTCCCTCTCACAGTCGTTGAGAGGTCTCATTGGCTGCGTGTTCACAAGTTCACACTTACATATAATTAATTAGTGTAAAGGTTATGCGTATTTGGCGTGCTGTCGAGGGATCCAATCTCGGAATTTGGCCCGAACCCAGAGAACTCCCCCATCCCAGGTTGGGATAAGAATAGTTAGAAGTGAGGAGATGGGGTGATGGTGGGATGGAAAACTGTCATGGAACAGATGTAAGTCTCCTGTATTTATACCTATTATCCCATTAATTGAGTTGATTAACAGAATGTGCTCCTCCTGTGTTGATTAGGTTAATTGTCTGAACGTGCTCCTCCCGAACTTTGCTAATAAAACATCATTTGTTTGTGTTTGTTTAGTGTGGCCATGTGCTCTTGTTTTTGGCATGTTTGGTGTGAGCACGTCATGTTTGTTTCTATGTGCCATATGCTCTCCTGTCTAATGTGTAACCCTGCCTTTCTTGTTATATGATTATTTGGTTTAATCATGGTTTATTTGTGTCACCTATCCTTCCTTGTTACGTACCGTATATACCCGAATATAAGACGAGGTTTTTGTCCTAAAAATAGGATGAAAAATGGGGGGTCGTCTTATATTCAGGGTCATCTTATATTCGAGTGGAGGAATCGATTGATAGCCTTTTTCTCCCACGCCGTCGACTGACGAGAGCGCCGAGGATCTCGATGCGGCGCGGACGAGCTTGGAAAAAACGAGCGTGTGTGCCGCGCGCCTACATTTGTAATAACGAACTTGAGCGCGTAAAAGACGCGATATGTGAAGAGAAGGGGGGGGGGGGGGTTGTCTCTGGTCTCCGTCCGCTCTGGCATCCTCTGTGAACGGCGCTTTTTTCTTGCGCGGCTGGAGCAGAGGGAGAGAGAGAGAGCGGGAGGCGGATCGTCGTCGAAAACGGCCAGACGACCCCGCAGGGTGATTAAATCCATCCCGTCTCACTCAGGGCAGCCGCAGTCATGACCAATCAGGAAGCGCATATGTGCCGGTCTCCGCCAACAAGCGGGCCTCTACACGAGGCACCGGTGATGAAAGGCATTTGGAACAACGCCTCGGAAATTTGCTCTTAAAATTATTTTCTGTTGAAAACCAGTTTTTTTTTCCACAAAAATCTGTTTTTCCCCAAAAATAAGTCTGGAAAATGGGAGAGTCGTCTTATATTCAGGGTCGTCTTATATTCGGGTATATACGGTACTTTGTTTGCTCTCCAATTTATTCTCCTTGTGTTTGCAGTCATGTGCCAGTTCATCGTCTAATGTTCCCGTTGTGTGTTGCCTGGAAATTATGCCTTTTTATGTAACTTTGCAGTATTATCCTCCTTAAATGTCTTTCTTCATACCTTCAGAATCCTCTTGATCTGACCAAACCATACATATATATATATATATATATATATATATATATAATATATATATATATATATATGTGTATGTGTGTGAACAAACCGTAACATGTATTTTACTATGTTTTACCATCTTTGGAGTGTTTCTGAATGAATTCTGCCACGGTTATAAAACATTTAAATGACCGTCCTGACAAGACAAAGAGACATTGTGGCCGCGCACTTTTCTCACCGGTGATTGGCTCATTCACGCGAGAGAAGGCGTGAACCAAAATGCCTTAAAGAGACGCACCAAGCTAAACTCGCTCTCTTGACTCTTAACTCTCCTCTTGGTCCTTCTTTGCGTCTGCACCATGTAATTCCACCTCGTTGTCTCCTCCCCGGAGACCGGATCGGATCCTTGATCTTTTCTTTTCTTTGTTAGTTTAAGTTTTGTTTTCTGTATTCGACTCTGTTCACTTCCACGAAGTGAAATTAACTCAGTCTGAATTATTTCTTTGGTCATTTACGTCAAAGACCTTTAAGCCTTCTTTGAAACTGCGCGGTCCAGACCCGCCGCAAACCACGTGACACTCCAACGGAACACACAAAGACCAGCCGCTCACACACGCAGCCGGGCTCAGGCACATGAGAACCATGCAAGTATATTTGGGTTACCGAGCTTTCAGAGCATTAAGACCGTGTTGTCTCTCAAAGGTTGTAAAGTCTGTAATTTGCCACTGATCCTTCCAGACTCTCTCTCTCACACACTCTCTCCCTGTTTCTTACACTTTTACTGTTTTGTCATTGTCGTTGTGTTATTGTCTGTATATACATTTTATTCCTCTAACGTAGTAACCGTATACATAGTGTACTGCTTTATTAAATTCATTATATTCATTTTATTGATTCTGTCTCTTGCTCATATCCAAGTCCCTTTAAAGCTGCAGTCGGGAAGTCTGGCAGATTGAGTGGACTTAGGCAAAATTTTGAATGTCTACAACTCTCATGGCCCTCCCCCCACTATCAACGGATACCCTCCCACCGAGTTCATGCTCGTCAGTGCGTGTGCACCTGATTTTCAGTGAACGCGCCCGTCTCATCAGCATCCATCAACACCGGCATGGATTATTTGGAGGTATGCTGTCCTGGCTAATCTACCGATAGATTGCAATTGCTAACGTAATTTATACTCTAAATGAGCTTACTTGATTTTCCGCCATCACTCTTCGTTACTGCGCGAACTTCCGTGAACTTCAGGCGTGTGCATGTGATTGTAACGTGTGCGAGGGGTGGCGTCTGCCCGATCTGTGATTTACAGTCAGATCTCACACCCCCCTGCGCTGATTGGACCCGATGATCCGGGAGCTGTGGATTTTTGCAAAACAAATAACACGCTCCAGGTGGAGTTAGAAGCTCGGGTTTTTTTCTAAAACCACTTTATTTATGTTGTTCTGTCGGATTATAGTGTCGATTTCACTGAATATGATAAAAAAAATGTTGCCGACGGCAGCTTTAATGTCTCGGTCAAAAAAGCTACGAGCTTTACAATTTATTGATACTTAAAAGATAGCGTTATAGAACAGGAAAGTTGATCCTCGTGGCCAGGGGAACAGCTTAAGATGAATCTCAAGTTTATTTATTTAGTTAAAAGGCAAAAATAAAAAAGGGAACAGGCTAATCGCCTCCCTTGCTTCAACAGGTTGATATGGATTCAGTAAAATTGCTCCGTCTTCCTGCTCATAGGATTGGATAGCAGCCGCGGAGGGTCGACTCGATTCGCCGACTCAGCCGGACTTCAGCATAGGGAAGTAAGCAGAGCAGGGCAGTATGGATTCGGTAAGATAACTCCGTCTCCCTGAACACAGGATGGAATAGCAACAGTGGAGATTCGACTCAGCGGGACTTCAGCATAGACAGGTAAGCAGAACAGGTCAGTACGAATTCAGTAAGATGACTCTGTCTTCCTGGACATGAGACTGGATAACCACAGTGGTGGTTTGACTCGGTTCACTGGCTCAGCGGGACTTCAGCATAGAGAGGTGAGCAGAACAGGTCAGTATGAATTCAGTAAAATAGCTCCGTCTTCCTGGACATGAGACTGGATAACAACAGTGGAGATTCGATTCGTTGAGGCTCTGTTTGTTCGGATACAACACAATCTGAAACTTCTTTCCCCCCACTCGTGTATGCACTGCAAAACACTCAACGGCACACGTGATTAAAGTAACCGGCTCTGCACTCACAAACCTCAACCGATACGGCAGCGCGCGGGCCCGGATGGCACTCCTCTTCTTTCTCAAAATAATGCCTTCAGACACAATCGAACCACAACCTCTTCAAGAAACAAACAGAGTATGATGAATCTTCCACCCAATAATTCTGCAGCGATTCCCAATATCATATTCAGTGAAAGAAGACCGTCACTTATCTCCTTAAGTCCCGTGTTTCCTACCGCTGGCCATTTCCTTGCTGTCTCTCCATAAGAAATCCACTGCATCTTCTCGGTTCAATCTCAGCTCCCCCACCCTCGCTTTCCTCTCAATATCAACCTCTTTTATGTTTCTCATGGTCCAATCGCCCTTCGGGATCTTTCCCCGCCGCACAGCTGACAACAATGGAGCTCGTCAGCTCTCCTTCATTGTTTCTCCCTACTTCCATGTTTTCCCGGAACCGGCCCCGTGTCTCACCGGAAGCGCTTCCCGTACACAACTTCCGGCAAAAAAGGTTCCGCTTTTAGTCACCCTGTGACACCTCACTCCGTGTTGTTGCTCTCGGCCCTGCATCAGTGACAAGGAGGGTCGAGTCACTGTCGGAGGACGTGGATCGACAGGTGTTAAAGGACTTGTCACTCTGTGAATATTTTTCACTGCAGTTCGACGAATCTTTGGATGCAGTGGACACAGCTCAGCTTGTTGTTTTTGTTAGAATGGCGTTCCAGGATTTTACAACAAAATAGGACTTCCTCACTCTTTTGCACTTAAAGGAGAGAACGCAGGGTGAGGATATTTACAATGAGTTTGAAAAATATGTAAGAGAAAATGATATCCCCATTCATAAACTGGTAGCAATTACCACCGACGGAGCACCGGCGATGCGTGGTGTGCGCCTTAGCACTGTGCCGTAATGACCCTGATTTTCCCGACTTTAACAATTATCATTGTGTCATTCATCAGCAGGCCTTGGCAGGGAAAGTCGTGGACTTTTCTCACGTAATGTCATTGGTGGTTAAACTGATAAACTCGATACGAGTAAAAGCACTTCAGCGTCGCTTATTCAAGGCATTACTGGATGAGATTGATGCCGCGTAAGGAGACCTACTACTTCATGCTAATGTGCGGTGGTTGAGCCGTGGGAAAGTGCTGCAGCGGGTTGTTGACTTAAAGACATTTCTGTCTGCAAGAAATGAGGAGCACAAGGAACTGTCAGATGATATGTGGCTGTGTGACGTCAGGTTTCTGACAGACTTGACCACAAAGCTGAATACACTCAACAACGAGCTCCAGGGAAAAGACCGACACCTGCCCCACACGATCAGCGCAGTAAATGCTTTTAAGTCTATAAGCTCTGTGTTTGGATCATACATCTTAAAAACGGGAGGCTAACACACTTTCCCAACCTGGAATAAATGTCACGAGCATTAGACAAGGATGTTTTTCACCCTGAGAAATACTGTGCTCACCTGGACAAAGTTGCAACAGAGTTCAATATGCGTTTGGTGAGTTAAACGAAATGGAATGTATTGCTCATTGATATAGAACAGGTTGCAGACAAATTCCAGCAAGTATTTTCTTTGTCGAGTGGAGTTGACATGGAGATGGTTGATTTGCAAAATGACATTGAGCTGAAAGCCAGATCAAGAGACAATGTGACTTTTGGGGACTTGTCAACAGAGAGAAGTTTCCTCTCCTCACTGCATGTGCACTAAAAGTGCCTACTTTGGATCAACTTACCTCTGTGAAATGGCATTTTCACAGATAAAAATAATCAAATCAAAATTCAGGAGCCGCCTTACTGACAGACACCTCACAGACTGCCTCAAACTGGCTGTCTCTAGCTATGAGCCAGACTTCAGAAGACTCACAGACAGTATTCAGTCACAGCCAACACACTGACTTGAGTGAGTAACTGCTGCAGTGATGTTTTGCCTTCTGGTGGCATTATGAAAAGTGATGTTGCATAAAATGGGACATAACGGCAGTTAGCTTAATTGAGATTGTTGAGAATTTTGTTCATTTATAAAATGTTGAGGGTAGTACCTTTAGAAACTTCAGTGAATAAGCACTTTATTGCTGACAATGGCATTTATTTTAGTTCAGTGCCACTTCATCTGATCATATGATGGTTGCATCCGGTTTAAAGTAAAAAAAAAAAAAAAAGTGAAAAGAACATTTAATGAATAATAAATTCAAATACAATTAAAATACTAAATAAAAGGCCTCAAGTTGGAAGTACACTCTGGGATGTCTTTTTGTGTCTATTCTTCGATAGGTAGATCTTGCCTTTCATTGAGGCCGAGGTCAGGGGTCAGAGGTCAGCTTGAAAAGGTTGGTGACCACTGCTGTAGCGTCTTTTCAACACTAAAATAATGTAAACAAAAACAAAAACAATATTAACTCAAATACATTAGGAATAAATGTGACCCGTGCTGGAAAAATGAGTCAGAATGAGCAAATTTTCAAAAATGAGTTCTTGTTATTTAAACATTCTCCATTAAAAAAACCCTTCAAAATGATGTATGTTTTTTTTTTTTATTGGAAAAAAAAAAAAAAAAAAAGGAATGAGCTCCACTCGTTTGAAGTCGATAGAGTCAGCAAAGTGAATTTTGAGAAAAATCTAGTTAAAGTGTCACGGTCTGGGTTGGAGGAAAGGAGCGAGGACTCAAGTGCACGAACAATGGGTATTTATGTAATTTATTATGTAAAAAAATACAAACAAAAACTACCCCGTTGGGGAAAACAAGACAGGCATCAAGGGATTCCAACAGGACTGTAGCAGGAACAAGAAACACGAGGGAACATAGACAACGAACCAGCACAGGCCTGCAAACACAGGGAGACAAAATAGGGAAGCAAACAAAAGAGGGTAACGAGAAAAGCAGGTTGGAAAAAAGATTTAGGTAACAAGATGAGAGAGATTAGACAATGACAGGAGAGCACATGGCACAAGTAAACACCTGACCAGCCATGTGCTCACAACAAACAGGACTATAACACAAGAACATGACAAACCGGGAGTATCAGAGCTCTGTCACCAAACCAAGATATAAACCAGACAGAAGTGACAGAACTCTGACATAAAGTTTTCTGAAGGTTCCAAAACAAAATCACCTAGCAACCATACCCTAAAATCCATGATTATAACACCACATTTGGCACACACCAAGTCAAAACCAATATCAATAGGAAAATGATATGTTCAACTTTATTGAAAAAAAATTATATAAAGAATATTTAACATTGTTACCTACCTGATTTTTCTGCTTAGCAGTCAGTTTTAGAAGTGTGTCACTGGTAAAGGCTACCCATGTAGCATAATTTATTTAGAATATAGTTAACATTAAAATCCAAATATAAATGAAAGTCAAAAGCACATTTTGAGTACACAGTCATACCTGGAAACAAATCCTGCTCAAATAGGCAATATGGGAAATTCTAGAGAATTGGTTCAGTTAGAGTTAGAACATCTTGAAAAAAAAAAAAAAAAAAAAAAAAAGTCTTTTTCCACACATTTTGTATACATGCAAATTGTATAATATCCAAGATAAACATTTCTAGTATTATTAATTATCATACTGTATTTTCAGAAAGTTTTGGAATATGTATCCTCTCCCCAAAATGGTCACTAATAAAACACAATTATAAATAATTTAATGAGAAGGTTTATATTTGTCAGGGCTCACAGAACGAACAGACTGGATGGTAAGTTATTAACGTTTATTTGTGCAGATGGATACTCAGTCGAAGATAACAGGTAAGGATCAAATGACTTTGAAACATTAAACAGGCTTAGCTGAATGATAATGTCCGTTTCTCTCTTGCAGATGGGTAGAAAGCAGTCACACTGGAGATGGATGGATTGATTGATTGATTGATTGATTGATTGATTGATTGAGAAGGATCGGGAAGCTGGTAAGTAGCAGGTTGGTTGAAGGAGAGTCTGTGAGTCATGTCTCGACGAGACCAGACAAGTGACTGCAGTGAAGGTGAGTGCTTTATAGTGCATGTGGGTGATGGGACACCGGTGACGGTGATGATGATCAGGATGATGAGGTGTAGGTGATGATGACCGGGAATGCTGGGAAGTTTAGTGGAGACACAGATGAAGGAGGTGAATGTGACAATATTGACCTATTAAGACTTTTTTTTACATCTACCTTATATATTTTTTTGCTATTTTATTAAGTAGTTCTCACATGTAAATCAACAACAATTACAATTTTACCAAAATTTTAAGTGTAATATTTCTTTGAAAAAAACATAGATTTTATCATATGTAGTTCAAAGTTAAGGATTCATTAGTTTGAATTGGAACACACATTATAATAACATCTTAGTTGATAATTCAATACTATATATTTAACATAATGAGCAGAAATTGGCAAACAAAAGCTTATTTGATGTGGCAGTAGTCTATTTTACTGTAAAAACTTTATAATTACCAAAACTGTCTAAACAATTCTAAAAAATGTCTAAAAATTCATATTTCGTCAGTAACATATAATTTTTATGATATATATAGGGCATGTACATGTTAATTTGCAGTTCAATACGTTGCATATACAAAGACATTTTATTTAAACATATTTCAGTCGATTTTTACTCATCTCAGTATAGCAATATAGTTTGGGAAAAGCTAAAGTAGAAGTGTTCATGTAAAAATAGCATGTTAAGTGCCTGTAGAAAAAAACAGCATGCATCTGTTCATTCACACATAGATACGCGATAGTGTAAACAGTCTTTTTGCAGTTTACACTATATTGCGATTAGAACAAAGCACTTAAGAATAAAGAACTTACTATTCACAATCCTCAGCTAGGTCCGTTGCTCCTCGAAATTAAACCAAAACCAGCACTTCTGAGGTAAATATTTCCAGGATTATATTACTATTACGCTATTATTATTCCTCACAGTGTCACAAAACGACGTAAAGTACATGAATCTGATTAAACTTGATTAAAATGTGTTTTATCGACCTGATGTGGGCGTTGACAGGTTTGCATGGATTGCCTCAGATAATTTGCGTTTAAATAGCATATGCTCTCTGTAGGCGTGTTCACATTAGCAGATTTGCCATGAGAACGACTGACATCTCTCTCTTTTCATACAGATTACATTCACAGAGAATATTTGTTTTCGTTTTGAATTAGATCATTTAAAAGTAGACACTTAAATGATTATAAAGATATATTGCTCTTGCCTGGGTGACTAGTATTCACTGAGTTTTGTTTAAGGTTAGAGACACGCTCCAGAAAAAAAGTTAAGAGAGACGGAGAGGCAGAAAGCACTGCCTGATTATTTTCTTTAATTTACAAAAGCACAATGTTTTGTTTCAATTGTAAGTGGACACATACAAAAGTAGACATTTCATCCCTTTCTAGTGTGTTTTGAAAATGTGCTGCATATACAGTGCTTTGGAAAAAGTGTGATACAGACATGACCTGAGCAAAGGCAGGAGACACTGCTTGCAGTCAATTAGAATTTTTAATTACTTCAGAAAAATAATAACGAATCAAAAATAACATAAACAACGACACTAAAGGTGACCCTCCTCATGGAGGTCGCCTCGCCGAAACTGACTGAACAGACAAAATACATGTTATACTGAAAGGTTCAACCATTTCATAATAATAGGGAATTTAAATAATATGTACACATACATAATACATAAACTTAGATGAAAATAATATTCAAAATACATTAACATCAATTTTACAAGGAAGTAATACAAATAATAAACAATACATTTCTACATGCTATCATAAACGCAATAAAACAATGAAACAATAATTTCAATTTCAATTTATTGATGGATAGCCCCTTGAGATGCAACATCTCATTTTCAAGAGGGTCCAGTACATAAAACATAAAACAACAACACCAAAAAAAACAAAAAAACAAACAAACAAAAAAAACACACCTTAGCTCTAACATAACTGTCACATAAAGCACACCACAATTACTCATTATACAATTAGAATCATAATACAGGAAATTCAGTAAACAAAAAGGTGCCACAAAAGAAAGACCGAGGTTGAATCAACAGGAGATATATCAGTTAGACAAATCCATTAAACAATAGACAGTTGCAAGCAATACAACTCAGACCAACATCAGTAGCACACACATACAGTGTTTAGATATTGGAATAGAGTTAACTTAAATCTACGAAACGATAAGATGGACCTCAAAAAAAGAGGAAGATTGTTCCAATCATGAGTAGCTTTATAGTGAAAAGATTTTCTACCTGTGGCTGAAAAGATTCTTGGTACAGTAAAGACCAAAGATTGCATATCACGAACAGGATACAAAGAACTGCGTGGAACCAAGAGTTCACTCAAATAGGGAGGACATTCGAAATAGGCACATTTGAAAATAAAAAGAAACCAATGAAAGTCTCTTCTTGACTTCAGCTGAAGCCAATTCAAGGATGCATACATTACACAATGATGTGTTTTAAAAGGACACCTCAAAACAAATCTACCTAAAGAGTTAAATACAACATTGAGTGGCCTAAGAGTAGCTTCACTAGTGTTAATATAGACAATATCAGCATAGTCAACAATGGGCAATATCAACTGGGAAATTAACCTTTTCCTAACTTCAAATGTAAAGCAATTAACAGATTTATAAAGTGTACTGCAACAACCATATACTCTCTTTGTGATATGGTCAATATGAGGTTTGAAGGTAAGTTCGGAATCAATCCACAACCCAAGATACTTAAATATGTCAGATTTCACCATAGAAGACCCATTAGCAAAATGCAGTTTTAAGTTGAGAGCACAAGGACTTCTATGCCTCGTCCCAAACAACATACAACATGACTTGTCCATATTCAACAATAGGTTGTTCCTATGAAGCCACTCTTGAATCTTACTAAAGTCATCTTGTAACCTATTCTGGATCAGGTGAATATCAGAGTCAGCAATATAAATCACGGTATCATCAGCATAGAGATGAATCTTACACAAGGAGCAAGTGCGAGATAAATCATTGATAAAGATAGAGAACAAAAGGGGACCTAGAGTGGAGCCTTGAGGAACACCCTTATCAACCAATAAGTAATCGGACATTGAACCTTTGAAAGAAACACACTGCCTTCTATTGTGAAAATAAGAATTGAACCATAATACAGCACTTTGATCAAGACCTATTGCATGAAGTTTGTCAAGAAGAATGTAATGATCAACCATATCAAATGCCTTTGAAAGATCCATGCTCAATAACCCCCTGCTCACACTGGGAAATGGACTATGCCTACACTACCCAGAATTCCTTGGGAGGGCATAAAATGAGGAACAGGAGGCCCACACTTCCTCTTAAACCCCGCCCCCGGAAACATGCTGCAGACATGGACCCAGAAGGTAAGTTTTGAAAATGGGCATATAGACTAATATAGTTGATGTACATTCTAAATAAAGAAATACAACTCTTTTGTCATCAGTCTAATGTGCACCTTAGACTAGAAAAAGTTCCCAAACTCATATTTAACCAAACAATGAGAAACAAACATTTATGCAAAAAATATAAACCAAACAAACACCGCAATCAGGGGTAACATGACATCGTCACAGTGCTTCTTTGTAAGGCTGTCTCAAAATGAATCGCAGATAACTATGTAATGAATGAGAGCATGTCTTCGAATTCAAAGTTGACTTCAGACTTAATACACAAAATTGGACCAATACGCTGATTTCACGCAGCCGCCATTTTGAAATCGAAAGCGAGGCTCCGGTGGGAAGAACCCCGGAAGTACAGATAGACAACAGTGCCTTGGACTACCAACCTGAAGCTGCGGCCGCGATTTACACTATTGGATGTTAATATCCAAAATAGGATATGTATATAGTTTGTTCCTTTTTTTACGTTCTGAATTATATATAAAGACAAATTATTTATAAATGAATTTCACTGTATATAGTCTAAAGTATGAAAGAAATGTATGTACATTTTTAGAATAACTAATTTCTACATTAAACACAACAACACGCCATCGCATTCGCGACTCTCCTATGATTAAAGGCGGCACTTTTTTTTGGTTTTCTTCCCACCGGAGCCATTTCAAAATGGCGGCTGTGTGAAATCAGCGTATAGCCTAACATTTACTGAGCTGAACAGGCTTGTGTTTAATAGATTGCAAAGGTCCGCTGTGGTTGTATTTGGAATATATCAAACACACTGAGCAGCTCTGCTGATACGGCATGAAAAGTGCTAGTGCTCCGACTGCATCAACAATAGCCTTAATCCAACGCCATGTGCCATGTCTGAAGGATTTGTTGAGCCTGACCGCAATATTACAGGGTTATACAGGGTGGAATAGAACATTCATTGTATTTTTTTCTGTATTGTCATGCAGTCAAAACAGGTTAAATTTTGTACTACTCATTGCTACTATATATATTACTTGTATCGTCTTCAGACCTGCAAATGTGTTTAACTATAAGGAAACTGCTTGAATGAGAAGCATCTATAATCCAAGCCTGTACATTTCTTTCTATATGTTCGGAGGTCCTGACTGCACCAATAACACGTTTAATTTGTCAATCCCTCCTCTTATGTTGCTCTGAAATCATACAGCTATCATTTATAACATCCATTCATTCCCTGCCAGACAGGTGAACAAATGAGAGCGATCTATCATGAACTCTTCGCTTGTTCAGGCCAAGGATCTTCTGGCCTGCGCTAGTTACACAAGGCTGACATTTTGCCAGGGTCTAACTGTTGACCTTTTCATGAGGCGAGAGCTCTTACCATTTTAATGTCCTCTAATTGAGCTCTCTTGCATTGCCAAGAAAGCATTGCCCTGGGACTTGCTTCCCTGAAGAGGATGCTATCCACTTCACTTCACATTCATCAAAAGCTACCTGCAATAAATAGAGGCCAGAGCAACACCTTATTTAATAAAACAATATATATATATTAAAATGAGTATATAGGCTCAATAACTTAGGCCAGACACTACTTTACGCAATGCATGTTGCTAGCACATAGAACCCTTACACATACAGTGCTTGTGTTTCTAAGGATTTTATATAACTTATGTTATGACTATACCATATCTGGTCAATGGGGTCATCTATACATTGTGTGTACACAAGCTGACAGAGAAAGGTCTTGACGTCAAATAAATATGTAGTTCAGAAGGAGAGTATTTCGAACCCATGCCCAGGTTTATTTACTGTATATCCATAAACAAAATAATCAAAGACTTGATTTGACAGAGAAACAAGAGACTCGCCAGCCAACAGCAGGTAACATCAGCAGGTTACATCAACAACGCACAACGAAACATGGCAAACATGACGGTTTAAATACATGGACAAGGGGAAACACATGCTAACAGCAACCGATGACAAAGTGGAACTGATGAGCATGAACCAATGAAAAGACTGAACTGATAATAAGATAAGACAATGAACCAATGAGAAAAATAACACAAACTAGGAATCACATGAAGGGCTTGGTCATCACATTTCATGGAACCAAGAAACATGACTATGACAAAATTCAAAATTAAGGAAGAAAACATGAAACCAAAGGAAACACCAATGTGACATGGACAGTGTTGTGGAAAGTTACTTGTAAAAGTAATGCATTACAATATTGCTTAAAAAAAATGATTATCTAAAGTCATTTTTGCTTATTTGTATAGGCAAAAACATTGGTTAATAAAGTAAGATTAAATACATAAAGTATATTTGTGTAGTTTAACATTCAATCATTGCAAATTTTCTAAGTATTCTGAGTTTGCATTTCACTGTTGCATTCATTTTGAGGAATACTGAATCTATTTTGTGCAAGTGAGATGAGTAAATGCATGTTCACATTTAGTCTAGAACTACATTGAGCATCATGTTCACACACAACGCCTCTGCACTTACTCATGATTCTCTCAACATGGGGACAGGAGAGCTGTCAGTCAATAAATGGGAAAACAAAGTAACTTGCGTTACTTATTTGAAAAAAGTTGCATATTTTGTAGTAAATTTAAAAGTAATGCGTTACTTTCCTAGTTACTTTTAAAAAATAAATCTGATTACGTAACTCACGTTACTTGTAATGCGTTCCCACTGGTCATGAAACTCTAGATGGCACAGACTGATCGGTCATTTACATGTAATATGTGAGCTTCATTGGCGACTCGTGAACACATTGAGCCTCCCTCAAACCCTGTAGTTGTAGCTGAGGCTTGGAAGAGTTTAGCTTGTGTTGTCGACATGTCGAGAAGACGCTGTTTTCTGCACTGTAAGTCCACTTTGCATGCACTTCAAAAGGACGAGGACTCGTGCTGAAATTGCTTACTTTTTCTAAATGTCATTTGTTAACAAACAAGTATTCATTACTTCAATGAGCTCATTGTTTCTGCATTAAATTGTTGCATTTTTTAAATGAATATCTTTTTCACTAACAGTGATTTTGTACATTTCTGAAATACATAACTTGGACAGTTTCCTCTGATAACAGATCACTGTAAATTGTACTGTGGACTTGTGCATTTTCTGTTAAGCTGCTTTGAAATGATGTGTATTGTGAAAAGTGCTATACAAATAAATGTGAATTGAATTGAATTGAAATTGATATGGAATTTTTCACTTAACTTGAAGGGGTGTGCATAAGACTGACATGACACCGTCATAATCATGACATGACACGTGTCATGAATATGAAGGAGGTTTCCTGCATGTTTGACAACTGTCATTAAGTGTCATTCGCTCAATTATGACATTTTGAATGCAAATATGAGAAGCATGAAGAGGGAAGTTAGAATTTTAACTCTTTAAGTTTGATATGGCCGACACACGACCAAAGAGACGACGTTCTGATGAACAGATTGCAACAAATACAAAGAAGAGGGAAAAGGAGAAGGAACGCATGCCCGAATTTACACTGGAAAAGCCTTTGAAAGGTGGTGAGATCTCCGCCGGCAAGGGCTTCCAATCCGACATTCAGGGAACGTTAGCTCTGTTTTTGCTGGAGAGGTGGGTAAATCCAGTTTGGTTTTTCTAAACGGACTTTCATGTTCGCCTAACAAACACAAGGATATAATCAGCTAGAACAATGCAGTCAGCGCTAACTTTGGTGAATACAACATATAGGTTTCTAGCAGCTAGCGATCGATCTCTATTGTAAATAATCAAGCAAACTCACAGTAGGGCGACAGTTTGTGTGAATGATTGTTTTCACCAACTATTTATTCTGAAATTGAATGTTCATTCATAGCCTATTGACAACTTTGACTAAATTTGAAGCTAACGTTTTCTTGCTATTATTGCGTCCTGGTATGGGAGCTAAAGTTATAACCTCAGGTGGCGAAACGTTTTATCGTGTTTTTCTGGTAATGTTTCTCTCTTTTTTTTTGCATTATATGAAAGCATTTATCTAACTTGGCGACATTACACCTTGAAAGAAGTATCAGTAAAACTACAGGGGGAGGGGACGGGATGAGGAGGAGGGAAGGTCTAGCTAGCCTCCGTTTTGTTTGACAATACTTTGAACGTCAACAAGAAGTGACGTCACCCAGCATCGCTTTGAGCACCTTTAAGATGCTGACGTGTGAGTTGCAAGAGTTGTCAGAATTAAACTATATGGATACAATTATTTTCTATTTTAAATATTAACGTCTAAATTTTGGATTAGACAAGCAAGCCCATTAAAAACAAAAGACAGAACACACGGATAAAATTAATCTCAGCATCATTGCACTGAACAGAAGGCAGGAATCCAGAGCCGTCTGACTCTTCTTCCCCAGCGGCTGTGGGATATATAAAGACTGCAGTGTGAGTGTGTGAAGTACACATGGAGGTGAGATGCACTGCTGAAGAGTGTTAGGTGATGAGCAGTAGGTGACAACTTGTGATAAGGTTTTGTTCATGAATAGCTGCAGATTTCACAGCATGCATAAGTTTACATTTACATGTGGTTTAATTGTCTCATGCTCATCGCAAGGACACATGGGCTAGAGGCTTCAAAAAAGACTTGCAGAAACCAATTAGATACTATACACTGGTTCATCTTTATAAATCTTTCATATAATGAGCACTTTCTTTGAATGCATATGAGACTGTGCGGATGAGATGAAAGTAAGTGTAGACTTCAGCTGGGTTTAACAGTCGAGGAGGAGATGAAAAGAAGACGTGAAGTCGGACACTTTCTGCTTACTGTGGCGAAGCTAATGCTGTGTGTGTGTGTGTGTGTGTGTGTGTGTATACTTTATCACAGGTGAACCAGATTAGATGAAATATTTGTCAACAGACATTTTAAAATAGAAACAGAAACACTTTTCATTCAATACTTAATATTGCTTAATACAATGCCTCAAGGTCAACATAAGCCTATACTAATTGAATACCAATAAGTCAAACAAAATTTTGAACCAGTATTTTTTTTTTTTTCAGGCCATAGAAACTGAAGGTCAAATTCTTGTTGATCTGAGAAATATTAAGAATTAAATAAAAAATGTATAATAATAATAAATGTTTCATTAAAATGTTATAACTACAAAAAATATATATAAACTCAAAAATAGCAACACTCGGAAAAAAAAATAACACCAGAAAAATAAAGGTGCACTATGCAATTTTTGGCCCTCTAGCAGTGAAAGGTGTAAAACTGCAAGTTATTCGCGGAGGAAAATTGTTGGTCGGGCTTCTGCTCAGTTCAGCAGAGATGAATATAATGCGTTGAGGCATACCTGTGTATGTATGCTCACATGCAGTTATTCTATGTGCCCGAAGCCTAAATCCGAATTCGGAAAGGCACAGAAAATGAGTAATGCATTCTGCGGAGTCCCTGAAGGAACATGGTTAGGCTTGCTGTATTAGTTGGTTACATTACAGTGCATTATGATTTCACTTATCACGTGAAGATGGGGAGATGGAGAGATGACTGACAGGACGATGGCAGATGGTTTGGTGTGCAACAGATCCTCATTATGTTTCCATTATGCACATTTTGGGTTATCGCATCATTTCCTTTCTGAACATAGTATTAGGCTTTGGGCACATCCATAGTCAGTAGAAACATAAAAGCTCGCCTCCTCCAAAAGAAAAGTCATAACGGGAAAAAAAAGACGAATGTTTGTAAATAATCACTTTTGAGCAGGTAACGGTCTTCCACTGTTAATATATTATATTTAGGCAAAACTGACATTCAGCAATTGCTAGATATCTCACCTGTCAGGCCAACGGTTTTGGACACTTTGTTGCCATCTCTAGAAAAGCACGTTGGATGTTGATACGATGCTGATATTATGGGCTCTCACGCTTTCCCTTATACTTGTAAACTGAACAAAGTTTCACATTAATGTAGCTTGTTAGTTATAATTACAAAATGCCAGATGTATTCAGACACCTCGCAGTGCATCATAAATGCTCTAATAGCTCGATCTTCTTCTCTTCATTAATGGATGTGATGTAACCACACAAAGATGAATGACCTGAACATTTCAACTGAGATCTGCCCTGATACCTCAAATAATAAATCATTCATTTAAGCATTTTGAAACAGTTTTGAACACATTTTTTTAATGTACTTACTCAAAAATGGATGAACAAATCGTCCATGGTGCATTTTTAAATTATCAGTAGGTATTTATAATAAATAAGATCATATGTGTTCAGCAGCAATGCAATATGGGAACCATTGTTAATTAGTATTTCAGCAACCTTTATCATATTCAATTGAACCTTTCAATGCCTCTTGAATGACTCCGTTTTCCACATGCTCTGCCAGCCATGTCTTTCCTCCCCGTTAGATAAAAGTGACAGACATGTCAGATGTTCATGTGCTGGAGAAGAAAAAGGTGTTAAAGATAATTTGTGCACAAGTGAATGTTTGAGAATTTGACGTGTCACAGTGGACTAAAGAAACAGGAAGAAATCGAGACATAAAAGTGTTTTCTTTGTCTAGTATTCTAATCTACTCATGCCGGAGGAACAACATTAACAGATGGACAAGCGTGTTTCTCAAGCTCACCTACCCTGCTGGATCAGTGACACTTATTAACCACCCAGGAGTGCGTTTCCCGAAAGCATCGTTAGCCAACTATGGTCGCAAGTTCCGTCGTTACCAATAGAGTTCAATGGAAATTGCGACCATAGTTGGCTAACGATGCTTATCGACAGTTATGACCTACCGCTCACCCTGCCCTTGTGAAAAAGAAGTGCACATAATTGTTTTGAGTGTGCACTTGGAGTGTACTTAATCTTAAAAGTATATATGTTTGTTGTTAAGCAATCATACATGCTTTTGTAGAAGCCACAAGTCATTCTGATTTCAACTTTAATGACACAAGTCACTGTGAAAATCAGCAAAAATAATGGATGATGTACGAGTCTTCACACACTCAAAAGGCTCAAGTAAAGGCCTATATCTTGATATTTGCAATTAACCTAATTCTTTTGTGCAACAGTTTGTTCTATCAAACTATTATATATATATATTTATGGTAGTGAATTTGGATGGAACATGATCTTTACTTATTTTGGCATAAAAGAAAAATCGACAATTTTGACCCGTACCATGTATAGTTGGCTATTGCCACAAATATAGCTGTGTGACATGTGACTGGTTTTGTGATCCAGGGTCACATATATTAATGTTAGATGAAAACAAATGTATTCCATCTATATCTTCAATCTGATATTGGTCAAGTGGCATTCCAAGAATTCTGATATTTTGTATAGCCTAATACCTCTAGAACGTTTCTCCGTTTGTATCTCTCTGTCTGTCTACTGTAGTTTGTCTAGCGTGAAGAACAGGTTAAATGTAATGCATTACATGTAATTAAATTATTATGTTAAATTGAAAAATTTAAATACATATATAGAGGAAGCATTAACCGAAAAAACTTTCGTCATTGACGAATTTTCTTTTAGCAGTGACGGAAAAATCTGAAAGCCGTCCGTTATTTCTGATGTATTGTAACTTATAACTGTAATTCTCACCCCTGTCCACTTGGTGGCGAGTGCGCTCTTGCTGACTATAAAGTTAAACGTACAGTATGTAATTTTTGGCCACCAGGGGGCACTCGATCTAAATAATAACAAAAGACGTACTTTGATGACGGTGGGAAAGAGCGTGGGCTCATGGGAGTTGTTGTCGCTGTCTCTGGAGAGAGAGAGGGAGTGCGCGCGCGAACCAGCGATACGATGTTCATTGGAACACGCGCGATCTGTCATTCCCCACATTCCTCACTCATTCTAACTATGAGTTTTGATAATCACGTCTTTTCGAACAGAGAGATATATGAATTATCAGACCCCTATTAAATCAATATTCCATCTAGCTAGTATTAATAGATGTTTACAAAACACGGTCACCTTTCGTTAATAATATAATTACGTTTATACTATGATATCGAACAAGATAACGTTAGTGAACTGCATATGAAGCTACTTTCTCCAGCTATATATGGAACAAATATGAATTTACATTATAGCTACATGAGAGCTAGCCCGTCTGCGTTTTACACATGACATCATTTCACAAAATATACGGATAGATATAGTTAGCTGAATGCGTGCTTACCTGTTTATTAGAATGCAAGCGAGATCGGCATCTCTCTGTAGCCTATATTTAGCTCGTCACAAAGCTCTCTACATTTTTTAAATGCAACCCTACAGTTTACCCATGTCATGCTTCTTCTCCTGTCCCAAACCCTTCTCGGGTCATATTTTTCACCCGTACGTTTGCTAGGGTGACCATATTTTGATCACCAAAAACCAGGACACTCGGCCAGCAGTTTTTTTGAAAACCAGGACATTTTCATCACTTTATGAAAAACAGCCAGGACGGCCAGGACGGAACGTGAAAACAGGACATGTCAGGACTGTTGGTCACCCTAACGTCTGCGCTTTGAGCCGGCTCCAGCAGCAGAACGTGCAGGCAAAGCGTAATCGTGGTTCATAACTTACAGGGCTGCCAACTCTCACGCATTCAGCGCGAGACTCACGCAATTGAGCCAATTCTCATGCTCTCACACCACACTCCCGATATCTAACGCTGAAGTGTCAACCCGAGAGGTCAAAGCCAGAAAGATGAGTTTATCTATATATCTACCTGTTGAGCCACTCGTGATCGATTAGTTTTACCGCAAATTAGTTAAAACATCCTGTAATCTAGAGCGAGCGTGCATGCGAGACAGATGTTGAGCTCCTAACCGCGCACGATGTCAGAGAGGTAAGCGAGCGAGAGATCTTGCACGTGCAGCCAAACCCCCCTCAAGTTTGGTGCAGTTGCAAAATGATACTAGGTACTACTTTTTTTTTCTACGTCGTTTTCTTTTTTTTTATTGCCGGTAGTCCGGTGTTCCCCTTTGGGCGACAAAACGGAAATAAAGAAACGGCCCGTGTCTTCGAATTAAACTATAAATTTCTCCGGATTTTAAAAGTTGGTGGAAACTGTCGGGATAATGTACATATTTCACAGAAATATATAACATAGATACAGTTATTTTTGCTATTTTTAAAGCAGAAAAAATACATATTGTGCCTTTAATGGTCAACGAATGGCTTTTCTGAGTTAGGCCTATGGGACATTGTTTACAAGCTGTTTTATTGACGTCTTTCTGCGGTTGAAACACTGACCGAGCGATTACATGAGAGACATGATACGGATTTCGGTAAGTTGAAGTGTATCTTTCAACTTATTTCCTGATGCTCATTAATGCGTACGTAATTCTGTAATGTAGTAAAGAGGAAGAGATGATCACGTTCCCGCTTCGCTTGAACTGAGGCGCTACAGTGATCTCTCATGCCACATTAAAGAGCGCCAAAACGTATTTTGTGAAAATGTACAAAATGTTAAATCTGAGACTTTTTTTTTCACATTAAAAGTAACAAAGCTTGTTGCGATTTATTGGACAAACATTTACGATGAAACCTGAAAAGTGACCCACAGTCTCTGTTCAACTTTCTCTTCATAAATACCGTATTGTTCCGAATATAAGACGACACCCCCTTTTCAAGATGTACCTTTTGGAAAAAAGGCTTTTTGAAGACCAAATCTTGTCCTTGGGCCGATCACATAAAGTGCTGAAAACACTACAGTTTCTCCCTGAAGTCTGAGAGTAAGCACTAATCCGCTTCGAGGGTATTGACAGCCAAGTGTGTCAGTAAGTATCTGAAATAAGCAGTGATGGGCCTCGGTGGGTAAGTTCAGGTCTTTGGCGATCTCCAGTGCCTTCAGCTGGAGGATGGCTCTGGTTATGGGCAGCCACTCATTTCTTTTTTCGGCTATACTGACACACTGTCAGTTTCTTCAAAGCGGGCCTGTCACGGTAGATGTATTCGCTGGTTCCTTCTAGTCTTGTGTTTATGTTGTTGTATGAGTGCACGTGTGCAAGGGGCGTGTCTGTATGTCATTACCTGATCCGCTCCAGCTGTTCATCATTTCAATCACCAGCTGCAGTTCATCTCACCACGCTTCATAAACTCTCCGCTGTTCTCTCACCTTTGTCAGATCGTTGTTTGATGTTCCCCTGTCTTCTGGTTCGTGTTCCTGCCTGGTGTTTCCTGCTCGTCGTCTTCTGTGTGGATTTGGTTCGTCTCACCGTTTGTCTTCACGTCACCGGTATTGACCATCGAAGTCCCTGCGTCACCCATCTCCACCTGGCTCACTGCACCCTGAACTTTTGTATTTTGTGCTACCAATAAATATTGGATTACTCGCGATTGCTTCCTGTGTTTCCTGCATTATATGACAGAACGATCTGACCACGGAATGGAAGCAGCGAGCGCCTCATCATCTTCACTCGAAGAATTCATCCATCACAGCATCCGTAGAATGGACTCGCAAGAAAAGGAGATCGGAGATACGGGTCGTGCAGTGCAAGCCTTGGTGACGCAGGTGTCCGAGCTCACCCAGCAGATCCAGCGCCTACGACCTCCCACTGCGCCACCCACACCGGCCGTTCCTCCCGCACCATCTGGAAGCCCCTCCCAGTCAGAACCCCGGTTACCCACCCCAGAGGCATACTCAGGTGAACCATCATTTTGTAGAGCCTTTTTGACGCGATGTTCTATGCACTTTGCCTTGCAACCTCACACTTTTCAGACTGAGCAAGCCAAAGTGGCGTTTGTGCTGACGCTGTTGACTGGGAGAGCGGCACTCTGGGGAACGGCGGTGTGGGAGAACCAAAGTCCATGCTGTGCCTCGTTCCAGACCCTCGCCGCCGAGATGAGACTGGTGTTTGACCGTGCGGTCACTGGAAGGGAGGCGGCCAGAACATTGGTCGAGCTACGGCAGGGAAGGAGGTCCGTGTCTGAGTTTTCCATCGAGTTCCGGACCTTGGCGGCGGAGTGTGGATGGAACGAGGAGGCGCAGTGGGACATCTTCCTGCATGGGCTGGCTGACCACGTCCAGAAGGAGATCTACGCCCTGGATCTTCCCACTACCCTCAACGGACTGATTGATCTGGCCCTGCGGGTGGACGCTCGGCTGTCCAGAGTCGAGCGTCGAGCCACGCCCACCCGCACATTTGAGGCAGCCGACGGGCTACGATCCAGCGGCAGGGACGTGGTCAGCCCCGTCTACGATCACGAGCCCATGCAGGTGGGTCGAGCTCGGCTTTCCCGGGAGGAGAGGGAGAGGCGGAGGTCCCAGGGCCTTTGCCTGTACTGCGGAGGAGCCGGACACTACGCCTACAACTGTCCGGTAAAAGGCCCAGCCCGATAGTAAACATGAGGCTACTATCGGGTGGGATCTCCGCCAGGAAGACCTCATCCACGACAAGATCTACCTCCACCCTCCTCTCGGTAAGACTAAGATGGTCAGTCCACCAGCACGATTGTCAAGCACTGTTGGATTCGGGAGCCGAAGGTAATTTCATGGACCATAATTTTGCACGCAGATTTCAGATTCCCATCAAACCCCTTCCACAGCAGATTGCAGTTCATGCACTCAACGGACAAAAACTTCCCACCATCTCATTATCCACTGAAGACATCACTCTCATCACCTCTGGCAATCACTCAGAAACTATTTCATTTTTTATTCTGGATTCACCCCTGGCACCCATTGTTCTAGGACACCCATGGCTCATTCAACACAACCCCCGAGTGGACTGGATACATAGATCTGTGCTGGAGTGGAGTCAGGAATGTCATAGGTCTTGTCTCGTGTCTGCTTGTTCGTCTGTACCTGTTTCTGTGTTTCAGGAGGAAGCAGGGGATTTGTCTAACGTGCCCGCGGAGTATCTGGACCTGAAGGAAGTGTTCAGTAAGTCTCGTGCTGCTTCTCTCCCTCCGCATCGTCCCTACGACTGTGCAATAGATTTACTCCCAGGTAAGTCTCCGCCTAAGGGCAAGTTATATTCGCTTTCGATTCCTGAAAGAGAGGCTATGGAGAAATATATTTCTGATTCTCTAGCAACCAAGTTCATTCGCCCTTCCTCTTCTCCAGCGGGGGCGGGGTTCTTTTTTGTGGGGAAAAAGGATGGTTCTCTGCGACCTTGCATTGATTACCGAGGGCTGAATAACATCACGGTAAAGAATACTTATCCTTTGCCGTTGATGTCTTCAGCCTTCGAGAGGTTGCAGGGAGCATCCATCTTCACCAAATTGGACTTACGTAACGCTTATCATTTGGTCCGCATCAGGGAGGGTGATGAGTGGAAAACTGCGTTTAACACCCCTAGGGGGCACTTTGAATATTTGGTCATGCCGTTTGGGCTGTCCAACTCCCCAGCAGTTTTCCAGGCACTGGTCAATGACGTGTTGCGAGATATGATCGATCAGTTCATATATGTCTACCTGGATGACATATTGATTTTTTCTGCATCTCTCCAGCAGCATGTGCAGCACGTCCGACGAGTGCTTCAGAGGTTGCTAGAGAATGGGCTTTTTGTCAAGGCGGAGAAATGCGATTTTCATGCACAGTCTGTTCCTTTTCTAGGATACATCGTGTCGTCTGAGGGAATGCGGATGGACCCTGAGAAGATTAAGGCTGTGGTGGATTGGCCAAGTCCAGATTCCCGCAAGGCCCTGCAGAGGTTTCTGGGGTTCGCCAATTTCTACCGGCGATTTATTCGCAACTTCAGCCAGCTAGTCGCGCCTCTGACTGCCTTGACCTCCCCCAGAACTGCGTTCAGGTGGTCCGACACAGCCGAGACTGTGTTCAAGAAACTCAAAGGCCGCTTTGTTTCAGCCCCCATTTTAATCACCCCTGATTCATCACGTCAGTTCATGGTGGAGGTCGACGCATCAGAGGTGGGAGTAGGGGCGGTGTTATCTCAGCGTTCACCTGTAGACGACAAGATGCATCCTTGCGCGTTTTTGTCCCATCGTTTATCTCCAGCCGAACGTAATTACGACATTGGTAATAGAGAGTTGTTGGCAGTCAAGTTGGCGTTGGAGGAGTGGCGCCACTGGTTAGAAGGGTCGGGGGTACCTTTTATCGTCTGGACTGATCATAAGAACCTCGAATATATCAGAACTGCTAAAAGATTGAACTCCAGGCAGGCTCGGTGGGCACTTTTTTTCGGTCGTTTTGATTTTTCTCTCCAATATCGTCCGGGTTCTAAGAACATCAAACCCGACTCACTTTCTCGTATATTTGATTTTTCCGGTCGCCCGTCCACTCCCGAGTGTATTTTACCCGAAACCGTATTTGTTTCAACACTCACATGGGAGGTCGAAGCGAAGGTCAAGGAGGCCTGAGAAGGGGTAACGCCTCCGCCCGGGTGTCCACCGAACCGATTATTTGTGCCGGAGGGCTTACGGTCTGACGTTATCCAGTGGGGTCACAGCTCCAACGTAGCTTGTCATCCAGGTATTAATCGCACTGGATTTCTAGTCAAGCAACGATTCTGGTGGCCACTTATGGCTCGTGACATTCGCGATTTTGTTTTGGCTTGCTCTGTTTGTGCCACTGGTAAGTCTTCCAATCGACCTCCAGATGGGCTACTTCAACCGCTGCCGGTGCCTTCGAGACCCTGGTCCCATATCGCTCTAGATTTTATTACCGCCCTCCCACCCTCCCAGGGTAACACAGTAGTTTTGACTGTGGTGGACCGATTCTCGAAGGCAGCACATTTCATTCCCTTACCCAAATTACCTTCAGCTAAGGAGACAGCGGCTACGGTCGTAGATCATGTCTTTCGGTTACATGGCCTCCCGATAGACGTGGTCTCCGACCGGGGACCCCAGTTTGTGTCCAAATTTTGGCGAGAATTTTGTAAATTACTGGGGGCGACGGTTAGTCTGTCGTCTGGGTTTCATCCCCAGAGCAATGGTCAAACAGAGAGAGCCAACCAAGACTTGGAGAGAATGTTGCGATGTTTGGTTTCCAGAAATCCTTCGTCTTGGAGCCAACAACTGTCTATGGTGGAGTACGCACACAACACGTTGCCAGTGTCAGCGACGGGCCTATCTCCGTTTGAGTGTAGTGTAGGTTACCAGCCACCTATTTTTCCCAGTCTGGAATCCGAGGTTGCGGTTCCCTCCGCTCACGCCTTTGTCCAGAGGTGTCACCGCACCTGGACTAGAGCCCGGGAGACTCTACTCCAGGTGGGGGCGCGCACCAAGGCCAAGGCCGATCGCCACCGGTCAAAGCCTCCCGTATACGTCGTTGGTCAAAAAGTGTGGCTTTCAACTAAGAACATTCCTCTTCGCACCGTTTCTAATAAACTTGCTCCCAAATTTATTGGCCCGTTTCCTGTCACCAAGATTATTAGGCCGGTGGCAGTCCGCCTCAAACTACCTCCTGCGTACAGGAGGGTTCATTCCGTGTTCCATGTATCTAAAATCAAACCCGTTTTTCATTCTCACATTAATCCGCCTGTCCCGGTTCCTCCCCCACCGCGGCTCGTAGATGGGGAGACCACATATTCGGTCAACCGTATTCTGGACTCTAGGCGGAGGGGACGCGGATTTCAGTACTTGGTGGACTGGGAAGGTTACGGTCCGGAGGAGAGAAGTTGGGTTCCTGCTAGGGACATCCTGGATCACTCCCTTATCGATGATTACAATCGGCAGGTAAGGGAGTCTGAGAACGCCAGGAGGCGTTCTTAGGAGGAGGGGTACTGTCACGGTAGATGTATTCGCTGGTTCCTTCTAGTCTTGTGTTTATGTTGTTGTATGAGTGCACGTGTGCAAGGGGCGTGTCTGTATGTCATTACCTGATCCGCTCCAGCTGTTCATCATTTCAATCACCAGCTGCAGTTCATCTCACCACGCTTCATAAACTCTCCGCTGTTCTCTCACCTTTGTCAGATCGTTGTTTGATGTTCCCCTGTCTTCTGGTTCGTGTTCCTGCCTGGTGTTTCCTGCTCGTCGTCTTCTGTGTGGATTTGGTTCGTCTCACCGTTTGTCTTCACGTCACCGGTATTGACCATCGAAGTCCCTGCGTCACCCATCTCCACCTGGCTCACTGCACCCTGAACTTTTGTATTTTGTGCTACCAATAAATATTGGATTACTCGCGATTGCTTCCTGTGTTTCCTGCATTATATGACAGGGCCGCTATAAGGACCCGTGGTAAGCTTTTCTTTGACTGTTAAGACGCTCTTTTTGGGCTCGCCATCTTCTAACATTACAGAGCACTCGTTTTACACGTATTTGGCACTCCCTATTGTTGCGGGTGTATTATTGACGTAAAAGTCTAGAATATAAGACGACTCCATCTTTTCAGATGTATTTGCAAGAAAAAACCCATTGTCTTATATTCGGAACAATACGGTAAATGCATAATCTAGCATACATGCTAGGTTCATGAATAAAACTGAAAATGTGAACAAAAACTAATAACAGGCTAATAAATGGCTTATTATCATTAAAATGACGGGTAATAATAGGTTAAGAAGACATTTTTATGACCCTGTCCATCAAAATGACAAACAATGCAGAAGTCTAACAAAACCTCTGATATATATATATATATATATATATATATATATATATATATATATATATATATATATATATCCTTCATTCACATTGAGATTAAAAGTGTGCACTTTATAACACTGACTCATAACTTGCCAATTCACATTATAAAATCAGCTCTTTGATCACATCTCATTGAAAGTATTTAATAGCTCACTCTCCACCATCTCTATTGAATTTGGCAGGAGTGTTGTACGGTTCTCCCAACTCTTGAAGTGCCCATGGGAGAAAAGGAGAAGGGTTCATTAACAGTCATTTTAATTGCTAATTGACTATGCTAATTAATGAGAGTGGAGCAGGACTATGAAGAGCAGACACAAAGACAGCAGTTCAGACACTAAAATGAACCAGTGTCTCAGAGTGTAAAGTGTAAAGAGCTGTACTGGTCATTGTTCTCCCACTAGATTTGGTTTAACAGCTCCTAGGCTCCGATAAAGCAATAGAGGTTGGAAAAGTACAAAGTCTACTGAGCTGCATTGGTGTCTGCTGTCTACATGAGCCACTTTCACACATTAAACCTACTAAATTTCAATAATATGCTCTTTTCTGGTAAATGTATCACATCTGCTATTCACATATGCAGTGGCTTTCTGTTTTTGAACAATAAAGTCACAAAGTTTCTCACAACTTGTGTGCTTTTTCTGGGAATGTCAGGGTTTATCTGCAGCGTTTATGGAGACTCATGAATGTGCAGTCGTTAAATAAAATTATACATTTTAATCATAGACTGTAAATAAATATGGTCACCCGTAGGTTCTGAAGAGCATTGTTTAGGCCCAAAGTGGGCGGAGCCGGCCGTCGCCTTCTTGGCCGCGTGTCACTCATAGATAACCGAAAATGTGCAAAGAGGCGCATTATCTGAGGTGACGTGACGCTAGCAGACAGCAGACAAACGGCTAGTAGTGACATCAGTGGCAATCCACCTGTCACTCAAGTGGCCACGCCCTTAATTATGCAGAACTTTAAGGCTTAATATAATTGAAACGGATGAGTCATAAAAAAAAATCACCCCCTCACAGTTGCCATAAAAGGCAAAATTAGCTATATAGACCAAAACCACTTTTTGTCCCATACTGTAATTTTTTCATTCTGCTGTATAGTTGGGCATTTTAATATGCGATTCCATGGGATTGACTCTCTTTCGGAGCCTATCTCTAAGCGGCCAGTCGATGAATTGCTGTTTAAGTAACTTCCATGTCGGAAGAGAGAGACCGGAAGGTTGCCGCTTGAGTTTAATATACATCTTTATTTTCATCAAATAAACACTCATGCTCTTGCCAGAGCTCCACAAGTTTGCCTTCCATTTCACATGTCCAAACACAGAGAACTGGTCGTATTCTGCCTTGTAGACATTGTACGTTGAACTTGATCGGCTTTATAGTTAAAACTGCAGTTTTTCCTCTTTGTCGCCATCTCTGTTCGAAATCTACAATTGCAGTCATTCGCGGAATTATCAACTTTACGCGAGTTGTACTTCAACACCCTCGACACGACACAGCGCGCATGAACACAGTGTTTGAGGAGAGTGTGCGGCTGTCAGTCGCCGCGCCGGTGTGGATACTGGCATTCAGAATCACAGATTATTCTTTTTGGAAGTACGACCAACATAAGAATTTTCCCTGGAAAATGTAATCTGAACAAGTAAGTAACATCCACTTTTGTTCTGGTTCTGACATTGCAGTAAATCGCGCTATCTAACAATCCCTTATAAGTTATCATATCACGCAAAACCTTTCAAATTATACTTTGTTCTCAAATTGTTAATGTCAACAACGTCAGCATTGCGTGACTACATGTAATGTCCTTCCGATAGTATATTGTTTTCGCATGGGTCCGGTTGCAGTCTCTTTTTTCTGTAGCCACTCCGAAGTCCGATCGAAGTCTTTTGCATTTTACAGCGGGTGAATCTGTTGTCACTGGTGATTGTCGTTTGAACCTTTCTGGATCCGCAATCAAATTGATAAGTTTAATTATATCAAGTCCTGTGAGAAAAGGCTATAAATCTCCACCTCCAACATCCTCACACGCAATATAGCTTATACTAGCCGAGACTCCTTCTTTATGTGTACAGATGTGTGTGTACAGATGTGTGTGTACAGATGTGTGTGTACAGATGTGTGTGTACAGATGTGACGTAATGATGCAAAGACATGCTCGAATCTCCCGCGGAAATCCACCAGTATCACTGGAATTAAAAACATTATTACAAGCTTACCGCTTTGAATCGAGCTGAGGCAAGCAGAGAGTTTTGAACACTGGCTGGTTATGTATTTTCTCAAATATGTATTTTGGATAAGTTTTAACCTCAAAAAAGCTACAGACTGCAGCTTCAACGTCCTTGGTTTAAACGGCCCTTTAGACTGCTTAGAAACTACATGGGATATTTTTTAAATTATTTTATTTAGCCGTATTAAACAACCAAACCTTAAAATCTTTTACATTTGAGACACTGCCCCTTTTCAAAAGAACTCAATTCAGACTTCAGGCCATAAAAACAACCCATTCTAAAAAAGGAAGCATAAGTATATATCCTCTGATTCTGAATAATGCATGCATGAAAACTCAATGATAGTCCCAAATGCTACCGGTGAATACAATGCCTATGGGGGAAGAAGGCGGACAGACGAGCAATTAAACATCCCTGGAAAAGTAGGGCATGCCGAAATTACACACAAGCCATGAGTGTGCCCTGCTGGGATCCCTAAAGGCAAAACAGGGAACCAAGAATTACTCAAAAGGTGGGAGGAACCAGGCACATTCGCAAATTCTGTCAAGGGCAAGTACTGTGAGATAAATCTCAGCTAGTGTGTTTTAATATTAACCAAACATGTGTAAAGTTTAGAAAGCTTTATTAGTGTGTATAGATATATAGTTAAACATAATAAACATTCCTGTGGCCTTGGTCCAAAACATGTTATTCACCAGTATTTGACAGTGAAGCAAATTTTTTTGTGAAAAGTGCATTTCATAACGTGTTGTAGTATGCATTCTCATAATTGCCACAAGGGGTGCTAGTGTACACTTGCAAACAGCTTTTCTCTTTTCTGTCTTCTTTTACAGTTTCCTCTTTCTCTTTCAGGGCAATGCTGTGATGGCAGAGCACCTTGCTGAGTACTTTTAAGTTTTTTGTGTTTTTTTTACTGTATTTTTATTCTTTTCCTTTTGAAAAAACAAAACAAAATAAAATTTAAAAAAAAACAGCCACAGCAACATACAATTGTACAGAACAATCGTTTGGTCACTCATACATTCTTGCATAAAACAAAATTAATGAAAGTATGTATGTCAGTATACACATCAATACGTCAGTATATATGCTCAATAAACATGTCATGAATTCATAAGCACAATCCATCTTTCCCAATACTGCAAATACTTATCCATCTGTAGGTTTAAAGCGAAAGTCATCCTCTCCATATCTTGGACACTGGTCATAATGTCCAGCCATTCAGCCTTTGTTGGGGGTTCAAATTGTAGCGTACTTTTAAGTTTTATTGTAAAGTTGTTAGAAAGTTCAAGTCAGTTAAAGGTAAAGTTGACATGCAAATGGCTGTACATGAGTTCCCATATTTGGTTTAATGGCACAGACATGAACACTATCACCCCCTAGACCTCCACAATTCACTCCAAACTCTGGTATGAAATGCCCACTTTTCATGATTCAATCAATTACCGAGTCCTAGTGAAAAAGAAGTATACTTTAGCATACTTTTAAAAGAGTATTGAAAAAGTGTGAACTGTTTGTAATGATTTTGGAAACTTGATTGCATATTATTTACATATTTTATATGTATATGTTCATTGCATAATATTTGCATATTTTGCATAAAATGTATTACTTATTTTAAATGCTATTATTCATTACTCAAGTAGGACTTAATTCCTTGTATTGTCTTTAAAATACAGTTAAAGTGTACTGTCCAGTGCAATTAGCATGTATGCTTAAACTAAATTTTACTTTAATGTATTTCTATAGAAACTTATATGCCATACACTTTATTTTAAGGTGTCCGTCTTACAGTGCAATTATACATTAAAGTACTGACTACTGAGTAATACTTAACTACACGTACTTACTCAGGATTAGGCTGTGGTTAAGGTTAGTTGCATGTAATAATGCACAAGTTAGGGTTAGGGTTAGGGTACTATATAAACTACATGAATAGTAGCATAGTAGCATTTAAATATATTTGTAATTACACATTTGTAATCAGTGTTGAGGGAAACACATTACAAGTACCCCTAGTTACGTAATCGGACAACTTTTTTCAAGTAACCAGTAAAGTAACACGTTACTTTTAAGTTTACGGTGACAGGATGCACGTATGACTTTTAGGGCGTAGTATTAGAAGGTGAATTGGGACGCAGCATAACAGGAACTAAACAAGACAGAGAATTAAACATGACGTAACATTTCTCACTTAAACAAAAACCGATTCAGTATTCTTGAATATGAATGAAAATAGTGAAATGCAAACTCAGAATATTCTGCAAACATGCAATAATTAAATATATTAAATAATACAAATATACTTTATGTATTTTATCTCAATTTATTAACCAATGTCTTTGCTCCTGACCTTTGATGATCCAATTCAACCACACGATTAAGCAAAACTGAATTTAGTTAAACATTTGTGTTTCATTTTTTTTCTTTATTATTATTATTGCTGAAGAAAGAGACTTTTCTTCTCCTGCATTACTTTGAAAGGTTTGTTTTGAGCTGCGCTCTCTACTGGTGTGAATTTGAGACTTTCCCCAGCACTGTTCGTGATGATGTTGTAATTTAGTACATTTAAAATATATTCACTCATGGATCAAATGACACACTACACTTAAAATTATAATCAAGTACTTTACATGTGATTTAGCATGTTATGAAACACACCAAAAGAAGTGTACTACTTTAAAGCATGAGAAAAGATTATAAAGAAATATGATTAAAAAAAATGTATTTGACATTATTACAAAGTACAATTTTTAAAGTGACTATGTTAAGAAACCGTCATAAAAGTGTACTGGAGTTTAATATATATATATATATATATACAATACTTTTAAGGTTTAAGTGTACTACAAGTGCACTCAATTCAATTAAGTCTGCCGCATTTTTTCCTCATTGAATTCCTCATTCATTTTAATGTGTGTCATCTCATGTAGACTTTAATGCCTGTAGCATTTGTCAAGTTTTGGCTACATAAAATGAAACATCTCGTGCTACATCTAAACAGCTAACTACAGTGTCGCCTAAAATGAGTTGACAGATGTCACAATCAGAAATCTGTTGGGACCCTGTTGGAGGGGGTCTGCATCGGCACAGTGCGGGCGCTTCCTGTTGAGATGAGTCATCTGTGTAAAACCAAACGTGGCGTTTTGGAGCTTCGCTTTCAGTAAGTTTGTGGTGTTCTGTGATTTTGTTTTAACCTTGCTTACTTTAGTTAGTCGTGACGGGTGACCTGCCTTCCACCTTGTGGCCAAGCAACAGCTTTTGGGTGACAGGAGCACAGCAGGACACACACACACACACACACACACACACACACACACACATTTGCTGTAACCTCTTGAGTGCCAATCCGTTTCTTAAGCCATAGGTTCTGCCATCATAGAAAGTCAGATTCATCTTCGTATGCAGATGAAAAAGACATTTATCATGACATGCATGTTTGTAAGGCTCAATCTGACTAGAAGATTGAATAAGTCCAACAGGATTTGTCACAGTACTTAAGTATGCATGAAAACGAGAGATACAGCATTACTCCTATTTCTTGACATTAAAAATGACAAGCACCACTGTGAAATATTTAACCTACAGTTATTATTATTATTCTATAGAGCAGTGAAAGCCAGAGAATCTATCAGTGATAAAGACCCAATCACTGCTTTTAATACCATTAAACTGATTTACACTGAGGTACTTTGATTACATTTTTGTTTGTCACTTAGCGTTCAAACAAATACATATACTGACGTGTTGTTTTGCACTGTGCTTTTCAGCACATGCGTCACGAGTGCATTGCCACAGGTTGTGGTGAGACACGAATGCTTGATGCTTCAGCTGCCACCATAGCAACAGTAAAACATCACAATTTGCTAAACCTTAATTTAACAAGACCTGCTTCTCCCAGGCAATTCCATGCTCTTGTGTTTTCTCTGAATGTGATTATTGTGTTCTGTTGAAGGGTTTTGAATGGCTGTAGTGTGCATATTTTTTTACACTTCATATTTCTCCAACACAAAATATGTATTTTGAACCTTTTGAAAATGTACTAATTGTTTCATACAATACAAATGTGCATTTGTAGAATACAAATGTGCATATATTTTATGATTTATTGTTGTTTAAAGTTTATTTCTACTGTGTATGTTAACCATCTAACATGGCATATGAAGACCTATGTGTTAGTAAATCTGTGTTGCTTTTTTTTAATGAAAATGCTGCTTACACTGAAAGGCAGCTTCAACCAGCCTGTCGGTTTTGCCAAGCTAAACTAGCCAACCACCTCAGGCTGTTTTTAGACAGGGTGTGTGATCCCATAATCCCATTGCTCTTTGTGGGGTTTTTGTCTCTTGAACTGATTTTTTCCCACTACCCCAGATATGGCTTGATCTACCTTATACTCCAAGAGTTGCGTCACACAGTAAAGAACTTATCTGAAGCAGCAGAAAGGAGCAGCAACTGGCAAGATTTTAGCTGGCTGTGTACAGGCCGCCACGCTACGGTTTCGTAGAATTATTGAAAAACTTGAAGAGTCTGTTGGTTTATTTGTATAGGTTGTAGTATTTACAGTCATTACATTCCTGTGTATATTGCGTGAATGACGGGTGGTTGGGCAGATATTGTGTTTTGCGGTAGGTGGTATGCCATACGGAACCGTTGCCACTGAAACTGCATTAACGCACGGGTGGGGCTCGACAGCCTTAGTCAAACGGGTTGGCGCGTATGGTTGGGTTGCGGAGAGATTGTGAGATTGTGGTTAGGTCTCAGCAGCAGGAGGGATGTAGAGGTCAGTAAGCTGGGCTGAGTTGAGTGGGGGACGGAGGGGGGTGACTCTGGGACGTCAGAGTCACTGTCGAGCCCTCTTGAGGTGTCGTGGGCTAGTCGACGAAACACTGAGGACGGAAGGTGCCCACTTGAAGACCCTAGAGATGTCCCCTACTTGGCTCAATCCAGACGGTTGTCATGCTGGTCCACTAGGGAGACCACACTGTAGTTGCAGCCGTCGTGTGTGCTGACGCGCCAAGGACACTGCAGCCGTTAACGCCGGACAGAAGGGGAGGCACACCACCATATGGAAAGAAGCGTAAATGGGTGAAGCATAGTTTACTGTAAAGCTACGTCTTAGTGTTGCTTATCTTGGCGAAAGCCGAGTACAAATCAGCATGAAGTTTTAACATCTACTCTCGTGTAATGGAAATCAGAGAAAATCCTCTTAAATCTAAAACCTCATAAGTATTTGCAAATATGGTAAATGGTAAATGGACTGCATTTATATAGCGCTTTCACAGACCCAATGGCCACCAAAGCGCTTTTACAATTTGCCTCACATTCACCCATTCACTCACTCATTCATACACCGACGGTGTGTATGAACCACCAACCTTCCGGTTTGTAGACAATCTACATGAACCACTGAACCACTGCCGCCCAAATATCCTTAAAGTGTCATTGTAAAAGTTGAGCTGAATAGGTAATCCAACAGACGATGTATTGAGCTGGGCAGAGCCAATGGCAACAAAGTGACTTGGAGCTGGCGATCACTCTGGCTCATCTTTTATGGCAGGCTCAGGCTCCTCCGCTGCAGGCATGGCTGAAGACTGACTGGGCTCTGGGTCCGGAGTGGGGTTAGATGGCAAAATGGTCGCACTGCACCAGCACCCACTCCAAATACTCAGCAAAGCTCCCTCGAGGCCCTTCCATGGGCAGGTGTGCCCTCGACCACTCGTTGAGGTCAGTGTTGAAGGAGACACATAGCGAGTGGTCGGGTTAGGCACACCAGATTTAGAAAGACTTTCATGTGATGGGAGCGATGCCCCTGCTCCAGCATGAGACAAACAGCAGGAATGTCCATTTTTCCTTTTGCTGTTTCTTGTTCTTGTAAAAATTGAGCTGTATAGATGATCCAACAGATCCATGAGTGACACAGAATGAATGATCAAGAATAACTTTTATAAACACAGAAGAGAACACAACTACCATAACTTTACAGTGAGGCAAAAAAAAACAAGAAAGAACAGAGGGCTTAAATACACAGAGGAAGATCATAAACGGAACAGGGAACAGGTGAGAACTAATTAGAAAGCATAACGACCAATGATGAACTACAACTCACTACAAATGGGAAAAATGGGAAAAACTGTGACTAGAAATTAAACAAGACAATACAACTAACCAGGGCCATGACATGGATCCAATCAATGATACAATAAGTTCAAATGATCTTTTGAACACCATTCTCAAAGATTTTGTTCTTGTCAAGTACAGTACAGTACAGTTTACTATAGACTTTTGAATTAATACTCTGTTAAGTGTCAGAGTTATGTTAAGCTTCATTGTGTTTTTATCCATCTGTTTTGGTTTCTTATATACCCTTTCAGTGTAGCGCACTCTTTACCCATGGTAGTTTCCTTGGGTACTCATGAGTTAATGATTATACTCACGTGTCTCCCATTTAGTCCCATTGTTAACCCTGTGTATATATGCTCCCTGTTCTGTTCAGTCCTTTGTCAGTTTTCATCATTATGTTATGGGGTAATAATTCTCTTCTGGAGCGGGATCGACGATATCCTCGGTCAGATGCTGCTGTTGGGGGGAGGATCACCGTCCTTTCGCTGAGTTTGAGGATTGCACCTTGTGGGTATGCGGATGCTCCCTCACTGTGATTAAATCGTTCGAGAACGACACCGTCACCAACTCCCACTCCCCAGCAGATATTCCATCACCAGCAGTCATTTCTCTGCCCGCACCAAATATAATTCATCATCCTAGCCTAGAGAGTCCCGGACAACATGAGAGATCTTCCACTGCAGACCTGAGTTCGACGCCTGAGCCCGCAACAAATCTAAAGCCTGAGCCAGTGCCCGCTACAGACCATGTCAGACTGCCACCAGGTCCTGTCTGGAGTCCACACCGTGGGGGTATTCCACTCCCGAGACAGTAGAGGAGTGCTTCCAACCCCTGAACTCGCTCCAAGTCACATGTTTGACGATCTGGTCCCATCTATTATCTTCGCTCCTTGTCTCCATCATCTCCACTGGCTCCATCAAGTCCCAGTCACTCACCTGCTCCACTGTCTCGAAGCTCTTCGGCTCTGCCGTCGCCACTGACTCCCGCCAGCACTTTGGTGACGCCTTGGGCCACTTCAACACCAGCTCAGTTTTATGCGGTGGATCTCCTGGCTGCACCTCGGCCTGTCAGTCCTTCTGCTATGCCTTGGCTCTGCACTCCTTTAGCTGCACTGTTGTCCACCATTACTAAGGATCCACCAGGCTCCCTCCTCCCTCCAAGTCCACCTGCGATGTCACCTTGGGCTGTTGTCCCTGTGGCTTTCCCTGAAATCTCTGCCTTGCCCAGCTATGCCTCTGTTGATTGGCCCCAAAGCTCCATCCAATTGAATCATCAGGACTACGACTTGGCTCCTCCCTCCGTTAGCTCCGCCATGGTGTTTCCCTCAGCCAGCTCCTTCCGTTCCTTATCCTTCACCTGCTCCACATCTTCCTTGTTCTCCACCAAAGCCCCCTCTCTTCGCCATTGTACTGTCATTTACAGTGCAAGGCGCCTTGTGGGAGGGAGGTGTAATATCAAGAGTTGCGTTAAAGGGATAGTTCACCCAAAAATGTAAATTAGCCCATGATTTACTCACCATCAAGGCATCCTATGTGTATATTCTTCTTTCAGACAAATACAATCAGAGTGTCCGAGTGAATCAGAGTGTTAAAAATGTCCGGGCTCTTCCAAGCTTTATAATGGCAGTGAATGGCCGTTTCTGTTTTGAAGTCCATAAAAGTGCATCTATCCACCATAAAGTGCTCAAAGTGCTCCATTCGCGGCTCCGGGGGGTTAATAAAGGCGTTCTGAAGTGAAGCAATGCATTTGTGTAGAAAAATATCCATATTTAAAACTTTATAAAGTAAAATAACTAGCTTCCGGCCAAACAAACTTACGGATTCACCTTAAGTCTAAGCACAACTTTTCTTCATGTGTTTTGGTTTCTTGTATGTCCTTTCTGTGTAGTGTTCTCATTACCATTCTTAATTATCTTGGCAACTCATGAGTTAATTATTATGTTCACCTGTCTCCCATTTAGCTTTCTTGTTTACAATGTGTATGATCCCTGTTCTGTTCAGTCCTTTGTCAGTTCTCGTTCTTATTTTTTGTGTTAATAATTCTCTGTGTATTCTCCAAGTGTTTATTTAAGTATATTTGCTTGTTAATTCCACGTCATGCATCTCATTGAGTACATGATATATGTGACAGTACGGATAATTCAAGAAAATATCATTGCTCATATATTGCTCTTTCATAGCTCAGGAGACTTAAATGAGAAGTTCTTAATTCTTAGTTTTAATCCTCAACTTCATCTGAAATGTTTCTCTTAAATCTGCTTAGGGGAATTTGAAGTAAACAAAATTAAATTTAAAATTGATCTAAAGGTGATGATACACGAGGATACTTTAGATCGGTCTTGGGCCCTGCGTCTCACCTGGTTGCCTGTTCACGGCAAGATTTCTCAAAAAGTTGAGTGCATGTTAATTTAAAGGGGAAAAATGTTTGTCATGTAACATGTAATCAACAACTTGCTAATTTGCCTCAAAAATTACTTTCCTCTTTAAATGACATGACCAATAAACAATGACCAATAGCCAACCTTTTAATGATCTCATCGATTCCTGTTTTTTTTTTTTCTTTTGATTGTTTAATAATCCATTTTTTTTTTAAATGCTGTTTCATGTTGAATATTCTCATTTCGCATCTATAGCCAATTGTTTTAATCACTATATCCATGGCAGTTGTTTTTCGATCTGTATCTTGACATTCAGGATGTGGCTCAGTCTTCTCAGCATGAGAGAATATGAGGTGGAGAAGAATTTGAGCAGACAAGATGAACAGGGCTGCTAATTAGCCAAGCAGAAATAAACCAGCTGTCAGTCTAATGTGCGACTGCTGTGCTTCACTCATATGAGACTCCCACCCACTCAGAAGAGAGGAACTGTGAGCATATTGAGTCAGCGGAATGATTTCAAGTAAGTCAGATCTATTGAAAATTCTATTGCAATTTTAAAGCTCAGAAGACTCCGAATGGATAGGCCACACAAAAATGAAAATTCTGTCATCAACGTGCAATCTCATTTGAATCCTTAATGATCTGTGGAAGACAAACGGAGATATTTAGATAAATGTGTATGTTGTTCCTTTCCATATGATGAAAGTGAAATGAAACATTACTATCTGGGTTCGATATGTACAAAAATTACCATGAAACTATCCTAATAGTGGTGCATAGGACTACTGTAGTAGGCTATGCACTATTTCCAACATTTCTGAAGTCAGATGATGTGTAAGAAAGAACAGAACAAGTCAGTGATGATGGAATAGTACATGATATCACCCTTTTATTTATGTATTTATTTAGTTTTAATTTATAGCATCCCCTGAGTTTTCAGTTGTTTATTTATTAGCAGTTTTTACTAAAATTATTTTGGTGAGTACTTCCCTTTGTGAAAAAATAAGTACACTTTAGTTAACTTTTAAAAATGACTTAAAAAGTACTTATTATGGAAGTAATATGCTTTAAAAGACTATATAACTGTTTTCAGACACTTAATTGCATGCCAATTGCAATTAAATGAAATGTATAATATATTAAATACAATTAGCTGAACTTTACAGTGTTTTTTAAATTACTTTTAATTTGTTTAGAAATATATATTTTTTTAAATCTGCATTTAAGGTAAATTAAAATACAATTTAATGATATTTCTGTTAAAACTTCAAAATACAAAATGTCATGTATTGAAATACATTTGTAATTACATTGTTAATGATGAAGCTGCAATTTAGTATAAATACATTAAGTTTAAATATTGAGTAACACACTTCAGTTAAATCTATAATCATGTTCTTTACACGTATGTTAGTCAACACATCAAAATAAGTGTACTTAAAAGAACGACAAATATTGTTAAAATTTGTAATTTTACATTATTACAAAGTTACTTATAAAAGTGTGTTTATAGTTAAAGCATGCTTACTTTAGGTAGCCTACCCTTAAGTGACCATTTTAATTCATTATTGGTATATTATTAATACGTTGAAGATTTGAAGTACACTACAAGTGCAAATCCATTACCCAGCAAGAACCAAAAGACACAAACAAGAGCAAAAAGACACAACTGAACACCGTGTATATCTTTATTATTTTCAACCTAAAGGATACACAATCAAAAATACTCGAGGCTTGCTACATCTCAACTAACAACAGCACAAGACTTCAAAAATCCCTTTTTTTCTGACAACGGATATAAAAATGGAAAAAAGAGCAGACTTGTGAACAAACATAGCAGAAAATCAAGCTTTGGCAGGAATTCAGAAGAGACATTTCACCATATCATCTCAGAATCCAAGGTTTCGCCCCTGGTTAAATGCAAGCATAGACACCAGCTAACGCAAGTCGCAAAGCTCTAGACACCTCCATCCATTGAGAAACAGTGAGAATATTACAATGTATCATATGGAGATACACACCATGGTAATTGTTCTCATGAGTTATTTACACTGAGGTTCAAAGTAGGAACCATAACATTCTGTACATTTGCAATATGTATTTTTCTGCCATTTTATTTTTGGCCTATATCAATGTTTCATTAATATGCTGTAATGGGTCGTACTCGTACATAAAAATGAGTCTAGCGAGTTGGTTTTGTGTTTTCATATTCTAACGTGAGAGCATTTATGTGTATTTTCTGCTGTTTCAGAAATAAAAGCACAAAACTCCCGGTTTTATCATGCCGTTTGAGATTGTTGTTACCTAACTACACACTGTAAGGGGCTTATGGGTATTCTGCTTCCATAATGGGTCATTGACACTCACAGACATTGTGGGGAAAACCGCTTGACGAGATTTCAGAGTCATGCCTTTGTACAAACAATAGTTGAATATTACAACAAAAATTACAACAAAAATAAATATGAATAAAAAAAACAAGCATATGATTAAAACTACGCAGCTAAAAAAAATTCAACAATGGAAATATGAGAAACTAATAGGCCTGTAGAAATATTAGGGGAATAGGGAATGGCGTTGATGCAGGTGGACGTGATGAAAACCCTTTAAAAAGCAGTGTGTGAGATCTCATTGGCTGTCTGTGTTGGGAGGCTTGGCATCATGTTGGGCACTGCCAGCAGGGAGCCATGGAGACACCGAGCGGGAGGTGGTCTGCTTGGCCATGCTGTAGTGGCTGATGACGGTGTAGAAGCGCCCGCGGCTGTTGGCGTCCTGGGCCGTGTAGTAGGCCTCCAGAGAGGCAGGGATGCAGCGCTTGTGCTTTTGAGAAAGGTGTGAATGTGATGTTACAACTGTGAATTTAGACTCCGGCATTTGTTGAACAAGCAGTATTATCATTTTCAATGCCTCAACATGACAAATGTGCAACACACACATCACTAATATTCTGTCACTGTCATAGATTAATGTACTCATTGTTTAAGAGGACCTATTATGCCCTTTTTTAAAGTCTTGATTTAGTTTTTTGGGTCTACTCATGGCTGAATGTTCAAAAACACCTCCCCCCCCCCATATTTTACATTTTTGCAGCAGCTCTCTTACGCAGGTCTGTCTGCAACGCTCTGTTTAGTTCTTGTCTCTATGAAGCCCCTCCTTCAAAAAGCACACTGTGCTCTGATTGGTCGGCTGGACCAGTGTGTTGTGATTCGTCAACCAATGCAACTCAACCAGGCCCCGCCCCTTCATTTTGCGTATGCCTTGGGCGGGAATTATTTAAATGAGTAATAGAGAGCAACATTTGGGTTCCGGAAGAAAAAACTCCATTCATTTTCTTTATGGAAATGGATTTTTAACGATAATTTAAAACCTTTAAAGCCTTACTGTTATCTACGCGGTTGTTAATCGGTATTCACTTCTGTTGAAGCCGTCAGCCAGCATTATTTCAACTTATGAAAAAAAAAAAAAATTATGTTTAACAAAAACTAGCAAAGCGCATCAAAATAGCTATTTAGCTCCGCCCACTCCCATGAAGCACGTAATCGAGTTGACCTCTCAAAATACTTAAGTGTGCGTGTGTGTATATATATATATAATATATATATATATATATATATATATATATATATAATATATATATATATATATATATATATATATATATATATTGCAATAAACTTAATATATTGTTTACACATATATCTATATATATCTACACTCACCTAAAGGATTATTAGGAACACCATACTAATACTGTGTTTGACCCCCTTTCGCCTTCAGAACTGCCTTAATTCTACGTGGCACTGATTCAACAAGGTGCTGAAAGCATTCTTTAGAAATGTTGGCCCATATTGATAGGATAGCATCTTGCAGTTGATGGAGATTTGTGGGATGCACATCCAGGGCACGAAGCTCCCGTTCCACCACATCACAAACATGCTCAATTGGGTTGAGATCTGGTGACTGTGGGGGCCATTTTAGTACAGTGAACTCATTGTCATGTTCAAGAAACCAATTTGAAATGATTCGAGCTTTGTGACATGGTGCATTATCCTGCTGGAAGTAGCCATCAGAGGATGGGTAAATGGTGGCCATAAAGGGATGGACATGGTCAGAAACAATGCTCAGGTAGGCCGTGGTATTTAAACAACGCCCAATTGGCACTAAGGGGCCTAAAGTGTGCCAAGAAAACATCCCCCACACCCTTACACCCCCACCACCAGCCTGCACAGTGGTAACAAGGCATGATGGATCCATGTTCTCATTCTGTTTACGCCAAATTCTGACTCTACCATCTGAATGTCTCAACAGAAATCGAGACTCATCAGACCAGGCAACATTTTTCCAGCCAGTCTTCAACTGTCCAATTTTGGTGAGCTCTTGCAAATTATAGCCTCTTTTTCCTATTTGTAGTGGAGATGAGTGGTACCCGGTGGGGTCTTCTGCTGTTGTAGCCCATCCGCCTCAAGGTTGTGCGTGTTGTGGCTTCACAAATGCTTTATTGCATACCTCGGTTGTAACGAGTGGTTATTTCAGTCAAAGTTGCTCTTCTATCAGCTGGAATCAGTCGGCCCATTCTCCTCGGACCTCTAGCATCAACAAGGCATTTTCGCCCACAGGACTGCCGCATACTGGATGTTTTTCCCTTTTCACACCATTCTTTGTAAACCATAGAAATGGTTGTGCGTGAAAATCCCAGAAACTGAGCAGATTGTGAAATACTCAGACCGGCCCGTCTGGTACCAACAACCATGCCACGCTCAAAATTGCTTAAATCACCTTTCTTTCCCATTCTGACATTCAGTTTGGAGTTCAGGAGATTGTCTTGACCAGGACCACACCCCTAAATGCATTGAAGCAACTGCCATGTGATTGGTTGATTAGAGAAATTGAGAAATTATTGAGAAATTGAACAGGTGTTCCTAATAATCCTTTAGGTGAGTGTATATATATACATATATCTATAATCTATATATTTCCACTCATTAAAGCTGTTAAGTACAGTCTTGTACCTCTTATTTTTTGTCTGATTTTTACATAATTTTTTGCTTCAAATCTAAGTTTGTAATGCTATGATTCACCTCGCAGCTGGTTGGCTTTGTTTCATATAGCGTCACACTTGGTATAACACTTACACAAACACTTTTTTTAAATCCTTATGGGAAAAATTCATGGGAAAAAAAAAAACTTCTGGAACCAACGGGCGGAATTATTGTTGCAATGTATATTGTGACGTGTTCGTTCCCGAAAAAACTCGAGACTACAATGGAGGCGTTTCAGGGAGTTCAGAAACAGTGACAGTGATATAGAGAATAACTCCCGCTGGAGGGACGTTGCGTTTTGTAACTTTGCAGAACTTTTTCATGATCAAACAGCAACATTACAAACTAAAGAAAGCTGAAAAATGTAAAAAGGCATAATAGGACCCCTTTAAAGAAATATATTGTGGAATTTTGTCCACAAACAACGTGGGCTTGAGTATCACCTTTAACAACTATTTGCAGCGACGTATGTGCGACATTTGAAATGAATGTTCATCACTAAGTAACTGGATTTATTTGTAACATTTGACAGTTATAAATTAGATTAGAATGGAAATAAAAAAATCTTTTTGAGATATTTGCACAGAAGTGTTTTATTTAGCGCTGGCGAGTTGTGTATAACGACAGAAGAACATGGGTTATGTGTGTATCCTCTTACCTTATACACAAAGCCATCGGGGCAGGTGTGGTCATAGGTGAAGGCTTTATACACCACCAGGAACACTATGCAGGCCAGAAAAGCCAAGGCCAGTACGATAAGGATGGTCACCTGTGTGTGAAAAAAGACACAATTCATCACAGTTCTTTACTACGCTCTCCAGCAGTTCTACACATCTTTAAGGTCCAGCTGAAGGTCATAACATTTCATACACTTCCAAATTGTTCATTTGTTTAAAAGTGATTTATTTCTAGTGTTTCAAGCTGGATGCATGTTACAAATGTATGAAAGATATACATTTATGTTGTTCTCACATATTATAATGAATGGATTCAAATGTGCACCATACACGAACAGTGTTTGAATGGCAATAATCAAACAAATGCAAAACGATACCCAATTTCAAGCCGTGCGTTTTCTCTAAACCTCTGCAAAGACAGAACTGGGGCTAAAAGGTCCGGTGGAGACAATAGTGTGATTGCATCTCGGTTGTCTTTTTTCTCCCAGCAGCGCTAACTTTTTCACATCACTGTCATCTTCAAGTACATTCACCTCACAAGATGCAGTTCAATCTGTCACACCGCATTTGTCTCAACAAAGCAGCTTATAAAATAAATCTATGTGGCCCAAACAAAAAATCGGAGGCAATTCTCGACCAGACCAGATCCATTTGTCAGGCGTGATTAGTTCTGTAAAAAGGGAGGCCACTTTCAGGGTTTTAGTCCCAGACACCGCAAATGGATGTTTTCGACGACTGACTAATTAGAATTATGCAAAAGAAAATGAAAGATAAATGAGAGAAAGCCAGTTGACATCTGAATATTTCAGCGCTCTTGCAGGTATTGAGAAACGTCTGTGCTGTCGAGTGCTGCAAACCTTCCGCTGAGAGTCCGTTTACACGACACCGTTTTCAATTAAAAACTTTTAATGCATTTTGGCTGATTTGGGGTCAGTACCGTTATCGTCTCCGTGCAAACTACAAAAACGATGTCATGTGAACCATGCATCCGTGTCTATAGGCGTATCGTTTTTCTTAACAAAGTGACATCGCCAACTACTGGCCTGACAGCAGAATACAGCACTTTTAGTCGTTTTCGTGGATCCATGTGAAAACGTTTTAACACTATTGTCGTCTGTACGTGAAAACATCATTGCTGTGTAAATGTACCCTAAATCAATCAAAAACTACAAACATTGTATCAAAATTACCACAAGAGTAATTGATTTTGAGAATACAGAGGGTGTATAACTGAAATAGAAGTTCGTGAGTAACTATCAGATGATTGAAATGTTTCTAGTTATTTTGGTTGTGCTGCAAAAACCAGTGAACTGCCTACCTAGACAGCATCATCATACGTGTGCACCAGATACAAAGATGGTTCCAAAATAGGCAGTATTATTTTCACGACATAAGGTCTGTCATAAAGATAAGCTCAAGATATTTTCACATTTTGTTCTATGACATAAAATACAGACTATCAGTAATACCCCCCTGTGATTGTTTTAACACTAGTGAAACATAAATATACCAAAGTGTATTTGAAATACATTTATTTTATGCTAAGTATACTACAAATACATTTACATGTACTTAATATAAACACCCTGCAATTGTACTGTTGGTATACTAAATTGATATACTAAAAGTCTGCTACATTGTAACAACAAATTTTGTACTAAATGTACTTAAGTATCTTTAGTTGGACCTCGGCACTATTTCTGGATAACTTAAGTATATTTGATTGTGCTAAAGTGGAACTATTACAAGTATACTTCAGATACACTTTAAATATCTTGCATTGAAAGGCTGATATTATACAGATATCATACTATCCATACTAATAGTGATATTAAAACACATTTTAGGCTTAATATTAAGAAATGTGAATAAATATCCTATTGTGCATATCCTATCTAAATATCCTATTTAGGGCATATCCGGTACCAGTTTTAGATTTGTCAGCATACGGTTAAGCAGACCACCGGGGTTTGGATGGAACAGGGCCATTTTGTTGTCTTCCTTGTGGTTGGGCAGCTTTGTAGTAAAAAATGACATTACTAGAGATGCCTGATGGGAACAAATAGTGATGAGGAGGCAAAATGCAAAATATCAACTGGTTTGATTTTAGTATCACATGACCATGATCTGTTTTTCTCTCTCTCCATTTATTCTTTCTCTCAGCACAGATTAAACAAGTGTGCAGCCTGATGTCCTTGGCCAAAATTGGCCCCATTTGTACCATGTTGCTAAGCGGTGGGACTAGCGCCAAAATGGCTGGGTGCCTTTCACGCTCTAGATTTGAACCACTTTAGTGTTTTAAATCACCCCCTGATGAAACATTTTCAGTTATGTTTTTTGGGGGGGAATCCTGCATGAAATGTGGCTATGGTTTGCAGGTGAACGTCTATTAATGCTTAACTGTCTTCATATACATTCAAATACTTTTTTTCCCATTACTGTCCCCAACAAAAGAAAGATAGGGAGTCTCAAAAGATTCATTCTGGCCAATCAAATCCAGACTGAGGACAGAATCGGCATAAAATGAGGTCATTCCGCCTCAAATGTCAACGTGTTTGTGGCACATAAGACATCCCACCATCTGCTTGTTTTTTCATCACCCCTACAAAGTGTATTATTGTGCCCTACTGATGAGCCTCAAGGTTGCAGAGCATTTTGTTGATGTTTTTCTTGGTCTCCAGTGTTGTTGTTTTTGGGTGGTGCTGATGGTGGGTGGTGCTTGGGGGGGGGGGGGGGGGGGGGGGGTTAGATTAATCTATGTTCAGAAAACCATAATCCCCAGGGTGGATTTATTCAATAGCACATCTTCTCTGGAGTGCTAGGAGTATTAATGCTTTATGCTGATTCTGCATGTACTATAGTGTCTATAGACCTAAACATATATACTATATATGTACAAAGATTAAAAAATCCTGAACACAGCAACGGTGAAAAACTGTTTAACCATCTAACTCCACAATTCAGTACTTCACAGTTCACAGTCTTTGTAATGTGTTTTAGCAATACAATCTAACATTTATAATGTGTTTAGATTTTTTTTTTAGAATTGCCTTTACAGGGACTTAGCCAAGAAATTAACTTAATAATGAACTACGCGAAAAGCATTTTGAACGTCTCCAGCATGTTTTATAATTAGCCAAAAATGAAACATAGTTCACCTCTCACGCTGTTGGAATATTAGAAAATTATTAAAAACTTAGACATCGATATAACACACTCATGGGTGTCAATCAGTTCACTGAATGCTTCATCCACATCGTTTGAACATCCCAACATTAATGACTGTCAAAAAAGAACGTGCATAATGCATGGTAATATAGACGAGAAGCAGAGGTCCAGTGAGTTCACGCATTTCCTGGAAACCCAATGTTTTATCATCGCTTTCCGAGAAGAGGGAGAAAATGGCGGCCTGAGTGGCCTCAGCTGTCCTCAATCGTCTGTCAGAGAGGATAACGTGCATAATACATAACGCACGTCAGTATCAATTTATTCTTCACATGCTGAAATTGAATAGGAATGATCTGGGAACTGAGTGAAATACTTCACACTGCATGCTAAAGAGAATAAACGACAATCCAACTGACAAATTTCGCCAGGTTAGTGAACATCGTTCAACGTGTTGATTTTTAATGGATTTTTTTTGCACAAATTATGCATTTTGATTCTGACATTCCTGATTTTAACATTTTCAATCATTTTCTAATCTAGACTGATTTTTTTTCAGAATTTTGGCAATAGATGAACTGTTAAATGATCTTGAGATGAGTCCCTGTAGTCGTCCAATCCGACTCTCATATGCTGATGTGATATATATTATAAACTTGACAGGTGATTTTGTTTATAAAATGTAGTTTCATGCCGACCATGTCAGACCCTGCGTCTCAATGTCCATACTATCCATCCTAAACAGTATGTGAAATTAAAATAAGTGTGTCCCAAAGCATAGTATGTTGAAAAGAGTCTGCCAGAAGTCCCTGGATGGTTGATTTTCGAAGTGTGGATCCGTGCTCACTCTAAAGGCTCATATTGCCCACAACCCACTGCGCTTTGAAGGAGGATTCGGGTCAGAAATACAAACACGAGTAAAAAGTGTTAAAAAAGTAAAAAACATGGCGGATATGCGCGACCGATGGTGAGAGGTTCAGATAAAGCTTTGAGTGTCTAATCATTTAGACATAAATAATCTATTTATTTAATGTTATCCATGTTATATTCCATCTGCAATAACAACGTGGACTTTTATAAAGATCCGTTTGGCCATTAACTTTTAAATGCATCATCATGCATAATGAGGAGAGTCTCCGCATGAAAGACCCGCGACTGCAGATCAACGTGCTTCTGCATTTCACTCCGATACGGTAGGAAATGTAATGAAATGAAATAGAGGATTTTAACTGTAACAAGATGATTGACAGGCCAGTTTACTGTGACAGGATGCGACAGAGAGCAGCCGTTAAAGACGCAATTGTCCCAAAGCTTGTCTACTTTTCACTACACACTTTTCTTCACAAAAAGAGTACATACTTTTAGGGTGTAGTATAAGTAGGTGATATTGAGATGCAGCAAAATTCACTCCTGGTATTATATTAGTTTGAAGCCACAGTTTGTCAAAGGCAAAAGGACAACATCCTTATCTTATGCCCATGCTGAATGGACATTTTGCCTTGATCGTGAGTTTTTGTCAAAGGAAATTTTACCAAATTGATTTTCTTGAACTTACTGTTTAAAATAATCTGTAAAAAAAAAAAAAAAAAAGACTGCACAACATATCAAATTTATACAATTAAGTAAACTAAATCCGTCCACTCTTGGGCACCGCACACATTACTTTTTTCTAAAGTCTCACTTACTACCAGGTACTTCTGTTCATCAATATCCACCATCTCTCTACACAAGTTGCTTGTTTGTCCAGGTTCATAGATATGGAACCAACTCCCAATCATGTCCAGAATGACTGACTAATGGCTGACAGCTCCTCTGATGCTGAATAAATCAATGTTTTGGATATTTTGAGCCGAACACTCCAATTATTTCTCATTCACTAGACTACAAGCAAATGGCTTTCACCACAAAAACATCTGAAGTGGGAACAGTGGATATAACATAGCTCAGACATACAAATTGATCCATCTTATTTGACAGCTATACATATGAAGAGGTCTTTTCCAAAACGCTATAAATCCATTTCAATAGTTTTCAGGAAAATTACATTTTTTACCTAGACCCACACATTTTGTGAATATTCAATTTATCCTGTTAAAATGTTTTATTGGCTCAGTCTGAACATGTTGAACAATGATTATTAAATCAAACAACAATATTGTTTATGATAAATTAAAAGTTAATTTATTTTTTTTCCAAAACGCTATAAATCCATCAATTTTTTCCAAAACTGTATGGTTTGTCTTTAAAAAAAAAAAAAACGAGAGCATGTAACATATAATCAGGGGCTCATACTATAAATTAAATTTAGCAACACATTTAGGCTAAAAGTCATTTGGTGCAGAACCTGAAAATAGTAATGATATCAATAGCTATTCAATAAGTTATTTAGTAATACATTCAGAGTCATTTTTAGTAAAGTGTCAAACCTGTAACAAGTAGGACCAATTTGTCCACTACATATGCGTAAAAAAAACAAATTATTAAAAATATTTAATAATGATAACGATATTCAAAAGTAGTGATGGGCACCCCTCCACCACACACACACACACACACACACACATGCGTGTATAGGCTACACAGCATGTGAACAAAGCGGAGCGGCGTGACGCTTACATATAGGCTAAGTTTAAAAAAAAAACTTAAACATACGTTTCATATTTATGTTTAATAATATAGGCTAATGTTATTTTTTTTATTTCATCTATGTTGATTATATGAAAAGGGAACCGCATGAGATGAGTATGATAGGATCATAAGATGACCAATATATCGGAAAACATTTGGAATGGGTCAGACATGATTTTGACCACTTATTAAGTTTTGTTTAGTAGAAAGCCTTGCTTTAAAGTGAATTTCGTTTTGTATAAATTTTATCTTCATTTTAATCAATGTTTCATCAACAAATTGACTGGATTAATAATAAATAAATAAGCAAATAGAGCAGACATATAATCAGGACACGGAAGCGCCCGCGCGTGATCTGGAGAGCATCACATAAATGAACCGAAACACAGCGATACTTGCCTCACAATCCTGAGAAGTATATCTATAAAAAGCTTGAAATGTCTACATTTAAACAAAACAATAAAAAACGAAAAGAAATTGGCTACTCTCTGCGTATGTAGGCTAATTCAAAGTGTGCATTTCTCTCTATAGGCGCGTTCACTACTGCGAAGATGGCGAGTCAGCATAGTCAACTTTATCTTTTCAGCTATATCTGACAGAAAACACTAATTAAAAAATAAACAATTCAAAAGTTTCATGCATAGGCCTAATCATTACTTTTGTCGGTTCTTTGTGGCAAGCTTTATGCGGGAGATGCGGAATAGGCAATTAAAAAAATGGTCATTATGGTTTCTCTCCCATATTTAAATAATTAAATCAATAGAAATATGTGATTAAACTTAAATGAACTACTACTAGTCGATTAGAAAACTCACTCATTTTGAGGAATAAATGAACATAAACAAACCTCTGTTCAGAGCGCCACCCTGTTGGATTGCGTAGAACGTTCACCGAATTCTGATTAGTCGAGAGGATTTATCGCGTTTAGGCTAAAAATAGGTTTGGCGCTTATCGCGTTTTGGAAAGAAACTGCATCTTGTAGTACATTTTAAACAAGGAAATGTAGCGATTTGGCATGAAATGTTGATGGAGCAGTGAATAGGTTCAGTGCACAGCAAAATGACATGACAAACTCATTTTTTTTTAAATGGCGTTTATCGCGTTTTGGAAAAGACCTCTTCATATGTTGCATATACACAATCAAACATAGATATGAACAACATGTAAAACAGATATAATACCTTGGTTAATAATTTTTAAACAGCCACTGCATTATCTTTTAAAGATAATGTTACTTTTAGTCAAGGGTATACGCAGTCTGCGCCCGAAGTGAGGGCATCAAAGCAGAAATGGAGGGGAAGAAATGGTTTGGTCTGAATACACTGCAAATGTCTTTTTTTTCCATGAAACATATAAAAAAAATAAAAATAAAAATCCTGCAATGCACTCTGTTTCTGAACATGTTTGCTTCCTTAAAGGGACACTTCAGGATTTAGCATTAAGATTTGTATTAGTAGAAAACCTGTAGTATTTTCGAATTACCATGCTTTCCACCCTCATATCCCCCTGAGACGAGAGATTTATGTATTTTTTGTCGGGAAAAAATCCTCCGATGGAGCAAAAATCGCCATTTTGCGTCATCGGAGGATTTTTCGGCCAGAGGCTAAAGACTACAGCCAGTAGTACGGGCTGTCCCGCATGTTTCCAACCCGCCCATAGAGGGTGGGATCTCACTCACAGTATGTACACATAGTGTCAGACATCTTTTTTGGAAGCTAAGCTAAGCTAGCAGGGTCTTGTTCTGTGGAGAAAGCTGAGTAACTTAGGAGAAAGCTGAGTAGTAGGGGTTCCCATTCATCCTCTTTTTCCTGGACATGTCCGGCAGTCGAGATCGTGCAAAATGTCCGGGATTCAGCTTTTGGTTTCTGCAGTCGCCATTCATTGTTTACATGCACACCTTTTGTTTCAATCTAACTGAATTCATTCCGATTGGTGAATCTGAAGGTAGTGTTTACATGAACGCTAAACAAGTGATCGGTTGATGTGCGTTTTAACATTGCTAAGAAAATTCCCGCTCCTCCGTGAGAGATACGAGACCGGTGCGTCTCACAGGTGTCGCTCATCGGTAATCACGCCACCGGCCTCGTGTCGTTCTCCCGCGGCCCTCAGTCTCGTCCTGCTCGCCACAGTAAACATGACTCGCGCCGTTCTCCCGCGGCCCTCAGTCTCGTCCTGCTCGCCACAGTAAACATAATGAATGACGACTGTTGAACGCAAAAGCCGAATCCCGGACATTTTGGGCGATCTCGTAATCCCGGGCAGACTCATCACGGAGATTCATTAGTAGCCTAGACTTGTTGTTTACCTACTGCGCTCTGTTACCGGTAGGCGTGGCCTCCTAGGGCAGCGAAACAAGTGCATTCTGGGAGTTGTTGTCTTTCATCCACATAAGCCAAAAATACATTTTCTGGCTTTTCTCAGTCTAGAAAGCTCCAAATTCAAAAATTTCTTCTACATAAATGACCCATTTTAAATACACATTCATCTTTCCAGAGGTGAAGTATCCATTTAACTCTTTCCTCGCCACTGACAGAATTTCAAGGCTTTCTGTGTTTTCACTGTTATGATCAATACTGTAATGATGAGTACTGAATGATCAAAACACAGGCGAAGAAGCAGAAACAAGTGTAAGAAGATGCATATGTAAAATAAGCCGATCATCAACATTAAACGGCATATAAATCAAAACTGCCTGAATGAATGTTGCTGAATGAAATGTCGACCAGGGCGAGCTACAGGACTGTGAAGCTTTAGAGGTGTTGATGGACTCGATCTACTCCATCTATGTTTTGATCATTGTTCTGAATCTGATCTGGATGTAGTCTTCGACAAAAACGCGGTTTTCTCAGCTTTTTGCACAAAATGTAGATTTTTTTTTTTATTGAAACTTACCCAGATTCAAGTGTTGATAAAAAAAAAAAAAAAAAAAAACAATGCATGAAGCTAGAATGGTGCAGCATGGTGCAATAATTGGTATAGGCTACTGCTTTTATAATTTCTTGATACAAATTTTACAATTTCAATTTAATTCTTGTGGTTTTATTCCGATTTTGATTCAATTTGAATACATATTATACATAAAGGCTACAATAGATGTTAATTTCTCTCAAGAAAGAAAATCGCACCTAATGCTGTAAACATACTACAGAGAGCCCTGTCTGCTGGTATTATTAAAGGTTAAACATAACAACTCAAATTAAATATAGGCCTAATGCGGGTTTTTTTTACAACTTTATAATATTTTAATGATGTAAGTAAAAAAAATAATAAATATGTAATATAGTCCACATGCATATTTAGCAAAATACAAATTTGCACTAATACTAAATATATTATAAAATACTTCTTTTTTTTAGCCAACTTATATGCTATGGTCATTAAATGGCTTTCCTGAGGTAAATGTAACGTTATGTGACATTATAGTCTACTCCGGCTATTTTATTGACCTCTTTCCGCGGTTGAAATACACTGATTGGTCGATATTACAGTATGTATGAGGCATATACATTTCGGTAAGTTACTGTATCTTTCAACACACACCTATTGATCATTCATGTTTATTTACTATTAACTAGGCTAGTGAAGAGATATGATCGGTTCACGAGCCGCTTGAACTGAGGCGCTACAGCGATATGTCATATTCAAAAGCACCAAAAAGGTATTTATTGTTAGAATTTCGAAATAAATTTGACAGAATCTGAGAGCTGTGTATTTGTTCCATATCAACAGTAACCTTCTCTGTCTAGTCTGTCGGTGCCAGTGTCCTCTTTGCTTTGCGATTTTTCTCTGCGTGAGAAAATGGATGTGTGGCGTGAGCGCGTGTGAAAAGGGTCAATTGTGTGAGTCTCACGGTCAATGCGCGAGAGTTGGCAGCTCTGCAATAGCCCAGTTGTTCTGAACACTCTTTTAAAACAATGCCCTTGTAGAGCAGTTATTTGGTTTACTTTAGTTTCAGATAGTATCAAGGTCAGTGTTTCATTATTCAAATCACCTGCAATATTATCAGATTGTGAATATTTTTAAAACTATGTGAGTCATCATACTACAGTTGAACATCTTTCCGTCGTCTGCCCACCATTGTGTTCATGGTCTATAGCATTACCGGTTTTTAATTTAACATCTTACATCAGGGGTCATCAAAATGATTCAGGATAAGGACCCTTTAGGTGATAGAGACACGGAGCAGGAACCCCTAATTCAAAATGTGTCAAACAGAGACACGTACAGTATTAAGCATATAGCCTTTGATATTAATAGAAACTAATCATATTATGATAGTTATATTGTTAAGACAGTAGATTAGAACTATGCACGTTATTGTTGTTGCATATGCATCCCTGTCTGTGTATTACTTAAAATTGAGATGTTTTAATCACAATTACTTCAATGGATTTGCAGCCTTCTCATAGATTTTGCAATTTATCTGAACTTTAACTTCAAGTTTAAAGGTAATAACGGTTATAAAAATTGCTTCTGAAGCGAAGCGATGGGTTTTTGTAAGAAAAATACCCATATTAATAACTTTATAATCTTAAATAACTAGCTTTCGCCAGACTCCGATTGTATTCGTCTGAAAGAAGGATGCAGGGTGGGAAATTAACTTTTTTGCCCACCAGCCACAGTGGCTGGTGGATGCCCAATTTTACCAGCCACTTATATTTTTTACCAGCCACTTTTTCCGGAATTCAAATTTATAAAGTATTATTATACACAGCAAGTACAGTGCATGGACTGGTCGTCGGGAAGGTAGTCTAACCATTCACTCGTTTTCCCTTCGTCATCAATGCACCACTTGTTTGAAAAGTACCTTCTCTTTTTATTTACTTCGCCCTAAACAGTTTGTACATTCATAGCTACTGCTGACTCCGCGGCGGGCCTCTTAACATCGGGTATATAGCGCCACATTTTTTTTATTTTCCTTTCGTCTGTACCTCAGCTATATGTGTCACGGTCCGTTCAGCGCCGTGTCCGTGCGCTGTGTCCGTGACGCACAGCGCTGAAAACCAATCAAATTAGTTACTCGACAAAAGTGCATTATTGTTACTTAGCAACAGAATTCTTTGACAAAAGCTGTCCAATCCGTTACAAGGAATGTTTTAAGTAGTAACCAATAAAATATATTTTACATACAATCTACCCGCCACTGTGGCTGGTATACAAGGCAAAGTCACCCGCCACTTTGAAAAAGTACCCGCCATTGGCTGGTGGCTGGTGCTGATTTCCCACCCTGGAAGGATGGCTTAAGAGTAAATCGTGGGCTAATTTACATTTACAAACCGTGTTTTTGAGACGTTTTAAGGAGAAAATACTCAGCAAATGGTGTTGACATATGAATTTACACATGGTTTGTCTTAAAGCATATTAAAAACCCCACATAAACAACATTAAAAGCTTGATTTTCACCACAGGTGTGTTTTTTGTTTGAACCACCGCCTTCACACAGAAATTATAACAGGTAATCGTGCCATTCAATAATTCCTGATTACTGCAACAATTACAATCATTAAAGGGTAATTCCACCGGCGGAGACATGAATATGTATTGAAAGTGGGTGATATATGTAGTAGAATAGTAGTATAAATTTCTAATTTGGGTCCTTCTTGGCCGATAAAAGGCAGAAAATGACTTTTTAGTGCTTGAGGATTGTAGACAACAATCCCCATAGTGCATTGCAATGCTCAGCTCCGCAGGCCACTCCCACCTCTACGCTACCGCCTGGAAATCATTCACACAATTTCTAGTGAAGAGTTACTTTGCGAACTAATTATTGAATTACTCCTCGTTTTTGTTTTGAAATGGTGTGCACTTGCATAGTACCGACATGTTCAGCCAGCACAAGGAAAATACACGGAGTAAGTTTTCATAGATTACCCAAAGATTTGGACTTGTGCAAAAAGTGGCTACGGGCTATCAATAACCCGAAGTTCGGACAGGACACAGCCATTGAAGCACTAAAACATCTGACGGTGTGCAGTCTACATTTCAACCCAGAAGATTTCGAACCCAACCCCTTATGGTGTGTTCACACCGAATGCGAATAGAGCGTCAAATACGCGTCTATCGCGTCTAGTTAGACGCTTGAACATTCGCTCGAGTTCAAATTTTTCAACTTGCGCGGAAGACGTTCGCGGCAAACGCGTCGCCCAATTCGCGTCATTCGCAACGTTGCTCGAATGATGCGTCTATTCGCGTCTTTGCATTGACTTTGTATGTAATGCAAATAATTAAATTCGCGTTCGGTGTGAACACACCATTAGGATTGAAGAGACCCGCGCTTGTGAAAACCGCAATTCTGTCGATATTTACCTTGTCAGATGATGACGACGAACAGCCAGGGACGTCTGGAACTAGCAGTGCTAGTAGCGCTAAACGCATTTGCCTGGAGGTACGGTTCTTTCTGACTCGACTCTATTAGCAGCTAGTGGCTACTGAGAACACACACTGACATAGTCGTCTGCTGTAAAGCAACACATCTCCTATGATTTGTCTGTTTACAAATTTTCAAAAAGTTTCTGCCGGTGAAATCAAACGCACTGGCACTGATCTGTGATAGGTCTGTTAGCGCATTAGGTCCAACCCCCTATGGGCGGGTTTGAAAGGGTGGGATCTAGTGCTTGTAGTCTTTACAGAAATCCCCCCCTCTTACACTTCCTCCTACAATGACGTAAAATGACGATTTTTGCGTCATTGTAGGAGGAAGTGAAAAAGGTAAATAGCGGATTTCTCTCGTCTCAGGGGAAAATGAGAGAGTGTTGCACGACCATTCAATAGTATGACTGGGTTTCTAACAATGGAAAGCTTAATGCAAATGGGTGGGGTGTCCCTTTAAAAAAAAGATCCCAGCCAATACTCTCAAAACAGTCTCTTAGAGGTATTCAACTGAGTCTTTGGTCCATACCTGAACCTGCTGGTTTATAGCATCTGTCTATATTTCAGAAGGAGAAGGATGATGGATGTTATAATCCGAACATCCTAATGGAGAATGTAACCTTGGTACAAAGGCACCAGGATTCTGGGATCCTGTAGATTTGGTTCAATAAGACTCTCTTGTTCCTGGCCTTGTCCTGCTGCCTCTGCAACTGCAACAATCGCCTACAAACACAGCCAGACCACTTTCCACTCCATATGTGTGAGCAGCCCATCTGTCACAATTTCCTCAGGGGTTCTGAGATTCTCAGTTTCATCTACTCTTGCCGCATAACAGCGGTTCCCACAAAGCAGTGATGCCAGTCAATAAATAAATCAATGCATCCCTGAGCTTGAGATGTCGGAGGACTCATTTTCCCCAGAGTAACTCTGTTATGAGATGTGAACCTAGGCTAACCACAGAGAGCATTGAAAAAGATATCCAGATTTGAGTTTTATTAGATAAATAATACCTTAGACATCTGCTTTCAAAATTACCTCAGCTCCAGCTTAGTACAGAGGGAAACAGCAGAGACATTTTGAGAAAAAAAAAAAAAACGTGGGATTAGTCATCTTAAGCTTCATCTGTTCCTAAGCGTTTGCTACAGACACACAGTGGTGAAACAGGGTGAGGAGAGGCTTGGGAAAATCACAGTGACACATTCGATGTCAAGAGAACAGAACAGACTATATGGAAGCATATGGGTAGCAATATTCAATTTGAAATGTAATATGCAAAATGACAATGCAATATATAAAATGGCATTGCATTCTGTATTTAAATTTACATTTTACATTACCATTCTAGTCAAGTCAAGTCATCTTCATTTATATAGCGCTTTTAACAATGGATTGTTTCAAAGCAGCTTTACAGAGATAAACATATAATTTAAGGTAACAGATTGTTTTGGCATTATAGCGGTTCTTGAATAATGTTATTTCCAGCTAAAGTTAACTTTGATTGATTCACCTCCGTCGAAATGATCAGACTTTTAAACGCGAACCTGTGATTAACGCTGACGGCGTTCACATGCTCAGTCAGAATTGATTCTATAGTTATGTGCTTTTTAAAATATGTGCGCAGGTTTATAATTCATACAACCCAGCCTAAACAAACTACTTTTCTTGCCTATAAATTTTGATACAGAATTTTGTTTTATTTTATCACTTTGGGGTACGCGAGCCGGAATTCACAACGCTTTATCTGTAGAGTGGGAAAGGGATCCTCCATAGGGAGAGGATAGTTGACACTTCAGCACTGCATTGTCATCGGGTCCAGGCGGATCTCCTTCGTCAGATCTGGACACGGCCTGGATCCGGCAGGCTGCGGGAAAACCTCGGGATAAACAAAGACACTAATATTAGCGTAGATGCCATTCTTCTTATGATGTAGCGAGTACATCAAGATTTAAGGGAAGTGTTCCCAGTTCCGGCTGACCTAATCTATGCAGCCTAACGTTGAATTATAGAAGTCTATAGTGTATTATGTGTATGCTAGGTCAAAGAGATGTGTTTTTAGTCTAGCTTTGAACTGACAGAGTGTGTCTGCTTCACGGACAATGGTAGGGAGACTGTTCCAAAGTTTTGGTGCTAAATAGGAAAAGGATCTACCGCCTGCAGTCGATTTAGATATTCTAGGTATTATCAACTGGCCGGAATTTTGAGATCGCAATAGACGTGAAGGACTATAATACGTTAAGAGCTCGCTCAAGTACTGCGGAGCTGAACCATTTAGTGCTTTGTAGGTAATCAACAATATTTAAAAATTTATACGATGTTTAATAGGCAGCCAATGCAGTGTTGACAGAACCGGGCTAATATGGTCATATTTCCTGGTTCTGGTAAGAACTCGAGCTGCGGCGTTTTGAACTAGCTGTAGTTTATTTATTAAGCGTGCAGGGCAACCACCCAGTAGAGCATTACAATAATCTAGCCTTGAGGTCATGAACGCATGGACTAATTGTTACGCATTTCCCAATGAGAGCATATGGCGTATTTTAGATATATTTTTAAGATGGAAAAATGCAGTTTTACAGATACTAGACACGTGGCTTTCAAAAGAAAGGTTGGTATCAAAGAGCACACCCAGGTTCCTAACCGACGACGAAGACTTGACAGAGCAGCCATCAAGTGTTAGACAGTATTCTGGGTTATTGCGTGTGGAAGTTTTTTGTCCAATAATTAGAATCTCTATCTTTTCAGAATTTAGTAGTAGGAAATTACTAGTCATCCAATTTTTTATATCAGCTATGCATTCCGTTAATTTTGTGAATTGGTAAGTTTCGTTGGGTTTTGAAGAAATATACAGCTGAGTATCATCGGCATAACAGTGAAAGCTAACTCCATGTTTCCTAATGATATCTCCTAATGGTAGCATGTACAGAGTGAACAGCAGCTGTCCTAGTACTGAGCTTTGTGGTACGCCATACTGAACTTGTGATCGATAAGACATCTCTTCATTTACTGCTACAAACTGATAACGGTCAGATAAGTATGATTTAAACCATGCTAATGCAATTCCACTAATGCCCACATAGTTTTCTAGTCTATTTAAAAGAATGTTGTGGTCAATTGTGTCAAATGCAGCACTAAGATCCAGTAACACTAATAGAGAGATACAACCACGATCGGATGATAAGAGCAAATCATTTGTGACTCTAATGAGAGCGGTCTCAGTACTATGGTACGGTCTAAATCCGGACTGAAAATCCTCGCAGATATCATTTCTTTCTAGAAAGGAACACAGTTGTGAAGATACTGCTTTTTCTAATATCTTTGACAGAAAAGGCAGATTCGAGATCGGCCTGTAATTGACTAATTCTGTAGGATCAAGTTGTGGTTTTTTAACAAGCGGTTTTATCATAGCCAGTTTAAAGGTTTTTGGTACGTATCCTAGAGACAAAGATGAATTAATGATATTAAGAAGAGGATATATGACCTCTGGAAACATCTCTTTCAGTAGCTTAGTCGGTATAGGATCTAACATACAAGTTGTCGATTTAGATGAATTAACGAGTTTGCAGAATTCTTCCTCTCCTATAGCAACAAATGAATCAAATTTTTCCTCAGGGAGACTACAATGCACTCCCTGATGCGATACTGTGGTAGACGGTTGCATAGTTATAATTTTGTCCCTGATATTATCAATCTTATAAGTGAAGAAGTTCATAAAGTCATCACTGCTGTGTTGCTTGGACACTTCTGAGCTTGAAGCTTTCTTTTTCGTTAGTTTACCCACTGTTTCAAATAAATACCTTGGATTATGTTTATTTTCTTCTAATAGGTTTGAAAAATAAGCAGATCTAGCAGCTTTTAAAGCCTCTCTGTAAGCAATCGAGCTCTCTTTCCACGAAATCCGAAATACCTCTAGTTTAGTTTTCTTCCAGTTGCGCTCCATTTTTCTGGCTGCTCTCTTAAGGGCCTGGGTGTGCTCGCTGTACCACGGCGTTGGGCTATTCTAGCAACGTTTGGTGCAAAATGAAAATGAAAATGAAATTACATAATTTACATTTGCCATTTCATACACTAGTTTTAATATGCATTATTGAAACGCTTTATAAGTTGCAAAATGAAAATGAAAATGCATTACAGAAATGATTAGATATGTGTAGCATGTTCAAGCAAAAACTGTGGCAAAATTATCATTTAAATGTTATTTTTCTTAATTGCATTTACGCTCACAGTCAAGACACTTGCGATTGCACTTTCATGAAATGTCCTGCAATGAATGTAGAAAAATTCAATGTGCACATTGAAAATGCATTCCGAGCCGATCACGCCCCCTCCTGCCCTGTCAATCACTGCATCAAGGCGGGGCTTAAGTTGTGTTGTTTCTCTCTATGGAACTGGTCGGGGGAATTACGCAGAGGGTCAAGAAGGTTCAAGTGAGGCAACATGGACAAGTCAGTTCCACAGCTTCACCGAGAAGCTGCACAAGCAATAGAGCGACAAAGTGCAAATGCTGCCCCTTCAGAAAGGCCATCGTCCAGCTTAAGCATGACGCCTCCGGATCGAAGTGGTGGGACACGGGGTAAGTTGGCAGAAAGAGAAAAGACAAGGGGGTCGGTCGACGGTCGTCAAACGGTTAGACCTAGGGTTGCCAACTTTCACTCGGGGTCTGGACTGTGGAGTGTATTTGACGATCACACTCTTACGTGACCATAGAGCGTATGTACGAAAAGTGCTCGTTTTGGCCAAAAAAAAAAAAAAACGGGGTGACACCCGGCTTTACCTGCGGCTGCGGTCACACTACCGACCCCTTAATTGTCTCTTCTCTTTCTGCCAACTTACCCCGTGTCCCACCACTTCGATCCGGAGGCGTCATGCTTAAGCATTTGCAGGGGCAGCATTTGCACTTTGTCGCTCTATTGCTTGTGCAGCTTCTCGGAGTGCCATAGAGAGAAACTACACAACTTAAGCCCCGCCTTGATGCAGTGATTGACAGGGGAGGAGGGGGCGTGATCGGCTCGGAATGCATTTTCAATGTGCACATTGAATTTTGCTACATTCATTGCGGGACATTTCATGAAAATGCAATCGCAAGTGTCTTGAATGTGAGTGTAAATGCAATTAAGAAAAATAACATTTAAATGATCATTTTGCCACAGTTTTTGCTTGAACATGCTACACATATCTAATCATTTCTGTAATGCATTTTCATTTTCCAACTTATAAAGCGTTTCAATATCCATATTAAAACTAGTGTATGAAATGGCAAATGTAAATTATGTAATTTCATTTTCATTTTGCACCAAACGTTGCTAGAATGGTAATGTAAAATGTAAATTTAAAAACAGAATGCAATGCCATTTTACATATTGCATTGTCATTTTCCATATTACATTTCAAATTGAATATTGCTACCCATATGCTTCCATAAGACTAGGGTGTTTATTCAATATCTGTGAAGAGTTAATGCCAGTCTGTTTCCTCAGACGTACATACGGCCTCGCTCGGTCCGATGCCTGAGGCAGCAGCTTAAAGAATCATAGGCACATAAAAATGTTGATGCGTGATGCCAATGTTGTCTAGCAGTTAGACAGCATAAGATATTCTGTTTTCGAAATTTCAAGGCAGAATTGCATGTCCTTTCCAGAGAAGGCAATCCCAGAATGTAGGGGAAAAATTCAATCCAAGATGGCAAGGCAAGTTTGTTTATATAGTGTTACGGCTGGCTCGTAAACCGCAACATAAAAGAGGCAAACCACAAATGCTTGAACAATAAACCAATTTATTGACAAACCAAACAAAACAATTACTAAGAAATCAGAAAAACCAATGTCTAGGGGAAAAGTAAATACACGCGCGTTTCTACACAAAATAAACAATATCTGGCACGAACAATAAAAATGGGAGAACAAACAAATACCCCCAAAAACATAAAAAACAAAAAAAACGTGAGAGAGCTCAGCTCCCGAAAGAGACTGAGCCTCAGAGCTGAGACTAAGGGCTCCCCCCTCCCCCCTCTCCCCGCCCCCGATGGACTGTGTTCACATTATATTATTTGTATCCGAACCGCGGTACGCTTGCGTCATCAAGCTGCAGCTGGCTCGTAATCATGTTGCTTGGTAACCGGCGCCGCTATGAATGAAAAGGCGTCAAAATGGATAGAATTGCTCGCTTCACATTTGTTCTTCTTTTTTTTAACCTTTGGTTTTGTTTTCAAAGAAAAGATACAGAAACACACTTGGGTATGTCTGCTGCAAAAGTAGGCTACTAAAATCGTTCCAAAGACAGCTGGCTGTCAGCCGAAGACAATTTTTGCGGACTCGGAGGCGAGCATAAATCATCTCTGCTTGCAGTGCGTCAATCCCGCTTTTCGTCAAGGTACACACACACACACACACACGCGCGCACTGACAACTGTCCTGTCGACCACATTATACATTATACGTCATCAATAGCGGTTCACTTCCGCAGTTTGGTTCGATTGCGTTGATATCAGCAGCAAACCGTACTGGATCACATGAACCGTACCCCAGACCACCTTTTTAAGCGGACCCGAGTACGGTTCGCGGGTACGCACCCGAGTTCGGAAGACAGTGTTCACATCATCCAAACGAACCTAACTCTGACGTCATTCGAACCCGGGTGCGCACCAAAAGTGCTAGTGTGAAAGCCCCCTAAAGGCGGGCGTACACGGTGCGAATTCTGACGGTCGGAAGATCGTATGTCCACGCACACTTTACGAGTGAGTTTATCCGAAAATCGTACGGAGGCAGTGATATACGACACGATTTTACGACCTGCTGAATTCCGAAGAAATCGCACGAAGTTCCGCGCCAAAAACTCTCTCATAACTGCATATAAAATATTGATACAAGCCGTGATTATTTTGCTTCATACTCGTTTTCAGCACCGGGAAACGGACGTCCGGTCACCCTTGTAAGTCCAAAGCTTGTGTTTTGGAAATAAGATTAATATATCACAAACCACTTTAATAACTTCCTAAACTGTGACATTAATCCAAAACACAAGTCCAGAATACTACTGTCACCTTTCCATTATGTGGATCATGGCAACACGTGATCTGGCACCCGCGCCCTCACTCACAACGCGCTCAAGCTCCGTTCACTGCGCTATAGCTTCTCGCAGCAAAATTAATTGCAAACACTCACATGATGAGGTGGTTTAAACGGCTAATTAATCATTCAGAGAGCTTGAAATTTTATTTTTGAATGTGTAGCCTACCATAAGTTTTTTAACTCATTCACACACACACACACACACACACAAGGGTGACCGGACGTCCGTTTCCCGGTGCTGAAAACGAGCCTATATATGTAGCAAAATAATCACGGCTTGTATCAATATTTTATATGCAGTTATGAGAGAGTTTTTGGCGCGGAACTTCGTGCGATTTCTTCGGAATTCAGCAGGTCGTAAAATCGTGTCGTAGATCACTGCCTCCGTACGATTTTCGGATAAACTCACTCGTAAAGTGAGCGTGGACATACGATCTTCCGACCGTCAGAATTCGCACCGTGTACGCCCGCCTTAAGAGAGACTGGTCACTCCCCAATCACAGAACTTTATACTACTCCATATAAGGAGTTAATTAGGGATAGAATACACCTGTTGCTCAACTAACGCCTGCACTGTGTAGCAGAGCCAGTAGAGGCAAACAGGCGGGCGTAACAATAGCACATATCATACACTATGGTAATTCAAAGTGCTTTACACAGAAAGGAATTAAAATAATCACAAAATAAAAGCAAGGGAAATTAAAACAGTTATAAAAGGAATTAAAAGAGTAAAGATTTAAATGTCACTTACAAATACCACACCTGCAAACTCCTCAGAGTAAAAAAGGTGACAGTGTCACAGGTGACGGGGGGGGGATGGGGGTCCGTTTTGGAAACCATTCAGCCGATCTCCAGGTCTGGCGGTACCACTTTTAGCATAGCTTGACTTAATTTATATGTATGACGACAATACTAGGGGTGGAACGGTACACAGAAGTCACGGTTCGGTTCGGTTCATTCCTTGGTTCAGACATCACGGTTCGGTACGATGGAGTGAAAAGTAAAAAAAATATAGAAGGCATTTTTATAAATGTCTTAAGCCTTGTATTTTTTAATGACTTTTATTAATAAAGGCTTAGAACCAGTTTATTTGTAGTGCACTGACAATAGTTTTATACAATTAGTTTAATTAAATTAATAAAAAGACAAAAATACCTTGAGATATGTTTGGTAATTGTACCTGAATTAATTTAAAATTAATTTGCTATATTTCAGATAAATATATTTGTTTTCCTTAATTTTAATTAAACCTAACTTTATTCTTATCTGAATTATAAATAATTGATTTCCGCATAAAATAATACCACCATCAAAAACACATTTGATTTTCTTTTTTTAATCAATGTAGAATGTGCAACTTAAAAATAAACAGATTAGTGCTCTGACTCCGAGGACAAGAAATGAAAACCAATGCGATATGATGAATGTCCAAAAGATGGGACACACAGTTTTGAAATGGGGTTGGGTAAATATGTTTTGCTTTTAAAAATGTGTGTGTTTTTGGTTGGGTGACAGTTACAGTTTGACAAGAGTTTATAGTTTGACAAAAGCACAATGTTGTGTTTTATTGCGAGTGTACACAAATAAGTAAACACTTTGCAGTTTGAGTGATGTCCTGTACTAACTAAATGACGGAGTATGTTTTTATGTTTCCACTATTCGATCGCGCCCGCGCCGCGCCTCTCTCTCACTCACACACACACACACACACACACTCCAGCGTTGCAATCTTGACATCGCAGCCTGTTCATTATGCTGCGTTCTCACCAAACGTGAATAGAGCGGAATGTATCCCCATCTAGAGTTTTATTTATTTTTATACCGTGTATTCTCTGTGCAAATTCGTGCACCGAACCGTGACGCCCGTAAGTTACCGTTTCGGTCATAGACAGTATAAGAAGTGGACAGAGCCATCTCATTGAACTCAGTTGAGACAGTTGAAGCCCATTTTTAGCGATTTTTGAGCACTTCCGTTCCTGACGCGCAGACTCAAACCGACTCAAACTAAGCTTGATGACGTGAGCAACCTGTCTGACAGACGTAAATCTTCTAGTAGCTGTGCGTGTAAATTGCCAACGTTAATCTTGCAGAGACGGGGAACTTGAGCAAAGAGTTCTTTGGCGTGAGTGAGCAGGAGTAAGTATTCTGATTAATTATTAATTTGTATAGTATAGCTTTAATGGACTCATTATCTATGGGCTTCTCCCTTGACGGGACGTCCCCCCGATTGCCTGCGAGCTTCTCCTCCTGTCTGTATGGTAATTTCTGTACAGCGCGACAGAGAGTCGAGTGGTTATGACGCAATCGTTAGCCTATTTTTACAAAAACTATTTCTACGGGGCCATAATGTAACATAGAAGGTAATGGAGCTCTTTATACATTGTCGTGTTTCTTTAGAAAGTCTTTAAACGCCTCAGATGTAAAGTTATTCGCTGTCAAAGTGACGCCAAAATGAATGGGAGTCAATGGAAATGCTAACGCAAGTGAAGTTCTGCTACAAGATGGCGGCACCCGGCCGGCTTCAACTTCCGATCGATGGATTACCCCCTTGGTTTCGGTTCAATACGAATAACTTACATGTACCGTTCCACCCCTAGACAATACAATATTATTGTAAATTCTATCACATAAAAAGCGGTAGCTAACGTTAATTGAATCAAGCAAACAAATAGCTTTTGTTTTTGCTCCAAAAAGCTTGACTTACCTCGAATTTCACAAAAGATTCCTACACGTTATGAGTTTCCATCAGACTCGCGTGGTGTCTCATCCAATGGCGCAAGGGCTGAGATTCCGATTGGCCACGAGAAAAAGTGTTAAGATTCCGATTGGCCCAGAGAAATGTCAATTATAAGAATTATCCAATAATGTTTCTCAATCCTAGCCTGCATGGCATGCAGATGAAGGGCAGGGCAGGGCAGGGCAGGGCAGTTTTTATGTAGCACACCTCATCCCTTTTAAAAGAGTGGACCAATCAGAGGCAAGGCGGTGTGTGTTTACCAATTAATTACTGATTATTTGAATAATTGCAAAACATCCTCATGATTAATTAATATCTTAAAGGGTTAGTTCACCCAAAAATGAAAATTAGCCCATAATTTACTCACCCTCAAGCCATCCTGTGTGTATATGACTTTTGTTACGTCCAAGGACGTATTCATTGTGTGTCTGTAACATACCGAGATTGTTATGTGCATGTGTTTTTCTTCTCTCTCTCTCTCTTTCTCTTTTTTTGTGTCTTTATTAGGATTAAGTGCTACCACCTGTGCTCGTTAACCCTTGAGTGTTGTCCGCGCACTGATTGGTGCGTGTCCTGAGGAGTCTGATATAAAGCAGCAGAGAAAGCGCTGAGGAAGGGGAGAGACATCGCGGCGTTTTGGGGTTGTTCCGCTCTCCAAGCCCAGACAAGTGAGCGCTGGTTACGCTCTGTGGTGTGTGTGGTCACAATGTGTGTCCTCACGTGACTCCTGAAGTTATTTTTCCTTTCATTTATAATCAGTTCAGAGTTTGTGGGTAATGTAGGGTGGAGGATACCCAGAACTTTTCTCCTGTTTAATGGTTAGTTAGGGAGTGAGGGAAGTTCTGTTGTTTTGTTTTGCTTTCTGTTTTGTATAGGTAAGTTAATGTTATTCCCCTTTTAGGTAGAAGTTATTTTGTTTTCTTTTGAATTGGGCCCTCCTCCCGAGGTAATACTTTTGTTTTTGGATTTATTTGTAATGTGTTCCTTTACTTTATGATTAATTACTTTTCTAGGTGTAGAGAAATAAAAGGCAGACATGCCATTTCAACGTGAATTTTGTCTGGTTACTTGGTGAATCTGGGATTGGAGAGCTGGAGATCCTCAAAGTCTCCCCACTATTTGTTCGTCGTTCCTTATTTTACCCCTAGACAAAGAGGGGAGACGTAACACTTGCTTCTATCAGCGAAAAACACAATCAGAGATCTATTAAAAAATATCCTGGCTCTTCCTAACTTTATAATGGGAGTGAATGGTACCTGAGATTTCGAGGTCACTAATCCGCCAAAACTAGACTCACGTACAGACGTTACCGGAAGCCAGTGATTGTAGTTTATGAAGTTGTACATATGGATATTTTTCTTACAAAAACACATGGCCTCACTTCAGACGGCCTTTATTAACACCCTGGAGCCCTATGGATTACTTTTATGATGCGCTGTTTGGGGCTTTCATCTATTCACTCCCCTTATAAAGCTCGGAAGAGCAAGGATATTTTTTTAATATATCTCTGATTGAAAAAGAAAAAAAAGAGCAGGTAGCCAAATGTTGATGCTGTGAAATAACAAATACTATGAGATGTTTGTCCCATACGATGCATTTCCATGTTTCTTAGAGCCGTTTCCTCTGTCACAGTTAAACCTTTGGAACCCTGTCTTTAGAACCCTGCGATAAAAGACGAGTTCAGAAGGCTCTGGGTTACATTTTTTTACCAGCTCTCTTTTCTTTTGGGCTTAAACATTTTGAGGAATTCTCAGATGAATAGTTTTGTCCTTTAGATTGTTCTTTTGTTCAGTTCGGTATCTCCAAATACACCCATCCTAATTGACTCATATTAAGTAATTGACAGTAATTGGAGCTAAACTTGACATGTCTGTCCTATCCCTGAGGAGAAGTCTTTCATTCATGTCACTTCTCCTCCTCACTTTTTTATGAAATGGAAAGGGATTTCTATTTGTGTTGAGAGCCACACTACCAAACAGCGTTTCTGTGTTAATAGTTGTTTGGTTTTGGCTGATTCAAAACATTTATTATGAATATGGAATGCTCATGGTAATTAGGCCATAATCAGATTGAAAAATTAGCGGCCCAAAGCCTATGTTTTAATATGCATAGGATTTATTGCATCTTAAAGAAAATGCTGAAACACCAGAGGATGACTGATAGTGGATTTTGCAGATGCTGTTTTCTAAAATGGGGAAATATGGCCGATCACCAATTAATCGCATAATATGAACTTTCCATTTAATGTCAAATAGTGCTGACCATTATTCGAAAATGATCAATATACAATAATGACTTAAGCATGCTTAATGCAATAATTGTTAACACATTTACCCAATGTGATAATATAATGCACTTTCTGATTGGAAATCGTGAGATTAAATATGATTATTTTTTTGACAGCCCTATTTTTTTAGCAGTCTAATTTTATTAACAGCAATACAAAAAAAAAGGTACACATAACTGATGGTTTGGTGCATATCTTGGTTTTGAAGTCACAGTTCGATATGTTTTAGATAGAGCACGACATAAAATTGTTTCTTTTTTTCTTTTTATTAACAATAAAAAGCTAATTAATGTCAAAATATTTTGCCTTAATATCACAATTAATGTTTCCACATTGTATAAATGGATCTTCACACACATAAAAAAAAAAAAAAAAAAACTGGCTGACTTTTTATTTTAGGGAAAATTTGATCATTTAGCAGAAGCTTTTATCCAAATGAGGAGAGCAATTGAAGCAGTCAAACCAACAATACATCAGCAGTATGCAAGTGCTGTGACCAGTCCCAGTTAGTAGCACAATCATAATATTTGGGTGCCCTGTGTGTAGTGTAGTCTAGACTTTTTATTTCTCTGAAAAGGAAAAATGTATCTGTCAGTAATCCAGCAGTGTTAATCTGACTTCCTCTCAAATGTATTCTACTAGCGATGTGCAAACTGCTTCTCAGATCCACTGCAGAGCTCGAAGGCTTCTGTGGGGGGTAATCAACAATCCGGCAGAACAACAAGCCTGCCTCTCCAGGGCCGTGTCTCTCACACCAGTGAGCCTGTGGGCATTCTGGCCATTAGCCCTGCTAACAGACCGAGAGATAGAGAGAGAGGAGCAGTGCAGGAGGGAGAACCGCTCCATGATATTAATTGCTCCCCAAGCACCCCATCGGTGCACAGGTAAGAGACTTCAGCTCAAGAGAGGCAACAGTGTCATCGAATAACCTCAACTCATTTTGCTGTGTAGTCAGAAACAGTGAAATGCGTGTTTTGCCACTTTGCAGGGATTTTGTTTTTACCAGCATTGGCAAATTCTTCTGACATGTCCTGTAAGGTTGCATCATAACGGGAAAAAACGAAGGCTCTCAAAATGTATGATGTCATACGGCTTGAAAGAATATGGCATACCGAAACATCCCAGAAAAGTAGCTTACATGAGTTTTGCTGTTTCTATATTTCATAACAAAATCAAATTAAAAATACTTTTGCAATAAAAAAAGCTATTTTTAGACCTTGTTTTTCCCCCCCAGCATTCCGATTGTTGTTATATTATTTAATTATTTTCAGTGTTTACTGTAATACAATGATTTTTATTAACATCAGTATAAAGACATTGGATAAACATGATGCGTAAATACTTTACAACTACTTTAAATAATGTACTAATACCAACAAAAAATAACATCTTAAAAGAAAAATTATTTTGTTAAAATGTTTTTTCACAAATTTCTTTTGATTTGAAAGTGAAAGATGACATGTCCTTGACTGTTAAGAAAGACAGAATCACTGCACTCAACCGTTTTTTGGGTGCGTAGATCCGTAAAAAAATCAATGCTTTCAAATAGAAAAAAGATCCGCACTTGCTTTAAAACATTTTTTTTTTTTAAATGATTATGCAATAAGTAACTTCATACACTATGGCAATTCAAAGTGCTTTACAGGAAGGAATGAAAATAATCAGAAAATAAAAGCAAGGAAAATTAAAACAGTTATAAAATGAATTAAAAGAGTAAAAAGATGATGCATAGATAAACTTCTCATCTGGCAAAACACCGGTTTATCATATTTTTCCACAACTCCTAGTTTTACTCTGAGATTTTCCCATGGTGATTACACTGTGTCTGAGGATAATAATGTCTGGTATTAAAATGCATCTTTTATCTGGGTATAGCCTGAATTACATCAGGACACTACATACGTATAGGAAATGTGTGACTCAAGAGAAAGAGATTTGCATTGTGGATTAGACACACTCCAGATTCATTTCTATTGGGCAGAGAACCTTGCCACCCTTAACCTCACCCCTGACACCAGGCGCTTATGGGCCAAAGAAACACATTTTCCCTACAGCTTATATGCACAACACACTGATGACTGTCAAAAATCTTTATTTAAAGTTGCAGTAAGCTATTTCTGAGAAACGGTGTGGATATTTGAAATCACCAAAACAAACACGTCCCTACCCAAAAGGACCACACTTGATAGCTCCGCCCCCAATTTCACGAATTGCTCTCAAAAGAAAATCCATCAGCATGCCAATAAATATGTTTATATGGTCAATGAAATCAGGACAGAAAATCTAGCTGTATCAAATGTTTGTGGTGTAGACATGACCTTATAGCGTGATAAAAGAAAAGCCTTCAAACATGTGATCTTCCACGATGTTGAGATATTAGGCCGAGCGTGTAAACGTGCTAACTGTCTTCGTCGATGACTGGGTGATAGTTCCATCTACAAAGCCAGACAAAAGAGATGAATGTGATTCTCTAGCAGCGGTGGAAGGTGAGATTAATCAGGGTTCAAACATAGGAAAAGCCATCTGGTGTCATGAATCATCTCTGTCGCCGTGAACAGAGAACAGGACGTCCCGCAGCAGATCAAATACACTGTCGCATTTAACGTGACAAATGACTCCAGGCAATTGCCCAAGCTTTTCATTCACCTCTAATGACGTCTCTGGCTTCACAGAATATGACAACTGCACAGCTGAGATTCATATGGTGATGCAATACTGACCGTTTTATGACTTATGGACAAAGTGAAAAGAAAAGTTTGCAATTTTGTTCGGAAAGTACAGTACACTGCAAAATGATTTTGCAAATAGAGATTATTGGAGTATGTTTAATAAGACAATAGTGTTTCAGCTTTTCTACTTCAAAAACACACTTTTAATTGAATGTGTCACTTGATGTTTCTTTCACCAATACAGATTTTGATCTACAAGAAGTCTTAAATGGATAGTTCACCTAGAAATGAGAAAATTCTGTCGACTTTCTTTCTTCTGCATAACACAAAATAACATATTTGAAGAATCTTTTGGTTGCTTGAAACGTTTTGATCCCATTGACTAATACGGACAAAAACAGCTGAAAGATTTTTCAAAAATCTTCTTTTGTGTCTCGCAGAAGAAAGATCATTGGAATGACATGAAGGTGTGTAAATGACGACAGAATCCCGACTAAATGTACCGTTCTACATATTTTTGCTTGGTACCCGAGAGAACATGTAAAAACTGGGGCGGAGTGTTTTCCAGCTTGTCTTTGGAGAATATAATCACCATCACTCAACACGATCAATCGCTCTGACAGTGACTGCCCCCCTACATTACCCGGGGTCACCGCTTGACAACATATGCTTTTGCCCAAGCAAACGATTTGTCAAATCCAATGAATGGCCATCATCTGTAGGGGGATGCTAGGAGCAATTCAGCATAGCATGGTCTCCTGACTTCAGGGTGGGAGACAATCGTCTCCGTTTCCTGGCACTCCCACATGATTGGGTACTTTATTTTGTCATCGAGCGAACGCCCAGTGACAATTTACTGCACGACTAGGGAGAATGTATTGGCAGCGTTATACAAAAATGGATTGTGTGCCCTCAAATGCATCTCTGTGCATGACGGTCTCCTTTCTGTCAATGACAGTATGAGTTACGTCGCCCCAACAAAGGCATTTCAGCTTGAACGCTTGCAGACTTTCAAATAAAGATTTGTCCTTTAAAGGGACAGAATACATTTGCTCAATGCTCTTCAAGGGAAGGATTGATTTCAATGCATTTTCCAATAAATATCATACACATGTGTGGTACATAAATATGGCAATCAACAGGCCTCGCACTAACCAAAATACCATGGTATTATCGTTGACTTCTGGGCATGTCCCATGGTAAATAGTATGGTATTATTTGTTTCATTTTTTAATAAAAAAATGTTAATATCATATGAATATGGCAATCAAATGGCCCCACACAAATATATACGGTAACCAATTGGCCAAATTGGTCAAACAGTAACACCGTAAACAGTGGCATCTACCACATTAGTAATAGCATTGCATTATTTGAAGTTTCTTGGAGTACCATGCAAATATCATGAATATGAATATGCCAATCAACTGGCCTCACACTAGCAAAAAGTAACAAAACATGCCATTGTGTTACATGTTTTGGTTATGTGCCATAGCAATACAATGGTACCCTTAAAAGTAACTTGGAAATACACTGAATATGGTGGTCAACTGGCCTCACACAAGAACACAGCTGTTGTTAAAACTGCAAAAAAGATGACATACAGCTTTGATTAAAATGTGTAGTCTACAGCACACAGTGGCAAATGCACAATTTCAAATACGCCCACTCTATTTCTGGTCTCATAACTTAACTGTGCATTAAAGGTGCTTTTCTTTTCTCTCTCTGTCTGACTAGCTAGCTCTGGTGTAGCAGTCCTTTTTTACCCTCTTTTTTATTTCTTGTTCTCATTTTCTCTCCAGAGATGTTAAAATGGTAGACTAAACAAGAGCCGACGGGCCTAGGCAGAGCAGTGTGGGTGTGAGTGGTCCTTCAAGCGAGCACGTCTCCTTCATTCTTATTCTCTCCCAGAGATGCCGAGGCTGACGGGGCAGCATTTCAGCTCAATGTCCTCTCTCTCTCTATATCTCTCTCTCTCTCTCGCTCTCATCCCGTCCCTCATGTCTACTGTCGGCTTGACATCCATTCAGCTATGGGATGTGTGTCTGAACTGAGGATTGTGCAGCTACGTCTAAGGATTAGCTGGGTATCTATTTTGCACAGCGCATTAGAATTTGTGCGTCTTTGTGTGTGCAGACGCTCTCCATTAGGAAGCGTTATTATTTTTCTGGCAGATTATTAATTGGTTGGCACTGCCTGCAGGGGTGTATTCCTGAATTGAGAAGTTATCTCTTGTGTACAGATGACAATGTTTTTAAAACGATTCCTTTTCACACGGATCCGCAAAAAAACTTGCACTCTAAAACCCGTTTGCAAAAGATTGCGTTTTCAGGGTCCTAGAACGCCGTAGAATGGCCAAAACGCATAAAAAGTTTTCCATTTTTAATTGAAAACAGTGTCATGTAAACGGCCCCTCAAAATATGTGTGTGTGTCCGTCACATCAGTCCTTTAAAATCTCATTGAGCTCAATCCATCAGCAAACATTATTCTGAAGAAAGAATAGCATCATTTTTAACCTGATCTGAATGCAAAAACATTCGGTCTCTGAAACAACAATTCTGATTTTGCAATCAATGCTACACAGACAGGGAAAAATAATATTAAGCAGACAGATTTTTACTGGTTCATTGTATAACTTATGCAAAAGTCTCCGACCTGATAACTACAGTGTTGTGGGGGGTTGCCAATGCATTGCAATTACAATTCAATTCAATTGTATTTTCACCAGTTTTATCGTCCAACATATTAAAATCAAAAAGTGTTAAATTAAATGCATAGGATTAGGGATTTCACTTAGCAAGTGCTAGTAACAATTATCACAACCTATTTCCCAAGATTGAATCAAATCCTAATGGATAAAAAAAAAATCCGTCTTGCACTATTTCCCGCTGAATACTCTTTTTCGCAATGTAACACTGATATAATGTAAAACTAACAGTGCATCAAATCCAACATAAGTAGTGTTGTTGTTGTTTCTTTACAAGAATAAAATACATAGTAATGTGTTGGGAAATCAAAGCCAAAAATCACCCTTTCCCCACACTTGATCTGCCAAACCTCCTACCCAAATGCACCAAGAACAAACATAAATTACAAGACCAACTCCCTGCTTAATTAAGTTGTCTTAATAGTACATTTATTTTAACATGATATGTTAATATGTTCCACTTGGCTGCATACGACACCAAGAGACCACAATTCTCTTTTGTTTTGAACATTTAATGAGGGGGAACATTCCTTCTTTACTTGCTAGAGGAGCGACGGCAGGGAATATGATCAAAATCCAACTGGGAGTCTACGCAGCAGAGATCCCCCTGCAGTTAGCTTTCCGTACTTGCAATGACTCGTTCTAGACAACAACCTCCAGAAGAGTTTCCTACAACAAGCTCATACAAGAAAGCTCCGGGATTTGTCCTGCAGTACCTCAAAAAATAACGAGCGCCGTTGAAGGAGAATCTCAGACAAGAACATCTTGATTGTGTCTGTGGAAACATTCTGTATGTGTCAAAGTAAATGTTTTCATAGCGCATTGTGATTCCAAGACTGCTGACAGTTTCATTCAGTGTTATTTAACAAAGGAAGTCAGTCTTTATACCAATGTTTGCTGTCGTCTTCATCTGCCTCTCCAACGACCTTCACTGCTACAATAAAACGTGCCTCCACACTCTCCAGTTCTGCATTAATTTCACACTGCCGACAACTCTCTTTCACCCAACAGCCTCTCAAACTGCTTCCGGGATTCATTTCCAACATTTGAAGCAAAGAGTGTTGGAACAAAGACTGCATTTTTCATTTACAGCATGAAAGGGATCGTTCAATGTCATTAATTACTCAGCCTCATGTAGCTCCTAACCTGTAAGACCTTCGTTCATCTTTGGAAAACAAATGAAGATATGTTTAATGAAACCTGAGCGATTTCTATCCCTTCATTGACAGCTAACGCAACTACCACTTTGACGCTTCAAAAAGAGATAAAGAGATCCTAAAACTAATTCCTATGAATTGAGCGGTTTAGTCCAAATTTTCTGAAGCGACTCGATCGCTTTATGACGAACATATTGAATGTAGGGTTTTTATACACATATAACATTGATCAGCGAATATAAACAGAAGCTCAACCTAACCTGCTTAACGCTCGAGAACAAACCTCTTGCTGAAGCTCAAACGTGCTGCGTAACACGAGAATGAACCTCAATCGTTCTCACGCGTTAAATGAACATGCTTGAGCTTCCGCTTACCTGAGCTTTTCCATTACTGATCTGTTCGCTGATGAATGTTTATATGTGAATAAAAGCCTAAATTCAATCTGTTCAGCATATAAAGTGATCGTGTCTCTTCAGAAAATTTGGACTAAACCGCTCAATTCATATGGATTAGTTGGTAACACTTTACTTGAAGGGGCGTACATAAGACTGACATGACACCTTCATAACCATGACATGACATATGTCTTGAATATGAAGTAGGGTTTATGCATGTATATGACAACTGTCATTAAGTGTCTTTCGCTCAATAATGACATTTTGAATGCAAATATGACATTGTTTAAGATGTCTTTGTTATGACATCTTGACATAAACCATAACATCATAACCTGTCAGTGTCTTTGTCATGACAACTTGACATAAAATTAAGTTAAACTTTCATGTGGTTGGCTTTGACATTGGCAGTCATGAGGCCATTATAACTGTGTCATGAATATTTTTCGTGACCTCAACTACAGTGGTGCTAATTGAATTTGTATAAAAAGTTATAATGGCCTCATGACAGCCAATGTCAAAACCAACCACCTGATAGTTTAATGTAATGTTAACCAATAAAGCTAGGTGGTTTCTTAAGTTTGATAATTAATCTGCTATGTCATGTTTATGACAGGTTGTGTTGTCTTAGTAATGTCAAGTTGTCATGACAAAGACACTGACAGGTTATGATGTATTGGTTTATGTCAAGGTGTCATAACAAAGACATGTCATACAATGTCATTTTTGCATTAAAAAAATGTCATAACTGAGCGAATGTACACTTAATCACAGTTGTCATAAACATGCATAAAACTTCCTTCATATTCATAACATGTGTCATGTCATGATTATGAAGGTGTCATGTCAGTCTTATGCACACCCCTTCAAGTAAAGTGTTACCGATTAGTTTGACGATCTTACGAACTTTTTGAAGCTTCAAAGTGGTAGTTGCGTAGCTGTAAATGGAGGGACGGAAATCGCTCCGATTTAATTAAAAAGATCTTCATTTGTGTTCTGAAGATGAACGAAAGTCTTACGGATTTGAAATGACATGATGGTAAATAATTAATGACAGAATTTTCATTTTTCTTTGGTAACTATCCCAATCAATCGTTAGAACATCTGGTTTTCAAATGAATCCAAGTGTACAGCACCCACAACACTTGCTGACCAGCCATGATGCTTTCTTTTTTTCAGCAAATGAGTAAAAAAAAAAAAAAAAAAGAAGCCACCTAAGCCAATTTTAACTGACAGAGCATATAACTGTACACTGCTGGGTCAATGTTTTTTTGTCTATGCATTAATGATAAATACGTTCAGCTGTACCTTCAGCCTTTCAGAAACTCCATCAGTCACACTGATGGTGAACTCCTCCACCTTCGGCACCTTCAGCTTGGCCTTGTTCTTCTGTTCCGTCTGATACTCAGTTCGTGTCTTCACCACCACCTGCGAAGAGAGGGTTTAACCATCAGAACCACTTAATGCAAACAGTAAATTCCCTTAAGATCAAAGTTTGATAACTGTCCCACGAAGCCAGTACCTTCCAATCAATAATGCCCATAATCATGTTAGGCCTCCCTCATGATAAAACTACATGCTGGTTCTTAAATCGCTCCTAATCACTGATCCTACAGACACTTGGAGATAACGATGACTTCCAATAACGCAGTCGCAATTGGCCTTTCCAAAATCAAAGCCTATTCCCACAACAGCACTCAATCGTGACGTGAGTCAAATCAGACTGGGTAGATCACATTGCATCCCAGATGACGAAGAAGAAGAAAAAACCTGCTTAAAATCCATTCAGACCATTCAAACTGAAACGCAAAAAAATAACATTTTAATCTGATTTTAAACCACATATGGTTGGAATATGTGTCCTGACTGGGTTGGATTTCAAGTGTTCAAATTTCAAGCGGATTTGACTTGGATATGCATATTTTGTAATGGCAGTTCAGTGAATTCCTCATTCGTTCTTACAATTTAAATTCCAACTAATGAATGGAGGCAACCCTGTCTGATGTGAGATGACAGATGGAGGAATAGCGCTGACCTCCGTTCCTGCCACTTTACCTTCTAGAAACCCTGAAGTTGATGAAGTCTAATGTCCACTGGATGAAGATCAACCACTTGTCATGAACTCTGCAATTACTGCTTATCTGTCTCCTTCCCAAACCCTCTGACATTTCATTTTCCCCCTGAATAACCATCTTGTCTGCTTCCATTTCTCTCTCCTTCTCCTGATCTATGTGAGGCATTCTGTTATCGCTAGGATTGTTATTCGGTTTTTGCAATCCCCCAGAATGCAACCTCTGCCTCCAGGCAAGGTTGCGCATTGTCTTTTTAGCTGCTGATTCAAGCCATCGATAGTGTCAACACCAGGGACTAACTGCGGATCCGAATGCATTGATCCTCTCCAATATGGGTGCTGTACTGGTATGCTGATATGACAACCTTGAATGAAAAATGCTTTGAATAATGATGAGATGCTGATGACATGCAGCTTGTGATTTATGCATGCAAATATCAGATGATGAATTTGGTGGTCAGATTATAATGGAACGGTTATATCCTGAAGACATCCTGACCAAATGTTTCCATACATAAGTCCCATTGGGAAACATTTCTTGAAAAAATTAAGAAAAGAAAGCAATCTGCAGTGGTCCCACAACTAAATGCGCGGATTACCTTATACTCGAAACATCCTAACTTAAATATATAAAAATTAAATCCATATTATTTGTTCCTCAGTTATGGTGCCCAATAACTCGCTATTGTATTCATTTAATGAATCTAAACACCTCATTACAGTAAATAGATGCAATTCTTTAAAGAGTGTGTCCTTAACTTGGCTCATTTAAAATAAATAATGCTAAGACAGCTTTCAAATAATTTGCAGTCATTACTGCCCGATTTCTATCTGCAGACCTCTAGAGAAAGATAATGATTTCCCGCAGGGCTGATCCTTGTCCTGCTTTAAGACTTTAATGTCAGCATGAAAAATTAATGATTTTTACATTGTACAAGTTTATGTGACAGAATTGCATCAAGTGCATAGATTACAGCAAGTTCAGAATGCTAGATTTTTTTCCATTTTAACCAATCGAGTGATCTTACCATCTCAGAGGTATTATTTTGGTCATTTAAGTACCATATTGGCTCCATATATAATGCATATAGGAGACTCTGGTTATTGGTTAATGATCTTTTCGGAAAAAAAAAATATTATTGGGTGTTGATAAAACGCTTTGAAAAATTTGTAGAAGACAAAATCAGTCATCTTTCGGACTGAGGCTAAGGGCCATTATTCTGTTAAATTACCCTTCTCGTTCCTCTTATTTATTGGAAAATTTCACAATTGCAATCTCAATTTTGTTAATTGCATATGAAATATGATCATTGTCCTACAAGGCCCCTAAGCCCACGTCTTTGGATATAAACATTAAACCAAGATATTTCAGCAGCCTTTAGAAATATGGTGGTCTAGAAAAAAATGATTAAAACCAATATTTGTTTTTTCATATAGTAATTCATTTCAGTGCCTAACGTTCCCAACTGCACCTAAAAATGAAGCTTCAAAATAATATAAATAATATATTTACAAGAGAAAAATTCATTTTGCATGACATTTTTGTCCACAATAACGATCTAGTATACATAAATACTAGGGCTGGGTAAAAAATATCGATTTCTCGATATTAATCGATTCTCATTTTTACGAACCGATATCGATTATTAAATCTCAAGAATCGATTAGTCATCCTGTATTCATTTGATGATCGCGTAGAACATTGTATCGTGCATCCCATCCAATAAATCGAAATAATCTTTGTGCTTTGTGACTATTATTATGAAATAAAGTCTCAAATTTTGAATTACGTCCATTTTCTTACGAAATTCAAAAACATAAATACCGTTTTGGCGCTGTGGCGTGAGATCGCTCTGGCTCAGCTCAAGAGAAGCAGCAGCACGGAGCGCACATGATCTCATTCTCCTCTTCCGCCTTAATAATACCAGTTACTCCGCCTTAATAATACCAGTTACAGCGCCAAATAAACATCAATGAGCATCTGAAAGTGTGTTAAAAGATAAGTACAACTTCGAAATCCGTATCATGTAACGTGGTATCGCTCAATCAGTGTTTCATCCCTGGAAAGACGTCAGTTAAACAGCAAGTAAACAATGGCATGTAACGTCACATTTACCTCAGAAAAAACATTAAACTTAGTAACTTAGTCAGTCAGCAAGAAAAAATAACTCTAGAGAGGAGAATTTTGCTAAATATATGCACCATTACATATTCATTATAATTTTTAATGTTCTTCAATATTTAATGCATGTTTGAATAAATCTGGCAAGTTTTTATGACAGCCACCATTTAAATGTTTATATTTCATATAACTTTCTTATTATAAAAATAAATAAGTGTAATTTAAGTGTTTGTATAGCTTCAAATCAGTTCATTTTTATCTTCAAAATTATAGTAGGCTAATGAAGCCTAGTAGGCTACAACTGACTCCCATAGTTTACAGCATTAGTTAAGAGAATTGTTTTCCTTGAAAAAATTTGCCATGTATTGTACCTGATATCCAAAATAATCAATATTGAATCGAATCGAATCGTAATCGAAATCGAATCGAATTGCAAGCTTGTGAATCGAAATCGAATCGAATTGTGAAATTTGTGTCAATACCCAGCCCTAATAAATACACAATGTTCTGTCTGTTTACTAATGCATAGTCTCTCTGAGAGCCACTAGCTTCCACAAGGAGAAAAGGAAAGGCTCACCAGGTGGCATAGACATGTTAGTAATCCAACACATCCTCTTCACCTCTAAGCCGGCATTAAACAGACCCTCCATATGACAGCCGAGATAAAAGATAAAATGGCTTTTTCTCTTTGTCATGCGGGCCAATAAACCACCCAAAGGGGTTGGGGTTGGCATGGGGTGCAATCCTTAAAATATAACAGTCTGAGCTTTTGTGACTGGCTTGTGCACAGGTTTTGGGCAGAGTGACAGGACACTTCATTTAGCAGGTGCAAAGAATGATTGCGCCATCCTCAGCAGAATCCCAAATGAGGGCCGAAGCACCACTCACACAAAGTGTCACATCTCGAGCCCTGATGCACACCGGTTGGCAACCCAACCAGAAAAAGCAGAGGATAGTACCAGCATGTTTAGAGAAAACAGTGAAAGCTTTTAATATTGAGAAAAACACACACACACAATCGGGATTTTAAATGATACAGTTGTGTTGTACATACTCAAAAGATAAAAATTAAACAACAGCGTAATAAAACAAATCAGCACATTGGGTTAATACATAATTATTTGTTCTTGGCATTTTGAAATGACAAGAAATTACATTTTGCATTAGATGAAGGATATATATATATATGACCCGATGAAAGGCAAGGTCTGATGATCTATAATATATAATACCTAAAAAAAAAGAAAGAAAATGTCCTTACCTTGTCTGGGGCTTGGTACTGAAGATTAGTAACATCCAAGGGCGTGATGAGGGGGACGTTTTGAAAGCCGTCCTCAACACTAACAGCTTTCGCTCCTTTGTCTTGTAGATTACTCCCCAGTTTAACCATCTTTAAAGGATTATTGCACTTTTCACCAGCCTATAAACACAGAGGATTTTGAAAACACTTGTGAAATACCAATTTATAAAATCCCAGCCTTGGCTCTAAATCATATAGGCCTATCGACCACCTTTAATAATAAAACAAAAAAAATCTATACACCTCTGGCACATCAATAACCGTGCAGAGCTTCAGCACACGTTATATATCAAAGCGTTTGGTAAACACCTCACGCATGTCTGTCTGACGGCAGCCCGCACGCCAATGCTTTAAAACACACAAACCTCGCGCTTGTAAAGCAAAGTAAAGGATTGAGCATTGATATTTGAGATTAAAAGGGAAAACACAGCACAGTTTAACAATATTGTCTCAAATCCAGGTGCCAAAACATCAGCCACAGCGCAAATAAAGCCTCCGCTTTTATGGCTGGTTTACCAGTCACAACAATTTATCTCGCACCCAAACACACACGCGCTCGATGAAAAGATGTTTTATAAACGCGTACTCACCGAAAGAGGTCGACTTTCACGCTTTTTATGGGCTCAAAGACAGATCAAATACGGGTCGTTGATGAGGGCAGGTGGAGCGTCGAGATGGAGATGCTGTATGTGTGTGTGTGTGTGTGTGTGAGTGAGTGTGTGTGTGGCGCTGATGCGAGAGATGCAGATACTGACGGCCTCGCGCGCAGCATCCAAACCCTCGCTTACACTCAAGCCACTAGGGGGGATCTAAAAGAAACCCTACATTTGTTTTGCCCGAGCCTTAGAAACCCTGAAGCTCAATGCCGACACACATTAGCTGACTTGTTTGCCATCTAGTGAAAAACTGAGAGAAGTGCATGAAGCATTTTCATTTAGGGTTCAAGTAGGCTAATAAATTTTGTTTGTCAAAGCAGTAAGGCCGAGGGCACAAACGGTCTTTATAATAATATAACTATAGGCTAAAACTTAGTTCACTCAAAAATTAAATTCTGTCAATTTCTCACCCTGTCGTTCCAAACCCATGAGCTTTCGTTCATCTTCAGAAAACTATTCCATAAATTGAGTGGTTTAGTACAAATTTTCTGAAGAGAATCGATCGCTTTATAAGATAAACAGACTGAATTTAGGCTTATAAACATTGATCAGTGAATATAAACAGAAGCTCAACCGAACCTGCTTGACGTGCAAGAACAAACCTCTTGCTGAAGCTCAAACCTGCTGCGTAACACGAGAATGAACCACATTGGTTCTCGCACGTTAAGCAAACATGATTGAGCTTGTTTACCACAATTAAAGTGTGTTGATGAATATTTAGATGTGATAAAACCCTAAATGAAATCTTATAAAGCGATCGAGTCTCTTCAGAAAATTTTAAATAAACTGCTCAATTCATATGGATTATTTTACGATCTCTTTATGAACTTTTCGAAGCATCAAAGTGGTAGTTGCGTAGCTGTCAATGGAGGGATAGAAATCTCTCAGATTTCATCAAAAAGATCTTCATTTGTGTTCTGAAGATGAACAAAAGCTTACGGGTTTGGAACGACATGACGGTGGGTGAGTAATAACTGAGCTTTCATTTTTGGGTGAACTATCCATTTAAATGTTTTTGGTTTTTTTTGCCAAACTGCTGCGTTGCTTAGCGGGATTATGAATTAGACTATTATTTGGCAGATCTTGTTCATTAATTGTTAACTAAATTACAATTATTATTATTATTACCATTTCTTTTTTGTTTAATTTTAATATTTTAATATTTATTATGATAAAAGACACAACTACTCATTAAACAATTACATGTATTAGCCTACTTAACAATAATATTTGTCATAATAAATTCAAAGTAATTTAGTTTATTTGCCTACTGTAAATGTAGGTAATTTACTGTAGCCAAGCAAAACTGGCACATTAATACAGAATTTAACTGATGTGGAGACACAGGTGGGCTTATAATCATCCAATCAAATTTTAGAGACAGTACTGTGTTTTGTACCAATAAGAAAAATACCCTTAAGAAAAATGTGCTTTTCACTACTCCCATAGTGTGATTGCAGAATATATATATATTATATATATATATATTATATATATATATATATACACTCACCTAAAGGATTATTAGGAACACCATATACTAATACTGTGTTTGGCCACTTTCGCCTTCAGAACTGCCTTAATTCTACGTGGCATTGATTCAACAAGGTGCTGAAAGCATTCTTTAAAAATGTTGGCCCATATTGATAGGATAGCATCTTGCAGTTGATGGAGATTTGTGGGACGCACATCCAGGGCACGAAGCTCCCGTTCCACCACATCCCAAAGATGCTCTATTGGGTTGAGATCTGGTGACTGTGGGGGCCATTTTAGTACAGTGAACTCATTGTCATGTTCAAGAAACCATATTGATATAAAAATACAAAGAGAAAGAAAATATATTCAATTCTTTATCAACAACATGAAGTTCATTAACATAAAGTCAGGGTTTTATGGAAATAAAATAATGTCAAATGTTTTTGAAACAAAAAGGATGTTGAATTGCACCAATTGAAAAAAATATGCATTGCGTTAACCATGCTTGTATTTTAATCCATTGTATTTTTAAGGCTTGCATTTTTATGGACTGAAATTCAACATGGTTGAATATTTAAGCTGTGAATATTTCAATTAAAAACATTTCAAACACATTTTCAATATTAAAAATTCAATAATCCATATTCACTTTTCATATTTCACTTCCAAAATTTTCAAACTGTTTAAAAATACAACCTATAATATTCAACAGGCAAATTTCGGTCCATTTTATTTCGCCTTGAAAATTCGCTTCCACAAATTCAGTGGTTCAAATTCGACAGTAAATTCAACGTCGACATCCAGGAACTGCAGGAAAAGCAGTAGATTACCGATCATAATCTCCATCTGCTGTAGTCGGCTTTACCAGCAGGGGGTGCACGCGCGTGTTGACAAGCACCAAAGCAACAGGAGAGGCCTTCACAAAACGTCATTTGCTGAAATGGACAGAACGATGAGTACGAGTTATAATTTATATGTGTATGGAAAAGGTTGATTAAGACACAAAACACACGAGCGTTTACTCAAGTATCTTATGAGACTTTTTTTTACCCCCGTGCAAAGTAAGGTGATTTGTCCACTGCAAAACTAAATTCTCTCGCCGTTGGCATTGATATTAAGTTTTAGTAAAACAACTGTAATACACTGAGACAGAGTGAATTGTTTGTTTTAGTCACTATGACGGAATACTAAATTGATGGCTGGGTTTTACATGATGGCAAAGGCAATTTTATTTAAATATAGCATCATTAAATACAACCAAATTACAGTGGTCTACAGTGGTTACAGTGGTCAGAGTGTCTGGTAGATTAAAACAGTGAGAGATCGTGTGGCTGGCCCGACGCTAGTAAGAGCCACGAGACGCGCGCCAATACGGGCAAAGGAGCGAATAAAATATACGATAAGATGAAAAAATGGTAAATAAGAGATGGATTGCACTTTATGTGCTCTCATCGGAGTGTCTGGTTCATGTAAACAGTGAGAGATCTTGTGGCAGGCGCGACGCTAATAGGTGACGTGACGCGCGCTCCAAATGGACAAAAAGATATAAAATAAGATGACAAATACCCCTACTGTACGCAGCCCTGGATAATGGCGGAGACAATTCACGTTATAACACAGAGATTACCAGATATCATGGTAGAGATGTAATTTTTAATTGCTGAATTTAATTTATAATTGTAATTTGGTTGTATTTAATGATGCTATATTTATATAAAATTGCCTTTGCCATCATGTAAAACCCAGCCATCAATTTAGTATTAAAACAAACAATTCACTCTGTCTCAGTGTATTACAGTTGTTTTACTAAAACTTAATATCAATGCCAACGGCGAGAGAATTTAGTTTTGCAGTGGACAAATCACCTTACTTTGCACGGGGGTAAAAATAAGTCTCATAAGATACTTGAGTAAACGCTCGTGTGTTTTGTGTCTTAATCAACCTTTTCCATACACATATAAATTATAACTCGTACTCATCGCTCTGTCCATTTCAGCAAATGACGTTTTGTGAAGGCCTCTCCTGTTGCTTTGGTGCTTGTCAACACGCGCGTGCACCCCCTGCTGGTAAAGCCGACTACAGCAGATGGAGATTATGATCGGTAATCTACTGCTTTTCCTGCAGTTCCTGGATGTCGACGTTGAATTTACTGTCGAATTTGAACCACTGAATTTGTGGAAGCGAATTTTCAAGGCGAAATAAAATGGACCGAAATTTGCCTGTTGAATATTATAGGTTGTATTTTTAAACAGTTTGAAAATTTTGGAAGTGAAATATGAAAGGTGAATATGGATTATTGAATTTTTAATATTGAAAATGTGTTTGAAATGTTTTTAATTGAAATATTCACAGCTTAAATATTCAACCATGTTGAATTTCAGCCCATAAAAATGCAAGCCTTAAAAATACAATGGATTAAAATGCAAGCATGGTTAACGCAATGCATATTTTTTTTCAATTGGTGCAATTCAACATGCTTTTTGTTTCAAAAACATTTGACATTATTTTACTTCCATGGGGTTTTCCAGAGCTAACTAATTCAATCATAAAGATGTTAAATTAAAAATAATAATTGTAATATAAAAACAATAAAAATGGAAAAGATAAAATGTTGTTGTTTGTTTGTTTGTTTGTTTGTTTAACTGTAAGTCATGTGACCATTACCCGACTCCAGAGAACTGTGAACATGCAAATGTTTTGTTAGATTATTGACTTAATTATTCTTTAACTCTTATTAACTTAACACCTCAGAGCGTATACTTCAAGTAAATATATTAGGTCAAAAAGTTTAGGATTGACAAAAAAAAAGTTTGCAAATCACTGCATTTCATGAAAACAAGAAATGTGAATTTGTGCATTTGAAAGACAAAAGCCTTCCAAAGAAAGACAGTTTCATACAATGTAATTATTGAGTGATGATTAATAATGTGTTCGTCAGTAGTTGATGGTAGATGCTATGTTGAATTGTTGGGGGGGGGGGGGGGGGAGCTCTTCTTAAAAGTGAAATGATGTGTGTAAATCCAGTGGTCAAACGCTGTGTGTGTCTCAGTTTCCAGTGATCGGCTCATGACAAATGGCTGGTCTGTGTGTGCAATTACAATGAACAAACAGTAGACGTTTTTCGAAAGGAAAAATTAAAAAGATGAAAACAAATGAGAGAGAATAAATATTGCCATTGTGTGAATAATATCATGTAATCAATCAAAAAGTATAGTCTGATAATGAGCATTTTAAAATGTAATATAATCTAATTACAAGTACTTAATTTTTGGAATAGGATTATGTAATCCAGATTAAATGTAATCTTTACAACTCAGCACTGTCTGCAGGCATATTTGTAGCCTACTTAATTTAATTATACACCATGTCAATTTCATCTCCAGCCACGAGGGGGCATTATATATGTATTATACCTGCCTTTGAACTGATGATACTTTCGGTCATGCATGGCACTGAAATCACCCATATTTAGAAATGCTTGAAGGTGGACGGGGTGCAACACACCAACATTCATTCATGTTCCTTTGACACCTGAATGAACCACAGTCCAGTTGTAAGTATAGAATTTTAATGAAATAAAATACCACTCATGTGCATTTAAAAGTCATGAGAATGTTACCTAACACACTTTTTAAAAAAATCAATTTGTAATAATTTAAAATGAAAAGTTGTAAATTAAAAGGAGTCATATAATGCCATTTTTTAACAAGCTAATATGATTCTTTAGGGTCTAAATTAAAAGTTTGTAATATACTTTAATTAAAAATTCTCATTAGTATTGTAAGAAAACACTTATTTTACCTGGTCAAAAACAGCTCTGTTTTCAGCACGCCGTTTCAGTGCATATGACTTTAAATGATAATGAGCTTTGCTCACCCCGCCTCTCTGTTCTGTGCGTACACCGTTTGTAACACAATAACACAATAACCATAACGCGTTGTTCAGTATAAACGTGGGATTATGAATTATATTGAGAACGTCATACATAGAAAACATGCCGTAATGTACCCTGAGTGTAAACCTTAGACGCATTCATTGTGAAGCGTGCAGCTAGCGATTTGCAAAGATTAATATAAATATTAATATAAAGTTTAATAAAACGTTACACTCACTTCAGTTCTTCTGGAGGTTCAGCAGGAACACGAATATTTGGTACCGATCCTTTTTTCATGAGCAGCTTCTTAGCAAAACCAGCTTTATACTGATCCTCGTTTATAAAGCAGTCTGGTATGTGAAATGATTCGCGCAAACATGAGAGCATTGACGTTGCTCGTGGGGAATATTCCCTTCGAAAACAAACTCAGCCACTGCGTCTTCAGCGGTTCGGATTTAGGAACATTAAAATGACTGTGTTCGTTATTACACCCAAGAACAGAACACCACAATCGCTTAGACGGCATTCTGCTCATAGACAGTGTATATGAGCATATCAACATCGACCGCGGCGGTCCGCGCGGACTATGATTGACAGCTCGCTCACGAGCGAGGGCGGGTCTGTGTTGAAGCGCTGCTGTCAATCAACAATCGTGGGAGGGGCGTCCGATTTAGTGACGTCACATGGTTGAACGGCTTGATTTGAGGCAGGGGAAAACATATAAGATTAAAACAAAAACACTGGATGGATTTTTATCATTTTATGATGGTTGTGTACAGGCACTGCCAACACACATTTCAGTACAATCAACTTGTAAAAGTGCATGTATCATTATATGACCCCTTTAAAGAACATTTTAAATCACGCTTAAAGTCCCCCTGCAGTCAATCTATCCCTTTAAACCCATCTTTGATCACCAAAATTACATATTTAAAGGTTTTTCCTGTGGGAAAAAAATTCTTCATGCCTTAAAATAGCTTGGATGTAACTCTACACCCTTGCCTCATTAAGTATACGCGTTCGATGAATATGCAAATGAGCCCTGCCTCCACTCACTCACACCAGCTCACAGATCCACTCGGCCAAGTAACTGAGGTAAACGCTGTGTAACGCTTTTAATCAGAATGAACCGGATAGCTCGCCTAAACGGTTGCGGTCAGGTGTAACGTTAAGCAAAGACTGGCTGATATTCCACCGTGGTGATTTATTATCAACGTCGTCCCACACACATTTGGGCATCCCGCAACTCACACCGCTAACAACAACTGCGTTACTAAAATAGAAATAAAAGCAGAATAAACGGGCTTGCACGCATACATGCGCTCACAGCTCGCGCTGTACATGTCGACTGCCCACACTGAGTGAGGGAGTAACAGAGTACGTACTATCTTAAAGTCCCCGTGAACCAGAAGTTCCAAACGACTTTTCTCCAGTGTTGTGACGTATTTCCGAGAGAGACGGAATACTAAATGAGGCAAACTATTGGGCGTGGCTTTTCTTCCAACTAGCACCTGATTGGATCTAGAAAAGTAGGTGTTTTCATTCAGGCTGTCTACTGTCAGTTGGATGGGCGTGGTTACGGATGTTAAGCAGACACCCAAACCGTCAAACCTACGTCATCAGGGAAGGTCCTCCAATGCAGAGGGGAGGGGACATTTCAGATTTTGATTAAAGATTATGAAGCCAAACAATTTTTTTGTGTGGATTGACTTGCATGGATGAATTGTTCACCACAAAACGATCAATTTAGGCAAACAAAGTATGGTCAATTTTGAATTCATGGGGACTTTAAAGGCGCAGTACCTAATTCTACTTGTTGCAGCTGCACAATGGTATCGCTCTCTTTACGTCGGACACATAACAGTAAATTATATGATTAGTCTTTTACTTAACTATGTAATCAAACAGCTAATAATGTGTTGCTACCCACTGGGCAAAATGATGTCCAAAAGACGTCTTTTTAAAGTCTTTGTCACGTTGAAAAGACGTCCACTGAGGAGCCAGAATGAAAGTTTTTATGACGTCTTTTTTTTACGTGTTCTGGACGTCCAATATAGACGTTCATTGAACCTTCATACAAGTTTAAAAACTAGTTCAAATGTGGCCATTGTGGACATGTTTTAACATAATTTATGGTCTCATTTAGACATAATTCCTTTGACTATTGCTGTCGGATGATCTTAGTGAGAATTAGCAGAGGTTTAGATGTTGATATTTGTTTCATTAGAAGTGTCACCATTGTGGAGATCAGTGTTTGCTTTAGTTGGGCCCTTGGTCCCCTTTGTTTTTACTTTAGCTTTGGCTGTTGTAACTGTGTTTGTAGAATGCATATGTTGTGGCAGAGAAAGCCAAGAAAAGTAAGGCCAGGGGTGTATTCCAGAAAGCAGGTTGTGTGACATACCCGGGTATGTTTAAGAGTAAGTAAGCGGATAACCTCAACTTTCGGTTCCAAAAACAGAGGTAACTTTCAGGGTATGTTAGTAGTCATAGCAACTCACTCTCTGAACTTACCCTGCCCCGGAGCAGGTTATGTTCCAGGGTTAGTTTGTTCCAGAGAGGTGACGGAGCATGGCGTGCCCTTTTGAAGACGATCCAGTGGATGTGGAAGCACAGATAATACGAAATCTTTTCCGCAGTGAGAGGGTGCTACGACCACGTATCGATGTGTTTTCGTATCCAAATGAATATTTGCGAGAGCGTTATCGTTTTTCAAAAGAATCGTTAATTTATTTAACGAAGATTTTGAAACCATACATTGCAAATGTGACATATCGCGGATTAGAGCTTAACATGGAGCACATTTTGTGCATTGCCCTTTGCTTTTTTGCGACGGGGAGTTTTTTGTATACAGTCGGCGATGCAGAGCATGTGGGAAAGGCAACTGTGTGTAGGGCTGTTCGTACAGTATGCATTGGACTCAAACGGTTCCTACACACTTTTGTGCAGTTCCCTGGCCATAAACCACCGAGGGTCATTAAAGAGGAATTCCACAGAGTGGCGGGTTTGTCCGTTCTATGATATTCTATGACAGACCATTTACTTAATCTATCCATACTGGATACAGTCACAATCATTTTAAATGTTTCTAATTATATAACTTTCAATTTCAGGGTTCCCAAATGTGATTGATGGAACCCATATTCCCATTAAAGCTCCTTCAGTCAATGAAGGAGTCTATGTTAATAGGAAGTCAATCCATAGCATCAATGTGCAGGTGACAATATATTTTTTGGGTGCTAAATTTTTGGGTGTTTAAACCATTAAATCACCCTCATTACTGGTCCCCACTAACTAGGTAATATGTGATGCAACCCACCTCATCACTAATGTTGAAGCCAAAGGGCCAGGGTCTGTACATGATGCCAGAATATTTAGGGAGTCATCATTGTGCCACAAATTTCAACAGGGTATGCTTTGCCTTACACATTGTAATTATTATATATTTTTTTATATGCAATTATACACTTTAACGACATTTATAGGACACTTCTGTGGTTACTTGCTCTGGACCGCAGGCACAATTCAACCTGGCCTACAGCAGAACACGGGTCAAGGTGGAAATGACCATAGGCGTCCTGAAGGCAAGGTTTCAGTGCCTGCGTGGGCTCAGGGTCAGCCCAGAAAGGTCATGTGACATCACAGCTGCTTGTGTTGTTCTTCACAACATTGCCACACTGAGAGGTGAGAGGAACCCCCCTTCTCTTGATGAAGATGGCCAAGAGGAACCCCCAGTGAACCCAGTAGACCAAAGAGATGGCAGGGTGGTACGAGACGTGATTTGCCAAAATCACTTTCATTAAAACCAGTTAACAGTCAAGTGTTGTTCATTGTTTCTTTATTTCCTGTCACAAAAGACATTTGTATTTATTGCTTTAGATTTCATTTAACAACAAATGACAGATTAATGTTCACATGCTGTTTCCCACCTTGAGCTGGTGCTCCAACAATTAAATTTCAAGTCTGGCCTTTTCTCCTCCATTTGAAGCTGTATAAGGTCCATCTCCATGTCACTTTTTCTGATTTGCTTTTGAAGGTGGACCTTATACAGCTCTTTGGCAGGCAACTAGAAAGACAGAATAATTAAACATGACTGAAAAAGTCTGTAATACAAACACAGACTAAATATTTAAAAGAGGAAGGAGAACTGCAGAACTTTACTTACACTGCTAAGATTCTGTGTGGAGGTAGATGGACCCTCATCTGTATTAAAATCTCCTGTCATATTCTGTAAAATGACAATGACAATTTATTTATTCTCTAAAAAAGGGGGAATGCATTGTATGCATCATACCTCTATGGGCCTCCCCACGTTTTCTGTTTCTGTCACAGCAGAAGTGGTCTCTTCATCATCATCCTACAGTGAAAATAAGGAAGGATGCTTGGTCTAGCTAGCAAACAGAAACCTAAAGACAATAATCACTTACAACTGTGACAGAGTGTGGTGTTGCAGGAGGATCCAATAATACAATGTGGCCATCAGCACAATTAAATCAATAAGATAATCATGCATATCCAATACTCAATGTATATTCTTAAACAAATACAACTAATAAAGAAGGACATTAGGAACATCTAAGAGTACTAGTAATAAGGTTACTGTATACAGCATATGCAGTCAAAGCAGCATGCACACTGCACAAGTGAATCAATGACTGTAAAATGCATTCAAAATGCCTTTTTAAAATGGTGACAGTGTTGATGATTTTCTTTATTAAAATACTGACAAAAACAGTGAAAACATCAATAAATCATAAATAATGGTTCACCTACATTTTACTTAGCCACATTTTACTTTTACTTAGTCTGCCGAACTGCCCCCTGGAATCCCATCGCCCACAGGTCGCCCTTTATTAAGGGACAGTGCCAGCTCCTCAGCTGGGGCGAGGGGAGGTGGACGTGGACCCCTACCTGTTTTACGGGCCTCAGCTGCCTTTCTGTTGGCTACATAGAAAACTAAATTACATTAAATACTACATGGCATCAGTAACAAGTTTAGTAAGTTTAGAAAATACCACCTGGAGAATGTTTTTGTGCTTCATTTTGACTTGACCCACACTTCTTCTGGCTCCAGAAGGATTACACCTGATAAAACAAGAAGCCAACATAACTAGCCAATTATGTGCATTACTACTGTAATATTAAGAAACGTAAGGAGGCCAACAAGTAAATACTTGTCTATTTTTACTACATGCCCCAAATAATTTTTGCGTCACAATGAAAGGGGAAAATAGCCCATTTCTAAACTCACGCATTTACTCTGTCCATTATTTTTTGCCAAACCAACTCTCTTTCTTTTGCTGATGCAGCAGTAATGCTTTTTTTTTTTTTTTGTAATAATGGGCTTAGTCTTCATAAGCAAGCATTAAAACCTCCAACTAGGTTTGACTGATGTAGCTCGCTTTTTTTCTCCTTTGTTTTCCATGGTGACTCCTGAAATCGGCGATCCATTGAAAATGTCTTTATGTACTCGCCGTGCGCGCGCATTAACTCTGGGTTACCAATAGGAGGTTGATTAAACTAACTCCTCACGGGTGTTTTGGAACCGACATACCCAGAGTAAGCAAGTTTGGGGTTAACCAACCAAGAGATCAAGGTTTATCTGACGGTAAGTTAACCTTGCTTTCTGGAATACACCCCAGGTGTTATCAGCTCAATGTTGATGGTGTCATAATCATCACAAATAAAGCATCAAATGTTGAGTTCGAAATAGTATTTAACCACAAACCACGTGGAACTACAATATTGGTGCCAATAGAATATAAAATATTTTTAAAATATAAAAAGCATGCGCACATGTTTTGAGCAAATGTATCATATAGTCACACACAGACATCAAGATTTTGGATATGAATCACAACAACGGTGACAATCTAAACAAAAAAGCTTGGGAATCAATGATGAGTTTTGAACTATGAAAGCTACCCATCATGCATTGCAGCATGACGATTTTTTTTTCTATTGTCACCGTTTTTGTGAATCATACGCAAAATCTTGATGTCTGTGTGTGACAACATAATATGTTTGCACATCATTTTTATCCACCTCTAAATAAGTGATAATATAAATTCTATTGGTGCCAGTATTGCAGTTCCACAAGGTGGGTGGCTAGAAATGCCAAAGTATCTGACAACATTTGATGCACGTTTTGTGATGATTTCATCATCATCATCATATCATCATCATCATGAAGCTGAAAACACCAGGGGCCTCATTTATAAACGCTGCGTACGCACAAAAGAAGGCGTACGCCGCTCTCTACGCAATAATTGGTATTTATAAAAAGCAAACTTGACGTGAAAATGTGCGGTCCTTCACGCAAGCTCTGACCCAGGCGTACGCACAAAAACGGGTGAAATGAGAAATGGCGACACCGTCGGCAGAAGGAAGAAACATGTGAAAGTGTGTGAAACTGTAGACCGTTGTGTAAAAGAAATGGCAATACTGGCTCTCATAAATAACATGAAGGCTTCACAAAGCAAGTCTTACAATTAACAGCCAACATGAACACCCGTTTGATCGATCCGCAGTGTAAAACAAACAAAATCAAACGAAGATAACAACAGAAATGCAAATTAACACATATTTGTAAAAATAAAAGTGAAATATGTTCTGCAATAATAATTATTGCATGTTATGCAATTCATCCTCATAACACATCTGCTTGTCAGATGCAATCAAATAGATGGTAATAAAATGCCATGCCATCACAATGCGCAATGACGTAATGCAACCTCTTGCCACTCAAGTGCCTTTTTTGGCATTAATGCCCACACTGTGCCCTCCAAACAACATTTTACCCCTCTTTTCCACCTCGCCAATGATAATTTCTACTTCACATTGAGTGAAGTTACGTTTCTTGGTTGTCCTCTCTGTGTTTGCCATGATTTCGCAATCGATGAATATTAACTTGTGGGCGTTTCACGGACTATTTTTGGGCAAATATGGGCGTGACATGAAGTCGCAAAAGCTGCGCTACATTTAGAATTGATTGTGATTTATTAAGGGAAAACTGCGTAGGATGTGCGTTCGCACGGTTTTATAAATCTGAATATTTCTGTGCGTACGCACATCCTGTTTCATCCGTACGCCACTTCTGACGCAAATCCTAAGCAAAGTTTTATAAATGAGGCCCCTGGTCTTACTTATTCTTGGCTTTCTCTGCCACATCAATGGTGTTCTACAAACACAGTTACAACAGCCAAAGAAAAGCTAAAGTAGATATATAGGGGACCAAGGCGCCAACTAAAGCAAACACTGATCTCCACAATGGTGACACTTCAAATGAAACAAATATCAACATCTAAACCTCTGCTAATTCTCTCTAAGATCATCCGACAGCAATAGTCAAAGGAATTATGTCTAAATGAGACCATAAATTATGTTAAAACATGTCCACAATGGCCACATTTGAACTAGTTTTTAAACTTGTATGAAGGTTCATTGAATGTCAATATTGGACGTCCAGAACACGTTAAAAAAAGACGTCATAAAAACTTTCATTCTGGCTCCTCAGTGGACGTCTTTTCAACGTCTGACTTTTGTGACAAAGATTTTAAAAAGTCTTCTTTTGGACATCATTTTGCTCAGTGGTGTAACACAAAGCATCCCGTTCGCCATCTCAGAGTCTAACAATCATCAGAAACGCTTTGAACAACACAATGTCAGTGGAGAAAATCATACACCCATATGGCTAAATCTACCCGACTTTTTATATCAACAGAAAAATATACGGGATATAATCTGGCTTCTCTTGAGACTCCACTACTAGTTCGCTGTTAATGATATGCTAAAGCCCATCGGCACGTTGATCTGATTGGTTACAACGTTTGTGACGCCAGAAACACCAGCGATTTTAAACCACGCCTTTGGTTCACTGCAGTTTTTTATAAATTTGCACATGGTTTGTCTTAAAGCATATTAAAAACACCACAGACATATAAACAACATTAAAAACTTGTTTTTCCACCGCAGGGGGACTTTAAATAATCTTTTGTCGTGCTTTAAAGTACACTTATTTAGCTGTGTTGACTAACAGTCCATCACATAAAGTAGCCTATATTTGAGTCTAAGTTTTCTGATATTACATTTAAATTAGTTAATATATTATATAATATAAAATCGTATTTAAATAAGTTAATATATTTTGCAATTTCACCCCATTATACAAATGTGTAATTACAATTTCTAATGTAGCCTACTACATGTACAAGTTTCAATAGAAATGACATTAAAGTCGATTTTCAAAGTGCATTCAACAAACATTTCAATGACAACTAGAAATAATTATGGATTTACACATAAAGATTAACTTAAGTCCTACTTACAGTTATTGGGTTGAAAAAAGCACTCTTAAGTTCAAATAATTTCATTTACTACAATACATTGTAATTTGGTTGCATATACCATGCAACTAAGTGTCCAAAAACTTTAATTTTTAACTATAATTCTCTTTTTAAAGTATGCTAAAGTGTACTACTTTTACACAAGGGACTCCAAAGAAAAAAAGGCATCCTTATTCATAGTGAAACTCCTGCAAAAGGGTGTGTGGCGTTGATGCACAGCTTCTGTTTATCATCTAAATGAGTTCTGTGATTGAAACCTCTCGCCACTGAAGCACGGCTCCTGTCCCGCAGTCTCATGGGGAACAGATCATCACTGCGACCCGACCACTCAGTACTTAACCTTTGTTCCAGAGACGAGGGTGATCTCATCTCACTCGCTCTATTATTCTACTGATCCTGGCGCTGGATAGATATTAGGGAACAAGTGAGGCATGTTCAGTGTTTTATTAGAGCAGATCAGAATATTCATTACCTCAGCGAGACAGCACAACCTGCGTGAGACCTAGACTAAGAAACATCACTGGAACAGATGAAAACGCCACTGGTAAAATGACAAAGCGTTGAGATACTTGATCTCCTGTGGAGTATTGAGGTGAAAAAAGCTGAGAATTAAAATAATGGTTAATAAAAACAGATTTTGAGAACAGAAACTTGTTGTGCTATAGTGAATTTGTCCTCCATTTGCTTTTGATTTGTCTTTATTTTGACCACGTTAAATAATTTATTTGGCTCATCTAGACACTGTATGTTTAGAGAATATTGTAGAATTGACATAAACGAAGACATAAGACATGCAAAATGGCAAATCTACATGAGTGTCAAATATGTTTTATGTAAATGTACTCAAGAAAATGGCTAAGACAAAGAGACTAAGGACAAATAAAAAGCTTTATAAGTTGTAGAGACAAAGAGCTGTATGTCTAACCGATCATTCAGAGACAGCAGAGGGCGCCACTGAGAACTGAGGAATTACAACACACAATCTAATAATAGAACAAAAGAAATAGTTTACTGATGCTATAGGACTACACCCAGATTTGTAAAGCAATATACATTTATAAGATTTTTTTAAATTATTTTAATATGTTCCTTGAGGTTCACTTATAATGTTAATAAAAAATGTGCACAAAAAAAAACATAATATATATTCCTATATACACTCACCTAAAAGATTATTAGGAACACCTGTTCAATTTCTCATTAATGCAATTATCTAATCAACCAATCACATGGCAGTTGCTTCAATGCATTTAGGGGTCTGTGATTTTCACGCACAACCATTTCTAGGGTTTACAAAGAATGGTGTGAAAAGGGAAAAACATCCAGTATGCGGCAGTTCTGTGGGCGAAAATGCCTTGTTGATGCTAGAGGTCAGAGGAGAATGGGCCGACTGATTCAAGCTGATAGAAGAGCAACTTTGACTGAAATAACCACTCGTTACAACCGAGGTATGCAGCAAAGCATTTGTGAAGCCACAACACGCACAACCTTGAGGCGGATGGGCTACAACAGCAGAAGACCCCACCGGATATCACTCATCTCCACTACAAATAGGGAAAAGCGGCTACAATTTGCAAGAGCTCACCAAAATTGGACAGTTGAAGACTGGAAAAATGTTGCCTGGTCTGATGAGTCTCGATTTCTGTTGAGACATTCAGATGGTAGAGTCAGAATTTGGCGTAAACAGAATGAGAACATGGATCCATCATGCCTTGTTACCACTGTGCAGGCTGGTGGTGGTGGTGTAATGGTGTGGGGGATGTTTTCTTGGCACACTTTAGGCCCCTTAGTGCCAATTGGGCGTTGTTTAAATGCCACGGCCTACCTGAGCATTGTTTCTGACCATGTCCATCCCTTTATGGCCACCATGTACCCATCCTCTGATGGCTACTTCCAGCAGGATAATGCACCATGTCACAAAGCTCGAATCATTTCAAATTGGTTTCTTGAACATGACAATGAGTTCACTGTACTAAAATGGCCCCCACAGTCACCGGATCTCAGTCCAATTGAGCATCTTTGGGATGTGGTGGAACGGGAACTTCGTGCCCTGGATGTGCATCCCACAAATCTCCATCAACTGCAAGATGCTATCCTATCAATATGGGCCAACATTTCTAAAGAATGCTTTCAGCACCTTGTTGAATCAATGCCACGTAGAATTAAGGCAGTTCTGAAGGCGAAAGGGGGTCAAACACAGTAAGAGTGAGCTCTGACCCGACGCATGACGTATTGATGAACGCGGAAGCGCAGAGGATTGAGCAAAACAAAACACCAGTCTTGATTTAAAAGTCTAAAAGGAGAATTATTAAAGAGAAATGTGGGAGGAGCTTGAGTTTGTAGTGGGAACTGTGAGAGGCGTCAAAGCTTATGCGTCAGAGGTCACTCTTCCGCCGGAACTAGACTCGTGTACGGACGTTACCGGAAGCCAGTGATTATGGTTTATAAAGTTATAAATATGAGTATTTTTCTTACACATACGCATGGCTTCACTTCAGAAGGCTTTACACCCTGGAGTCGTATGGGTTACTTTTATGATGGATGGATGCACTTTTTTTGGGCTTAAAGAAACGGTACCATTATAAAGCTGGGATATGTTTTAATATAATCCAATTGTGTTTTTCGCTGATAGAAGAAAGTCATATCGACCAAGGATGACTTGAGGGTGAGTAAATCATGAGATCATTTTAGTTTTGGGTGAACTATCCCTTTAAGGCTCGACAGTAAACCGCCACCGTCATGATTGGCTAACGCATAGGAAACCGGATCAACATCCACTCGCTATTTCACGTAAGTGTTTTGAAACTATTATCCATATAAAACCATCATTTTCAGACAAAGCATTATGAAATCATTTACTTTGGGTTTGCGATGACACTGCCGACTGCTTCGCCGGTCAACACAAGTTTCTCCATTACACTGTGCCGCGATTACAAAACAAAACGCTACGAACAAACATATAATGGAACAAAAATGAATTCAGAGTAGAATCAATTGATGAAAACAGAGAATATCTAGAGGAGGAGATGAGTATGTCAGGCAAGAAATGCAAAAAAGTCAGTGTCTTGTCACAGTTAAGTTTTATTCATTCAACATTTCACATTACAAATATTTAAAAATTATGCATATTGTTATAAATAGTTGGCTGCAAACAATTAAATAACATTAGATTTTTCTTTTTGTTTCACTAGCACTTACAGACCAACTCCTAGAATATGGACATTTTGTATAACATAACTTAATTAGAAAGAAAAATACAAAAATAGGAACTTATAAAGTGAAATGACAATAAAAATTAAGGTGATATCTTAAGTAAAAAAAATGCTATTAATAAATACAACAACCTTCCCATACACAGTTAAAAACTATTGAAATTTTGCCATTAAGTAACATCGTTAACAGACAGATATTTAAATATTTATTTTCCTTCAGAAAATGTGAACCATATATTGTGGAGCACAATATAGCAATTAGTAAAAACTAGACACTTTAACATATTAAAAGCTTCACCTCAAAAATATAACAAAAATCTGATCAAAATTATAAAAATTAATTATACATTCCAATTAAAAATATACCAATAAACAGCTAAATACATTGTTGACCTAATAATTACAATGCAATCAATCACAGTAGCTTGAAATAAACAAAAATAAGCAAATGAGCACAAAACCTTTAATGTTTTAAAAATAACTTCAATTATTTATATTAGTACAAATAGTTTTGATTTCTTTTCTTTTTTACAAACACCAGCATGAAAAGGATTACAATAACAGTAGAAAATGACTGTGAAAAACATATTAACATCTTCTTTAAATGTCGGCAATTAAAAATGGCATTAAAGAATTACATTGCAAAGAGTCTTTATCTGGAAAAAGTTCAAAAAAAATATTGCACATAACAACTCCAAGTTAACTTGCAACATTTACCACATTCAAGTCTTAAGTTCCCCTTCCTCCAAACGGGGTTTGATTTACTTCAAACAGACGGTGGGGATGAAGTCTTTTCACCAGCGTACTATAGAAGATGCTTTCGTCCTGCACTGCGAATTCATCGTTTTAGAGTTCTGCCTGTGTGTGTGTGTGTGTGTGTGTGTGTGTGTGTCGTAGCGAGACTGGATTATATCATGGGGAAGAAGGGTGCAGGGGTGTGGGGTGGCCTTAAACGAAAGCTTTAGGAACATCTGGTGCACAACCACAACAATTAAATTTCAATAGCTACGTTTTTTTTTCTTCTTCTCGTCATGCATGCTAAGGATTACAATAGGAACTAGTTGGCAGTTCAAGAATATATATTTTCAACTGTTAAAATACCTAGACATCAAACATCCATTCGTGTGATACGAGGAACCAGATTAGCATTCTCCTTATATTACTATAGTTTATATTCCAGCTATGGAGACAAGGTCATCTTTTAGCCATTTTTGCGCAATATGAACATGAACGACAACGTGTTCTTCTTCGCCATGCTGCTGTCGGCTCATTTCCGAAATCTAGGGTTGCCATTCAAATCTAGTGTACAAGAGCCAAGACCTTAAGCAATGCACTTTTAAACTCTCCTCTGCAGATTTGTCGCGTCAACACAAGTGCGTGCTTTAGTTGTAAAGATTCCTCAGCACTGAAATGTATAAAAAGCATAATTGAAAATAATATATATTAAATTTCACTCAACCTCTTTTTTTTTTGTTAACTCTTAAAATGAAAATTTCCATATATGCACATCTCTCAGTAACAAAAGTACAAAAGCTACCTTTCACAATGTGAAAAATTGAGGTATTGCAAAAAGGAGGGGGTTTTTTCTTTCCCGTTTGTGAAAAATGTGCCTAAAATGACTGTTGAAAAAAAAGTATTTAGAAAAGTAGTGCATAATAAATGTTTATATGTGCATGACAAAATAATTTAGCTAGAAAACACTGTACCAAAAAATCAGCAGGCCATGTATAAAATAATCATCTTTTTTTTTTTTTAATCATCTTATTAACAGCAAATTCCTCAAAAAGTGTTTTAACTTCGAAATGCTCGAGCGAGTGACGGCGCTGAACGGGTCTGTCGGGCCGACGCGAGGATCCATTTATCACTAGTGTGTCACGATTTGAACTTCTCACGCGTGCGTCTCCTTCGTTGGACCTTTGGGAAAGCGGGTGGCTCTCACTAGTGTTACTAGGACTTTAACTGCATGCTGATCGATTTCAAGGCCAATCTTTGGTTTGCTGGAGCCCATCTGGTCTTTATACTGAATGGGACGATGACTGGGTTGGGGGCCAAAAAAAATAAATCAACCGAAATCAAATCTGCAGGGCAAGAGAAAGGAAACGTCCGTGGTTTTTGCTAGCTACTACACAGCCATCTTTGGTTCCCTAATGTCGGAAAGTAAAAGCTGTTGTGTTTCAGGTGAGCGTCGGGGGGGATGGAGAGATGAACGGACTACCTTCAGTTATGCTTTACACTCAGGCTGAGCGGATCGGTCTTCCTCTCTTCTACGTAGCTTTCACTGCTGTTCTGCTTGTACGTACACCTCTTCTCAGGGCTTCTGGGGGAAAGGCTTACGAGACACATATCGCGAGTTAAACAATGAGAACGAAAGGCTTGCCGCTAAAAGCCTGAGAGAACGACGGCAACGAAATCAAGTTCCTTGCGTTGGAACCGGCTTGCAGGCAGACTACTGCAACTTTAACAACATACATTCCCCACTAGGATTGCTGGATCTCCAATTCAAATCAGGAAGTGACAGAGCAGATTTTCTCAATGTGCCGTTTGCTGATGTCATTTCCTTTTCTGTGGTCCTGGGGGTGGGGAGGGTGAGACCAGCTTTGCTTTTTTCTTCTTTTCTCTATATATATTCGACTTAAACTAGCAGCTAAGCTTGAGGTATTAGTTTTCTTGCATGTCACAATGGAGATCGAATCCAGACAGCTGTTGTGGAATCAGTTGTTGTCATCAGGAAACATTAAGGATTAGCATGGTCTTAAAGTACAACGTATTAAAAAAAAAAAAAAATGAAAAAGAAACAGAGCGTTGAGAGAATTCGCTTCTTCCGTTTTCAAATCCCAAGCTTTGGTTGACAACTCAGATCTTAGACCACACATCTGCACTCTGGCTAGCGAAGAAACAAGTGCACTCTTCAACGCACCTTTGCCTTTCCCGTTAAATTAAAATAGGACGTAATACTTCCAATCGCAATGTTAACAAAAAGCCAATTCTAAAAGTCATGCAGATACTTACTGACAAATTATACTAATACTCAATATATTCACATCTCTGTGCGCTCGAAAATGAAATCTAATGGAGTTATAAAAAAATAGAGAGATGGATTAGACATTTTCTTTTTCTTCCTGAATCTTTTTTTCGGATACACATCCATTTTTTTAAATATATTAAATGACAAATTAAAATCATATATTTTTTTGTGTGTCTTTTTTTTTTTTTTTTAAGTTAAACTAAAAAGGAACCAGCAACAGAAAAGTGCATTTATTTCGATGATGATTCTGCGACTCGACTCTCTCTCTCTCTCTCTCTCTTTACCAGCTTCAGTTCCAGCGGAAGGAGATGTGGCGAGGTCGGTCTCCTCCTTCCTTCACCAGGGGCTTGTGAAACTCGCGGCCGGCGCGCGAGTGGATGGCCGCCCAGCAGTATTCACAGTAATACTGGAGACAGGTGACGTTAGCGCAGAAGAACGGAGCGAACTTTCCTCCGCAGCGAGTCCCCTGACACTCATCACACAGCTGGTCATCCAAGACGTATGGCTTCACTTCCACCTGGACCGAGAGACATCAGCACACGGTTACACACACACACACGTGTGCGCTATCACATCAAACGCTTGCAACTTATGTATAGTTTTATTCAAATATTTGCTTTTTTTGCATTGACATTTTCATAACTATGGGCATTTTCCATTCAAATAGTTTGTAATCCCCATTATTCTTAATATTATTAAGCAAAAATTGTTGTATTGTTAAAAATAATTAAAGGACTTTTTAACCCAATTCTTTTTTATGTATATGCTGGCATTCTTAAATGTGTATTGCTCGTTTAATCTGTTCTGCAATTATTCAATTGATATTATAAAAAAAAATAGTACAATACAACAAATTATAAATACCAACAACTGAAATTAAAATGAAGACCATTAAAAAAACCTTTGCTGCTTGAAATACAAATTGAAAAATAAATGAAGCTTACTTCGTTTCAGCTAGCTTCTCATTATCTTTAGTTTAACGTGATGTACTTAAATGACTAAAACAAAAAAAAACTAATTAATACATCTATAGAGACATAAAAATCATGTAAAAATGACTAAAACAACAAAAAAAACAACAACAACAAAAAAAACTATAATAGTATCTCAATGACACTAAAATAACACTGACCACAAAACTGATCAATTGCAACGAGATTTAAGGGAAACCACTGACATGATTTTTTTTTACTGCACATTAAACCTTAAAAATGTACATTGAAACGCAAAATACATTTTCTCTTTTGTGTCTTGAAATATGACGTTTTATTCAGGTTTCATAGGATTTTATCATCGATAAGTATATCCTGAACATTTCAGTCTCAAAATCCCATCTTTCCTATTTTTAAGTCCTGCATTAAAGAAATTAGGGCTGGGTTAAAAATATCAATTCCACGATTTTAATGGATTCTCATTTTAAAGAATCGAATCGATTTGTTTCGATCTGAAACAATTGTCATTAAAAATGTATTATTATAACATTACTATTTAAAGCTGCAGTCCGGCGTTTTTCCTCTTTGTCGCCATCTCTGTTCGAAATCTGCAATTGCAGTCATTCGCGGAATTATCAACTTTACGTGAGTTGTAGTTCGACACCCTCGACACGACACAGCGCGCATGAACACAGTGTTTGAGGAGAGTGTGCGGCTGTCAGTCGCCGCGCCGGTGTGGATACTGGCATTCAGAATCACAGATTATTCTTTTTGGAAGTATGACCAACATAAGAATTTTCACTGGAAAATGTCATCTGAACAAGTAAGTAACATCCGCTTTTGTTCTGGTTCTGACATTGCAGTAAATCGCGCTATCTAACAATCCCTTATAAGTTATCATATCACGCAAAACCGTTCAAATTATACTTTGTTCTCAAATCGTTAATGTCAACAGCGTCAGCATTGCGTGACTACATGTAATGTCCTTCCGATAGTATATTGTTTTTGCATGGGTCCGGTTGCAGTCTCTTTTTTCTGTCGCCACTCCGAAGTCCGATCGAAGTCTTTTGCATTTTACAGCGGGTGAATCTGTTGTCACTGGTGATTGTCGTTTGAACCTTTCTGGATCCGCCATCAAATTGATAAGTTTAATTATATCAAGTGCTGTGAGAAAAGGCTATAAATCTCCACCTCCAACATCCTCACACGCAATATAGCTTATACTAGCCGAGACTCCTTCTTTATGTGTACAGATGTGTGTGTACAGATGTGTGTGTACAGATGTGTGTGTACAGATGTGTGTGTACAGATGTGACGTAATGATGCAAAGACGAGCTTGAAAACTCCCACGGAAATCCACCAGTACCACTGGAGTTAAAAACATTATTACAGGCTTACCGTTTTGAGTCGAGCTACGGCAAGCAGAGAGTTTTGAACACTGGCTGGTTATGTATTTGCTCAAATATGTATTTTGGATAATTTTTAACCCAAAAAAAGCTACGGACTGCAGCTTTAAAAAAACTAGCAAGTAACCTACAAATCAGTAATATTATAGTGATGTACCAACTGGCGTTCCCTGTATAGTTTGCAGCATTAGTTGAGAGATATTTTTTGTGTTGAGGAATTTTGCCATTTACTGTACTTGATCTAAACGAAAACTTGCGAATCAAATCGTGAAATTTGTGTCAAAGCCCAGCCCTAAAAGAAACGCATTTAAATTTCAACTAAGACCCATTCATCAGCCAAAACTATATTGAAATGTCTTCGAGTTTGAGTGTTTGTGAGGCTCGCCGGATCAATGCCATGTCATGCAAGGGGAGTGTGCATGTGTGTGTTTTGTGGAAGTCAGCACTGACCCGTTTATCAATTTCCCCATGCTGCAGTTGTACAAAACGAGCACTGATAGCGGCGATGTAGCTCTGCTGATTAGAGAAGGCCACCCGCCCCGCTCCCTTCGGGTACTTCAGCTCTGGGTCTGTGTCGATGCCTGCGTAACACACGCCACCGTACAGCCTGTCCATGATCATCGCCAGCTCCACTGTCACCAACACAACACACTCCATGGTTAGTGCTCAAAACAAACTTACTCAAATGAAATGACGACTCCCCATTTGGGGAAGCTACTTTAAAAGTGTAGCCTGGCATGTTACATTTACACTTATTTACATGTATGCATTTGGCAGACGCTTTTATCCAAAGCGACTTGCATTGCATTTCAAGGTACACATCTACATTCTTATCAGTTCTTGCTTTCCTTGGGAATCGAACCCATGACCTTGGCGTTGCGAGCGCCAACGCTCTACTGTTCGAGAAAACAGGAAACTATACATGCTATTACCAAGCAGTTAAGAGAGAGTTTAGCTACACTACAACTGTTCTTTTGAACGTCAAAAAAAATTATATGGTTTACACAAAAATATTAAGTAGCACAACTTTTTTCAATATTGATGATAATCAATAATAATGTTTCTTGAGCAGCAAACCATCATATTAGAGTGATTTCTCAAGGATCATGTGACACTGAAGACTGGAGTAATGATGCTGAAAATTCAGCTTTAAATCACAATTAAAGGTTACATTTAAAAACAGTTATTTTAAATTTGAATAATATTACACAATAATACTTTTCATAAATTTTCATTTCAATACTAAAATGAAGCCTTTCTACAGCAGCGGTGAGTTTCCTGATAACTATTCATTTCCTAATAAAGAGATCTTGTAAACCAGGAAGATCCCACCACCTGTGATGCAGGTGCATTTGTGATTACCATTTTGGGCAATATTTACAGGTATACCCCATGTAAAAAAAAATAAATAAATAAAAAATCATATTTTCAAAGGGAGCCAGTAAAATAGTCAATGAATTCACTTCTTGGGGAGCTGGATTGGTTCATCCTGGGACAAATTAAATCAAACAGAGCGTACAAGTGATTATGTATTTGATGTCATGCAGAAACGACACTATTTCTGAAAGAAGACAAAGCCTCGTACCCGCACGAAGTGGACGTGGCACTCCTCCCACAAATATGGTCTTCCTGGGGTCGAGAGGCTGGGATCCATCCATCACAAAGTCACTATCGTTGAGATTCCACGGGCGAATCTGGACCTGTTACAAAACACATTGAAAAAATAATTAGTTTTTACGAGTTCAAATCCATTTATTAGGACAAATAAGGGCAGCATAATCAAAAAGTGCAGTTGTTTAGGACTAAATACTTGCAAAATGCACTTCATCCTTACAGGTTTGTCTTTAATGGTGGGGCTGGAAACACACAGGTAGAGTTTTCCGTCCTCCTCGATGCAGGCATCAATAAGGGCTTGAACTGAGCTCTCATCTTGAAACAAGAGGAATGCGTAACCTTTGGGAAACACATTTTAGAGTTAGAAATCTGCAGGGGGGGAAAAAAAACTAAATTTGACATTAAAGGAATAAATAAAAAAGGATATGATACCAAAACAAGTTGTCTTTTAACACTATCGGTAGCACAACAATCTAAATTGTGACACACTCATGTCGTTCCCAACCCATAAGACATCCGTTAATCTTTGAAACACACATTATGATTATGTGAGATATCTGTCCTTATATTGAAAGTCCATTACACCATTAAAGACATTGTAAAAAAAAAAACAATCCATATGAATCAAGCTGTTTAATCCAAGTCTTCTGAAGAGACAGGATTGTTTTATCAGATTTATTCACATAATTCACATATTCACTGTCCATCATATTAAGTGATTGTGTCTCTTCAAAACTCTTCATCACAAAACATGGATTGCATTTACAAGTGGAATGGACGTTTAATGCAGGGAAAGAAACCTCGCAGGCTTCCTTAAAAATTATGGCTGGGTAAAAAAAAAAAAAAAAAAAAAGAGCTCATTTTGAAGTCTAAAATCCCAAGAATCGATCTTTCAGACAATGTTTTCAGTTGATGAAATAAGCTTTGTCTCACACATCCCATCCAATAAATCGCAATAAGCTTTGTGCTTTGTTACTTCTGATATGAAACAAAAACTCAGATTTCAAATTCTGTCAATTTTATTACAAAATTCGAACAAAAAATACAGGTTTGCCGCTCTTTAATGTTACAGATCGCTGTAGCGCCTCAGTTCAAGAGAAGCGGCGCGTGAACCGATCATCTCTTCTGCTTCACTACTAGTTACCGCACGAAATAAACATGCATGAACATCAGAAGCATGTTGAAACATGCAGAACAACTGGCCAAAATGAGTTCCGTCTCACGCAGTCGCTCAATCAGGGTCTCAAACGCAGAAAGACGCCAATAAAACAGCTTGTAAACAATATCAAGTAACGTCACATTTACCTCAGAGAAGCCATTCACCTTAGAGAGGAGCATTTTGATAAATATATGCACTATATTAGATATTCGTTGTACTTTTACTTAAACTTCTTCAAAATTAAATGTGTGTTTGACTAAATCATTCATGTTTTTATGACAGCCACCATTTATAAATGTTTAAATATATATATATATATATAAAACGAGTAGAAACAATTGTCATTCAAACTTTTATTATTATAAAAAATACTTGCTTGTGTGTAATTTAAATGGTACAAATCTTGTATGTAATTAATGTAACCTTTAATATAATAGTGATGTACCAACTGGGGTTCCCTGTATAGTTTGCAGCATTAGTTGAGAGATTTTTATTTTGTTTCGTCCTTGAGGAAATGTGCCATGTACTGATCTAATTGATCAATATCGGATCGAATTTGAATCAAATCGCAAGCTTATGAATCAAAATCGAATCGTGAAGTCTGTCTCCATGCCCAGCCCTATTAAAAATCTCTTTACTTCTGTTTCGAACGATTAGTGCGAGTAACTGATGACAAGAATTTTCCTTTTTTGAGTGAACCATCCTTTTAAAAAGTACCAAAGTGCTGTCATGTGATCGAGCCAGCAGAAACTAAAGCGTTGGTTGCTATTAATGACTGTTTCTCGAAAGCCTTTAAAAGGGTCCCATCTCTCCCAGTGCCAAACTCTTAGCTCACCTTTCGGGGGGAAGTACGACTTGCTCTCTGCTTTGTGAGGCCAGTCCACAAACAGGTGCCCAAAGCGGCGAAAACTAGCGGTTATCTCATCTGGAAAAGATAATACAGCAGATAAGAGCAAGCAGCTTTCGTGGAAAGAGTCCCAAAGCTAACAACGAACCTTGAAATCTGTTTTTGTTTTCATAAGCATGAGAGTAGAGGTCACCCGAAACACGTGCAATACCTTCGTCGATGTCAGGGGGGAGGCCACCCACGAAGACCTTGCGAGAATAGCGCTCGACCCGCTCTCCGTTCTGGTGAGGGAAGCAGTGTGGGGAACCCAGGCCAGGCAGGCTCTGATCCGCTCGCTCCTCGTCCGGGAAGCCATCTTCCATCGGGAACAGGGATGAGTGTCCTGAAGAGAGAGAGAGAGCAGGGACTATTATCTGTGTTACAATATCCGAGCACCACACGGGGAAATTAACTCCACTGACGGATTATTCGGAGCCCAAGAAACACCGAGACAGATAATTGCATAATCTTGGTCGTGCAGTTTTGAAAAGCGTAGGGATTTCTGAATTATGGCTACTGTGGTCCCGTGATCAGACCAATTATAGCCCACAGTTTCAGTCCAATGGTAACTCAGGCCATTTTCTACACAGAGAGTTGTGTTAAAGAAAGGATGTGTGTACACTAGCGTTCAAATGTGAGGAGTTGGTAAGATTTGTTCTTCGTGTTTTCCAAAACAACTGTGAAAACAGTGATATTGTGAAACATTACTACAAGTTAAAGTTACTTCTCTATTTTCATATGAGCTTTTGAATGAAATGTATTCCCGCAATGGCAAAGCTGAATTTTCAGTGCTCAAATCATTCGATTTTCATTTCATTTTTTTTTTTTTTTCAGGACTCTTTGATGAATAGAAAGTCCAAAAGAACAGCACTTATTTGAAAAAGCAATCTTTTATAACATTATAAATGTCTTTACAGACTTTATCTAATTGAATGAATCCTTGCTACATAAAAGTATCTCACTGACCCCACATTTTGAACGGAATTCAATTAAATCAGATTAACATTTCAAGTTAAATATACATACTTTATACTATATTAGTGATGAACAAACTAGATTCCTGAACTGAAAACAAATGTATCTTTGACATATTTGTGCAAACGTAGGATGGAATGTTTGTTTGCCAAATTTATACTAAAATAATAAGCTGTGCATTACAGATTTTAATGGAGTTTTAGGTACTCTGCATTGTAGAAATGCATTTCTACAATTAAGAGAATATTTTGTTAATTTAATGTAAGTGTTAATGGCCAGCGCATGTTCATGTACTAAAGCTTCAGGGTCATTCCGTGTCAAATCAACCATATTTCAGAAACTTCCCCAGCTAAAATGATAAGATTTTTATAATATTTTTTTCTGAAGAAAGACAAACATAAATAGTAATCAAATCCAAAATATTAAATGTCATGAATGTATATTGACTGAGTAATCCGATCATTTGTAGAGGGGGGGTCAAAAGGACAATTTTCACCTGCGATTTGGATCCGAATTTCAGGGGGGTAAGAATGACTTTATGGCAGCATCATTATTTTATTTTTACACAGAGATTGGTATATCGATTAGTGAAATCTGTTGACTTTAACAATCTTTGCTGCATTATATGCCAACGGTGACCTTTCAAAAATGGGAAAAACACTTTTTGTGCCGCAAGTTTGCATGCCTGTAACTCAAAAAGTTTTTAAAATATCGTAATATCCTTTAAGATTTTGGTTTTTAACAAACATTTCTCTTAGTATCTTCATTTTAAATGCCCTATAAGGTTCAATCGCATTGATATGGAGATCTTAATGCAGTTCCATGAGTAAATTGTACACATTTTCAGTGGTCAAAAACCAAATGCGTGTCACTTTGCATACAGCTGATACTTTTTTCTTTTAAACCGGAATTTCTAAATTACAAATAACGTTGAAACTAGAAATGTATCTTGTTTTTATTTCTATCAACACAATTGCATAGAATATGCCTGTCTGAGTGCCTTACAGAAATGATTAAAATCATCTCTTTCCGCCGGGGACCTCTGGTTGATTGACAGAATGAGCGTTCAGTAACAGGCCGAGAGCTGGAGAATGTAGTATTAGTCCACCGGCTCAAGCCACTCCGGCAGATTTCCTCCTGACATGACACAACACAGCCTGAGCTGCTTTACAAGACTTATGTAAGGGACTTAGTCACAACTGTGGCCTGGATGGGTGTGTGTGTGTGAGTGAGTGTGTGTGGGGTGGGGGTGTGTACAGACCACAGAAAAGCCACTATCAAATTTACTCTTCACCAAAAAAAAACAAAAAAACTCACAATCGATACACAAATGGAAATGAAGGTTGCAAGTGTTCATGCAAACAATTAGCAATGCCCCAAAACATTTCATGCAGATGCTGGATTATTCCACCGATAATTATGATCATTTGAAAGTCTTTATCATTTGGATTTGTTAAAAGTTGTCTTTACCTCGTCGCCTCCCATAATTCCTTGCTGCATGTAAAATAAAATGATCACACGTGAAGTAACACATCCCCAATGAAAATGTGAACTTTCTGACTAAACTATAAAAATGAACAGTGGAACTATGCTTTTTAAATACCAAACCTGACTGAATCAATGTCACGTTTTAAACTAATGTGTTGAAAAGTATGTGCCAGTTTAGATCAGTTAGCTGACTAATTTGGATGATTATAATCAAAAGCTTGCAAAAACTACAGTTTACACAGTTTGTTGGCCAAGTGCTCACACACTGTTAACAAGACTCAAACTAAACTGTCTGGATTGTCGAACTGCGGCCGATAACCAAATGACTATTCGCCAGACACATGATACCTCACAAACTACAATTTAGTGAGTATTGGCACATTTATTAGCATTTCTGACAGTAGGAAGTAATACTCACGGTTCATACAATCCACAAATGTTGATAGAAATCGCGGCATTTTATATTAGGGATGCACGATATTGGATTTTGTCCGATATTCGATATGCCGATATTTTCAAACTAATTTTGCCCGATACCGATATATTTGTATTTTTTAATATATATATATATATATATATATATATATATATATATATATATATTTTTTTTTTTTTTTTTTTTTGCAAAAAAAGCTTATTAAAGCTTCTATTAAAGTTCTCAGTCAAGAGCAGTGAGTGATTTTCTTTGTGTTTTGTTGTTTTATTTACATTAACGGGATAGTTCTCCCAAAAAATTACATTGTCATAATTTACTCTCTCAAGTTTCTTTCTTCTGTTGAAAATAAAAGTTATTTGGAAGAATGTGGCTAACCAAACAGTTGCTGTACTCCAGTGACTTCCATAGTATATTTAAGCACAAGAAAGAAATGAATATGGTTTGGAACAACATTAGAGTGAGTAAATAATGACAGAATTTGTATTTCTGGGTGCAGTATCTCTTTAAGGACAAGCGGCAGCATATTATTACTGTCTCTTTAAGAGCTGCACGCGACGCGTCTAATATACACGCATTTGACAAGCAGATTTTCTGTTTGCTTTCACTTTAGACATAACCAAATTTGTTTATGTAAACCTTGTGTGTATTTGACAGTATCAGCGCAATAAGACTCGAAAGATTAGTCCAGTATGCAGGCGCTGTGACAGGCTTTTAGTTCCTGTGAGCGTCGATCGGGTGTAACGCGCTCAGAAAAGCGGATGTTAGAACAGCGCATCAGCACGTGAAGGACATGTTTAACCAGCAAGACTTTGACGCACATGCAAATAATGAACTTTTGTGAATTGTGGTGTCCCGTGAGTGTAACTCTACCTCTGTGTTTACATGTGATGTGAATGTACGTCACGTTGTACAGTATGTTGAGATGAAGGCGCCAGAATCGAACTGATAGAATGCACGAAACTATTCTTCAAAAGCAGATCGTGGAGACATTTTAATCGTCCATGATCAAAAACCGTAAGACGCACACCCCTAGTTGGAAGTTTAAGTTGCTGGCGCTCATGCTTCGTTCGCGGTCGAAACACGCCACCCTATCGGCAAGGCTCATCGGCAGAAATATTCATATCGGCCGATGCCGACGATGGTCATTTTAAGCTTTTATCGGCCGATTCGATGTTGTCCCGATATCATCGTGCATCCCTATTTTATATTCTTGTAAAAAATATATTGGGATACTGCCATGTATTGCTACTTAATATATTATAAAGGTGTTTTTAAACGTAATATTTAAATAATATAATACTTAATAATAATACTTCCTTCAGTTTCATTAAGAGAAAATAAATGTCTGGAGTATTTTCATGTACACTAAATGTCACATCAGCATTTTACATTAAACAATTCAAATTTACTTAGGAACAACAGCTAAGTAGCCTAGTTGAAATGATGGTATCTCATATTTAAAAAAAAAACTAATAAATCAAGATATGTTCATACACCCAAAAAAACAGGCTTGATTGAGATTTGTGCACAACCATACAAGATAATACACGCTTATATGACGATATTAAACATCTTCCAGGTTGTAACTCTTTTTTAGAAATGATGTTTGCTTTTATGACGGGGAAAATAACACTATACTAATATCCTTCATTTGTCTTAATTGGGGTGAAACTGGCAAACTATAAATATTTGCATTACCTTATGGCTCAAATACATTCAAATGAAACGCTACAGCTAAAATGGCAAGTCCTCGCAGCAAATCAAATGGCCACTGAACTAGTAAGACAAAGTGCTCCAAACTAAACCTATGCAGACTATTTTAACATCATCTTGTTGGGTCTGTCCGCCCTTCAGCTTGAGCCACAAGCACACTAAACCAATATAATATATTACACAACACATACCATTTATGGGCAAGGGGCTGTCTCCTCCGGGATGGGTGAATCCGAGGCGACCTTCGAGAGAGGAGGGGATAAATCAGCCGCATGTTTGAAATGACACACAGCACGTTTGTATTAATACACAGGAGAGTAACAGGTCTCTAGTTTCACACTTGAATGTACGCTATTTGTCACTTGATAAAGATGGCTGTTCAGAAGCAAAAACAAGTTAAATGTCACCAAAACAAAGTTCCCCTTACGGTTGATCCAACCACACAATTGGACTTTGTTATACCATAACTAATACTATTTTTCTTCAAAATGTAAATGCTTTTAGAACACCATTTTTAGTTTATACAACAAAACTGATTTGCACATTGTCATAAAAACAACCGCTCAGTAAATAGACTGATGCAAGTCTCCTTAATCTACAGTCCACAATCCACATTACAGGTGTTATAAAAAAACAAACACATCTAAAACATTTCTTGAATTCAGCAGTTGAAATTGTTTCAGAAAATTCTCAGAATACCGTAAAACTTCAAATAGTAGCCCGGGCTTTTATTTTCCCAAACCGTCGAATTGCACCGGCTTGTATTTGAGACAGGCGTCTATATGAGTCAGGCCTTTATAATTTAGTGTTGAGATGTTGGTCATTGAGTGTATGTCTCTAATCTATAAAAATCTCCAAATGCTCCACGTTAAACTGCGGTCTTCCAACCTTTTACTGTCGCGTCGTCAATTGATTTTGATTAATATGCGCGAGGGAGAGAGAGCAAGACAGCGCTCGTGTTGTTTGAAGATGTGAGAGTGCGCGCGCGCGGCCGGGGCGCTCTCTCTCTCTCTCTCTCTCTCTCTCTGCTCGTAACGCGCCCTGTCAAGCGCAGCAGTCATTCTATTCTACATCACTCATCGATCAAAAAAAGCTTTGGAGGGACAAAAAATTGCTTTGGCGGCCGCGAAAAAGCGGACGATCTGACGGTTTTAGAGGATTAAATACAACCCGAAACTAAAAAACAGACCCGGCCTCTATTTGAGACCGGCCTTTATTTACCCAAACCTGCAGCCACACCAGGCGTGTAAAAGAGACAGGCGTCTATTTGGGACTCGGCTATTATTTGAAGTTTTACGGTAGATCATATTTAGGTAGCAACGCTGTTTTGAAACAACACCAATGTCTAAAGAAACATCCCTAACCATAACAATTACCCAAGAAATATGATTCAAAAACAACTTTACAGTAATACAAGTTTTGACAAAAATAGGAAGGCTTATGAACCCACCCAAACCCTCAAATAAAAACACTCCGGCTTGACCCAGATTTGCACAAATCAAGTGATTGGCTTATTTCAATGTCAAAACAGCAAACCTCGCCGAAAGCATCATGTTCGCAGGTATCTAACCAGGGGTGTGAACGAATATTCGAATGCAGTTTTTTTTTTTTTAAATGCCCATCCCTAGTATGTGCGTGGTTCAGCGAGTCACTTGCGAACTCATTAACGACGACGGATTCAAGTCGCAAGTCGCAAGCAGGTTTGAGGTTGGTGGAACTAACTCACTGAAATGGTTCACAAGAGTCATCTGAATGCGAATCGGACATCAAGAATTCACCGTGTTGAAGGTGCACACACCTATACCTCCAAGGAATAACTGATGAAAACTGTCATCAGAAGGTGTGTTTATAGGGTTTCGGGTGTTACATTTCATCATCCAAAGCGCCTTTTTTTATGACCGTTCCCTACAAGTCAGAACGTATCTCCGGGTGTCTCACAATACTCCCCCGGATCTAGATCACTTTCGTTCTCATGCCGAACTGCCTCTAGTAGAAGAATGAGAGGAAACATCAAGGTTTGTTTCTCTCAGTAGTGTCAACACGGCTCTGGCTGCCCCCTCCTTCTGTTGTTCACTGCGAGAGCAGTCTGGTGGCCAGGGCCAGCACACCATTTTGTTGCTTTAGCAAGAACAGAGAGCTCTTTTACTATCAAAGGACAATGCTGGAAGCTATTCAAAGCAACTTGTACACTGGACTACTTCTGTTCCCCCGTCTCTTGTTTGTCATCTCTGCCACACTGGGCTGGTGTCTGCAGGGTCACTCTTCTGGATCTGAGGGGGCAGTTATGCTCTTCTAGAGAGACGCTGACCCTGAGGCTTGTACTAATTTGGTTATTAAATTACAATGTGAGAGAGAGCAGTTTTGATTCAAGAAACCATCCGACAGAGATTTCATTGTGTGCGTTTTTAAAAATCCACAGTGAGTTAACTGCATTCTGGGGGTAGCATTAAGCATGGTCAAAAAGTGGAAAAATACAAGACATGACATCAAATGCTGTTTAAAGTCATGAAATGGCATTTGTATCTAATTTTTACTTCAGTAAAATGATTTGTTGTGAACTTCAATGAGAAAAATAAAATGGCAGAATAGAACCAGGTCTGAATTCAGGTTGATTGTGAAGGTCAATCCTGAAACAGCGTGTCTAACACCATGAATCTGCAGTGCCACGACGAACTAAACTACATTTGACCTGAGCTGCGAGCTTACAGTCTGAGCTGAATGTGATGAGACAAAAGAGACAACCGAACCAAGTTGTCCTTGAGGGCTTTAAAGCAAAAAACAAACAAACAGCAAGAACAATCTGATTCACAAACAAATGATTTTTATGAGCCGTTTTCTATGGGGAATCATTCAAAAGCACCCACAAACTCATGTGTTAAATCAGCCTGATGAATTGTTCACTGAATGAACTCGTCAGAGCAGTTACTGAATCAACATCTGACTCACTTACTGAGCTTTCAGAGCTGCGAAACTAGGAAAATTACAGACTGGCTGTTCATATGACAATGTGCAGTTGAACATAAAGATGTAAAACAGTCTTTGTTTTTATATTTTAATTTACAGAATAACGCGCACTAATAAATCAAATTTGATTTCACGTCGACTCTAGCAGTGATTACCTTATTGCAGGTGTTCTTATTACCATGTATGAAAAGAAAAAACTGCACATAAAATTAAACCAAAATGGAACGGTTCCCTTCAAAACACTAAAATAACAAGTTTACAATTCACGAACTCTCCATGTCCTAAAAGCAGGCTGCTGTGTTTATGAAGAACAGAGTAGCTTCAGCGTTACAGACACCACTGTTTGTAGGTCAACACAGAGCTTTATCTCTCTTTTTGCTCTGTTTGTGTGTATGTGAGTGTGTATGTGGGCGTGCAATGATTCAGCGCTAATGGGCCGCTTTTTACAGCTGCTCACTCTCACACCAAAAAATGTAACACCACATCTGTTGTTAAAGAAATCTACATAGGTATGCAAGAAAACACAGGGTAGAAAATGCCACTGGAGAGCACCAAGGTAACAAGTCTCCAAAGACAAAAAGGAAACGTTTTAATGCCCGTTCACTTTTTTTTCCATTGTAATTCCATTCTCCTCAATTGGGAAATAACAAGCGGCTGTAGCCAGCAGCAGTGAGTGACCATAAAGAAAGATTAGATCCACTGTCTGCTCCAGAACATGCTCTAATAACGTCATTAACTGCTGTTTGAATGCATTTACAACTGATATCAAAGGTGAAGCCTCCAGGACTGCTTTGCGATCAGTTTTCAGCATCCGTAAAAGAACAATATGAGAGTGATGCAACAACCAACAAATTTTCAAAAAATAAACGGGACGCTGGTCACAGAACTGGAGCTCCATCAAATCAACTTATGATTTCCAACAAAAAGCTGAGAAAATAATGTTTTCGTCAAAGACTGTGTCAGAATCGGATTCAGAACGATGGCGAATGCACAGATGGAGTAGATCGAGTCCTTCGAAACCCCCAAAGCACGCTAGGCCGTTTTGACCTATATGCGGTTGAACGTTTGCGGGTCATTTGTGAGTAAGCAACTTCTATCCGCTCCTTACGTTTAACACAGATCTTCTTCGATCGTTTTTGGATCTGACGATTCTGTACTATCTCAGAAGCTCTGCAACAGTAACGCCTCCCACCGCATAACAGTGAAAACACCGATAGCCGGAAAATCTCGTCAATGGTGAGGAAAGAGTTCAAAGTTGAGCGTTTTTTTAAAGCATTTGCAAGAGTCTTCAAAAGAAGTAATATGCGACCACAATGGTCAAACATTTGTTTAGTGCATGTTCGCATAGAAAAAGAAAAGCAGAAACGCAACTGTGTGAACGACCCCTTACTGGAGTACAAGCCAGCTACAGCTTCCATTTGATCGCAGAGAGAGCAATGCAACTTAAACCACGTGAGCAGGACAAAGGTTTTTGGACATCAATACGGTACTTTGACACACAATCTCCTTTCGTGGACTCTTATCTTACCTTTCAGAGTGTCTTGCTCAGCCCTCATGATGTCAATCAGAGAGTTCTCCAGAGAATGCATGTTAAAGCCATCGAATGAACGGGGACGATCCTGTGAGGGGAGAAAAGGAGGATGGGTATCAAGAAAAAAAACCAACTACGATGGCATTTCTCATATCCCTCAGCTCTGCGGGAGTATCCCTTTCATCTACAATAGAGTTCAAGCTGTTGTGCTTTTTTACCTCTCAAAGAACTATATCCTGTTGAAAGGAAGGCACAAATGAAAGGCTCAACAGAGGCTCTAGACCAAAGTATAAATCCAATTTGGTGCTCACTACTCACTTGACCCCTAGATCATGTGGCTAATGTCTGTGTGACAAGTCTAATGATTGACATGACTTATAAACACAAAGGTTGGAAAACTGGCTGAGAAAGCAACAGCGGCTTGATAAAAAAAAAACACTAGCAATGAAGATTCAACTTGACGGTTCATACGGTTGGGTTACAATGACCAACCAACAATGTTAACAACTCAAACCATGCGCACAGCCGCACACTCATATTTAAAAGGGAGAAAGCCATCTTTAACAAAGAGATAAAGCCTGAGATTAGCTATTTACATGACAAATGGGTCATACAGAACCTAAAAAAAAACACAGGTTCAAGAATATTCTTACCTAGATCAAAATAGCCTAATTGAACAGTTGCATTTGACATTAGCCAAAAAGACTTTCAGTGTGTGCAATCCCTGGAAACTAACTGCATGGTTTTGGCATTACTAATGTCATGCTGTACCAGATAAACTACAAGATTTATCATTGGATTGAGTAAAAAAACAAAAATACATCAAAATCGCAGGAGAGCCTAACTGTTGGGCAAGGTAAATATATGATGACTTTAAATGGATAAGGATATTCCCTTTACCTTGTAATTCTATTGTCCACTAAAAACAAACAACAACAGAATCTAGGTCTTCCTGTCAAGGTCTAGGTCGTCCTGGAGGTCGGAAAGACATTCTGTGCGATCACGTCAACACAGACGCAAATGCATGACCAAAGCATTAGAGTAACAAACCTCCGCACGTGAAGGGGTGACAGAGTTCCCTTCAAATGTCTGCGCCAATTAGGGGTGTCAATTTACACGAATTCCCATGATCAATCGTCGTTTAAATTACGATCAATTAACAGCTAGCCTTAACACTGCAGTGGCATCTAGCCAACAGCATGACAGGGTGTGCAAATGCTGCTTAAAACCACATGTTTCTCACTAAATGAATGAGAAGGGTTGTAAGTCTAAATAAAGGGCTAGTACGATTGTAAAATGAGTCGATGTGATTGATCATTTAATTAAATTAATTATTTCATAATGAAATATAATGACTAATACAACGGGTTATTTAACTCAACGGAACGCATCCTGACACGAATGTACAAGTGAACTTGAACTAGTTACGTGCTTGTCAGAATGTCTGCTCTTCCTGGAGCAACACGTTGAAAAGGCAAATAAATAAAAACGATTTTTTACATTGTTGTTCCCTATATAATGTCATGTAATATGACACTCCCGATCACAGTTATTAATGTCGTGCATTGCTGTATGAGGACGATCACTGACGCGCTTCATGCCTCGTTAATTCTTAACCAAATGCAACCTATATGAAGTAAATCAGATAAATATAGGCCTACACAAAATAAACCCAATATTACAACTTACCTTTGCACAAAACACGCGCAAACTTAGTCATGAAGGTGTAACTCTAGCTTAACGTAAGATGGTCCCAAACATATCCAGCGCGCTTGAGAAACACACGTGCATGACCTTGCTTAATCACCCATCGACACGTTTTATTGATTAAATCATTATCGACAATTAATCGATTGTCGATTAATCGTTAGCATCCCTAGCGCCAATAATGGAATAAATCACTCAAAACTGAAGATTATGTCATCAATTACTCGCACTCATATATGGTTCAAAACCTGCATGACTTACTTTCTGCTGTTCAAGACAATTTTGTCCTTTCAATGAAAGTCAATAGGGTCAAACGGGGGTTCAAAAACAGACTTTTTCAAACCGGTTTCAAATGACAATCTTCAGTGTTTGTGAACTATCCATTTGAACGAGAAGTTCACCAGGGCAGGGCAGTGGAATGGGGAAAAAAACAAGGTCTAGACGTGTTTTCTTAAAAAGTTGAACTACTTTAATGGGAACGGTGCATTTTTAGATCACTGTGTCACACACGAGACTCTGACACAACGGTCAAACACATCCTTCAATGTAATAGAAAGACAATAATAAAGCATAGTGGAATGCAAAAACCTTTTCTGTGTGAACGGGCCCTTAAAGCTCCTATACACTACATGACTTCACTTTAGCCCAGATCTGTGCAACGATTTGCAGTCTGGGCATGTCGACAATAGTTGCCAAAAGTGTATAATGGGCACGCTACAAACTTTCAAACATTGCTTTGCTTCAGACTATGATTTTATTCAGTCGGAGGACAACAAACATGTTTTTTTAATATTTTGATTTCAATTTTAAAATCACATTGTCCTGCAACGAGGTACGGTTTTCTACGCGAGTTTGTTGTGTTCGTGACGACTTGAAAGTCTGGTACGGAGTGATCCTCAGTCGTTTAGTGTATGATGTCCAGTTTCTCCTCTATAACCATTAACAAAGTCAGCGAGTATATGACGCATAGTGCTTTAAAATCAGTCCAGATTTTAAAAGTCATACAGTGTATTCCAGCCTTAGATGTTATTCTCCACAAAGTCCACTATGAATGGCAGCATTATATGTGGAATCATGCTTTGTATTCCCATTCTTGCATAGTGTGATTCAGGGCTAAAACAACCCATTTAGAACTAATTAATTAATACTACACTGTAAAAAAAAATAAAAAAAATAAAAATCTGTTAAATTAAAAAACCGGCAGCTGTGGTTGATATACCGTAAAAAATACGGTAGCAACATTTTAGGTTTTACTAAAGGACTCAACTTAAATTTACAGTAAAATGTTTTATTTCATAACCTAATATAAATGTTAATTTACCGACATATTGAAGTACTAATATCTGTGTTGTACCATTGTAATACACTGACAACCACAGTGGTGATTAGAGTCACATGATGAATCAAAGCTCATCATCACAAGCAGCTTTTCCACAAGCCGAGAAAGTTCATGATAATATATAGAAACTGCACAGTGTCATTCACACTAAACACCATCATGGTAACACGCATGGAATTTTAAATGCAATAAACATTAAATGTAACATAAAACAGTAATGTACATAACAGATTAAAAAAAAACTATGAAGAAAAAGTCGTTTCAACAAAAATACATCAAATGTGAAGTGTCATGCAGGGAATTGTGGGAATGTCAATTTACGTTGTTTTCACTGTAAATTATACAATGATTTGTTATTTTTCATGTCCAAAAATTCACTGTATAAAGTACGGAAACTTTAACCAGTTAACAGTTTTTTACCGTTAAAGTCATGATGGCTTTAACGCCAATTATGCCACCTTTATGAATGTTTTAAACACAAGAAACCTGCTCACTGCTACGACCAATGCCGCCGGGTTCAGCTAGCTATTTATATAAATAGCTAACGTGTTGTACCCGAGCTCCAACATGACGCAGCTTCCATCTGAACTGGCTGGTGCCATGATTAACGGCACAATCTGCTCGTGCTCAGTCAGATCTGGCAACTGCTGGGACCTTCAGAGCACCACTCATCCCCCTCAGCTCAGAGAGCCCGTGTGCTCACGCAGGGCACTTATGCCACTGACGCGCTGATGCTGAACACGAGAGCAGGCCAAAGGCCGCATTCAGAATGACTGCACAGTGCATTCTGCTGAGAGCCCTTTGATGAAGAACCAACCCCATTGGAAAAACTGCATTCTATACACCATGTCTTATTAAAAAGGCGTTAATAAGCACGTCCCACTCCTTAACGCGAGAGCTATTTCGGGTTTAACTATAATTAGACTGTGCACAGGGCTTGCTGACTCAAAGGCCTTTACCCACCATGGGCATGTTTTCAGGTCATCATAGTTCAAGCGATATGGAAAAAGTCTGCTGTGAGCTTTTCAGAAAGGGACCTTGATGGAACACCCTGATGTGAGTGATTAAGTGTGGCATGTTACGGGTGATTTTAGGGACGACATTAATCTGAAATGTCATGGCTAAACTAATGAAAAGGGGAGACGGGGAGAATGAGCGGCAAAGGCTTGACATTGTTTTTTATGTTCCAGCAAAAGGTATTTCAAAGCCTTCCACATCAAATCACTCCAAAGCCTATTAATCCGGCCTTTCCGCACGGTTGGGAAAGCAGGGGGTATGGAAACTTCCCACAGGGGAGCGCAACTGACTCCGCTGATAAAGTAATTAAAGTGTAGAAAGAGCTCTCGCTCAGATAGATGGTCAAATAACCATGAGCGTCATGGTCTTATCTAGGGATGCACCGAATATTCGGCCACCGAAAGACTTTTATCACCGAAACAATACGGCCGAAATGTTGTGATGACGCAAACAGAAACCGCGACCTGCACGTGCTTGCCTGAAGCAACAAGTCTGCGGTGTGGACGTATTTCAGTATATCTGAACCCGCGAGGAAGCCTCGTTTATACTTCCGCCTGCCTCCGCGGCGCGAGTCTCCACAGACAGCGCGCGCACCTCTCCAAACGGTCGAGGCGTTTATACTTGACGCGCTCGCCGTTGTACTATTCTTTGAAACGTCAGGGGCGACTCAAGTAACTGTCCTCTAACCATCAGGAATCGGTGAGAAAAAGAAAGATAAACACGTGACAATGTTTATTTTTTAGTATACCACCACCAATACAAAAATAATCATGTAAAACCCTGAGATTATTACTTGTGACATTAAAAAAAAATATGTATATGGGAACATGTATAGTTTACAACTACATTAACGCTCTCTTAAATATTTTCTAATTTCACTAAACATATTTCATTAACTTTCATGTAGATTTGTATTAAACATGGACCTTTGTTCATTAAAAATGCTTTTTATGCTATTGTATGCTCATTTTTTAAAATGTAAGCAACTAATTTAGACGTGCAAACTGGGTGCTGGTGTGATGAGAAGTTTGTGCTCGGCTTTGTTTTTATGAGAGAACATTTAATTTTAAAACCTTTAGATTATTATTTAATGTACACATGAGTGGGGTCAAGTTAAACATTTAAGTTTGAATTTTATTTTATACTGTGCATTGTGCTAAATAAATTTTTGCATAATTTGTAATTGATTTATTTTTTGAAAATGTTATATTAATTTATGCAATTGCAATGCCTTGATTTTAGTAAAGTTTGTACACAGTCATAGCCATAAATGCAATGGTACTAATAATTGGCATAATTTCTTTCGGTGTTTCGGTTTTCGGCCTTGGTTTCCTCTTTTTCGGTTTTCATTTCAGTGCATCCCTAGTTTTATCCCAATCGTAGACCTTTTCCCATTGGAGAACTAAGACACAATACAGTTGCATTTTGGTTTTCAACTGACAAATGAAGAAAGAAAAAAATATTACAACAGCATCATTACAGTAAATTACTACAGTAGCAATTAAAAAATTAAATACAACTCCAGAACTCAAGAGTTGAAGGTAAATATGAAACATTAAAGATATAGTTTTTTAGTCATTTATTCACTCTCATGTTGTTCTAAACCCACAAGACATAAATTAAGATATTTTAATGAAACCTGAGGTTTATTTCCCTCCACCTAAAGTCCAGGTAACCAAAACTTAGAAGATCCAAAAAGGTCATAAAACGTGTCGTATAACAAATCCATATGAATCAAGCAGCTTCATCCAAGTCTTGTGAAGACCTTCGATCACTTAAGATTAGCAGATTAAATGTAATTAAATGTTTTATTGACATCTAAACAAATATTTTCAGCATCAGTAGCGGTGTTTCATCTGGCTTTAGTGGAGTGAAGACATTAGTGGTTTGATTAGGAGAACTCGAAAGCTTCTCACTGGATCTCACAGCGCTGTTTAGTGGTCGCGTCACTCGGTGATCGAGACCGGTCAGCAAGTGAACACATTCACTCTAGCTCATCTAGTCTTTTGAGCCGAGCTGATGAATGGTCCGTGTGGCACGGTTCAATTCGTGTAGCGCTGTTTCGTTCCGCGTTTGGCGGAAAAAGATCACAAATGAGACCATTTTATAGCCTGGCAAGCCAGACCTACATCAAGATGTTAGGTCTAGGAACTCACAATTGGCATACCTCAATCCGAGGGGCGGGATAAACTGTTGTCTTACAAATTCCCTCTGCACGCAATAGGACAGCGCTACAACCAACCAGAGCAACTAACGGCTGTGGATGAGTGAGTCCCATGCGGAACCGTCACAACTCTGCCGTCATTATGTTAAGCTCGCCCACCAACTCTATACACGATGTGATCGGCCTAACCAGAGTTTGGTTTTTCCAGCTCGAATGCCAACGGAGAGTTGCTAGACCACACTTTGCTGCAAAATAATTTGCTGCCGCTAAGGCGCGTCTATATTTCTAGGCTAACCATTTTAGTCACAGTCTTCACAAGCTTTCGAGTTCTCCTAATCAAACCACTAATGTCTCCACTCCACTAAAGCCAGATGAAACGCCGCTACTGATGCTGAAAACAGGGGAAACATTGTTTGTGCCAAGAAGGCTTTTCAACCCACAAATCACCAACATTTATGATGAATTTACTGTAGTAACACTAACTGTAACCATGGTTTTGTGGCAGAAATGTGGGATAACCATAATGAATTGTATAATATCATAATTGTAACATGGATATGCATTTAAGTAGTAATGGAATGGAATTACAGTTTTTGATAAGACAAATTATACAAAATGTGTTTCACCTGTGGTTATGATCTACAAATGCATGATACGATGGAAGACCAATTTTAATAAGAGTAAAATTCTTAAAGAATATTTAGATGTTACCCTATAAAAATTAGGCTATTCAAATTTGTACAGATGTTAAGGTTTTTGTTAATAAAAATACATGTACATCCGCATCTCAAGCTCAAGATACTGCAACTGTCAAATGTGCATGTCCAACAAACAAACATGTAATACTAATATTTTATATAATTAATAATTATTATTTTTGGTGCTACCAAATCAGGTGCTGGTGCCACCATCTGTAGAACTTGGTGCTACTGCTCTCAAATGTAAGTCTAGAGCCCATGATACACCCAAAAAATACACATGTAACATATTGCTTGACTGATCAAATGAACTGTTTTAAGGTTAATCTTCCAATTTACTTAATTTCAAATGCACTACTTTTTTTTACCCCAGTTCAATGCAAAAAAAACGTCCCACTGCTATTGATCATACAACGAAAGCACATACATTGACCAGTATATATATCACTCCAATCATACGGCGTCCATCTTGTGCAGGTTTACATAGAAAAACAATGGAAAAGCAATGCAGAGGAATGCAAAAACGAGTTCTGGTTGAATAGATTCCAAATGACCGAATTTTCATTTTTGGGTGAGGTAACCATTTAAGGTTATAACCAAAAAACACTTTCTTTGTATCACACCACAAAGACCACCAAGAATAAAGGCGGTTTCATGAACTGTGGAGTGAACGTCCATGCTGAGGCAGCCTGAAGCCCACACAATCATAGGAGACTTTAAAGAAGATTATAGAGAGTTAAGATGACGGCTAGAACATTCAAAGACCTGGCTGACCCATTGCATAGTGCCCTAAAAAAACACACCATACTTATATTACTGTAACAAAAATCTGCATCTAATGTTACAGAATTAAGCTAGAAAGGCATAAACGCGGTAAAACAAAAAAGGTGTGTGAGAATGATTTGCATGCAGTATAAAATGTAAAGTGTGTCATCTTAGGCAACCGCACAGTCAAATCCTTGACTAACCCTCTGTTCTTTACGATAAAGCCGAGCGACAGATGACTATTTGCCGTGGGCACCTGCGCCCCATGACAACAGACAATCAAAAGCTGGCCTTGCAAATAAAACAAACAGCTTTAAAATGTCTCCGTGTCAGCTTGATCGCTAATTGAGCCTTGGGCATATAACAGCCCAATTGGATAAAAAAAAAAAAAAAAAGACACTTTCCAACAGCCATATTTGTTTTTCTGTTTTCTTTACAGTGTCTTCAATCATCTAACCTTGTCACAATATCCATCTTCACCATCACGAATTGCATGTCCCATTTCTCATTTTCTCTCCGAGCAACTGCTTAATTACACATCTCGGCAGCGCCTGTTCATGTGTGAGTCTGTCAGTGTGTGTGTGTGTGTGTGTGTGTGTCCTGACCCCCCTCCGGAGACAGCATTTGCTTTCACACCAAACATCAGATATTCTTGGCTGAGAGTACACAGTGCCTGTGGAAACTTCCAGCGACATTATGCAGTGCTGAGAATCACATCACGTATTCAACCAGCTGGAGCAAATAGCTGCGAATAAGAGCTGCCTGTTCTCTGCGGTGGAAGCCACAGGTTCCAAGTGCTATCGAATACCTTTAGTTTGTTGGTTTTACAAAGAACAGAACACATCTAGATCACCAAACTGCAGCCTGACCCGAGTTTCTATACCAGAGGATGAGCTCTGCGCACAAACACCTCGATAAGAGGATCCGGAAGGCACCTGTTCCCAGAAATCAACGAAAATGAAGATACACTGACACAAATGATGGCCCATAGAATTGACAGTAGCTGTTTCCATCCAAATTTGTGAATTTAACTCATGCGCAAAATGTGAATATCGCATAAAACATTAGCGAATAAAGCACCATCCAGTGTCACTTCCTGATAATTTGGTGCATATCAATAAGAACAATGGAAGTTGCACCAGTAGGAGAAGCCGTTGTATATAATAATTTTCGTATAATAAATTACTTCCACGAAAAAACGATCATGTTATCTTGCATTCGAATGCCTGCTGTTTGGGAGCGCCGACATGTAAGACAGTTCTAGCATGTGTTTCCATCATAGTTTATGAGCATGCTTTCTTATTGGATAAAAAAAAAAAATGACTCAATTGAACGTATGTTTGGTTCACATGTGGACAAACCCAACCATTGGGTTTAAAAATGTAAAAAATTAAACCAACCGTTGGGTTTCAAATTTTGAAAAAATAAAAAATAACCCAACCGTTGAATTAAAAAAAAAAATCCAAAAAAATTAAACCAATCGTTGGGTTTAAAAATGTTAAAAAAAAAAAAAAAGTAAAAAAAATAAATGAAAAGCCAACCGTTGGGTTTAAAAATAAAAATTAAATCAACGGTTGTTTCGTCCATATGTGACCCAAACATGGGTTGAAACAACCCAGCAGTTTTTAGTGTTTTTTATGTGCATTTTTTTTAATTTATGCGCATCTTGGCGTTTCCATCCAGAGTTTTTTATGCAATATCCCAAAATGCACATAAAAATAGGTTGATGGAAACATACTGCTTACAATGACACTAAATTTAAATATAATGACACAATGTCATTACATGTATGAAATGAAACTGAAGAGGCAATGATGCGCTCAAGTCATGTAGAGAAAGATCGAATTACGAGTTGAATGCCACCACAGAGTAAATGGATTCTTAAATTAAATAAAAACGCACTTGATGTGCATTCTTTAGTAATCATTTTGTTAGAAAGTAGAGTTAAAAATCTTGCTTTATTTATTGTAGAAAAGGTACATGGCTCAGACCAAAGTGATTTGAACGCACGGTGTGGTAATTACGACTTCCCCTTCTCATAAATAAGAACTGGAGGACTTGAATGCACCACAAGATACAACCACTAGCCGACGACGTCAAATGAAAATAAACCGACATGCTCAAATTGAACAAAAGTCAGATATCTTCAATCATTTTCACCACATTCTGAGCTACAACATTTGAGCTTTTAACTCACATTAACGGTGAAAAAATAAATAATTTTCATTCACTGATATCGGCCTAGTAACATCATTACACACTAGTATTCTGTTTTAGGCCTGTATAATAAATTAATAACCGCTCTGTAATAACACAGACGGTAAAACGGACACATGATGAATTAGAGAATCATAAGTATAGCCTTTCCACAAGCTGAGGTATACATTAATATACAGAAGGCCCCGTCATGCACACAAACCTCCATCGTGACACTAAAATAATGCATTCATTAAACAACATGAGATGTAACAGAAAACCAAATGTACATAAATGATCAACAAAAACTAACAAGAAACATAATTGTCTTAACAAAATGCCATCAAATGGAAAGTCTCAACTAAGATTTTTTTTGAGAAATCAGTTTACAGTTTTTCACTGTAAATTACAAGATGACTTCATTTTTACTCCCAAAGTCCGTACATTTAACAGTATTCTACTGTAAAATGACAATGTCCCATTAGATCCATTACAATTTGTCACCGTATATAGTAAGAGAACTTGCCATTTTAAACCAATTAACAGTTTTGCTTATATTTTTGCATAGCAAATATGTGATACATCTGTTTTATTTTTTATTATTATTTTTCTGTTCAATCGAGACAGAAAGTGTCAAGACAGCGGAGAGGGGAACAGGATCTCAATCCGCAGGGACTATATCTTTTAGGGGAAGGATGACACTCAATTAATTCGCTTGATGTAATTGTGCTTTAAAAAAAAGAAACGAAAAATATATAGCCTATATTTTCAGAAAATTGAGAATTGACCTTGCAATGCCTAACACCCTTTAGCAATGACTATATTATATGTATATATGTAGGGCTGTACAATATCAATATTTAGTTTTTCTGCAATATATTTCATCTGAGGATTTTTGTGCCAGAGGCTGAAGACTACAGTCAGTTTTCCGCTTGTTTTCACCACGCCCATATGGGGCGGGATCTCACTCACAGAATGTAAAGATAGTGTCAGCCATCTCTCTGTAGAAGCTAAGCTAACAGGCTCTTGCCTCTTGGTCTGTGTAGAAAGTTTGTTTAGTAGGCTAATCACGATACTTATATTTGCTCAAGTCCTTTTTATTTTCAATATGATATTAAATGTTTTTTTTGGAAGGCACATTTCCTTTTATTATACTTAGAAAAACAATTATTGCTTTTGAAATACAAATATTTGCAGTCATGTCTGCCCGTCTTATTGAATTCTTTCTGTACATGTATAGTGTCTCAGGCAAATCGACTTTGCACAAATCAAAGCAAACCTTCTTATCAACCTGTTGGACACATATTACAAGCTCCAAATGATTATTCTCACATTGTTTTAGGGGTCTCCAACACGTCGCTCGCGAGCTACCAGTAGCTCGTGGCCTGATTGGTGGTAGCTCGCCAAGGGGCCTGTTCACATATCGCGCTCACATATTTTGCGCGCTCAAGTTCGTTATTTCAAATGTAGGCGCACGGCTCGCTCATAATTGAAGCGACGCGCTCATTTTTTCCAGGCGCAGTATGCTTGTACTTCGCGGTTGTCTATGACAACTATTGACAACAAACCATGAAACAAACCCACAATAAACTGTCACAAGACTATCTATGGTAGCCCATAAGGGATAAAAAACAAAAAATAAATAAAAAATAAAACCACACGCAACGATGGGCCGCACTAACATTAAACTTTAATGTCAAGTAGGGGGCCACAAAATATCAAGGGCCGCGAGTTTGAGACCACTGGCTTAGAGAAATAGTGATTTCAATTGGAGGAAACCAGTTCTATGCAGAGCTACTAAGCTACTCTGTTGACATGGTCCTGCCTTGCATCATATTTTTAATGTGAAAGTCTAAGTTGTGTTATACATTAGGCTAGTACATGCCTGTAACCGGTAGGCGTGGTTTGGGAGTGGCCTCGTAAGGGCAGAAAAGCAAGTGCATTCTGGGAGTTGTTGTCTTTCAGCCACATGAGTAAAAAATACATTTTCTGCCTTTTCTCAGTTTAGAATGCTTCAATTTCAAAAATAATTTCACATTTCTACTATATAAATCACCAATATTAAATACACATTCATCTTCCCAGAGGTGAAGTATCCCTTTAAGAAAAGAAATGCACGGATCCAATATACTGATACACATCCTTTTTCTTTTTCAGAATAGAGTTCTCTTTTGTGTCTTCTTGCGCTTGAATGGTTTAAAATTGCTTGAATGTTTAAACTGACAGGACCTAAAAACATGATAAACTTTCACTCGATGATGGTTAAAGTTGGCAATAATCCGCGAATCACGTGCGTTTCGAACAGTGGGGCCTGGTCCGTATGGATCACAGATCAACTAGAACTACCATATCAAGAGTTCGATAAGCATTCGATACAGTGTTTATGCACCAAAAGCGGAACGAAACAGCGCTACTCATCTGAACCGCTCCACACGGACCATTCATCAGCTCGGCTCAAAGATCGAACATCAGCACAGCGCGAGTTTACTAGAGCAGATGCGTTTACTCGCTGAGCGTCTCGGTCACATGACCACTAAACCAAACATCAGCACAGCGTGAGTTTACTAGAGCAGATGCGTATACTCGCCGAGCGTCTCGGTCACATGACCACTAAACAGCGCTGTGAGATCCAGTGAGAAGCGCTTGAGTTCAGCGAAGAACACAAATGTCTCGTTGAATTAAACTAGTTTAAAGCCAGATGAAACGGCACTGACAAACAGGAGAAACACTGTGTGCAACGATACAGTCAGAAGGCTTTTCAATCTAAAAATCGGCATCATTTACCATGGATTTACTGTAGTAACACTAACAGCACCATGGTACTATATGTGGATATTCATATCACTGAAGACACACGTCAAAATCAGGCAACACAAACATGTTTCATGACTTGAAACTATCACCCGTTAGCACATGCAGCAACTAAGAAATACATTTTTCTTAAGATATTTATTTTGTTAAGAAAAAATGACTGGAGAGAGAAATCAAAACCGTGAAGTGTTTGTCATGTTCTGACAATAAAGAGCAGTCTAAAACCACAATTAATAGTCTGGTTTCTACAACTCACTTAAGAGCAAAAATCTGCCTTTAAACTTGAAAGAAATAAAGATTTGACATTTATCGTGATAATTGTCGATATCGACTGATATGAAAAATTGCATTGGGATTTTTATGGCCATATAACCCAAATAATCTATGCCAAAGTATTACAGCTGCATGATTAATCGTAAAAAGATTGCAATCTGGATTCAAACACCCACACAATCTCATTCCTAAATGACAACGATTCGGCTCCGTCTATTAAACCTTTGACAAAATCACACGAAACATTCAGATCTGCGTTTGCGCTGCCGCTGACCGAGAGAGAGCAGTGGTCATGTATATAGAGATGCACCGATTACAATCTTCTAGGCCGATCCCGATTCCGATTTTTCCTTGAGTTTGACCTGCCGATACCGATTTTAGCCGATTCCGATTTTATTTTTTCAAACCACTTTATAGCACACACAAACATTTATTTTCTATCTTCTCTTTAATAGAACATTTTGCATAGAAAATTTTTTGAACAGATAATCGCTATAAAATAGAACTATATAAATGACTCCTAGTGTGGGAAATTCTCACACATCTAAAGTGCAGTGTTATGGAAGAACCATTTCCTTTTCACATCCAATATCCAATAAAAAAAAATTGATATATTTAGCAAACTAAACTTCTGTATGAAAACAGGTAATGGCAATAAAATAATATATAAATAACAAATAAAAATTCAATAAATATAGCCTTGCAGTATAAAGATATTTATCTCTCTCTCACACACACACACACACACACACAGGCCTATTGCAATCACTTGTTGTACATCAATGGCAAGTTATATTTCTCAAGCAGTTCTTCTCTCATCTGACACATGTCCAGCCAAGCTAAACAGGACAAGTGGAGCATGTGCAGGGAAACAATTAAATAATAATAAAAACAAGTTTAAATGGGTAAATTTTCTATAAATATTTTTGAGTCTTCATTTTCTTTCTGACATAGCCTAGCCTACTTCAGTTCTTGTTAAAACACACCAGACATGCAAATTCTTTGCATTTTGGGCACTTTTTGGATGAAATCCTATTTATTTTGTCCATCAAAAGTGTGCTTTCACTTAAATTGAGCGCAGCAAAAATAGATTCGGCGCCGAAACCCGCGCTTCACTGTTGCTCACGCGACGCTCCTGCTCGACGCTCACACGCTGCTCCGGCTCGCGGTGTGAATGCACTCATTGATTAACATGCACGCCGAACAAAAAAAAAACCACGCTGCACCTTGCGGTGTGAAACGGCCGTAATTCACGAGGTTTCCTACATGTGTGCGTTCCGTGTGCACGTGTGATGCTGATGTTGCGCGATGTTAATCATGCGGCGCCCGAGTGCATTTGACCGGCATAAAATCGGATTATGTCAGACTGACCGGCCGGTCGCCGATCATGGCTGATCACGTGAAAACCGGCCGATTCCGGTCACCAGCCGATCAATCGGTGCATCTCTACATGTATAGATATGAAACAGCTTCACAAACAAGTCTTTTCAACCACACAGTATCAACAAATATTCATATCACAGAAGTACTAGAATAAAAGTTTATAGTTCAGATATAAACACGTCAATGGAAGCGATAAAAATAGAGTAAATCACCTTTTGAGAGTAACTTAGTGCTTCATATAACGATTGTATGGATTAAGGGCCATACACACCGGGACGAATATAGGCGCGCGTTATTCGCCAGCGTTTTTCAACGCGTTTTTTGTGTTCACACCCAAGCGATTTTCGCTGACGATGAGCCGAGTGAACATGCAAATTCATTCCCTGACATTAGATGGCGCTTAATGTAAACCAGAAATACCTATGTACTCCATGAAAGACAATTAAGTGAAATGAAACTCACCATCAAGGCCCATTTGCTCTGCAATACCACTCCATAACAGTTCTTTTTTATCAAGATTTTTGTAGTCGCTGTCGCGTTTGTCATATAGTTCTTTATGTTCCGACACCAGCAGCTCTACATTCATCTTGCCTTGTATCTTCCTCGTCTTATTTCTTCCCGGCAGTGTAGACGCTACTTGCCGTATATCTTCTTCGCCGTTACGCATGTGTGCTCGGCAAGACCGTTTTGTGTTTGAGCGCCCCAAGTTGTGTTTTACTGTAACTTCAGAAGCTCCAGACACGTGAGCAAAAGCGTCAATCTCATTGGTCTGATAGTTTTTGACGCGAGAAACCAAAAAACGAACCCGAGCAGTGTTGCCAACTTAGCGCCTTTGTCGCTATTTTTAGCGACTTTTCAGACCCCTTTAGCGTCATTCTTTCAAAAAAGCGACTAGCGACAAATTTAGCGACTTTTTGAACAAACCTCAGTAACCTCCAAATATTGCCAGCTGTCATGCGAGCGCGAGGTCTTGCTTTCTCCCTGCCGTCACTCTCTCTAGCTGCGTCTCCCGTTCAGTGAGTGGCTGAGAGGAGCGCACGGCCGCTGACAGACGCGAATGAGCAGTGTTTTTCCACGGACTTATCACTTATCTGCTTTTCTTTTGTTTTATATTTAAAGAATTTAGTTTGACCAATTCAATTTCCTTTCTTTTCTTGTGCTTATTACTTGTAATACTCACTATCACAGAGCTTTAGTTCATCCGGTTCCCGAACTCTCTCAATTCAGATAATGTTCCACATAGGCTTATAAAAAATTTTGTCACTCACTAGGCTATATCATAGCTACTCGTTCTGTTGTCTGACACAAAAAAAAAAGGAAATGAGAATGCTTCCTTTGACATTCGGCTATATTATATTATATTATATTAAATAAAGCATTAATTTAGAGAGAAAACACATTAGGCAGACAGAACGGAAGTACGGCGCAATGACGTCAATGATATGCTAATTGACGTATGACGTCATCTAGCGACATTTAGCGACTTTTAGGCAAGGTGTTAGCTACTTTCCTTTGAAAATAGTTGGCAACAGTGAACCAGAGTCGTTTTTAAAAAAATGACGCTTTTACGTGTGGCGTTTTTCGCGTCGGTGTCCACACTCACATTGACGCCCATTGTTTAGTCACGAGGCGTTAAACGTCAGCGAATATCGCACGCAAAATTCGTCCCGGTGTGAACAGGCCTTTACACCGTTACGCCAGTAGGTGGCGACGAGCGACTCTTAAATGTATTTGTCATTGAATCATTCAAGAGATTTGTTCAAAAACGCAGATTCCTCCAGTACTGAAACAAGTGAAGTATTTACGAGTGAGTCATTCATTGACTCAAATAAAATATTCTGATTAATTCAACATTTTAAACAGACTGCAGCAATTAACATTCTGTCAGAACCTCTAGTAAATTACATGTTATTTTGTTTAGTTGTCTTGAGAACTGTGGGAGAATCGTGATCTCTGTTTGAAAATTTTTTTTTATAAAAATCTAGGATCTTTTCACAATCACCCTCCACCACACACGCGCACACACACACACACACACACACACACACACACACACACACACACACTAAATACACAGGAGCGGTTCTAGTACAGCTTAGACACTTACGACTTGTCGTACTACAGATTATGCAGCATAAATTAATTGAACTTTATATTAATGAATTGTATACCACCTTAACCCATCTTAAGATCTGTTAAGGTACCATCCATCTTTCTAGCTCCAGTTAAGTATGACACAAGGCCAAAAATATTCTACCAGGAATAAAACAGGTCGGCCGACATTTTAAAATCTGTAGTGCTGTGTAGTGTAGTGATTAATGTAATGGCTTATGCAAATGCAATCAAATGGGTCAAAAACACAATGTCTACATTACTATTATTTGTTTTGTAAGATTAGAATCGAACCATCCCAGACAGTGTCATGGCAGGCAACGCTTGATTTTTGAGCTGTTGTCAGCAACTAAAATCTCACAGAGCTGTTTGGAAAACAAGACAGGCAGAGTAAAGTTAGTCATCCAAGCCTCTGGCACATATTGCTTTGGGCCCAACTCAAGCAGAATTTGTCACAATGTGCCATGAGAGAGCAGAAACAGGCAAATTAGAGCTGTGCAAATGCACAAAACGATCCGTGTGTTTATGGGGTTCACGCTGACAGACACTGCAGCTTTGAAGCAACCAGGCATCATTCATTTTCAATGTAAACCGCCGATTTCAGAGAGCAACAGAGACTGTAGGCGATGTGAGAGAGTTGACACATTGCAAAGACTACAAATGGGAGTGCAGAGACATACAACACCTTTCATATAGAGAGTAATGCTTGATATAAACATTTTACATACAAGTGATATGCATTATATAGCTGTAATTTTAAGTATTTTGGCACAGTTAAGGCCTGTTCACACCAAGAACGATAACTATATTAGTGTCCACACCAACGGATGATAACGCCGTTTAATTTAAATGGGTGCGGTCTGCCACTTTAAATGTCCGAGCTCTTTAAAGTCGTGTGGATTCTGATTGGCTGTCAATGTTTTTATTGTTCATCAACTGGAAAAAAAAACCTTCTGAAAGCGATTTGAACTACATCGTTCCTCTTTGTCGTTATCGGCATAGTTGTGGTGTGGATTTCACTGTTCTCATAAAGGTGAGGTCACATTTAATGTTGCTTGACAAAATTTCACAGGCAAAATACAGCCACGTGAACGTGAAGTTTTGCGTGAGGGCAAAAGATTTCGCTCATGTTCAAGCTGCTCATGCAAATTCGCCGCTTTGATCCACAAACAGCTGCTCGAATGTTTGCTAATTTTGCTAAAATTTCGCTCATGTGACCGCAGCTTCGCCGCTGTACAACCAGCTTTGTATTGTTGCGATGTCAGTAGTACATGTGAATGAACAATGTGTTCTCTTTCTTTATGTTACCTGAACCAGGTTTGTCAGAAAAGCTAGTCTTTTGTCAGCTCTAGAGCTTTCATGAGAACTACAGGTTGTACTTGCACATTCTTGCATCCAGCTCACAGACAGACGGATCGAGATCAGTTCATCATGTTGGAGTTTCCCTACCTTTTCGGTAGGGATGCACCGAAATTTCGGCCGCCGAAAACGATCGCTAGTCAAACCAGTCAAAAAATAAGTCTGTTAAATCCGAGTCTATTGCATAGAACTGAATGAAGAAGAAGAATATATTGCTACGCAGTAGTCAACATTTGAAGTGGATCAAAATCTTTCATCAAAGTTATACATTAATTCTTGTCTTTGGACAACTTTGATGACCTTTTTTGATCCACTTCAAATGTTGACTGCTGTATATTTAAAGTCCCTGTAAAGTCAAAATTTAGCATGTGTTCTGAGTTTGTCACACCACAGAAAAATGTGTTATTAGCCACCCAGCCAAATTTGAATGATAAAAAAAGCCGGCAAGTACGTCAAATAAGCTATCAAAATCTTGAAAAAGTGAGCATTATTCTCTGCTCTCAAACGCTAGGGGCGTGTCCGCTGGCTGCACTGAAGCCACGCCCACTCGCGAGAACGCTGCCGACAGTGATATTAGGTGATACTGCTTTCGGGACGGAGAGATGAAGGGCGAGGCGGGAGATAGTCGGTTCGGCCCATTCACCAGTAACAGCGGATTATCAGTGAATCCCAGTTGTCTCTGAGGAAAGTTTATAAAACGATCCTGTGTAAAATGATCATTACAGAGGCGGGTGTTGGCGGTGATCCTCAGCGCTCCATCAAGGTTGGCTCTTCACAAAATTAATCCACCTCTTCTTGATGTGATCGTTTTTTGGGAAAATTAAATAAGGAGTGGACACCGATCTGTTTTGTACATGATCGCATCCAGGTAGTAGCCTACGCATTTCCGCGTCGAAGGCATAGCTAGCTAGCATACTGTAGGCTGTAGTAACTAATAGTACTGACAGTAACTCGCGATTGAGCGGCAAACTGATGCGAATGTGCTCTATTGTTAGGGGAGGGGCCCGCCTCAGTGCGTCATCAAGTAGGGGCGTGTCCCGTAGCTCAGGGGCTCCAGTGCGTCATCGAGCCCTGTTTTAGCCCCGCCCAAAAAATCCGGAAAATAGCAATGGTGAAAAACTGTTTAACGGTCTAACTCCACAATTCAGTAATTCACAGTTCACAGTCTTTGTAATATGTTTTAGCAATACATTTCTAACATTTATAATGGGTTTAGAAGTTTTTTTTTAGAATTGCCTTTACAGGGACTTTAATATTATTTTAATATAGGGCTATTTTCTGTCCAATATTTGTTTTACTTTAAATAAAAATAACTTTTTGGCAAAAGGGAACGCCCGCAGCGCTTCCATTTTCTCTAGTCATGTAGCACCTTTTTTTTAAATATGCTTTCTCCAGCATATGCAGGCACATTTTATTAAAAGGCCATCTTGCCAGCTATGAATTCCCACTTTAAAACATAATTTACAGTTCTCGTCCTTGGTGTGAACAGGGCCTTTATCAGCCAGGCCAATATATCGGTTATTATCGTTACCTATTTTTTTTTTTTTTTTCATATCATCATCATCATCATCATGTCGATATTACACACACCTGGAAAGGGAATATATTCTCGCTCCTGCTGTCATCCATCCAGGACTTAGGGTTGAATCCGGGACTGGTGCGGGAGTACTTCTGCTGGGGCATGTGGTTGTTGGGGAAGGTCTTCTTCAGCGGAGAGATGGAGTTGAGAGGCGTCATGCCTCCATTCAGGCCTCTGCGATACTCGCGACCCTGGGACCCCCCCCACCCGCCGTAACCCCCACCCGGGCTCCAGGAGGTGGAGGAGGGAGAGGCCGAGGGGCTCTGGTAGCTCCCCCACGGGGAGGGAGGCTTGCTCAGGCTGTTGGAGAGATGCGGCAGCTGGCCGAAGGGGGCGTTGCGGTGCGGGAACGGGGGCTGGTGAGGACTTGCCGGGGAACGCCGATGCTGCTGGTGCTGGCTGTGGGGGTGCTGGAAGTGGGGGTGGGGGGGGTGGTGCTGGGAGATTGGACCAATCTGAGGGGAGAAGTTGCCTCCGAAGCCCGGGCTGACATGGTGGGAGAAATTCTGGAACAGCAGAGGGCCGTTGTTGGCGGAGGCCGCCGGGTTGAAGAAGCTGATGTCCTCATTGATGATGGTGGAAGGAGTGGGGGGGATAGCAGCTGACCAGTTGTTGAAACTGGTCAGGGAGGAGGAGGTGCTGGATTGGGCAGCCGTTCCCAGTCCCGAGGGCTCTTGATAGTCAAAGGGCGTCAACACGGGGGAATCCAAACGAAGCTTCTCCTTGCCGTTGGTCCCGTCGGATGACCCACTCTCCACTTTAATCTCTTCAGCGCGAGCCTTTTCCAGCTCGGAGATGATCCCACTCTCCTGATGTCCGGGCGAGAGCTGCTGTTGTTTCTCTTGGGTCTCTTGCAGCTCCTGCTGCTGGACTTTGGGCTTTTCCGAGCCCAGGATTTCATCTTGCATGTTGCTGTGAGCGCCGGCTGCCGGGAATAGCCATGTCGAACCGCTGTTGGTGCCATTCCCAGCCGGGGTGCTGTTTATGAAAGCGGCAGGGCTGGCGGTCGCATTTTGGTGGTGGTGTGGGGGTTGCAGGTGAGGGTGGATTCGTACTGGGAAAGCAGACTTGTTGCCAGTGTTGTTCTGCACTAAGACTCCAAACCCGTAATCCCCCATTTATGTTCTCCAGTTCAACCTGGCTCCAACACAGTTATTCTTGCTTCCTATGCCCTAAAAAAGAACGCATAACCATGGTTAAAATACTCCATGATGCAGTTGCACAACATAATTCATGACACACTACACTAATAAAGGGTGTGTTGACACTTATAGTTCAGTACGCTTGGTTCGATTGGTCCGAACCAAAAAAAAAAAACATTTAGTTCTAGTCCGCTTAGCATTCACATTGGCATTTTTAACACCGAAACTAAAGTTACCGAAACTAAAGCCATGGGGATATGTTCACAACCTGATTGTTCAGCTTTTATGACATATTTATGCCTATATTTCGAGACTGAACTTACCGAACATACAAAACATTTTGTGTTCTGGGCTAAATGCGCTCGTTGTATGTGCGCAGCCTACATATGATTATGTTTTGACCAGCTGAGATCTCGTGAACAGCTTACAAAATGTGTAAAGAAGTCAATATATTGTGGCAGGAATCCCTCCGTCACAAGCAAACGAAGATCTGCTGCGAGGAGATGCGGTTCTGATGCCTGAACCGAACTGTGATGGGCAACATCATGACTATGACGAGAACAAAACTGTTTAGGGTCGCATCTTGTGACGTCACGTCCCTTATTGGTTCGTTTACATGTCTTCGGTCCATGTTGCATTCATATATCATTCGAACAGCACCAGAGTTCGTTTGGGAGACCCATCTTTTCAGGAGTTTCGGTCCACTTGTTTGGTGCGCATCAGGGTTCGGTTGGCAGCGTTCATGCTAATTCAAATCAATCGCACTATTGTATCAGGGTTCATTTTAATCGAACCAAGCATGCCAAGTGTGAACACACCCAAAGTCTCCAAAGGGGGGTTTCACAGTGATGCCATTGAAGAACCATATTTGGTTCCCAAAAGAACCTTTCAGAGAACAGTCATTACCCATCATTTTCTTAGTGTGAAAAACACTTTATATAATCTAAAGAACCTTTGTCCACTATAAAGAACATTTTGAGGAATGGAAACGTTCCATGGATGTTAAAGGTTCTTTATTTATAAGTGTGTGGAAACACTGAGGACACCCATTGGTGAGAGACGATGTGGCACTCTGCCACCAGACGTCACAAATACTGACAGGAAAGATATATTTGATGAACATGTCATATCAGTAATTCTCCGACGATGTTGCCGGTGGATGCCATACTGGCTATAACACAAGCTATAAAGGTCTCTCAGGCTCTAATTATAGATTCGTGACGTTTCTTCAGCTAACAGCTAACGTTAACAGGCTACCGGCTTATTCAACAGGAACTGCTAAAAGGCTCCATATCAACCGAAAGGCCGACTCGACCGTGTTTTTCTGACGAAAAAAGAATACAGTCAGGTAGCTTACACGACAAATCACCTCATATGTTATTATAATTCAAATATCATTTAAGGAAAAAAAGGTTCTTCCCTTTTTAACGAACGAAAGCTCGATCAGAAAAATGATGACGTCTTCTGCTCGCGAGCTACAATACGCACAATACTGCACGATTTCACACATATAAAACCACAACACACATGTAATATTAGGGATTGATCATTCATAAATACAAAAACAATAAATAAATTATTTTTTCACCTTAGTGGCTGATCCGAGCGATGACTGAGGAGGACTCGTTCCAGATATCACAACGCAAACTAACGCAGAAGCTCGAGTAAACCGGTGATCTGATATTATGAAGTGGGGATCTTTAATCCGTCAAGAGTGTCTGTTTGTTTTCTCCCTTCCTCGTCTTGACGTGTCCTGCCTTCTCAATGACACAGCCCTGTCTCGCTTTAGCCAGCTGCTAACCTTTAAATCACTTGCGTAGACGATTCTACGTCATTGACTTCAATATACAAAGACTAGTTTAGTTACTGGTGAACTACAAAGCGTTCATGCGTCCTTTTCATTGTTGGATTTTTGTTTCTCTGTATTATTTTTTATTTTTTTCCACCAGCGCACTTCTATTCCCTTCGCTGTGCTGCCGCTGCTGTCCTTTTCCTCTCCAATCTACTGAAGCCAAATGACAAGGAGACACAGTCCACACACACTTCCGGCTAAAGCCCCGCCCTCATTGCGTCAGACCACGCCCACGGGAACCTCACAAGGCGTATGTTCCGCCCACGCTGTTTGAGAACAAGGCATTTAATTGGTCAGAACGCAAGTTATTCCCGCCCACTTTTTCCTCATTTGAATGCGATTCATAAATATGTGTCTTCCCTTTAAGGTCATAGCCTATGCTTTGAAAACTCCGCCCTATAAGGTCAATAAGCCTATTAGGATTATTTTGTGTAGCCTATATAGCCTATTTGCATCACCATGCAATATGTTTAAATGTAAATATCCTCAAGATTTCTCCTGTCCCCCTGGTGTCAGAATACTGTGGCTTGTGCAAATCTGTGTGTGTGTGTGTGTGTGTGTGTGTGTGTGTGTGTGTCTTAAGACACTGGTAGGAATTGAATCAGCAGGGGTGAGCTTTTCTCTGTTTCGATAACACCTGCTTGAACCCTTCTTCCCTGTTTTAAGCAACCCGGATCAATCTCATTACCCGTGTTCCAGCAAACGGATAGGTCAGAGAGCAGGGAGGAGAGAGAGGATCTGAGTATGTCATCTGTGCCCTTAGACAGAGGTCTCATTAAGATCTGCTGCTGTTTTCACTCCATAATGGAGCTCATCCACCATTATCATTTGGACCATCAATGCAGAACAATGAGATCTTAGGTATGAGACAACACAGAGGGTGTGTGTGTGTGTGTGTGTGTGTGCATGTTTTTCTATCCCGGTGGGGATTTTAACCTGAATGCACACCCACTCATAATGGGACTAAATTAAGGTCCCCATGAGCAAACAAGCTTATCGGCATACTGAATGAGTTTTTTTGCAATGTAAAAATGAGGAAAGTTTTGTGTGATGGGTGGGTTTAGGGGTTAGGGTTAGTGTAAGGGGAGAGAACAACTACAAATAAAACAACAAATATACATGAAATATTGATTGATGAACTGAAAATATTTTATTATGTTAGAAGGAGACAGTGGAGGGATCGACAAGAAATATTATAAAGCCTATTTTAAAGTCCCCCTGTAGTCAATAATTGTATCCCTTAAAATTCATCTTTGATCACCAAAATTACTTGAAAAAGTAAAGTTCTTGAAAAAAAAAACTTGTCATGGCTTAATATACCTTGAATGTAACTCTACACCCTTGTCTCATTTAGTATACGCAGTTCTATGAATATGCAAATGACCCCGCCTCGACTCACTCAGCTCAGAGATCCACTCGTTGATGATCACATGTTGATCTGATTGGTTAAAAGGTTTGTGACGTCAGAAACACCAGCAATTTCAAACCGTGTTTTTGAGACTGTCTTTGGTTCACTGCAGTTTTAAGGAGAAAATACTCAGCAATGCTGTCGACTTATGAATTTGCACAGCACATGGTTTGTCTTATAGCACATTAAAAATACCACTATTAACAACATTAAAACCTTGATTTTCACCACAAGGGAACTTTAAAATATTTGTCCAAGTATCCCAGTAATTAATGTACTAGTGATGATTGTCACTAAATAACAAAAGTAACTGAAATACTGAAACACTATCTGACCAGCTGCTTGACACGTGAAAGCGTTTTTTCCCTAAACATCCACCACAGACATCAGGAAAATGTTTTTTCTATGGAGCAACATTGGGTAGCCCCGCCCACACTAAAATTCAATTGGCCAAAATCTTTCTGCTTTTAGTAGGCCAGAAACGCTAACAGTGGAAACGAGTTAGCATTTTAGCACTTCCGGTTCCATCGTCCTGAAGTTAATAGGGATAATTTCACATTTTATTCGGACATAAAATACATCAGATTTTTTTAAAAGCTTTTGCTTGTCTTGAACAAAGCTGTTGTTGCTAATAAGTGGCTAAATGGGACTTTGAACGTCATCATGCCGAACAGGTAAACTCGTATATCTATACACTACTTTGCTTTTACAGCCTCGTTGTGTTTAATACATTTTTTTTTTATTTTTTTTTAAAGAAACAGTTGTTGGAAGCTTAGTTGTGGTGGAGTCATTCAACCGTGGTGTAGTTCGCTAGTAAATCGTACATTTAGCTTTTTACTTCTGATGATTTTATGTAAGCTTCAAGATTATCATGATGAACAAAACACATAAGAATCATAAACTCTTGTCGGTCACAGAGCTTATTTTCTGCAATAATCCAAAAGCCAATGGAAAATCCAATTGGGTTTTTGTCGAGGGATCCAGGGTGATGCAAACTTCCGGGTTGACCTACAAAAATACGTCATCATTGCAGTGCTCTATAACTATTTATAGTCTTTGCCTTAGCTAACAGTCCTGTGATATTATGAACGAAAGGCACAAAACTTTCTTCCAGAGATATTTCTACTGTCACACTCAGGCTTGAACCAGAATTAGAGTAAAGTTCAAACAGGTTTATTTACAGATATGGCAGGAACACAGTGTACAAACAGGTGATACTGTACTTGACATCGCTACCAGATAAGATGGACTTGTATTGTTAACTTTGAGTCTTTATCTTACAGAATCGTTGGAGAACACACACACACACATGAGAAACCACTCTGAGATGAGGGATGACTGGAAGATGACTTGAACGACTGGCGATCGACTTGGTTGAGGTAAACCGCAGTAGCTAGCAAGGTAGTCAGGAACATAAAGCGGGTAAAGTCTTTAGTATCAGACGAGGTCTGTGACTGTCCGAAAACGTAGGCAGCGTTTGAGCGCGAAGGCGCCTCACGAAACTGATTTCTGACAGACTTCTGAGGCAGCGTGACGGTTTAATGATCTACAGCAAAATAGAGCGAGCTTTGGTGAAAACTAAGGGAATATTTAATTACTATAATAGTCATTTATTGCTAGAAATGACATCAGAAGTGGAAACCATTGGTCAAAACACGGACCATCAACCGCAACTTAGAGACGCCATCTTTATTTTTTAGCTTAACTGTCACAGAATGGAAAGTACAGGATTGTAGGATATCAAAGGCAGAGGAGGATACATCTATGCTGCCTTCAAAAACCGATCAGACGAAGGCATCTCAAGAGACAGGAAGTGAAGCTAACATTGGATTCAGACGTGCCTTGATGCCTTCATACCTTGGAATGAATCCTGCGAAGGGAGCGTCTTTAAGCTTTTGGACACAGCCAACGACTGTGTGCGCTCTATATAGTGCTGGTGATGAGGGCTAGATGAGTTCCTGGTGTGCGTGGTCAGGTGCCAGGGAGGATGATGGGAAATGCAGTCCATGACAACTAGATTGATTGGCATCTAATTAAACGAGCCTTATGACGTTTTTCCACTGCATGGTACGGCTCAGTACAGTACGGTTCGGCACGCTTCGCTTTTCCACTGCGTGGTACGACTCGGCTCGGCACGGCTCGGTTCGCTTTAGCTCGGTTTGCTTTTCCACTGCAGTTAGTACCGCTTCAAAGTGGGTGGGATTATAGTCTGATCGTTATAGTTTATCCGCTCCTCGGCAACCAACGAGAGGAACGTCTGCACTTCGTCCACTTACCACGATTCAGCCATTTCTTTTTTGGAAGTTTTTTTCTTTCTTTTTTCTTCAAGCAAGTCAAGCAAGTAGTTTTAAAACTGGTGCTACAGCGGTGGCTGTTACTGGCTATTTAATTTAGCGGGTTTGATGATGCTGGTAGTGACAATTCTGTCTGACCAATCAGTGATCTGCAGTGTGTTCACGTCACATTTTAGTATCGGTACGGTACGCTTGGAACCTCAACAAAGGTGGTACCATTTAAAGCGAGCCGAAGCGAGCCGTACCATACCATGCAGTGGAGAAGCGCCAAAGCGTGCCGTACCGAGCCGAGCCGTAACGTACCATGCAGTGGAGAAGTGCCATTAGACTGTAAGTTGATGAGTTGATTTATCCGCGTTTTAATATGCCTCTGAACATAGAGCTTTTTAGATGGATGGCAATGCTTTTTAGGTCGAGTTGAATCTGCGATCTCTGACCTAGTTTATTGCTGACTTCCATGGCTGCAATACGCTGTTTTCCGCCAACTGGCAACCCAGGGTTTCAAGATACTATTGAGTAAATTGGGTAAATTGGCAGTGGGCGGAGTCACACAGACCAAAACAAAAACAGACATTCCGACACGGGATGCACATTTCAAAGTAGAATAACTGGCTGCAGCATTGATCTTCTGAGAAACAAGTATGTGAACTAAGCATGCTTCTTAAATCTCTGCTAACATACTGTATGGTATTTTTGTGCTTTAGTACAGTTAAACAAAATGACTTACAGCACCGTTAATCACTCATCTAACTTTAATTCGGAAAGTTTAATAGTAACCCAAATTGGTAATTTGCCAAACTGTTGCTGTATACCTAATCCCTAAATCTCCAATTTCCTCTCCATTAGTGTCTGCCAACACAGTCTCAGATGTTCAGTGGTTCAGTGTGATGACACATCTCTCCTACTGTGGAATGAAGATGCCATCATGTTGGTAGAGGGGTTAAAAGGCAGAGACAAAACCAGTCAGACTGGCTTTAATGGAAACACACCTTTGCAGCACAGCTCAAATGACCTCCATGCAAAATTATGCAGGCAGTCAAGCGAATTTACGTGTATAAAGGCAATTTGAATGAGGTTGGTGCATTTGAACAAGCAGATGTGCTCTTGCGTCTCGCTGTTAAGATTCAGCCACTGCAAACGCGACCCTGGTTCGGTCTCCGGTTTCATTCGCCAAAGAGCCAGCTCGACTATGAATAAAACATTGAATCCATTAAAAAATGTATCACCCCTACCTAAGGCATAATTGGCACAATACGTTCCTCAGGAGAGGAGAATGAAGTTGTAACGAAGATGCATTGTATTGTGTAGTACTGCTTATTTTGTGTGCCATGAAATATTTAGCTAGTGTACACATGCCTAAACAAAGCGTTGTAAGCTGAACACGCAACTGGGATCGTATTCTCAGTCGGAGCAGCAAGCGACTGGATCATCCTGGTTATGCAGTATATATCATGTATTAAATATATATATATATATATATATATATATATATATATATATATATATATATATATATATATATATATATATATATATATATATATATATTATACATATATATATATATATATATATATATATATATATATATACTATTATAAAATATGGATGAACTCACAAGATGAAACTCATATTATTTAGTTTTCTTTTATTACAATCTCAATTTTTTTTTAAACAAAATCCCTTATCCTAAACTGGAATGTATACTATAATATATGTCTAAAACGAACAATTCAATTTATTAGGAATAATTCCTATCTTTACTTTTTTTTTCCTTTTTGAAATGTTTCAAAGAATTTCTTTTTTTTTTTTTTGTGGAAAATCTGATACATTTGTAATCAATTTGTAGTTTCTTTCCATGTTCGCAATATCACTTGCGTGTTCCTGAAGGCCATCGTCATCATCAAGTGACTTATTTTTGTGGGAAAGTGTTAGCCAGAGATTTGAAGAATTTTATGATGTTTTGTAGGGGTGTAACTGTGCACAGAAGTCACAGTTCTGGACGTACCTCGGTTTTGGGGTCAGGATTCGATACGAATTCGGTACAAAAGGAAAAAGCATCAAATCCCCAATGCTAGGTTTCTTTTCATTTATTTTGAACAGACAGTAGTGCAAATTACAGTTTGTTCCACCTAGAGGCATTTAGTCCCCCTGAGGTAGTTGGTACAGTACAGCCTCCTATAGAGTATTAAGCACCAAGAGTATAGAGTATTAAGCACCAAGAGTATAGAGTATTAAGCACTAAGAGTATAGAGTATTAAGCACTAAGAGTATAGAGTATTAAGCACTAAGAGTATAGAGTATTAAGCACTAAGAGTATAGAGTATTAAGCACTAAGAGTATAGAGTATTAAGCACTAAGAGTATAGAGTATTAAGCACTAAGAGTATAGAGTATTAAGCACCAAGAGTATAGAGTATTAAGCACTGAGAGTATAGAGTATTAAGCACTAAGAGTATAGAGTATTAAGCACTAAGAGTATAGAGTATTAAGCACTAAGAGTATAGAGTATTAAGCACTAAGAGTATAGAGTATTAAGCACTAAGAGTATAGAGTATTAAGCACTGAGAGTATAGAGTATTAAGCACTAAGAGTATAGAGTATTAAGCACTAAGAGTATAGAGTATTAAGCACTAAGAGTATAGAGTATTAAGCACCAAGAGTATAGAGTATTAAGCACTAAGAGTATAGAGTATTAAGCACTAAGAGTATAGAGTATTAAGCACCAAGAGTATAGAGTATTAAGCACTGAGAGTATAGAGTATTAAGCACTAAGAGTATAGAGTATTAAGCACTAAGAGTATAGAGTATTAAGCACTAAGAGTATAGAGTATTAAGCACTGAGAGTATAGAGTATTAAGCACTAAGAGTATAGAGTATTAAGCACTGAGAGTATAGAGTATTAAGCACTAAGAGTATAGAGTATTAAGCACTAAGAGTATAGAGTATTAAGCACTAAGAGTATAGAGTATTAAGCACCAAGAGTATAGAGTATTAAGCACTAAGAGTATAGAGTATTAAGCACTAAGAGTATAGAGTATTAAGCACTGAGAGTATAGAGTATTAAGCACTGAGAGTATAGAGTATTAAGCACTAAGAGTATAGAGTATTAAGCACTGAGAGTATAGAGTATTAAGCACTGAGAGTATAGAGTATTAAGCACTAAGAGTATAGAGTATTAAGCACCAAGAGTATAGAGTATTAAGCACTGAGAGTATAGAGTATTAAGCACTGAGAGTATAGAGTATTAAGCACTGAGAGTATAGAGTATTAAGCACCAAGAGTATAGAGTATTAAGCACTAAGAGTATAGAGTATTAAGCACTAAGAGTATAGAGTATTAAGCACTGAGAGTATAGAGTATTAAGCACTAAGAGTATAGAGTATTAAGCACCAAGAGTATAGAGTATTAAGCACTGAGAGTATAGAGTATTAAGCACTGAGAGTATAGAGTATTAAGCACTGAGAGTATAGAGTATTAAGCACTAAGAGTATAGAGTATTAAGCACTGAGAGTATGGAGTATTAAGCACTGAGATAAGGAGTATTAAGCACTGAGAGTATAGAGTATTAAGCACTGAGAGTATAGAGTATTAAGCACTGAGAGTATGGAGTATTAAGCACTGAGATAAGGAGTATTAAGCACTGAGAGTATAGAGTATTAAGCACTGAGAGTATAGAGTATTAAGCACTGAGATATGGAGTATTAAGCACTGAGAGTATAGAGTATTAAGCACTGAGAGTATAGAGTATTAAGCACTAAGAGTATAGAGTATTAAGCACTGAGAGTATAGAGTATTAAGCACTAAGAGTATAGAGTATTAAGCACTGAGAGTATAGAGTATTAAGCACTAAGAGTATAGAGTATTAAGCACTGAGAGTATGGAGTATTAAGCACTAAGAGTATAGTGTAAAGAGTATACTTTAATATTTTGTCTCGTTCCCACCCTCAAAGGCCCCAAGGAAGAGGTCTTCGCTGATTTTTCAGTCCCAGTCCATTTTTTTCCAATTTCCACACGGACACTTCAGATCTCCAGTGACAGACTTATGCGTTCAGTTATTATTAGGTAATTATTTTGCAGGAGCCCGCAAGTCATTTATTTCTCCCCCTTCCTGCACACATATCAATATGTTCCCTCCCGCACCTGCATTCAGTATTTCAAAACTTGTCCCGCGGCGCACTCTTTTGTGTCGCATGGTGCGGGATTGTAGACCTCTAATTAAACTGCAGCAGATTTACTATATTTACAAAAACAAAATCCAGAAGGCAAGAATCAGCGTAACCGCTTCATTTATGTAAAGATAATAATAGGACAAAGAGAAGAACCGAAATGCTTAAATACATGGCTAAATGAGGAATCAAAACGAACTCAGGTGAACATAATCAATGAGTAACCATAGAAACCAACTAGCAACAGGATCAAATGGAATTGGAAATAAACACAGGAAGAAAACAAGGGAACCAAAGGAAAAACAACATAAGAGTCCACACAGAGATACATGTTTTATATCTGTTATTTTATATAACCATACCTGTTATATAAAAAGAAAATGTATAATAAATGTATGTATAAAAATGTGTAAATTTGGTATAAAAATGAACTGCCTTGTGTAAGTTAAAATGTATTTATTCATCAGATAAGTGCCTGAGCTTGACCAGAGCATGATTCTGAATGTCTGCTAAAGAACTATACAGATTTTAACAGGAATGATCCGACTGCATTAAAACAGACAGGGAGCTTGAGCAAAAAAAAAGAGCTTGTGCATATTGCTCGCCATCTATTTGTTCTTGCTGGGATCCCTGAGGGATAAAATCCTAATTAAGCTGAAGAGGCTGAAGCAGTCAGTAGCACATCAGCCCTGCTTGTGGGAAGGAATGCGGCTAGGTGGGCGTTCACGTCAGAAAAGCATTTGCCATTTCATTACTCCTCTGGGTCCTGAGAGGAATAAATTATAGACGAGAAGCTCAGCATATATGCCTATGAGTGTGTGCATATGTACGAGAGGGAGACAAAAAAAAAAAGCGTGCGTTGACTGACAGATTGCATTTATGCATTGTCATATGATTATGATGTAAACTCACTTCAGACATCCCAGATGCCATCCAAACCTGTATGACTTTGTTTCTTCAGTGGAACACCAAAGAAGAAATTCGAAGGGTACGTTTATACACTCACCTAAAGGATTATTGGGAACACCTGTTCAATTTCTCATTAATGCAATTATCTAATCAACCAATCACATGGCAGTTGCTTCAATGCATTTAGGGGTGTGTTCCTGGTCAAGACAATCTCCTGAACTCCAAACTGAATGTCAGAATGGGAAAGAAAGGTGATTTAAGCAATTTTGAGCGTGGCATGGTTGTTGGTGCCAGACGGGCCGGTCTGAGTATTTCACAATCTGCTCAGTTACTGGGATTTTCACGCACAACCATTTCTAGGGTTTACAAAGAATGATGTGAAAAGGGAAAAACATCCAGTATGCGGCAGTCCTGTGGGCGAAAATACCTTGTTGATGCTAGAGGTCAGAGGAGAATCGGCCGACTGATTCAAGCTGATAGAAGAGCAACTTTGACTGAAATAACCACTCGTTACAACCGAGGTATGCAGCAAAGCATTTGTGAAGCCACAACACGCACAACCTTGAGGCGGATGGGCTACAACAGCAGAACACCCCACCGGGTACCACTCATCTCCACTACAAATAGGAAAAAGCGGCTACAATTTGCAAGAGCTCACCAAAATTGGACAGTTGAAGACTGGCTGGAAAAATGTTGCCTGGTCTGATGAGTCTCGATTTCTGTTGAGACATTCAAATGGTAGAGTCAGAATTTGGCGTAAACAGAATGAGAACATGGATCCATCATGCCTTGTTACCACTGTGCAGGCTGGTGGTGGTGGTGTAATGGTGTGGAGGATGTTTTCTTGGCACACTTTAGGCCCCTTAGTGCCAATTGGGCATCGTTTAAATGCCATCAATATGCTATCAATATGGGCCAACATTTCGAAAGAACGCTTTCAGCACCTTGCTGAATCAATGCCACGGAGAATTAAGGCAGTTCTGAAGGCGAAAGGGGGTCAAACACAGTATTAGTAAAGTGTTCCTAATAATCCTTTAGGTGAGTGTATGACAACGATATACAAAAACTGAAAAGTTTCTCCTTCAAGCATACAGACGACAACATTGTCAAAACGATCCCTGTTCACACGGATCCTTGTAAACGACTAAAAACGCTGTATTCTGCTGCCAGACCAGTAGTTGGGGATGTCACTTTGTAAAGAAAAACTACGTGGCTATAGACTAAACGCGTATTACGCATGCGCATGCCGTCACCGTTTTCACAAATTCACGTTTTTGTAGTTTGCACAGAGGCGATAACGGCATTGTTTTCAAAAACTTGCACTTTGAAACCAGTTTTTTTTATTTTCATGCCTCCAAAACGCTGTTGTTATGTAAAAATAAGTGCTAAAACACATAAAAAGTTACAAGTTGCAGTTACAGTGAATGGGATTGAGGATTTTATGATTCAAAAACGATCAAAAAGCACAATAAAAGAGTCACAAAAGTTCTCCACACAACTTGTGCGCTATTTTCCAAGTCTTCTGAAATCACACTTACAAAAAGTTTTTAGTTTTAGTTTATTTAGTTTGAGTTATTTTAGTACTTCAACTTGAACTAAACAAAAATGAGAAATGTAGCCGTGGCAACTAGCTGAAATGAAATCAGTTTTTTTTAATACATTATTTTATTTTCAAAGAATGAGTTTTTGAATGAATGCTTTAGTTTTGGTTTTAGTTATTGATAATAACCCTGTCCAGAAGCACACAAGCCTGTTACTTTTATGGTGCTTTTGAGTTATTTTCTGTGCTTAAAAAGACTCATTCTTCAATCATATGGAAAAGAGCGACCCGTACAATCTTCAAAATGTTTACTTTTGTGTTTCTCAAAAAAATTACGTGACGGTGACCAAATAAAACTGGAAGAAATTTCATTTCCGAGTGATCTAATCCTTTAAAATGAACGTTCAACGCCAACGTCATACAAACGAGCACGTGTCTGCGTGTCAAAACACAATGGCAATTACAGGGGCTGGCCTCCAAACTGAGATAACTCATTCTTTCTCTCCCTCTATAAAGCGCTCCCAACCCCGTGAAACGCTGACACGGTGGATCCGTCTGAGTGGCGGCTGTAAAACGCTGAGTCAGCCTGGCCTGCACCATCCTCCTCCACAGCAGAGATGCTCATCAATAATGAAGCGTTCCCTCAGCCAGAGCTCAGGTCGTGAAGCTCACCACACACTGCAGTAGCTTCAATATCAGTCGGGTGTCAGCGAAGGTGAAATAACGCATGTGGGCTTTAACAGACGGCTGTTGTGCATTTTTGGATTGGAATAATTAAAACTGTTATACAGCCTCATAATATCAATAACAAACTCCTATCATGTAAGTTAGTTTTGCTCCAGATGTTCCCAACTCGAAATTGCTGTATGAAAAGCTGCAAAACAAGGTGTTTTCCCCGGGCTTAATACAGCCTAATTCCCTTCACGTTTGTTGCTGCCCTACTTAAACATGGGTGTTCCTGACTGCGCCTGCTTTGAATGCAGTAATAGCATTAAATACCGCTGAGACGGTGAGATGTGCATCTACAATACCTATCACTGATGATTGCTATTTAAAATAGGCTAACTGTTTTTCTAATGTATTTTATTCTTCTAATGCAAAGCTGAATTTTCCTCAGCCATTACTGCTCTGTCATTAATGTCACATGATCCTTCACTCCTCTGTTAAGTGTATAAAGCGATTGAGTCTCTTCGGACAATCTGGACTAAATCTCTCAAGTCATATGGATTAGTTTTACGATCTCTTTTTTTTTAAGTGTCAAAGTGGTAGTTGCGTTGCTGTCAATGGAGGGACAGAAATCGCTCAGGTTTCTTTAAAAAGATCTTCATAAAGATGAACGAAAGACTTAAAGCTTTGGAACGACATGAGGGTGAGAAATTAATGACGGAATTGAACATATTTGGGTGAACTATCCCTTTAAAAATGAAGTTTCCAAAAGAGGGTCTTTCAGAGATCAGTTCTTAAAATAACCTTTTATTCTTAGCGTGAAGAACATTTTAAAACTCTAAAATACCCCTTTTCACTATAAAAACCTTTTGTGGAATGGAAACATATAAAAATAAAGGTTTCTGAGTTTTTTTTTTTTTTTTTTTTGTTGGAAGAACCATGTTTGGCTCCCTAAAGAACGTTTCAGCGATCAGTTCTTAAAATAACCTTTTATTCTTAGCGTGAAGAACATTTTAAAACTCTAAAGAACCCTTTTTTTACTATAAAGAACCTTTTGTGGAATGGAAACCAATGAAACCATCGATGCCAAAAACAAAACAAAAATTGTTACAACGTAAATCTTTGTGCTATCCCTTTGGATAAATGTAATTGATTTTGATAAATGTATTAATCCTATATAATGTATTTTTCATATCCCCATTCCAATGTATTGATCATCGAGTGTGACCTTTTCATTGTCATCAGGGCTTGGGTTAAGAGATTGATTTTCCACCCGGCTATGTTCATATAGGCCTCAGTTCACAGGGTTCACGATAAGGACATGATGGTTAGCTGGACTGGCTACGATATGGGACACGGGTCATGAATCAGCTTTAGTAGTGGATTCAGTGCCGTGATATATCTAAAAGAGACTAGCATGCTAGAAGAGCTCTTCCTATCCACCTCAACAAGGCTCACATTTGGAGGCTTTGCCGTGAAAATTGATTTTTGCTACCTTGCAGACCATTCTTGTGTGTTTGTTTACAGAACGAATAAAGAGCTTTATATATCCTAAATCCTTTAAATCAATCTATTGCCCATTGCTAAAAACAGATACTCATCCTGCGGAGCAATTGTTTTATGTTCTGCTTTTTGCAGAGCTAACCCTAACTCACCAGTAGTTCAAATATGCCCTTACAAGAAAGATGTGGCTGTTTAATATGGTCAGATTATCATATTCATGTATTGACATGACAACATGGTATTCATAACAACATGGTATTCAGAGGTGTAAAATAATACAATGAATGGAGTCATGGTATTACCATATGTCCAAAATATGTCCAAAACATAATACCATGGTGCTTTTTGGGACATATTTATTTATATGCTTTCTTTTCCGTTTCTAAATGTAAATGTATTCAGTTTATTATAGAGGCGCAATTATTTAAAAAGGGTTTGGGAGAACGGGCATTAGTGCAACACTGGGGGGAAACAAGACTAGTAAAATATTCTGTGCTTTAACACATGTCCACACAGTAAAATATGTGGTGTGTTCAATGCTATTCTCATTCCACCTTACACACCATTTTTCTCTGTGTAATTTGTAGGCCTCGGCTACAGACAGATGGTGTGACGCCATATATCAGAGAAGCAATCTGCACTCCCATCAAACATTTACACATCTTCACCTCCCTTTGCAGAACACACACACACACACACACACACACGTTGGGGTTTCATGTTTTATGGGCACTTTCCATAGACATAATGGTTTTATACTGTAGAAACTGTATATTCTCTCCTAAACCCACCCATCACACAAAACCTTTTGCATTTTTTATTTTCCAAAAACATCACTCAAGGGGACCAAAGGTTTCCTCAAGGGGACCAAAAACATCCCGACAAGGATTTCGGAGGTTGCCATCTTTATGGGGACATTTTGTCCCTATAACGTACCAGGACTACACACACACACACACTCAAACTCACATATATCCTAGTAAAGTGCACTGTTTATCCCAGTCCTCTTCTCTAGCTCTGGGTTTCCGAGGATTCTCCCTTCCCCCAGCCTCGGCTCCTGAAAAAGCTCTCGGGAAGCTCAGTGGTGCAGTGTTTCAAGACTCCCCCATGTGGGATCTGTCCTGAATGGGTCATTCAGAGGCCGCCTCGCAATACGACACACATGGTCCAATCAAATTAATGGATATAGTCATGTGTCAATAAATTGGCTGATCTATACAATCTATATGTCGAATATGTGCTTGTCAAGATATTTGTGATGCTAAGAGAAACGACTGAGCTTCTCTTGGTGTCATTTCCCAACATTTTTAATTGACTCCTTGATTAATCCGCTTTGATGATTGTTTAATAGACTGAATATTCTTACACTATATATTTTATTTATATTTAAGTATTTGAGAACAGTTTACCCCTTCTTTATATTGTTCCTGTACCCAGTGTCAGTCCAAGGTAAATTCTTCATAACAAAACAAAAATCTGAATCTTTAAAGTATACATAAATAAATGTGGGGTTTTTATAGTTATTTGATTGAAACAATATTAATAAATGTTTCTTCATCAAATCATCATATAATGATTTCTGAAGGATCATGTGACACTAAAGACTGGAGTAATGATGAATACGTTTTAAAATATATTAAAATTGAAAACGGTTCTTTTAAATTGCAATAATAGTTTACATTTTAACTGTATTTGACTGTGTTTTTGCTTAAATAAATGCAGCCTTTGTGAGGATTAGAGACATTTTTCAAAAGCATTAAACTTTTTATATTAAACATTTTAGTAGTTTTAGTAGTCTTTTTAATGTTGAAGTTTTTCATGTAATATTTATATCTTATTTTATTTCAGCTTTATTTTAATGACAATAATTATTTTTAATAGTTTGGGGTTTTTTTCTAACAATAACAACACTGCCAATCAAGCCATTAGCTGATGCCAATAATCTCAAAATGGTCAAATATCAGCCAATATACAAAGGTCCATCACTTTCTTTTCAGGATAGTAAAACCATATCTACACCCTGCCTTCTTGTTTTAAAGCATTAATTATCAGACTGCATAATTTCCAACAGCATACTAATGCAGTGACATTTCCACATTACAATGGCCCTACATTGTAATCCATTCATTAGTATGCTTAAAATGTCGACTTTTCTGAGTTGTTTTATTAATATGCGAATGCTTTCCATTCAGAATAAGAGGACGACTATAGTGAGAAATGCCTGTGTTGGTTAAGCACGCTGTCTCCTGGCTGCTGTGGGAGTGAGGCGTGGGATGCAGCGAGGTCCGCGGTCCGTGTGTGTGTGTCGTTCGGCGTTCATACACACACACACAGCCTCGTCCCCTGGGCCTTCTGCAGACACACACGACGCTGATCTGAAATAAGGCCAGTCGGACTGGTTGTGGAAGAGTGACTCGACATAATTTAGATAATTATGCTATAACTACACTTTAAATGATTTCTGTTGTTTTCACAATATTATACTGTTTTTCTCAACAGTTTCTTGCTGTATAACCTATGTATATTATATTACTGTAGATTTTGTTGTTTTCACAGTATATTGTATTGTATCCTCAACAGTTCTGTACTGTGCTCACAGTTGACGGTATGTTACTGTAGATTTGCAGTGCATTCTGGGAAATTATCAGTTACTGTAAATCTAAATACAGTAGTGCAAATTGACCGTGAAAAACACCACGCAAAAGTTAAATTGCTACCCTACTAACGTTATTCTTTCATAAAACATTTTTAGGACTGGGTGACCAAGCATTATATGTAACCGTTGCCCTGTTGTAGAGTGCCGTCTCATACACATTGTATTTTTTTACTGTTTTTTATTGCCATGTTTTTATTGTATTTATTTCCACTCTGCACCTTCAGATTTAAATACAATCATCATGTCATTCCTACATTTTCCGTACATAGCCTAATGCGGTAATATACCATTAACAAAAGCCAGGGCCCAGTTGCAATAAACCGCCGAACCTATGGAAACACTAGTTACAATATATTATCACTATGGGTTTTCTTTACTTAACTTGGGATTGTTGCAACTGGTTCCTTAAAGTCACCATGAAATCAAATATGCATGTGCCTTCATAATCTTTCACTTCTCCGATGATGTGTTTACTGGCGTGAGGGCGGGGCAACCTGTCACTCACATGAGATCGACCAATAGCAAACCACAAACATCCAATCAATTCCCCATAGACAAAATCAAGTCAGATATACGTCACAATATAGGGAAGAAAAGACTATAATACAGCTTCCGATTCATTTCAACTATTTTTTAACACCATCCTCCAGGAAGTGACATTGCTCCCATGGGATTCATAAAATCTGCAATGTATGTGTCGCTCATTTTCCATTCTTTTAAATAAAATGACAGAAATCACATGCAGTATATTAACTGCATTCATTTCCCATCATATGTCTCTATAAAGCTTCAAACATAAAATGCTAAAACATAAAATCCAATATATCAAAGATTTATTAACTGTGTGATGTTTGTGATATCAGCTGGTTTGTCTGACTCTAAATCATTCCATTTTGTTTGATAAAATGACAGCAATCAGTGTGATATCACACATTTCAAACGACTGTTAAAAAATATATTAAATAAATAGCATTTTGACACCCTCATGCAAGCTAACTTTCAATCACATTGAGCAATGGCTAACATTAGCTTTTTTATTTTCATCCCATTTTTTTTTTTTTTTTTTTTTTTTTAAGTGCTTGAGCATATTTCTGAAATTCTGGTATTCATGTGCTTCTTTAAATTACAACAAACTTATTAGGTTTTAAAAGTTACTGCATACAAGATTGACCCAGTTGCATTATGTGAACATAATCATTATGAATCACCAAACACCTGATTAACACGCAGTTACAAAAGGGCAGGAAGTGCAGAACTGAATCATTTTCAAGAACATGAAATGTTATTTTAAACATAATCTATATCTTGTGACCTTTTATAAAACTATCCTCATTGACATTGCACAGAGGAAAATGGATGAGGAGAAATGTGAGCTTCAGGGATCCATTTCTATGACAAAAGGCTTGCGTTACCAAGGGTTACTGGCTTTTTCCAAAGTACGGCTCTTATCACGTCAAACGGATGCCCGGCAAATGCACCGTAATCAAATTCCTGACAGAGGGTAATTAGTTCAGCTCCTGTGCTCAAAGCAACGGCAACCGGCACACGGCCAGTCCAGCTACAGTCAAAAAAGTCCTCCACATTGTTCTCATGCTAACATGGCCAATGCTGCTCAATGCCACATCCACACACAAAAGCAAAAAGTGTTGTGTTCTCTCTGTACTACAGTGTCTCGAATTAATGCTGATATCCAAATCCAGTTCACTTCATGAAAAAAGCTCTAAATATAGTCAAATAAATCTTCTGTTAGGTGTGTTATCGTCTCTAAAATATTTGTCTCAAAGACCGGCAGAAATCGTTTATGCTCTTAGCAGATGCTTTTTAACCAAAGTGGCTTTGCACATATTGCATAAGTGGCAATTACTAGAACGGATAGCTAAAAATACAAGAAGAACACAATGGCAAACAGTGCCACACTGTGCAAGTGCTAGATCAGGTCATGAAAAAGTTTCTAAAGAGTCGACTAATCAACGTGCCAATGTGATTGTGTAGGCAGTTAGCGGGAATGAGGAGTGTTAGTTATGCTATATACTTCAGATTTTAAGAGGAGTATCTTCCCTGCTGAAAAACAAAACAGCTTAAACCAGCCTACGGTTGTTTGCTGGTCTGCCAGCCATATGTTTTCCCAGCTTGACCGGCTGAAATGTTCTCAAAATCCCTCTAAAACCATCAAAGACCAGCTAGCCATCATTAAAATATTGGTTCCACTCATTAAGGATAATCGAGCCATTTCAAATGCATGCTGAAAAACCTGCTTAAACCAGCCTAAGATGGTTTCCTGGACTTGGCTCATCTTGGTGAATGGTAGTAAAGCGACGCAACTGACACTGGTAGGTCACGTGACATGGCGGAAGTAGTATGTACAGTAGAACAGAGTGAGCTTTGGGGATAACTAAGCGAATATTTAATTTATACAATACAGTATAATTTATCGCTAGAAAAGTGGATAACGTTGACCATCAACCGCAACTTTCAGACGCCATCTTTATTTTTTGGCTCGACTTTAACAGAATGGAAAGCACAGGATCGTGGGATATCAAAGGCAGCGAAAGATACATCAATGCTACCTTCAAAAAATCAATCAGATAAAGGAATCTCAGTAGACAGGAAGTGAAGCTAACATTGTATTTAGACGTGCCTTGATGCCTTCCTACCTTGGACCGTATCCTCCGAAGGGAGCGTTTTTAGGTTTTTGGACACAGCCATGATTGCGAAGTACATTTCAACTAAGAACTACTAGAGAGTATGCGATTTTGGATGTAGCCATGGTGTTAGCATAGAATGCTAAACCTAAGCCCAATGCTAGTATATTACAGATTGAGTGTTTTATGGAATAGCATGTTGTTGTTTTTACTTACTGCTGCTGTGGTTTTCAGGTTGAGAACGGTGCATTATCTTGTGGAAAATTGCTCCAGCACGCCATACAGTCAATATTTCTGAAATCACTGGTGTCTCAGATAAGAAATGTGAATGTATGTTCTTTGAAAATGGACTGCTTGCACCACACCAGGGGAAAGTCATCACCCAAGATGCACCATGGGGGCCTGCCCTAAATAGCCATCCAACAGGAACAGTGTTAAGGCCCTATAGCCACTTCCTGCAAAAGTAATCATCCTTAAAGCCCTGTCCCCAATTCTGTCCTAGAAACCCTGAGAACTCTTAGAACAAATCTTAGAAATAAAAAACACCTCTTTCCTGAAGGCTATGTTTCAAAGTTTTGGATCCCAACAGACCCTGAACACTTCTCCTGATAAAAAAGAACTATAAAATTCAGAAACTTATCACATTCAACACTCCCCAAACCCACTCAAAAGTTTGCATAGTCGTCCTCAAGAACAAGCCAGTTGTGTCTCTGGCAACCATCTCTGCTGGGGTAATATGGCAAGTTTGTAGGAACAATAACCTATCAGGAGGGTAGTAGTTTTTCTTTTTAGGCAGGATCAGTCGACAAAATATGACTACTTGTTTATCCCTCAAAAAGGTCAGTACCTTAGTTGTAGCAACACAACTAATGAATAAATAAGCCTCATTATGAAATTCTTGAAAAAAAACGTTTTTATCCTGGACACTCTTATACATCATTGCCCCATTAGCCGTACTTCCTTTATTCTGATTCATCAATAATGCATTAGATGTGCTTAAGGTTACTACTAAAGCAATAATTACAATGACAACCTGGTGGGAGGGGGTGTTTTTATGGCGATGACCTCCATGTGATTCATCATCCAATGGCGTCACATTCAGAAGCATTGTTCCACAGCTGGATGCTCACTCACAAGGTCAGATCACTGGGAGTGTGTTCGAGTGTCGTCCCCATTTGCTTGCCATGGCAACAGAAACGTGGCATGGCAGCAGCATACAGGCTTCACGGGGTAGCTGAGGTGTAAGCAGAAAGATGAAACATCAATACGCTTCTTATGTGGCTGTCCATTTTAAACTAGAGCTAAGGTTAGAGCGATTATGTCTTCTCTCTAGACTTTAGTAGTAGTAGATGCCTTTTTTAAATTCAATGCAATAGAAAATCAGGTGCGAGGAACAGAAGAACTGTTCATTCGATATGTTGTATGGCAGGATATAGATCATTCAGCCAACAAATATTAAAAATAAAGAGTGTTTCTCTATTGGAAAATGTGGGAAATGTATTTTTAATGTTTTGTTGGCTCCAAGTTCCTTGTAGATCAAAGGGCAAAGCTTGAAGCTAACAACATTTCAAGTTCAGTTCCCAAAATGTTTAGCTTGACAGTTTGAAACACCTACTTCAGTACTTCAAATTCTCAATTGACTTTACACTTGCACTTCAAACTAACAGAGTGCAACAGAAAGGGAGCACAGTTTTTTTTTATCAAATAAATATTTTTGTAAGGTGTAGATGTCTGTTTTGTTTGATTGTGTTTTCATTCTGTTCCCTGTTCTGCTTTGCCTGAGTTATGTTCCCTAGTTAGTTTCCTTGGTTATTAATTAGCTCTACACCTGTTTATGTTTCCGTTGATTCCTCTCCCTTATATTTAAGCCCTCAGTTTCCTTTGTTCCTTTGTCCGATATTGTTTATATTTGTGTTATTCGTGGTTGTATAATCTTTCTCCTGAGTTATCCTGTGCCCGACTATTTCCTTAAATCTTGATCCCCTGGCTTCACCTCCAGTCACAGAGCCCATCACTCCACCTTGGCTCGCCGACCAGTCCAGTAGCACCTCATTGCAGTACACGAGATCCAGGGGGCGGAGTTGGATCCAGATCTAAGGGGTGGAGGTGGGTAGGATTAGGGGTGGGGTTAGGGATCAGGGGGCGGAGATGGGTAGGTTATCCTCCCCCTGGATAGGTGTTCTGGAGTGAGGACCATCTCGACCAGTCGGCTCCACCTTGGCTCCTCCATCCCTCGGCTGCACCTGGGACCATCGCCCCTATGTCCTCAATGGGCCCCCTCATCCCTCCGGCTCCACCTTGGTCAGACGTCGCTCTCCTACACCATGGACTTCCGGGTCTCCAGCTACGCCTCAACCCTCCACCCATTCAGCTCTGTCGTGCTCCGCCTTGGTCCTCAGTCCCACCGGATCCATCTTAGTCCTCCGGCAACCTTTAATATTGTGAAGTTCTTTCATTTTTCCATCTCCGCCTGGGGAGTTGCCAGTTAGATTTAATTATTAAAGACTATTTTCTTAAATCTCTATTGTCGATTTCATAAATAAATATTTTATGCGAGTAGTAACTTTAAGTGCATTACTGAAAAATAAAGAGTAGTCCTTTATCATTACAGGAAAGGTACAATTGATCATTATGAAAATGGAGGAATTTCTCCATAAATTAATTTGTTCTTATTTAAACTTCCTTTTTAAATCACTTATATATTATAGGATTTATATATATTGTTTTAATTTGTGTGCAATGTAAAGCATATTTGTATATGTTTGCAGGATAGCATTGGGTACAATGTGGAATATCCTATTATTGATTAATGGATGAATCAAAATAATTTATTAGATACATTTTAATCCAAAAGGCAAGAGGCATCGTAAACATATGATATGTTGTGTGATATATGACACATGTCAGATCAGAATACCTCTAAACATCTCCGCTTTGGTGGGCATGTGTGTCTGTATTCTGTGAAGTGTGTGTCTTCAGAGAGCAGTATTCTGGATTGTGCTGTAGAGATGGCAGCAATGATGCAGATTTTCTGAGCAGATGGGGCATGTGATAGGTCACATCTGGCAGTGGGGGAGGATGAAGGAAAAGAGACAGAGCCTTTCTAGTGACCTGCGCTGAGCCGGACGTGAGAAGGTGCAGTGCAGGCAGTTTTTTCTGAGGTAATACCACATCATCACTAGTTTGCATAATGTACATTAATGTACATCAATTTGGTGCAATATCGTGAGGAAAAAAATCGCAATAAATAATTTGCCACACATCTAATAACGAATGCCATTTGGTTTTGGGGAAAATGAACAGAACAGTTCACATGGCATGTGGAGGAAAAATATATATTGTGGCCAAGAATTAAGAATTTGTCCCCATGACTCAATCATTTGTTACCTTGTTTTAGGTAATATAACATGGTCATGAATCAAGTCGTAGGGACAAATGATTAATTCTTGGATAAAATTGCTCTATTTTTGTCCACATGTCAAGCAGGTTGAGTTTTCCTGATATTATTAAAACCATTCAAGTTGTTTTCAACATGTTCTCTTAGCTGTCTTGAAGCATTATCTTCACAAAGTGTGAATTATTACATTGCTTATTCTCTACTATACTTTAATATGGTACTCGTTTAAAATTGTCGAAGTACCATGTTATTTGCATCTACCTTAAATGTAGCATACTCTTGCCATTTAGCGTGTGGCATAAGTAGCCACATAGCTATTTGTTCTTTAGAGTAATTAATAACTTAGCAAGCTAAATTTGTATGTGCTCAATATTGGTATAATTTTAATACCAGTACGTTATTTTAAATCAGATTTTAAAACACATATGGATGTGATATGATAATGGTTTGAGATTGCACCCTGAAAAGCTCTTTTAATGTACGTATGTTGGGTCATCTGCATTTGGCTAATAAGTATATTTCTGCAACGACAGTATTCCACAGTGTCTGGAAACACTGTTTAGTGGTGTATGTGCGTGCTGGTATCTGTGAGAGAATCCCGCTGCTCCATGTGATTCGGCGGCTCTCATGACTGGATTACGAACAATGAGCTCCATACAGAGGCCTCACTCACTCGCCCCTGAGGTACGTTTCAACATCATGGTCACATACAAGGGCGTTCATCAGGGTTCTGTTTCGGGCCCGTCTTGTTTTTCACTCTCTCGTTCTTTTCTCCTTAATAAGGCTGGGTTGTTGGCACAATATGCATCAATAGAATTGTTTTTTTAATAAACATCAATTAGATTAGGTTAAGATTGTTATCAATTTATAAGAGAAAGTGTATATCAGTACTGTAACTAACCACTAAATCTCATTGCTGTTATTTATACCTATATTTATAAGGATATTCCATTAATGGTTCTGGAGGGTTCGACAGCTGATATTATCCTGGGGCATCCCTGGCTGTGTGAACATCATCTCATGGAAGTCTGGTGAAGTTTTAAAGTGGAGGTAGGGTTGCTTTCAAAACGGTCTTTGTCCAGTTCTACGCTGCAAATCTGTGGAGAAACATTCCCAGTCCAATGATCATCGCGTTATCATCGGTTCAATTTCTATTGACAGCCCAGACAGAGAGAGCCCCATGGGAATCCTGTCTTGCTACCATCAATACCTGGATGTTTTCTGCCCCAAAATAGCCTCTCAATTATGCCCTCACTGACCATGGGATTGTGCCATCGACCTTCTGTCGGGTGCGTCATTGCCCAGAGGATGTATATATCCGCTCTCCATCCCAGAACAGACGGTCATAGAGGAGTATACTGGCAAGGCCCTAGAAAGTGGCTAGGCCACAAAGCTAGATCTGCGCAGCGCCAATACCCTCATTCTATATGTGTAATGGGGGCGAGAGACAAACAGCATTTGTGACACCTACTGGGTAGTACAAGTACCAGGTCATACCATACGGCCTGGTCAACGCCCCTTACATATTCCAGGGCTGCATGAACAAGGTGTTGCTGGAGTACCACCAGCACTTAGTCCTCATCTACGTCCATGACATACCACCACCACCACCACCTAAGCTCCATCCATGTGCCGCCTTCTCAAGGAAATGATCCCCAGTGGAGAAAAACGGTGATATAGGCAACCGGGAGCTTTTAGCCATCAAGCTGACGATGAAAGTATGGCATCATTGGCTTGAGAGTTCCCGTCATCCTTTCCTGGTGATTACGGACCAAAGGAACCTTGAATACCCTTAGAGTAGTGTTTCCAAACCCTGCTCCTGGAGGCACACCAACAGTGCACATTTTGAATGTCTCCCTTATCTGACCCATACAGTATCTGTCTGGTCTTGGAGTCTGGACCCTTGCCAGCCTCAATTCTATTTCACCCGAATTCACTATCTCGTTCTGTCCAGGATCCAAGAAAGTGAAAGCAGATGCCCTCTCTCGTATGTATTTCCCCAATCCTCAACCTAGGAATCAGAACCCATAATCCCTCCTAACCTCATTGCCAGCCCTGTTGAATGGAGCCTGGACGAACAGATCAGTCAAGCTACTACCACTGAACTACCCCAGGGTGTCCAGAGGATCAGCTTTACATCCCAGCCACTATCCGTTTTTCTCTCCTCCAATCTGTTCATTCTTCAGTGGGCACTGGCCACCCTGGCAATCAACAGACCATATCACTCCTCCAAGCCAAGTACTGGTGGCCTTGTATGTCCCAGGAAGTACGTCACTTCGTCCAAGGATGTCCTGAGTGTGTCATTGCCAAGTTTCCACCCCCCTTACCAGCAGGCAAACTTTTCCCGTTGTAGACAGTTTCTTTAAAGCATGGTGCCTTGTCCCCCTGAAACAACTTCCTACTGCCTTGGAAACTGCAGAGCTCCAGTTCCAACACATTTATGAAATTTTTGGCTCCAAATATTGGGACATTTCCGTTTTTCCAGTTTATTCCAATGAGTATTCCTAAGAAGATAATCGTTCTCTTTTTTATCCCTGTTACCTCCGCGTTCTACACTGTATGTTACAAGACTGTCCTGCATTCCCTCGTGAAGTTTACCTTTTAAACTGTGTTTCATCACTGACACTTCCAACCAGTTTGTATTCATTGTCAAAATAGTTCAAATTGCTCCAGACAGTAGACAGCATGCGCTTTTCGGCAATATATTACTTAGTACAGTAATTTCATGCTTTCCGTCAGTAACTGACAGCAGATTTCAGGAGAGTGGGAAGGAAGGATTTGAAAGGAGAGACACAGATCATGGCAGGTTAGAGACTTTTGGATTGCATAAAATATGGCGAAGACGAGCACACAGCAGAAGAGGCAATTGAAATGAAGTTTCATGAGACTTGGGAGGGGGCTGAGTGTGACTCTTTTACACATCTTAGCGTGTGGTGTGTATATGTGTATGTGCGTGCGTGCATGGGTGTATGCATCTATGTGTATATGTGTGTGTTCATATGTATGCCTGTATTTGTATATGCCTATGTGTATATGCATCTGTGTAAGTGCGTATAAATGAAAATGCTCCTTAGTGAAAACTGTGCAACCAAGTGTCACAAAAAGACTTGTATATATATATATATGTATTATAGTTCATTTTCAGGTTTGAAGTGTTATTTCGTACATTTAAAATATAAATAAAAATCAGTCAATTTATTTTGTCTATTTACAAACTTAGCACACTTGAATACCAGTTATTGAATAGTGGTCAATAACTGTAATTTATTGAAAGCCATTTGTTTTCTGAAAAAAAGACACCGTGCACACTTGAAGGTAGCACATTGTGTTTGATTTCTACAGTCAAAATATTCTGATATTCATCTGTGTTGTTACCCATTGTTACACTGTGTTGGTTCATCTAACGTACCTGTATACTCACCCTGGTTACCTGCCTGCCTTTCACCTTTAATAAACTCCCGCGATAGGGTTCACTTTCATCTCCTGTGTCTTATAACAGGAATCATAGATGCCAATAGAGAAAATTTACTTTCACAGTTCAGTGTGGGTAAGGTGAAGGATGTGGACTACTCTGCCATAAGAGTATGTTGCAATGTTCAATGGTGCAATGTTGTGGTCCTGTAACCATTTATACTTGTGAAATAAAGAAAATGTTGAGATAGTAACGTGGTAAAACTGAGGACACTTAAAACTCTAATTTAGTGCTCTGTTTACCTTTGTTGGTCAAACTAGGAAACAGCTAAACAAAACTTCATACGTATCTTCATACATTAATTTATACAAGATTTGCTATCATGCATTTTAGATGTATGGCCCTTGCTACGCAATGTAATACAAACCACACCATGGATCATGAATAATACCTCAAATCAAGCAGTTTGATAAGAAAATGTGAGTTACAGCTTCTAAAAAAAATCTAAATGTCTTTTTTTAGCTGCAACAATGTAATATACCATATACAGACACACGCAGGAATACACGCATGAACACCATATGCTTGCAACATGGTCTGGGTTTTAGAGTGAACACAAGTGTGTCCGTATAACTGATCAATACAGGTTTTGTAAGTTAGAGGACACACCTCCTTAAGAAGGACGACGCTACAGCATCAGTTCTCAGCACTTAAAGAAAAGCCCTTTGACAGATGCTGTTTACAGTCTCTTTTGTTGTTTATTTTCCATTTCACAGTATCCGCCTTGCATTTTTATGGACACACACACACCCACATACACACACTTACAAAACAGAAGTAACTTAGAAGGCCAACACCTTTTCCCTGAAAAGGAAACACACAGACAGATTTCCTCTAAGAGCATGTACTTTACCTACAGTATAGGCCCCAATATACTCACGGCAAAGTTATTTTCGTTCTTTGCATGGGGTAAAAAGATGTTTAAAAATACTTGAGCAGTAAAATACTGTTAACAAACATCCTGATGCCGTCCACACTGCTGAGAGTGATGTTTAGGTGAACGTAAATGTGCCGCGCACTTCCCTCAACAACAAAAATAAACACACTATGACAGCGTTGAGAAAACAGCAGTTATTGTCAGCATCTGATATGGATCTCTTTCAATAATAATTTCTAATTTCTTTTCTTCCTTGTAGGCCTGAAACGAGACTTCAAGAGATTTCCACGACGCATGCGAGAACTGAACTGAAGTAGTTGAAGGAGATCGCAATTCTCGCGCATGCGTCGTGGAAATCTCTTGAAGTCTCGTTTCAGGCCTACAAGGAAGAAAAGGAATAGTCGAATAAAGTCGTTATTTTTGTTTGTTTTTTCACACAAAAAGTATTCTCGTCGCTTGATAAACTTAGTTGAGCCACTGTTGTGACATGGAATATTTAAACATTTTCTTCATTGACTTTCTGGGCCGTCAAGTTTCATTCCCTTAGGGAGCCTATGGAGGAGTGATCCAGCTCTCACATTTAATCAAAAATATCTTCATTTGTGTTCCGAAGACGAACGAAGGTCTTACGGGGTTGGTACAGCATGGGGGTTAATGACTTAATTTTCATTTTTGGGTGAACTAACCCTTTAAAGCAGCCCTCCAATGTTTTCATGTTTTTACTTACGGACGTCTGACCTCAATGAGCTGGACAGAAGAAACGAACCAGAGAAGATTTTCACGTCAAAGAGACACACCTACTACATGATCACCAAAGACCAATAAGAGTTCAAAAGTGGTTATAGCCGGAGCAAACTTATCCCGAAAGTTCGCTTTGGCGAGCTGTTCCGGACTCCCCAAACAAACTTCATTGTGGCCTTATTTTGTTTCAAAATTACCAGTTTGTTCTTCAATTTTATTGGAAGTATATGAGGGCCTTTATCTATTTTACTAATTTTTTCACTGGGTTTCAGTATTTTTAGCATATTAATAAATTACAATCCTATTTGTAAATTAAACTATTATTATTCCAACTTTAATTATCAATCGTAAAATTTTAGTGGTGGCTTTGGGGACGCTCTGAAGGGAGGGCGGAATCTCAAGCTTTTCAAAGATAGCTTGCTATTTTGCACTCCGAAGATTACCTACCCTACCTTTAAAGTGCCCCTATTATGCTTTTTACGAATATTACCTTTCACTTTCACCCACCCTCAAACACTGTAGTTGTAGCTGAGGCCTTGAAGAGTTTGGTTAGTGTTGTCAACATGTCAAGAAGACGCTGTTTACTGCGTTGTGAAAGCAAATAAGCACTTAGCATGCACTTCCAAAGGATGAAGACTAGCACGGGAATTAATGCGGTAAAACAGAAACCATTGTTTGGTATCATCTTCTATTGAGGCGTTTCAGTCACTGTGAGAAAAGAGCTGATGTTGCAATGTATATTATGAGAAAATTGTGTTTTTTGATCTTGGATGCATGTAAACTTATTGTAGGAGACCTTATTAAATAAAATGAGGAACCTTTAAAATAGCATATTAGGGGTTATACCAACGCAGCCACACCCTAGTAACTGCATAACACTGCGCTAACAAACATATTTACTTCAGAAAATGTAACTTAATCATATAATGCAGAGTAGTGTCTCACATTTTAATACAACATTAATATCAGCCATAATACATGTTACGTAACCAAGGTGAAAGATATGTGATCTGTTTCTAGAATATCCATAAATGATGTCTTTCTGTCGTCAGTGTTTGAACTACAGTCGCTATTTACCTACTGACTGCTGTAATACAGACGACTGTTGATGTTTAAGGTAAAGAGGCTCAGCTAAACACACAGACTCGGCCTGCACATGGTAAACCCATGTGACCGTATACTCTCAGGCCATGTGAGCCTCTTTCAACCTCTGTCTGCATCATGACACGCATAACGGATCTGCTTACGCCTCACTGACGGTGAAGGTTTAGGGGTGGACCTTCATTGATGACTTTTTTCGGTAACACTTTACTTAAAAAGTTAGTTCACCCAAAAACGATCCAATAATTTACCCAACCTCAAGTCATCCTAGGTGTAGGCTAAATGCATTTATTCTTTCAGACAAACACAATCAGAGTTATAATGGGAGTGAATGGTACCTTAGATTTTGAAGCACAAGAATCCTGAGAATTTTGAAAGCTAACGCTTACATCCTACGTCATGCGTCGGGTCACTTTTCGGCTCGTGTACCGACGTTATCGGAAACCAGTGATTATAGTTTATAAAGTTAAAAATATGGATTTTTTTTTATGATGGATGGATGCAATTTTTTGGCCTTTATCCTCCATTTACTGCCATTATAAAGCTGGGAAAAGCCAGGATATTTTTTAATATAACTGATTGTGTTTGGCTGAAAGAAGAAAGACTTATACACATAGGATTGCTTGAGGGCGAGTAAATTATGAGATAATTTTAATATAACTGCAAAGGATCCACTGAAGGCAAGTTGTAGAGAAGAACCCAAGTGCAGTTTATTACAAACAAGATTAAACATGAAACAAAAACATGGCGTGGCATGAACTCAAAACAAAGACATGAACATGACGCTTACCAACAGTGGTTACAGGGAAACATAACTTAGAGACAAAGACACACGGCAAACATGAGGGCTTCAATACACAGACTAATGACAAGACAAGGGACACCTGTGAACAATGAACAGACGATTAGCCAATGACAAGACACATGGCAGGATCACATGACAAACAGGGAATCACATGACAGACATGGAACATGACATGAACAAACCAAAACGTGACAATAACTAACCCTTTAAAGCCTTTGTTTGCAATGCATTATAAAGGTATTTATAATCATTATATCTTTTCATAAATAATTACAACCAAAGTTCAAATGCATTATAATATTAGCAAATTCCTTGTTACATCTGAAATTGGTTGTTTTTAAATGCATTATACTTTCTAAATGCGTGTTCAAGACAAGTATTATAATGCATTATAACTGTGTTTACAGTTATTGATGAGGATATAATGAGCTTAATTTGAGAACAAATTAAAAGTCTATATTTTCATATTTAGCCTACTGAAAAAAAGCATTCCCAAAAATGCAGTGTTGTTCTGACCGGTTGCTATGCAGTTTATAAGGCATTGTGAGTTATTTTATTTTTTTTTGCATTTTGTGGCCGGTTACTAAGGCATTGCTAGGGTGTTGTGGATAGTTGCTAAGTGGACGTCAGCTGTCTGTCAAGCAAATTATGCATAAGTAGGTTAGTGTAAACTACTTTCTAAATGCGTGTTCAAGACAAGTATTATAATGCATTATAACTGTGTTTACAGTTATTGATGAGATCAAATGATGCATTGTAAGGTGCATTACAAAGCATAATTAATGCATTAAAATATTTTTCAAAATGCCTTATATATAAAACTTTAAGTAAAGTGTTACCCTTTTTTTCTAGAAATCGTAAAATTCTTACAAAAACACCAACTCATAAAAAGCTACATTTTCTTATGAGATCGGGTTGACTTATTCCTTCTTTTCTGGAGTAAACGCACTCCACATCTTGTGTCTTCCTTTCCTGTGCCAGAGTTGCGCAACAGTTAGTTGCTAATATGCTTGTTCATCCATGCCAGGCAGAGGAAAGGATTACACGAGGGCAGCACTAGCCTGTTCTATCACCACTGCTGACCTCTACAAGGGAACACCGTGTTCCCGGCTGCCCGGTTTATTAAATTGGAAAATGTTGGTGGTGTGGAAACGGTAGTGGTGGAGTTACGTAAGACTAGAAAATATTGAGCTATTGTGCGTTTTTTTGAAAAGGGTTGGGGACAGATTTGGTAAGTTTGGCTAACCAGTTTGTTGGCTTATTAGGAACTGGAAATCTGACCTAGTCTGTGTCTACTGACAGGGTCCCTACGCAGTGTTCACTACTCCCTTCCTTTGCGTCTTTCGCATACAGACGACAACATTGTCAAGACGATCCCCGTTCACACAGATCTGCGAAAACGACTAAAAACGCTGTATTCTTCTGCCAGGCCAGTAGTTGGCGATGTGACTTTGTAAAGAAAAACTATAGACTGAACACGTAATACATATACGCATGAAGTCACCGTTTTCACAAATTCCCATTTTTATAGTTTACGGAGGTGATTACGGTATCACTTTCAAGAACTTGCGCTTAAAAAAAAAATCAAAAGTTAAATTAACACTGATAAGCTTTACGTTTTTAAACAGTGTTGTGTAAACGGCTCCTAAGTGATAAATGTCTGTTACAATGTTTAATATAACACAAAATAAATGTAATTTGGTCATATTATATGTGTATTTGATCTTATTTAACCATAATCACTGAGTTTCACTGTAACTGTCACATCTTGTGCCCTTTATACCCGAGAACAATCGCATTCGAACCACACACGGGACTGATAAACTCAATAAAAAGCCTCAAATCATGCGTTTATTTTAATCAAACATTTGCAGTAGGCTTGCTGTTGGGATGTGCAATGACTAGTGAGTAAATGTTCTCTTATTCCCTGTGTCGTTTACAGTGCCCTTCGAACTGAACATGTTCATGTTCGCTCCCTTCAGGTTTGAAGTGTGGAGCACTTATGGTCGAATGAAACGCACCTAAAGTGATACAAACCATAAATCTGTCATCACTCACACACACAAACCACATTTTGTCAAAGGGACAAAAATACATTTTTATTTTGAAATAGTTCAATAAAAAAATGGCACAAATTCAAAAAAAAAAAAATTCAATTCACCCACCATTTTACGTTGTGGCAAAAAGTCGATTTTGGACCCTGTCTGTATGTATTCAAATAGCTGTTTTGGATATAGTTGAATTTGAGGTTATGTATTCTAGCTTCACAATCAGTGACTTCCACTAATATATAATAAACTAGAAGGATATTTTAATTTGAACTGTCTCTGCTGCTATCCTTGTGAATAATGTTTACAGCACTGCATATGCACAGTCACACACACAATATCCATATAGAAATTGCTTATGCATAAACACATACGCGAAAGGCACGTGGCTCTCTCACGAAACCTAGCAAGTGCCTTGCTGTCAATAAAGAGCATTCTAACTGAAATGAAACCTCAAGAGTAATGTGTTTGAAAAGCTCAACATAAGCGTGCAAATAGTGATCGCACATGAAGGGCACCGAGACTTGATTCGCAATTGATTTCAATAGCGTTTAGCATTAGTATAGCACACACAAATGTTGAGTAAAAAGAAAAAAAGATTGTTATTGAATGAAATTAATCCACCTTCTTGAATACATGCCGCAATGAATCATGGGAGTGCCTTTTCCATTAAGAATACATGCAACATGGCCTAAAGAAGATTTGAATTATGCTGCCTGGATTTCTGTGCACATATGATGCCTGCGTTGGCAGCTCACTTGGTTTAGAAACAGCCTTTGTGTAGGATGTGCAATATATATCTTGCTAATGAGCAATAAAACTAAACTAGCACCAATATTTGAAAAAGCACAACACATACAAACAATTTCGTCAACAATTTTAAGCTAAAATGAGCTGAATTTAATAACGTTTATCCAGCACTCGTGATTTCATTCTATTGCATCACCAGCCCTTGGCTTCACGTGCGCCCTGCTTATCAACAAAACAACTTAAAATCCTCCTGATTTAATTCACTTTGCAGTAGGAATGTCTCACAATCAGTCGCACCCGGGTGTTGAACTGTGACGATGGACTTCAGCGTGTCTGTCAAACCTGTTCGCACACAATCATGGAATCCCACACCCATGAAGTCACTAACCAGGACCTGCTTAGAGATGTATTTCCCTTTATACAAACACTTGGGGTTTGGCTAGTGAGATATGTCATCAGGATCAGGTTTCAGAGGTTTCGGGACGGTGATTGGATAAGAGCACTGCAGAGGAAGTCCAAGTCATTGTTTAATTCAAATTGCAAAGGTAAATGCATGAGCTTGCTTATAAACCCATCAGATTTAGAGGAAGCTGATACTTTATAACACATTTATGGGATCATTTCTCAGCTGAGTTAATGTTTGTTTTGGTATTTCAGATGGTCCAGATGCGTAAAGAGAACTGTAATTTAATATAAAAGATTGATATGCGCTACTTTACAAGCTTATACATCAACATTGTGTCAGTAGCACCAGTGCACTGCAGAAAGTCTTGTTTTAAACAAGTATTGGAAAAATCCACATAAGATTGCACTTGTAGACTTTTTTAAAGATTTTTGTATTTTTTCTATGATAAATTTTTTGCAGTATGTTTTCTGATCAGAAGAATCTGATCTTCTCTTGTTAATATTAGGTATAGTGATCTAAATAAAAGTGTTTGTCTCGTGTCTGTTTATATGAGAGAAGTGGTCAGATTATGAAGTGGACTGTGTGTGTGTGTGTGTGTGTGTGTTTGTATGTGTGTGTTTAAATGATTTATGAGGACACAAATTTGTATAATGACATGGATATTACACTGGTATTACAACGTAACCATGGTTTATGAGGACATTTCCTTAGTCCTCATAATTAAATATTTAAAAAAATTATAATATGCTTAGCATACTGAACTATGTTTTATTAAAGGGTTAGTTCACCCAAAAATGAAAATTAAGTCATTAATTACTCACCCCCATGCTGTACCAACCCCGTAAGGCCTTCGTTCGTCTTCGGAACACAAATGAAGATATTTTTGATTAAATCTGAGAGGTTGATCACTTGGCTCCCTAAGGGAATGACACCGGACGGCCCAGAAAGTCAATGAAGAAAATGTTTAAATATTCCATGTCGCAACAGTGGCTCAACTATAAGTTTATCAAGCGACGAGAATACTTTTTGTGCGAAAAAACAAACAAAAATAACGACTTTATTCGACTATTCCTTTTCTTCCTTGTAGGCCTGAAACGAGACTTCAAGAGATTTCCACGACGCGCACGCGCGAGAACTGAACTGAAGTAGTTGAAGGAGATCGCAATTCTCGCGCATGCGTCGTGGAAATCTCTTGAAGTCTCGTTTCAGGCCTACAAGGAAGAAAAGGAATAGTCGAATAAAGTCGTTATTTTTGTTTGTTTTTTCACACAAAAAGTATTCTCGTCGCTTGATAAACTTATAGTTGAGCCACTGTTGTGACATGGAATATTTAAACATTTTCTTCATTGACTTTCTGGGCCGTCAGGATTCATTCCCTTAGGCAGCCTATGGAGAAGTGATCCAGCTGTCACATTTAATCATAAATATCTTCATTTGTGTTCCGAAGACGAACGAAGGCCTTACGGGGTTGGTACAGCATGGGGGTGAGTAATTAATGACTTTGGGTGAACTAACCTTTTAAGAAAATGCATATGAATGTTTTCTGAGATTGGTGGGTTTACTGTTAGGTTTAGAGTAAGGGTAGAGAATATACAGTTCTCTTACGAGAGGTTCTCTCGTATTGCGTAAGTTTAGCTTACGCTACGGGAAAGATTCATCTTCTCGAGATATTGAAGCCAAAAAAAAAATTATCCTTAATTTTGTATTCATTGTCAACGCAGTGCAGCAGCTAGCAGACCTAGAGCAGGCCATCTCGCGTGCTTATTGGCTGCCCTGCATGCATCTGCTGCAGCCTACCAGTGAGCCTCGCGTGACGTCACGCCCAATTGGAGGCGCTCGCGCCTTCATAGCGTCATAGCCCGCTAGGATGGGCGTGGCTTAGCGTATATAAGAAGGGGCTCGTAGGCTGAATCCCTGATTTTTCGACTCTTCAGCGAGCTCTCCGCATCGCTGAATCAGAGAGAAGCCACCGCCGCCGTCGAACAGCGAACAGCCAGCTCAGGACAGCGCTGAGGAAGCCGGCCGTCTTCGCCACCTTCAGCCGCCGTGCAAGCTACGCTATCCGGCGACGTATCCTTTTTACATTGCTTCCACAGGAATTTCTAAAAGAGCGCGAGCGTCTTTCTAAAGATGCCTCGCACTTCCTGTGGCTCGTGCAGAGCCCCGCTCAGCGTTGGAGACCGCCACGTGATCTGCGCTCTCTGCCTGGGCCTGGAACATGCAGAGCTCGCCCTCGCGTCCGGCGGCTGCGAGCTCTGCGAAGCGCTTCCGCTGTCGACCCTACGGGCTCGACTCGAGGCTTTCAATCCGGATGCAGCCGCTCCGCCCCCCGGGGGACCGCGCAGGAAGAAGCGCCGTTCCCTGAGGCAGCCGGAGCCCGTGGCCACAGCGACGCGCTCGCCGGAGGATCTCCCTCGAGCCTCGCTTTCGCCCTCCCCGCCTCCCCTCCCCGACGCGCAGCTGCCGCTCACGAGCCTCACTGCCGTCGCATCGGAGGGGGAGGCAGAGGAACACGCCACGAGAGATTGCTGCTCTATCCTGGCATCAGACAGCGAGGAATGGTCGCTTCATTCCGGCTCCTCGTCGATCCAGGAATCCAGCCGTTCCCGCGCTGGAGCTGACGCGGAACTTATGCGCCTGCTGACGCAGGCCGTCGACCGCCTCGGGCTCGAGTGGTCGCTACCGAAGGAACCCGCGCCGAACAGGCTCGACGGCTGTTTCCTTCAGAGTCGCCGCCGTGCAGCTTCAGCGAGCAGGCCCGCTCCATTCCTGCCGGAACTTCACGCGGAGCTGACGAAGTCCTGGAATGCACCATTCTCCTCGAGACTTCAGTCCCAGGCCTCCGCGTCGCTCTCCCAGGTGGACGGCGCCGCCGAGAAGGGATACACGGCTATTCCCCCCGTGGAAGAGACGGTCGCAGCGCACCTTTGCCCGCCCTCCGCGAGATGGCGGTCTCGGTCAGCCCTCCCGTCTAAAGCCTGCAGAGCCACGTCCGCCTTGGTCGGCCGCGCATATGCCGCCTCCGGCCAGGCCGCGTCTGCTCTCCACTCCATGGCTGTGTTGCAGATCTTGCAGGCCGACCTCCTCCGTGAATGGGACGAGAAGGGCCGGGATCCGGCTGCGGTTACAGATCTGAGAAGTGCGACGGATCTCTCTCTCCGTGCCACCAAGACCGCAGCTCAGGCTATCGGACGAGCCATGGCCGCGTTAACCGTGACAGAGAGGCATCTCTGGTTGACGCTCGCGGATATGAGGGAAGCTGAGCGGGCCACCTTTCTGAACGCGCCGCTCTCCCCCACTGGTCTCTTCGGCCCAGCGGTTAACGGGATCGTTGACCGTTTCTCGGAGGTACAAAAGACCACGCAGGCCATGAATCTCTTCCTGCCGCGACGCTCGAGCTCCGCTACAGGCCGCTCTCGCGAGAAACAAAGCCAGCCTCCTGTACGAGCTAACACCCAGCGTCCAGCACAACCGCAGCCTTCGCAGCGACGTCAGGGCGGCCGCCCTAGGTCGCGCTCGGACAGCCGTCACAGACCGCCGCCCCCCAGGGGGCCTCGGCAGAAGATTACGTTGAAGTCTGAGCATGCGAAATCCTCCTAACAAAGAGAGAAAAAAGACGCGCATGTCCCGCCACGGCCGGACCGCCGTCAAAGCTCATTTCCCTGTCAGTCCCCTTCAGTCAGGCTACTGCAGTGGTTCATTTAGCAGCCAACGAGCCGGTTTGTTCACCCTCTCGCCTGCACACAAACGCCGTTTTTACGGCGACCCAGAGAAATCTCAAAAAGAGCATTATGTCTGGTCCGGCTCCCGCCGTCAGTGTTTTAAGTGTAGTGAAAGTGCCCACGCCCCAGTGTTCACCCCTACACACAAGCACATCAAATATCGTGTCACCCACAGAGCACACTCTCATAAAGCGCAGAAAAGCCGCTCGAGTGTTGAATGTAAGAAATGTGTCCACAGTGTTGTGCCCACTATCTGCCCGCTCTGTTGCACGGTCAAAACAGCAGGTTATGATTGTAAGTCCCGTGCCCGCCAGAGAGCGTTCACGCTTGCTATCACAAACCCCCCCCCGGGCGCCGCCCGCAAGTTTAAGTGTTATCATGAAACACAGGGCGATTATAAAACGCTCCCCATCTATTTTGATCGGGGCGTCACATGCATGTGTAAGTCTCGTGCCCGCGCAAACGCGCTCACGCTTACAGAACGCTTTTCTGCCCAAAGCGCCGCTCGCGCTTCAGAAAGTGAGGAAAAAGGGTCCCCCATCCCTTATGATTGGGACATCTCACACAAAGCAGCCGGTTTCGGCTTTCAGCGAGCAGCCGTTGCCCAGAACAGAGAGCGCGCGCGCCGCGCTCTCAGCTCCGGTTCAGTTTCACATGCCCGCGAATGGCGGCGATCTGAACCCGGAGGCCATTCGCCCCCTAGCGGCTCACATAGCTGCGTGGGAATCTATCCCGGGGGTTTCAGAATGGGTGCTGAGCACAGTAAAGCAGGGCTATACACTTCAATTCATTCGCCGTCCCCCGCGCTTTCAAGCCCGGACCGCGACGATAGTGAATGCGGAAGTAGCACACCTACTTCACGCAGAAATAGCAAAGCTGCTGTGCAAAGGGGCTATAGAAAAGGTGCCGCCTTCTCTGAGCGAGTCAGGCTTTTACAGCCGTTATTTTCTCGTGCCCAAGAAGGACGGAGCCTTCAGACCGATCCTAGATCTGAGACATTTGAACAAGGTGCTTGCGAAAAGACCGTTCAAAATGCTGACGACCAGGAAAATCCTCGCGCACGTTCGCCCGAGGGACTGGTTTATTTCTCTAGATCTGAAGGATGCCTATTTCCAGATACAGATAATACCCCGTCACAGGCGATTTTTGAGATTCGCCTTCGACGGTCAGGCATATCAATACACCGTCCTGCCGTTCGGCCTGTCTCTGGCACCCCGTACATTTACGAAGTGCATGGACGCAGCGCTCGCCCCCCTGAGAAGTCAGGGGCTGCGGATAATGAACTATCTGGACGATTGGCTGATTTTGGCACAGTCAGAGGCGGAGCTGCTGTCTCACAGAACAGTGCTTCTCAGTCACCTGGAAAGTTTGGGTCTCACGGTCAACTGGACCAAGAGCTCATTACTACCCAGCCAGTCAATCTCCTTTTTAGGAATAGAACTGGACTCGGTGACCATGTCGGCCCGTCTATCGGCGCAGCGCGCGCTCCGGGTTCGCAGTTGCACCTGCGCTCGCTGAGGGCAGCGCATGTGCCGGGCCATTTGAACGACGGTCCAGACAAACTGTCCAGGGGCAACGTTCCCCCAGGGGAATGGTCCCTGCACCCCCAAACGGTCCAGAAACTGTGGCGCCTGTTCGGCAGGGCGGAAGTCGACCTATTTGCGTCAAAAGACAACGCTCAATGCCCGACGTTCTTCTCGAAGGACGAGGACGCGCTGGCCCAAGTCTGGCCCAGCCTCCGGCTATATGCTTTCCCTCCGGTCTCTCTGTTACCACAGGTAATCAAGAGAATCAGGGAAACGCGCCACTCGGTGCTCCTCATAGCCCCGCGTTGGGAGAATCAGATTTGGTTCCCGGAGCTGGCACGGCTGTCACACACAGCTCCGTGGCCGATTCCGGTGCGGGCAGATCTCCTCTCTCAGGCTCGCGGCACGATCTGGCATCCCCATCCAGAGCGCTGGTCTCTGCACGCATGGGTGATCAACGGGTACTCGTTGCCCTGCCAGAAGGAGTAATGAACACGATCACGCAGTCTAGAGCCCCTTCCACGAGAAGGCTCTACGCGTCTAAATGGACGGTGTTCTCGGAATGGTGCACTGACAGAGGTCTGGACCCGCGGACATGCGGGGTGGCGCAACTGCTCTCCTTCCTACAAGAGCTGTTGGAAAAGGGGAGGTCCCCATCCACGCTCAAAGTATATGTGGCGGCCGTGGCAGCGTTCGCAGAGTCGACGCACGGCCAGTCATTGGGAAGACATGAGCTGGTCATCCGCTTCCTTAGGGGAGCTAGGAGGTTGAACCCGCCGCGCCCCCCGTCGGTTCCCATGTGGGATCTATCTCTGGTCCTAGAGGCCCTGAAAGCCTTCCCTTTTGAACCACTGGATTCCGTGGAGTTGAAATATCTATCACTGAAAACCGTCTTTCTGACCGCACTGTCGTCAGTAAAGCGGGTGGGGGACCTACATGCGCTGTCTGTCAGCGCGTCGTGTCTTGAGTTCGGGCCGAATGACTCGAAAGTCATCCTCAGACCTAGACATGGCTATGTTCCGAAAGTGATGGGCACTCCGTTCAGAGCGCAAGTTATCTCGCTGTCAGCGCTCCCAGCATCTGACAGCGAAAGTGATGGGAGCCGCCTCTGCCCTGTCAGAGCGTTGAGGTCTTACATTACGCGCTCCGCCTCATTCAGGCGTTCGGATCAGCTGTTTGTTTCGTTCGGTGGGCGCGCCAAAGGTCTCGCCTCCTCGAAACAGAGTCTGTCCAGATGGATAGTGGACGCTATAGCAGCCGCTTATGCGTCAAAAGGTCTGCAATGCCCGCTGGGCATCAGGGCTCATTCCACGAGAGGCGTGGCCTCTTCGTGGGCATGGTCCAGTGGAATTTCTATCCATGACATATGTGTGGCGGCGGGCTGGAGCTCCCCGTCTACCTTTATCAGGTTTTATAACCTGGAAGTTCCTGCCTTGCAGGCTAAACTGTTGTCGGTTTAATAGAGAGGTGTATTCTGCCCAGGCTTCCTGCTCAGATCACTCTTACACGACCCAAGCTCTCCTGGTTGAGCTGCACTAAGTAGGGTATGTGCCATGTGCTTATACAGACCGGCGCGCTGCTCTGTATTCCCTATGTGTGCTTATGTACAAGTGATGGCCCGCTTGGCTGGCCACCTTATTCTCCACCTTATATGGGTTCCCTGAAAGTTCGGGGCTTCATGGTGGATGCTGGGCGCGCACGGCGTTGACAAAGTGTTCCCGTAGCGTAAGCTAAACTTACGCAATACGAGAGAACCTCTCGTAAGAGAACGATACTCGGTTACTGACGTAACCTCGGTTCTCTCTAGAGAGGGAACGAGTATTGCGTAACCGGCCGTGCTCGCGCCACGAGCGACTTCGCTTCAGTGGTCGAAAAACCAGGGATTCAGCCTACGAGCCCCTTCTTATATACGCTAAGCCACGCCCATCCTAGCGGGCTATGACGCTATGAAGGCGCGAGCGCCTCCAATTGGGCGTGACGTCACGCGAGGCTCACTGGTAGGCTGCAGCAGATGCATGCAGGGCAGCCAATAAGCACGCGAGATGGCCTGCTCTAGGTCTGCTAGCTGCTGCACTGCGTTGACAATGAATACAAAATTAAGGATAATTTTTTTTTTGGCTTCAATATCTCGAGAAGATGAATCTTTCCCGTAGCGTAAGCTAAACTTACGCAATACTCGTTCCCTCTCTAGAGAGAACCGAGGTTACGTCAGTAACCGAGTATCGTTTGTACAGTATAAAAACCATTATGTCTATGGAAAGTCCCCATTAAACATGAAAATACAACGTGTGTGTGTGTGCGTGCGTGCGTGTGTGTGTGTGTGCGTGTGTGTGTGTGCACAGTCATGCTCACCGTAATCATACTTAGCTTCATCACATGATCAGCATGCGTGTGATTCTCAGGGCTGTGTTTTTCTCTGTCACATGGCTGTGGAATTATGATAGAGGATCACACCCCATAACTATACGTTTGTGTGAATGTAAAGCTCTGTCCTGCTCAGGTTCCTGCCCTCCTACGGTACAATAATAAGAAAAAAATGGGGAAATGTTATGTTTTTCACTTCTGAAAGTACAAAAAGGGCATGTTCGTGTAATCAAGCTAATCCTCATAACACTATACAAAAAACTGCTTACGTCAGTCCTGCCACAATTCATCCGGCATTCCACAGCTAACAAGTAATTAATTCTGAGATGAGAAACTTGTTTTACCCTACATTATGAATAGTAAACAAAAGTTGTTTATCTTCATCAGTTTCAAATGATTCAACAGTATATGAAGCAAAGAAAGAAATCGGAGTCATTACTCACCCTCATGTCGTTTCGAACCTGTATAACTTTCTTTTTATTGTGGAACACAAAGGAGATGTTTAGAGGAATGTCCAAGCTGCTCTTTTCCATACAATGCCCCCAAAATATACTACTACCCAGCTAACAAAAAATTGTTCTAATAACGTTTTATTAAAGTCACCATTAAGTAAAAAAAAAAAAGGCTAGTCTTTTTAAATGTTTTAGTAACGTTTTTTTTCTGGGTTATGCAAGCATTAAGGAAACATTTTATAATTTTTCAAACATTATGGAAACGTTTCAGAGTATAACATAAAAAAAACATTAGATGAACAATCAATTTACAAAGCTTCCATGAACGATAAATAATGTTTTTGTGCTTTTTTGAGAACATTATTATATAATTTTTTGAGAACATTATTAAATACCAGATAACTTTTAAAGAATACTGGGTTAGCATTACTGGAAGAAGTTTGGCTAAAATTTTATTTTAAGGTGACAGTTAGACCTTACTACTGTCTCGGGCGTGTGTAGCAGACAGATGAGGATCCAACACGAAGTTTAATAATAATTCACAGAATAATCCAAACAGGAAGCAGCAAACACACATTAAACGCAAAAGTGACCGGACAAATTCAAAGGGAAACCACATAAACTTATAGCTGACAGTTGAACAGAATAACTCAATAATCAAGGTAACCATGACAACTAAATAGATAAAAAAACTAAGAGTCCGTGAAACTAAAACTGAACATAACTGTGACAGTACACCCCCCGCCGGGAAAGCGCGACCTCACGCCGTAACAGAAGATGAGAAGAGGGAGGGACAGTGGGGCCTTTGGAAGTGGACGAGGCGGTGATGATGGTGATAGGCGGATGGCACTGACTCAGAGCCCGGTAGTGACAACAGCCCATGGCGGAGTCGAGGGAGGGAGAAGCCAAGATGTTGATGGGACTGTCGACATCTGGGGGACGACCCATGGAGATGAGGCCTAAGGATCCAAGGGCGCAGATGGAGAGCCGAAGGTACTAAGCGACATCGCTAGCACTGGAGACCTAGGAGGGGCGACGGAGGCGCAGCAGGAGGGAAGGAGGAACCCATGTAACCGTAGGGGTGTAGAGACAGAAAGTAGAAGATGCTCGCAAGTCCATGGCAGATGAAGAGTGACGACTGACCAAGAGGGAGCCGGCCGGATGAGGGAACCCGGTGGAGCCGCAAGGCCGAGGGTGTCTGGTGGAGCCGACAGGTCGAAGGACCGAGGAGGAGCCACAGGATCCTCTCGCTCAGGCAAGGCTGGTGGTTGCACGACCTGAGGCTTCACGTCACAGCAGGGCATTCACAGGGAAGAAGGAGGACTGGCTGAGCTTTGCGGTGAAGATGACAGAGGTAAGCAGTCTCAGAGGTAAGCAGTCTCAGTGCTGTCTTGAAACAGTGATGATTCAGAACAGACAGATAGTACCGGGTGGGATAGGGTGGGAGGCAGTACCTCCATGTCCAAATCCATCAGCCTGTCCTCATTGTCCAGTTCCACCAGAATTACCTCTGCCACTGATGTGGCGGGCTCACACCCCTGGTCGGACGCCCTCTGAGGCACCGGCTCACTCATCACGGTGGACGGTCGCTCTCTGTCTGCAGGAGCCTTAGAGAATTCTCCGCTGTCGAGGGTGGTGGTGGGCTGGGCTCTGGGTCTGGCTGTGTCCTGGATTGGGGACACACGCCCTCCAGTTAAGCCATGAGGTGTCTGGGAGGTCTACAGTGTGGGTGGTTGTTGGCCCCGATCCAGAACACCAATTTGAGGGTGTAGTCATCATTTGGGCAGGTGATGGCAAGAGTGTGATGATGATTAGTGTCCGGGAACTGATGAGGGGCGGGAAACTCAAACAAGGGAACACATGTGACGTATGAAAACAGTCTAAAAGTCTATGGCTGAATCCGAAATCGCCCCCTTTACCCTCAAATAGGGTGTTATTTGAGGGGATAGCCATTTGAAGTGGTGTCAGAAACCATAGTGGACATTATTGAGTGCACTTATTCAATCCCACATTGCACTCCAATAACAAGTGTACAGCCGGTGTGCGCTCAACGGCTGTCAGAATTTACTCACTCGTTTTTCATTCACTCCTTCAAGTGAACAGTATTAGTGGACTAACGTAGGAAATAGGGAATGAGCGTTTAGGGGGGCGATTTCGGATTCAGCCCATGAAAACAAAACTAAGATTAAACACAACTGAACAAGTGTAACAACTGGAAGAAGGTAACACTTCATTTTAAGGTGACATATTTACACGTTACTACATGTACTTACTATAATAATAATAATAAAAGTAACTAACCCTAATTTCAAAATTGCTGCAATGTATCTTGAAGTACAAGGTTTGAATGTGCATGACTGTGGAGGAGAAGATTTTCAGAGAATGCTGAATAATCTCATAATCTTTTTAGTGCTTAACTGCTCCTGGTCACGGCATGCATGTATGTAAAAGAGTAGCTTGTAGTTTTGTTATTTGTGTTAATTATTTTCAACATTTTATTCTCCCCATGGCTGTATAACTCTGTATTTGAAGCGGGTGGCAGTACATTTTATGTATGCTTTTATGAAGTGTATGATTTTAATAGTGCTATATGCAGTAGTTGTGGAATGAATATATAATTCTACATTTACTGTTATGAGTACACAAGAGCAAACAGCATTCTTTGATTATCAGTGAGGCAAGTATGCAATACTTCCACAAAAGCAGGTGTTATCAGCATAGAGCTGGTATGTATTATGTTCTTAGGTGTGTGAGGACAAACTCTCTCTATCTCTCTCTCTAAAGAGAGAGAGAGAGAGAGAGAGAACAGAAAAAAAACTGTTGACTCTAATGGGGCCCAATAGTTTGGAGGATTGTGAATATCCACTCCTCCTGTTTGACATCTATGATTGGCTGAGACAGAGGGAGGGCGTAAGTGTGTGTGTGTGTGTGTTTGTTTAGAGAAAGTGGAACGGTTAGTGGTTAACACTAAGCCTCCTTGTAAGCTCAAATTGTTTGAGACAGATCACTTGCAGTCATTGGAAATCTAATCATAAAATCACCTTTCCCAGAGCTGGCAACAAGTAACTAGTGTACTGGGGCTAGGCAGTGCTTTGATTGGTTGGTTATAGACAGCAACAATGCTCTGATTGGTCAGTTTAAAAGCGTAACACTGCTCTAATTGATCAGTTATAGAGGATGACAATGACTGCACTGACTGGACTGATAAAGACATGCAGTGTTCTTAATGATCCATTATAAATGGTAACAGTTATCTGATTGGTTGGTTATAGACCGTAACAGTGCTCTTATTGGGTCATGATGCACAGTGTTCTGATTAGTCAGTTAAAGACATGGAGACTGCCTTGATTGATCCAATCAGGGAAACGCCATATTACATTTTTGACAGGAATGAAAACAAGGCCGTGAGGTAGAAGTACAGTGCGTTAGTAGACAACAACTCCATAAAACAGTTTTGAAAGTTGTAAGTTTGCCATAATGATGTGATCTAGGACCTTTATACAGTCTGCCATTGTAAAGAAAGACTATGGCTAAATCCGAAATCGCTCACTATACCCTTAAATAGGGCGTTATTTGAAGGGACAGCCATTTGTAGTGGTGTGTCCCAAACTATAGTGGACGTTATTGAGTGCACTTATTTAATCCAACATTGCACCGCAATAACGAGTGTACAGCCGATGTAAGGTACGCTCAACGGCTGTCAGAATTCACGCACTCGTTTTTCTTCACTGACACTCCTTCAAGTGAACAGGATTAGTGGACTAATGTAGGGAATAGTGAATGAGGGTTTAGGGGGCGATTTCGGATTCAGCCAGTAAGTCTTTCCCTCACAGCTTTGTTTCCACCTGACGTCTACAGATGGTAACAGTGCTCGGATTGGTTGGTTATAGAAAGTAACTGAGCTCTGGTTAGTTCATAATAAACATCAGCAGTGTTCTGATTGGTCAGTTAAAGACTTGGAGAGTGCCCATGGGTGCGTTTCCCGAAAGCATCGTTAGCCAACTATGGTCGTAAGTTCAGTCGTTATCAGCAGTTCAACGAGTCGGTGTTTCCCGAAACCATCATTCCAACGAACAGCATCGCAAAGTTGTGTGGTTGGAACGACAGATCTCGAGCTGTGGTTTAAGAAGCAGAGTTTCTAGACTGCATAACATGTGGACTCAATAAATCCTTATCTTGAGCAAAATAAGCAATCTGACATTCAGTACAACCTGTGTCTTTTATTTAGAATACATACAAATGTCATTTACGTCTTTGAGTTTGTCAAGAGATTTAAAGCACCGTTTTTGAAGAATGCGCATGTGCGAACGTGCTCTATAAGAACGAGCCTATGATTGAATCTGGAAATAAAGCGAAATAACTGAGAAAAATGAGAAATATTCCTCAGATGCCATGTCTGTAATTTATATCAAAACATCTAGCATTAATTCGATCTCAAACAGTTTCATTAAAATAAGTGATTACTCCACCACGTGCGTGACGTTTTAAACCAACGTGGTTGAACGACCTTGCGACAACATGGCTTTGGGAAACAGTCGTGACTAGCTAGTTGATTTCTTCAACGATGCATCGTCCTATGGTAGTGAAGCATCGAGTAACGGTGTTGTACGGGAAACACACCCCTGATTGATCCATTATAGATGGTAACAGAGACAGTGTTCTGATTGGTTGGTTATAAACAGTAACATTGCTCTAATCGGTCAATTATAGACAGCCTGAGGCAAATGCCCTCTGTTTGGCCATTTTCACCCCTCTTGCACCCGCTAGTCTCTCTCTCTTTTCTATCCAAAAATGCTGATTCTTCTTTCTCCACACATTCCAGCACAGATCTCTCCGCCTGACTGGTTTTGTAAAAGCATGCGGTTGGAATCCACTCCAACTTCCTGTTTAAAATTCATTTCCGATGTGCAATAGATTGTCAATAATGCTACTGATATGTCTTTATACATTTGATTCTCCCACTGAAGTCGAATTAGCTGCCCCTCTGTATGAAAAATGCAAGTTCTAATGTAAAGCTCTTATAACTTAGATCTATTACACAAAGGTCTTTAAATAAGCTCTCAGCTAAAGACCCCATGCATGTGTAAAGGCCCCTCTGTTGTTTAGTTATTTCCCAATGAAACAGGAAGTTGGGGTGGGACATATCGAAAGGCTATACGATTTTTAAATCAGCTTATAACTAGAACATTCTCTCAGTCTGGGTAGCATTTACTTAAACAAAACTTGTCCACTCCAACATTCGTCATCAATAATTCAGGTTTCCAGTAAAAGAAAGATTGTGAATTTAATTTTAATTTTAATTTTAAACAAAATTTTTATTTTGTCAACTTTTAGTAGTACACTAGCATATCATGTTAACTTCTAAGCTAATGCTATCCTTAAGTCCTCTAGGAAATTATGTTTTGATATGATGTACATTTGTGATTTTTTTTTTTTCAGAAATAAATCCATTTCTTTTTCTCTTTTCAGCAATGAGATGAAGCTGAAACTAGTTGTATGTTTGTATTTTGCAACTTCTGAGTTGTTGCCTCATAAGCTGGCTAAATGAGTAGCATCGTATATAATCAGTATCAATTTGATTCCACCAGGATTATTTAAAAGACACGTCCCCAAATCAGAAAATTAGATTTCTAACAGGTAATGCGATACTACTGCAGTGGCTTGTGTTCACATCTTGTAAATGCAATAATTCCAGCATGACTTGAACGCAACATGACATAAATCTGGACTACAGACCATAAATCTTTGACTTTCTTTACTAAAAACAAGCCTTGAATCATGGGCTGCAGTGAGCAGAAGTCTGTGTTAATGCTACAGTACAGCTGGGCTTGTTGTATACCTGGCAGGTTTATGGCCTGATGGGAAGCCTGCCGTACATGTGGCTGCCATAAATAGCAGCATGCCTATAACAACAGCAGAGACGACACATGCAAGAGGCTTTTAATGTGCAAATGATCATGGGTAAAGACTGGCTGGCCCATAGAGAGGTTAATGGCACGTGTGGGTGTTTGTGTGCTGAAACACTCAAGGTTAGAAAATGGAGTGTGGTAAATTATGAGAATTTCAGTAATTAGGTAAAGATAATGCTTTTAACCTTCATTCTCCTTCTCATACACAAACAAACTAGCAACCTCCTGAACCTAATGACTCTAGAGCCATGAAGTCATAGTAAAAAAAAAAAAAACGTTGGGTTATTTTTTTTTTAACCCAACCATTAGGTTACACTTGTTTGGTCACTATGTTGGGTTATTTTTGCAAAAATGTTGGGCCGATTTTAAAACCGTTGGGTAATTTCTAGCAATAACCCGACTGTTGGGTTAAATACATATGTTGTATGTACACTTGTGTATTTTGAATTTATGCACACAATTATAGTATGTTTACATTCAGTTTAGTTTGTAATTTAAAAATATATATATATTTGTTGAGACAATCTGTATTTTCAAACAAAGTGTATTTTATTCATTAAAATAAATAGTTAACTTAACTGTTGGGTTACTTTGAGTAACAATGCATTGGGTTAAAATAACCCACAGTTGGGAAGGTGCTATACCACCCCATATTTGGGTTATTCGTTGGGTTATTTTTAACCCAACATTATTAAGTGAGTACCACTGAACCTACCAGCTGCTGTTGAACTCTATACATATGACTATGAGTTTTATATATGAGTTTGCTCATAACACTGTCATTATACCAGACCACTTGCTTTCAACAGAAAAAGCTGTGTTCACCGTGAAGCAACTGAATGAGAGGTGTGAAATGAAAAGTGTGTGTGTGAATGAGATTGTGACGTGTAGCTAGAGGAAAGTTACAGATACCGCTCTAATCACTGTAAGAAAGAGCGAGGGAGTGTGAGAGATCGAGGGGGTGAAAGAGGGAGGCATGTTTCTGCAAAGATAAAGATAAACTCTCGCATGCAGCGCAGGGCAATAATAGGAGGATCAGAAATGAGCCAGTGGGAGAAAACGTGTGATAATAACTCCAGGAAATCAGTTGCATTTTTGTGGTAAAAAGACACATTTTAAAAATAGGATAGAAAAGGATAGAAATAGTGCACTGAAAGTCATATTGTAAAACACGAGGATTTCTTAAACGTAAAGAATTTCTTATTTTACTGAAAAATATTTCAAATAAAATAAAATAATAATACAATATTGAAAAATTAACAGTAAAATAGAATATAACTACTAAGTACACAAACAAAAAAAGTACATTTCACCACAAAATGTATTAAAATATGACATGGGGCAAATTCTAGAATTTAAGAAATTGAATAGAATAGAAGAAATTCCACAAGTGAATTAACAAATAAAGTTGTATTTAAATATTTGACTAATAAAATATTTTCGACTAATTGAATGGAATGTCAACTAATACAAATTATATAATAAAACATGACAGTGCAAAACGAACACAAAGTCCAAACAAAGGAAAACTGTGACAATAACAGAATACAGTTAGACTTATTCTATCGATTCACTAAAAAAAACATACGTTTAAAAAAACATGTTTAAATATTAAAGAGGTAAAACTACTCAATTATAATAGAAAACAATAACAACATTGTTTTGTATTTTGTGTCAAAGTCTTATAGATAAAATTTACAAGTGCACTAACAAAAAAGTTGTATTCATATATTTGACTGATAAATGTAATAGAATAGAATAGAATAGAAAATAATAGAATAGAATAGAAATTATGTAAGGGTATGTACAATAACATGAAAATCATTTACTTATTTTAATGCATAAATCATGGCATATATTAATATATGACTGTACCATGACACCAGCACAGCACTTTTTTGTGTGTTTGCTAGCACAGCATGTAGTTTGAACATTGCTAAAAGGCTGTCTATAAAAGCACACACACACACACACACTAGCAGCCTCGCACCATATTAAATATGACAGAAACACCCCAAGAACATGCCCATGCCAAGATCCACACACACACCTAATATATCCAGACCTCCCTTCAGGGGCGCAGCGAGAGCTAACACTGTGAGATCTTAATTAGTCCTGGGTTCATTTATTAAGTGTGGGAAAGTGTAGAGACCCAGTGAACTGAGAGAAGGAACTCATTCTGCTCTGCTGAGAAGTGCGCTTGTTTCGCTATACCTGTGGGAGACTAATTTAGACAAATATCCTCACAAATATAATCAGACCTCTTTAAATGAACTTGAGTGTGGTTTATAAAATGGGCCAAATAATGTTCACATGTAAATGTGTCAGTTGGGTTAAGGCATTATAATTATAATGAGCTTAATTTGAGAACTAATTAAAAGTCTATAATATCATATTTAGCCTACTGAAAAAAAGCATTCCCAGGTAAAATGCAGTGTTGTTCTGACCGGTTGCTATGCAGTTTATAAGGCATTGTGAGTTATTTTTTATTCATTTTTTTGCATATTGTGGCCGGTTACTAAGGCATTGCTAGGGTGTTGTGGATGGTTGCTAAGTGGATGTCAGCTGTGTGTCAAGCAAATTATGCATAAGTAGGTTACACTTTATTGTGATAGTCCACTTCAGACATTCTACTAAATATAAGTAACTTTGCAACTACATGTCAGTTAACTCTCATTAGAGTATTAATAGCCTGTTAAATAGGGAGCTGGTTAGTAGACTAAGTTGACGTAGTTGCAAAGATACATATAGTCTGGGGTTCATCAAAATAAAGTGTTAGCAGATATTACAGTCTACTAATACTCTAATGACTGCTATTTAACATAGTTATAAAGTGGACTATCGAAATAAAGTGTTACCGGACATAGTACTGTATATAAAAATCTGTCTTTAGTTTACTACAGATCCATGCAAAAAGTATTTAGATGATGCATGCATGTTAATATTTACATAAATATCTACATAAAAATGACAGTTGAGCCACTGTGGCTCTTGTTTCCTCCATCATAAATGACTTGCGTCTCAGATCACACAGACGAAATGCAATATACGCTGCCATGCTATCTTGAGTTTGGATGCCTGGTGTTTGGAAATGCAATCATGCGAAACGCTTCTGGGAAGTCATAATCCCAAATCATTCTTATGACAGTCCTTTCAGAATGATCAAACCAGCGTTTGAGGTTCTGTGCGATGTGATTGGTCCGCTGGTTAGTCCAGTTATCCAATCACATCCACTGTTGATGCAAAGTCACGTGAGTTTTTTTATTGCGCAGACATTTATTCGGTAAATGTGTTTCCATCGCAGTTGTATCGGATAAAAAAAGGTATCCGCCTCAATTGAGCGCATTCATTTTTTGTATTCGCATTTTTAGAATTTGTGAACATCTTGGCGTTTCCATCCAGCGTTTTTTCAGAGATATCGTGTGGATTGAAGCTTACGGTAGCTTATGATGTTATTATGTCATAGTTCATCGCAGAACTACTTTACTGTCTAGATATACCTGCCAGATTTTTAAAAGATGCTGCAGAATATATTTCTCCTTATCTCACTCATATTTTTAATCTTTCAATTATTTCAGGTAGAGTTCCAAAAGATCTGAAGCTTGCTAGGGTTGTTCCGCTATATAAAAAAGGGAGTAAATTAGAAGAGGGCAATTATAAACCAGTTTCGATTTTGGGAGTTGTATCAAAAGTATTGGAGAGAATAATACAAGAGCAAATAAATAATTATATTATTGAGTATAATTTGTTATATGAATTGCAATCTGGTTTCAGAACATCTTATTCTACGGATACGTGTTTATTGTATTTGACAGACTGTTTAAGAAGAGAGATCGACTTGGGTAAACTCTGTGGCATGGTATTGTTAGACCTCCAGAAAGCATTTGACACCGTTGACCACCGGATTTTGCTGATTAAACTAAAAGCTCTAGGGTTTAACAGTATGGCATGTGAATGGATTGGATCATACTTGACTGAGAGGTATCAAAGAGTTGATATTAACAGCACTCTGTCTGAGGCTAGAGAAATAACATGTGGGGTGCCACAGGGCAGTGTCCTGGGTCCATTGTTGTTTCTTTTGTATATAAATGATATGAAATCTGTTTGCAATTGTAATCTCTTTCTCTATGCGGATGATTCAGCCTTGGTGTTCTCCCATAAGGATATAAAAGTTATTGAGAACCATTTAAGTGATGAGTTAAATAAGATAAGCGAATGGCTGATTGAGAATAAACTGTCTTTGCATCTAGGGAAAACTGAATCTATCTTATTTGGTTCAAAAATAAGGTTGAGTAGGACTCCTGAGCTTAGCATTTCTGTGGGTGGTACCCAGATTGAAGTTAAGAATTGTGTTAAATATTTAGGCTGTGACTTAGATCGTTCTTTGAGTGGCGAAAGTATGGGTCAAAGGGTTATTATAAAAGTGAACCAAAGAATTAAATTTCTGACACGTAAGGCTCATTTTTTAAATAAAGAAACTTTACTACTGTTAGCAAATGCTCTAATTCAGCCACTCTTCGATTATGCCTGTACTACATGGTACAGTAGTACCCCCAAGAGGATAAAAGTTCAACTCCAAACAGCACAAAATAAATTAGTCAGGTTGATTTTAAACATTAACAATAGGAACCATGTTGGCTCTTTTGAACTTAAGAATTTAAAGTGGTTGACAGTCGAAAATAGGGTGAGACAGTTGAAACTGAGATTAACAAGAAAGATTTTGCATAGGAATGAGCCAAGGTATTTTAAAGATTATTTTAAGTTTATTAGGAACTCTCATAGCTACTCAACTAGAAGCAGTGCCACAGATATAGTACCTTGTAGATTTAAGAGGTGTTCTGGGCAAAACACCTTTTTGTACATGGCAGCAATTGAATGGAACAAACTCCCAGTTGAGATTAAGTTAAGCCAGTCAGATCGCTGTTTTAATCAAGCATGTGGTGAATGGTTGCTAAATGCTAATTAGATTTAGTTTTATGTAGTCTTAAGGAATATTTATTACTGATGTGTATGTATTTGTGTGGTTGAGTGTACAGGGTGCTCTATTGTCATCTGTGGCTTGCTTGCCATCTTTATCGGACTACAACGAGGACCACAATGGAAATAAGTTTTGTAACTTTCTTGTGTTATCCTCGACAGTTCTGATAAATGTGTAGTGTCATTGTAATGTCATCTTGTTATGCATTTATTTTTATTTCTACTGTCTAATAAATCAATAAATCAATCAAAAACCATCAAAATACACAAAAAACAGAATTGTCTCAACCTTTTTGAATGGTTGGATTATCACCTTCTGTAGCTCCGCCCCTTTTCAGCGATAACTTTCATTAACTCTACAATAAGTAAATCCACCTCACCAACTAATAACTCTTCGACAGCGACGCTATAGAAATAAACCACAAAAAATGACATTTAAACACGAAATACTAAAGATGGATGCATGTTTGTTTCTCTGGCGCATATAGTTTTCTGCATCGTTGGGCCTTTAGTAAGCCATTCACAATTCAAATACTGTATCACACACCTAAAGAAAGAAAGACAGATTAGCTAACTTTATCATTGTTTTTCTACCTTCATTTCTACTTCTCTCTGTCCCACGCCATTAGTAGACATCTCGCATTATGACAATCACTTACAGCCACTATCGATTCCCTCTCCAGCTGCGACTCATTCCACACACACACACACACACACACACACACACACACACACACACACACACACTTATAATCGGTCACATCATATTCAGACTATTCACAGACTTTACACCAGCCCACAAGCACACACACACAAACACATTACTCACAAACAAACAAACACTTCTCATTGATTTTCTCCGGCTGGGAGCTGCAGGCGCACATTTCTGTTCTACTATTGGCTGATATCGACATGGAAACATGGAGAAAAATGGAAAAAACGAGAGGGAAGCAGGCAGGAATGGGCAAGAGTGGAGCAAATCTGAATATATGAATCAATAAAGGTGAGTGGTGGAGAACACAAGTGCTCATTATTGTATTTTTTCCAGGCAGCCTGACATGGGAAACATGCATTTAAAGGGTTAGTTCACCCAAAAATGAAAATTCTGTCATTAATTACTCACCGTGATGTCGTTTCAAACCCGTAAGACCTTCGTTTATCTTCGGAACACAAATGAAGATATTTGAGGATGAAAAAGTCTGACCCCTCCATAGACAGCAACGCAACTGAGACTTTCAAGGCCCAGAAAGGTAGTAAAGACATCGTTAATCTAGTCTCCAGTGGTTCAACCTTAATGTTGTGAAGAGACGAGAATACTTTTTGTGCGCAAAAAACAAAGCAAAAATAACGACTTTAGTCAACAAGTTCTTCTCTTCAATGTCAGTCTCATCTGCTGTTGATATAGTAGACAGAGTGCAGCGCTTCCAGTTTCTACGTCAGAACGCCGGCTCACTAACACTGTGATGTAAACAGCGTAGGAGTAGGACAGGGAAGAGGAGAAATGGTTGAATAAAGTGGTTATTTTTCTTAGCGCAGCCGCCTCCCCCGCCTGAGACCCCGGTTCAAATGTCGGAGCAGGTTCAGGAAGACCGGTTACATTTGGTGCCGTGACCCGGATTGGGAGTGAGTTTTATGGGGTGAGTGTAATGGGCGTAGGCCTGTAAGAGCTGTGTGTGTAAACGTCACTAGCGGCTGTGGTGTTTAGCGTCCTGCTTAGCGCCCGCCTCGGTTCAAATCGCGCTCAGAGTTTGTCATGCAGGTAGGGCCGGTTACACTTTGAAGTCATACACCGATTTTCACCGTGTCATACATGTGTTTGTTTGCTTGTGGATAGTGCTTGATTAGTAAATATATTTTCATGTTCTTTTCTGATTCAGTAAACTTGCTCAGGAGCTCATCTGATACAGCAATGCACATTGTAAAGACATGTAAAGGCAGGTTGAAATCATATGGTTGCTTCTGAAAAAGGCATTTTTTATCTCATGTTTGCCTTTGTTTAGGGTAAGGTTTAGTGTAGCTCATATGTTATTTTCTGACATTATTAGAGTATTAACCTTTAACTTTGTTCCCTTGTTTTAGTTCAATCATGCCCATGTTGTACTAATATGTTGATGTGCGGGGCTCTGTATGCTATGATAAACAGTTAATGATAGCAATAACAGCACGCTACATTGACGACACATGACCTCATCATGCCGAATGCTTTATTCAATAAGTGGTGTCCAGTTATATCATCTAGAAAATAAACAGTACTATTTTACATTTCTAAAATCATTTGTGTTTCTGTAAAAATGTCTTTTCACAGTCAGATCAAAGAAAAGTCAAGAAAATTATACTAACAGCACTACTAAAAAATGAAAAAAATGTGAAAAATCCAACTTTTCTTACTATTTTTACTATTTCTACAGAATATAATCTGCACACTGTACACACTATGTGTATTGCAAAACCTGATTTGACCAAGTACAACATGTTCCTCGATCGACATCTTTGTTAATCCTGGAACAACATTCCATTCAACCAATCAGATTTGAGGAACACGTTCACAGTGTATGTCAAGTTTAGGCTTAAACCCAGAGTTATGCCTTTACATCAGTGTTATTCATCTATCATTTCCTTTGATTTTGGGAATTAGTTATGGGTAGTATAGGGTTAGGTTTAGGGGTAGGGATATGGTTATCATAAAATTTTCAGACAGGAATGTTGTTGACTCAGGAACGCGTCTAACTCGGCAAAATCGTTATCATCATTATTATTTGCCAAAATGTGTAGTATACAACAGTGCATACTTGCTGGAATATCGTATTCCGCAATGCGTTCACGGTTTTATTTGGACTTAACTCTGATCAATGTGACAACAATGGAATAATGCGTACTACTTCTCTTGGTATCTTTATAAATAGTAATATTCCTCAATAAATGCATCAATTTGCTATATAATAAATGTTGTACTGCAGAGAGTAGTATGCTATTCCCACAGTCAGTTCTGTGTTATATTGCTGTCTTTCTCTTTCCCTCTTTCTTCTAGGGATGTACTTCTCTTTCAATCTATCTTCATCATCTCTCACACACATCTTTTTTCCCCTCCTGGATCCTGAGGGGAACGTTGTGCCACCTCTCATTCGGTTCTTCTCTTGCTCTCTCACTCTCCTCCTATAATAATATTTGATTTCATCAGCTTTCTTTCTTTTAGTAGTAGTAGTAGTGGAAGAAATATCAAAGAGGAGAGCGAAGGACGGCTCAATAGCAGAAGAGAAGGAGTGGGAAGAGAAGCAGTCGCTCGCACCTCCCTTTCCCAAGAGAATATAATTGCTCTGATGATGTTGGCGGAGGGAAAGACAGGGATGGAGGGAGCGTGACGTAGAGCGCGAGGCGTGAGGACTCAGGGAATACCCTCGTGAAGAGAGACAGAGAGGGTGTGTGGGTGTATGATGAAGAAACTCTCTCTCTCTCTCTCTCTCTCTCTCTCTCTCTCTCCTTCATTGGTGTGTAGCGTGAGAAAGCCGAGCCTCCAGCCCTGCATGTTTAAAGATTCATGAAGCCGAGTTCTGCGTCTCATGCAGCAAAGAGCTCCACTTACACACTCACACACACTCCATATGCTTCTGTGCCAGCAGAGAAACGATGTTCGTGTTCGTGTACGCCATGGAGATGTGGGCAAACTAAATGCAGATTAGATGTGGATGAACTAGATGTGTTTTATCTATCACTGCAAAAAAAAAAAAAAAAAGATTTTCTAATTTAGTATTTTTTGGTGTTTTGTTTCGTATTCCAATAAAAATATCTAAACATTCATAAGTCAAGTTACATTTTACATACAAAACATACAAAAAACACATGCTTAAAACAAGAAAAAATGGGGAAACTTGAAAATAAAACTTCCACATAAAACCCATCTATTGTGTATTGTTAGTTAATGTTAAATAATGCATTAATTAACATTAATGGGACCTTATTGTACCGAAAAAATAAAAATAAAATAAGAATGGGGTAAGAAACACACGCTTAATTAAAAGAAAAAACAAGATTATTTTTCTCACACCATTCCAGATTTCGTTTTCTTGTTTTATAATAAAACATGCTTAATTTTGATACTTTTTATACTTAATATCTTGTGTAATTTTGCATCTCAAGTAAATCGTGATTTAAGATGAACAAGAAAAAATACAGTGCATAATTAGACAGTTTAGCAGTTATTATACAAACATTGTACACTTTACAGTAAGGTCTAACATGTTACCATTGGTTAATGCATGAACAAACATAAACTAACAATGAAAAATGTGTTTTACAGTATTTATGAACCTTTGATAATGTGAGTCAATAAAATGTTCATTGTCTCTCCATGTTAGGTCACGGTGTATTTATGCTAACAGATTCAACTTTTAATTTAAAAAATATAATATTAAATGTTGAAATTAACAATAACAAAGGATTAGAATTATTTTTCATTGTTAGTTCATACTAACTAATATAGTTAACTAATATATTCATTAACAAAGGTGAAATTCTATATGTAAAATTTCTTGCATTTCAGTCGAGCGATTTTGCAGATTTGATGTTAGAATTGGCCATATGAAAGTTACACTTCATAATGCAGCACTGTTCTTGCTTATCACTGCATGCCTCTATTTATAGAGCCTCCCAAGAGCAGAGGAAGACTCCCATCTGAAAGAACACACACACACACACACACACTCGTGCTGAGGGAAGAGAGTAGCTGCAGTCGAAGGCGTAGGAAAAAAAGGTAGATTGCTGAAACTCACGGAGGGAGAACTTGAGAACGAGGTTAGACAGAGAAGGTGAGAAACACGTGGAAATGATTGATGGGCACAACAACGCGTGAAAAGGGGTGAAAGAGGAATACAGAAGAGGTGAGACAGGGAATGGAGGCGAGAGAGAGAGAGAGAGAGAGAGAGAGAGAGAGAGAGAGAAGAATAGAAGAGAGGGGAACAGCACAAGCAATATTTTCAAAACTGCATCTGAAAGATTGAGCATTTTGAATGAGGTCCAAAACAAACATTAAACACTGAATACACAGAGAGAAAAACATCCCTTTAATTATAATAATCATAATAATATATTTTTTTTTTTTTAAATGCACTGGTTTATCTGTTCTATTTTCAATTCATTTGATATGAGGTTTTTGCTAAATATATCATATTTTACATATTACATTTATTTCCCAACATTTGGGAAATGTGTAAATACGGTTTATATCCCTGCTTTGTGCTTTTCGTCCATCATTAAAGTAAAGTAAATACAATTTGAAATAAAATAAAATCCTGGGTAACAGGATTGCAAACTGTGCCAATCTTTTTCATGAATTAAGGAAATATTTAAGCAAATATTTTTGTTTGATAATTTGTTTTCATACAGTGCGCAGAAGTGTAGATGAAGGAAGAACTATTTAGGATGAGAGGTTTTTTATTTCACACTGAAGAAGCAAATGATATACGTTATAGATTTGAAGAAATTAGAAAAAAATGACTTACAGTAATAGTATATTTTTAGCGATTTTCATTAGTTAATAAATGAAATTTGATCATTAAAAGTAAATCAAAATAATAAATATAAAGTTTTTATGATGAATTGAACATCAGTTCAACAGATTTTCAAAAGTATGGCACTGTACAACAGATTTTAATTATTGAATATAGTTAAGATCAAAACCTCTGATGTGGAACAGAAGAAAAAAACATATTAAGGGACAGTGTTCATCTAACATATAGCAGATAATAGTTAAAGACTAAATAAAAACATCAAAAGTACACAGATTGTACCTTTTTCTGATACACAACCCACAGAAAAGCATTAATCTGATGCTTTTTCTATACATAGCTCCCACAGGCCAATTAATGTCAGGTGACCTCCCCGGAGACGCCATCTTTGAGGGCATAAGCTGCTCTGTTTACAAAGTTTTACAAGCAAATTTCGAATTTTCTTTCTGTTTGTAATGTTACGAAAATCATGAAGAGACAAAGTGACAGAGATTATAAAGAGACTCTATTAACACAAGACAGAGAGAGGTACAATGCGAAAATTTCAGTCATAAATGGTGTGGATCCGTATGCGCAGCCTGTTCTCACGTAAATGCGTCTCTATAACACGCATCGTGTATTGTCGTGTAATTTATACGCGAAAATGAGTTTTTACGTGCATATGAGACGCAGTTTTTAGCGTGCATTTGATACGCAGTTCATTTACGTGTAATACACACGCACCCCACACCACTAATTCTACCCAAACGTATAATACACACGCACCCCACCCCACACCTAAACCTACCCTAACCAACCAATGCGTATCATATGCACGTAAAAACTCACTTTAGCGTATAAATTACACGACAATACACATGCGTGCTATAAAGACGCATTTAGTGTGATCGGGTTGGTATGCGTATGCGATTATGCAGCTTTGCCTCTTACAGTATTATCATGCGTAACGTTACCATTGTCTGGTATTTTTTACACATGTGAGCAATTCCTAGCCTGGAAATCACTGTACAATCAGTTTGTCGAGGGTTGGGTTGGTGACGTTTGCTCAAGTGCAATCAATGGAAAAGTAACGTTAGTCATCATGGCGAATGTATGTAGCATGATGCTAGACTATCTGTCTGTTAAAAAGCCATAGCCTGCACAACTTAATTCCTGTTCCCCTTAAAATAGTCATCGGTGCTTTCTGTAACATGCATGTACTTATTTGTACAGTGTACACTGTAAAAAGTGCTACTCCCACAAAGTAGGTTTTATATACTTTAAATAGTTATAATCTAGCTTATTTTATTAGTTTTATACTAAAAAGTATAAAAATACTTCCTCTTTACTTAAAATATAGAAGTTTTTATATAACCATATATTTTGAATAAAACCAATGCAATTTATTTAGGTAGTTATTTGTATGTGGTTATTGTGTACAATAAATGTTATAAAAGTGAGTTGACATACACTATTTATCGAGCAGCTGTCGATGTGGCATGTGCGTTCACCAAACGTAAATATTTTAAATTTTTTATAAGTCTTGGAATCCCGCTTTTTCATTGGCGCGGACTTTCTCAGGCAGATGCAGTATCTTCCTCGGCACTTCAACGGTTTGTTCGCTGCAGCCGATCTGAATAACAAGGTAAGTTGAGCAAATTTAGCCAAAAGACTGGTGATGTAAAGTCACGCAAAATCGCTTACTCAAGGGAGCTGAGGTTAGGTTTGCATTGTACTGTAATAGAGCTATCCTGCACACATGGCAAGCTAAGATGGTTGCAGAGTGCTAGGGAGTGTGGTCGATCGGCAAACAGACAACAGCGGTTGAAATTAAATGAGTGCTGTAGGCCCGTCCAGCCTACAATGTGTTTTAGTTTTAAAGCTTATTTCTAGCAGCACCTGCTAACATTATCGCCACTGTAACAACATTTAGAATGGACGTGTTTAAAAACGCAGATATGTAGGCAATACTTAGTTGCACAAATGCCCTCAGTTATATTTTTATATTGCAAAGATTAAATTTCGGGATAATATGCGATCGAAACGGTCGCAATTTCAAGCTTTCAGGCAATAGAACGGGCAAATAAGGGAAAGTAAGATGGTGTTTTATGGACAGCAGGCAAAACAAGGTAGCCGTGTGTCTTTGACAGGACTCTGCAATCAGAGATTATGTACTTTTGCATTACTAAAGCAGATGCACAGATTACACTGCAGAGATGTATGTTTGTCTGTCTGATTTTAGAAATGTTATCCACCTTTTTTTTTTAATGCTGCATAGTCCATTAATTTGTAGCTTAAAAAACAATAATGTGATGACCAATCAGGGACAGGCAAGGACAACTGCATTGTTTCATTGTAATGCATCCTTTGAACCAGAATAAGACAACACTCATGCTACAGTAGATTATGATAGTTTAGTACCCACACTCTATGGGATTGTCATAGACTTCACTCTGGTCACATGCTCTAGTCACAGTATCCGTCTAGTATCACCACCTTTAGTAACAAAAGTACAATTTTGACTTTCTTGTCTTATGTCTTCTACCGGTCATCTATATTCCTCTCATTACCTGTTTGTCTTGATTTTTTTTGTCTCCACCAATAGAACCATGCTGAAACAGAGGTGCACGCTGAGCTTGGCAGTTGCCCACTGAAAATGTACATGTGCCATCATCCCGACACCATTGGTATTATGAAAGAAGGACAGCCCGTGGTCAGAGGTGTGCCAAACCTGTCTAAAGCATGCTGCCTCCTGTTTGGACTTACCTATGCTCTCGACCTTTGCAGTTCCAGTGTGATACAATGTGATTTTATGGCTCACATTTACCTTTATCCAAACATTACAGATTGGATATTTCACTGTACTGTTCAGAACAGGTTGAAAATACACTTATACAGTGTTTGTTTTATATTATACTTAACATATGCGGCCACATTTATTTGCTGTTTTGTAGTCACTGTTAAAAGTGACACTGGTTAACATTGAATAAATGTTTTTGTCTTCAATCTATTTTCTCATCTTTTTCTTCCATGGCATTTGTAATAGGTTAATCACTGTAGTGCTTATAATATAGACTTTTAGATTTATTTTCTGAGGTTATATCCAGGACTCAATTAAAATGTTTATTCGCATATGATTAGGTTAATTTTACTAGTTTAATTTTACTATTTTAAAGTTCATAAAACCTAATTAAAATGAGTGCAGGTTACTTGTAGCAAACCATAAATACATTACCTGTACCAAGAAAAGTAGGTTTATCTAACTGAGTAATACTAGTATTATTAGTTAACTCAACTTGATTTTATTGCGTTCATATTAAGTAATGTTAAAGTGTTCAATATACTTAAAAAAGGCTGCAAGTTGATTCAACCTAAAACATTCAATGCAGCCACTTGCCTCACTTTTTATAAGTTAGATCTAGGTATTACTTTTTACAGTGTAGAATAGGGTTGGAACGGTAGATGTATTTCGTATTGAACCGAAACTGTACGGGCGTCACGGTTCAGTGCATGAATATACACGGTATAAAAATAAATAAATCTCACGTGCAATTTAATGAATGTAATGCGGAACTGCTTTATACGCGGGTTCTTTAGGGACATAATCTGAGATTGCAATGCTGGAGTGTGTGTGTGTGTGAGTGTGAGTGAGAGAGGCGCGGGCGCGATCGAACAGTGGAAACTATGTTGTTTTTAATACCTCGTCATTATGTTCATACAGGACATCATTCAAACTGCAAAGTGTTAACTTGTTTATCCTCGCCAGCCATAACCTCCGTCGTTGTTCTGACAAAAGCTTAGTCTTCTCACATTCATGGAGTCTAAAGACGGGTAGGCCTATACTGTAAAATCCAAATTTAACTGAACCTCCGGCACGATTTGAACATCCATTGACCCAGCAGGAGATGACCATTTTCTCTTTTTATCACGAAATTAAACTCGTTTCAGCTTCTTCTTCTAATATTCTGCCCACAAACATGCCCACAGAAATAGTGCGAGTCGGCAAATGGGCGTATGTTGTGATGTCATGTAGGAACTATGCATAGCGCAGTCATCTTTACTAGCTACCTTACATAAAGCCTAATACAGAGGTGTCAAGTAACGAAGTACAAATAGTAGAAATTTTGGGTATCTATACTTTACTTGAGTAATGATTTTTCAGCCGACTTTTTACTTCTACTCCTTACATTTTCACGCAATTATCTGTACTTTCTACTCCTTACATTTTAAAAATAGCCTCGTTACTCCTATTTAATTTCGGCTTGTTTTAATTTTGGCTTGTCATCGTTCAAAAAATGACCAATTACACAAATGTTTAATAGATCTGAGTCCCGCCTCCTGAACATCGCTAAACTGATTTGTGTTTTCTTTCTAACTTGTGAGAGGCTGATTTGGTTGTGCGAAGCGGCAAAACTCAGAGAGAGAGAGAGAGAGAGAGAGAGAGAGAGAGAGAGAGAGAGAGAGAGAGAGAGAGAGAGAGAGAGAGAGAGAGTGTTTGTGTGTAAATGTGTGAGAGAGAGAGAGCGAGAGAGAGAGAGAGAGAGTGTGTGTGTGTGTGTGTGTGTGTGTGTGTGTGTGTGTGTGTGTGTGTGTGTGTGTAACCCATACATAATAGGATCAAAATATCCCCATAAAGATGGCAATATCAGAAATCCTTGTCTGGATTTTTTTTTTTGAAAACAGTGTAAATCAGTATAAAGTGATGTTTTTTGAAAATGCAGAGAGTTATCTGTGATAGGGTTAGTGTAGGGGGGTAGAATACAGTTTGTACAGTATAAAAATCATTATGTCTATGGAAAGTCCCCATAAAACATGAAAAAATAACATTGCTTGGTCTGTTGAAATGAGAGGCCTGTTTAATCAAGTTGAAACCTTGTCATCCCAGTCTCATCAGCTGGACTGAAAGAAGTTTCAGTGCACTTATAGGACCCTGAAAACATGTCTCAATGCAATGGTCACAAGTGACACCTGACAGTATTGCTGTGTCGTGTCCAACAGGACAAACTTGACAGTATTGATGCAAAACATATATGCCAACAATTCATTTCCGTTAAAGGGATAGTTCACTTATTTAAAACTCTCAAGTTGTTTCAAACCAGATTCTTTCTTCTGCTGAACACAAAAGAAGATATTTTGAAGAATGTCGATAACCAAACAGTTGATGGTAGCCATTACCTTCCATAGTATTTTTTTTTCCTACAATGGAAGTCAATGGGTACAATCAGCTGTTTGGTTATCGACATTCTTCAAAATATCTTCATTTGTGTTCAGCAGAAGAAAGAAACTGGTTTGAAACAACTTGAGAGTGAGTAGCCTAAATGATTTTCGTTTTTGGGTGAACTATATCCTTTTAATGAAAGATGCAGACGTGTTTGGCTTCTTCAAAAAGTAAGGAACAAGACAGTATTGCACTATTGCATTGCACTATGAACGGAGTGAGGTTAAGTCTCTGTTAAACTGCCTCCTTGTCTTTATTAGTTACCTGGAACATTACAGAATTAATGAATTAACGTATTGTTAAGGTCAATATAGACTAAAAAACCTTAATACATTATTCGATTCCTCCACTTCTGTGAGTGTCCCCAGTCCCCACCAATCTCAAAATCAAACCTACGCCTTTAAAGAGAAGTATAAACATATTTCGAGATAACATGCCTCTGAAGTTTGACTTTTTGCACCATCACAATAATTATAGGCAACTAGTCATCATATCTTCCGCTCCATGAAACACGTTAATGCTCAGTTGTACACACATATGGTTCTTTAATGTATTTGCATTTTACTAAAATGGAAATTGGACTGAAATTCATTTTCTATGGGCATATATGCGGCTGAAACAGGTAGTGCATCACAAATTTTTCAACATTAACATTTTAATATAACGTTATTGATGGCCTTTAGAAAACACGTTTTTTTGGCATTTTTTTCCTTGCATTACTTTTACTTTTATACTTTAAGTAGTTCTGAAACCAGTTACTTTTACACTTTTACTTGAGTAAAAAGCTTGAGTTGATACTTCAACTTCTACAGAAGTCTTTTTAAACCCTAGTATCTATACTTCTACTTGAGTAACGAATGTGAATACTTTTGACACCTCTGGCCTAATAGAGTGCCGAAGGTATGACGTGTCACTCTGTAGGCCAAAACGCGGAAGTGAGTTAGCATTTTAGCACTTCCGGTTCCCTCGCTATAAAGTCTATGGGTTTTTTGAATGGGTTTTTGCTAAATCGCCTGAAATAAGGTCTGTGGTGAACAAAGCCTCTAAATATTTTCACGTTTTGATCTATGACATAAAACACACCAGTTATAACCTGCTTGTGTTTTTTTTTTTTTTACTTTATCGTGCCTTAAAAAATATCTGACGGCTTCATTTAGGCTTCAAAATGTATACATTTTGGATGAACTTGTAAAGATTATCTTGATAGGCAAAACGTGTAAGGGTCACAACTCTTTGTTGAACACAGATCTTATTTTTAGCGATTTTCCAAAAGTCTATGGGGAAAATGCATAGCTTTTCGATCGAGGGAACCCATGCGCCGCTAGCTTCCGAGTTGTCCTACAAAGTCACGTCATAACTTCGGCACTCTATGGAGTAACTGAGTAAAGAGTCCTTCTGTCTGACCGGACAGAAGCTGAGAGGAGGAGATCTTCCTCGGATGATAGACACGGAGGAGAGAGACTCCCTCTAGTGTTCGGGCTCATGGCTCAGTTACAGGGGTTTTGTTGAGCCAGTGCCTGCAGTTACGAAGGATCCTGATATAAGAGTCACTTTAAAGAGATATCACCCAAAAATGCAAACTGTCAACTCACCCTAAAGCGCCATTGACTTCCATAGTAGTACTGTGGAAATCAATAAAGTCCATCAACTGTTTGGTTACAAACATTCTTCAAAATATCTTTCGTTGTGTTCAGCAGAAGAAAGACATTTATACATGTTTGGAACAACTTGAGGATGAGTAAATGATGACTAAGTTTTCATTTTTGGATGAACTATCTCTTTAAGACCTGTTCACACCAAGAACGATAAAAAGATAGGCTAACTATATTAGCGTCCATGCAATTATGACGTCTGCTGTATGGGGGCTTTCACACTAGCACTTTTGGTGCGCACCCGGGTTCGAATGACGTCAGAGTTAGGTTCGTTTGGATGATGTGAACGCTGTCTTCCGAACTCGGGTGCGTACCCGCGAACCGTACTCGGGTCCGCTTAAAAAGGTGGTCTGGGGTACGGTTCATGTGATCCAGTACGGTTTGCTGCTGATATCAACGCAACCGAACCAAACCGCGGAAGTGAACCGCTATTGATGACGTATAATGTGTAATGTGGTCGACAGGACAGTCGTCAGTGCGTGTGTGTGTGTGTACACTTACCTTGACGAAAAGCGGGATTGACGCACTGCAAGCAGAGCTGATTTATGCTCGCCTCCGCAAAAATTGTCTTCGGCTGACAGCCAGCTGTCTTTGGAACGATTTTAGTACTTTTGCAGCAGACATAGCCTACTCAAGTGTGTTTCTGTATCTTTTCTTTGAAAACAAAACCAAAGGTTAAAAAAAAAGAAGAACAAAATGTGAAGCGAGCAATTCTATCCATTTTGACGCCTTTTCATTCATAGCGGCGCCGGTTACCAAGCAACATGATTACGCGCCAGCTGCAGCTTGATGAAGCGTACCGCGGTTCGGATACAAATAATATAATGTGAACATTTGACATAGTCCATCGGGGGCAGGGGGAGGGAGGAGCAATCGAACCAAGTGTGAAAGTGCCCGAGCAGGATGGATTCTGATTGATTGCAATAGGGATGAGAACTATTATGATAATATTGTTCAAAAAACATTCTAAATTTAGAAAAATATGAGCCCACAACTATAACTATAATGGCACGGGGAAATTATATAATTAGAATCACTTTCAAAACAATTTTTTCCCCAGATGATGAACAATAAAAACAGCCTTTACTGTCCATATATTGATAAACACGCAATCCTACAGTTATTTGATTAATAATAAACTACATTAGGCTAGCTATTTGGTGGAAGTACATTGTGATTAATTGATTAATTGTTTAAAGTTCGTAATCCCAATTCCAAGCGATTGTATTCCTGAAGGACAACGATTTGCCTCTGTCTATTAAACCTTTGACAAAATCATACTGGAATATTTGTGTATGAAACAGCTTCACAGACTCTCTTTTCAACACAGCGTATCAATATTTCTGTGCTACAATAATTCAAATTATTACGCGAGTACTGGGATGAAAGTTCATAGATGGAATATAAACACTGATGTCAACGGTAGCTTTCGAAATAGAGTAAATCACCTTTAAAAGTAATTTGACATTTCAGATATTGTATGGATTACATCATTACACCAGTAGGCGGCTAAAAGTGACTGTTAAAAAATTAACGAATCTCTTGAATAAATTATTCAATGACAAATACAAGAACACTGATTCATCTAGTAATGAAACAAAGGCAAATAATGTATTTATTTATTTTTTAAATCATTTAAATTATATTTTAAAAAATGGTTTGAGTGAACGATTCAATGACTCACTGGTAAAGACTTTACTTGTTTCACGAAATGAAGGCACATACTGTCTCTATGTTTTTAATTTCTCTGCGGAAGGATTTTATCTTACTTGCTTTACATTTGCCAAATCTAAATCTTCCTTGTCCATATCATGCCTAGTGACTTTATTCCTGCTTTGAACGATTTCAATCTAAAATGAAAGCCGAGCATCTTGACTTTGTCAAAGACACCTGCGTATGTAGGTGAAGTAGAGATGAGCAAGGCTTTGAGATGCTGAAGAGAGATTATCTTTCACCACTCTCATGTCTTCATCTCATGCAGAGCGGTGGGGCGTCTCTGTTAGAAAACAAATGGAAAACATCCTCAAGAGACATGGATAGACCCCGCCGGAATTCAGTCTAGCTCGCCAAAGTCATGCAGAGAATGTCAATCGCATACAAAATGGCTTAAGATCTGGTTGGTTTGAACATCGGCAACAGTGTGTTCCTAAACAGAGACAAATTGGTTGTATATGCCACAGTATGAATGATGAGATGGTGGGATTCTGTGACCATGGCAACATCCTATCCATTGAAATCACAAACGGGTTTTGTGGCTTCTAGTATATAGTACTTCTATAGCTAACAACATTAACTTTTAGCACACATATGGATTTAAAAATTCACTGAGAAAATGGCCTAAATCAGGGGTGCCCAATCCTGCTCCTGCCGATCGACTGTCCTGCACAGTTCATCTCCAACCCTAATCAAACACACCTGAAGCAACCAATTAAGGTCTTTAGGATGCGTGATTTTTTCCCCCAAACCACTTCAGTGGAAATCCCTAAAATAACACTTCCGGAGAAGTGAAGGAGAACAGAAAAAGGTTGGTTTGCAGATAAAACGTGTTTGCAGGCTACATTAAAATGGGTTGTAAGTATTACTGTTGTTCCACAGGTTGGCTTTGGCACCTCATTTGGCTCCGCTCTATTAATCAAAAATATATTACGAAAAAAGAAAAAAAAATTCATACAAGCGACACTTAAATACAGCTATTCTATGATGGGCACGTTTTAACGTCTGATTTAAAATTTATGAAGGGGCATAAAGTCAAATATATTAGTGTACAACTGTCCTGAAATCATAATTAAGACAAATGTCTCATTGACAGAATAAAATTCTTAACAATAAAAACCTCAAATAGTTTATAGCTAATCCTTTATTTATAATAATTTACTATTATTTCTTAAGAATCAAAATTATTTTAACAACACAGCTTCACTGCTTCACTGATTCAAAGTCAAGTGGTACAAATAACACACATGTTCCAAATTCAATAAATCTATTCAAATATTCAGATATTTTGACCAGAAGGCATTGATAGTTCACATTGTAAAATGTCATGTTGTGTGACTCTAAAATCAAAGTTATATTTGAATACATTTATTACTTTTTAATTACTTTGTTGAAAAAAGGATTAAATTCAAATGACTGTGATAATGCACACTCACATGTATTCAAATTGTAAGAAATTTTTTATTAGTTTTTACTTGATGGTTACACCACATGACATTTTTTTTTCAATTCAAAAATGTTTCAAAAAGAACTTGCACATGTCTGCCAGTTCTTGACCTGAGAGCGTAAGTTTGGAGGTTGCCTTTTTCCTATCTAAATATTGGAATCCTTGGCTCAAGACGAACAAGAACGTATATCTCTGATTTCATTTCTGCCATGAAAAATCTTCCACCATCTTGGATTTTGTCCGAAACCTACTTTTGCAAACTAGTCCTAGGTCGCTAAGTAGCGCCAAAACGTTCGAAGAGGGCGGAGTCACTTTTACTAAAATGGCTATAACTCATGAAAGGAATTAGATATTTTTACCAAACTCAAATGTGTACCAGCTCAATTTGATTTCACATAAAAAAAACTTGGAGTTTGGCTACTTGATGGCGATATAACAGGAAAAAACATGAAATGGCGTCATGCATTAATCATGTAACCGTCAGCCCGATTGACTTTAAAATTGGCTTGCAGTGTCTTTGACATCGTATCTCGAAAAACATAGCCGCCATCAGCCAATCAAGTTTGAGCGGCTAAAAGACAAGGTTAACGGAGGCTGATCGGAACGAAACTCTGTGTGGCTGTTTGACTCATTGACCTGGCCTAGAGGTCTGTGAGAAATTTGAAAGAAATCAGCCACCGGGGGCGATACTGCATTTTACATGGTTGTATATGATTGTAAATCACACAATGTTTCGCAAATACACACAAAACACATGATAGATTCCTCATTCTGAACAACTTTGCCTCAAGAACCACTACTGTGGATATTAGAATATTTAAAAAACCTACTTTTGCAAACTATAGTCCTAGGTTTTTTGCTCAACCTCGATAAAACCACTGCAGTGCAATTCTCTGGACTCTCTAGGTCAATAATTATGAAAATAAATGTTGAACTTCAACCTTTGGATGGCTATAACAGGGTCATAGGGCCGTGGGAAAATATACTCAAGCCTATAAATCTTAAACAAAAAATCAAAACTTCACGAAATTTGGTGAGAACATGCGACATATGATTCTAAAGAAGCATGCAGACTTATATGGAGATCGGAACATAGGTGGCGCTGTGGCTGTTAAAAAGCTTTAAAAACTGGTAAATTATGGGTATTGGCTGTAAATGGTCTTTTCTATGATCAAAATGGTTACAGGCTTGCTAAATAAAACATAATCCCTTTTTACACATTGTAACGTTTTAATCGTTGGCAGTCTGTTTTTGGTTGCTTGAGCACAGATTGAAATGGGGAAAAAAAACATTGTCTTTTGAAATTTGTGCAATAAAATTAATTCAACTAATCCAGCTCACTCCTTTCCTGACAGCAGTGCGCTGTCGTCCCTAAAATCCAAACAAAAAAATTGAAATATGAATGAACACCAGTAAACTGAAGCACTCCCAATATGACAAAAGAAGATATTTTTGAAGAAACAGTTTTACCATTGACATCCATTGTATTTCTCAAAATAACTTCAATAATGTTCCACTGAAGAAAGAAAGTCATGCAGCTTTAAACCGACACGAGGATGAGTATTTTCTTATTTGATTGAAAGTATTAATATGATTTGATAAGTGAAATGAACCCTTCACACACAGAAGCATCATCACACCTAGGATACACTCTGGTAACCATGCCGACCACACAGATGGCTGATCCAATCTATTCCAATCAGAGATGTGGTCTCCGTCACTCTTGCAAGAAGTTATTAATAGCCGACAACCCCAGAGCCACATCAATCTCTCAGAAAGCCATCATCAGCTGAGCTCTCATAATCATCCGGCTTGATGAAGTTCGTGTCTGCGAATCTCTCATTGGACGTCCGGACGCCTCTCTCCACAGTGAAACACGACCTCACATCTGAAGGTCATGCCGGAAAAGGCCCCTAGATCTTGCGAACAACCTCTCTGATCCGTGTGAGTGTGTGTGAGAGTTTAGTGGAGGTCTGAGTGATGACCTCTAGGAAAACTGCGAGCCAGTTCATGTCAGCCTCAATCTGCTGTGATAATAAGACTTCTACTGTCGCCTCTGGCTTCATATTTAATCCACATTTTATTTCTGGGGTGTTTCTATTTTCTCTACTTCCTTTGAAGCTTCCTTCCAGGGCCATAACAAGGAATTACGGGACCTTTTTTTTTTTTTGCTCTAAGAAATATATATAAACGGGGATCTTATAATCAAGTAATGTTAAAAAATAGTTGTCATTTTTGTGGACCCTCACAAAAAAGAAGTTTATACAAGTGTGCTATTAGTATACTTCTTTTAAACTAAAAAATTAGAAAGTATACTTTCAGTCTACCTTTTATGTACTTCTCAGAAATATTTAAAAATTGCACTTAGCTATCTCACGACCAATTCGTACGAGTGATTAAAAGGTGGCTAATTCGTACGATTTGTCTAAACCCCAGTGATGGGTAGGTTTAGGGGCGGGGTCAGGGGTTGGTCATTCGTACAATTTCATACGAATTTGGTAACTCGTAAAATATGTACGAATTAGCAAAAATCGTACGAATTTGTACGAGTTAGGTCGTATGAATTCGTACGAATTAGCGCCTCGTAAAATTCGTACGAATTGCTAGATCGGGTTGGTACGGAGAACCTGAACCGCAATGTAAAAAAAAAAATCTGTAAAAAAAAAAATGTAGCATTTCGAGATCAAAGTCGAAATATTTCGAGAGTACGAGAATACAGTCTTCCGTAGAAGTTGCGTGTGCTTGCCATTGTTTTACATTGCCGCACACACAGGCATTCATAATGGTGCATAGCGAGTGTTTCACACTGTGTGTGTGTGTGTGTGTTTGTGTGTGTTAGTGTGTGTGTTTTGTTTCAACAAAAGGAAATTCAACAGGTGCCAATCTACCAGCATTATAGGCTACCATTATAGGAGGTTATAAAATATACTGCGGCGGAATAGACTTTAGTAGGCCTACAGAAGCCCTGAACCGCAATGTAAAAAAAAAAAAAATCTGCAAAACACACACAGGCATTCATAATGGTGCATAGCGAGTGTTTCACACTGTCTGTGCGTGTGTTTTGTGTGTGTGTTTTGTTTCAACAAAAGGAAATTCAACAGGTGCCAATCTACCAGCATTAGGCTACAATTATAGGACCTTATAAAATATAGGCCTACTGCGCTGGAATAGACTTTTAGCCTATAGGAAAACCAACCGGGAAAACACTTTTCAGACTGGATGGAGATATCCAGCTTTATGAATGAATGAATGAGGCATTTATATAGCGCTTTCACATACTAGGCCTACACTCAAAGCGCTTTACAATCATATCAGAGAATCTCTCCTCAACCACCATTAGTGGTTATTAAATCTGAGGAAATCACGGGATCCGGCCAAATGATTGGATACAGAATGATGCACTTAAAATGTATCCAGAACGTATTCGCGGTGAAGAGGGAGACAGAACGGTTACTGTTGTGTTCTCAGATAGTGTTGCCTAGACGAGCAAGAAAACACCTCAAAAACACTGCCACATAAAGTTTGGACCAGATTGTGATACCGACTCCGGCGGAGTCTGTGCGCTCGTCTATAACGCCATGGTAATTCTTGTTAGTAGATTAGCACCTGTGTAGAATTTTGTTGAAAGCCCAGATAAAAGTAAAAAGCTACTATTTTGTGTTGATCCATGGCAGTTCGACTTCACAAGTGCATTTCTTTACACACACACACACACACACGCGCTCTGAGCCAGTGGACGCGCACTGTTATGAATGCACACACTTCTATGGAAGACTTTATTCTCGAAATGTTTCGACTTTATTCTCGAAATGTTTCGACTTTATTCTCGAAATGTTTCGACTTTATTCTCGAAATGTTTCGACTTTATTCTCGAAATGTTTCGACTTTATTCTCGAAATGTTTCGACTTTATTCTCGAAATGTTTCGACTTTATTCTCGAAATGTTTCGACTTTATTCTCGAAATGTTTCGACTTTATTCTCGAAATGTTTCGACTTTATTCTCGAAATGTTTCGACTTTATTCTCGAAATGTTTCGACTTTATTCTCGAAATGTTTCGACTTTATTCTCGAAATGTTTCGACTTTATTCTCGAAATGTTTCGACTTTATTCTCGAAATGTTTCGACTTTATTCTCGAAATGCTAGATTTTTTATTTATTTTTTTACGTTGCAGTTCAGGGCTTCCGTAGGTTGGTATACATATACTGAAAGAAATGTCTAAGTATTAAATACTTGTGCTAAATCTTTTGATTGAAACATACTTCAAATTATAATTAAGTATTCTTAGTATACTTGGCTTGTAGTTGTGTTTGCTCTTTCTATTGAGTAGCCTATTAAATAGTTTTTTCACATAGCTTTACATATTGTCTTATAAACATTTGAAAATATTGATTCATAAAGAAAACATATGTTCCTAATTCTAAGTAGGCCTATGTGGATTTTTGTAGTCCACTGATAGTGTACATAGGAATTTACTTCAAATCTATTTAAAATAGAGTTAAATGTGTATTTTAAGAATTAAAATTATTACCTAAATAAGAGCATAGTTGTCAGGGTTGTTGCAGGATACTGAAGACGAGGGAACAGAATTTCAATATAACTGATTTATTCACAAACTCAGGATACATGAAAACAAAGGAACTCAGGAAAACAACCATACATCGACGACGACCAACAAACACTGAGGGAAAACACAGGGCTTAAATGAACAGGGACTAATGGGATGATTAACAGAACACAGGTGAAGGGAATTACTAATCAGACAGAGCGGGAAAACTAACAGGACTGAACCAAAATCACAATGACAGGGGGAAACAAGATCCCAAAACTGAACTAAACACACTGAAAACGTGACAATAGTACTGTAGGCCTACTTAAAGTGCAAAAATAATATATAAAGTAAACTATAAATAAGCATGGTGTTAAGTTCACTATACCAGAAAACCCACTATACTAGCAGAACAAAATTTTTACTTTACACTTTAGTTTAGGGTCCAATCCTCACTATTAAGTTATAAATACAAAAATACTAGAAAAAATATTCTCTAAAAGGCTTGATGATTTCATTACTAAACATAATATACTGTGTGATCAGCAATATGGTTTCAGGGCAAATAGGACAACTTCACATGCACTTATTCAATTTGTGGAAGGAATAACCAAAGCAATAGAACAAAAAAAATATGCAGTGGGGATATTTTTGGATCTTAAGAAGGCATTTGATACGGTAGACCACAATTTATTCATTATGAAATTACACAAATATGGAATTAGGGGGACTGCACTTTCTTGGTTAAATAGCTACTTACATAATCGACAACAATATGTTGAATTACAAAACCATAATTCAAAGTTAAAGAAAATTACCTGCGTTGTATTGTTCCTTCATACTTCCATACATTTCTTATTGTTTGGAAGTATGGGGAAACACTTACAAAACCAACACTGAATCTATATTTATCCTTCAAAAGAGAGCCATAAGAATTGTTAATAAAACCACTTATAGAGCACCAACTACTCCATTGTTTATTAGATTAAAAGCATTAAAATTTCGAGATATTGTTGACTTTAAAACTGCACAAATTATGTATAAAATAAATAATCAACAGCTATCGACCAGTATTCAAGGGTTGTTCCAAATGAGAGAGAGCAAACATCATTTAAGAGGAACATTTGTATTTAAAAAGAAACATATAAGAACTAATTCTAAATATCACTGCATCACTACAAAAGGAGTGAATGTATGGAACAGTTGCAGTGAAGAGATGAAATCATGTACAACAATGAGTACATTTAAAAAACTATTTAAACTGAAGATATTAAATGAATATGAAAAGGCCTCGAGGTGATAGTATTGTGCAATAGTATCGTATTGCATGCATGTAGGTATGCATTTATTTATGTGAATGCATGGGTTATGTGAACAGTAGGTAAGTTGATATACAGGGTATGTAAAGACGTATGTATAAGAGAAGCGTCAAATTGTTTTGTATTTAACTAAAGGATAAAAATAGAGAAAGGGGTAGGACCTGAAAAGTTTGTTATGAACTTCTTACTCCTTTTTGAACATGAGAATTTCTAATTTGAATTATCTACATTGATTTTGGAAGTTTGTGCTGAGAAGCACATCTATCTATAAATTACAGAAACGTCTGTCTGTCTGTCTGTCTGTCTGTCTGTCTGTCTGTGTGTGTGTGTGTGTCTGTCTGTTAATCGCATATCTCTCGAACCGTTAGTCCGATGGATTTCAAACTTGACAGGTGTCTTGCTACGGGAGTAAGTGCAGTGCCAAGTTTGACCTTATTTGGATTAGAAATGCAAAATATATTGTTAAATATATCGGTAAAAGAAGCACGTAGAAGGTTGTGGTTTAAAAATAAACATTCTGACATAAACACTCGGTTTACTCGGTACACTCGGCTAAACATTACGGTTTACTTCTGAATATTATATTTTATTCACGGCTATCATTTGTAGTAGCACGTAGCGTTTTCGCTGAGTTCACTGTGTACCTGTTTCCTGAATCGTGTAGTTCAATTTTCCACGTTTATTGTATGTCATTATGTCAGTATCAGTATTTGTTTTCAACCATACACATGTCACTGAACTTTTGCTGTGTAATTGTAACAATTAGCACTCAAACACTAAACCAACAATTACTAAAAACACACACAAAAACTGATTTCGCACGGGCACTTTGCACTAGTGTCCTTAAATAACAGATATTTTAATTTTAGTTTTATATATGAAAGCATGTTTGTATATGTTTTATTTTTATGTTTTCTACATGTTCAAAATAAAAAAAATTACTACTATTACTAAGTTGCTTATTAGCATGCATATTATTAGAATATTGGTTGTTTATTACTACTTATAAATCACATATTAGTGCCTTATTCTGCATTCTACATCCCTTGATCTTACCCGATACCTAAACTTAACAACCTTACTAATATTAATAGGCAGTAATTAGGAGTTTATTGAGGCAAAAAGTTTACTATTACACTAAATATACTTAAAAGCAACTTTTACACACTAAAAGTGGGCCAATTTAATCCCAATTTAGCCCAAGTAGTACTGAATTAGTTACATGCATATTAATATATCATCACTTACTACATAAAGTTTACTTAAAAATATACCTGAACTTTACGTATACTTAATAAAATAAACTTCAAGTATATTATTTTTTGTAAGGGCCTTGATTCTATTCAAAAGAACAGCATTTATTTGAAACAGTCAGTGTATCTTGGTTTCCACGGAAACATTACTCCGCACAACTGTTTTCAACATTGATAATAATAATAATAAATGTTTCTTGAGCAGCAAATCAGCATATTCAAATGATATCTGAAGGATCGTGTGACACTGAAGACTGGAGTAATGATGCTGAAAATTAAGCTGGGATAAACTACATTTGACAATATATTCAGATAGAAAACATTACTAACATTACTAATTGTGTTTTTATTGTACTGTAAAAATGTTTTACTGGATTTTGATCTGCATTGATGGCCATGAAAGACTCCTTTCAAAAATGTTAAAAGATGATTTATACCAAACATTTGATCTGTATGGATACAGATTCAGAAGTGACAACAAATTAGGATTTGGATTACAAGTGTCATATTCGATTATAATAGCAGGTGTAAGTGAAGTATGCCTCAACTTATTCTATAGACAGTTGCTCCATCCGCAACTTTATCTTCATGCGAGGACAAACTCTTTTTCGGCAGAGTGGATATTTTTCTCTGCAAATACAGTGCAGCAAACATTTTGAATAGTAATTATCTCAGTCTGTGAGACAAGTATGAACGTAATCTAAAAATCTGTTGCTGTCTTACTGTTTGGGGAGAGAGTGAGCAAGGAACAGGTTGCCTTGGCAACCGAAAAGACTTGTACGCTTATTCAAAGTGGCAAATTAGATTTTTGTGGCCAACTGGGATCGTTTGCACAGGCTTCACCAGCTGACGAGCTTCTATTACTGCTTGTTCAATATCTTTTGAGATGTCAAAAGGAAATCCAATACAGAAGCCCTGTGACTTTGTGTGGACTGAATAGAGAAAGACAGGGAATCTTCTATATTTGTCAAGCTTGATAATCTTGTAACCACTTTCATCTGATGGATTGAACAATAAGAGCAGAAGCCACATGAACGCATGAGAATCCTGTTAATGCCTTGGTATACAAATGAAGCTTATTATCTTCTAGGTTATATAAGGTGCCATTTGTCGAATTGCTAAATTGCTTAATTATGCTTGATTTGCCATTGACATCATGTGTTCTTTCTTATGTCTGATTTATGGCATGGAAGCTTAAAGCCATTGAATGTTTTTAAAGGTCATAATCTTATTAATCACCTTCAGAATTTGATTGACACTCTAATATAAGGATGGCGATTGTGAGAGTTGTTTCTGAAAATTTGATCTGACACATTTCATTTGGATATGTCCTCTAGACTGCATTTGCCATGCAATTATGCTTTTAATCTATGGTTCATTGCCTCTATTTAAATTGTATTTTTTCAGCTGTATTCAACAGAGTATAAGGGGATGATGAATTAAGGAGTGACTTCAAAATGATAATTCATAGTTGCTTGTTCATTTTTATGCTGTTGCTGCTGTTTAGGATTGTGACGTTCCTCCATGTTAAAAAATGGCAGTGATTGTAATGGCCAAAGTCCATATATATATATTGATTGGTAGACTGATAAGATTGTGATTGCTATTTCATTACAATGGCAGGCCATTTGACGATTTAGATATTACAAACTTTGCTGGTCAGATATTTATGGAATATACATAATTTAAAGCAAAAGACAACAGATGTAGCTCAGACGAGCCAAAGCTTGGCACATGACTTTGCAATTTACTTAAATCAATAAGAAATTAAAATTTTACAGAATTATTGTTTTGAGATATACAAAATTCCCATTCGAGAATTGAGCCATACCATTGAGGAAAAACTGTAATATGAATTGATAGAAAGGACAGACACTGATTTGTAATAAAAGGGCACTGATTTATAATATGTCGCCATCTTGTGGCACAATTTATTTCGGTACCTCTCAGGTCAGGTGACAAGCTTAGCACAAATAATAGCAAAAACCAACTAGATTAAAGCTAGATAACCCAAGAAAAAAACCTAGACACATACTAGAATATATATATATATATATATATATATATATATATATATATATATATATATATGGGTGATTCTTCAACTATGGTACTCTTTGAGCTAGACAGTTTCAGAAAATAAAAACATTTCTACAAACAGTTTTTTAGTATCAGTTGGTTTCTCAATCTGTCTAGAAACCTTCCCTTAAGTTGGCTGTGATGATTTGTATTTAATAATATATATATTTTGACATTTTTATCTGACAGTCCAAGAAAACGGTCATTTCCATCACATAGCAAAACATGTGTTTTGAAGAGAAAATAATTAAATATCTTCTGTTATAAATATATTTGATTAAACAGCACACACATCTCTGATCAAATTTGTAATTTATTAATTTTTCAGAAATGTAACTGTAAAGATTTTACAACGTTTACACTAAAAAACACCTAAAACTAGATCACTGGAACATTTCATTTACTTATCATAGCTCAAAATCATGTATTTCTCAAAGTGTATACACATGCCTTACCCTTAACTGCACAATTATCAACACCACTGAATATAGTTGGTTTGATTGTATGTTTTTATATGTTTTACTTTAAAATATGTGTTGTGGTGGAAATGACATGGCGTGGCGGAAGAGACAGTGTGTGGCGGAAATGACATAGATAGGCAACTTCCAATTAAAAACTATTTTTCTACTGCTCAATTTGGTGAACCAGAGCAAATTAATAAGCAACAGCATTAGTGAACAAAAACATATCAATATTTTTCAATGAAAAACAATGAAAAAACATGAATATGTGTTAAAAATCAGCAAATCATTTCTTCACTGTTTTCTACATGCTGAACTAGGATAAACTAGAGCAAACCCTTTAAGTCATCGTTACCTTAATGTAACCTTAATATAACCAGTTGAATAACAGATAAAATAGGCAATATTTTGAAATCTAAAACTTATATCCTTATATGCCTATATGCTGAACCAGAGTAAACACTCTGTACTTAAACGTTACTGACATGTGTGTTATGTCGTAAATCCATGTACTGTCAAACTTAATCATGTGGAATAACAATCTGACTAAATAGACATTGTATTTGCTAAATACTGTATCTGTTAATCTTGCATGGTCAGAGGTTCAGTTATGTTTCATGGTCAAGAACAGAGCATATTTCCTTCCAAATTGTTGGCTCCACCATCACGTGCCTCTTTGTTACTGGTTGAGGCTCTGGGACCAGCCTGATCACATCTTCTGGCCGGTACCAAATTACATCGTCTCTCATAGGCCAGAAGAACTTGTTTTTGCCAATATGACTCATGGTTCTCACCAGAGCACAACCCTCAGGGTCCAGATCCTGTATAATGCCAGGGTAAGGATCCCCATCATACCGTACCACACACCAACTTCCAATCAGTCCCTCATGCAGGTCTATGGGTTGAGAGGTGCTGGTAAGTGTGCTTGCACTTGGTGATCCCAATGCAGTCTCCATGTTCTGTGCTCCCAGTATGTCGACATTTTTGAGACCAAAACACTGGCAAGGATGGGGATCTGCACAAAAGCAGCTGAGAACTCGCCAAGAAATCTCCCCCGGTCTTGTAGAGACAATCTAAAAGAACAAAATGCATTTAAACACTGTGGAGTTATACATTTTAAAATGTTAAACTCTCATTAGAAAGGTGACGTGTGATACCTGATGTATCTGCATGGTTCCTTTGATGGTCAGCAGGCCATCAGGAAGGAGACTATCCATCTCTTCAATTTCCCCCTCAGTGATGTACATTAACTTTACAGTTGATGGCTGGCTAAGCAGTTGTTCAAACAACACTTTTCCAGTTGGAAGGTCAATGCCCTTGGCAACAAGAGAGTCTGCCTGGCGCTTAACAGCCGCACCAATTCCATCTGCTGGGCCCTTCCCATGTCCGGCCTCCAGAAAATTCCAGGTCACCTTTTGGAATCCCAGCTCATATGGTACTTTGCTCAGGAAAAAAAAGTTCTTTTTTGACCTATACTGAGTGGTTGGGCCATCACTTATGACATGCAGGGTGGTTGCAGCTGTGTTTAGTTGTTTGAGGTAGGGAAGCACTTTTTTGAGGTGAGCCCAGATTGCAGGTGGGTCATGGCGCTTATCTATTGTTCTCTTATTTACCAACAATATTGTAACAATAATAAATAATAAAATATTTCCTTACTACCTTAACTTAATTAATTATATATTCTTTTTACATTAAAGTTTTAGTATTATAGCCCAAATAATTAGCTGTTTAGCACGAACAATGTCATTTCCACCACAACCTGTCTTTACCACCACAATGAACACCGTGGTGGAAATGACTGTGGTGGAAATGACATTTCCCCCCTTTCCCTCTAAAATATCATGCTATGTTAGCCTGCTAATATTAGTTTTAGAGTTAGCATTAAATATACACAAATTACACATTATTAAATTAAATTTATCCAGTTATTTTTACATCCATGTGAAATATGAGCCGTTTGGAAATGACGACCAATAAACATACTCTCAGTTTTAGTCATATTTACCTTGATTTTTCTTCTTTTCATTACTCCCTGAAGAGGTCACCCTTTCACCCAGCCATGTGTTCCACTGCGAGTTTCTGTTGCTATGGTTACTAAGTAAACAAACCTAAAGCAATGATCCCAGGATTCTATTTTGTACAGTGTGGTGGAAATGACAGTGAACCCAAGGGACAAGGCTTCTACTTATGAAAAATATAGGAAAATGTGAATAAATATTGCAATATATAATATGTATAATTGAAATAGACATTATTTTATCATTTGTACTTGAAATCTACATTATTTAAATATTTAATTTAGAATTAAGCGAGGTTGAGGGTGCAAAGTCTGGCTTAGGGACAGAGGGAAAACAGTAAAAACCATGCATAAAAGGCCTCATATTATATAATAAAAAGAATGATTGAGCCATGATAAATTTTTTATAAGTTCCCCTTAGGGTGAAGTAAATGTGACAAAAACAAAAAAGAAGAAATGTTTTTTAGATTTTATTATTTCATCCAGGGACAAGAAAAGTACCATAGTTAAAGAATCACCCATATATATATATATATATATATATATATAGATAGATAGATAGATAGATAGATAGATAGATAGATAGATAGATAGATAGATAGATAGATAAATAAAAATGTATATATAAAAATAAAATAAAATTGTCATGAAATAATAAAGTGTAACATTATTAGTGTGAGACGTCCCTCATACACACACACACAAAATAAAGTATACAGAGCCCCTAAAGAGACGTGGTGAAGAAGAAAAATATGAGATGGGAGGAAAAATTATTTGGCAATGCTTTTGCGGTCTCTTGGGAAACTTTTGCTTTCCGCCGAGAAACTTTGTGTTTGTAGGCCTACCACTGATCTATATATTGACTGGATAGCTCATGACGTTCTAAACTGCCACCAGGCAGTGAAGCCACCGGAAGTGTTCGAGCGGCCATTTTACGATTCCCTACCAGCAGAGGGCTCCAACGACCGTTATGCAGAGATCGGTAGCTCCGACGGCACTTTTAAGATGACTCGCTGTGCATCAACAAGTGTAAAACGAAGATCACAAAAGGATCTTGAAAAACTGCTCACAGGTTGTACTTTAAGCCCATATATAGTAATTTATATGCACAATTGTCGCTATTTCCGTGTTGTTTAAAAAAAACTGTATAGCCTGCTATGTTCTTTCCTACATTCTTTCACAGACGTATTCAAGTTTAAACCCAATAAACGTATTATTCAATGCATTACTTCTTACAAATTTTATTAAATGCATTTATTTCATATTTTCATGTCAATCCGTGTTCAGGTTGACCACGAATCATACGCTGTCACTTTAATTCAGCGCCTGCAGCACAAACGATCTCTGCACGCACCGCACCGCACTTGGACGGGCATCCGCGTGCAGTGAAAGCTCCAACCTGTTGACATGGGTATGGTAAAAAAAATATGCACTGCAAACAGAGTAGTTGGCCTATGCTATGTGTAAACCCCTTATTTACACTGCACACATCTGCGGCGCATTACGGCTCCGACAATGTTTTATTCCTACCTTCACGCGGTGTCAACTCACACCAGGATGTGTCACCACGTGATTTGCCGATTTGTGGGCGCGATCAGCTCCGGTTGCAGTGTGGCGCCGCAGACGTGTGCAGTGTAAATAAGGGCTAAATAAGAGGTAAAACAGGAATACAATAACCCATGCAATTTGTATTATGCATTTCCTGGACATGTTCTTGCTAAATAATCAAATACTTGAACAGACTACAACTGATCTATCTGTAAAACACAATCAGAAAGAGCTAAATTTTAAGTTCACAATTCACATACTTAATTTTTAGTAAGCAGGAATAATTTCCGACTTTAAACAAATGCCCATTTAAATGCTTAGGATGTTTGCGTTGTAAGACTGTTCAGGGAGACTTTAGATTTAAAGACGGTGTCTCGTTATGCAATGTTTTCTTAGTCAAATCATACAATTTCCTATTGATTCAATAGAACGCGTGAGCTCACTAGGGAATCACAATATGGCGGCGCGGTGGCTTCACTGTTTATGACGTCATGAGCTATCCAGTCATTCTATATAGATCAGTGGTTTGTACCCAGTTCTACTTGACCCGCTCCGAGCGGGATTCGAACCGGTTTCTCAGGCGTGGAATGGATGAGGGAGGAGGACAAGGACGCTGAAGACCGCAGCCTCCAGCACGCCTCTTAAAGGGTTAGTTCACCCAAAAATGAAAATTAAGTCATTAATTACTCACCCCCATGCTGTACCAACTGCTGTACCTTCGTTCGTCTTCGGAACACAAATGAAGATATTTTTGATTAAATGTGACAGCTGGATCACTCCTCCATAGGCTCCCTAAGGGAATGAATCCTGACGTCCCAGAAAGTCAATGAAGAAAATGTTTAAATATTCCATGTCACAACAGTGGCTCAACTATAAGTTTATCAAGCGACGAGAATTCCGAGTCAAGAGATTTCCACGACGCGCACGCGCGAGAACTTAACTGAAGTAGTTGAAGGAGATCGCAATTCTCGCACATGCGTCGTGGAAATCTCTTGAAGTCTCGTTTCAGGCCTACAAGGAAGAAAAGGAATAGTCGAATAAAGTCGTTATTTTTGTTTTATTTCCGCACAAAAAGTATTCTCGTCACTTGATAAACTTATAGTTGAGCCACTGTTGTGACATGGAATATTTAAACATTTTCTTCATTGACTTTCTGGGACGTCAGGATTCATTCCCTTAGGCAGCCTATGGAGGAGTGATCCAGCTGTCACATTTAATCAAAAATATCTTCATTTGTGTTCCGAAGACGAACGAAGGTCTTACGGGGTTGGTACAGCATGGGGGTGAGTAATTAATGACTTAATTTTCATTTTTGGGTGAACTAACCCTTTAAGGCCAGGGGAGTGAGGTTTAAGGCCCGTTCACACGAAGAACGATAACTATAAAGATAAAGTTACGGATCTAAAAATCTTTCTATAAAAGAATAGCAGAGTCCACACCACAACTATAACGATTACGGCACAGAGAAACGATATCGTTGGAATCACTTTCAGAACGTTTTTTTTTTTCCAGCTGATGAATGATAAATCATTATCCAATCGGAATCCATAATTCTTTAAAGAGCTCGAACATTTAAAGCAAAAGACAACAACACTGTAGCAGTTTAGAATAAACAGAACGATAGTGAAAACTGGTGTGGATGCTAATATAGTTCCCTTTCAATACGATTCACTTGGGATTGCCTTAGTCTCTGTATGGCTAAACTCAGTTTTCTCACAATACTGAAGCCTGATTGGTTCACATCTGTGCACTTGCACAGACAAATGGCCTTTCAGCCCACCAGAAGGGGTGGGGCTGACTGCCTATTTAAGTCTAACAAAACGGCCATTTGGTCAGATGTAGCTCGGATGAGCTCACAGAGTGCACCGCTTGCCTGGGACGCACCCATGCCGTGATTGCACTCACTGAGACCAGCTGCTCGCACTGCGAGAATGAGAACGGCGCTGACAACTCGACAGCTGAGAATGGTGCTTCTCCCCTACGACTATCATGTCTATCAAGCTTTTTTCAATCTAAAAGAGCATATTTTCTCCAATGTTTGTTTCAAAATGCCACGCGCCCATGCCAAGCCGCTCTCATCAAAGACGGAAGCTCTCTCTCTCTCTCTCTCACTGTTCTCTCCCTCTCAGAAGCCTGAGAGTAAGAAACCATGGAGTCGCAGGACTGAGTGGATGGGACTAAGTGAGCCCATGCCGTTCAACATACCCGTGTGCCTCACTCTCCCTGCAGCGAATGGATACCCCGGTGCTTTCCAGCCCGCGAAGACCAACGCCTTTTTCTGGTACAGGCGTTTTGGTCTGTTTTAAAGGTGCCAACGGGGAATATGTGCCAAGGACATTGGCAGCTTTAAATACAGAAGTGTGATCAGACTCCATGCAGGACTCCACCCCCCTGTTAAGGCCTGGCCTGAACTTGTCATAAACCAGGTTAGGTGTGGTCGGCACTGGAAGAGCCCAACCTCAGCAGCTTCGACGAATGGTTCCTGCAGCCGGGGCGCCATTAGCAAGCCCCCTGCCAGAAACCTAACCAATGTGTTCATGATCTCCTATGTGGCTACCGCTCACTGTTCTGCTTTACTGTTGTTGGCGGCAGGCGAAGCAGAAGAGGAGGCCGTCGCAATCATACTCTGCGGCCTGTCAAACTGGCCTTCACAAAGACCTTCACACCTTGCTGCTCTCCAACCCCTCACTGCCCAAATACAGGCTTCCGTGCAAATTTCGGGCATGTCGAGTTGGGTTTTAGCGACGATAAAACAGGGTTACTCCAATCCTTTCGTAGACCCCCCCTACTTCAAGGGTGTGTCACTTCAGTCTCGGATGACCAACTTTCATGTCCTGTGAGCTGAAATACAAATTCTGCTAGCAAAGGGCATGGCATAAAAGCTCCCCGCAGCCCACAGGGAGTCAGGTGTTTACAGCCGCTACTTCCTCGCCCCCAAGAAGGATGACAACCTCAGGCCCATCCTCGACTTGAGATTTCTGGACCACATTCTGTTGAGATGATAACTTTGAAACAAGTCCTCTCGCAGATCTGCTCAGGGGATTGTTTTTTTTATCAGGGGATCTGAAGGACACATACATTCATATCCAGATAGCTCCCCATCACAGACCGCTCTTCAAATTCGCGCTTGAGGGGGTGGCTTACCAATAATATACAGTCCTACCATTCGGACGGTCTCTAGCTTCACGCACCTTTACAAAATGCGTGGATGCAGCTCTCTCCCCACTGAGACAGAGGGGAGTTCGCGTCCTTGATTACCTTGATGATTGGCTGCTCTTAGCCCAATCGAAAGAGGAACTGTGTGCACACAGTTCTCTGCTCTTCAGCCATCTAAAAAGTATTTCCAGTACTTGAAATGCGGGCCTGGATCTCGCCGGATCACTCCCTGAAAATTTAGCAGTTAGCGACAGCATTCAGAATAGGAGCACCCTCCCTTTAAAGACATTTCAGAAGCTACTGGGCGTCATGGCAGCAGTCTCCTCAGTGGTTCCCTTGGGCCTGCTACACATGCAGCCTCTGCAACACTGGTTGAAGGCGCGCGTTCCACCTTGAGCGTGGTGCGAGAGCCGTATTATTCTCAGGGTGAGCCATGGCTGTACCGTAGCCGTGGCCCCCTGGAAATCGCCCCATCTGTGTCGGAGGGCCGTGGAACTGGGCTCAGTTTCAAGAAGCAAGGTAGTCATGACAGACACCCCCAAGACAGGTTAGGGTGCACTGTGCGACGGCAGGCACATCAAATGCCTGGAAATTATGTGCTCCTGGCCTTCAAGGAATTTTAGCAGGAGCTCAGGGGGCACCATGTCCTGGTCCGGCCGGACAACATGACAGTGGTAGCCTATATAAATCACCAGAGCGGTCTAAAGTCCCATCTACTTAACAGACTGGCACGCCGCTTCCTCCTGTGGGCACAGGACAGCCTCTGGTCAGTACGAGTACGAGCTTTACATGTGCAGGGCTCCATGAACACAGGAGCAGTCCCAGAAACGGACCACCCCCAGGCGAATGGAGACTCTACCCCCTGATGGTCCGAATGATTCTGAGCATTTTCAGCCAGGGTGAAGTGAGTATCTTCGCATCGGAAGAGAACACCCACAGCCCGATATTCTTTTCTAAGGAGAAAGGAGGCATTGGCCCACAGGTTGCCCCCTCTGCGCCTTTATGCCTTCCCTCCAGTAGCACTGCTCCCTCAGGTCATCAACTGAATCAGGGAGGACAGATGCTCAGTCTTACTCGTGGCATCACTCTTGCAGAACCAGCCGTTTTTCCCCAAAAATGGTCCAGTTGCTATCTGCAGCACCTCAGCCAAACCCTCTGAGAATGGACCTCCTTTCCCAAGGGAAAGTGTCCACCTGGCATCCCCAACCCGAGTTGTGGAGCCTCCACCTATGGCCTCTCGGCAGGAGCCTTCGAGCCTCCGCCGGAGGGTCTTGAACGTGATCTCTGAGCTTAGGGCACCTTCTACCAGGCGCCCTTAAATGCAGAAGTGGGCTAGATTTTCCCGGCTGGTGCGCAACCCGACTTATAGGGTCCCGCTTCCATTTTCTCTTTTCTTCTGGAGCTGTTGGACAGCTGATGCACTCCGTCCACGCTCAAAGTATACACAGCAGCTATTGCGGCATACAACGCCACTATAGCTGGCCAGTCGATTGGGAAACATGACCTGATGATCAGATTTCTCAGAGGGGCCAGGAGTCTAAACCCACCTTGTCCCAACACGGTCCTTTCCTGAGACCTGTCCATTGTCCTGAGTGCACTTCATTTGAACCACTCATGACAGCCGACCTTTCCGCCTCTCTCTCGCTATAGACCGCTCTCCTGGTGGCTCTGGCATCGCTCAAGCGAATTGATGACCTCCATGCTCTCTCAGTGGACATTTCTGCCTTGAGTTTGGGCCTAATGACAGCAAATTGGTCCTTAAACCCACGGCCTTTAAGGCATAAGTTGTCTCACTCGCTGCTGAGGCTTCACAGGACGGCCTCCGTTCGGCACTAGTAGCACGGCATTTTGCAGTGCTTTCCCCATACAGAGACTGATGCAATGCGAAGTGAACCACATTGAAAGGGAAAGCTACTAATGTAACCTCGGTTCCCTGAGAAACGGGAACGAGCATTGCATTTGCTGTGCTACTGCACATATGCGGATTAAATAGGCAGTCGGCCCCGCCCCTTCTGGCAAGTGCACAGACGTGAACCAATCAGGCTTTAGTATTTGGAGAAAACGGAGTTTCCCCATACGCGTCAGAGACACAATGCTAATTCCTGTACTGTATCTCAGGGAACCAAGGTTATGTTAGTAACCAGAGCGTTATCGTTATAGTTTTATAGTTATCGTTCTTGGTTTGAACTGGGAACACTTCCCTTAAATCTTGATGTACTCGTTACATCATAAGAAGAATGGCATCTACGCTAATATTAGTGTCTTTGTTTATCCCTAGTTTTACCCGCAGCCTGCCGGATCCAGGCCGTGTCCAGATCTGACGAAGGAGATCCGCCTGGAGCCGATGACAATGCAGTGCTGAAATGTCAACTATCCTCTCCCTATGGAGGATCCCTTTCCCACTCTACAGATAAAGCGTTGTAAATTTCGGCTCGCGTACCCCGAAGTGATAAAATAAAACTAAATTCTGTATCAAAATTTGTAGGCAAGACAAGTAGTTTGTTTAGGCATGGGTTGTATGGAATTTACAAAACTGCGCACATATTTTCAAAAGCACATAACTATAGAATCAATTCTGAATGAGCATGTGAACGCCGTCAGCGTTAATCACAGGTTCGCGTTTAAAGTCTGATCATTTCGACGGAGGTGAATCAATCAAAATTAACTTTAGCTGGAAATAACATTATTCAAGAACCGCTATAAAGCCAAAAGGATCTGTTACCTTAAATTATATGTTTATCTCTGTAAAGCTGCTTTGAAACAATCCATTGTTAAAAGTGCTATATAAATGAAGATGACTTGAACAGGCCTCAAGCTGAAGCTTGTTAGCAGGATGGATTCTGATTGGCTGTCAATGTTTTTATCGTTCATCAGCTCAATAAAATCATTCTTAAAGTGATTCCAACGATATTGTTTCTCTGTGCCATTATCGTTATAGTTGTGGTGTGGAGTCTGCCTTTTTTTTTCTTAATTTTTTTTTCTTTTCTAAAATATAATAATACTAATAATATACTTTTGCGGTCTCTCGCAAAAGTTTTGCGTTCCCCTATAAACTTTGCACAAAACACAAAGTTTCTCGCGAAATGCAAAAGGTTTTTGAGAGAGAACGCAAAAGTTTTGACCAATATCTTTCCTCCCATCTCCTTCACCACGTCCCTTTAGGGCTCCGTATCTTCCACATCTCATTAAAAAGGGCTGCCAAATTTAATAAAACACTTGACTTTTATTTCTAAACCAGTATGTTATTTTTCTTAAAGGTACACAGTTGTTAACCTCAAATAACCAAAAACTGATGGGGACAACAAAATCAGATTTCCACTTCATTGCACTTCTTGGCAATTATTAGCTAAATTTCTGTGAGTTTTATGGTGTGTCCTTGCCAAAGATCAGAATTTGTGTAATTACCCAATAGACATATTTATGGATCCATTGGGAAATTGACTCCATGGATATCAGAGATAATGTTACACACTTGTTTACACCACATCTAAATACATCTAATGGTGGTTCCCCATAAGTTCAGAATGCAACTCTTTATATATGGAAATGAAACATGGATGTGCTCCAAGTGTTATAAATCTGTGTCTATTAACACTGTTAATATTGTGAGTGATATAGACACATGGTCATCCACTAATGAGGGGCCACAGGGGACATATTTGTTACACTTCCCCTCATCAGTGTCACCATGGTTCCTCTCTGTTGTTGCTTGGCAACCGTTTCATCCTGCAATTGAAGCAAACATCAAAGATGTGACTTAAAATCATCCAATTACACAATGGGATGATTTCAGTTGAAATAATATGCGATAGCCTCTCATTATTCCATTTAATTATCACAATGAATCTTTCTTCATCAACAGTAATCATTTTAGGACGCTCCTTCAAATATCCTTGAAAAATTCACCCTTTCAAAATGTACCATGGTAACCATAGTTTCTGATAATCTATAGGAGCTTGGGATGAGCTGTAACTCGAGGTTTAACCACTTACAGGGGTGGAATAATGTAATCGTACAACGAACACCCTCCTGATGTGGCAGCAGAACTTATAAGTCTCTGTTTACGTATAAAAGGTTTACAGGAGGAGAATAATATTAATTTAGAGGTATGGAAATAAACTGTCATGTGGGGTTTATTAATTTGATTTGTGATCATGTTAATTAATGTTAAATGATTGGTATAATCTGAATCAGCAGGTTCTCTTGTTTAATTTGATATATAACAACAGCACAAGTGCGCGCACACAGACACAAGCGCGCACACACACACACACACACACACACACAAGCACACAAGCACACGCACGCAAGCACACGCACGCACGCACGCACGCACGCACTCACACACACACACACACACACACACACACACACCGTCTGATCAGTTGAAAGCCTATTTTTGTGTATTTTTTATTTTTCTAATTGTATTTAGTTTACAATTAAAATTATGTTAAAATGAAATGGGTAGTGATGGTTTAACTATTATATTATATTATTATTTTATATTATGTTATATTATATTAATTATTATATTATAAAGAGGCCACACAGGTCTGAGATTGTTCTCGTTGTGTCCGGTAGGTGGCGGTATGTCTTTTGTTAAGCATCAACAGACAGCAATACAGAAGAAGACGAGGGAGTGCTTTATTTACATACTTTTGTTGTCATCTAAGAACTTCGGTTGTTGTTGTTTTATCATTATTTAAAGCTTTAATCGCGCCAGGACCCGCTGTCAGTGTTGAGAGAGGTGTGTGTTCTCCAGTGGACAGCAGCGGGCAGCATTAATGGCCGAGGGCAGCAGCGGTAACCCGGGCAGCGCTCCTCCCGGAGACCCGCAGCTCATCGCGCTCATAGTGGAGCACCTGAAGAACAGAGGCCTGTTCGACGAGTTCAGGAGAGACTGTCTGGCAGACGTGGACACGAAGGTGATGTGAATGGATGTACATTTGAACAGTCGTGGCCATGTCTCAAAAGCTGGTTATCTGCCCACCTAGACAGCATTTCTATGCGTCATCTGCGCTTTTCTACTCTCGAACACGCCCATAAAGTGTCAAGAAATGATTCCACTGTCCATTTAGGCAGATTTCTAGGTTTTGAAACAATATCTGTCTGTCTGTTTGTTTGTTTGTCTGTCTCTTTGTATGTCACATAACGTTATCCCTCTGATTTGTCTATCTATCTATCTATCTATCTATCTATCTATCTATCTATCTGTCTGTCTGTCTGTCTGTCTGTCTGTCTATCTTTATGTGTCATCTATCTATCATCTGTCTGTCTGTATATCTGTCTTTGTGTGTCATCTATATGTCTGTATGTATGTTATGATATCTATCTATCTGTCTGTCTGTCTCCATATATTCTGGCTGTCTGTCTCCATATATTCAGTATCCATCTCATTTAAACTGACTTGAATTCATATTTCTTTCCAGCCAGCTTATCAAAATCTGCGACAGAAGGTGGACAACTTTGTGTCCACTCATCTCAGCACTCAAGAATGGAATCCGTCCATCAACAAGAACCAGGCGAGGAATGGCTTGAGACAAAGCGTAGTCCAGTATGTATTAACTCTTTTATTATTTTTGTTAATTTTATTGTATTGTGCAATGCTGTACTGTAAGTCTGAAGTTTTGTTTTAATGCATTGCATTATATACACTATGTACAAGTGTTTAAAGTTGGGAGTAATTTTACTTTTTCCAATAGACGCCAGAAGGCCTGTTAAAATAGGATACCTTTTTTGCACAGTGTGATGTTTTAAAAATGTCATGTTAAAGGAAAGATAGCTCTAATGCATTACACAAGATTAAGTAAAATATTATTTTCCTTTGTATTTTTATTGAAAGCATTTGATTATTCTCACAGGTCGGGGATGTTGGAATCAGGGGTGGACCGAATCATTACTCAGGTGGTGGACCCTAAGCTGAACCATACCTTCAGGCCACACATCGAGGACGCCATTCATGATTTTCTATCCGCAGAGACGAGAGAAGAGGGTGCATCGATTTCAGCCCTCGATGCTGAACAACAGGAAATGACCAGTAACACCACAGGCAAAACACAATGAAGTAAGATACATTTATGCTAAGAAGTGTTGCAACATAATTATCTACAAAAAAATTACTTAATCTATACACTGATGAGCCAAAACATTATGAGCTGTCACAGGTGAAGCGCTAATAGTTGATCATCTCCTAACAAGGCCACATATTAGGGTCTGGGTAGATTAGATGGTAAGCAAACAGTCAGTTCTTGCTTCAACGTGTTGGATGCAGGAGAAATGGGCAGGAATAAAGATCTAAACGACTTTTCGAGGGCCAGATTGTTATGGCAAGACGACTGGGTCAGAGTTTCTCTGAAAATGTGAGGCTTGTGGGTTTCTCCGGGTCAGCAGTGCTGAGGATTTACCAACAAACCGACGAGAGGGTGTCGGGCGCTCGAGGCTCATCGCTGCACGAGGGAACGAACACTATCCCGCCAGGTCTGACCCAACAGAAGATGTACTGTGGCACAAGTCACACGAAAGTTCAATGATAGTTATGCGAGAAATGTGTCACGACTCTCAGTGCATCACACTCTGCGTAGCTGTAGACCGATCAGAGTGTCTATGAGGACCAGATGCCATTGATAACCGCTGTCGATTATCAATGGCATCCATCCACCATCGAAAGCACCTACATTCGAAAGCGAGCAGCAGAACTGGACCTTGGAGCAGCGGAAGAAGGTTGTCTGGTCCGACGAGTCCTGTTTTCTTTTACATCACGTGGACGGCTGTGTACGTGTGAAGTGCTTACCTTAGGAAGTGATGCACCAGGATCCACTGTGGGACGAGGCCAAGCCGGTGGAGAGAGTGTGATGACAGTGTTGTAGTACTCGGTCTCGAGACCATATTTTAATGGTCTTGGTCTTGTCATGGACTCGTGTACGTTTTGACTCGGTATTGACTCGGACTCGAACATATTAGGACTCGGACTTATTCCCGAGTCCACTCGAGTCCAATTCAAAATAATTTTCATGATTATTACTGTATGTTAATATTTCTTCAAATTGATGTTTGATTGACACGTCCAATGATTGGTGATTTTCTTGTGCAGAACTGCGCATTACTTAGACTAACGTTAGCGCAAAGGCAGCAGGACTCGGGTCAGGTCAGGATGTCATGAGCCTTTAGCTCAACTATGTATTGAAAATGTCTGCTAAATCATCCATTATTCAGTTTGCATATAAGAGCCACAAAGAATCCATATGCAGTAAGACTTTAAAAAGGAAAACCTCTGCGACATGTAAATTCTGTGGTACTTCAATTACCGAAGCAAAGGGAACAACAAATAAAGCACAAAGAAAGATTAAGATAAAGTAAGATTAAGAACTCATAATGTCTGTATATGCATGAAATTTTTGCATTTTGACAGCTAATGCTTAGTTAGTTCTGTGTAGAAGTCTGCAAGGGACTACTTTTTTTCATCCCGCGCTTCATGTGCTCTCCTACACCAGTGACCCGCCCGCTCTCGCTTCTGTTTTACGCTGTGTCCACCTGCCATCCGCCTGTAGTGATCCTGCTTTCGAGAAAGTCACATGCTACATTTGTCTCAACTGTGTTATTTTAATATTTACTGTTTACAACATAGGACAAAAGTGTCACAGAGAAAACAAAATCTCACTTAAATAAATAATAGAATGAATACACATACGATGATGACTGATGACTCTTGCACCCTCTCCATAACTAAATGTTAATCAGATTGAGTTCTAATGTTGTGGTACAATGATGTTATGTGGACAAGAGCACTTAATACTGACAAGTAATAATTGTAATACAATTACCTTAACAGCACCTACTATGTGGCCTTTTTACCCTTAACTGATCATATTTTTAAACCAATATCACTCTAAGTAAATAAAACTAAATGAGCTAATCAACCCTCTCTGGTCTCGGTCTCGACTCGGACTCGACCCTCTCTGGTCTCGGTCTCGACTCGGACTCGACTATCTCTGGTCTCGGTCTCGACTCGGACTCGACCCTCTCTGGTCTCGGTCTCGACTCGGACTCGACCCTCTCTGGTCTCGGTCTCGACTCGGACTCGACCCTCTCTGGTCTCGGTCTCGACTCGGACTCGAGTGAGCTGGTCTCGACTCGGACTCGACCCTCTCTGGTCTCGGTCTCGACTCGGACTCGACCCTCTCTGGTCTCGGTCTCGACTCGGACTCGAGTGAGCTGGTCTCGGTCTCGACTCGGACTTGAGTGAGCTGGTCTCGACTCGGACTCGACCCTCTCTGGTCTCGGTGTCGACTCGGACTCGACCCTCTCTGGTCTCGGTCTCGACTCGGACTCGAGTGAGCTGGTCTCGGTCTCGACTCGGACTCGAGTGAGCTGGTCTCGACTCGGACTCGACCCTCTCTGGTCTCGGTGTCGACTCGGACTCGACCCTCTCTGGTCTCGGTCTCGACTCGGACTCGAGTGAGCTGGTCTCGACTCGGACTCGACCCTCTCTGGTCTCGGTCTCGACTCGGACTCGACCCTCTCTGGTCTCGGTCTCGACTCGGACTCGAGTGAGCTGGTCTCGACTACAACACTGTGTGATGATGCTCTGAGAAATGTCCTTCTGGGAAACCCTGGGTCCGGCCATCCACGTGGGCACAAATTTGACACCTTGCCTCACTGTTCACCTCTTCATGACAATGGTGTTCCCTGGTGGAAGGGTCTCTTTCAGCCGGAGAATCACACTGCACACATTGATCAGGAATGGTTTGAGGTACATGATGAATAGTTCAAGCTGTTGTTCTGGCCTATAAATTCTCCTGGGGCCGTATTCACAAAGAATTTTAAGGCTAAAAGTAGCTCCTAACTGGTGAATTTAGGAGAAACTCCTAAAAATAATGGGCGTGTCACTCCTAACTTTAGGACTCCTAATTTTTTTGACTAAGAGTAATTCACGAAGCATTTTAGCCCTAAAAGTAGCACCTAAGCCTGGGACAGCTTAAAAGAAGTCGAGAGGACTCCTAACTCACTAAGACCTATTCACAAACCGCTTTTTGTGGCATTTCACGTTGCGATGTTTTGAAATGCGTATGCGGCGGCTACAGGAGCTTCCAATCGCGAGGGAACAATTTTGTGTTGTAGGCATTATTAGGGATGCAATAACGCCACCAACAACAACCAAACTAGGCTACTCACTGCATGTGAACTAATTGTAACGTTTCATTGTGAATCAAATTAAAATGTTCTTCTCTTTGCAAACGTAGGCATAGGAATATAGTGACAGATTAATTCAATAATGTTGCAAAGATATTGCATCAATCCATATGTTTCAATAGGCTACTAGGTTATTTGTTTTTCCTTACTCTTTATTCATTTTGGCTATTTATTCAGTTATTCATCATCTTCCGTCCTTCGCACTACTTGTGTAGCGCACGCATTTTCAGACCTGTCACTCATCATCGTAGGGGAGGTGTTTGGAATCATTCCCGCGTTACAATCATCAGCCAATCAAGTTGGTCACTTCAGTCAAGCTCGTGCATGAGTAATGATGTCATCCATAGCAACGGAGACTCACTCTTAGTTTAGGAGTTGTCATTTTTCTTTGCTAAGAGTAGGTCTGAAAGGCGTTGTGAATAACTTTTAAGAGAAAACTCCTAGCTAAAATCTTTTAGTGCGATTTAGGAGTACTCCTAGTGGTAAGATAAAATGCTTTGTGAATACGGCCCCTGATCTCCATCCAGTTGAGCATCTGTGGGATGTGCTTTACCAACAAGTTCGATCCACAGCGCTCCTCCTCACAACCTACAGGACTTGAAGGCTCTGCTGCTGATGTCTTGGTGCCAGAGACCACAGGACGCCTTCAGGGCTCTTGTAGAGTTCATGCCTGGAGCTAGAGTTGTCAAAAAGTACCGACTTTGGTTTTTGGTTTACCAAATTTTAACTGATAGACGCCTGCTTCCAAACGCTCCCGTCCCATGTGTATCTGTGTAAGCGCTCGGTGAAGAGCGTTTTTGATGTATATTTACAACATGTTTTTGAAGCGTGGATCATTGTAGCCAATCACATTCATATCCGATGAGCGCGTGAGTACAATGGCCAATCAGAGGTGTTTACGATTCTGCTCAACAGCGCTCAAAGCGTCACATTGTTTAAATTTCAGTACCAACTTGGAACCGAAGTCGGTACTTTTTGGCAACTCTACCTGGAGGATCAACAGCATGTCATGGTTGTAATGTTTTGACTCATCGGTGTAAAGTTACCTTGAGAAATATGTAGCTTCTATCATGTCATATATTAGTGGAATAAAAAAATAATAATTGGTGCACCCTTTAATATTGAGATTTTTGTGGCTGAGGGCAATATGAAAAATTCTGTACATATGTAACACTTGGTGTTTTTCCAGGTACAAGAATAAATTTTTTACTATTTCACATGGAGATCACCAAAAGTTGTCCTTCCGTGACTGGCTACAGCGGACGAACATTTGCTGAGCACTGGAACTTTTTGAATTTAAGTGGTTAGATTGGGTTGTTTTGCACAATGTGTGTGTTTAGCATGTTCCATAAAAGCAAGTTGTTAAGCCCATGCTGTCTGGTTTAGTTGAATGAAATTACATATTCAGCGCTAAAGAACAACTGAAGCTTATTTGTCCAAATTAAAATAAATGTTTTTGAAAAAACATGGATTAAAAAGGTACATCGAACTGAAGCCAGACGCAAATGATCCTTTTTACACAGCTGGATTTGTGAAATTCTTCTCTTTTTGTTCTTGCTATATTCCAATGGGACTCATAGCATTGTTTGTTTCTACAATAAATGTAACTTTTTAAGAAAAGCCAAGTTGGTTGCATCATTTGTGGTATTGTAAAACCTCTGATTCATTGCAAGAGGTTACGGTTTGTTGTGGGAAACATGCTACATAATGACATAGTCCTGGACTCCTTTTAGCAATGGCATTTTTGACAGGAGTTCTTCACCAGCGTTTTTTATGATTCCATCTGGACATTAACTAGAGCGAATAACCTCAAGAGTTCACCATGTTCTGTACCATGCAGAGTGCAGACACAGTGTTACATGATTGAAACCATTTGAGGCTAAAAGCTTGTCCACCCCGAGACTGCATTCGAATCTCCGGCGTCCTCATGGCATGAAATTCCAGAGAAGAGCTTTTTGGTAATGGAAGAGCCTCTGGAGAGGTGTCATGTCCCGGCTTCGGACAAAGGTCGGCCGTTCCAGCTTGTTTCTGTCTCTCAGCACGTCAGCGCTGAGAATGTGCTGTACAGTCAGATGCTCGGTCGGACTGCTAAAGAGCTGCGGTCACGTGTCTTGTCGCAGTGAAGCTCTTTGGATCTAAATTTTGCAGCTGAACTTATTCAGATTTTCTTAAAGCTACAGTGTGTGATTTTTACCCCCATCTAGCGGTGAAAAGGTATATGACCATCCAGTGAATATTAGTTTCTGTTCCTCTCAATTTCGATTTCGTTTTAACTCCTACGGTGGCCAATGAAGTCCAAGATTAACATGGCTTCCAGTACGACCTTCTCGACACGGTGCCATCGAGTGTTAAAACGCGAAATGCGAAGCTTGATGTCCCTCTTTGGCTAATGTACTTTCAAGATGGAGGGGCAACATGGCGACCGACATTAGAACCCCTTACCCGTATGTATTTTCAATGGCATATTATACACTCACGAGAATACTTTATTACTTGAACGAAGTAAATATACATTAATGAGCACATATATTTTTGAAAGAACTAAGTGTTTTTAGCTAAGAATAACCTAAAAAAGTTACACAGTGTAGCTTTAAAAGGAATGAGAGTGCATTGGTGCCCGTTCTCTGTTCTGGTCTGTTTAAAGGGGTGGTTGATTAGGATTTCACTTTTCTAACCTTAGTTAGTGTGTAATGTTGCTGTTTGAACATGTTCGAGCACATCTGCAAGGTTACGACGCTCAAAGTTCAGAGCAAAGGAAGATATTTTCTTTTAAAGAAATCGTTTTTTAAGGACTACAACAAACGGCTGGTAGGGACTACACAGGTTAGTGACATCACTAACCCTAACATTTACATAAACCCCGCCCCCAGAACACGATTTATACATTATCATGACAGAATAGGCTAATCAATGACTAGAAGATAACTATTCATCAACTAACCATTCAGAAATGTCCTGTTGCTTCTCCATGTTGTCTCTTCTTCTTGAGTCTCTCCATCTTTGTCTGGCTCCGGTTTGAACATAAACAGTGTGAGGTAAAAGGACACGAGCTCTTGTAGCTCCGCCCCCTGTGCCGGGAGCAGCAGCTCATTTGCATTTAAAGGGACACACACAAAAACTGTGCGTTTTTGCTCACCCTGAAAAAGTGACAATTTTAACATGCTGTTTAAAAATATCTGTGGGGTAATTTGAGCTAAAACTTCACACACACACTCTGGGGACATCAGAGACGTATTTTACCTCTTGTGAAAAGGGCATTATACCACCCCTTTAAAGGTGACATATTATGCCCATTTTCACAAGATGTAATATAAATCTACGGTGTCCCCAGAATGTGTCTGTGAAATTTCAGCTCAGAATATCCCCCAGATCATTGATTATAGCTCGTCAAATGTGCCCCTTTTTGGGTGTGAGCAAAAACGCGCCGTTTTTGTGTGTCTCCCTTTAAATGCAAATGAGCTGCTGCTCAAGGACGGCCGATCCTTTACACGAGCTTCGGATACTCCGGCAATAACAAAACACGCAAATCTCACTCATCCAAAATCAGAAATAACCAGTAGCGGATTGAAGCCTTACGGAGAGACTCAGGAAGAATTTGCATCTTTTTCGTTTCTGAATATTTATGTAGTAGTTGTGGAGTTGTATTGATTCATCTCATCGACTTGCCTGTACCGTCAGAGAAAGGCTTAACCAAACAAAGTTACTGGGTTGTCACTTTTCACGTTTTCTGGGTTGGTAGATGCAACGGGGACCCGATTATATAGCACTTAAACACGGAAAAGGTCAGATTTTCATGAAATGTCCCCTTTAAAGATTTATAAGGAATCTTTAAAAAAAATCCATTTCCTCTATAGAAGATTGGGTTGTAAATATGGTCGATATAATGGGTTGTACACTGTTGTTGGTAAGGCCACATCCACATACTCCTCAATCACTGTGCTTGATAGTGAAATGTTTACTATAATAGCCCAGGTGCAAGCTCATGTTTCTAGCGCTGGTTCCTGGCAGTGTTACTGATGACTCTGTCCTGAACCCAGCGTTCATTCATGCCTATTAAGATGCTTTGCTGCTGTTCCTCCCCATCTGATGAAACCTGATGCTGTCTCATTTGAAAGCCACAATGGGAATTGAGGGACTGTGCCGAGCTTGTCTGCAAGCTCATAGTGGAGCATACCAACCTTTCAAACCCATGTGTTCACCTTTACGTTTTTGAGAGGAGTAAGAGTAAGGCCAGTAGGGGGTGTGGTTTTACTATGTTTGATGATGTTCAAAAACTGAAATGAATGAATGAAAAATCATTATTCATTCACTCTTATGTTTCTATGGAACACAAACGTTTTTTTTTCAAGCATATTCTAGATTATAAACCGTTTTTTTCTATACAATAAAAAGGATTGGAGACACAACCCACAACCCACTTTATTTCATGCCTTATGAAGCCATACGATAGTTTAATGTGATAAACGAATCAAAATTGACTTTATTCACTGATACATGTTGACAACATCATTGATGCAAAACAGCATTTGTTTATGTTTGGTATATAGTATAAACATTAAAGAGATAGTTCACACAAAAATTTTAAAAAAAAATGTCATTAATTACTCAAACCCTTAACCCGTATTTTTTTTATGAAATCTGAGAGATTTCTGTCCCTCCATTGACAGCTACGCAAAACACTTTAAAAAGTTCATAAAGAGATCATAAAACTAATCCATATGAATTGAGCGGTTTAGTCCAAATTTTCAGAAGAGACTCGATCGCTTTATATGATGAACAGATTGAATTTAGGCTTTTATTCACATTTAAGTGCTAGATAGTTAATGGTATCACTTTAACTATCACTTCTTCTATATCACATTAATTGTATGGAAAAGGAGGTCCAGGATATTCATTAAAAATGTCGCTTAAAATAAATTCAAATGGGTTTGAAACAACATGACTTTAGAAAATGATGTCTCTTTTTTTGTACAATATTTCTTTAAATTGCTAAACCGTGGTTTTAGAGGAACATCAGATATTGTTTTTATTAATATACCCCACTTGAAAGTTTATAATAGTTGTAATTTGTTACACTTTAGTGCGCAAAAGAAAGGGTCATAAGGACGGATTTTAAGAGCCAGCTATGTTAACAGTTCTTGTGCTATTCCAAGAATTATGTGTAGATTACTGTGCAGATGAATTACGGTCTCTGATTTCATCCCCCCATCAGCTCTCAAAGTGTCGAAAGAACTTGTCCAATGTTGAAAACTTGCACTGTGTGAAGAAACAAGTGACACAGCACTTTTGGCCTTGGATATGCGGCAATTAAATCCCGCTGCCCTTGGAGAGGGTCGGTAATGTAGTGTGAAATTGTATGTTTAGGGCATTGGTTAGGGGAACGTCTCAGCTGACATTGCATTTGTCTTCTGGACATTATAAATCACCAGAGTAATTACTGAGTGGGGATGGGAGAAAATCCAACCGCCCATACACCCCCAGCCTCTCCCGAAACACAGCTGCTGGTCGCTCTCGAGTTTGCTTCCAAAACTCAAGCCACAACAATGAAATCCCCTTTCCTCAAAAAGTACTGCTGCATCTGTTGAGTTTAATTGCTCTTCACATTTTCTCACCCCATGGTGGAGGAGATTCATTACAGAGGCAAACTATATCGGCCCCATACAAACTTTTTTTTTTCTGCCCAGATGTTGAGGAAGCCCAAGTGAATTGTCCCACTGGACAGGAAAGGCAAGTTCCAACGCAGCTATTTGTAGGAACAGAGCAGCATAGGAAGGTTGTCACCGTGGCCTAAATCAACATGGCATCATGACTTTTGCGTAAACATACACGCCACTTTCAAGTCAAGTGGCGTGTTATCTATACGCATTTTGAGCTATCCGCGTGTATGCGTGTATGTCTACGCCGTTAAATGTCCGAGCGAAACGAAACAAAATGTAGATCTACATCTGGGGAGCGATATTTTTTTTCCTAGGATGGCAGGGGAAGACTCATGAATGCTATTAACCCCAGTGACGGGTAGGTTTAAGGGCGGGGTTGGGGTAGGTCATATATTTATATATACAGTAATGTAACGTTAAGTCAACGGCGTTCATAAACACGCTGAAAAGTGATTATGCGTGTTGATAGCACGCCAAAAATGGAAATACGAATTGCCGTGTCATACATACGCCATTTCATGAGATCAGTCTGCCTAAATAGTTTCCTGGGATGCTTCATTGTGTGTAACATCTTAGTGATTGCACAGCTCTCTGTAAATCCTGATCCTATAATCTCAACCGCGGCATTCTATGGAAAAATAGCCAACTCGATCTCACGGCAATTCGTACATGTTTTACGAGGTGGCTAAGTCGTACGACCTCACTCGTACAAATTTTTGGGTAAATCGTATATATTTTGAGTTGCCCAATTAGTATGAATTCGTATGAATAACCTACCCCTGACCCTGACCCTAAACCTACCCATCACTGGGGTTTTGACAAATCGTATGATTTAGCCACCTCGTACTCACTCGTAAGAATTCGTACAAATTTGTCGTGAGATAGCGTTGAAATAGCAGTATCACTAGAGCAAGAGCAAGAGCGCTTTTCCAATATTCAGACCAACAACGTGATTGTAAATGTGTGCAGTTATTTAGAGCAATGCATTAGCAACATGAGTTTGATTCCCTTGGAATCCATGAACTGATAAAATATTGAAACTTCAATGCAATATAAAGGTTCGGTCACATTTACCGTTGCTCTGCAAAATCCAGTTATTCCAATAATCGGCATGAGTTCCAATGCAAGTGTGAGAAAGTGTAAATTTTTTTTTTGCTCATGTTCAAGTTGCTAACACGGATTCCCTGCGTTGACCAACACTGCTTGGTTTGAAACGGACTTACAGAAGCAGTGCTTCATACATCATTACACTATAGACAATGGACATTTTGCAGTCTAAATTTCACTAATGTGATGGGATGATGCACACTGTACGATCTTGGCCACGATTTGGCCATCTGAGACAAATTTTGCAAATCCGAAAAGATTCCTCTGATCCTAGGCTAAAATCTGAAGTCTTTGATCGTTAGTTTGACATGTTCACCGACAGCCGATTAATGACCGTTGCGATCATATTTTTACCTCAGACGAAATTCTGGCAGTGTCAGAAGATTTGACTCTCAGTCCTGCAGTGACTTCTCCTATGATGACCGTCACATTGTCTTCGTTTTTAATTTTCATGACCAAAATTAACGTTAAGATTTCTTTGTAGCCACCATTTCAACTGAACGTGTCATTGATTGATGATTTTTCACAGGTTTTCCTGTGTGCGTCCGGTTTTAACGCGTCTTGACTGTCGGACAGTCTGACATTGACAACTGAGATCGTACAGTGTGACATGGCTTACAGCGATGACAAGAAACAATCGTAAAGGACTATTATAAATCGCACAGTGTGTACCCGGCTTTAGCTTCGTTTGGATAAAAGCGTCTACCGAATGCATGAATGCAAATGATATCTCTTTTATACAACAGTTCAATAAAGAATCATTTAATATTGAGACACTTACATTTTAGACACACTATATGAGATGGTTCCAAACAAAGTCAAAGCTCAATCAGCCGCTGAGTCATCAGACTGAATGAATCAGTGTTTTGATTGAACTGGTTGAATGAATGATTCAATGACTAACACATAAACTCATTTGTTTTGTTCATGAATGAATCTGTGTGTTTTGAACAAAACAGTGAATAATGCAAATGACTCGTTTGTCGTCACCTACTAGCGAAACGATGTAGCCTACAGAACAAGACACTGAAAAATGCTTGCAACTATTTTTAGAACTGGAATTAAATGTTGTATAATTTTGTACTATGACTACTATGTGTGGCTTACTTCAAAGTTCATACAATTATATGTTATTCAAAATAGAGCATTATATGTACTACTCCAGTTGGTTATACAGGTGATGTGAAACTCTCCAGTTAAAGGGTTAGTTCACCCAAAAATGAAAATTATGTCATTAATGACTCCCCCTCATGTCGTCCCAAGCCCGTAAGGCCTCCGTTCATCTTCGGGACACAGTTTAAGATATTTTAGATTTAGTCCGAGAGCTTTCTGTCCCTCCATTGGAAATGTATGTACGGTATACTGTCCTTGTCCAGAAAGGAAATAAAGACATCATCAAAGTAGTCCATGTGACATCAGTGGGTTAGTTAGAATGTTTTGAAGCATCGAAAATACATTTTGGTCCAGAAATAACAAAAACTACGACTTTATTCAGCTTTGTATTGTCTTCCGGTTCTGTTGTGGATCCGCGTTCAGTGACGCCGCTGACGTAAGACGCTGCTGACGTGTGTCTGGTGCGCCCGTGTATTCGGGTTCAAATAAATATGGCTGGGCAAAAAAATGCAAGTCTTCCTCTGTGTGGAAATCCTTAGACATGTTTGCGAAGATTGTTTTGTTTCTAGCGTGCGTCTCCCTCAGACTGTAAACGAAGCTCAGGCGCACCAGACACACGTCAGCAGCGTCTTACGTCAGCGGCGTCACTGAACGCGGATCCACAACAGAACCGGAAGACAATACAATGCTGAATAAAGTTGTAGTTTTTGTTATTTTTGGACCAAAATGTATTTTTGATGATTCAAAACATTCTAACTAACCCACTGATGTCACATGGACTACTTTGATGATGTCTTTATTTCCTTTCTGGACAAGGACAGTATACCGTACATACATTTCCAATGGAGGGACAGAAAGCTCTCGGACTAAATCTAAAATATCTTAAACTGTGTCCCGAAGATGAACGGAGGTCTTACGGGCTTGGAACGACATGAGGGAGAGTCATTAATGACATCATTTTCATTTTTGGGTGAACTAACCCTTTAAAGGAGTAGTTCACTTCAGAATTTAAATTTCCTGATAATTTACGTCAACCAAGATGTTCATGTCTTTCTTTTTTCAGTCAAAAAGGATTTTTTCTCCTAGTGCAAGTGCAAGACGAGGATTTGTGGTTAAAAAGTATATAATGTTTTTTTTTTTTTTTGAAAATGGCCAATAGTTTGGCTAGATAAGACTCTTATTCCTCGGCTGGGATCTTGTAGAGACTTTGAAGCTGCACTGAAGCTGACATCTGGACCTTCAACCCGTTGGTTCCCGTTGAAGTCACTATATGGAGAAAAATCCTGGAATGTTTTCCTCAAAAACCTTTCTTTTTGACTGAAGAAAGAAAAGACATGAACATCTAAATTGTCAGGAAACTTTTATTCTGAAGTGAACTACTCCTTTAAGTATCGACCTCTTCTAGGGTTTTAACCTTTGGGTTACCAGCCCACATGCATAATAACCTCAAATGTTTTCAGATTTATAAAACCCTGTGTTTTCCAGATTCTCATTATAAACCTCAATAGTGTACAATTAAATGTGAGTTTTATTCTCCCCACCCAGTTTCCTTCCTAAAACACTCATAAATAGATGTCTTAGCTATTCATAACTGTCTGCTTATATTTACTAAATACACACGGCTATCCAGACACACATCGAAACTTATAATTTTTTATATTTTTTTAATGCCTTTTCAGCTAACCCAAGTACGTTTAAGCCCATTTTTGTTTTATAGACCTCTTGTGCGTCTTGTGCTAATGAACATTCTGTACAAACCCAAAAGTGCGTGTGTGTGCGCGATGTACACTGAAAAAAAAAAACATATGCTAAATACACAAATGCCCACTCACAGCCTTGACCCGCTTCTTCCTGGAACATACTCCATTATGTTTATGTTCTTGGCCATAACAATCACCGTAAGTTATCGTAATGTTTGTACAATATACAAGCTGTAGTCATGGCAGCAAAATGACGTTTGAATGGCGTGACCAACAGAATACTTTGTGTCATCTGTAAGTGTGCGTACACATGGTAGTGTGTGTTCCTACCCAACACCTGGTATAAGAAAAAAAATCACATTTTTTTTCCTGAATATGGTCTTTTCCACACTGAAGAATTTCACAATTGTAATAATTATATCCAGTTGAACTATATCTCTTTCAGTGTAAGCCTTTTAAAAGCCTAAATGTATTCCTATCCAACCAAAATCCTGTTCTTTCAACAATCATGCTAAAATACAGTAGTTTGCTTGTGTGTAGTGGTCTTCAAAGCCATGATGTTCGTGCTGCATGTTTGCCACAGCTGCTCTGGTCATAACATAGTAGAGTACAAGGGTTCATGTGTACATGTGTGTTTGTAAGAATGTGTTTGTGGGACAGGGGTCATTTTGCGATCAACAGTGGGGTTAACCAAGGTTAACGCCAACAAGTTGTGTAAATCTTCTCAAAACAGTGTGTGGGCAAGAGATCAGACACTCGGCAGCGCAAACTAAACCCATAAACACGACTTCCCCCAAAATGTCACCTGACGGGAGCGTAGAACGGGATACTCCATTTGGATACCGCCCTTGGCCTACGCTGTGGTCACGAGCCTAGAATGGGATAGTTCTCCCAAAAATGAAAGTTGTGTCATTATTTATGGACCCTCGTGTCATTCCAAACCCGTCTGACCTTTATCATCACGGAACATGAAGAAACTTTTTGAATCAAAGTATGCTCTTTTCCATGCAATGTCTTTTTTTTTTTCAATAGCCATAAGATACCTCTGAGTGAAGAAGAGACCAAAATGTAAGTCTTTATTCAATTTACACAAAAAAAAAAAAAATAATCTTCGGCTAAACTTGATTCAATCATGGAAACATGTCATCGCTTCTAAAACACTTCATGAATAAATGATGAACCTGATTGAATCGAGTTATTTGAGTTTAGTCAGAGACAATTTATATAGAGACATGCCACTTCCTCAATCCTCAATACAACTATATAGGGGAAACCCGTAACGCCAAAGATGGCGGTTGTCTGCACATGCCCCGCCCCTCCCGCTGGAAAGCCAATCGTCTGCTTTTAACAGTCAAGCCGGGAAACATGTAAGCCTATCATCTGGTTCCACCGACGCATGCGCACAGTTGAGGTTTGCAACAGCGGAGACGAGAACCCTTGCGTAGTAAACGTATAACCTGTGGGGAAAAAGACCCTTTAAACCTTATTTTGGGGCAAAGTCATCAAACTTTTTCAGCGATTTTTATCATATTTTACTGCTGTTTCTATACAAGCAGTTTTTATGTTCCGGTGACCAGTGAAAGTGCAGTTCTGACTCTCTCCCCATTCATTTAGATAGGAGCCTGGTCTTGTTAGTCCGAAATACCTGCCCGGAGGCGTTGCCAAGATGGCGGCCGAGCGGCATGACTTGCCTAAAAGGACTTTGGTTTAGTTCATCCTCCATGAGAGACCAAAATGTAAGTCTTTATTCAATTTACACTCAAAAAAATAAATCTTCGGCTAAACTTGATTCAATCATGGAAACATGTCATCGCTACTCAAATACTTCATGAATGATGGACCTGATTGAATCGAGTTATTTGAGTTTAGTTCATCCTCCATGTTAGGTGTTGGCAACCAGAAGATCGTGCTGGTTACATCCATGGCATTCCCATAGTAGTTGCTTTTTTATTTAAGCATCTGGAATTATTGTTAGCTGGTCCTCAACCCAAGCACACACTCGACATTTCAACACAATGGCAAAACCCGGAAAACGCCAATGTAACAGAAGCTATTTTGAATATAGATTGTTGCGTCTGAAATCGCGTACAGAGTAGGAACTAGATTTGAATGTACTTTGCGACTGTTACAAATATATGAATGAAATTCGGACATGGGATAGTAAACTGTCCATTGAATGCACACTTCAGGATCTCGGCAGAAGCAGTAGGTCCTCCAGGGACTTTGCATACTGTTTTTTGAATACTATATAATAAGAAAGTATTCGATTATGGACACAGTGTTTATATCAACATTTACTCTCCCCATCCAGCCCTATGTAAAGTATGATGTGAAATGGAAATCCTGATTTCTATATTTTGATCGAGCTTCTTAATTGAAACATGTTCTTTCAACATGAAAACATCAAGTTAAGCCAAAGAGCAATCGTTTCAAGTCGGTTTAACAGGATGCAATCATTTTATTCCTTAAAACTCGTCTCTGATCACCAAAAAAATGTCTCCATGCCTTAAAATAGCTTGAATTGAACTCTACACCCTTGCCTAATTTAGTATATGGGGTTCTATGAATATGCAAATGAGCCCCGCCTCCACTCACTCACACCAGCTCACAGATCCTCTCGTTTATTGTGTGTGTGTGTGCTGCAGTTACGTCATCTGGCACTTTAACTGCTCATGCTCTTTAAATTCAATGGACTCTGATCAGAAAATGATTCCAACAGTCCGCTTCCGGGAATTTAACATGTATATCTATTTTCTCCACTGGGGAAATGATTTTTAATGGTAACTTAAAAATTTGAGCTAAGAGGTTGTTAATCGATGGTTTATGGTTTTGTTGTAGCCATCCATTCACATTATTTCAACTCATTTTTGAAATAATCATGTTGATTTCGTGGTATTAAAGCTGTAAATGCAGTCCTATACCTTTGTCCTTGTCTGATTTTCAAAATGTTTTTTTTGTTGTTGCTGTAAATAGAAGTTGTGTAACGTTGTGATTCACCTCGTAGCTTGTTGGCTTTCGTGGTTTATAACGCTTGAACAAAGCCTTTTTTTTTTTTTTTAAATCCCTATAGGGAAAATAAATGGAATTCCTGGTCTGGAAAGACTGTCATGGAATGACTTTCATTCTCTATGAGGCTGGAAATAGGTCAGCGTTCATTTCCTCTTATTCTGATTTATGAGTGGAAGCACTTTGAGAAATAAACATGAATTCATGGACAGTGTTTGAAAAATGTACTTTGACAGGTAAATCTGTTATCATACTGACGACTCTGCTGACCTGATGTAACAATGATGATGAAGAAGGACCTGTTTATGAAACGTGTATTTAAACTTCAAGTCTAATCCTCTGGATCCAGCTCAAGCATGTTTGTTTTACCATGTTCTGTTAGTATTTACTTCCCACTGGAGGATTTCAAGTCTTTGAATAAATGTCTTTAATAATTTCATAGTCAGCGATTCATTAAGGAGCAAAAAACATCTAGACAGAAAGTGGCCATCTGCTTGACAACCTGCAGATTCATTCATTTACTGCATGCCAAAGGTTTTCCTAAACGAATATATAGCTATTTGATCCTCGGTTAATGTAGCATGGGCAAAACAGAAGTATAAAGTTACACTTTACTGAATTTTTTTAACCATTCATTTTTTTAAACACTCGTTGAAATCATGAGATTAAACATTATTGGTAACACTTTAATTGAAGGGGTGTGCATAAGACAGACATGACACCTTCATAATCAGGACATGACACATGTCATGAATATGAAGGAGGTTTTTTGCATGTTTATGAAAACTGTCATTAAGTGTAATTCGCTCAATTATGACATTTTTAATGCTAATATGACATTGTTTGAGATGTCTTTATGACAACTTTACATTACCAAGACAACACAACCTGTCATAAATATGTCATAAACATGACATAGCAGATTAATTATCAAACTTAAGAAACCACTTAGCTTTATGGGTTAACGTTACATTAAACTGTAAGGTGGTTGGTTTTGACATTGGCTGTCATGAGGCCATTATAACATTTTAATGACAAATTCAATTTGTACCACTGTAGTTGACGTCAAGAAAAATATTCATGACACAGTTATAATGGCCTCATGACTGCCAATGTCAAAGCCAACCACATGCCAGTTTAATGTAACGTTAACCCATAAAGCTAAGTGGTTTCTTAAGTTTGATAATTAATCTGCTATGTCATGTTTATGACATATTTATGACAGGTTGTGTTGTCTTGGTAATGTCAAGTTGTCATAACAAAGACATCTCAAACAATGTCATATTTTCATTAAAAATATCATAATTGAGCGTATGACACTTAATAACAGTTGTCATAAACATGCATAAAACCTCCTTCATATTCATGACGTGTCATCTCATGATTATGAAAGTGTCATGTCAGTCTTATGCACACCCCTTCAAGTAAAGTGTTCCCACATTATTTAATACTTTTTTTTTTTGAACAGACCATTTTTATGTAAATGAGTATTTATAAATGATTATACAATATATGCTTAACATTTATTTGCTGAGGAAGACTGTGTTTATTTTCTAAGTGATCAGTCTTAGGACTGTTGTGATTGCCTGGGATCCACTAAAATAACTTCCATATCCGATTCCAGAAGTGCACAGGATTCAGTGATCCCCAGCGCCGGACACAGGAGGATGTTTGGTGTCCCGGATCACATCAGAGGAGTATATGTTTGTTCGGAGCATTTTGTTTTGTAATCGATGCACAGTGTAATGGAGAGTTCACAGAGAAACTTTTGTTGACCGGTGAAGCAGTCAGCAGTGTTGAATCTGACAGCAGTGTCATCACAAACCGAAAGTAAAAGGTTTCATAATGCTTTGTCTGAAAATGACTTACCGGTACTCATGCAAGCTATTTCAATCAATTTACAGTTGTCTTGGGTTTAGGGTTGTATTGTATTCAATTGTCATGGCGATAACGTTGTAAAAGGGGATTTAATCATATTTACACAGAAAAGGTTAGTAAGGGATTGTTTTATGCTAAAAAACATGTTAATACACACATCACTTATGATTTGTGGCTATACTGTTAAAACCGTATTTAAATTTTCGAGGAAGAAAGTAGGAACAAGTCAAAATTGTTGTGTAGTAATCAACGTTATGCAACAAGAAATTGTTGTATAAAGTCGTTATTTTTGTTTTAGGGCACACAAAGTATTCTCGTCGCTTCATAACATTAAGGTTTAACCACTGTAGTCACATTTACTATTTTAATGATGTCTTTACTAACTTTCTGGGCCTTGAAAGTTGCAATTACGTTGAAGTTCCGAAGATGAACGAAGGTCTTACGGGTTTAGAACAATATGAGGGTGAGTAATTAAAGACAGAAAATTTATTTTTGGGTGAACTAACTTTTTAATATTAATATAGTGCCTCCAAGTGTTTAGGCGTTTGGGGGAAATCACCCTACAGATAACGAAGAGCTGCATATTAATCTGGAATAGGACAAAGTTACATCACCTTTTGAACTTACTCAAATTAAGATCGGTTTCCACAGATCGGTTTCCACTTTATAATCTTATATAACTAGCTTCTGGCAGTCGACCGTACGCATACTACGCAGGTAGACTTGCGCCACAAGAGTAACACGTGACGTGTGTATGGCGTTGGATGTAGGAGTAGCGTCAGCTTTGACGCCTCTCACGGTTCAAACAAATAGGGCTGTGCAACAAACTCAAGCAAAATGGCTGATTCACGACCAGTGTTTTTTTATTCCGATTGTATTCGTCTGAAAGAAGAATGTCATATACACCTAGGATGACTTCAGGGTGAGTAAATCATGGGCTAATTTAAATTTTTTGGGTGAACTATCTCTTTAAGGTTGTCCATGGGGAATTGATTGGATGGTTGTGGTCTGCTATTGGTGGAGCTCATGTGAGTGACAGGTTGCCCCGCCCTCACGCCAGTAAACACATCATCAGAGAAGAGAGGTCGTTGGAAATTATTTTAATGAAAGATTCTGAGGTTGCATGCTTTTCGATTTTTATGGTGAACATGCATGCTTGTTTTACAGTTCTTATAAATGTATATTTATTATCAGATAATTATAGACCATTCATGGTGTTCCAGGGATAAAGCAACAGTCAACCACAGTGCTAAATAATGTCATTAAAATAACTGATATTAAGTAAATCATATGTGGTTACAATTATTATAATTTCAGCCTGGAATGAGCACATTTCTGCGTCAAATTTAGCCCATAATAAGCTTTCCATTCCTCCTCAGCTGGGGTCTCATTTCTGAAGCTGCTGCATTATGGATGTAAGCCACTGACACTAATGTAAGGATGCCAAGGGGATATGTTTGGTTTGGCAAGAGGCCCCAGCGAAAGCATTCATCTGCCTCTCACCTCGTGTTCCTCCACTGCTCCAGCAGAATGAATAAATAGATCTTGGTAAACAGATCATCCGTTATACACCTCAAGCAAAACAGTGCGGTGACTTCCATTGATAGTGTGAATAAGTTTGATTCACGGCAACAAAACTGCATTCGGTTCACAACTTCTGTCTCGGAAGTTTTCTGTTTGAGGAAATGTGCACTGTTGCAATGAGCAATAATCCCATGCGATCACAAGCCGTAATCACTGCCTGTTCACTGTGTCTGCTTAACTGAATACATGCCATTTACTTACTAACCTCATTTCTTATAGCTCTAGCCTAAATTACTGCAATGTGGACATACTTTGACACATTGATTTTAACACTGAAACATAGATTTTCTGTGAAGCTGCTTTGGAGCAGAAAACGCTATACAAATAACCTTGAATTGAATTGAATACTTTGCAGAACGAATTTTTTCTCCCCTAATATTGTGACCTGAAAAAGATAATATTTGCACAAATTATTTGGATTTTCTGATATGGTTTCATCAGAGAGTAACTCAACAGAAGGATGGGATGGTAAGTTGATTTTCATTGTATTCGGTGCTGTATTTACACAAGACAGTAACTTTTTTTGTCCACAATAATGGTCATATTTTTTTTATATCCGGGAATGGTCTGTCTAAAAACTTTCCAGAACATGGGGTGCTTGAGTGAATGGTTGTGCGGCCAGTGACAATATTAAGAAGTCCTATATAATTTAATGTGATATAAGGCTATAAATATAGGACTTAGATATAGGTCTACTATTAGGTAGTGTTATATATATATATATATATATATATATATATATATATATATATATATATATATATATATATATAAAACTATTAAGAATAATTGAGTCAAATAAATACATCTTAAATGGTAAAATAATTTAAATATTGTGGCAAGCAGGCGTGATTGCTAATGAGCTTCACCTGCACGAAAATTTATACACGAAAATTTGTTTTTGCATGCATATGATATGCACTTTATGGCGTGTAATACGCACGTAGCCCACACCACTAATCCTACCCAAAGGGTTTACCGTATCATATGCACGTAAATGCTCATTTTCACAAATAAATTGTGCGATAAATATAATGCGTGCTATAGAGACGCATTTCATGAGATCGGGTTGCTCACGGAGGAGCTACGGGAGCATAAAAGGGGGAGCGACGACAGTGAAGGATAAGAGAAGTCCAGGCCTGGCCCTGGTCCACTGTTGGGTTATATATCTGACTAATTGAGGCTGGGTGTGAAACCCCCATTAGGTCCATCTAATAGATTTAACATGTGTACTCGCCACCTGATAGCTGGAGGCTGAATTACTGTGTGATCATATGACTAGGGTACACATTACGAAGGGGTTTGGGCATATGGCGGGTTATGACCCCCTCCAGAGTAAGTCAAGATAAACTTTGGGCTTGGAAGTGCATATAACCCTACATTGGTTAAGTGTCCACAGCTCTGTCTGAATAAAACTTATCATTCAAGCATCATAAAGAATGGGTCATTTTGCCGGAGTGTGCCAAACAAAATGCATTCATTCATAAGGAGAATACAGAATGAAACATATTAATATCCCTTTTCTTGAAATTTATACAGTAACAAAGTTTACTTTGAATGTTGTTAAATCTTACATAACAGGTGAGGATAATCTGCACAGTAATATGTTGAACAGGTGTTTTGTGTCATGGCTGTTACTATATCATGGCTTTTTAGCATGGCTGGAACATTGTATTGACCAATCAGAAGACAAGACAGGAACTATGGATTTTATAATTAAATTATAAATTTACAATAGTTGTCAGGCGATGGTGTGACTTTCCAAAATGCACAAGGAGATACAAAGTAACAGTCTTTATTTAACTAGACAAACCCCCAGGAGAACTACAAGAGAATAACACGGCTTTCCACACGCAAACAAAAGATGACACTGAACAATGAACAAAAATAACTAAGGCTTAAATACACAGTGATCATTAATGTAACAAGAAACAGGTGCGTAACTCAATCAGAAACCATGGATACAAACTAGCAACAAGAACTCAGAAAAACAGTGACAGGGAACAATGAAAACGAAACGATTTGTTTTGATCTGTGTGACTCCGCCCACTGCCAGTATTTCGACACCCCGGGATGGCAGTTGGCAGGGAACACAAAGTATCATAGCCTTGGAAACGTGAAAACAAATTGGGTCAGAGATTGCAGTTTCCACACAACCTAAAAAGCCTCGATATCCATCTATAAATCTCTATGAATGAGAGCATATTAAAACGCGGATAAATCAACTCATCATCAACTTACAGTGTGTATATCTCCTCGCCTTCCATTGTCAATTGTGCTCGTTCCTGTTGTGTGTCCTCAAACTGGAAACCCGCGTGAGCGTCGAGTCTGAGGAGGAGGGGGCGGGGGGGAACAACGATCTCTAATATTTTGAATTTGGACTGCAGTTGAGCCACCAAAGTAAGAGCCAAGGGAGTGAAAAAAGCCAGAGGAGTTCGGGTCGAGAGACGACTTGATGGCTTTGGCAGAGGAGGCAGGAGAGGGAGGCTGGGAGAGAACATCTTTGACAAAGGAGACTTGGAACTAGACGAAACCATCAGCTACAAACAAGACTTGTAGCTAGGCGGGACCAGCAGAAATGGGAGACCTTGGTGGGGAATGATATTTTTTTCAATCCATCAATTAATTGTACTGAGACCATGCTCCGAAACAAAAATGGCTTAGTAATTTCAGGTGAGTTTGTGATGGGCTTAGGCTGTTGGTGCATTGGCTGACATCTGGCTGGGCTCTGGTTTTGGAGTGGGGCTGGTGTTGTCCTCCACGAGGCAGATGGTGAATTGCGAGTCACCAGCACCCACTCCACATATTTGGCGAAGCTCCTTTGAGGACCTTCCACGTGCAGGCGTGCCATTGTTGAAGCAGACGCATAACGACGAGTGGCCGAGATAGTGGTTGAGGAATGCCAATCAAGAAAATCCCTTGTGTGACACTCGAGGGAGCGACCCCCCCGTTCAAGCAAGAGCAGGCGCACTGCAGGTATATCCATAGCTGTTTTTATTATCGTTTTTTAAGGTTCAGTGTTCTGTCAAGCGATGGTGTGGCTTTCCAAAATGCACAACACAGAAGATACAAAGTAACAGTCTTTATTTAACTAGACAAACGCTCAGGAGAACTACAAGAGAATAACAAGCCTTTCCAGTTGCAAACAAAAGATGACACCCTACAATGAACAGAAAGAACTGAAGGCTTAAATACACAAAGGGATAATTAACGAAACGAGAAACAGGTGCGTAACTCAATCAGAAACCATGCATACAAACTAGCAACAAGAACTCAGGAAAACAGTGAATGAGAACAATGAAAATGGAGCCAAAACTAAATTAATTCTTACTATAACCCTGACATTAGAGGAGACCGAGGCTAGTTATTCTTTTGATTCCTTGCTTAGAAAATGTATTATAGACCATTAGGTTTTCAAACTTTTTGATGCCACGACACCTAAATATGGTGTTCCCTTTGCATGTGACCCCTTTTAAAAACGAATAATATACTGAAGTAATAATAATAATAATATACACTCACCTAAAGAATTATTAGGAACACCATATACTAATACTGTGTTTGACCCCCTTTCGCCTTCAGAACTGCCTTAATTCTACATGGCATTGATTCAACAAGGTGCTGAAAGCATTCTTTAGAAATGTTGGCCCATATTGATAGGATAGCATCTTGCAGTTGATGGAGATTTGTGGGATGCACATCCAGGGCACGAAGCTCCCGTTCCACCACATCCCAAAGATGCTCTATTGGGTTGAGATCTGGTGACTGTGGGGGCCATTTTAGTACAGTGAACTCATTGTCATGTTCAAGAAACCAATTTGAAATGATTCGAGCTTTGTGACATGGTGCATTATCCTGCTGGAAGTAGCCATCAGAGGATGGGTACATGGTGGCCATAAAGGGATGGACATGGTCAGAAACAATGCTCAGGTAGGCTGTGGCATTTAAAAGATGCCCAATTGGCACTAAGGGGCCTAAAGTGTGCCAAGAAAACATCCCCCACACCATTACACCACCACCACCAGCCTGCACAGTGGTAACAAGGCATGATGAATCCATGTTCTCATTCTGTTTACGCCAAATTCTGACTCTACCATCTGAATGTCTCAACAGAAATCGAGACTCATCAGACCAGGCAACATTTTTCCAGTCTTCAACTGTCCAATTTTGGTGAGCTCTTGCCAATTGTAGCCTCTTTTTCCTATTTGTAGTGGAGATGAGTGGTACCCGGTGGGGTCTTCTGCTGTTGTAGCCCATCCGCCTCAAGGTTGTGCGTGTTATGGCTTCACAAATGCTTTGCTGCATACCTCGGTTGTAACGAGTGGTTATTTCAGTCAAAGTTGCTCTTCTATCAGCTTGAATCAGTCGGCCCATTCTCCTCTGACCTCTAGCATCAACAAGGCATTTTCGCCCACAGGAGTGCCGCATACTGGATGTTTTTCCCTTTTCACACCATTCTTTGTAAACCCTAGAAATGGTTGTGCGTGAAAATCCCAGTAACTGAGGAGATTGTGAAATAATCAGACCGGCCCGTCTGGCACCAACAACCATGCCACGCTCAAAATTGCTTAGATCACCTTTCTTTCCCATTCTGACATTCAGTTTGGGGTTCAGGAGATTGTCTTGACCAGGACCACACCCCTAAATGCATTGAAGCAACTGCCATGTGATCGGTTGATTAGATAATTGCATTAATGAGAAATTTAACTGGTGTTCCTAATAATCCTTTAGGTGAGTGTATATAATAATGTTTAAAGACCCATATACAGTAACAAATTGTTAGAAATGTGTACAATATTATCTGGAAAATATAGTAACATATCTGTATCCTTTTTTCTACCCACCAATGTAAGATGTATAAATCTGAAGAGAACCATAAAAAATAAAATAAAAATAAAAAGTAACTGTCAATTATTCGAATTATTACAGACCAGTATTTAGAAAACAGAATACAATGAAATTGTCAAATTCTGTAAATGTATTATTATTAATATTTGAACAGCTGAACATTTTCACAATCCCCCCCCCCATTGGAAACACAAACCAATTACAACAGCACAAATAATCAAAACAGTCAAAAAAAAAGCCACAAAAAGCAATGGTTTGGACAGCTGAATTTGCAGTAAATTAATTATAGTCTAGTATATAGTATAGTATAGTATAGTATAGTATAGTATAGTATAATTACAACATATAGCCTATGAACTGTGTGACAACATGCCCCGACTTAACATACAAGAAAAACTACATCTAATATCACATTAATAAAATTTTATCTTGGGGTTTTTTTTATAATTCAAAATGTAATTGTACAAATATAATCGGGGTTTTGACTCAAACCTTATAACTAGTGAAATAAAACTATAACAGCTTGTGACAACTAGCCCCGGTTTCCCCTAGACGGTGTGTATGAACTTCGAATGGACGCCTCGCCGGTGTCTGTGATTGGTCAGCACCTGCTCACCTCCTTCATCCAAACTGACATGAGTTGGAGGAAATATAGTCAGCATCCACACACCCCCGATCCTCACTTCGCGTCGGCTCTGCTCCCTCCACCGCATGGGCTGTGTTCTCCATGGTAATGCCACAGTGATCTGAAGATCTTCGCAGTTTTAGACAGCGTTCCCATCACCCGAACGAGACATGCGTGTGCCACTAACTATAGGAGTGTTTATATTGCTTTTGGCGGTGCGGCAAACACACGCGACTGATTCCAGCAGTGCTCATGACACCTCTCAAGAGAGATCAGTGAACATCCAGAAGAGAAGACTCTCTCTGCAGAACACAGGTACGCTTTTGCGCAGTGAATGCACAGAAAATCAACGACAGCTCATGTATGCGTCATGCGTGTGGTTGTTTGAACTCTTGGTCTTAAAGCCCAATCAAACTTTTGTTGTATCAAACAACTTATCTCCAGAGATTATGTCATACCGGTTAGCACAACTGGATTAAAAAGTTTTTTTTTCTAATTCGTTTTTATCCTATGTAGCCTTCTTGATATGACAGATGGCATAAGGTTTGTTTTTTCAGTGTTATAAATATGCAATTTTACACCGTTGCGGAAACGTTGTTATGACGTTATTAGCACGTCACCTCGAGTGGCGCCGCTATATCTTTTGGAATATAGAACAAATATGACACTTTAGTGTTGTCGTCTTATATTTATGACTGGTTATATGTAAACTGAATAACCGGCATACCATAGTTCTACTTCTGTTTTTTTTTTCTTATAGGCTACTTGAAAGGTTTTCCACTGATGTTGTCTACTAAAAAGTAGATAAATAACATTCAAAATGTTTTAAATCGTCATTTCTGTAACATTTCATTCAAATGTATAACGACCCTGAAACGTTTGATCTGGCTTTTTGTTGTGGTAGTAAAAACAGGTATAGTAACTTTTAAAAAAATATATATTTTGGGTAGGCTACATCATTATTATTTAATTGCAAGTGTGGCATGGTTTCTAGAACATTTTTTAAACGTTCTACTAAATTGCTTCAATGACAATCTACATATGGTGAACATAAATTTAGAACACTGCATTTCGAACCTTACCAAAGTCCACACAGGGACAGTGTCACAAACAAAGACATATGCGCCAAACATAACGGACATGGAACAGTATGATTATTTGATTTATTTTGAATGTTCTCAATTACAATCTTTCAGAAAATGGCCTTGTTACCCATTGGGGCGTAGTTAACTATAATAAGGGAATATATAATTTAAATTATTTTTTAATATTTTTTTTAAAACAATAGCCTATAACATTTTTAACATCATTTATACTGTAAAAATGCTACAGTAAAAACATTATCATACAGTGAAAAAAACTAAATGGTTTAACATTGCATTATATGCAATTTTACTGGTATACTGTCAAATTATTATTATTTTTTTTTTTTTTTTTTTGCAAGTAAAACTATGAATCACCTTATTTATGGTGAAAAAAAAGTATCTCAGGTTGGGTCAGAGGTCTGTAGCTCAAATTGCTAAAGAAGTTAATGCTGGTTCTAATAGAAGAAGTGTCTGAATACACAGTGCATCGCAGTTTGTTGCGTATGGGGCTGCCTAGCCGCAGACCAGTCAGGGTGCCCATGCTGACCCCTGTTTTAATTAGTGAACCCCATCGCACCCTTGACTGTAGTCCCATAATTATCAACCCAATTTATGGTGAATAAAAAAGTAAAAAGTCTCTCGGGTTGGGTCAGAAGTCTCCCTTTCGCCCGGAACTCGATTATCTCATGAACGATACGGCCGTTGCCGGAAACCAGTGATTGTAGTTTATAAAGTTTTAAATAAGGATATTTTGTATATGTATAGGCGTCATAGTTTCGAACACCTCCGCTTTCAAAGTATACACAACAACACGAAGTGAAGTTATTAAATGTAATTTCCCATCTAATCTTCTAATTAATACCAAGGTATAAAAATTTGCTTCTTACCACTTCCCGTTGTTAGTTCTTTCAGCATTTGGCACACCCAAACCCACATTTTTACTGACTTCCAGGAAATCACGATCCATACGGTTCGCCTCCAACCTGCCGCAGTTTCAGCCTTCAGCCGCTGCCACCGCTTCCTCGTCCGCCGCTCCTTCCAGCCTGAGTCTATCGCGGCCGCTCGCAATAGTTCCGTGGCCACTCCGATAGTGACTCTCACCGTTTTCCCACCCACAAGTGAGACACTTATTACTTCCTCTGTCCACAATTCTGATATTTCTCTCCCTCCTGTCTTTCAGTCCCAATCAAATCCACTCAGCTGTGAAATAAACCAAAACTTGTGGCTGCCTTTGCAAATGGGCGAGCGTAAGGATTTGAGCGAGTTTGACAAGGGCCAAATTGTGATGGTTAGACGACTGGGTCAGAGCATCTCCAAAACTGCAGCTCTTGTGGGGTGCTCCCGGTCTGCAGTGGTCAGTATCAAAAGTAGTCCAAGGAAAGAACAGTGGTGAACCGGCGACAGGGTCATGGGCGGACATGGCTCATTTTTGCACGTGGAGAGCGAAGGCTGGCTGTAGCTCAAATTGCTCAAAAAGTTGATGCTGTTTCTAATAGAAGAAGTGTCAAAATACAAAGTGCATCGCAGTTTGTTGCGTATGAGGCTGCCTTGCCGCAGACCAATCAGGGTGCCCAATGCTGACCCCTGTTTTAATTAGTGAACCCCATCGCACCCTTGACTGTGATCCCATTATTATCAACCCTAAAAATTGAAATCCCAAATCCAATCGAATACTCACTATGGCTGAATTGATTTGATTTTGGAAGATAAACAGAAATAATTTGTTTTGTCTTCCCTTCAAGATGCAAAGAATTGAATGACTTTTTATTTATCATAGCTGAACTGTCTCACTCCTATGGCGGTACTCATTTTTTCACCTATTACAGGCTATTGTCAGCCAAATGCATGGCCTGAGCCACCCAGTGGAATTAATGTCCTTACTGGGGAGCTCTTGACCTGGAGCTTTACCATAAGGTTTTCCTGCGCTGCCGAAGGGTGTCATGCGTTTTGTGTAATTCCACCACACATGAGCCTTCCTCGTGCCCCCTTTTCAATCACACCCCTCCAAGCAATCCGGACACTAATCCAGGCATGTCTCAATTCATCAGTTCTACAACTTATGTACCACAGTCTAAAGGCGATTCCAAAAGCCGCAATTTCAGGTTCACTTCAGGCAGACTAGACAATGCTGCAAATATCTACATGTATGTAATTCCTGTGGTGGAGCTCATGCTTGCTCTGTGTGCCTTGTCTTATTGCTCTTTAGCAACTCCAATAAAAAATTGAGAAAGTATCTGTCTTCTCCTATCAATGTCTCCTCTTTAGCGCACAAATTAGCAAACCACCCCGACCAAAACTTTACACAATATCTACTTACAGGTCTCAAGGAAGGTATTAATGCAGGTCTGGAAGCTTACCTACTACTAGCCTCATTTGCAAAAATATACAGTCTGCAATAGCCAAACCTAAAGCAGTCAACACCTTGATATCTAGTTCGGATTCATGATTGGTCCCTTTTGGCGCTTTTCCACTGCATGGTACGGCTCAGTACGGTTCGGCTCGGCACGGCACGGTTCGGCTCGCTTCGCTTTTCCACTGCGTGGTGTAACGGTCACTTTGTGTTTTATGGCAATCTGAGCTAAAATGAGAACTGCGCATGCGCGTGTCTGTTAGTTTTGACAAGTGAGGAGAGGAGATAACCGCTCTGCCGACTCTCTTTGTATTCTTTCTTTTATTTCCTTTAATATTGTGACCAGAGTTGGTTGTTTGTTTGTATACTTTTACTCACTCGATCCCCATGTATGCGGACGAGTGTGACGTTTAAGTACTTTTATTAAACGCGGGGAAAGTACGTCGTCTCTCGTGCATCTTTTCCTCCGACACCTGTTGTTTTTCTCTGGGCAATATCTCAACTTTGCGTTACAGTGGTACGACTCGGCACGGCACGGCACGGCTCGGTTCACTTTAGCTCTGTTTGCTTTTCCACTGCAGTTAGTACCACTTCAAAGTGGGTGGGATTATAGTTTGATCGTTATAGTGTGGCGAACAGGACGGCCGAGGGACGTGAGAGAATGGCGCGAGGCCGGTGGTGCGATTGCTAATGAGCAACACCTGTGAAGCACACCGGTCTCGCATCTCTCACGGAGGAGCGGAAGCATAAAGGAGGAGCGACGACGTTGATGATCGAGAGAGGAACAGGCCTGTGTTTTAGTTGTGTTTTGTTTGTATTTTATTTTGGTGGCCAGCAGTCGTCCGTGAGGGGCTGCTGGCAGGTATTTATATTTTATTTTGGGTAGCCAGCAGTTCCGTGAGGGACTGCTGGCAGGTATTTTGTTTGTTTATTTCATTTGAATAAAGTTTATTTGATTGTTCGCCGGTTCCCGCCTCCTTCTTCCCTGAACATTGCTACACTGGTGCCGAAACCCGGGAAGAAGGAGGAACGCGCTGTCAGAGAGTCCTCGCCGCTGTGGGGAATCCGCGGTGCCATCGAGCATGGTGCGTGAGTCGCCGCCGCTCGCCGTGGGCCGGAGCCTGCTGCCATCCGCCGGGCAGGGGAGGAGCAGGGAGCGGGGGACTCGCGGCCATGGACGCTCGAGGCGGTGCGCTGGAGTGAGTTGCCCGGGGGACGGTCGAGCTCGCTGCCGGCCGCCTGGGAGTTGGAGGGGCGGCTGCCGTCCGGGAGGGAGCAGGGGAGTCGCCGCCGCTCGCCGTGGGCCGGAGCCTGCTGCCGTTCACCAGAAAAGTGGAGGAGCAGGGAGCGGGGGACTCCTGCTGTCTGCCCTAGAGCCCAAGGAGCCGTCACCGTCCACCGGGCGGCGGAGGAGCGTCGAGCCGTCCACCGAGGGCTACCCAGCGTCACCGCCAGGCACCGCGGAGGAGATCGCCCAGCTGGTGGGGGACCAGATGGCAGCGCGTTGTGGGAACCGGACCAATTTTTTTTTTTTTTCCTCTCTCCCCTCTCTCGATCTGTCGCTCCTCATGCTTCCGTCTCTGTTTCCCTCGGCTTGTCGGTCCATACCCCCCAGGGATCGCCGCCGCCGGGGGGGGGGGAGTAGGCACAGGCTCGTGGGTACCCCCCGGCCTGTGAGGGGCGATGGGGGTATGTGGCGAACAGGACGGCCGAGGGACGTGAGAGAATGGCGCGAGGCCGGTGGTGCGATTGCTAATGAGCAACACCTGTGAAGCACACCGGTCTCGCATCTCTCACGGAGGAGCGGAAGCATAAAGGAGGAGCGACGACGTTGATGATCGAGAGAGGAACAGGCCTGTGTTTTAGTTGTGTTTTGTTTGTATTTTATTTTGGTGGCCAGCAGTCGTCCGTGAGGGGCTGCTGGCAGGTATTTATATTTTATTTTGGGTAGCCAGCAGTTCCGTGAGGGACTGCTGGCAGGTATTTTGTTTGTTTATTTCATTTGAATAAAGTTTATTTGATTGTTCGCCGGTTCCCGCCTCCTTCTTCCCTGAACATTGCTACATATAGTTTATCCGCTCCTCGGCAACCAACGAGAGGAACGTCTGCACTTCGTCCACTGACCACGATTCAGCCATTTCTTTTTTGGATTTTTTTTTTTCTTTCTTTTTTCTTCAAGCAAGTCAAGCAAGTAGTTTTAAAACTGGTGCTACAGCGGTGGCTGTTACTGGCTATTTAATTTAGCGGGTTTAATGTCTCGCAAATACAATGACGCTGGTAGTGACGATTCTGTCTGACCAATCAGTGATCTGCAGTGTTTTCACGTCACATTTTAGTATCGGTACGGTACGCTTGGAACCTCAACAGAGGTGGTACCATTTAAAGTGAGCCGAAGCGAGCCGTACCATACCATGCAGTGGAAAAGCACCACAAGTGAGCCGAGCCGTAACGTACCATGGAGTGGAAAAGCGCCAAAGCGTGCCGTACCGAACCGTGCCGTACCGCACCATGCAGTGGAAAAGCGCCAAAACGTGCCGTACCGAACCGTGCGCGTACCGCACCATGCAGTGGAAAAGGGCCAAAGCGTGCCGTACCGAACCGTGCCGTACCGCACCATGCAGTGGAAAAGCGCCAAAGCGTGCCGTATCGAACCGTGCCGTACCATGCAGTGGAAAAGCGCCATTTGACTCCACACCTTTCATAATATTCAGAATAAGCCCCATCAGTGTAGCTACAAGAAAATTTTCTGGGAAAAAACAATTGATCCTCGATCTCTCTGCTCCCCACAACAGCACTCATCCAAGCATAAGTAGCGTCATCCCGCTAGATGAATTATCCTTGTGCTACCATAACATAGACCAAGCCATCCATCTAATTAAAAATGCCGGTTTCAGAGCCTGGTTAGCAAAGTAGACATTACTTCAGCACTCAATGCAATGCCCATACATCCAGATTTTTGGCACCTGTTTGGCATTTGCTGGAAGGGGAAATTCTACTTTGCAGTATGCGTAACTTTTGGCTGCAATGTCAGAAGTGTCAGAAGTGCTCTGCTGGAATCTTGCAAAACAACTATGCTATCCCTTACTTGGTTTATCATCTGGATGACTTTCTCACCATTACCCTAAGTCATTATCCTCCAGCCATTCCTCTTTCTACCATTCAGGAAGCTTTTCTGAATTAGGAGTTCCACTGTCCCCAGAGAAAACATCGGGCCCTACCACATCCCTAGAGTTCCTTGGAATTAACCGTTAAATTCCAAGTTTCCCTTCCCAAAGACAAAATAGATAGCTTCAACATGACCTCCTTAGCTCTCTATGTCAAATCAGTGCGCCACATCCTCAGCTCTTTTTAAGTTATATCTGATCGTAATAGCTGCCTTTTTGCAGGGTCACGAATCGTCTTTTAAAAACAGAATTCCACTGTGATAATATGGCGACTGTTCACTGTATAAACAAAGGCTGTTCAAATTCCCCTGAAATCATGCCCCTCTTAAGACGCCTCACCTGGTCATCCACCTGTAAACAGTTAATCTTCAAAGTCGTTCATATTCCAGGCCGCCCAAACCAATCTGCTGACGCACTCGCGTCTCGTTTTCTATTTTAAAAATTCAGAGCATTAGCCCCGGAGGCGGACCCAGACCCAGCCCCAGTACCTCCCTATTCAGACTTGATATTCCTATAACTCACCCACTCAAACACCTCCAGACCTTATCTCTGGACTCAATATTCCACGCCGTCTCACCTAGAACACTACAATCCAACTGGACAGCATGGGGAGCTTTTAAACAATTCCATTCCTCCTATTTCCCTCCTTTCAATTTCTTCATTTGTCACATATCTCAACCAAATTAAAGGAACACTCCACCGTTTTTTGAAATAGGGCTTATTCACATTCTTTCCTACATTTAGATATGTGTGCAAATGCATTTTTGTCTTAGTGCAGGCATTATTTTAGTTTGACAGGGTTGGCGCTAGCCTAGCTTAGCACAATGAATGGAATCCTTTGTTGCCAGCTAGCAGCTAGCGCCGACCCTGTCAAACTAAAACAATGCATGCACTGAGACAAAAATGCATTTGCACACATATCTAAATGTAGGAAAGAATGTGAATAAGCCCTATTTAAAAAAACGGTGGAGTGTTCCTTTAAGTCCATCCAATCCAATACCATCAAAGTCTATTTTAGCAGCATTCAATTTTTCTTTAAATTAATCTACGGCCATGTCCCTCCATAACAAACCCCCAGATTACATTTCTAATCAAAGGAATCCAAAAAACCAACCCTCTCTCCCTGATTCAAGGCAGCCTTTAACCATTGATCTCTACGCTAAATGCCTGACTTCCCTCCATTCCGGTCATTTGCCCCACCCCCGATACAGCAAGAACTCTGGATGTTAATCCTGTCTTTTTTCGGCTTCCTCAGAACTTCTGAAATCATGACCAATTCCAAATTCAACCCACCCAACCTTCTCCGACCTCCAAGTACTGGAGAATGACACCATCCGTTTTCTCATCAAACGTAGCAAAACTGATTAATTAATGTTCCCATCCATATTTTCAATCTACCGACCCCCATCCAGCCATATCAATCTCTTTGCTTCATTGTTGCACACTGGAAGGTTCAGATTTCCTCCCTGCTCAACCCCCTTTTTCATTGAAGAAAACAATCTTTCAATCACTAGGAATTGGAGCAGTTACCACCGCAGCCCAAAAAGGTCTGCCTGATTATCCAATTAAATTACTGGGTCGCTGGTCCTCAGACACCTTTCATTCTTACATTCGTTCCAACCTCAGCCTCATCAAACAAAAGACCATCTAAGTCTCGCTTTTTTTAAATCTGGTTACAATCTTCTCACGATAGCTGCCCCACGAAACCCAATCCAACCAGTGCCCGCCCAATTTGATACTGCCGCTGGAGTGCCCTGCTTAACTTGATACTGCCGCTACAGTGCCGTCTTCCATTTCTTCTTTCTCCAATTGTTGGGGGGTCTTCCATACTGTTGAAATAATTATACATGGTGATTCCTTAGATAGCAATAAGCTTTTCAATCCAGTAACGCTTGCTTGCTGTCTGATTTTTACATTCATGTTTTTTGGGGAGCAATCGGAACTTGAGCAAAATAACCGGTCCCACTTTATATTAAATGGCTTTAAGTACTATGGACTTATTGTGTACATACATGTTTTTACATTGTACTTATATTTTAAAAATACCAGCATGTAATTACAGCCTTACAACCTTACCTGTATCATATCTCAATAGCAGTTAAAGTGTTTTACAATGCAACATGAACACCATAAGTACATTGTACTTAAAGCCACTTAATATAAAGTGGGACCAAATAACCTCTCCAAAGAGCCCCTGTTTACCACTAAAGCTAAGATCATATGGGCACACAAACTCATGCAAATTTCAGGAGAACGGCCATCTAATCTTCTAATTAATGCCAAGGTATAAAAATCAGCCTCTTACCACTTCCAGTTGTTAGTTCTTTCAGCATCTTTCCTCCAACCCTTCTCCTCTTTTTGTATTTTCTTCCTTTATAATTGGAGGGCAATTGGAGCTTGAGTAGAATAACCTCACTGAGCCCCTCTATAGCAGACAGCAAGCCAAACCTGTTTACCATGCTAAGATTATATGGGCACACAAACACGTGAAAACAGTATTTTCTGATTTATCCACTAGGGATAGAGTCTTTAAAAAGCTCAGTTTTCGCCGGACAAAAAAGGTTGTCTCAATATGAATGGAAGGCTAAAACAGAGAAAAATATGTTTTTTAATTTATCTGGATTTATGTGGATATAGCCTAATAATCACATTAATAAATCAATACACCACAGGACACTACTCACTCCTTTTACAGTTACTCAGTTCTGTTACTTTTTATATGGGTAAAAGGACTGAAAGTAATAGGACTTTTTTGGATAGAATTATCAAGTACATTTAATATACCCTCATGGCGTACATGTGAATGGTATGAGGACACTGAGCAAATTCCAGTGGACTACCATAAATTAGTATTTTTAAAATTCAATATCATCAAATATTAGGTCTTCTGTATACTTAAAGATCTTCAAATGGCCTTCAGAAAATCCAGATGATGCAATATCCTGTTGAAAATGTGTCTTGTGGAATTTTCCCAGTTTTCAAAGGGGGGAATGTGTGGTAACAGGGATGAGTAAAAACCTGGAGACACAACTAAAATGTATATTTTATCTAAAATATTACAGATTTCAAAAAAAGAAAAGGAAAAAAAGTGTTTAAAGCTCAGATGGGATATGGAGGTACACGACAATGCAAAAGGAAAACAAATCTGAAAGATTATATTTCATGGTAAAATGTAATGTTAGAGAGTGGGGACAGGTAACTAATCCTATTTTTCAGTAGATTAATGTGCAGGACACTTTGCCTAATAATAAAATGTATTTTAGAGTTAATTCTCATGCATATTTGTTACTGGTGTAACGGTTCACAAAATTCACGGTTCGGTTCGATACGATACACTTGTGTCACGGTTCGGTACGGTTCGGTACGTTTTCGATACAGCAAAAAGAAAGAAATGCCCGAGAAATTTCCTTGATTTAATTTTTTCAATTATATTTTTTTTTATTAAAACTAACATCATAAAGTATGATATTTTTTTACTTTGAGCAATGATGGAGTTATACTTGACTTTTCTTAGGAGCATATAAAACAAAACAGCTCCTTGGACAAAATGAAATGTAATATTGTAGTAGTTATAAACAAGGTATATTTTAGTTCAGATTAACATTTGAGGGCAGCAATTGTATTCATAATGTCAAATTAAACCGACGCAATGTTAGCCTATGAAAGCATTATAGCCTACTATTCCTGCCAAACTTGCATGGTTACAGTTAGTAGTTTTACTACAGTAAATCCATGGTGAATGTTGCTGATTATGGACACTGAATAGTTCATTGATGGCACAATGTTTCTTCCTGGTTTATCCGTTAATAACGGAGAAATGTGAATGTTTCTCACTAGATCTCGCAGCGATGTTATTACTCCAGTGATGTTATTACTTCAGTGGCGAATTCAAGTTTTTTCTTTACTGGATTTCGCTGTGTAACTGCTTGATTAAGATCGGCGCGCGCTGCTTTGGTCCAAACGGTCCGTCAACCACACAATAACGAGTAGCTCAGTTTCGTTCCGCTTACATTACATTTGCCATTGGATGTTGGGCAATGTTGTGGTCACGCCAGCATCTCTTATATCATTATGAGCGCGCTTTCCACGCGCCACGCGCCTACATTTGAACTAAAGAAATTTTGGTCGGCAGGAAAAATGGTCCAACCGACCGGTTTAAAAATGCGTACCGAAAACCGAACCGAAAGCCTCGTACCGAACGGTTCAATACGAATACGTGTATCGTTACACCCCTAATATTTGTACATGGGGACAGAAATGGCACCCATTCGGTGAAATGGCCCGCATACATCCCTTAAAAATGAAACATTGTCAGGCCGTTTTTTATTTACTGTAAATGTAATGAGCTACTATGGTAGGAGTAATGTGTAACTGCTCTAAAAACGGTAATGTTCTCTGTCCCTCAAACGTTCTCCAGCGGAGATTCAGCAGTGTCTGGTGAACGCAGGGGATGTGGGCTGCGGCATGTTCGAGTGCTTTAACAACAACTCCTGCGAGATCCGAGGACTACATGACATCTGCATGACATTCCTCCACAACGCAGGCAAATTTGACTCCCAGGTATGATCCTGACTTATTCACTCAAATCCCAATATGCGGTATGTACACTGTAATGCTAAATATATATATTTTTTTAATTGTTGGAGTGATATCTAGCCTACTTTGCACTGAGACCTACAGCACCTTGTTACTAAGAGCAGGCAGTTTGATCACTACGTTCATATCATTAGACATACTTGAGCTGAAATCTTCTTGGTCAGCATTTTGCATTAACTGCACGTGCTAACGGCTCTGGGTTGATGAAGGACTTCTGCATCACCGCAGGGAAAATCGTTCATCAAAGACGCGCTGAAGTGTATGGCCCACGGACTGCGCCACAGGTTCAGCTGCGTCAGCCGCAAGTGTCTGGCCGTCAAAGAGATGGTGTTCCAGCTGCAGCGCGAGTGTTACGTCAAACACAACCTCTGCTCGGCCGTGACGGAGAACGTCAACGTCATGGTGGAGATGATCCATTTCAAGGACCTGTTTCCTAAAGGGTGAGTTCTTCAATATAGGGTTGTGCAATATTAGCCGCGTTTCCATCGTAATTACCCGGAACCATTTGTCCCAGGAGCTTTTTTTCCCCAGAGACCTGTTGCTGTCTGCATTTCCACCACAGTCTAAAGTACCGTGAAGATTAGGCAAATAGTCCGGTGACGTAGGACTGCTCGCTACTTTTCAGTTCCGGCTAGGTTTCATCCTCTGAATTTAAGCTTAAGAAAGCCTGAACCTCGTCATCGGTCAAATTTTTTAAACTCCATTGTCAGTAGAAATCAGTAGCAAGTAAATCCATTTTGCAATGCAGAAGTGGAACAGAAGTGAAGATTCAAAATTTCATCTTTTAATATTATTTCATTATTAAATATTATGCATCTGTATTATTATTCTTTGTTAATATTCATAATCAGTTGTATTATCTTATGAAGTTTGAAAAGCATGAGTTTGAATGCATGAGGGAACTATAGATAGCATGGATCCATGAGATGATCATGTCAGACAGGGGGAAGCTATATTTTGCTATGGGGTGTGTACAATGTAACATGTTCCAATGATGTAAGTGCATCACAGATGTAAACAACACGGATAGTTCTTAATATGGAAGTGAATTGTGACATGTTAAACATAACGTGTACGTATGACATATACGATCTAATTTTAAGAAGCTCAGAGCAACATGTTTTGTTATCTTACAAGGAAGCTGTAAGACTCTCTGTGATGTATAAAAGCTCAATCTTACTGTACTACCTCAGAGAAACATGGAAACGCATAGACCTGGCATGAATACAACATCTTTAAGTTTCTCTCCTGACATATAAGAATAAAATATTTCTTGGCAAGATAACTGGTCCCGTAAATCAAATAATAACGGGGAAACGAAAGAGGCTTTAATTCCAAGTCTAAGAAGCTGCATTTAAAGAAGCATTTACAAGCATGAAATTACAATTGTATAAATGAGATTTAAAAAAATACATATTTTTAATATAAAAAATGAAATTATACTTATAAGTTATGAAATCACAATTCTTATTGCAGTGTTTACTATAAATGATTTATCAAAATAACTTCCCTTCCCTCTTGCAGCGACATCTCTTCTCTTCTCTGATGACGAGGCAACCTTTCACTCACATGTGATCAACCAATAGCCAACCACAGCCATCCAACCATCCAATCCCTTTCCTACATTTCTTAATGCTCTATTAGCCGTTTCACTCAGATGTTACAATAAGAAAAAAATCACAACTTCCGTTTCATGCCGACTTGACTCATTCATTCAACCGATTCATTCAAATGGCTGATTCATTCAGGAACGAAGCAAGTGAACCATTTGTTCGTTCAAAAACGCTGATTCATGGAAACGAAAAAAAACGCTGATTCATGGAAACGAAAAAAACGCTGATCCACACAATAGTTCCGCTGTGGCTTTGGTTGCAACTATTCTCGTTGGCGATATAGAGCAAGAACAGACAATCTTGTGTCTAAAATGGAACTCACAATATTACCTTAAAAGTCTGTAATGTATGTCCCATTTACAATCGTGCTGAAATTTGGGGGAAAAAAACAGCACGCTTACACACTTTTGCAGACTGAGTGACATACTTGATAATGTCAGCTGATTGTTTAAAGTTTCCCTGTACATTAAAAGGGCAACCCTGGAAACATTATAAAATAATAAAATAACCCCATGTCAGGGGACCTTTAAAGCATATTAAAAACACCACATCGACATATAAACAACATTAAACACTTGATTTTCACCACAGGGGGACTTTTCTACGACAATTTTAAAACATTATCATCTCGCACACCCCTACTTCAGCATCAGACGTGGGTAACAGTGTTTTTTCTGTCCTAACTCTCTTCTCTCCTCCACCGAAAGGCCCCACGTGGAGTTGGTGAACGTCCTGCTGGGATGCGGCGAGGAGGTGCGTGCCGCCATCGGCCGGCGAATACGAACTCAGTGCGAGCAGAACTGGGGAGCTCTGTGCGGCAGTCTGAGTCTCTGTGCCCTCGGGAAGGTGGAGAACCAGGCCAGTCCCACTCTCGCCCCTGTCCCAGACATCACCACCCCACCGGGAGCCAACCGCAACTCCCTCCCTCCCGCCAGCCTGCTCCTCCCCGAGCCTGACGGGGAACCGGTGTGGACGCTCACAGGAGGAGATGAAGATGAACATCAGTCCTCAGGTCCTCAAGACGACGCCTCTGAGGTGGAGAAAGAGCTCAAGAGGGCTCTGAACGCCACCAAGAGGAGGTGAAGGGAAGACCTCGTGCCTTTAGCCCACACCACAGGTCAAGCGTTTGGAATAATTAAAGCTGTTGTTGTTGTTTTTTATGTTTTTGAAAGAAGTCTCATATGCACACAAAAATACAGTAAAAACAGTAATATTGCAAAATTGTATCACAATTTAACAGAACTGTCTTCTTTGGAATATATTTTAAAATATAACATTTTCAGCATCATTACTCCAGTCTTTAATGTCACGTGATCCTTCAGAAATCATTCTAATATGCTGATTTGGTTAAATGGTTTTGAAAGCATCTTCGATGAACAGCAAGTTCAAAAGAGCGTCGTTTATTTCAAAATAGTAAAATTATAAATTTCTCTACTGTCACTTTTGATCAATTTATTGCGTCGTTTCTGAATTAAAATGTTTAAAATTCATGCTTACATATATTTGATTGGTAGGCGGACCAGGGTTTCTTCAAAAATATTAGGCAACAAAAACATTGATAATAATAATAAATGTTTCTTGAGCAGCACATCATCACATTAGAGTGATTTCTGAAGGATCATGTGACACTGAAGACTGGAGTAATGATGCTGAAAATTCAGCTTTGCATCACAGGAATAAATTACATTTGTATATTTATTAAAATAGAAAACAATTCTTTTAAATTGGGTAAATAATATTTCATAATATTACTGTTTTTTTTAATCAAATGCATGCAGCGTTGGTGAGGGACTTTTAAGAGAAACGATTAAGAAATGGCCAAACTATTGACCTGCGGTGCAGAGAAAGGCTTGTTCACTGCCTCGCTCAAGGACAGATCAGCTCCAGTGATTCTACAAGAGCACCAGCGATGACAGGGTATTTCTGTGAGAACATGGACTGGGACAGTTTTTCAGAGGCGTTTCACCCTTTGTAGATTGTGGACTAAGTGCATTCCTCAGACTCTCCAGAATGCTCAGCCTGCAGTCCTGAAGAGCATTATTGCAGAAACCGGGCCTTGTGTTTTTGTGATGACATCATTCCATAAGCTCAGTATTTGTCTGCTTTGAAGCCTGGCCAATTGGGTGAAGCTCACAGAAACATGTCTGGGTCACATGTCACCCCAAAATCAAAATGTATATATATGTATTTTGGAGCCCCGCACATATTGTGGCGCCACGAATTAGGAATTCGTTCTCTCGTTCTGGTAAATCGTGGCCACAATGTACTAATTTGTTTTAATTTATCTAAAACAAGTGAGCAAATTATTACAACGTGGCCATGATTTAATAAAACGATGGAACAAATTATCATACGCATGATTTACTTAAAGGGATACTCCACTTTTTTTGGAAATAGGCTCAATTTACACCATCCCCCAGAGTTTAACTGTTGAGTTTTACCGTTTTTGAATCCATTCAGCCGATCTCCGGTTCTGGCGGTACCACTTTTAGCATAGCTTAGCATACATCATTGAAGTGGACAAGACCATTAGCATTTCTCAAAAAAAAATGACCAAAGAGTTTCGATATTTTTTTTTAAATGTGATATAATATGCAGAACATCGATTTTGGACCTATAGTTAAGTCATCTTCATTTATATAGCGCTTTTAACAATGGATTGTTTCAAAGCAGCTTTACAGAGATAAACATATAATTTAAGGTAACAGAGATTGTTTTGGCTTTATAGCGGTTCTTGAATAATGTTATTTCCAGCTAAAGTTAGTTTTGATTGATTCACCTCCGTCGAAATGATCAGACTTTAAACGCGAACCTGTGATTAATGCTGACGGCGTTCACATGCTCATTCAGAATTGATTCTATAGTTATGTGCTTTTGAAAATATGTGCGGTTTGTAATTCCATACAACCCATGCCTAAACAAACTACTTGTCTTGCCTATAAATTTGCCTTACCTACCTCATCTCTGTAACGCGCACCTGTACTGATATACTGTTTAATGTATTGCATAAAACTTGTTAGAATGTATCCCCATATTTTCACAAGGCAACTTGGTCAATGCATACACTCACTCCCCTCTGTTTCAATGTGTATCTTGTAGATATTTCTTTTTTTAATTTAAATTAATTTCCCCAAAGTTATGCATGAAGTGGATCTTGTGGAAGTGTTTTACTGCAGCCACTATAGAGTGCTGGTAAGCCATTTTATATACATGCTTGAGCTATTTATTTTTATTATTTTTTACTGTTATGTTGTTAAGCAAATATTAAAAAATAATAATAATTTGGGATATGTATCAAAGTAATCAAATGTATTCATAGAAAAAAAAATGTTTTTCCACAATAAATTAACCTCATAATCACCCTCTGGCCATCAGTGCCTTCAATACTGACAGAATGAGTTATGAAGATAAAGCAATAAAGCAAAATGACCATCCGGCACTTGGGTAACTTTTTACCATCAGAAACCTAGAGCAGAGACATTTGTTTTGTGCAACACGCACACACACACACTTGAATACACTGCAGCATCAATCACAGCAAAGCTTCACATAAGAGCAACAGGCTCTACTGTAATTCAGAAAACAGGTCTTGTGTATAAAACTCTGTAGATTTCATCAAAAAAGTGTGCACACGCACTAAAGTTTGTATGTGATATGTATGTGAAAAGTTGCATACACACATCAGCGTTCATACATCAGGCCTCTGGTGTCTTTAATGTAACACAAAAAGGGATGAAAGTGACTGCATTTTTTTTGTAAATCTCATTTTTGCAACTGTGGAGATATAAAAGAGCATGAAATGGAGCTTTTTTTCCGAGACGAGTAAATACACTACCAGTCAAATGTTTGGAATAATTACGATTTTGAAGTAGCAGATTATGCTCACCAAGCCTGCATTTATTTGATCAAAAATAAAGTTTAAAAAAAAACAGCTGTGATATATTATTTAATTACAATTTAAAAATAACTTTTCTATTTTAATATATTGCAAAATGTAATTTATTCCTGTGATAAAAGCTGAATTTTCAGCATCATTACTCCAGTCTTTAGTGTCACACGATCCTGATGCTAACGGTCAGTTTCAGGGGTAACACAAGTTATGTAATCTGATTACTTTTCCTAATAACTAGTAAAGTAATGCATTACATCAAAATATTGGAGTTACTCTTTCAAATAAGTAACTCAAGTTACTTTTTCCCATTTATTGACTGACATCTCTCCTGTCCCCACGCTGAGAGAAATCAGAAGTAAAGGCGCAAAGGCGTCGTGTGTGCCGTGTGAACATGATGCTTATTGTAGTTCTCGACTAATGTGTGCATTTACTCATCTCACTTGCACAAACTTGACACTGACATAGTTTAACATATATCAGTGCTTTCAGTTAAAGGGTTAGTTCACCCAAAAATGAAAATTAAGTCATTAATTACTCACCCCCATGCTGTACCAACCCCGTAATGCCTTCGTTCGTCTTCGGAACACAAACGAAGATATTTATGATTTAATCTGAGCGGTGGATCACTCCGACATGGAATATTTAAACATTTTCTTCATTGACTTTCTGGGCCGTCAGGATTCATTCCCTTAGGGAGCCTATGGAGGAGTGATCAACCTCTCAGATTTAATCATAAATATCTTCATTTGTGTTCCGAAGACGAACGGAGGTCTTACGGGGTTGGTACAGCATGGGGGTGAGTAATTAATGACTTAATTTTCATTTTTGGGTGAACTAACCCTTTAAGACAGCTCAAACATCCAGTTTAGTTTGGGACCAGTTTTAAGCCTTGTCTGTGAAACCAGGGGTTTAAATATTTAATCTCACTTTATGTTAAAAATATCTTGTTTAAATATTATGTAAAAAGCAATGTCTTTGCTGCTGACCTTTGATCATACTCAACCACATTTAGCCATACTACTAAGCAAAAATTACTTAAGCAATAAATGTGATGTTTACCGGAAGTAAGTGTTGAACTTTCCTCTTCTGGGATCCAGAATGGCAGCAGAGCTGAAGGTTTGTTTGAGCGGCGCCCTCTACTGGACAGCCGTGAACTGAGGTTTAAAGTCCCACCGTCAATCATTTTATTCCTTAAAACTCATATTTGATCACTAACATTACATATTTAAGGGTTTTTTTCTTGAAATGTTTTTCTTCTTGCCTTATCTTGAATGTAACTCGACACCCTCATTTAATATACGCAGTTTTATGAATATGCAAATGAGCCCCGCATCCACTCACTCACAGCAGCTCAGAGATGTTGACGATCACACGTTGATCTGGGGTGCGTTTCCCGAAAGCATCGTTGGCCAAATATGGTCGCAAGTTCCGTCGTTACCAATAGAGTTCAATGGGAATTGCGATCATAGTTGGATAACGATCCTTTCGGGAAACACACCCCTGATTGGTTACAAGGTCGTTTGTGACGTCAGAAACACCAGCGATTTCAAACGGTGTTTTTGAGACTGTCTTTGGTTCACTGCAGTTTTAAGGAGAAAACACTCATGGTTTACTCATGGTTTGTCTTAAATCATATTTAAAACACCACATAGACACATAAACAACATTAAAAGCTGGATTTTCACCACAGGGGGACTGTAAATAATTCACTTAAGGTGTGAAAGAGCCTTTACATTTGCCTAAAACAGAACTTTTGGTTTAATTAAAAATCAAACAAGCAGGTGAAAAAAATAACAACACAAAAGTAACGTAAAATTACTTTCCATAAAAAGTAACGTAATTAGTGGCTTTTTTTAGGGAGTATCGCAATATTGTAATGCATAACTTTTAAAAGGTAACGTTCCTCAACACTGCTAACAGTTCTTTTAAATCGAAATGTTATTTCACAATATTACTTGTTTTAATGTATTTTTGATCATATGAACCAAAAAGTTGGTGAGCATAAGAGACTTAAAAAATCCTAATTATTTCAAACTTTTGATCTGAATAAGGGAACAAACTAATCAGTTTCTAAATAAAGTAAATGTACTTGTTAAGACAAATCCAGACACACATTACAGTAAAAAAGAGATACGACACCCTCTAGTGTTCACTCCACTGAAGAACATGCGACTCTCACACCCCTAAACATGTTGCATATCGCATGACTAAAATCATGCTCTGACATGTTTAATATTAATATTCATTATATATGGCATGAATATCTAAGGTTGTCCTGAACTTTATCCACATTGTGTGTCAGGGTTATGAAATAGTTACAGAACTAACCTGAACTCGAAACATTCACTGTACAAACAAATGCAATGATCACTAAATATGCTACTGAATATGATGATGCAATCAGTAAGACTAATGCAGCAAAAAGCATAAGATAGCGCATTAAAGTGCATTGATTTGATCCATTGTCACTTCCGTAATTGTGTGTGTTGACGCTTCTGTCATCATTAAGTGTAAGAATGGCTGGGCAAGTGACAGTTCACTTCTCCACTAAATGAAGGGGAAGAGTCTCTTCTTCAGGATGTAGAGCACTGTGGCCAGAAACAAAGCGAGAGCTAAGAAGATCAGCAGTTTGTCCGTCAGCTCACGCCGATTATATTTCAGGATAAGTTTCCGCCCCGAGTGAATGGTTCCCGTCATGGCCTTGAACTCTTCATTTGTCTCTTGTACAGTCCTCGATGATGTCGCTGGAAACAGAGAAAATTAAATACATTTAAGGATGGTGGAAAACTAAAAGTAATGTCCCTCCAGAAGGTTAAAAGCACATCGTGACGTGACCTCTGTTGTTGGGAAATGTTACTTTTCCACTCGTACTTGTTCAGTTTGGACTGGCGGGTCACGTGACCATCAATCATCAGCTTGTTTTGGTCATGCGGAGACTTTACAGAAGAGCCGATGTAGACAGACGGCTGTCGACAAGCAACGTCTTCCATGCTGTTAAAGTTTTATAATCCAATGTAACGATTTACATTTAACTGGAGTAAAATGAATACTTCATATACCAGGCCAGATTTACATCTCAAATCATGCGTCGCAGATTCTTAAACTCAGTTATCAAAATTTAATCTGCAAGTTTAAAATAGATATTTAAAAAAATGATTACAACTTATTTCACTAAATTAATTATTGGAAAAGTACGGTATATATATATATGTGTAACGATACACGTATTCGTATTGAACCGTTCGGTACGAGGCTTTCGGTTCGGTTTTCGGTACGCATTTTTTAACCGAACGGTTTGTTGGACCATTTTTCCTGCCGACCAAAATTTCGTTATTTCAAATGTAGGCGCGTCACGCGTGTCAAGCGCGCTCATAAGAGACGCTGGCGTGACCACAACATTGCCCAACATCAAATGGCAAATGTAATGTAAGCGGAACGAAACCCCTCGTTATTGTGTGGTTGACGGACCGTTTATCAGTTTGGACCAATGCAGCGCGAGCCGATCTTAATCATCAGCACTGTTACAGCCAAATCCAGTAAAGAAAGCATTTGAATTCGCCACTGAAGTAATAACATCGCTGAAACATTCACATTTCTCCGTTATTAACGGATCAAACAGCGCTGACGTGGAAACCAGGAGGAAACATTGTGCCATGAATGAACTATTCAGTGTCCACAGATCAGCAACATTCACCATGGGTTTACTGTAGTAACACTACTAACTGTAACCATGGGAGTTTGGCAGGAATAGTAGGCTATAATGCTTTCAAGTAACATTACGTCGGTTTTATTTTGACATTATGAATACACTTGCTGCCCTCAAATGTTAATCTGAACTAAAATGAGCCTTTGTTTATAACTACTACAATATTACATTTCATTTTGTCCAAGGAGCTGTTTTGTTTTATAAGCTCCTAAGAAAAGTCAAGTATAACTCCATCATTGCTCAAAGTAAAAAAATATCATACTTTATGATTTTAGTTTTAATAAAAATATAATAAAAAAAATTAAATCAAGGAAATTTCTCTGGCATTTCTTTCTTTTTGCTGTCTCGGAAACGTACCGAATCGTACCGAACCGAACCGTGACACAAGTGTATCGTATCGAACCGAACCGTGAATTTTGTGAACCGTTACACCCCTAATATATATATATATACTATAATTTCATCTTCACAAAGCCAGAAACATTCACTGTAATCCCAATTGTAGAATGTCCTCCTCTGATATAAAGGTCCGCTTTACTTCCTTTAAGAAAATGACAAAACCTTTGAACACAAAAGCTTGAACATGTATCATCCTTGAGTCTGTTGAGTCTGTAAGAAACCTTTCATTTTCCATGATGACAAAATGTTATATTGTGATTTGTCTAATTCTTATATCCACTTGTGATGACGATGATGTCCGTACGCCCACCTTATTTCTTACTGCTAATATCTGTATCCTTTCGTTTGCAAAAACAGAAGAAGAAAAGCTTATAGACTAAACACATAATACGCATCTGCGCATATATTTTATAGACTCATTACATGCAAAGTGAGATATGTCAAGCCTTTATTTGTTACAATTTTGATGATTATGGCTCACAGTTTATGAAAACGCCAAATTCAAAATTAGAATATTGTGAAAAGGTTTTCATAAGCTGTAATGAGTCTATATAATATATTAGTTTCACCTTTTAAGTTGAATCACTGAAATAAATGAACTTTTGCACGATATTCTAATTTTTCGAGTTTCACCTGTACGACCATTTGCAAAATTTCTACTAATTTGTGCGTGAACTATTCCTTTAACAGATGGACATTTTGATGTCATGATGGTGATAGGATTTTTTTTTTTTTTTTACCCAGACTCCCGATGGTCTCCTCGCTCTGCTGCACCTGCTGTGACATCATACGACTGATGCTCATCAGACTCTCGGTGATGTCACTGGACGTCTGCACCAAACTCTCTTTAGTGGCCTTCCTGAACCAGGATCAACACGGCGGATTGAGGAAACATGGATAAAAGAGCACTGGCCAACAGTGTCGAGGAGTAAAAAAAAAAAAACTTACTGCTACATACAATTTTATTTTTTATTTTTTGGTCGAACTTGATTCTGATTGGCTGAAATAGCAGCATGATTTACCTTTGTCTCACTGAGTCGCCTCCTTGAAGCAGTTCATCCTTCTCCAGATGATCGATGGCCAGCTTACAGGCCAGATTCGCCTTCCTCCAGGCCATCTGGTTACTGAGACATGATGAGAGTAGTGATCATGCGGAGATTAAATCTGACATTCAATACATAATCAGAAAAAAAGATTGGAGAATAAAAAAAAGTTTCTCTAACCTTAACATCTGCTTCCGATGGCTTTGCGTTTCACTCAAGAGAGCTTGCTTATCAGTCTCTCGGTCTTGTTCTTTTGCCATCTGTTCCATGTCCTATCAAAAACGTTTCGTTTTGCTTAAATCAGCCATGTTAACAAATCCAATATTACTCCCATTTTTTTTTTTATGGAAGTTTATTGAAATTTTTAACAAATTATAATAGAATTTAAAAAGAGAAAGTTTCTCTCCTCATCTCTCTTTTCCTTCGTAGTAAAGATTTATATTGTTAGAAAAGATTTCTATTTTGGGTTAGGATTCAATGAATCCTGGGAAAAAGGTATCACTGGATTAAACTGTTTCCAACATTGATAATAACTGAGTATCAAATGATTTCTGAAGGATCATGTGACACTGAAGACTGGAGTAATGATGCTCAAAATACAGCTTTGCATCACTGAAATAAATTTTATTTTAAAGTATATTCAAATAGAAAACCAATATTTAAAATTGTAATAATATGTCACAATATTACATTTTTTTAGTCATAATAAATGCAGCCTTGGTGAGCAGAAGAGACCATATCAGCCATAACAGTAACAATAAAACCACAGTAACTTGGCATTATCCACAGTCATTAAAAACTTAATAATAATAATAAAAACTAGGTTAAATAAAATAAATGTAGATATACAAAAACCTGTATTACAGATCATTTATAAAAAAAAGTTAATTATTTAAATAAATAAATGAAAAACTGACAGAAAGACGAAAGTAACGTTGATTCTGGAAGCGGCTTGTATTTTGAACATCATTATTATCGTAGTTTGGCCCTGTTACTGTTGCCCTGGCATGTATATCTTACTGGTTGAATGTACCTGAATCCTCAGTCTTAACTGGTTGAACTTCTCCTTGACAGTGGAGTTGAGATCCAGCAGCACCGCCTGTGGCCCACAGCACTCTCGTATATCCTGACACGAAAAAAACAAACAATTTACTGTTTCCATTCATGCTGACTGACAAAGCAATTATGGCCACATCTTTCTATTTACAGTTAGTTTTAGTCGGACGAACTTGACAGCAAAACCCTGGCTGATATGATAATAGGAAGAATGAAGTCTACCTGAACAAGAGCTTTTATTTCCAGATCGTATTTAACAATCTCTTGTCCACATATTCGGACGTGTACATCAGCAGAGGACGCCATCTTTGTTGTTATACGGTACGCCAGAAGGTCCACGCGTTAACGCATTTTCATAACGCCTTTTTTCCTGATGCGCCCTGCAAAACTGTCCTGGGAACAGAGAGGAATGCGGTGCATACATGATACTTTATAATACGATTTTCCTAAAACAAATGCCTTTATATAGGGTTTATTACATTGAGAAAAAAATAAAAAATAAATTGTATATGATGCTCTTTTCTACTTTCTACTGGAGTAATGGCTCACAAGAATACAATAATAAATTGCATTTTAAGATAGCATACCATAGCCAACTTTGTAATACAGTGCCAAATGTAATGTATATTATTTATTTAAAATGAGCTAGTTGGGATTGTTTTGCACAGTACTTAACATTCAAACATACTGTGAAAGATAACCAAACCCCACATAACTACTGACAGATTAGCTAATATAGATATAGTTATATCTATATTAGATATAACTTCTGGGAAAAATTGTGGTTTCGTTTTGACTGAGAAATGCATGACTGTTGCCAGAAGTGACAGGCATCCAAGAACAGAGTGAGGAAGAGAAGAAAGGAAGAACAGAATGAGACAGTTGGGACAGTTATAATGTTGTCAACGTGATATTTATTAAGTATAAATCTACAGCTTGCACAATTTAAATCTATGTGACTGAGTTAAGAAATATATTGCGGTTTAGAGAAACCAATGAGGTTCATTCTCGTGTTACGCAGACGTTTGAACTTTCTGCAAGAACCAATGAGGTTCATTCTCGTGTTACGCAGCACGTTTGAACTTTCAGCAAGAACCAATGAGGTTCATTCTCGTGTTACGCAGCACGTTTGAACTTTCTGCAAGAACCAATGAGGTTCATTCTCGTGTTACGCAGCACGTTTGAGCTTCAGCAAGAACCAATGAGGTTCATTCTCGTGTTACGCAGCACGTTTGAACTTTCAGCAAGAACCAATGAGATTCATTCTCGTGTTACGCAGCACGTTTGAGCTTCAGCAAGAACCAATGAGGTTCATTCTCGTGTTACGCAGCACGTTTGAGCTTTCAGCAAGAACCAATGAGGTTCATTCTCGTGTTATGCAGCACGTTTGAGCTTACAGCAAGAACCAATGAGATTCATTCTCGTGTTACGCAGCACGTTTGAGCTTCAGCAAGAACCAATGAGATTCATTCTCGTGTTACGCAGCACGTTTGAGCTTCAGCAAGAACCAATGAGGTTCATTCTCGTGTTACGCAGCACGTTTGAGCTTCAGCAAGAACCAATGAGGTTCATTCTCGTGTTACGCAGCACGTTTTAGCTTCAGCAAGAACCAATGAGGTTCATTCTCATGTTACGCAGCACGTTTTAGCTTTCAGCAAGAACCAATGAGGTTCATTCTCGTGTTACGCAGCACGTTTGAACTTTCTGCAAGAACCAATGAGGTTCATTCCCGTGTTACGCAGCACGTTTGAACTTTCAGCAAGAACCAGTGAGATTCATTCTCGTGTTACGCAGCACGTTTGAGCTTCAGCAAGAACCAATGAGGTTCATTCTCGTGTTACGCAGCACGTTTGAACTTTCTGCAAGAACCAATGAGGTTCATTCTCGTGTTACGCAGCACGTTTGAGCTTCAGCAAGAACCAATGAGGTTCATTCTCGTGTTACGCAGCACGTTTGAGCTTCAGCAAGAACCAATGAGATTCATTCTCGTGTTACGCAGCACGTTTGAGCTTTCAGCAAGAACCAATGAGGTTCATTCTCGTGTTACGCAGCACGTTTGAGCTTCAGCAAGAACCAATGAGGTTCATTCTCGTGTTACGCAGCACGTTTGAGCTTCAGCAAGAACCAATGAGGTTCATTCTCGTGTTACGCAGCACGTTTGAGCTTCAGCAAGAACCAATGAGGTTCATTCTCGTGTTACGCAGCAAGTTTGAGCTTCAGCAAGAACCAGTAAGGTTCATTCTCGTGTTACGCAGCGTAACCAAAGAAAGAACCAATGAGATTCATTCTCGTGTTACGCAGCACGTTTGAGCTTCAGCAAGAACCAATGAGATTCATTCTCGTGTTACGCAGCACGTTTGAGCTTCAGCAAGAACCAATGAGATTCATTCTCGTGTTACGCAGCACGTTTGAGCTTCAGCAAGAACCAATGAGGTTCATTCTCGTGTTACGCAGCACGTTTGAGCTTCAGCAAAAGGCTTGTTCTTGTGCATCAAGCAGGTTCGGTTGACCTTCTGTTTATGTTTGCTGATCAATGTTTAATTAAATCTGTTCATCATATAAAGAGATTGAGTCCCTTCAGAAAATTTGGACTAAACCTCTCAATTCATATGATTAGTTTTACGATGTCTTTATGAACTTTTTGAAGCGTTGAAGTGGTAGTTGCGTAGCTCAGATTTCATCAAAAGATCTTAATTTGTGTTCTGGAGATGAAAGAAAGTCTTGGGGGGGGTTTGAAACGACATGAGGCTGAGTAAATGATCAAAATCAGAATAAAACAGAATTAGTATTTGTGGGTGAATTATCCCTTTAAGGTAATGCAGTAAAAGCACACGACAGATGAAGTGCTGCAGTTTCTAATGTTTATTTTGATAGTAAAATCAGTAATAGAATTAGACTATCATGGTTACAAGCAGAATTGTGGTACCAACTCCGGCTGATACAATGCAGTGACAATTAAGGATAATACAAAAAATTGAAAAAAAATAATAAGAGGCACAATAACACAAACAGACACATTTTGAAGATCAATCACAACTGCTTATAAGCCTACTTCACATCTGTACACTAACAAGGCTCGATAAACCAAGCTGTTCTCCAACTAGTGCCGAAAAAAACGTAGAAACAAAAGAAACAAAAGTCAAAGAAAAAGTCAAAACTCAGCACAACACTGAAACATAAATAGAACAACTGTCAAGATATTGAATTTGAACAGGCATATATGTGAACTACAAATATAGACATTGCTAATAGGATCAAGTAACTGTTAGTTTCAGTAGGATACACTTCTGCAAAGATTTGCTTAGGAATATCACCAAGAGATCTATGACAGAGCACTTAGCAATGAAATACAGCCTTCCTACTATGACTGGATCAAACATACAAAAAAAAAAAAAAAAAAGAGAAAGAGATATTACACTTGGGGAGTACACACACAATTCTAGCTACTTAAAGATCCCATACTAAATTATCAAGTAGAATACCATACAACATTAGAAGCACAAGTTCACGTATTGTGTTTTATTTTTTTCTTCGTTCTTTTTCAAAGAACTGACACTTCATGTCAGTCGTTGATAAATTGAATGTTGTATGGATTTTCAGAACTAAAGAAATGAAAGGAATCGAAATAAAAAGCTTTTGGTGGCCTTGGCTAAGTTTTCGCAAACCCGCTTCCAATGTTGAAGGTCAATTTAGTACTTTCAATGCAAATTTGGCAAAGGTTGGAAGGGAATGTAAATCACTGCAGCTTAATTGTGTAGAAAAGTATGCGATCAAGACAGGTGCGAGCATTCGTCATCGACCTTTTTGGTAACGTTGGTTTTAGAGTCCGTTAGGGATTCGAGTGTGTCCGGTGCACGTCAGTGCAAGAGATCTGGGCCGTACAGTCCAAGTGACCCTACTAGCTCTCCATGTCTTCCTCAACAGAAACAAACAAACAAACAAACAGACAGACAATCAAAATTAGCTATCACCGCTACATTATCACGGCCCTTTTCCCGCTCGACCACTGGTTCGGTCCAAGTCCAATATGAGCGCCCGGGATGGGGTCAGGTCTTGGCACAGCTGTTGCAGTGGCTTGAGCAGATGTCGTAAGAGCAACTTTATTTTGGAGCGGGTTTTAGCGTAAGATCGGGGAGGGAGAAGAGTTCACGGACCTGACCACACATGCCAAGTCATAGCTCCGAGGGTGTTCAAGTACATTTTTTTGAAATTCAGCACCATGGGTGGCGAGACAGGACTCCTACCCAATGTCCACGTTTCTTTGAACCCAATAAAACGAAGAGCTTCTTTCCCCCTTTTGCCTTGAAGGGAGCCGTGCAGCAGAAACCACCAAAAGAAGACTCAACTTTTCTCTGAGGGAGTGACTGAGTGCAAGGAAAGCGTCCCGACCGCACGAAAGATATCCACCGAGACTTCCCGCCCTCCACGTCCTTGAATTCCACCACAGGTCGATCTAGGCCGAGCAATGCGCACCTCTGCTTGTGTCGTCTTTGCGTTTGTGGAAAACCTTGATTCTGTTCAATGGAGAACAACTGCTGAAGGCCATTTCTGTTGGTTAGTGAATGACTCTGCTCCAGGTCATAGCCGGCAATCTGAGGAACAGAAGATCCAGAAGAATCGGGAGGCACAATAATCTTGAGCATTGGTGAGGGGACACAATAATAAGGTTTTACATTGTCTTTGCAAAGCTTCTTCCACTCCGAGGGCTTCCCACTACGCACGTCGAACGTATAAAAGTTACAATGTATCATGTATGAATGGATTAACCTACTTCTACCAAATCAAGACAAGGTCAAATCAAAGGCAGAGACAATTAAAACTTGCACCAGAACCTAAACAGAAGAACTCTCACATGGTTTATATGATATAAACATTAAAAAAAAAACAATGAGTCTATGATTGCAGCACTCTTTGGATAGTCTCTCAACCAAAACATACGGGACAAAGTAATTACGCTTAATCATACTGGACTCCACTGAAGGAAGACTACATTCATCTTTCAATGAAAACTGTAAGAGGGCAAAGCAGCAACAGTTCTCATCTGAAGCAAGCTTACTGCTAGACGCAGCAGGAAAACAAACAAAAGAGAGAAAAAAAAAAGAGAGAGAGAGAATTTCAGAGGAATCTTGTGATTTAATTCTTGGCATAATGGGCAAAATCTCATTTTCGTAAATAAAAGTCAATAGATCAAGTTTGGATTTTCTGAATAAGGCACCTGATTTTGCAGGCAACATTTCAAAAATAACATTGTAAATTCTGTAAAACCAAGTGCAACGCGGGTCTTTTTTCAGCTCGCGAGCTGAGTGTGATGGAGGTGATTTACATCAAAGTGTCAGAGTTTCTTTTCCCCATTTGTGCTCATTGGTTAGAACAAAGACTGTCGGTCGCAAAAGCTCCATGAACACCAATTTAGCAAGGTTAGCATGCGCAAACAAACATACCCATGGTTTCAAATATCATATGTAAAGGGATCATACAGAATTGTGAATGGAACATTTACGAGCAGCCGGAGTCATGATATGTAGGAATGCATGCTCGAGTTCTGCTGCTCAACCTTCAAGCGCTATAATGCGAGCCTGAAGGTCTTTCTACTTTAGACGAACACTCAAGTTGAAACGAGAACACAAGATACAGAGTAACAAAATGCACAGAATGGTAAAACGATTCATCAAGGTCCATTAAACAACAGCACAAAAGGAAAGCAAAACAAAAAAGAAGCAAAACAAAACTACAACATTCAATAGGTTAAATACATTGGAAAGAGCATGTTTATTTAGCAACAATAAGACAGGCCGCCTTCCGTGAAATGCTAGTTCTCAGCTTAGTCACCATGTTGTTTACCATCGATAACTAATTTTACAATACCCATGAATCAGATACAATTGTAAAAAAAAATACAAGTGCTGTAAACGAAAGCATCATCCTGCCTTTCTACAGAGGAAAACCTGCATAGTGCACCAATAGGAGTAATCTTTCTTATATATAGCGAACACATCTACACAAACCATTGAAAAGGAAAGCTGTAGATGCTTGTTTGAATGCTCTTGAGTATATACTGTAGCCATTTTAGAAGAATCCAATGTGAATTACCCAAATGCGTTTGATGAATCCGCGGTATAAAGATAGTGGCGTAAGATTCATCACTTGATAAATAATTGTTTATCGTATAAAACTCATTGCTCGTAGCTTGAATGTAACAGGGAATGATTCACTGTACAATTTTACAACGTGATTTAGCAGCTTTGCGTCCAAAATCATTGAATCATCAACAATATGCAGACAATGAAAAACAATCAATCAAATTGAAAATAGCTAGCTTACTCTTTTTTTTCTTCTTCTTTTTTTTAGGATACATTAGAATATCACGGTACGGTCGATTTCTAATAAAATTCGGCAAAAAATACAAGCCAAATAAAGCGAATCACGCAAATCGTTCAGAAACAGAAAGCTACATTATTTCCCTTTAAAAAAAAGAATATGACGCTAAATGTCCGACTACGCAAGAAACACATTAAACTGCGAAATATATTAAATGCTGTATAAACAGTGAATTATTTGTACTTTTTGTGAACTGTTTTTTTAGTTTTTTTTAAAAAATGTATTCAATGCATATATCTGTGTTTTTGAAGGCAGAAGTAATTTCCCCAAGATTATAAAATAAACCATTAATTCATGAATGTTAATCACGCTATGAAACAAAACAAACACACATATACAAATGTGTGCGTGTATATGTGTATGTGTTCCTTAAATATCTTTTCTTTATATAAAAAGCTTATCAGCAAAAAAAAGCAAGAAAAAAGAAAGAAATATAAAATACTGGCTTTAAATAGCGACCTTTTCCTGTTTGAATGCCACAGAGTCCCCTGGTTAAAACACTAAACTACAAGAACCACCAAACGCTCTCCGTACAGCAGGCCGTCGACAGAAGCACAACATCTCCGTCTCCGTTTGCTCATTGTCACTTGCCATCAAGCTTATTGTACAGGACAATCCTTCTCATTTAGAGCTAATGACTTGGCACAAGAAAGGCCGGTCTTGTTCGCCATTACAAATGGCTTTTCTGTCTTTTGAGAATAAATGGGTTCTTAAAGAAAAAGTTACAAAATATATATATATATATATATATATATATAAACTAAAACAAAATAAAGACTAGTCCAATTGATTCCCCATGGCAAATGGAACTGCCTTACAGTACAGCGATATTATATATATATATATCATATCATATTATATATGTATATTATATTATATTTTCTCGATACCTCAGATTTCCCTCGGTACATAAAAAATTACTTAAAAAAAAAACCAATGACAACAATACCTATCTCTGGCCAGAGAGAATGTCAACACTGTACATCGACCTGAAGAAAAATTCAAAGCAGAATTTGTATTTTTCCATAGGAAATGTCTACTGAAGGCAAATGAAGATTGTGACGTCCGAGACCTCACTACTCAATGAGACGCATACCGATGTCTGTCTCAAGACCTCTCCGTCACACTGCTCTGGTCAAGATGGCAAAAGTCAAGTACGCACCGCAGCATTCAAACGAGGTCGGTGTATAGCAGCAAATGGGACGGGGAAAGCTTTGTTTTTTTCGTCTTGTTTTGTTTTTTTCTTTTTGTCTAGACAAAGTGCTTTTGCTTTCTTACATGTAATATAGAACTTATTATAGATTTATAGATATATAATATAATATATATATTCCACATTTAGATTAAATCTAAATTCCTTTCTCTGTACAAAAAAAAAAGGAAAATAAAAAAAGTTACAACACATCATGGACGGTATATAGAATCTCTACTATGCTACCAAAAGTAAATACAGAAAAATAGCTTTACAAAACTCTTTCTACCAGTTTAGATTTTAAAGGAAAAAATATTCTCCCTTCATTGATCAAAATGATATTGGAGCAACAACCTTCTCCGCAAGCTTCAGCATAAAGTCACTTTTAAAAGGCCTTTGGAAGAGATTTTTCAGGAATGAACAAATTTGCAGCAGCTTGAGATCACGGTGGCCGAAATGTTCCACTTCGATTCTCATTAAAGTAATTCTGATTTATTCGACGTAAACTTTTTTTTTTTTCTTGGGGTTAAAAATATCACGAGATGCAGCCGGAAAAAGTACGTATAAGTAACTGATTGTGTTAAATACAATGAAGATTTGCACAGGATCGTTTGATTTTCCTTAGCAAGATAAGTGCTTTCAAGAACATTTCAGAATGTGGGCAGCGAGGAGAGGAAAGATAAAGGCAATCTCTACAAAAATATACGCAATTACATTTCTCTTTCAATATTTCAACAACAAGAGTAAGAAGACACAAGCATAGAAATGTTTCATGCCGAGTAACTCATCAGTTCAGAAGGAGGCATCTTAACATCGATTAATGCGTATACGAACTAGAAACAAGACAAGGACTTTTGTGTATTATTTTTGTGTATGCACTCTTCTCTACAACCATAGGAAGAATAGTAAACCTTTCGGTTTCGTGATCATGTCTTCCTATAGAAACATCTCGATTAACTTTATAGCTCATCCTTTAAATACGCGACAAAACTTCGTGGAGGGAAACCGAGCATTTCAAAGAAATATTTTTGAGAACAAAAACAGAACAGTACAACATTGTACAAAACGAGGATGCAAATGAACGCTTCTTTCTGCAGAGAATTGGACCCAAGCAAATTTCACAGTTCATTAGAAATCCCTGACCCTACCATGTTTCCTACATTCAATACGGTGTCAGGTAAGCTGTGCAAAACCTTACTTAGACTGGCTAGTTGCCATTTTAAGTTGCATGTGTCTTTGGTACAAAAAACAAAACAATAAAAATATAGTGTGCAAACATCATTTTTGTATTTTATATGTGAATATTTCTTATAGTACGACACCGCCCACCCCCCGTCCCCTCTTAAACGAAGTACCGGAAAAAGACTTTTGCCAGAGCCATCTTTTGATACAAAGCACAGACTCTGTGGCATATATATATATATATGTATTTCCCATGTTCCTATGTACATTCAGAGTATCTTTAAAGAGCTGAATTACATTACAAACCTCGCCTCGACTACTTGCTTTCTGCAAAATGGTCCGTTTGCGCTCTCTATTGAGTTTTATTTTTCCTCAACTCCGCGATTACAAGGCACAATGAATCTTACTTATATATAAAGTACAAATATAAACAAAACCCAATCTGGGAATCAACTTTTTGAGCCCCTTTCGCTGAGAATTTGCAAAACAACATCAAGGGTGGTTTGACGCGAGGGCACTTCAACCAAAGTGTAGAAAGGAAAAAGGTTTCACCAGTGGATATTAATAATCATCCCGCCTATTTACAATAAGGGGTTTAACTGACCGTCTTCTCAAGTCAAAGAAAGAAAAAAAAAAAAAACACACACACTCTTTCTCTTTCTCTCCAACCTGAGACGATCGCAAATGTGTGGAAATGGGCGTCTGATGCCTGTTTCCACACCTCCTACTCTTTTGACGCATCCCTATCCTACATATATACACCGAACTTCAGTAACGTTGCACTACTCTTCGTTGAACGTCAGTTTTGCGTTCTTCAGCACTTCCCTCGGCATTGTTGCAGTTGGTGTATAAAGGTGTATCTCGAAGGTGAAATCGCACATGCCGTGTTCAAAAGCTCGGGAAGTCTGCATTTACACCTTTTTTTCGACCGCTAAATCAAAGGAGCTAATGCCTTCGTAGTTTCTCTGCAGAGCGCGCCTCCGCTTTTCAAAACTCTTTATGGGCATTTGACAGATTTAGCTGGATGCAAGAGGAAAATGGCTACAGCAAAGACTGGTGCTAATTTAGCTTTTTTCCTCTCTTTTTCTCGATTGTAGGAGGTATCTCATTTATTGGCTTTTAATATTTGCAACATGGTTGGCCTGTTGATTGATACCAGCCACATGCACACATGGTAGGAAACAGACTACTGAGTGCAAAGTTTAACTACTATAGTTTCATTTCCATTGGTGTGCAAGTGGTGAATATATACATACGTATGCACAGACAGGCGGGTACCGTATGCATGTATTCACTTTAAATGTGAGGGTGCGTCTCCAAGTGAAATGGACATGCAGAGTGTTGGGCCGATACAGTGTGGGACAAGAATGGCGCGGATGGCTTGATGTGTGCTCCCGAGGTTTACACTTTCGATGTGGGCACACGCAACCCCACCAGCCCTCCGGTGGGATCTCCTTTCCCAGTGTTCTCCAGGATCTGATTCACGAAGTCTGAAGTCTGGCCGGCCACTGGCGGCTTCACTGCATGAACAAAGAAAAGCTATTACTTTTTTTTTTTTTTTTTCAATGAGAGTTTGTAAACATAATATTGAACAGTTCCATTAAAGGGATACTCCACTTTTTTTTGGAAGGAGGCTCAATTTAACACTCCCCCAGAGTTAAACTGTTGAGTTTTACCGTTTTTGAATCCATTCAGCCGATCTCCGGTTCTGGCGGTACCACTTTTAGCACACATCATTGAAGTGGACAAGACCATTAGCATTTCTCCAAAAAAAAATGACCAAAGAGTTTCGATATTTTTTTGAGTGCAGCAGGCGTAATGATATGACGCAGCGCCTGAAAATAGTCCCCAGCTCGGTAACTTCCAACGTGACCGGGTCTAAGTGCCTGCGCCTGCTGCACTCATGGTACGGCAGTAAAGTTTCTTGATTATTACGCAGGAATGAGAGTATGGTTCCTAGCCATATAAGCCTAGAAAATCGCAACTTTACATTTTCCGTCGGTCTTAGTGCACGATGTAACTACAGAAGAGTATATACTTCCTGCTCAGCTACTGTTCGGACGCTCTTGCTTACTGCTCCGCGCTTTGCTCTATCGCTTTTATATTTTTTATTGCTCTATCGTTTATATTTTTATATTTTATTTCCTTTTATCACCTAATTTTAACTTCAGCAAATCAGTACAGTGCTCAAACGCTTGATTACTAGAAAAAAGCAGAATTCTTTTCTCCGACCAGCCTCCCACTGAAAGCTTACATTCCGGGGAAGAGAAAACACAACTCCCTACATTCATAAGGATAAGAGAAAATGCCTATTCTGGGATCTACTTGCTGCACTAACTGCCAGAGACTTTTACAAAGGATTGCAGTTCTTGAAACAAAGTTACTTGTGGGACCACCAAACCAGACGGAACACACAACAGAGCTTCATCATGGACGCCCTCAGCATACAGCCGGTGAGTCCCATGAATCTAGTGCTCCTCGACAGGCCATACTGAGTGTAGAGAAACAAGCCGATCGACTTACAAATCGATGGCACAAACAGGGAGCGAGACCCAAAGGCACTCGAGACATCAGATTGTCACGAGCATCACACATTGCCGCAGTAGTATCCTCTACCCCAGATACGGCTCTGACAAGCATTGCAAACACTGGTCTCCTACCACCGCCTATACATCTTGAGAACAGATTTGAAGTATTAATGAATGAGGAATCCCTGAATGTAATGAATGTGATCGAACACAGAATGAATAAGCCAGTAGCTAACACTAATGCTAACTGGCGCTCAAGGTCGAGCAGACAGCGGCACTCAGCTCAGAGCGCATCCGAGCCCAGGACTCTGATAGTGGGTGACTCGATAATCAGAAACATTATTAGCAGGGACACAACTACATGCTGCCTTCCACAAGCAACAACTTCTGATGTAAACAGGGAACTTAAGAACATTCTGATGAAACATAAAACTGCAAGTCGACTCATCATTCATGTGGGGAAGAATGATATTCATAAAGAGCAGTCAGAACTCCTTAAGAAGGATTTCAGGGAACTTTTTGAAACACTTAAAAGACTGAAAGTTCAGACATTCATCAGTGAACCACTCCCAGCAAGAGGAACAAACAGGTTTTCACGGTTGCTTGGGCTTAACACATGGCTGCAAAAAACCTGCAATATAAATGGAGTGAACTTCATTGACAACTTCAATCTTTTCTGGAGTCAGAGGCAACTGTTTCAACAGGATGAGCTCCACCCAAACAAACTTGGCTCAAGAGTGCTAAAGGACAATATCTACTTCTCCCTCCATCATCCTTCTGCAGTGTGTGCCAATCCACTCAACCTGAATGGCACACACACACCTGGACACAGTATGAATGACCACAGGACTACACTTATGCACCTGAATGGACATGCGGCCGACACATCACACAAGGACAATGATAACACCACTCAGCCACAACAACCTCTGCTCACGGACACAATCTCAGCTGAGCCCTGCCGACAGAGCTCACCACAAACAGACTGTGACATACTAGAACTGCTAGAAGATTCAGCACCCAAGGACGACTTTCTGGAAAACAGCCAGGGAATACAGGACAGCATATTACAGCCTCCGATAACACCAGAACAACAACCCCTCTCACCAGACACGTTATCCCTCTCTCCAGCAACTCCACTTCTGTGCTTCTCAGAGAAAATGGAACAACTGGTGTATGCTGGAACCAAACTATCCCACTCTTTTGCTGCAAGCCCCCAGATGTCAATCAAAAAACGGCAGGCCCCACAACCACCAAAGCCTGCGGGCCCAGCTCGCCCTCCTCCTCCTCCTGTGAGAGCTCTTCGGCCTCTGCCACAGCGCCAGGGCCCACACCATCCTCCAGCGGCTCGTGGTGAACCAAAAACAACTGATACCAACTCTCAGTGATATATGTCGGGTCCCCGCTATGATAACAGTAACTTTCTTAAATGTTTACAAAACAAGCGGGAACCCAGTGTGCCTGTATCTTTCTCTATTGCTGTTCAATTACAAGATAGAAAATCTAAGGCCTTCAAAAGCCATACAGCAAACCCATCTAATCTGGTGCCTATCACACAGCAAACTAAGATCGCTGTGGGGACAAAAAGTAAGACTGTTAAGTTAGCACTTTTAAACATCCGCTCACTTAAAAATAAATCACTTCTAGTCAACGACTTAATAACCACATACAACCTGGACTTTATGTTTCTAAATGAAACTTGGCTAGAAGACAGCTGCAGTGCAACAGTCCTCAATGAAACATCCCCTCCTAACTTTACTTTTATGAGTGTTTGCAGAGCGGGAAAGAGAGGCGGGGGCTTAGCTGCTCTTTTTAAAGATGTCTATCAATGTAAGCAAATATCATTTGGGAATTACCCGTCTTTCGAATATCTGGGTATTGTGTTAAAAGGTGCTCCACGTATTTTACTTATCATTATTTACAGGCCTCCAAAATACTCTCCAGCCTTTGCTGAGGACTTTACAGAACTGTTATCAACAATTTCCTCTGAGTTTGACTGTTTTGCCATTGCTGGAGATTTTAACATTCACATAGATAATGCAGAAACCAATATGGCAAAAGAAATCAAAACTGTTTTCAAAACTTTTGATCTGACTCAGCATGTACATGGACCCACACATCGTGGACACAATCTAGATTTACTTAACAATCGATGAGATGTTTAGACCCGTACTGATATCAAGGATGCAGGACTGTCTGATCATTTCTGTATTTTCTTTGATATACTGATCTCTCCTGCCATTGAAGCTAGATCTGTGTCTGTCAAGAAGAGATGCTTAAATGAGAACATTAGTGTGCTATTTATGAAGGCTATATCTTTAAAACCAAGCATATCTGCTGACTCTGTTGATTTTCTCCTTGAATCTTTTAACTCAAAAATTAAAAGTGTAATTGATGATATTGCTCCTGTGAAAGTCAGGAAGAGTGGTAGACAAAAAGCACCTTGGAGAAACTCAACAGCAGTGCAAAACATGAAAAGACAATGCAGAAGAGCAGAGCGCATGTGGCGGAAGACAAAACTTGTAGTCCATTATAACATCTACAAAGACAGCATCCATGCTTTTAATATGGAACTAGGCAAAGCTAGACAGACTTTCTTCTCGAATATTATAAACAGCAACTTAAACAACACACGCACTCTTTTTGCTACTGTAGAGAGACTGACAAACCCCCCAAGCCAGATTCCCAGTGAAATGCTCTCAGACATCAAGTGCAGTGAGTTTGCTTCTTTCTTCTCTGAGAAAATCAATAATATCAGAAAGGTGATCAGCTCATCCTTGAGTTGCGCTGGGGTCAAACAGATCAGACCACTACCTGAGAAAGTAGTTACTATGTCTGTTTTCGAAGAAATTTATGGCAAAATTTTGGAAGAAACCGTACAGCACCTTAAAACATCAACCTGCGCCCTTGACACACTTCCCACATCTTTTTTCAAAAGTGTGTTAAACAGTTTAGAAGCAGATCTCCTAGAAGTGGTAAATGCCTCACTTCTTTCTGGGAGTTTTCCAAACTCCCTGAAAACTGCAGTTGTCAAGCCCCTCCTGAAAAAGAGCAATCTGGATAAGACCATCTTAAGCAATTATAGACCGATCTCAAATCTTCCTTTCATAGGCAAGATCATTGAAAAAGTTGTCTTCAATCAGCTGAACAAATTCCTAAGCTTGAATGGATACTTTGACCATTTTCAATCTGGTTTCCGATCGCATCACAGCACAGAGACAGCGCTCATAAAGATAATAAACGATATTCGCTTAAATACTGATACAGGGAAATTATCAGTACTGGTACTACTCGACCTCAGTGCTGTATTTGACACTGTCGATCACGACATACTTCTTGACAGGCTGGAAAACTGGGTGGGGCTTTCTGGGATAAAATGGTTCAGGTCATACTTAGAAGGGAGAGGTTATTATGTGAGTATAGGAGACCATAAGTCTGAGTGGACTCCCATGACATGCGGAGTCCCTCAAGGCTCAATTCTTGCACCACTCCGATTCAACCTGTACATGCTCCCAATGAGCCAAATAATGAGAAAGAACCGAATCTCTTACCACAGCTATGCAGACAACACACAGCTCTACTTAGCCCTATCGCCTAACGACTACAGCCCCATTGACTCCCTGTGCCAATGCATTGATGAAGTAAACGGTTGGATGTGCCAAAACTTTCTTCAGTTAAACAAAGACAAAACTGAAGTCATTGCGTTTGGAAACAAAGAGGAAGTTCTCAAGGTGAATGCATACCTTGACGCTAGGGGTCTAACAACTAAAAATCAAGTTAGGAATCTTGGTGTGTCTCTAGAGTCAGACCTTAGTTTCAGTAGTCATGTCAAAGCAATAACTAAATCAGCATACTATCATTTGAAAAATATTGCAAGAATTAGATGCTTTGTTTCCAGTCAAGACTTAGAGAAACTTGTGCATGCTTTTATCACCAGCAGGGTGGATTATTGTAATGGACTCCTCACTGGCCTTCCTAAAAAGACCATAAGACAGTTGCAGCTCATACAGAACGCAGCTGCCAGGATTCTGAGCAGAACCAGAAAATATGAACATATCCCACCAGTCCTCAGGTCTTTACACTGGCTCCCAGTTACATTTAGGATTGATTTTAAAGTATTATTACTGGTATATAAATCATTCAATGGGCTAGGACCTCAATATATTGCAGATATGCTCACTGAATATAAACCCAACAGATCACTCAGATCATTAGGATCACATCAGTTAGAAATACCAAGGGTTCACTCTAAGCAAGGAGAGTCTGCTTTTAGCTATTATGCCAGCAGCTGCAGCTGGAACCAGCTTCCAGAAGAGATCAGATGTGCTCCTACAGGAGTCACATTCAAATCCAGACTCAAAACACATCTGTTTAGCTATGCATTTACTGAATGAGCACTGTGCCAATGTTCGTCCGACTGTTTTTACTGTACTTTATTTTATTTTTTATTGTAAACTGTTTTAATTATTTCCTCCTATGTAAAGCACTTTGAATTACCATTGTGTATGAAATGTGCTATATAAATAAACTTGCCTTGCCTTGCCTTGCAAGAGTCAAGTTTTAAATAGGAAAAATATCGAAACTCTTTGGTCATTTTTTTTTTGAAAAATGGTAATGGTCTTGTCCACTTCAATGATGTATGCTAAGCTATGCTAAAACGGTGATCGGCTGAATGGATTCAAAAACGGTGAAACTCAACAGTTTAACTCTGGGGGAGTTGTAAAATGAGCCTGTTTCCAAAAAAAAGTGGAGTATCCCTTTAAGACGAGTGCACAGAAAATACACACAATTGCCACCTTAGTGATGAGTCTACGTTTTTTTCAAACCAGGAATTAAAGTTGCGGTCACATTTACCGTTTTTCAGCAAATTTTCATGGGTGAAATCCAGCCATTTCAATAGGAATCCACGTGAAATCCATCGGAATGTCACGTGAGGGCGGAAGATTTCCCCACAAAGATTTCGTTGAAGTTGGTCACGCGAATTCGCCACGTTGATAAACAGAAAGATGCTTGGTTTGAAAGTGGCTTATGTGTGAGCTGTGTGCTTCATACATCGCTACACTAGTAATGGAAAATTGACTTTTTTTTGCCCCGTGAAATTTCAATTTTCAATTGAGGGTTGTATAAACACTTCTATAAAAAGTAAAGGAACTCACAAGATTGCCATTTCTAAAAACTTTACCAACATTGCCGTAGAGTTTATTTCCCAGCCTTGGGTGACAAGTTCATGAGCTTCCACCCTGTTTTGTTGTGTGGTTTCAGTTTGGCCCGGTTAAGAGAAAATATTTCAGTGATAATGACAAGAAGAGGTTTAAAACGTTCATCTTATGTTCTTTTAAAGTTGTTTTGATAACTGCGACAACAGTAGGATGAGTAGGATCAATTTTGTGACGTTGTGATTTGCTCATTGTCCCTAACAAAAAGCGAACAGAAGACAGCTTGTGCAAGATCACACATATTTAGCATATCCAAAGTCAATGCTAAATGCTCTTTTACAGGTGTTGATAATGTGTAATGCAGGTGTAATGCAGCACATTTTCTTACCTAAGGTATCGTCAATGAGTTTATCCAACTTCTCCGTCATGCTTGTTTCTTTGTCATTTGAGATATCCTGAACTCTGCTGACTATCTCTTCTTTGATTGCGTTGATCACAAACAGCAAACGATCTAAAAAAAAAAAAAGAAGATAATCATATCTTTGTTTCATTCTTGGCATACATGGATGCATTTGCAAAACTTAACAGCCAAAGGTAAGCAAGGTGGTTACACTCAATCTGGGGTGCGTTTCCCGTACAACAACGAAATTCGCTGCTTAACTACCATAGAACAATGCGCTAGCTAGTCACGACTGTTTCCCAAACCGTATTGTCACACAACCACGTAGGTTAATGCAGGTGGTGGAGTAATAACTTTTTAATTGATCCATTTGAGATCAAATTAATGGAATTTTTTTGCTATAAGTTGCAGACAGACTTACTTATTCTCATTTTGGTTTACTTCCAGATTCAATCATAGGCTCGTTCTTACGAACTAGAGCACCTTCCCTTTAATATTTGATTGCAATGTCAAAACATACCGTATTCAGTTCCAAGGCCCCATAACTTGACTTTGTTGGCTTCATACTGAGCTTTTTTCTTCAGCCTGCAGGCCCTGGTGGAGAAAACAACCAAAAATAAGTTTTTATGGTGCACTGTAATTTAGCATTTTATTCACTAACCATCCATCCAGTCTATCTACGCTGGTATTGCGTTGCATAAGAATAAATAATCTAAGAGAAGTCATTGGGGTGTTGGCTTTGAGAAATGAAAGCACTAGTAGTAGTTCAAATAGCAAGGCTTTACCTGGATGCAAGCTTGTTCTTCTCCTTGCGAGATCGAGGCCGAGCTGTGAGTGGTAATTCACTAACGGGCGTCAGGTCACTTATAACTTTATTGAGCTTCCGGAGTTCATTGCCAATCTGAAGCAGCTTCCGTGGGTTTGGAGTGAGATCTTCCACATCCGTCCGGCGTGATTTCTTCAATGCGTATTTTCCTAAACAAGTCGGTCAAGCATTGCAATTAATATATCAGGCTTGATGGGAGATACTGGAAGATGTTCAAAATAACTGCTAGTATTTCCTACATTCTGTAAAAGCTTTAAATATTGTGATCTTCTGTGATTATAATCTGTAGCATGAACTGAATAGCCACTTTTTTGGTCTATAAATGTAAAGAGGAAACCGATTAGAAGGACAGTAAATATCTCACCATGGTGCAGGCCGTTCTTTTGGTACATGTTGCTGGGAAGAGTTTCTCGGTCCCATTCGGAGGGTTTTAGCATGCGCTCCTGTTTGGATGGGATGAGCTGCTCACTATACTCCCAAAAGTATCGACGCTTTCCCCTCTTCCTTGAAATCCCAGCTGTCAGGCCTTTGACATCATCAACCATATCTGTGTCACATCCTGTTTAAAAGAGATTGTAATGAGAGGAAGAAAGAAACGAACAATGATATTTTCCTAACATGCATTTATAGAATCACTTTAATCTAGCAAATGAAAAGTCATAATTTTTAGGAAAAATACGAGTACTGATACTTCTGTTTTGGCATTTGCTGTTACGTATACCTGTATTCCAGTAATGCTACAAATGTCGAGGACAGTCCAGCGAGACTGATGAAAAATACATTTTCATTAAATATCAACTTCCACAGCAAATACAGGAGACTACAGTGTCATTATGCAATAGGTGGAATTAGGAACAAAATGTTTGCAACACTTCTGTGTTGTTGAGAGCAACCTGAAAAGAAGCTTCATTTAATTTGAGCTGACAATCTAAAAAAAACTTTGGGAAAAAGTTGCAGTGAGTGGCGTTTCCAAAAAAAAATTCTGACAGGTGGAAATTTGGGTCTCTTCAGTTTCCAACAGGATTGGTGGATGAGGACACATTTAGGGCTTGACACAAATGATGACACTCCAACAATCCCTATCTGAAAGATTTCAGGCTTCTTAACAAGAGTCACTAGGTTTCGCCAAAGCATCAACCAAACCCTAAAAAACTGCTGTAATTAATCATATGATGAGGTCAAAAGCGTAAGTAAACCATACGTATCATTTTAAAATAACAAATTATAATAAATAAATAATTACAGACACATGTGTACTTAGCTATCTAAATAGAGACTTTCCATAGACATCAAATATGGTAAACAGACACTGACATGTGCTTGCTTGACACACAAGAGCCTATGAGCTAAATTAAATCTGTTCATCATAAAGCGATCACATCCCTTCAGAAGACTTGGATTAAACCAATCAAATCAGATGGATTACTTTTGCGATTTCTTTATGAACTTCTTGACACGTTTTGGTGAAATGGACTTTCAATCGAGGGACAGAAATCGCTCAGGTTCAATTTAAAAGATGTTATTGCAAAGCATGAACTAAAGTCCTATGGGTTTGGAACAACATGTGGGTGAACAACTGAGGACAGAATTTTCATTTTGGGGTGAACTATCCCTTTAAGTAGGTACACAAACAGACATACACATTATTGCGAAATGCTTAAATTATTAGCTCCATAATGCCGTTCACAAAAAGATTTGTGCCTTTAAGACCCTTTACGTGTAAACGCGTGACACCAAGGTCATGAGTTCGATTCCCAGGGAAAGCAAGAACTGATAAAATGTGTACCTTGAAAGCAATGTAAGTCACTTTGAATAAAACCATCTGCCAAATGCATACATGTAAATGTATTGGGTAAGATCAACTGTTACTTGATCTTGAAAGGACATTGTATGTACAGAACATACAGCACATGAGCAACAGCATCAGATCTGTATCAATACCAGTATGTTTTATGCATTTGGTTATAACAGCATAAAAAAAAAAACAACGTAGTTTCGCACCTGGCTCTGAGAATGCATCACTAACGTAGTCATCTTTGTCGCCTTCATAGTCCTCATCTTCCTCCTCCTCCTCTTCCTCTTCATTCTCTGAGAGCTCGTGTTCACTGCCGAACCCTTCATCATGGTCTTCATCATCTAGGTCCAGTCCTTCTGCCTCTTCTGCTTCTTCCTCCTCTTCTTCGTCGCCTTCTTCCTCCTCCTCCTCCTCTTCCTCTTCTTCTTCCATGTCAACAGTGGCCTTCGCTGCCAGTCTGGCCCTGGTTAAGAATAGCGAGTAGTTGTGCTCTTCCTCCTTCTTTTTGTCTGCGGCGGAAGTGTCGGATCCGAGGGCGCTGGTTTCACCTCCGGCAGCGGCAGGGAAGTGGACTTTGTGTGGCACTGCCCTCAGAGTCGCTACTTCAGGACCAGGACTGCGTGGTACCTCTCGTTTAGGAGTCTCAACGCTCTTCTCACAGATAATGGAGGATGCCATGTTAGCGGCAATGGCTGTATCCTCACAGACCATTGAAGCTGTCGACGACTCCTCCTCGATTTGAGGAACAGTGGAAACACTAACCTGCTGGGTAGCGCTCTCAACTAAAGGCTTGCGTGATACGCTGATGCGCACCTTGGCTTTGCGAATGTAATCCATGTTGTCTGGAGTCCCAGATGGGGCTTTGAAAGGGCCCTGAAACAGGGCCTTGGCCATTGTGTCAGTGCTGGACGCAACAGGCCAGGTCGCTTTCTGGGATCCCTCGGCGAAGTCCGGCAGAGGGTTGCGACTCAATGAGGCGCTGGTTGCAGAGTTGCTGAGTCTGTTGGCGTTCTTTGTCATGGTGGAAGGTGGAAACAAAAGCTGCTTTTGACCCACCAACAAGTCCGGATGGTAAAGAGTGTCGCAAACTGGCTGTGAGTCTTCACTGTTGAGCTGGGCAAGGGTAGGCGTCCGACCTATCACTTCCTCGCCCTGGTAAGGGCTGGAAAAGTCATCAAGGCCCAAGAAATCAACTTCTTTGGTGCCCCAGATATCACAACTGGTCAGGCGGGTGTACTTCGTCAAGTCCTCCCAGTACGTGTCCCACTGCTCAAAGTTTGAGCTGTAAGCGGGGTCGTTGTCTGCCAGCTCAGGTAGATGATCCATGCTGTCCATGTCCTTGCAGTCCCCTACTGTGAAAATGTCTCCTCTAGGGCTCTGGCGGCAAGTCATGTCCCGATCCTGCGAACATTAAAAATGTCACTTCTTTTATACGGCACACTAAAGAAACTGGCGGGCTTTTAACACGTGAAATTAATAACCCAGTGTAATTTACATAACCCTTTGGAAATCTTGTTGCATGTCTAAACTTCACCTTGGGTTTGTAAATGCTGGGCTGGCAGGTTTCAACTTTTCACACTGTTCTTTCGTAAGCCCTGGGTTAACATTCTTGAGTTTAGTAACTTTTACCGCACAGGTACACGATGCAACCTGGTTTAATAACTGCTTATCCCTTTGTGGAAATGTCACCACAACTACTTCTGGCAGTTTTCTGAAACTCTATACAAAAGTAATGCAGTCAATTTGTCCCTCAATGTTCATAAAGTCATGACTTCCATTGCATGAACTGTATATTACAGCCATACGGACATTACTTTTTGCCAGAGAATGAGCTCCCCCTGATGATGTTGGAGCTTCTCAAGGTTTTTCTCCACTACCTATTTTTTTTTTCCTTGACACGGTCACCTCTGGCTTGTTGACTGTAATATTTTGCATTTTCTGTAAAGCTGGTTTGAAATTATTTGTATTGGGAAAAGCTCTATACAAATAAACATGAAAAATGTAACTGGCCAATGGGTAATCAAATCTTCAAATTTAATAAAATAATTTTTGTTAAATACACAGTTCACATGGCCCATCAATCTTCCAAAATGGCCCCAAAATGACTTAAAAATAAATAAAGCCAGCTTTAAAATAAGTAAAAGTAACTAAACAATGAAGGTATTTCTTATTTTAATTCACTACCTTTTTTCTTTGAAGAACCAGGGTTCCCAACTTGAATATCTTTAGGTAGCATCATTTTAAAAATGTGATTTTTTTCTTAGAACTGGAGAAGTCATGTAAATTAGCTTGCGTGGCCACAGATTGAGATTAGATTTCAACGTTTTAGACAAAGCGCAGCCATGTTGTACTAGTTTGTTTCCTCTCTTTAATTAAGTGAAATTGTGGCAATGATTTAACTAAAGCAAGGGAACAAATCAATACAACGCCACAATATAATTTTTCTGTTTTAGGGTTTTTTTTTCCCCGCTGCAAGTTATGTGCAGGGCCTGTAATGTGAAAATAAATAAATAAAACTGTGGGTATTGAGAGTACTGTGGGTTACTCACCAGTTCATACATGAAATCTGGGTCAGAATTGTTGGCCAACAGGTCTGTACTGGTCAGTGCCTGGTCAGCAAAAGAGCAGTTTTGAAATGCATCCCCAGTTTTGAAATGCATCCCCGACCTGTCTTAATCTTCCTCACTTTTCGTCAATCTTTGGATGAAAATTACGATTTTAAGGATAAAAAAAGAAAAAAAAGAATTCTTGTTTTGAATATGGAGGATTTATCAGCACGTTTAAGTATGGCTGAGTTGTCCTCCTTAATTTACGGTTGTCTGTGGAAATAAAACAGAACAGGAGAGAGGTTAGCTAGCAAAAATATTACAATAACACGCATTATCTGTACAAACACCAGTGTACAATACAGGACACTAAGCCTGCGCAGTCTGGTAACACAAGTCTATAAACAAAATGTCACTTACAAGCTGCGAAATGGCACAGACTATGAAACACTAACAACACAAAAATACCTGTGTGCTGACATTAGAACAGCAGCAGACAGGTTCATCTCATAGGCATCAATGCTTTTTGCATCTGCAAACATCCGCAGAAACATTGTGGTTTTTGTATGGTCATGGTCGAAAAAGTTCGGGAGGTTGCCTGAGATCCATGGAGGAAGAGAAGGGAGCCCTACATCATATCAGTTTGATGGGCAGGAGCATCGAACACTATGGCTATTTTTAAAACGACGTCAGCGGCACCCTTTCCCCTAGACTCGCAGACAGCCATAGGCATTGAGACCCGAAACGCTGGACACTCTTTGCATAACAAATCAACAGAAATATGCCAGAGCATGTGAGGCTTGTGCTGGCCAGCTTCAACGCTGAGCAAAACAATCCTGTCTCTCTTGTGCTTGATGACATCATTTCCTCCTGGTGCACCGAGCAAGTCAAATAAGTGTCTTATCACCCTTTGGCTTTGTGCACGGCAGGGTTTGCATACACCCAACAGAAGCAGAGTGAGAAAAATATTTCCTTCAGTGCTTCACTATTCTACTGCATACTCACTGATTTACACTTTCTGACGAAAAAGATTGTTTTGACTGATATGTAGGGTGTTCTGGTTGGGGTTTTTTGCACGTTGATATGAGGTTGCTAGTGTGCACTAGGTGGTTTCTAGGGCATTGCTAGGGTAGTTACTTACTGGCCTAAACAAGCCACACAATTTGAGGTATCATTATTTTTCCTTAGCCCAAAATGAGTGCTCACAATGACAGCGATCTGCAGTAAGTCAACGACTGAGTGAGTGTAACCACTGACAACATGGTGTGGGAATTTACCTTTTAAATTTAACTTCATGCAAACAAACTAGCAAATGAAGTGACGTCAGTAGAGCTCACATGCCCATGTCTCCAACGAGATACTGTATTTGAGGTAAGTTCATGTTACTGTGATTTTACTGTTCTATACACAGAATAAAAAAAAGCATGAAAAAACGTATCAAATTTGATTCAACCATTGATAATTGTTCATCTTGTTCATGATATGAGATTACACACCATTGTATTTAAATACAAAAGCGTTTCTTCGTATAGCTCATTTTTAGCAAAAAGACATCTGTCCCTCCTTTCGAAAATACCTACTTCCCTAATATAGAGTAAAACAGTACATGAATAGAGTAGTATCTCCGAATTCATATGGTGTGTTCAAGTCACGTCAGAAAGATTGTGTGTACACACTGGATCCATATAAACGAAAAAGCCATCATGATGTCGTAATTATGAGCGGGAAACTGTGAATTTTCTTTGAGCCCAGAGTTTCCAAGGTGGTGGGCGGGGGGGGGGGGGGGACATTTTTTTTACAAGAAAAGGTACATCGCCATCTTGCTCTTACTAAAGCGACTTGAACGCACCTAATGCCGTAATTGCGACTTCCCAATTCGTTAATGCAAACTTCCCAATCCCAAGAGGACCTGAACGCACTAATAATATTCATCAAACTGTAGACAAAAGTGCCAGGATGACCTACTACTTCAAATGAGATTACAGTATGCATCTTGTTGTGAACTTTTTTCTTCTAAAGTGTAGGAACTCAGAAGCGAAGACCAGGAGACTCGGAAGTATCTTTTCAAGCAGGATTCTTTATTGCTGTTGCATTGCTGTAGTCTGCTTCGTCCAAAAATCTTAGCGAAGTCTAACTAAGGGAACTTTACATTGCAGTTTTATATACATTTCAAGGGGGTGGGATTAATTACATAGAGGAGGGGACTCTTGAACAAAATATGTAAATGAAAGTACATGATTCATCAGGTAGGTGAACCAGGTAGGTTACCTGATTTCATCAGGTAACAGTGTAACTCAGAGCCTTGAGATGCTAATCCAATCAGCCTGAATAGATCAACAAAAAGCCCACCTGACCTTTGAGATGTGACCAGAGCTTAAGGTCCGAAACCTTGATTGCCTCAAAATGGAAAACAGTGTGTGCACTTTCTCAGTTAAAAATACTGTTGTACCTAAATTAAACATTTAATAAATGTGTAATCCTACAATCTGATGGACACTTTACGATCACTGGAGGCCAGGGGAGAAGAGTTGGAAAGTTGGAGAGTTGAACTGAATTGTCGGTTCCGTTGCGTCGCGTCACCGGCGTTGCTCGTGGAAGAAGTGGAAAACTTTTCAACTTTTAAGCGCCATGTAGGCATCAGCCAATCAGATCGCCTATGCAAATGCCCTAGCGCAGACGTTAGCCAATTGCGTTCATGCAACACCGGAAAAGTAATGTGATTGGCTGTTGTCAACACTATGACGGTCGCGTCAGCACCAAGTTTAAGACACGCCATCCGTCAAGCGCTGATGCTGATGCCCTGTGTGGATGCAGCATAAGGCACACAATGGGAAACACTTTGGGAGTTTTGAGGTCGTCATCTAATTGGTTGAATTCTACAAGATTTCTGGGAGACGCGTGTGTCACGTTCTTTAATGGTCCACCTGGAAACAAAGCTGCCGTGACACCAAACCACATCTTGGAAGAAGGAAGCAGGAGTGTTTACAACTGTAACAAGATTTTGTTACATTGAGCCTTTATCATGATCAACTAAACTCTAGATTTTCAAAAGTATGTGAACTTCACAGTCGACATAAGCCCTGTCCCTAATGGCGCACTTCATGCGGACTTTCGGTCTCGTGGACTTAAATTGCGCGTGCTCGCCGAATCTACGAGTCCGTAGGCCGTCCCATTTAGCATGTTAACGCTCTGAAGTGTGCTCATCAGCGCCCCCTTTGTACCCTTGAAGCGGTCTTCTGCGAAGCCCGCATAGATGCAGGCTCCACGCACTTTAACTACCCAAAATGGTTCTTCTAATCTATGGCAACACTGCCAAAAAACAAACAAAAAAAACCTTTAGGAACCTTAATTTTTAAGAGTGAGTGAGTGAGTGATAATAATAGTGGTTTACATTGAGCTCTACCACAACAACCAACATGACATTGGTCAAAACTAGGGCTGGGCTATCGATGGACATTATGGGGCAAGTGATGAGACACCTGCCTTAGGAAACTGAAATGAAGAAGAGAGACAGGCTCTCTGTATGAGCAATCCTGCCATAATATGTTATCCACCTGTTGTGATATAACTCATAAAATCTCAGCAAGATCACGGTAAGGAAGGCAATGCGGAGGAACGTCTACCCAGCAGACTTACATCAAAAGTGCAGTCTCACTGAAGAAATCAGCCTTCATGTTATTTATCAAAACTAGGCCATCGCTTACCAAAGACTTATAGCAACACGTTGGATGATGTGAAAATATAGAAGGACGGATGAAAAGACAGCAGCTGAGACTAATTATCTTGTGTAGTAAACAAGCATTGTTCTCATGAATACACGTCCCTGAGCGGCTGTAATGAAAGGTCTATAGGAAAGGAAATATGATCTGGGAGTGACAGACTATAGACCAGAGGAAACATGATTTCAGCTTTAGAAATTATGGTGTTGGTGTTGGATTGAATACCCTTGCTGAAAAGCGTCATTTTAAAATGTTACTCGATGGAGTTTTAAATTATGGTTCATAATTTTTTAATGTTTTGAAAGAAGTCTCACCAAAGCTGCATTTTTTTAAAGAAGAAACAAATTAAATATTTATATTTGAATACATTGTAAAATGTAATTTATTCCTTTGATCAAAGCTATTTTTTTTCTTCTTCAATGTCACACGATCCTTCAGAAATGATTCTAATATGCCGATTTGCTGCTCAAGAAACTTTTCTTATTATTATCAATGATGAAAACAATTGTGCTGCTTCCACATATTTTTGTGGAAACCGTGATACATTTTTTCATGATTATTTGATGAATAGAAATTTGATTTAAAAAAAAAAAAAATACAAATCTAATAATGTAACAAATCTTTACTCAATTGAATCAATTGAATACCTCCTTACTGAATAAAAATATTATATTTCTTTCCAAAAAATATTACTGTCCCAAATTTATTTTACAGCAGCAATATTTAAAATGAGTTGCATCACAAAACTGGTCTGAATGACTTGTTCATGATTCAGACTGAATACAAACACGTCCAACAGGTAATGACCCAGGTTATGGTTTATAATTAGCTGAGAACTAAACAAGGATCTGATTCAAAGCACATTTGTACTAGTGAAGCAAACAAAAGGAGAAAAAAAAGTTACTTTCAAACCCATTAAAGCTCCTTGTACTGTATCAGACCAAATTCAATAATTCATGTCCTCTAATTTCCATTTATAACACTTAAGGTACATTTACACGATAACAAGGCGCTAAAACCGGAAAGGTTTTTCCTTTGCATTTTCCGCGTACAGATGACAACGTTGTCAAAGCGATCCCCATTCACACGGATCCACGAAAACCACTAAAAACGCTGTATTCTGCTGCCAGGCCAGCAGTTGGCGATGCCACTTTGTAAAGAAACCCTATGCGCCTATAGACTGAACACGTAATATACATGCGCATGATGTCACCGTTCTCACAAATTCACGCTTTTGTACTTTACATGGAAACGATAACGTTATACTTTTCAAAATAGTGCACTTTGAAACCCATTTTCAAAAGTTTCCGTTTTCAGGGCCCCAAAATGCCACTGTTGTGTAAATTAATGGCTAAAATGCATAAAAAGGTTTCTGTTTTTAGTTGAGTTGCGTAAACAGCCCCTAAGCTGAATGAATGTTTGACTAGACTACACAGCCTAAAGAGCCTTCCCTGATTGTGCAGACATATCCGGCAATTTATATGACACAAATCAAAGCAACGCTTACCATTTTTTTATTACAAAACAAAATCTGTAACGTAAACCATAATGGATCACTTTTGAGCCTATGGAAGCGCTTGTAGTCTAGATTTAAAATCAACCCTTTGAATAAACTACTTACACTGAGCTTCATGACATACTTCCAATTTAAAATAATATGGGTCACTTGTTTCCGGTCAAGTGTGTTTACGATCTGCTGTAGTTGCCTAGTTCCCGGAAAAACCCAAACACAGTGGCTCCTAAACATACACTTCCAACTAAATGCAGGACGCCTAACAGAGTCTTGGGAGACTAGTAAAGAGTTTATTACCAGTGAAACAAATACTCTTCAAATACAGCAAGTGGACCCAACATACTAAATCATTTTTACACAAAAATAACCTTAAAGGGGCACTTTTACAAGTTGATTGTACTGAAATGTGTGTTGGCAGTGCCTGTACACAACCATCTTAAAATGATAAAAATCCATCCAGTGTTTTTTTTTTTATCTCCTTATGTTGCCTCAAATTGAGCCGTTCGATTTTGTGACGTCACTAAATCGGACGCCCCTCCCACGATTGTTGATTGACAGCAGCGTCTCAACACAGACCCGCCCTCGCTCGTGAGCGAGCTGTCAATCATAGTCCGCGTGGACCGGCGCGGTCGTTGTTGATTCGCTGGAGCACTGTCTATGAGCAGAATAGCGTCTAAGCGATTGTGGTGTTCTGTTCTTGGGTGTAATAACGAACACAGTCATTTTAATGTTCCTCAATCCGAACCGCTGAAGACGCAGTGGCTGCGTTTGTTTTCGAAGGGAATATTCCCCACGAGCAACGTCAATGCACTCATGTTTGCGCGAATCATTTCACACACCAGACTGCTTTATAAACGAGGATCAGTATAAAGCTGGTTTTGCTAAGAAGCTGCTCATGAAAAAAGGATCGGTAGCAAATATTCGTGTTCCTGCTGAACCTCCAGAAGAACTGAAGTGAGTGTAACGTTTTATTAAACTTTATATTAATATTTATATTAATCTTTGCAAATCGCTAGCTGCACGCTTCACAATGAATGCGTCTAAGGTTTACACTCAGGGTACATTACGGCATGTTTTCTATGTATGACGTTCTCAATATAATTCATAATCCCACGTTTATACTGAACAACGCGTTATGGTTATTGTGTTATTGTGTTACAAACGGTGTACGCACAGAACAGAGGGGCGGAGTCAGCGAAGCTCATTATCATTTAAAGTCATATGCACTGAAACGGCGTGCTGAAAACAGAGCTGTTTTTGACCAGGTAAAATAAGTGTTTTCTTACAATACTAATGAGAATTTTGAATTAAAAACCCTAACCCTAAAGAATCATATTAGCTTGTTAAAAAATGGCATTATATGTAGGGCTGTGCTCAGAATATCGATACAACGATATATCGTCATGAACTCCTGGCGATACGCGTATCGATACAGCAGCTGCCGTATCGATACTTTTGTGCTTTTGAATGTAGCCAATTCAGGGCTCCAATTTCGGCGCAGGACTGCGCATAATTTGAATAATTCCCGCAGTTTATAATGCGGGGAATTCCCGGAAACATTGATTCACTTTAGCGTGTAGGTTGTAGTATTAGTAAATGAATCCACACAGATTATAAAATCAAATCAGTCATTTTAAAACTTTCTGTGAGACGCAATTTCACAAACAGCGTGAGTTCAATGCAGTGCTGCGTCTCTCTCTCTCTCGTCTCGGGCAAGCGTCCAGCGCTGCAGCCGGTGAAACTACACGCTCACGGTTAGGAGTCGGGACATGACGGAATATTCACTTGCATAATCGGGCCATCGTGACTAAAGTTGACCATTTGCATGTCTTTAAGTCTTACCAGTTTAAACATTCAAACGATTTTAAACTATTCAGTAGGCCTACTTGTGCGCTCTTGCGCGCTCTCTGAGAGTTGGTTTTCTCTGCGTGCATACATAGACTAGAGTAAAGCCGCCTCACATACAGCTCGCGAGATTATATCGCTTTAACAGACTAAAACACGCAAAATGATGGAAAAAATTTCGTTCTTGGTAAGTATCCTCTAAACACAGTTGGTTATGTCTTAACCCTCTGGGCTTCTTCGGTCAAAAATGACCGAAAACTGTTACGTTTTGAAATGTTTAATTTTTTTGCTTGATCGGATCGGGCTGAAACTTGGTGACTTTTCATGTATTACCTATATGAACACACAAAAAAATCAAGGAGATGATTCTGATTTGTTAAAGGGTCGTAAAAAAAAAGTCACACTTAGCTTCCTCCCGGTCAAAAATGACCGACATAGGAAATGAATGGGAAATACGAAAAAATAGGAAAACTCAGAGAAACTTTTGCTGGTACAAGCTACAGATCAGCAACTGTGCCGAAAAAAAGTGTACAGCAATGAAGGGGTGACACTCTAGAACATCAAGAGTGCAAATAAGATCACCCCACACACACACACACACACACACACACACGCACACAAACACATACACAGATAAACTGGCAAGACTGCAACAGCAAATTTGTAGAATATGAAAAATAAAATCAATAAATGAGAAAAAAATCTTGCTCAAATGCGCACTCACACCCACACACGCATGCACGCACACACACACACACACACACACACACAGAGAGAGAGAGAGAGAGAGAGAGAGAGAGAGAGAGAGAGAGAGATAGAGAGAGATTAACTGGCACACTTCCAGTCTGCAAGAAACACACTGTCACTATCTGTTGCATCTGCAGTCATAAGTGAAACAATTAGCAGACAGTTTGTATGTTTATAGTTCAAATAATCTGTATTATTATTATTATTACCGTACTTTAAAAAAAAATCAATTTACTGTTTGATGATTATTGTTTGTTTTTATTTTAGAATGAGTTCCTGATATCTATTCCATATTCAACAATAAATAAAATAATTACAGTTTGTATGTATATAGTTAAAATAATGTTTATTATTGTTATTATTATTATTAACATTTTATTTTTTAACCTAGTAAATGATTGTTTGCTGTTATTTATTTTGTTTATTTACGTTCATCACAATTGCTGTTCCCTTCTGAAGTTATTACTACTTATTGAATTAAAATTAATAAAAAATACCAATTTATTGCAAAATGTCTGTATGAAGTGTTTTGAATTATCACTAACCATCCCTTTTTTTGTTAAATTATTTGAATGATCAAATACTGAGTAACAAAAATGTTTGCATTGTGTTCCCTTTCTAACCAAATGCTATAGTTTGATTGTAATCATAACGCAAAACCTAATACTTATCTTAAAAAATTTGTTAAAAAAAATAAATAATTAGTCTTTTAGAATATCTAAATGTATATTAAAAGAAAAAAACGAATAAGATTGAGAAATCATGTCTAAATCAACAAAAAGAATCAAAAAGCCTTTCTATGTATTTTTATAGGAAGCTATAGGCAGCCTACAGGCTGGTACAGGACATTGCACACATGTAACTATTTTTAAAGCCACTAGGTGGCGCTCTTCTACTTGAATTATTTTTTTTTATTAAGCTGACACTCTATTTTGATGTGAAATGTTGTATTTATTGAAAAAAAATATATATATATATAAAATAAAAATATGTATATTAATTCTAATGGAAAAAATAGCTCATAAAAATTATATAATTAATGCAAAGTATCATAAAAAATTATAAAAATTCTAAATAATAATCAGAAAATATTATAGAACAAAAATATATTTGAATGGTTATCCTGGGAAGAAGTAAAGTTCAATTTTAAGGCTTCGTCCGTTTTTGACCGGGAGGAAGCTAAGTGTAACCCATTTACGAAGAAGCCCAGAGGGTTAAATAAGCATAAAGATTTTTAACAGAAACGGCAATTCCCCGGTTGTATGATGAAGTTAAGCGAGATATTCTGCTGTCACTCTCTTAACCCTGAGCATGTCAATCAATTGTTGTTTCTGCATAAAAATTTGAAAATGTAATCATTTAAAATGATTTCAACGTAGAAGAAATGACTTTGTTTGGTGCACATTCCAACACTTAAGACCTGTTAAATACTATGTGTTTAAAAGTGTTTGAGAAAACTAAGTTAAATTTAAGTTGTTACCGTTTTTGCTTTTATTAATGTTTTAAGTTTTGTTTAGTCATTGAGCAGTGTAGACATGCTTCAGTGTCACTATAATTGTCATTTCAGTTATTGAGGCAGACTTTAAAAGCATTTAAAAGCAGACTTTAAAAGGAAGAGCCATTCTAAGCTTTTTTATTCATTTAACTCATTGTTTTTCAGTTATCACAACTGTTATAACACTGGTTATTCAATAAGCAGATATTACTGTTACTAAACTCAGCTCAAAAGAAATTTAAATTCCAAATTGATCCATATCGTGATACATATCGTATCGTGGCTTTAGTATCGTGATACGTATCGTATCGTGACATTGTTGGTGATACACAGCCCTAATTATATGACCCCTTTAAAATTAAATACTGAAATGTATTACCAATTATTTATTAAAATATATATATATATATATATATATATTTAGTTGGTTCAATGGCGCTCTTGGCAGCAAATAAATCACTGCACCAAACCCACTGTGGTCAGCACATAACATGATAAACCTGTTTTTAATGCAGTCTTGTTTGTCCACTCATTTACCTATCCATGTTGGTATTTGCCGATTTTGTCTAGTTTCTCCCAAGCGACAGCTGAATTTGATGGATTATTACACAAAAATCCCTTTCTCCTCCCATTTTAAAGAGTATTTATTTAGCTTTTCTAGTCAGCTAGAAACCACTGATATAACAGATTGAATAATATCATATGAACAAAGTCACTCCGTTATTTATTTGTATTAAATGTATGTTTTACCATCACCATTGTTTTACTGACAAATTATTAACTAAAGGACTAGTTCACCCAAAAATGTCAATTCAGACTTTTGTTCATTTTTCTAACGCAAATGACGATATCAATAATCTCATTTTTGTCTATTCATTAAAAGTCTAGGCAATCAACATTTTCAAGCTTGAAAAAGTTCATGAAGACATCATAAAACTAATCCATATGAAGCGAGTGGTTTAATCCAAGTCTTCAGTAAAGACACAATCACTTTATATGATGAACAGATTTTATTCACATATAAACATTGATCTACGCAGCACATACATAGTGCACATCAAATATTGTCAGAAGCTGAAACGTTTGTGCACCCAAAAAAATTATCAAAAGTGCGTGCATGCAAAAATTTACTTTTAGCATTAGGCGAATTTTAGCTAAATAAATATTTTCGATGAGTCACATTACTACAGAATAATTCTAATAATTGTTTTTCTTTTATTATTTAAATCAGCTGGAAGCCATAAAAAGAAATAGCTGAATGTACACATAACATCAACACATAACTGAATGTACATAAACACAGTGCCAGTGGCCGTAGCGACAACAACTGTGAATATACGCAGTTAGAAAATAGCCCCATAATAGCATAGCACCTCAGTAAGCACACAAACACAGTCGTAACTGTAGCTACAACTGTGAATATATGAGTTAGCACAGAAAAACCAGTTGCCCTGATAGGAACGGGGCAATATAACAGCGTAGCACATGCACGTACAGCATAGGTCGCTGTAGCGCCAACTTAACACACGCAGTTAGCTCAGTATTTAGGCACTGAAGGATACGGGGCAACACCGCTGCATGAACACATCCATTTGTAAATAAATGCAGCGCATGTCGCCGTATCGACGGAGACTGTGAATATGCACAGTTTGACTGGGATAGCTAGTTGCACTGAAGATACAGGGCAACATGGCAGCATAACACAAGTAAGTAAGGAATAGCGCATCCTTGCATGTACATAACGCAGCGTAAGTCGCTGTAGCAACAGAAACTGTGTAGAGACAGAAACTAAGATGCATAGTTAAATTAGGATGGCTAGCAGCACTGAAGGAAACAGGGCAGCATTACAGTATAACACATCCGTTTACGTACATACATCCAGAACTGCGAATATGCACGGTTAGATTAGGATAGCTAGTTTTGCACTGAAGGAAACAGGGCAACAAAACAGCAAAAACACGTCCTTGTACGTGCCGTGTAGTCGCCATAGCGACAGAACAGAATATGCAGTTAGATAGGATAGCTGGATGTTGCACTGAAGGATAGAGGGCAACATAACAGCATTACCCATCAGTGTGCACATTTCAAACATCTGAGTGTATAATGTGGTGCAAGTCGACGAAGCGACCGAAACTGCATGAATATGCACAGTTCACATAATGGTCAGTTACGTTAGCAACATAACTGCATAACGCTTCAGTGTGGACACAGATGCAGCGCAAGTCGCCGTAGCGACAAACTGTGACTATGCACAGTTAGATAGGATAGCTAGGTGTACTGAAGGATACAGGGCAACGCGATAGCATAGTCACATTAGTGTGTACAAAAACACAGCGTCAGAGGCATCGCGACATCGACTGTGAATACATAGTAAGTCAGAATAGCCGGTTGCACTGATGATACAGTGCAATATTTAGCGGCGTAAACATAGCACATCAGTGCGTAGCGTGTACACAGCGTCAGTTGCACCGCACAACAACTGTGTACTCAATCAGAATAGCCATTTGCACTGAAGGATACAGGGCAATGTATAACGGCATAAATCATAACACATTCAGTGTGTAGAGTGTACATAGACACGGCGTCAGTTGCATCACACGACAACTGTGAATATGCACTGCGTAGTAATCAGAATAGCCATTTGCACTGAAGGACACAGGGCAATATATAGTGGCATAAACCATTACACATAACAGTGAGTTGTATGTACGTAACAGTGTCAGTTGCATCGCGCCACACTGTGAATACGTAGTAATCAGAATATTTATTTGCACTGAAGGATACAGGGCAATATACAACAGCAAAATTCATAACACAGTGTGTAGTGTGTACATAAACACAGCGTCAGCTGCATCGCAAAACAACTGTGAATACGTACTGCATAGTAATCAGAATAGCCATTTGCACTGAAAATTACAGGGCAATATATAATGGCATAAATCCCAACGCATAACGCTGTGTAGTATGTACGTAACAGCGCCAGTTGCATCGCACAACAACTGTGAATACGTAGTAATCAGAATAGCCATTTGGACTGAAGGATACAGGACAACAACGGCAAAATTCATAACGCAGTGTACCGTGTGTACGTAACACAGCGTCAGTTGCATCGCACGACTGTGAATACGTAGTAATCGGAATAGCCATTTGCACTGAAGGATACAGGAACAGGGCAATATATAATGGCATAAATCATACACATAACAGTGCGTAGTGTGTACGTAACACAGCGTCCGTTGCATCGCAACAACTGTGAATACGTAGTAATCAGAATAGCCAGTTGCACTGAAGGGTACAGGGCAATATCGTGGCATAAGCATAACACACACACATATCAGTCTACATAAACACAGCGTCAGTGGTATCGCACAACTGTGAATCAGAATAGCCAGTTGCACTGAAGGATACAGGGCAATTTTTAGCGGCATGAATCATGAACACATAACAGTTTGTAGAGTGCACGTAAACACAGCGTCATTTCATCGTACAACAACTGTGAATACGTGGTAATCAGAATAGCCATTTGCACTGAAGAAACAGGGCAACATATAACGGCGCCAATCTTAGCACATATCAGTGAGCAGAGTGAACATAAACACAGCGTCAGTGGCGTAGCGACAACACTGTGAATACGTGGTTAAATCAGAATGGCCAGTTGCACTGAGGGATACAGGGCAACATATAAGGGCATAACAGTTAAATCATAGCACATATCAGTGTGCAGTGTGTACATAAACACAGCGTCAGTGGCGTAGCGACAACAACTGTGAATACGTCGTTAAAGGGATAGTTCGGCCAAAAATGATATTTAAACCATGCATTACTCACCCTCAAGCCGTTTGAGATGCATCTGTCAATCTTGTTTCAGACGAACACATTTTCAGTTATTTTAGAAAATGTCTTAGACCCTTCAGTGGATATAATGTGAAGCAATGGGGTCCACCTCCTTCAAGTCCCAAAATGTGAATACATCCTTCACAAAAGTAATCCATCCGGCTCCAGGGGGATAAACGAAGGCCTTCTGATGGTAATCCGTGCGGTTTTGTCGTAAAAATATACATATTTAAAACTTTATAAATGAAAATATCTGACTTCCGGCAACGATCGACGCGCGTGCGTTCACGCGCTTTCCTGTTTTGTTTTGCTCTGCTCTCTGGCTGCGCTGGCGCGTTCGTTCTACGTCACAACAGTTCCTAGGCTACGTCTTACCTCGTACGCCGACTTCCATCACCCGTGAACGCGCGTCGATCGTTGCCGGAAGTCAGATATTTTCATTTATAAAGTTTTAAATATGTATATTTTTACGACAAAACCGCACGGATTACCATCAGAAGGCCTTCGTTTATCCCCCTGGAGCCGGATGGATTACTTTTGTGAAGGATGTATTCACATTTTGGGACTTGAAGGAGGTGGACCCCATTGCTTCACATTATATCCACTGAAGGGTCTAAGACATTTTCTAAAATAACTGAAAATGTGTTCGTCTGAAACAAGATTGACAGATGCATCTCAAACGGCTTGAGGGTGAGTAATGCATGGTTTAAATATCATTTTTGGCCGAACTATCCCTTTAATAGAATGGCCAGTTGCACTGAGGGATACAGGGCAATATATAAGGATATAACAATATATAACGGCACAAATTATAGCACATATCAGTGAGCAGTGTGAACATAAACACAGCGTCAGTGGCGTAGCGACAACAACTGTGGATACGTGGTTAAATCAGAATGGCCAGTTGCACTGAAGGATACAGGGCAGCCTGACGACATAAGCTGTAGCTGTGCACCTCCATTACCAGAGCGGGGCGTCCTGGCGCGGCGCTCTCCGTGGCCTGCGTCGCCACATTACCGGTCCTGCCCTCTGCCAACGGTGAAGATCCGGTTCGTTCGGGTTCGAACCGTTTTGGCGGCTGTAGCCGAATTAGGCGGGACGAGGTGCCGACGAAGAGAGACATCGAGGAAGGCTGGACCGTATAGAGATCAAAAGTTTCGGTGTAAAGTCTGGCCGCGGCGAGACTAAATTTTATATGCTGCAAGAGCTGGGATCGAACACGGGTCTCCCGTGCGACGGCTTTGGGTTTCGCCACTGAGACAGAGGGGGAAATGCCCACTTTCGCGCCTTTAGACACAGAGCCATGGCCTTGCCTCGTCTCTCTGGATGCGTCTTTCGCATGACTTACCATAGGATGTCGTAAAGACGGAACCTTTCTTGAAGTAGCCTGGTTGTTTTTAGATACCGGGCTATTCAACTCTTCTTTGAGCGTGAGAGGGCCCACCAGCGGCCGCTGGCGGCAGTGGGCCTCATCCCAGCTGATGCCCGGGTTTATGAGGGCGCGCACTGGTAGACCGGCACATGCCTGTCGTCCGCGAGTGCGGCCTCGGTAGATCCTTGTTTGGGTAGAGCGAGTCAATACCGCACATATCTGGCATGTAGCAGCCATCGGATGCGGGGAGGAAACATGGTGAGTAACCTCTATTGCAACTTCCACGATGACTTCAGATAAGACTTCTAGCGTGAAGAAAGAGATTCTGACGTAATTGTCGCGTCCATGCTATTTATACTGCCCGCGGACCGGTCAGCATTTGCATGTTTTGCGTCAATTGGCCAGCTGTCTCCAGCTGGCGTTATCCTATAAGATTTCAGTGAAAATGGAGAAGGGAGGAGTTCCCATATACGTCAGTATGACGTAATGTCGAAGTTACCGCCTTGAAAGGGAACTCTGGGGTCCTGCAATGTTCTAGAAGTTCTTGTGTAACTGAAAGCGAACCAACACCTCCTGCCCTTACTCAGCACCAATGACTGGCCAGCCAACATGACATCATGACTTTGCAAACACGGGAAAAATATTGATCTGAAAGGACAAACGGACACCTCAAGCTGCGAAACACGATAAAATATCGCTCTGAATCCAGTGAGATAAACAGACGAGAACGGGTTAGAGGAACTAGCGCTGCTTCAACACTATGGCCTCCGCGTCCCTCCCCTCTTCTAGCATAACTTAGCCAGAGAGCTAACTGCAAGACACACTGTTTTTATCACCATTAAACAAACTATCCTTGCACACTTCGCGCCGTTGGCATAGTTAAAAAAGATGACTCACCTTTAAGCAACCCATTTACAAGAAAAAATGGAAGTATCTCCCAATTTTAATCGTCTCTATGACAACTTAATGTCATTTCTTCTCAGTCCACGCCGTCTTCCTCTCTCTGGTTTGTTTTGTTTATCTTCTTCCTGACGGGTTCCTGGAAAGCGCGTGACTCCCGGGGTCACGTGGATCTGCGCTGACCAATCAAGGCGCGCGCTCGTTCTTGTCCCAAAACAAGTTATTTAAATACTTTAGCCTGAAAAATGGGGTTTCATACTATTCTAGTCTATTACATTACATTACATTACATTAAATTACATTACATTATATTATATTACATTATGTTATATTATATTGCATTATACTATATTGCACTACATTACATTGTTATATTATATTATATTACATTATGTTATATTATATTACATTATTTTATATGATATTATATTATATTGCATTATATTGCACTATATTACAGGATGTTATATTATATTATAACCCCAAAAAGAACAAGACCATAAAGAGACATCGAAAATTAATTTATTGCTATTTTTCATCTTATTAGGACACAAATTATACAATTTAATGATTTTCTTTTCTTTTTTTATATTAATGTTTGTATCGCCCCTTTGGGGGTATAAATTCACTGAAAACAGAATGCAATGTGTATTACAATTATTACATTTTAGCGACATTTGTAAAAAATGTATTCTCTCATAACTTAAACTAAACATTCTTTTAAAACTTATGTTGAACAATAAGTATAATGCCTATTTATGAATATATTAGCCTATACTGTATAATATTTAATATGCACATTTCTAGGGCCTATAAATTACCAATATGACCAAAACTTTGCTGAAAAAAACCTGTTGTACACAATCTACTTCATGACTCCTGTCATCTGATTAATAGTTCATACTTTTTTTTATCAAATAAAGTCTTTTTATAAAGTAAATGTAAGATTTTAATGTTAACCTTTACTGGACTGAATCAACTCGGGTTTACTTGACTATTCATACATCATTTTAAAAATTCTTTTTTTTTTTTAAATCATGTTAAAGTTAAATATAAGACACGAAAGGCTTTTGGGGAACTTTTAATTATCATTATTTTGCAATGCATGTATGAGCCATAAAAGCCATCGTATACCCCAAAAAGGGCAACATATCCCCTGAGATAAAAAAAAACATTTGAAAAATGTAAACATGAAATACAGAAAATTTCAACATAAACATACAACAACTTTTTAAACATGCAAGCCCCGTCCAAACATTGTAAATATGTGAAATATATCAACTTTTATCTGAAGCTGAGTAGATTTCCCACAACAGGTCATGTTTTTTTAATGCCCGCAAGCTTAACAAAGAATGTCACTACTGTTGTCACGGTACCAAAATATCAGTATTCGGTACCAATACCAGTGAAAATCCACGGTTCTCGGTACCAATTTCGGTACCAAAGCTTAATTTAGATTAAATTTCCACATATTAAAGTGTATATCACGGTTACAAAGATGGAAACTGTAGTATTAAAACTAATTTACAATAAGATTCTATTTGTTAGATAACATTAGATAAAATTACCTAACAATAAACAACAGTTATATACTGTAGCAATTATTCTCCATGGGGTTAACTTAAAAATGTACTAATATATTTTTAAAATCAAAAGTTTTATCTGTTAACATTATTTAATGCACAATGAATGAAGTGAACAAACATGAACAATCAAGTGTTTGTATTAAATAACATTCACGAACATTAATTAATGTTGTAAAAATATATTGTTCACTCAATGTGTTGATGTTGCATTAAGTAATATTAATGAATGGTGTCTTATTGTAGTGTTACCAAACTATACAGGAGATAAAACATGTTTTAATTTTTTTAATGCCCGCAAGCTTAACAAAGAATGTCACCAGACATCAAAATACTCACAAAAACACACAATTTTCACCATGAAACCAAGAAATGAGACCTACAACTTTCCTTGCCTTTCCCCACAGCCTCTCTAATGTCTTTACCCCCAGAATACAAATACCAGGGATAATATAATATAATATAAAATAAAATATAATATAATGTAATGTAATATAATATAATAAAGTTTTGTTGGCTTTGTTGTGCCATTGTATGAATTTGTTTTACCAAACCTACCGTTTTTTGGAGCTGATTGTGAAGGAAAAGCAGCCGAGAAGTGTTCGGCACACATGGGAACTCCTTCAGGAATGTTGGAACCGTATCTCAGGATGCACCTCAAGTAGTTTGAGTGAAAGCCCAGAGTGTTCAGAACAGGAATCGAGGTTAGAAGTGAACTTTTTTTGTCATCCACTTTTTAAATCAATATTTGTATCCAAGTCAAGTCACCTTTATTTATATAGTGCTTTAATACGGATTGTTCCAAAGCAGCTTTACAGAGATAACAGGAAAAGAATGCAACAACGTTTGTTTCCAGAAGAAAATATTGTCATAGTTCAGCTTGATGTTTAAGTTTTGTAGTAAAAAAGTTATTATATATAGCCGCTCTGGAGAAAACAGTGATGTCATCGTCCAGCTCAGTTCAGTTCTCATATAATGGTGTCAGTGCAGGCAGATCAATAATATTGAATATTAAATTAAATGCCCCCATGTGCAACATTCAAGTAATAGTAAGAATATGTATATGATACACACCATACACACACATATTGCAATAATCACAAAAGTGGAGTATGAAGGCCTGTTTGCCAGGTGATTTGCAAAATCTATTTAAAAAAAATGATGATTACAAACATTCATCAATATACCCAAGCCCATATAGTGGAGGCTTGTGCTTTATGGATCACATCGGTTTCTCTATGCGTAAAAAAAAATACAAATGAGTAATCTCATATTTCACAGATAAATGGACTGGTACTTTATTCTTTTATTGGGGGGATGTTTATGTATTTTTGAACTGTACAACAGAGACAACTAGGCTTAGATTAAAAGCTCATTTGAGCCTGGTTTGTTTCTCCATTCTGTCATTCTGGGTTCCTTCCTTGAAGCCACTGTGTCGCCTCTGACTTGCTATATTGGGGACACTTAATATTCAACATTATTGATTTGGATGAGAACTGAACTGAGCTGGACGATGACATCCCTGTTTTCTGCAGAGCTGCTTTATAGATGAGTTGAACTCATTCCGTTATTGATAAGTTATAGGCCGAATGGAATGGTTATATGACGTTTTTCGGGTTGAATGGTGGCCGTCTCGCGGATAATCTTGTGGGTTATCCCTGATAATGCGGCGTTTGGATCGTCTAACCGTGTGTCAGAGCAGTGTGTAACAGAAGACTTCACCCTCTACAGATCCAGCAGCCGATTGAAAGCCAGACCACACATGGATCCAGCAGTGAGTCTCGTCCGACTTCCCCAAGGAACTCGCTCACTCGAGGACCACATTCAACTTTCGGGACATTGCTTCTCTAACTGACCTACCAGACTTTGCTGTCATGGATTTATTCTGCCACGGACTAAACAACCCATTAAAATCCACACTAATCCTAGATGGTCCTCGGGGATCACTGAGGGTGTATTCACACCAGGAAAGTCCGCTAGGTCACTTGCTTTGGTCCGGACCAAACACAATGTTGATTTTTTCAGTTTGGTGTGGTTCGCTTTCACACTGCCCTTTTTGCAAGTGTGCCAAAATTTGTAAATGAAACCACACCTGTGCTGAGGTCATCCATTCACTGGACAGAAATTCGAACCGTACCAGAGTTTGTTAGGAATCGGACTGAGACCGACTCTTCAGCTTTGTCTCGGTACGGTTGTTTGGTCCACACACGAGTGCGATTGATGTATCCACACCAGCCCAAAAGATCCGCACCAAGGGTGGTAACGAACTTGAGTTCGATTCAATCGAACCAAACAAAACAAAACAGATGTGAATACACCCTTAGTGAGTTCCTGGACTATGCACTTTTCCCCTTTCACTAGAGGAGGACCCTTCCCCTAAATATGTTTTGTCCTCAGTGCCCAGTGCTCTCCGTGCGTCCGAATCCAGTGGGCCAGAGTCCCCGGTTGTCTTGGCCACTGTCCCTGAAGCAACTACGGCTGTCCCAAGGCAGACCCACCACTGATGTCGGTGTGAGCGGCTGGCATTCGGGGGGTTCCAGCGCACCCAAGTTCAGTGGTCCCGTGTCTGGCGGTCTAGGAGATCCTTCCACTGTTGGCTGTGCTTCCTGTGATGGCAATCGCCATTTTGTGTGTGTGGGCCGTACACTTCTCCTGCTTCTCCTGAGGTGGCGGCGACCGCTCCAGCTCCTGCCGTAACTGTTTGAGGAGCGTCTGGAATACACTCCCTAAGGTCTCCACCAGAGGGCACTCCTCCGGTCTCCTTTGCCATCTGAACATGAACTTCATTTCCCATAACCCATTGCCATCATGCCCATTGACAACATTTTCAACTAAATGTATGCGTTTTGGCCGCTTATTTATTCTACAAATGCGTTTTTACTTAACTTATGCCTCATCGTTCCCTTTGGAAAATAAGGCTGTGGCACTCTGCTTCCATCTTATTTTATCCTTGGCAGCATGTTGTGTTTCGCCCCATGATAGGTGTAGTGCTTTTAGTTCAGCTTCTACAGTCCTCCAGGTTATCTTTGGCCTTGTTCCTTGCTTGGTCTCCAGCTTATAGATACTTTTAGTATGTGATTCTGGTCCTTCCGAAGGACATGCCCAAGCCATTTCACCCTATGATGCTTGATCACCACACTGTGCAAGTTGGTCCTCTTATATAACTCAGGATTTGAGATCCTCTCTGGCCAGAAGATGTTGCAAATTCTCCTGAGGCAATTGTTGTGGAATAGACCAATCTTCTTTATGTCACACTCAGTGTTGGGAAAGTTCATTTTCTACATGAACTAGTTCAAAGTTCAGATTACAAATTTTAAAATGAACTAGTTCAGTTCATAGTTCATACTTCAAAAAATAAACTAGTTCATAGTTCTTTTTTTCCATATGTTGCTGCGAGCTTCTTTTTTTGTTTTGTTAATTATTGCCACAGCCCATATACAACCACAGACAGCGATTATTTTATCGAGGGGCAAAGTTTGCACAGAAATGTAAGATTTTTCCCATCCTCACCGACCTTGTCATAAAACTCGTTTAAATAATCATACGACGCCTCCTCGATGCTTTGTCGACTACATGATGCTTTTTGTCATGATGACGCATGCGGCGGCCGCGGTGCGACACTGGTGTTGCCAGATTGGATGTTTTTTTTTCGCTACATATTAAGGCCTGTTTATGGTGTGTTTTAGCCGGGTTTTCGCCTGGAAGGCTCTATAGAAATCTGGCACCCTATTGACCGAAGTTAAACAGAGAGCGTGCGTTCACAGACACCAGAATGAACGAGGTCACAGTAACGTTCATCAGGCAGTAATACAGTACGTTCAGTTCACGGTCGCCAAAAATATGAACGAGTTCATTGAACGTGTTCAGGCACAACACTGGTCACACTCAATGACACACCAACCTCCTGCCGCATACCACAGAACCGATTTGACATTGCTATTGTATAGTTGCTACTTTTCTTTGTTCTGAGGCTGTACTGAGCAGATTTCCAGATGGGCTGGAGTCTAGTGAATGCACTGCAGGCTTTAGTCTTGCTTTAATGTGCAGCATTATCCTTGCTCAACAGACTGCCAAGGTAGATGAACTCCTCAACATCTTCAAGTGGACTTCCATTCAGAATAATTGGTTCATGAGATCTTACATTAATGCGCATCACTTGGGTTTAGGTGGTGTTTATGTTGAGGCCTATTTTCTTGGCAAAGTTGACTGTCAGTCTTCTCTTGTAGGTGGGCATGCGTAAATGACAAAAGAGCTACATCGTCTAGGCTGTCAAAAGCCGTTTTGAAGTCAATGAAGTTAACATATTCCACTCCAGACACTACTCGATGATGTTTCTTAGAGCAAAAATCTGGTGTACACAACCTCTCCCCTTCCTGAAACCAGCCTGCTCTTGTCTCAGCCTGAGGTCAATAGGGGCTTTCGCACCGGAGGAACCTATTTATGTTCCTAGAACTAATGGTGAAAGTACCCAGTTTTTGGTGTGTTTTCATCGCAGGAACTGAAAACGATCTTAGTTCAAGGAACGACTTTCGGGGATCTAACCCAGCACAATAGGAACTACCGGTGGTTGTTAGCTGAACACAGGCGAAACGCCAGCAACCGCCATTTTTGAAAAAGCCACGTACACACACAGATTATAGCCTATGTATTTACATTACCATAATGGATTTGGATGTGTTTTTGTAATTCTTTTTCCTATAATAATTCTCATTATCATCCCTCTCTAAAAATACTTTAATACAATATTTTAAAAACTAAATCAGCAGTACATTTAAGCACACACACACACACACACACACCTGTCTGATTTACTATCTTTGTGGGGACTCTCCATAGACGTAATGGTTTTTAAACTGTACAATCTGTATATTCTCTCCCCTTATACTGCCCAAATACCCCTAAACCTACCCATCACAGGAAACATTCTGCATTTTTACATTTAAAAAAAAAATCATTCTGTATGATTTATAAGCATGTTTACCCATGGGGACCTCAATTTAGGTCCCCACAGTGACACAAATCCCCATGAGTCTGTGTGCATTCAGGTCCCCACCGGGATAGAAAAACATGTACACACACACACGTTGTGTTTTCATGTTTTATGGGGACTTTCCATAGACATAATGGTTTTTATACTGTATATTCTCAGCCCTTACACTAACCCTACCCCTAAACCTACCCATCACAGAAAACGTTCTTCATTTTTATATTTTCAAAAAACATAATTCTGTATGATTTATAAGCTGTTTTCCTCATGGGGACCAAAATATGTCCCCACAAGCTCAAGGATAAAGGATATTGCCATCCTTATTGGGGTATTTTGTCCTAATAACGTAAGGTTTACCTGAACACGACACACACACACACTTATGTAACCCGTCTTGTCTTTCTGCGTTGTGTTCTGGGTTGTTTTCAAGTAGACTCAGAGGCACGGCCAGTCACAATGCAGTTTATTATCTGCGGTCATAAACAATATGACAATGAGTGTTGCGTGACATCAAGTTAGCATCTCAGTCAAATCCAGCATTGCTCTGCTTATTCACATTAATCACATTTAACCTCTTTTCATACAGAAAAACTACATACATTTGTAATCAAAACAAATACAAAGAAAATATCACAAATATTCCCAATAGGAAAACACATTGTAAATTCCCCTTAGTCATACATTAATTCCATTATATAAACTACACATATAGTCATTGAGTCATCTCAAACAAATATGCACAAACACAAAAAAACATACCTGCGGTCATAAACAATATGACAATGAGTGTTGCGTGACATCAAGTTAGCATCTTAAAAAAATAGCATCATGTCAATACAATGTTAATGGCCTGCTGAACAGCTAGCTCACCACGTGCTGCAGCAGCTACCGAACTGCATTTAACATATAAAAACACAATTTCGCGGCTCGTAGTTCATTAAGACTACTGCAAGATTCACTCATCATCATATACATTCTTACACAGTGATAAGTCAACAAATAAGCGATAATAACAACTTATATATTCGTTTTATTATCGGAGAAACCTGACGTGAACTCACCTCAGTCAAATCCAGCATTGCTCTGACTGATGTCAAACTTGCGCGGCGCAAGTCCCCGCTCTGATGACGTCACACGCACACACTGCACTAACCCGACGCGCAGGCAGAATGAACCCAAAACGAAACTCCCAGTAATACAAAAAGAAATATTTTTTGGGTGGAATTCATAAGTATACAAACAAATATGCTACACTTACTTAAGCGGTGTTTCCACCGCAGGAACTTTCCCCAGGAATTAGGGACTTTGGGTGGTACTCTGTGTGTTTTCGACTGCAGGAACCAGGGTCTAAATATATTTCCCGCTCAAAGTCCCTGCTTGCGAGGTAGTAATTTTTCAAAGTTCATGAACTTTCAGGGGTGGGACATGGGCACTGAACACACTGATTGGTTGAGTTAACACAGCATTTAATTTCACCATGTTGTGGTGCACGCAGTCCTACGTCTCCGGACTAGTTTGCCTAATCTTCACGGTACTTGACCGCGGTGAAACGCGGAGAGCAACAGGTCTGGGCGGAAACAAGTTCCTGGGACAAATTGTTCCTGGGTAATTTCGGTGGAAACGCGCCTTTAGTTATGGGGGTGGTGATGGCTCAGTGGTGATGGCTCAGTGGACATGCCTTTGGTGTGAGAGACCCGGGTTCAAATCCACTGTGAGACACCAATGTGTCCCTGAGCAAGACACTTAACCCCTAGTTGCTCCAGAGGCGTGCGACCTCTGACATATATAGCAATTGTAAGTCGCTTTGGATAAAAGCGTCAGCTAAATGAATAAATGTAAAATGTAAATGTAGTTATCTAAATGGGGACGTTGCATAGACTATAAGATAACTTGGTTAGGTTTCTCCACAAACTAACTCTACAAACACGGAAAACAGTGATAGATGGACCTCTTAACATCTACGCTGAGGAGAAAATCCAACGCAACTTTGAGGGGACCAATCGAAACATGTTTATGTATTTCTGCTCGGCTATTGACATTGAGCATCAACCACACGGCAAACGCTAATGCTTTTTCATATACTGTCGACTTTCTTTGTATAGCAGTTCTATCTGATAACGTATTAGACAGGACTGTTAAACAGATGGTAAACTAATGAAGTGGCATCAAAATAAAAGTCACAACAACAAGGGGCTAATACTTCAATTCTGGACAGAAGGATTCTGCAACATTCGTTTGATGGAATTGAAAGTAGTGTGATGCCCTGCCAGTTGTCACAATTTTGAAGGTTGCCGTTCTTGGAAAGCTTGATAATGAGGCATTTGATGATGTCTTTATTCCAGATGTTCTTGAATAGATCAGTGAGCACTGTAGTAGATGTGGTAAGGTTTGCTTTAACCATCCGGCTACTGAAACCGAGACAACGGCGTTTTGGGGGCCGGAAAACACAAACTTTTGAAAACTGGTTTCAAAGTGCAAGTTTTGGAAAATAATAGCGTTATTATCTCTGTGTAAACTACAAAAACGCAAATTTGTGAAATTGGTGGCGCATGTATATTACGTGTCCAGTCTATAGCACGTAGTGTTTCTTCGCAAAGTCACATCGCCAACCACTGGCCTGGCATGAATCATATAGCAGCATTTTTAGTACATTTTTTTGTCACTATCACTTTGAGATGGAAGTTAGGGGAGTGTGTTGAGATGGGGAACGACCCGTGATTGGAGTGTAACTTCATTTTTTTGTTTTTTTTTGTTGCAGAATGTCAGACATAAACGAACAAAGTCCTAAATGGGGGTCAAAGCAGTCTTTGGTGTTTTTCTTTGGATATTATAAATATCGGTAGGCCTACTGTACAAGTTTTAAGGGCAAACGCTGTCTAAAATTGTCTCTTGTTAAGTTTTCTTTGTTTAAAGCTTTTCCACCGAAGTTTTTTTTTCCTTCTTTTCCCATAATGCAGCCATTACTCCATTATGCTTTGGTACAAGTGCTGGAGGAGGAGGAGTTGGCCGAGCTGCCGTCGTCCAGCCACTTATCAAGGCTCCGTCGACGCGCGTTCATGAAGAAGTTGCTGACGGTGGCGAGCTCCAGGCCCAGCTGCTGAGAGATGGTGATTTGTAACTCTTTGGACGGGCGCTTGTTCTCTTTGAATATTGCATGTAAAGTCCGACGCTGGACATCAGTGAAGACCAGCCGGGGCTTCTTGGAGAGGCTCCCCCGCTCGCCTTTACCGTGCTCCTGCTCCTTTCTCTTGCATGCTGAAAGAACAAAAGGTTGACATGCAAAAGTCAAACATGATTGCCTAACATGTAAAAGAAACTACGCACATTCTGAAGCAGACTTATTTGTCATGACAGGGTGAGTTTTTCTAAACACGGAAAACACATGGAAGAGACTAAACAAAACACACAAACTGCTGCTTTTGGAGGGTTTTGTATGGTCATTTCATTTACACTAGTCTCTGGAACTGTCCGTGGTGCTTAAATCTAGCCGTACGCATGGCAGATACACTATCATAACCAGTATGGTCACTTACTGCCTGACAATAATAATAAAAAAAACGCTTATTAAACCACACACTAAGCAGTCATTTTGAATGAAGAAGCTTACTGATGTTTTCTGTTTTTGTGCACGTAAATTCCCAGTGGGTGAGATAACGGTTTAGTTTACAAAAAAACACAAGGGGGCGCTAAAAGACGGTGCAAAATCGCTTAAAGCAGGCATTTACTTGAACCGTCACACACATAAAGGCAGTCTGTTTTCTTAAACACATAAACCGTCTCAACTCATTAATATGTAAAACACAAATTTACATCTCAGTTCTAAATGGTTCATTCTAAAGCACATTTTCTTATTTACATGCAAATGTTTAGACAAGAAATGAGCCTACTCTCATTTGAATCTTTAATATTCAAATACGTTAACAGTAGGCAACAGCTTTTGAATATTATTTAAACATTCATAATATTTAAATCGATTATTAAATATTTATTTTATATCTATTGTGTTGTAACTGGAGGTACAAATTGAATAAAACTTGAATATACATTCTAGCCGTGTAAAAAAAAGAAAAAAGAAAGAACGAAACTATGCGCAATGAAAGCGGTTTGGGTAAATATTAACAAAAAGCAAATGAGCTCGCTATCAATTATAACTACCAGTATTTAATATGCAGAATACACAGTTCTTGAAGTGCTTGAACATATAGCTGATGGAAATATCTCAGATGTTGACTTTATGTGGAGTGATGAGGAAGATAGAGATGGAAATGCAGATAATGCTAGATCTCCAAAAATTGGTAAGTGTAGAATGAAAATTAGGGATAGTTAGTTAGCCGGCCCTAAATGTATTGAATATTGTATTATTGGATATACAGTTTCATTTCTGTCTTGTAAAAATAAATTACAATATAAAACTTGTATGAAGTTGTTTGTAAGGGACAGTTTTTGGTAATAATTTCAGGGGAGGACAGAGATGAGCCACTAGTAGGGGAAGAAATTGAGATTGAGAGGGGAGTCAGAATCAAGAAGACAGAGAAGATTATGAGCATGAGGGAGATGTAGAACCAGTACTTGGTGATGATCCTTTTACAAACATCAAGAGTGATATTCAGTGGCGTCGTCACACCCGCTTTACCCCAGTAGAAACAATGTGGGAAAGTCCCACCACTGACCCCCCTGAGCCACTAACACCACACGGCAACTTCAAGCAGTGTTCCAAGTCAGACGTTTGAGCTGATGAGCACAATGACCAACATATATGCAGAACAAAATGGAGTCAGGGCGTATAAACTAGTAGTGGGAAGTTCGGATCATTTTACTGACTCGGATCTTTGAGTCTCGTTCAGCAAAATGAACGAATCTTTTTTTGAGTAATTTCGTTTATTTCAGCATAATATAATTAAACACTAATTATAGGCCTTTGACATCAGAGTCAGGGCAGGACTTAGAGCGGTGGAGGCCCCTGGGCTTGAGTCATTTTCGGCCCTACTTTCTACATATGACTTTAAATAGAACAACATGATACATACAAGAGCTATGTAGCTACACGATTCTGGATAAATTGAGAATAAAAAAGAGATCACGATTCTGTACAAACAACTAAACAAAATAACAATTTATTAGAGGTTCTGAAAAAATGTCAATTGCTGCAGTCTATTTAAAATGTTTAATTATATAAATAAATAAAAAAACTTGACTGAATGAATTAATCAATGACTCACTCAAATACTTCACTTGTTTTATTACTGGATAAATCAGCATTTTTGAACAAATCTCCCGAATGAACGATTCAATGACAAATATTTTTAACAGTCACTTGTCGCCATCTGGTGGCGTAACAATGTCATCGATCCAATCGTTTTCACAGTGTGTTAATGTTAAAAAAACTGAATCATTTATTTATTTGAACATTGATTGAAGCTTGAAAACTTCTTACCAATATATAAATAATGATTAAAAAATAATTTCATTCAACTGTAGGGGTAATATTATAGCAATTATAATACAATATAATACAGGACGTGCTCTCAGTTGCAAGATATCAAAATAACACATTAAACAGTGCAAGATAAAGAATGTGTGTGTAGTACGTAAGTGAGTAGATGGGTGTTTTAGTGACCTTTGAAAAACATCAAGACTATGCACACAAATGAATAATTTACAGTAAATGAAAAAATACTACACTATCACAGCTTAATCAAGCATGACATCATCCAACAGCAGAATCCAGAGGCTGATCATTTAAGAGTTTATAATAAGATGATGTCCGATTTATTCTCCTTTGTGCCTTTTTGCACGCATTTTCCAAGGATTTTAATAATAAAACTGTTCTGAAAGAATAAATCTCATATGTATTAAAGAAAACGTCCGAGTTGAATTTGTAACTATTCAATAAATGTGTTCAGATTCGATGTGTGCTCATGTGCGCGTGCATGCGTATATGAGTGATTCGAATTTTAGTTGCTATAGCGACGCGACGCGTGTTATGAATTCTGAATGCATATTTACACTTGAACCGATTGTCTGTTGATTGAGAGAGACGAGGCGAATTCACAGACTTTTGCAGAATATTTTCTGAGCGAATCTGTTGATTTTGAAGCTGATTTCTGGGACGAGACTTTTATTCTGGACATCGGAGGATATATCCTTTATAGATTTATATTTTTGAAAAAAATCTGATCATTTTCTGAGAATACTTTTATTTTATAGTTCTTTACTTGCTTTAGAAGTAGTTTTATTACATTTTTTGTTTTGTTTTATTACATTTTTTTGTGAAGGAGAGTTGTATTGTATTATTGTATTGTTTTTTGTGCTGTATTTTGTATTGTTTTTATTACAGTTTGGAGGAGGATGTCGATGGCTCACATGATGGGTGAAAGAGGAGGTGAGTGCTTTAGTTTTTCATTTATGGTTTATATTTTGTACAATGACTGACTACATTAATGTGAAGAACCCATTTGATCCCTCAATCTGATCACATGTATTTGATTCCTTCCATGTGAAATGAACTTTTCAATTTGAGTAACCGAAGTAACAATTTGCAATTGACCACTGACATTGATTATTGATTATTATTAAAACATTACTAACTACAGTATGTGATGTGTGAAATATTCCAGCCTCAGGCCGCTCCAGATCCAGGAGAGCTGCTTTCTCAAAGACGGCTGGTCAGGAGGTTTGGAGACCCGGTTCTGATGACCGTGATCAGGATCCGCTGCCAGACCCGACCCAGACACAGAGCCAGGATCTTCCTGGATATTTAACACCTCTGTCTTCTGAGTCTGTTTCTGTGTCCACAGGTCAGGCTGACAGGAGGAGGACGAGGAAGAGCGGCAGCCAGAAGAGCCCAGATGATGGACGTCCGTTCACTTCATCTAAACACTCTCGCAGAGGTCAGAATAGGCTTTAATAAAGAAGTTATGGCTCATCTTCTAGTTCTATTTTCAATGGCTGATTTGTCATTGAAATAAGTAACAATTTGGTGTGACCACTGACATTGATTATTCATATTATATAGCCTATATATAAAAAAGAAACAGTTTTTGATGTGTGCAATTTTCCAGCCTCAGGCCGCTCCAGATCCTGGAGAACTGCTTCCACTGATTGTTCTCCGGGCATCATGTCATCATCAGCTTTGTCCCTCTCTGAGGTCAATGTGGAGCGCTGGTTCTGTAGAGAGTCGTTGAGTCTGAGCAGCAGAGGCTCGTACAGCGTGGAATGGAGGAGGAGTGGCGATGGATCGGAGAGCCCAAACCAGCAGGACAGTTGCAGCTGTTTGTCCAGGTCCCACAGCCTGGAAGGGTTGCTGTGCCCTCCGCTGCCCGGGCAAGTTCCTGTCGAGCCAACAGAGACTTCAAATGGCCGAACTGCTCAGGGTGCCATGGAGGCTTCTCCTGTGAACAAGAGCTCAACAGGTGAGGCTGAAATAAGGCTGGGCAGAGTCAAGTCTACAGAGAGACATTTAGCTATTTCATGCAAATATTTCAGTTTTTAACCTGTTAATGTCTGGTCACATTTACTGTTGCTCAGCAAAATTTCTCTGAATTAAAAAAAATATATATATATACGTATTTTAATTGGACATTCGTCTAACTTTTTCAGAACATTCAAAAGTAACGTTCCCATAATGCAAATTATAAAATAGAGTTCCTTTAACCAAGAAAACATTTTTTTTAACCAGTTTCCAGACATTTTCACAATTTAATGGAAATATTAGCAAAACGTTCTCAATAAGCGATGAACTCGATGGTACTTGCTCTGTCTGACACACACCAGAAACACGCGCACAGAAAGCCGCGTCTCAGCAAACGATCCAGAATAGAATTATATTTCTATTGCTCTTGAATTGTCAAATACACGCACAATTGTCAAAATGGCTGTCGTGCCGAGTATTACAGAGTCGGTTATTATATAAATAAGACATTGCTATGCATTTAATAAAAGTCAATGTATAATCTAATGTAAATATATTTTAAGATATGGCCCATATGATCTTTGCCATTACCAGAACTGAGCCACATGTGCCAGAGTTGAGCAAATGAAGCCTGGAAATGTATGTTTTCTTTTCAATAGAAGATCAGATAAATAAGAAAAATAACTATATCGTGATAATTGTGAAATACAATGAATATTAATATCGTGAAATAAGATTTTGGGAAATGTATGCAGGCATTAAGCAGAAGTCAGGCGGGTAGCGTGGGAATATTTCGTTACTTTGGATTTGTTACATTACAGATAAGAATTTAACAGTGATATGTAAATGATGTCATTATTGATAATTTGACGTCAGAGATCATGTTTCTAATAGTTGTGTTTTCAATTGTTTTTCTTCATTTCAGAGAAAGCTACAGAATCTAGGAAGAAAGGAGCGGGTTGTTTCCTCTACAGGCTCTGGAAGGCTGTGAAGTGTGTTTTCTGCTGCTGTTGCCACTGTAGTGCTGTGAATGTTGTGGAGCCTTTTGTTCCTCCAGCAGATCTGGAGCCAGAGCCTGATCCTGATCCATCATCTCCTGCTCCTGATCACTCCGGCGTCAAGACAAATAATGGTACATCGCCACTCATTATTCTCCAGCATTATTCTAAACAGTATGATCTTGATTTCCACTAAAAATAAGGCTTGTTTTCAGAGAACATTAATATTATTTCCCCCATTATAATATTATTATCTAGCAAACTAATATTTTTCTGTTTGTTTTTCAGAGTCCTTTGAGTCTCTCTATAGCGTTATAAAGATGATTGGATCCGGAGGATTTGGCAGGGTGTACCAGGGAACACGCAAATTTGATGGCAAAAAGGTCAATCTTACCGAATTGTTAAAACATTTTGCTCTTGCATGCATCAAAACATATTTAAAACAATTCACAGATGGTTTAATACTTAGTGCTTGAATACTGTTATTGAAACTGGGTTGTTTTTTTTGCAGGTTGCCATCAAGCGGATTCGCAAGATTGACAACAATCGTTATCTTAATATTGTAAGTTGGCCAAAAGCTGAATATGTATTGAGTTGTTTAAGTGCAGATTACTATTAGATAAGATTACTAAAAAGATCAAAGAAAAATATTTTCTTCAGATTTTTACCCTGCTAACCTTCTGTCTGCTACTTTTCTCTAGCCTGGGCATCCCGAACCTCTCGTTACAGAAGTGGCGCTGCTGATGATGATGAGGCGAGAACCCATAAGCCCCTTCGTCATACAACTATACGAGTGGTTTGAACATCCTAAAGAATTCACTCTGGTTATGGAGTATCCTGAACCCTACGATATCTTGCTGGACTTCATCACTCGTAATCATCAAATGCATGAACCAACAGCACGGTTCCTCATGCGACAGGCTGTGCTGGCAGTGCAACACTGCATCCATCATGGGGTTTTTCACCATGACATCCATGCGCAGAATTTCCTGTTGAAGAGATACCCGGTACAGCTCAAGCTGATAGACTTTGGCTGCGGTCAGCTGTTTAGTAGAGATGGCTACGAGAGCAACATTTACATTGGTGAGCATTCTGGGAGTGTGGAAACCTGAATGTAGTGACTTACTAATTATTTGATGTTTAAAACAAAAGCTCAACAATGTGCAAATGTCTTGCTTACAGGAGCACCGGATTACTGCCCACCTGAAGTCTTGACAGAACCTCGATTCCACGCCGTCCCAGCAAATGTCTGGTCTCTAGGAGTGTTGTTGTACAAGATGATGAACGGATGTTCTCCTTTTCGCAATAGAAGAAAAATCACACAAGCCAAAGTTACATTTCTGAACCCCACCTTATCCAAAAGTAAGTGAATAATATTGATACATTGATAAACACACACATAAAGCAAAGGCTTTGTACAGAAACAGTTAAAGGTGAAGTATGTAAGATTTTTTGTATATAGCTCAACGTATAGTAGAGATTGCGGCGTCGCTACTGTAGCAGGCGGAGCCATGGGAAAAGAAATGCAGCTTTAGTTACAGAAGTGAAAGCCAAAATTCACTGCATTTATACCTTCAACGATTAAACAGGTCATGAACACGTCAAAGTGAACAGAGCATTGTGATGCTACGCGCTACAAAGCATGCTTCAATACCATACAGCATCATCATGCACCCGTTCAGAAAGACACATTTTCATAAAGACAAATGCAACACAGCTAAAAGTATTCCTAATATGTTGGACCTGAAACATGAACCAGTAAGAGCTGCGTTTGTGATGTTTAAGTCGGGGAAGACGTGATGCACGGAAGGGGCCTTTGCAAGGTTTTTTGAAAATATGCTTTATTTTATCATTTATTCCGCTCGCTGCCACTAGTGTCGCAGAAACGACATACTTCACTTTTAAAGTAAAGATAAGTAACATTTTACATCATGTTTTAGATGCCAGGTCACATGGTCATGACTAACCAGCTCTCTCCTTATTCAAATTTGTACAGAATGCAGGGATCTGATTAGCCAGTGTCTAGCCCGGGATCCAACTAAACGCCCGACGTTAGAGCAGATGTTACAACATAAATGGATTAGTAATGATCTACAGTAGATTGGAGAAGTTCAGGAGATTCACTCGATCAGTTTCAGGTGTGAGGAAGTGTAACAGAGAGTAGGATTATTACCTTTTGTCTTCAATTCTGGATTATTTGTAGTGAGATTTTCAAATTTGTGTTCATTGTAATGTTCTTGTTATAGTCAAGTCACCTTCATTTATATAGCGCTTTATACAATACAGATTCACGGTAATAAACAGGAAAATAAAAGAATCAGTGATGCAAACAGAATTAAATTCTGTTCTAAATCAGCTTAAAAAATCATTCATGACTTGACTTATTCATATAATCTTTGTATTGGATAGGAAATAACATACTTGCTGAGAGCTCTGAGCTCGAGACTCGACCCGAAGCCTGAAGTCCAACTCCATCCTGACAGGAACTCAGAGTCTGTCCACGTCTGAGCAAGAACATGAGAGACTGCAAGACTGGAAAGAAGTCATCAAGTCATCACACACACATTTGCTTTGTTTTAAAAGTCAAGACAAGTCATCTTCTACAAACATTTGTGAAAGAATGTGTCGCTCTCAGGAGCTCAGTGAATAGCTCAAGCGTGGTACCGTGCACAGAGGTCGACAACTTTCTGCAGAGTCAATAGCTACAGACCTCCAAACTTTAGAAAAATATTAATATTTTAACGCATTTTTCTATTGTTTAATTTGTTTTGTTTTTTATTGTATTTTGTTTCATGTGTTTATATTTTGTACGCTGCATGGTTTCTTTTTATGCTTCCTTTTTATATGCTCAATGTTTTATTGTACGGCACACTGTGCAACTCGTTGCTTTTAAATGTGCTATAGAAATACATTTTGACTTGACTTTAATTTGTGTCATTGATTCTTTTTAGATGCTCACGAACAGAGAGAGTTGAAAGGCACTGTAAAAAGGCAAAAAGTAAATGCAGACCCAGTACTTTTAAAGCCCATTCACACCAAAAACAATAACTATAATTGTAACTATATTAGCGTCCACACCAATGAACGATAACACTGTTCATTCTAAGCATTTACTGCAGTTTTATCGTCTGCCACTTTAAATGCTGGAGCTCTGTCAAGTGGAATGGATTCTGATTGGCTGTCAATGTTTTTATTGTTCATTAGCTGGAAAAAAAATCTGAAAGTTATTCCAAGATATTGTTTCTGTGTCGTTATAGTTGTGGTGGGGACTCTGCTCTTCTTTTTATATTTAGAATGATTTTTAAAAAAAGATATCTTTATCATTATAGTTATCATACTAGGTGTGAACGGGCCTTTAGCACGGTAAAGAGAAAGGTATTCAGGATTGCAATTTGTCAGAATACCGATATGAGAAACAGAGAGTTCCCCCTCACTACACGTGTCACAAGTTCAAAAGAGACCATTGAGGGGATTCTCCACCCAAAATACTCATCCTGATAACGTCATTTATGTTGACAAACAAAAAGTATTAATACATACAGCTGCAAGATGTAATTTTTTGGGGCAGAGCAAGTCAGAACCAAAGTGACAGGCTAAGCAAGCATGGCAGGGAGCTTGCTGACAAATGGGTAAAACCATAGACTGTAAAAAAAGATGGACGACGCCCCTTCACTTTCTTCCATTGGTGAAAAGTGAAGCCGCCAAAGTCCTAATATGCCGCTGATATTTGGGACCTGCTTCTGCGCAGTAGTGAGCGGGAAGTGGAGCCCGCCATCACTCTCGCAGAAACGGTTAGTACAAAGTTTACTGTGTGAAATAAACAGTTATGAAATTAGAGTTGAAATTAAAGTTGAAGCTCCAATCTCCTCCCGAAAATCCCCCAAAAAAGTCCGTTGGTGCCTCAGTGACTATTGTAGCAAACTAGCTCTATGAAATATTAATAAACAATCATAACTTGTTATAATTGATTATGAATATTTGGATCAGTTAATCGGGTTAACTTGATGTAGCTACATTAGCATTACAACCAATTACTCGGCTCATCCCGTGAACACTCAATATTGGTTATTAATTAATTAATAGAAATGTACATTTCCGGAGCATTGGATTAAAAGGGTTCATTTCTTCTTCTCAGCAAGAATTAAGAGTGTCACAACTCTCTGGAAATTCCTTTGGGTCGTAAAGCTTGTTATCAGTCTTACTGTGTCCTGTAACAGGGCACCAGGTTCTGCCAGTGGCTTCATTTGTGGGGGAAGTTTCATAGAACTTTGTTGGAAGAGTGATTTTGTTGGATTCTTCATTAAATATAATGATTAATTTATGTGTGTCTGATTGGTCCAGACGCTACACTATTTCTTTGAGAGAAGCTGTCAATCATGTCATCACATTCCCGATTTTATAGAATCAAATAACGAACTAAGATCAAACTTATTTAAAAAAACGCACTAAAAACATTTAAACTAAAACATTTAAACTTAAATAAGAATTATAAAAACTACCTAAAATGACAGAAAAATGTATTTGAAGTATAATTTGATTGTTTGTTTCCATTAGACTTCATGGGGAGGGTGGCGTTTATACCATGAGCAATCTGAGACCACTTACTAAACTCAAAATTATTCTCTCATTTCAGTGCAAAGAGATGTGAGCTCTACAAGGAGTTTGTAGAGTTCACAGACTCCGACAACCTGAAGCTGCTGAGGCAGTACCAGAAGGCTCAGTCTCCTAATGTCGAGTTCACACTGCACGGTTTTAGGCCAGATTTATGAGCCGAGCTAAACATCCGCGCTTAAATTGGTTCCATAACAGTAAGTTGAGGATCATGTGATCTTACTAATTTGAGTCAGGTTTAAATAGTCTAGATAATTGCGCGTGCACGCCATTGTTTAAAAGTCCTGAAAAGTCGAGCATGGGTCAATCGATTTACTGTGGGCTACAATGGCAACAAAAGGAAAAGATAGAGCAGCGATGTTCACGGCAACGGAACAGCGTTTGCTATTGGAAACATATGAAGAATTTAAAGATATCATCACCAAAAAAGGCAATACAGCGGCAATAAATAAAGCAGAAGAGAAAGGTTGGCAGGAAATTGCTGATCGTCTGAATGCGTAAGTAGCGGTGTAAACTATTTAAAATACTTTATCAACATTGAATGTGCGTCACAATACATTGCAAAGTTTGTGTGTGAATAACAGTAACGTTAATTGCTTTCACGCAGCAGCAACTTAAGTGAAGGAAAAAGAACCTGGCAGCAGGTGAAAATAAAATATAAAAATATAGTTCAGAATGGTAAGTAAATCTAATATAGATATGTAATCAATGCCAGCTTGAAGTTACAACTATTCAGGTTTTTTTAATTATTTTTTTTAATTGCAGCGACCAAAAAGAAGACTTCACTCCTGCAGAGGAGCTGGCTTTGGAAATTAATAAAGGGAGGCCCGTCCTTGAGGGAATAGAGGGGGGGACATCATCTAAAATGATATCACGTAGTATAAGGAGTGAGTATATAAAAGGTGTGTGTGTGTTTTATTATCATTATTCCTTCCTGACTAACCGATTTCCTCCTTCCTCAGGCATTGTAAGCCTAAGTACATCATAGCAGTAATGTTATGTAGAGGTACTTGTGCTTCTGTAATGGTGCATTTTGGTAAAAAAAGCAAAAATTTTTCAAGAGTATTCAAGAGTATTTTCAAGAGTATTCAATGAAATAACTTAAATCTATGTTGCTACAGAACCCAGAAAACATAAAAGGAGTGTATAAACGCTACCTCCTTAAACAAATGGAAGCGATTGATATCGACATCCAGTATAAAAAACTGAAGATGAGGAAGTTGGAGCTGGAAATTCAACAGCTACAGAAAAATGCAAGTAGAACTACCATTTTTTAAAAGGGAAAAGAAAAAAAAAACATTACCTTTTTGATCACTTTCCACAACATTTATTTGTGTTTTTTCACCCCAAACAGGCAGATTCACTCTGAATAAAGGCAAATCACATTAAATACTTTGACTTCTCTGTGTTTGTTCAACTAAGGAGAAAGTTGAGGGGCCAGTGGAAAACTTTAAAGGCGACACATGGTTTAGACCATATTAAGCAAAGTAATTATTTGCATATGTGTCTCGTATAAGTCTGCCTGTTTCGTTTTCTTCCAATACTGCTTCATTGCCCCAGTCTTCCTCTTCAATAATCCTTGGTTGCCTCTCTCCTCAGACAAGCAATGTTATGAAGCACTACACAAGCAACTACAATGTTACATGCCCTAGGTGGAGTCACTCTGAGGTGCTTCAGGCACTGAAACCTTGACTTTATCAGCCCAAATGCCATCTCTATACGACCTCTTGTGCATGGGCAATGTTGTAGCGGTGCTGTGCCTCTGTCTGGGGCTCCTGATAGGGAGTCAAGAGGTAAGGCAGGCATGGGTATATCCCTCGTCTCCCAGCAAAACTCCTGAGAATTCTCCTGCATAGACAGAATAAATATATATAAATATATAATGTAGTTTTTTTTTTTTTTAAAGACTTTTTGCGATTTAAGTGATTACTAGCATACCTCTTGCTAGTTGCTGGTAGAGAGATGAGGCTCTAAAGATTCTGGAGTCATGCACAGAGCCTGGCCATTTGGCCTCTACATTTGTGATGATGCAATCTGCATCACTAATCATCTAAAATAAATTAAACCTGTAGGTCACTACATTTGAATTGCAATGAACTAAACACTGGTGCCCAGCTTAGTACAGGACACTCAGTGCTAGAGCATAGCCTTCAATATCATCTCAGTGGGACCGTACCTGTACATTGATGCTGTGTACTGATTTCCTATTCACAAAGTCCGCTTCATGTGGACCAGACGGACACTTAATACGCACATGGGTGCAGTCCAATGCACCGATAACATTTGGGAAACCTAGGAAAATTATTTGTTTGTTTTAAATATGTCCCATGTAAAATCAACAGTCAAGAAATATTTCCATGTTTTATAGTTATTGGAACTTACCAGCTATTCCATAAAAGGCATGTTTAATGGTACGAATAGCTTTGTGGCCAGGGAATGACGAACACATTGAGTAGTCTTTTTAAAGAAAGGTACACAATACAGAGCGGCAAACTGATGCTTTGCTGATATTCTCTGCATCTCCAACTGTGTACAAAAATGTTCGACTGGCAAAAAAGCGAAGTGCAATGCACACCGTCTGTGGGACTGTGAGCGCTCTGTTGCGGCGTGTATTATTTGCAATGTGCGGGCTTAGTAATCTACAAATATATGCAATCCCATCTCTTGAGAACCTATATCGCTCATACGGGTAGCTGTCATTAAAAGCCAATGGGTCTGACCTGTCTCTGAAAGTTCTCTCTCTTTGAAATGCCCTCCGCAAGACTATTCGCCTTATTCACCTCGAACGTTCCACCGAGCCTGAGGGGTGCACTTACCACTTCCGGTAGTTCTCACAACGCGATTTCTCTCAGTGCAATGGCGCTTCACTGCTGTGTTCACCGCTGCACCTCATCACACAGGAAAAAATCCAACAGAGGACAAACGTTTCAGCGTTTCCCCAAAGATCAGTAGTCGGCACTTCCATGGTCCGTCATGTCCGTGCTACCTCAGGTAAGGGTAAGGTGCGCACTCACTGCCTTCCTGGTGCTCGTGTTCTTGATGTCGCCGCACAGGTTCCCGAGATCCTGAACGGTGAAGAGCGCGTCGGAGCTGTGGTGCTTCACGCTGGAACAAACGATATCAGGCTGCGGCAGACGGAGGTTCTGAAGAAGGACTACAGGAGACTGATCGAGACGGTACGCAGCACAGCGCCTGAGGCAACGATCATCGTGTCTGGACCGCTTCCCACGTACCGACAAGGACAGGAAAGGTTCGGTAGATTATTTGCACTAAATGAATGGTTAATGTCATTGTGTAATGAACAAAAACTACCCTTTGTAAATAATTGGAATCTGTTCTGGGAGCGACCTAGGCTGTACCGTGCTGATGGCCTGCACCCCAGCAGATTCGGAGCGGATGTTCTGTCGGACAACATCTCCAAGACGTTACACACCGTATGACTAGAAAATCAAATTCCAAATCACAGTCTTTGCTGTGCCAATTTAATTGATATAAGTAGTGTAGAATATTATATAGAAACTGTGTCTATCCCTCGTTTAGTGAGGCCAAATAATAAATCCACTGTAGGATCTAGGAAAAATCTTATTGTAATTAAACCTGAAAATCTAAATATCAGTGAACAAAAACAATTTCTAAAACTAGGTCTTCTAAACATTAGATCGCTCACACCTAAGGCGGTTATTGTAAATGAAATGGTCACAGATAATAGCTTCGATGTACTTTGCCTTACTGAAACCTGGCTTAAACCAAACGAGTATTTCGGTCTAAATGAGTCTACCCCGCCAGGATACTGTTATAAGCATGAGCCCCGTCTGATCGGTCGTGGCGGCGGTGTTGCAACAATCTATAGAGATATTATTAATGTTACTCAGAAAACAGGTCACAGGTTTAACTCGTTTGAAGTACTTGTGCTAAACGTTACGCTCTTAGATGTAAGAAATAAATCCCTATTATCTCTAGCCTTGGCTACTGTATATAGACCTCCAGGACCATATGCTGATTTCCTAAAAGAGTTTGCAGACTTTCTCTCAGATCTATTGATCAATGCCGATAAAGCAATAATTGTTGGAGATTTTAACATACACGTAGATAACACAAACGATGCGTTAGGGACTGCGTTTACAGATTTATTAAACTCCTTTGGGGTCAAGCAGAATGTCAGTGGTCCCACTCATCGTCTAAATCATACACTAGATTTAATTATATCATATGGAACCAATCTAACCGATATAGATATTATACCGCAAAGTGACGATCTCACCGATCATCACATGGTAACTTGTATAATACGCACTGCTGAAATTTGTCATGTTGCGCCACGTTATAGGCCAGGCAGAACAATCCTTCCGACCACTATAGATAGATTCTCAAATAGCTTACCTGATCTATCTCTGCTGCTCAGTGAACCCAAACAAACAGATGAACTAGAGGAAATGACCAGCAGTTTGAGCACCATTTTCTCTAGTACATTAGATATTGTTGCACCAATTAGATCAAAAAAGGTTAGAGAGAAAACAAAAGCACCATGGTACAACAGTGCTACGCATGCTATCAAGAGAGAAACTCGTAACCTAGAGCGTAAATGGAAACAAACTAATTTAGAGGTCTTTAGAATCGCGTGGAAAGACAGTATGTCACGTTATAAAAAAGCTCTAAAAGCAGCCAGGGCTGAGCACCTCCGCAAACTAATAGAAAATAACCAAAATAATCCAAGGTTTTTATTTAACACCGTGGCTAGACTAACAAATAAACAGACATCACCCGAGCAAATTATTCCGTTACAGTATAGCTGTAATGATTTTATGAACTACTTCAATGAGAAAATAGAAAGCATCCGAAACACAATTGTAAATGTACAATCCTCTATGGTGTCTTATGATTCAGCCTCAATTATCGCCCCTCAAGAACAACTACACCGCTTTACAACTATAGGACAGGAAGAGCTAAATAAACTTATCATTGCATCTAAACCAACAACATGTTTATTAGATCCAATACCAACTAAATTTCTGAAAGAAGTGTTACCTATAGTGGAAGAGCCTCTTCTTAAAAGGATCTCCGGCTAGTTTGACAACTTAGTCTTATTGGGTTAGCGATACCATTTGCGCCACAAACGTGATATAATAACAGACGCGATGTTTTCGTTGTAGCGAGATATTTAAAAAAAAGTTTTTCCCTGTAAGTCGCCATTGTTGTTTTTACCCATTGCATTCTGGGCCGTGACGTAGACTGGTCCCAGCGCCGCCACAAACACAAGGCGCGTAAACGTTATCAAGTTAAACTATTAACGTTACCTCAATTAGCGAGCGAAATGTCTGCCGTTCACCCTTTTCAGTTCGAGCCTGAACGTGTTGTAAATACGGAGGAAGGTTCACAGGATGCTAACGTTAATCATCTCGTAGCCGTAAGTGAGGAGGAGCAGGAGGAGAGAGTAGGGCACACGCATTGGTGTGGCTGTGGCAATTGTTTACCAATGCTTACTGAATAGGAGAGTGTTTGCTGTAAGGAACTCCAATTCATATCAGCAGCAGTCCAGGGTAAGGTAGCTAGGGTAGCTATATTGATTAAGCATAACTATATTGGCCTGAAGAATTTTGAAATAATCTACCACAGTAAATGCATATTATAGCCTAAGAACAGGATACTTGTTTACAGATTTACCATGCATCATTGCCCATCCTAATTTTGAGGCAGTTTGTCTCAATCCAGATGTACTGTGGGCTGTCCTCGTCAGCCTCCATGACAGATGGAGCGCTGGTTTACCCAGCCGCGATGCAGTTACTAACAGGAAGGTCTAACATGAACATATTTGTTTAGAATTATATAACATTATTACATGGCTTGGCTGAATTCCAATGTAGAATGCGGTGTGCTATTTCTTGATAACAGACCGTTGCCATGAAAAACAGCGCGTTGCTATGGACGCAGCAGGATTCTAACCAGAGACGGAACGGACTATTTTCTTTAGCGGAAGCAATACAATCGTTTTTAAATGAATAAATTCCTTTTTAAATCAATATTTTGTGTCAAATTATTGATTTATTTGGTAGTTAGTCATGTAATAAGCGGGATAATGTATAGCGAGGCGGTTGTTATAGCGAATACAACCCCTTCAGGCTGATTCAAGATCCCTCCGCTTCGCGTCGGGCTCCCGCATCAGCCTGCTGGGGTTGTATTCGCTATAACAACCGTCTCGCTATACATTATCCCTTACTTAGTTTGGCCAACACTGAAAGTTTTTCCAGTAACCGATAAAGAATCTAGACAATAATACAGCGCAAACATTATTGGCTGGCATGTATTGGCTTGAGTCGAACCTTGATTCATCCTTTCATAACATTTAGTGTAAAACTTTTGGCTTTAGGTCTTACAGATATTCTTCCTATCGCCAGTTTACATGGTGGATGCATGGCTGGCTGGGGAGAAGAGTCCGCAGAGTCATTCCCTCGTGTGCAGTGAGCAAAATAAGAAATGTCTACCCCGAACCAAGTGGAGCCAGGATTTGACCATGCAGACAATCAGGGAGAAGTAGAGGAGGCATGGAGGAATTTTTAACTATGCATAGACTGAATTTGCAAAAAACAAACTGCTAAAAATAATTCAAAATTAAAACAGCTGAGCATTTAAACTACAATGGTGTGTTCATTGTGTATTATCAGAGGTGTCAACAGTGCACACTTCCCATACTCAAAGTAGAAGTTTCCTGTGAAATGAAGAGAAATAAGACCAGAATTCCTTTGGGACCATCACAATGTGGCATTTTATCTCTCTAGGTAGGTCCGAAGATGAACTGTAGAAGAGTGTGTCGAACTCATAGTCATAGACAGTAAAAGAAAATGCCCGCGAACGATCGCCTCTGACGTGTTCTTTTTAGCTTAGCGCTCAGGACCGTCGTGCGTCATCAACAATCGACGGCCCATAGTACAAAAAAGCTGAAAAGGTAGTGATCGCGCTTTTTTAGTTTTCTTAATCATGAAAGCGTTTCAGGTATTTTTAACCAAGCGCCTTAATTAGGAGGGGTATTGACATCATATCTAGACCAAATTGGCAAACTAGCCGGAGATCCTTTTAATATTATTAACTCGTCTTTATCTTTAGGTCATGTTCCAAAAATATTCAAGCTGGCAGTAATAAAACCTCTCATTAAGAAACCGCAATTAGATCCAAATAACTTAGCAAATTACAGACCGATTTCAAATCTTCCATTTATGTCTAAAATACTAGAAAAGACTGTGTCCGCTCAATTGTGCTCTTTCATGCAAGAAAATGAGATATATGAAAAATTTCAGTCAGGATTCAGACCGCATCATAGCACAGAAACTGCGCTAGTTAAAATTACAAATGATTTACTTTTAGCTTCTGACCAAGGCTGTATCTCAATATTAGTTCTACTCGATCTTAGTGCTGCGTTTGACACTATAGATCATAAAATACTCTTGGATCGACTACAAAACTACACTGGTGTTCAGGGACAGGCATTAAGCTGGTTCAGATCGTATTTATCAGACCGTTACCATTTTGTTTGTTTAAATGGGGAAAAATCGAAGATAACGTCAGTAGACTATGGAGTGCCGCAAGGATCGGTGTTATTCTCTGCTATTCTCAATATATATGCTGCCACTTGGCAATATTATAAGAAAACATGGAATTAATTTTCACTGTTATGCTGATGACACTCAATTATATATTTCATCACGACCAGATGAAAACACTAACTCATCAAAATTGACAGAGTGTCTTAAAGATATAAAATGCTGGATGACGCATAATTTCCTGCTACTAAATCCAGATAAAACGGAGGTATTACTTGTTGGTCCAAAAAACTATCCACAAAACCACTTACAATACAACTTTAATATAGAAGGATGTCCTGTTACTTTATCCTCTACGGTAAAAGACCTGGGAGTTATACTAGACCACAACTTGTCTTTCGAAAATCATATTTCATATGTTACAAGAACAGCCTTTTTCCATCTTAGAAACATTGCTAAATTACGTAACATGCTATCTGTTTCTGATGCAGAAAAGTTAGTTCATGCATTCATGACCTCGAGACTAGATTACTGTAATGCTTTATTAGCTGGTTGTCCTGCATCTTCAATAAACAAGCTACAGTTAGTCCAAAATGCAGCCGCTAGAGTTCTTACTAGGTCAAGAAAATATGATCATATAACACCAATTTTATCATCTCTACACTGGTTACCTATCAAGTTCCGTATCAATTACAAAGTACTACTACTGACCTATAAAGCCCTAAATGGTTTAGCTCCTGTGTATTTAATGGACCTTCTATCGCCCTACAATCCATCGCGTTCTTTAAGATCACTAAATTCGAGGCTTCTAGTCATTCCTAGGATATCCACTAAAGGAGGGAGGGCGTTCTCACATTTAGCTCCTAATCTCTGGAATAGCCTTCCTGATATTGTTCGAGGCTCTGACTCGCTGTCCCAGTTCAAAACTAGATTAAAGACGCATCTCTTCAGCCAAGCATTTACATAATGCTTACCTTTTATAATACTGCTGAATCAGATCAAATGCATTTAATACTATAAAACTTGAAGAGACTGTAGGTTATCTGTATAGGTTGCATAATATTTGCAGTCATTACGTTCCTGTGTATATTGCGTGAATGTCGGGTGGTTGGGCAGATATTGTGTTGCGGTAGGTGGTATGCCATACGGAACCGTTGTCCACTGAAACTGCCTATTCACGCACCAGTGGGGCTCGACAGCCTTAGTCAACGGGTTGGCGCGTATGGTTGGGTTGCGGAGAGATTGTGAGATTGTGGTTAGGTCTCAGCAGCAGGAGGGACGTATAGGTCAGTAAGCTGGGCTGAGTTGAGTGGGGGACGGAGGGGGGTGATTTTGGGACGCAAGAGTCACTGTCTTCATGTTTTGTCATTTACGCCTGTGTTATGGAAATCATCATTATGAACAGCAGCTACGCTAATTATTTTCCCTTTGCTTTTCTGCTGTTATCTCGGGACGCGAGTCCCGAGAAAATGGCGTTCGTCAGCTCCAGTTTGTATCCAGCCACTCACGGAGACTTCAGACGCTCCAATCACAAAGCCTATGAAGTGACGACTCAACACGGGCGATATGGACTCTCTATGGTGGACGGCACTGATCCTCAACAACTCGTCTTAAGACCGGCGTGCATACTTGGACTTCCAAAAAATACTCTAAATGTTCCGATCCAATCTGACTTGTAATGCTGCCCGAATCATGCACTGTTCCTTCGTTGGCCAGAGGAGAACTGGCCCTCCGACTGAGCCTGGTTTCTCCCAAGGTTTTTTTCTCCATTCTGTCCCTGATGGAGTTTTGGTTCCTTGCCACTGTTGCCTTGGCTTTTTGCTTGCTTAGTTGGGGACATTTAATATTCAATAATATTATTGATCTGCCTTACTTAAGGTGGACGTTGACGCAATATCTTTTAGAAACAAACTTTGTTATATTATTTTCATGTTATCACTGTGAAGCGCTTTGATACAATCTGTATTGTAAAAAGCGCTATATAAATAAAGGTGACTTGACTTGACTTATTAAAATCTACCACCACAGATTCAGTAGTATAAGCATATTTTGAGTAGGGTGAAACGGTACATGTATTCGTATTGAACCAAAACGGTACGGGCGTCACGGTTCGGTGCACGAATTTACACGGACAATAACATTACACGGTATAAAAAGGGAGGCGAGGGCACGATCGAACTCTCTCTGTGTGTGTGTGTGTGAGAGAGAGAGAGAGAGAGAGAGAGAGAGGGGGGCACGGGCGTGATCGGTGTGTGGTATTTAGCTTCTAGTCACAAGCTAACCTAGGGGATACATCACATCAGTTTTCCTAGCTAGAAGGAGGATGTACAGGAGTCAGATTGAGTCTGATCAATACAATTATACATGGAAAGATTGGTGGTCCACACTGGGGTTTCCATAGATGGTGCTGCTGCGTCGGAGTCAAACTTCCGGGCTTGTGTACCCCTCAACGGCGTTCGAGTTTTCAAAATGGCCGCCAGGTGAATAAGGCGAATAGCTCCCTCATCCACCACCTCATCTATGAAAGGACGCGCCATGGTTAAGTTTGGAAACGAGTTTAGCTCCCTGTTTAATTAATTAATTACCAAACTCATTAACCAAACTCACCAATTAAACACACAAGTTTTGAACATTTCTTAGTGTATTTATACCTTATAATTTCTTACATTTATTAGTAAAGTACATTTCCTTATTTAAAAAAAAAAATTATTAATAGTGGTTAAGTAAAATAATGACATTGAAATACCAGCAGGTGAGTATAAATGGTATGCTCGTTAAGCCTGAACTCAGACTTAGCCTGACAGTTAGCCTGCCCCGGACCAGGTTAATTTGCCAGCATAAGTTGCCGGAGTAACTGAGTTTGAACTTTTTAAAGTTTGATTTATGAAACCGAATCTACCAAAAATAAGCCTGACTAACCGAAATAAGCCTGGTTTATACTCTACATCTATACAATGTTTTTAACAGTCACTTGTCGCCATCTGGTGGCGTAACAATGTAAAAGCGGAATCACTGATTGAAACTTGAAATACGTTTTCCCAATAAATAAATAATGATTTAAAAAAGTTATTTATCATGTGTTTATTGCAATGCACACATTTATTTGGAAAAATGATGATAAAAAACTTCTTTACCTGAAAAAAATATTGAAAAACATACAAAGACCTTGTAAGGTTGCACTCACAACAAATAATTTCTATAACACGTAAATAGCAAAATCTATAACGAGTGTATGAATCTTCAAAAAACTGTTCTTGGTAAGTGCGGACATGTTGTATAGATCGTATACATCTCTAGACTGTATAGTATATGTAGGCAGTGTTAGGCTGACTTGCACATGTAGTATGACTACCTCCCATCACTGACTATTTTAGAGTATAATATATAAAAAAAATTAAATAAGAATTTTCTCTCTTATTATCATGGCATTTTAAAGATCACTATAGGTGTAATTTAAAACTCTAGCAATTTAAAAGAAATTCATATAACATGCTTAGCTTAGTTAAAATTGTAGGGGTAATATTAGACCGCAATTATAATAATGTACAATAATCAAATCTCAAATACAATCTCTGTTACCTTAAATTATATGTTTATCTCTGTAAAGCTCCTTTGAAACAATCCATTGTTAAAAGCGCTATATAAATGAAGATGACTTGACTTGACAATATAATACAGCGCTCTCTCAGTTGCAAGAATATATCAAAATAACACATTGAACAAAGTGCAATATAAAGAATGTGTGTGTGTGTGTGTGTGTGTGTGTTATATATTATATACCACATTTCTGCCAAAATACCATAGTTGCAGTTTGTGTTACAGTAAATCTTGTCATTTGTGGATAGGAAAACATTCTAACTGTCGTAAATGAATCGTTCATTGGTTGCACAAATGAGTAGCGCTCTTTCGTTCCGTATTTTGAGCGTTCTGTAGTGCAACCTTTAACCCTGCGTCCATTACAGTGGACATCACATGTCAGCCCTTTTGTTTCCACTTCTGGAGCATTTCACCTAGTTTAAAGCCTGCAGTCCATGAGATTGGACGTTTGTCATCCAATCAAATGGCAGTGAAGCTCTGCATGTGGTAATTTTAAAAAAAAACACTACATTGAAGAGAAGCATGGCAGCACTTCACTCCAGACACAGAAGTAAACAACATTTTCTATGGTTTTATTCAAATTTGTGTATATGTTTGCCAGTATAAGTTTGTCTGTAAAATAGAAGGATTGAACGTATTAATTAAAGTTAAAAAATAATTTGTAGAATTGCAAGTTTTAAATCAGGATTTTTTTCAAATGTGTCTGTCCATTAGAATGGTTCAATTGTTCAAACACCTGTTTCTGAAATCACATTTCCAGTAATGCTGATTGACATTTCTTATATAAAAAGAAATCTATATCACAGTACTAATACATTTTTTAACTATTTAATATACAGAATATACAGTTCTTGAAGTGCTTGAACATATTGCTGATGGAAATATCTCAGATGTTGACTTTATGTGGAGTGATGAGGAAGATAGAGATGGAAATGCAGATAATGCTAGATCTCCAAAAATTGGTAAGTGTAGAATGAAAATAAGGGATAGTTAGTTAGTTAAGACTTTTCACACAATTAGATGGCCCTAAATGTATTGAATATTGTTTTATTGGGTATACAGTTTCATTTCTGTCTTGTAAAAATAAATTACAATATAAAACTTGTATGAAGTTGTTTGTAAGGGACAGTTTTTGGTAATAATTTCAGGGGAGGACAGAGATGAGCCACTAGTAGGGGAAGAAATTGAGATTGAGAGGGGAGTCAGAATCAAGAAGACAGAGAAGATTATGAGCATGAGGGAGATGTAGAACCAGTACTTGGTGATGATCCTTTTACAAACATCAAGAGTGATATTCAGTGGCGTCGTCACACCCGCTTTACCCCAGTAGAAACAATGTGGGAAAGTCCCACCACTGTCCCCCCTGAGCCACTAACACCACACGGCAACTTCAAGCAGTGTTCCAAGTCAGACGTTTGAGCTGATGAGCACAATGACCAACATATATGCAGAACAAAATGGAGTCAGGGCGTATAAACTAGTAGTGGGAAGTTCGGATCATTTTACTGACTCGGATCTTTGAGTCTCGTTCAGCAAAATGAACGAATCATTTTTTGAGTAATTTCGTTTATTTCAGCATAATATAATTAAACACTAATTATAGGCCTTCGACATCAGAGTCAGGGCAGGACTTAGAGCGGTGGAGGCCCCTGGGCTTGAGTCATTTTCGGCCCTACTTTCTACATATGACTTTAAATAGAACAAGATGATACATACAAGAGCTATGTAGCTACACGATTCTGGATAAATTGAGAATAAAAAAGAGATCACGATTCTGTACAAACAACTAAACAAAATAACAATTTATTAGAGGTTCTGAAAAAATGTCAATTGCTGCAGTCTATTTAAAATGTTTAATTATATAAATAAATAAAAAAACTTGACTGAATGAATTAATCAATGACTCACTCAAATACTTCACTTGTTTTATTACTGGATAAATCAGCATTTTTGAACAAATCTCCCGAATGAACGATTCAATGACAAATATTTTTAACAGTCACTTGTCGCCATCTGGTGGCGTAACAATGTCATCGATCCAATCGTTTTCACAGTGTGTTAATGTTAAAAAAACTGAATCATTTATTTATTTGAACATTGATTGAAGCTTGAAAATTTCTTACCAATAAATAAATAATGATTAAAAAATAATTTCATTCAACTGTAGGGGTAATATTATAGCAATTATAATACAATATAATACAGGACGTGCTCTCAGTTGCAAGATATCAAAATAACACATTAAACAGTGCAAGATAAAGAATGTGTGTGTAGTACGTAAGTGAGTAGATGGGTGTTTTAGTGACCTTTGAAAAACATCAAGACTATGCACACAAATGAATAATTTAACGTTACAGTAAATGAAAAAATACTACACTATCACAGCTTAATCAAGCATGACATCATCCAACAGCAGAATCCAGAGGCTGATCATTTAAGAGTTTATAATAAGATGATGTCCGATTTATTCTCCTTTGTGCCTTTTTGCACGCATTTTCCAAGGATTTTAATAATAAAACTGTTCTGAAAGAATAAATCTCATATGTATTAAAGAAAACGTCCGAGTTGAATTTGTAACTATTCAATAAATGTGTTCAGATTCGATGTGTGCTCATGTGCGCGTGCATGCGTATATGAGTGATTCGAATGTTAGTTGCTATAGCGACGCGTGTTATGAATTCTGAATGCATATTTACACTTGAACCGATTGTCTGTTGATTGAGAGAGACGAGGCGAATTCACAGACTTTTGCAGAATATTTTCTGAGCGAATCTGTTGATTTTGAAGCTGATTTCTGGGACGAGACTTTTATTCTGGACATCGGAGGATATATCCTTTATAGATTTATATTTTTGAAAAAAATCTTATCATTTTCTGAGAATACTTTTATTTTATAGTTCTTTACTTGCTTTAGAAGTAGTTTTATTACATTTTTTGTTTTGTTTTATTACATTTTTTTGTGAAGGAGAGTTGTATTGTATTATTGTATTGTTTCTTGTGCTGTATTTTGTATTGTTTTTATTACAGTTTGGAGGAGGATGTCGATGGCTCACATGATGGGTGAAAGAGGAGGTGAGTGCTTTAGTTTTTCATTTATGGTTTATATTTTGTACAATGACTGACTACATTAATGTGAAGAACCCATTTGATCCCTCAATCTGATCACATGTATTTGATTCCTTCCATGTGAAATGAACTTTTCAATTTGAGTAACCGAAGTAACAATTTGTAATTGACCACTGACATTGATTATTGATTATTATTAAAACATTACTAACTACAGTATGTGATGTGTGAAATATTCCAGCCTCAGGCCGCTCCAGATCCAGGAGAGCTGCTTTCTCTCAGACGGCTGGTCAGGAGGTTTGGAGACCCGGTTCTGATGACCGTGATCAGGATCCGCTGCCAGACCCGACCCAGACACAGAGCCAGGATCTTCCTGGATATTTAACACCTCTGTCTTCTGAGTCTGTTTCTGTGTCCACAGGTCAGGCTGACAGGAGGAGGACGAGGAAGAGCGGCAGCCAGAAGAGCCCAGATGATGGACGTCCGTTCACTTCATCTAAACACTCTCGCAGAGGTCAGAATAGGCTTTAATAAAGAAGTTATGGCTCATCTTCTAGTTCTATTTTCAATGGCTGATTTGTCATTGAAATAAGTAACAATTTGGTGTGACCACTGACATTGATTATTCATATTATATAGCCTATATATAAAAAAGAAACAGTTTTTGTTGTGTGAAATTTTCCAGCCTCAGGCCGCTCCAGATCCTGGAGAACTGCTTCCACTGATTGTTCTCCGGGCATCATGTCATCATCAGCTTTGTCCCTCTCTGAGGTCAATGTGGAGCGCTGGTTCTGTAGAGAGTCGTTGAGTCTGAGCAGCAGAGGCTCGTACAGCGTGGAATGGAGGAGGAGTGGCGATGGATCGGAGAGCCCAAACCAGCAGGACAGTTGCAGCTGTTTGTCCAGGTCCCACAGCCTGGAAGGGTTGCTGTGCCCTCCGCTGCCCGGGCAAGTTCCTGTCGAGCCAACAGAGACTTCAAATGGCCGAACTGCTCAGGGTGCCATGGAGGCTTCTCCTGTGAACAAGAGCTCAACAGGTGAGGCTGAAATAAGGCTGGGCAGAGTCAAGTCTACAGAGAGACATTTAGCTATTTCATGCAAATATTTCAGTTTTTAACCTGTTAATGTCTGGTCACATTTACTGTTGCTCAGCAAAATTTCTCTGAATTAAAAAAAATATATATATATACGTATTTTAATTGGACATTCGTCTAACTTTTTCAGAACATTCAAAAGTAACGTTCCCATAATGCAAATTATAAAATAGAGTTCCTTTAACCAAGAAAACATTTTTTTTAACCAGTTTTCCAGACATTTTCACAATTTAATGGAAATATTAGCAAAACGTTCTCAATAAGCGATGAACTCGATGGTACTTGCTCTGTCTGACACACACCAGAAACACGCGCACAGAAAGCCGCGTCTCAGCAAACGATCCAGAATAGAATTATATTTCTATTGCTCTTGAATTGTCAAATACACGCAAAATTGTCAAAATGGCTGTCGTGCCGAGTATTACAGAGTCGGTTATTATATAAATAAGACATTGCTATGCATTTAATAAAAGTCAATGTATAATCTAATGTAAATATATTTTAAGATATGGCCCATATGATCTTTGCCATTACCAGAACTGAGCCACATGTGCCAGAGTTGAGCAAATGAAGCCTGGAAATGTATGTTTTCTTTTCAATAGAAGATCAGATAAATAAGAAAAATAACTATATCGTGATAATTGTGAAATACAATGAATATTAATATCGTGAAATAAGATTTTGGGAAATGTATGCAGGCATTAAGCAGAAGTCAGGCGGGTAGCGTGGGAATATTTCGTTACTTTGGATTTGTTACATTACAGATAAGAATTTAACAGTGATATGTAAATGATGTCATTATTGCTTAATTTGACGTCAGAGATCATGTTTCTAATAGTTGTGTTTTCAATTGTTTTTCTTCATTTCAGAGAAAGCTACAGAATCTAGGAAGAAAGGAGCGGGTTGTTTCCTCTACAGGCTCTGGAAGGCTGTGAAGTGTGTTTTCTGCTGCTGTTGCCACTGTAGTGCTGTGAATGTTGTGGAGCCTTTTGTTCCTCCAGCAGATCTGGAGCCAGAGCCTGATCCTGATCCATCATCTCCTGCTCCTGATCACTCCGGCGTCAAGACAAATAATGGTACATCGCCACTCATTATTCTCCAGCATTATTCTAAACAGTATGATCTTGATTTCCACTAAAAATAAGGCTTGTTTTCAGAGAACATTAATAATATTTCCCCCATTATAATATTATTATCTAGCAAACTAATATTTTTCTGTTTGTTTTTCAGAGTCCTTTGAGTCTCTCTATAGCGTTATAAAGATGATTGGATCCGGAGGATTTGGCAGGGTGTACCAGGGAACACGCAAATTTGATGGCAAAAAGGTCAATCTTACCGAATTGTTAAAACATTTTGCTCTTGCATGCATCAAAACATATTTAAAACAATTCACAGATGTTTTAATACTTAGTGCTTGAATACTGTTATTGAAACTGGGTTGTTTTTTTTGCAGGTTGCCATCAAGCGGATTCGCAAGATTGACAACAATCGTTATCTTAATATTGTAAGTTGGCCAAAAGCTGAATATGTATTGAGTTGTTTAAGTGCAGATTACTATTAGATAAGATTACTAAAAAGATCAAAGAAAAATATTTTCTTCAGATTTTTACCCTGCTAACCTTCTGTCTGCTACTTTTCTCTAGCCTGGGCATCCCGAACCTCTCGTTACAGAAGTGGCGCTGCTGATGATGATGAGGCGAGAACCCATAAGCCCCTTCGTCATACAACTATACGAGTGGTTTGAACATCCTAAAGAATTCACTCTGGTTATGGAGTATCCTGAACCCTACGATATCTTGCTGGACTTCATCACTCGTAATCATCAAATGCATGAACCAACAGCACGGTTCCTCATGCGACAGGCTGTGCTGGCAGTGCAACACTGCATCCATCATGGGGTTTTTCACCATGACATCCATGCGCAGAATTTCCTGTTGAAGAGATACCCGGTACAGCTCAAGCTGATAGACTTTGGCTGCGGTCAGCTGTTTAGTAGAGATGGCTACGAGAGCAACATTTACATTGGTGAGCATTCTGGGAGTGTGGAAACCTGAATGTAGTGACTTACTAATTATTTGATGTTTAAAACAAAAGCTCAACAATGTGCAAATGTCTTGCTTACAGGAGCACCGGATTACTGCCCACCTGAAGTCTTGACAGAACCTCGATTCCACGCCGTCCCAGCAAATGTCTGGTCTCTAGGAGTGTTGTTGTACAAGATGATGAACGGATGTTCTCCTTTTCGCAATAGAAGAAAAATCACACAAGCCAAAGTTACATTTCTGAACCCCACCTTATCCAAAAGTAAGTGAATAATATTGATACATTGATAAACACACACATAAAGCAAAGGCTTTGTACAGAAACAGTTAAAGGTGAAGTATGTAAGATTTTTTGTATATAGCTCAACGTATAGTAGAGATTGCGGCGTCGCTACTGTAGCAGGCGGAGCCATGGGAAAAGAAATGCAGCTTTAGTTACAGAAGTGAAAGCCAAAATTCACTGCATTTATACCTTCAACGATTAAACAGGTCATGAACACGTCAAAGTGAACAGAGCATTGTGATGCTACGCGCTACAAAGCATGCTTCAATACCATACAGCATCATCATGCACCCGTTCAGAAAGACACATTTTCATAAAGACAAATGCAACACAGCTAAAAGTATTCCTAATATGTTGGACCTGAAACATGAACCAGTAAGAGCTGCGTTTGTGATGTTTAAGTCGGGGAAGACGTGATGCACGGAAGGGGCCTTTGCAAGGTTTTTTGAAAATATGCTTTATTTTATCATGTATTCCGCTCGCTGCCACTAGTGTCGCAGAAACGACATACTTCACTTTTAAAGTAAAGATAAGTAACATTTTACATCATGTTTTAGATGCCAGGTCACATGGTCATGACTAACCAGCTCTCTCCTTATTCAAATTTGTACAGAATGCAGGGATCTGATTAGCCAGTGTCTAGCCCGGGATCCAACTAAACGCCCGACGTTAGAGCAGATGTTACAACATAAATGGATTAGTAATGATCTACAGTAGATTGGAGAAGTTCAGGAGATTCACTCGATCAGTTTCAGGTGTGAGGAAGTGTAACAGAGAGTAGGATTATTACCTTTTGTCTTCAATTCTGGATTATTTGTAGTGAGATTTTCAAATTTGTGTTCATTGTAATGTTCTTGTTATAGTCAAGTCACCCTCATTTATATAGTGCTTTATACAATACAGATTGTTTTAAAGCGGCTTTACGGTAATAAACAGAAAAATAAAAGAATCAGTGATGCAAACAGAATTAAATTCTGTTCTAAATCAGCTTAAAAATTCATTCATGACTTGACTTATTCATATAATCTTTGTATTGGATAGGAAATAACATACTTGCTGAGAGCTCTGAGCTCGAGACTCGACCCGAAGCCTGAAGTCCAACTCCATCCTGACAGGAACTCAGAGTCTGTCCACGTCTGAGCAAGAACATGAGAGACTGCAAGACTGGAAAGAAGTCATCAAGTCATCACACACACATTTGCTTTGTTTTAAAAGTCAAGACAAGTCATCTTCTACAAACATTTGTGAAAGAATGTGTCGCTCTCAGGAGATCAGTGAATAGCTCAAGCGTGGTACCGTGCACAGAGGTCGACAACTTTCTGCAGAGTCAATAGCTACAGACCTCCAAACTTTAGAAAAATATTAATATTTTAACGCATTTTTCTATTGTTTAATTTGTTTTGTTTTTTCTTGTATTTTGTTTCATGTGTTTATATTTTGTACGCTGCATGGTTTCTTTTTATGCTTCCTTTTTTATATGCTCAATGTTTTATTGTACGGCACACTGTGCAACTCTGTTGCTTTTAAATGTGCTATAGAAATACATTTTGACTTGACTTTAATTTGTGTCATTGATTCTTTTTAGATGCTCATGAACAGAGAGAGTTGAAAGGCACTGTAAAAAGCCAAAAAGTAAATGCAGACCCAGTACTTTTAAAGCCCATTCACACCAAAAACAATAACTATAATTGTAACTATATTAGCGTCCACACCAATGAACGATAACACTGTTCATTCTAAGCATTTACTGCAGTTTTATCGTCTGCCACTTTAAATGCTGGAGCTCTGTCAAGTGGAATGGATTCTGATTGGCTGTCAATGTTTTTATTGTTCATTAGCTGGAAAAAAAATCTGAAAGTTATTCCAAGATATTGTTTCTGTGTCGTTATAGTTGTGGTGGGGACTCTGCTCTTCTTTTTATATTTAGAATTAAAGATTTTTTTTAAACGATATCTTTATCATTATAGTTATCATACTAGGTGTGAACGGGCCTTTAGCACGGTAAAGAGAAAGGTATTCAGGATTGCAATTTGTCAGAATACCGATATGAGAAACAGAGTTCCCCCTCACTACACGTGTCACAAGTTCAAAAGAGACCATTGAGAAGATTCTCCACCCAAAATACTCATCCTGATAACGTCATTTATGTTGACAAACAAAAAGTATTAATACATACAGCTGCAAGATGTAATTTTTTGGGGCAGAGCAAGTCAGAACCAAAGTGACAGGCTAAGCAAGCATGGCAGGGAGCTTGCTGACAAATGGGTAAAACCATAGACTGTAAAAAAAGATGGACGACGCCCCTTCACTTTCTTCCATTGGTGAAAAGTGAAGCCGCCAAAGTCCTAATATGCCGCTGATATTTGGGACCTGCTTCTGCGCAGTAGTGAGCGGGAAGTGGAGCCCGCCATCACTCTCGCAGAAACGGTTAGTACAAAGTTTACTGTGTGAAATAAACAGTTATGAAATTAGAGTTGAAATTAAAGTTGAAGCTCCAATCTCCTCCCGAAAATCCCCCAAAAAAGTCCGTTGGTGCCTCAGTGACTATTGTAGCAAACTAGCTCTATAAAATATTAATAAACAATCATAACTTGTTATAATTGATTATGAATATTTGGATCAGTTAATCGGGTTAACTTGATGTAGCTACATTAGCATTACAACCAATTACTCCGCTCATCCCGTGAACACTCTTGCCCGAAAAATCTCTTGAGACAGCTATCCATGCTTTTATAACATCCCGCCTGGATTACTGTAACTCACTGTACTGCGGCATTTCTAAGTCCCAGCTCATTCGTCTTCAATTGGTCCAGAACGCTGCGGCCAAATTTCTCAAGAAAAAACGAAAATTCGATCACGTCACTCCCATCCTGCGAGCTCTCCATTGGCTACCAGTCCAATTCAGGATTGACTATAAAATTCTCCTTTTAGTCTACAAATGTCTGCATCATCTTGCCCCAAGTTACCTGTCTGATCTTCTACACACCTATAGTCCGTCCCGCGGCCTAAGATCAAGTAACCTAAATATCCTCAATGTTCCTCGTACAAGACTCAAACGTAGAGGAGACCTTTTCGGTGGTGGGGCCTAGATTGTGGAACAGCTTGCCACCACAACTTAGAGTAGCTTCTTCTCTATCTGTTTTTAAATCTCTGCTGAAAACCTACTTGTTCTCATTAGCTTTTAATACTTGTTAACGTCTATTTTCTGTACGTTATTTAATTGATTTTATTGTCTTTTTTCCTTTATCTATACATGTAGTTTCTTAGTTGTGTCTCCTTGATTTTTAGCATATACCTGTACAGCACTTTGGGCAGTCATGTGAGTGTTTTTAAATGTGCTTTATAAATAAATGAACTGAACTCAACACTCAATATTGGTTATTAATTAATTAATAGAAATGTACATTTCCGGAGCATTGGATTAAAAGGGTTCATTTCTTCTTCTCAGCAAGAATTAAGAGTGTCACAACTCTCTGGAAATTCCTTTGGGTCGTAAAGCTTGTTATCAGTCTTACTGTGTCCTGTAACAGGGCACCAGGTTCTGCCAGTGGCTTCATTTGTGGGGGAAGTTTCATAGAACTTTGTTGGAAGAGTGATTTTGTCGGATTCTTCATTAAATATAATGATTAATTTGTGTGTGTCTGATTGGTCCAGACGCTACACTATTTCTTTGAGAGAAGCTGTCAATCATGTCGTCACATTCCCGATTTTATAGAATCAAATAACGAACTGAGATCAAACTTATTTTAAAAAACGCACTAAAAACATTTAAACTAAAACATTTAAACTTAAATAAGAATTATAAAAAACTACCTAAAATGACAGAAAAATGTATTTGAAGTATAATTTGATTGTTTGTTTCCATTAGACTTCATGGGGAGGGTGGCGTTTATACCATGAGCAATCTGAGACCACTTACTAAACTCAAAATTATTCTCTCATTTCAGTGCAAAGAGATGTGAGCTCTACAAGGAGTTTGTAGAGTTCACAGACTCCGACAACCTGAAGCTGCTGAGGCAGTACCAGAAGGCTCAGTCTCCTAATGTCGAGTTCACACTGCACGGTTTTAGGCCAGATTTATGAGCCGAGCTAAACATCCGCGCTTAAATTGGTTCCATAACAGTAAGTTGAGGATCATGTGATCTTACTAATTTGAGTCAGGTTTAAATAGTCTAGATAATTGCGCGTGCACGCTATTGTTTAAAAGTCCTGAAAAGTCGAGCATGGGTCAATCGATTTACTGTGGGCTACAATGGCAACAAAAGGAAAAGATAGAGCAGCGATGTTCACGGCAACGGAACAGCGTTTGCTATTGGAAACATATGAAGAATTTAAAGATATCATCACCAAAAAAGGCAATACAGCGGCAATAAATAAAGCGGAAGAGAAAGGTTGGCAGGAAATTGCTGATCGTCTCAATGCGTAAGTAGCGGTGTAAACTATTTAAAATACTTTATCAACATTGAATGTGTGGCACAATACATTGCAAAGTTTGTGTGTGAATAACAGTAACGTTAATTGCTTTCACGCAGCAGCAACTTAAGTGAAGGAAAAAGAACCTGGCAGCAGGTGAAAATAAAATATAAAAATATAGTTCAGAATGGTAAGTAAATCTAATGTAGATATGTAATCAATGCCAGCTTGAAGTTACAACTATTCAGGTTTTTTAAATTATTTTTTTTAATTGCAGCGACCAAAAAGAAGACTTCACTCCTGCAGAGGAGCTGGCTTTGGAAATTAATAAAGGGAGGCCCGTCCTTGAGGGAAAAGAGGGGGGGACATCATCTAAAATGAGATCACGTAGTATAAGGAGTGAGTATATAAAAGGTGTGTGTGTGTTTTATTATCATAATTCTTTCCTGACTAACCGATTTCCTCCTTCCTCAGGCATTGTAAGCCTAAGTACATCATAGCAGTAATGTCACGTAGAGGTACTTGTGCTTCTGTAATGGTGCATTTTGGTAAAAAAAACACAATTTTTTCTATCAAGATTCTGTATGCTTTATGGATCCACCAGACATCATGTTGCCTGTGAGTATGAGACCTTTGAAATCAGTCATGTAAACTAATGAGTTTAACTGAGTTTAATCAGTGGTCACAGGGAGAAGGCCCATCAGTTGAGGAGGATGAGGAGACTGTGTCTGTATGTTCAAGGAGGCCTGAGGTACTCACAGGTTCCATGCTATACTGTATTGAATATTAAAAAGTGTACTTGTGTGATAAAATGATCATAGTGTGTTTTCAGGATGCTGACACTGTTCTAGAGCCCTCTCAGTCTGGGACCACGTGTGACAAAGTGAGTATTACGAAATGAAAACTCTTGTGACAAGAGTATTCATTGAAATAACGTAAATCTATGTTGCTACAGAACCCAGAAAACATAAAAGGAGTGTATAAACGCTACCTCCTTAAACAAATGGAAGCGATTGATATCGGCATCCAGTATAAAAAACTGAAGATGAGGAAGTTGGAGCTGGAAATTCAACAGCTACAGAAAAATGCAACTAGAACTACCATTTTTTAAAAAGGAAAAGAAAAAAAAAACATTACCTTTTTGATCACTTTCCACAACATTTATTTGTGTTTTTTCACCCCAAACAGGCAGATTCACTCTGAATAAAGGCAAATCACATTAAATACTTTGACTTCTCTGTGTTTGTTCAACTAAGGAGAAAGTTGAGGGGCCAGTGGAAAACTTTAAAGGCGACACATGGTTTAGACCATATTAAGCAAAGTAATTATTTGCATATGTGTCTCGTATAAGTCTGCCTGTTTCGTTTTCTTCCAATACTGCTTCATTGCCCCAGTCTTCCTCTTCAACAATCCTTGGTTGCCTCTCTCCTCAGACAAGCAATGTTATGGAGCACTACACAAGCAACTACAATGTTACATGCCCTAGGTGGAGTCACTCTGAGGTGCTTCAGGCACTGAAACCTTGACTTTATCAGCCCAAATGCCATCTCTATACGATCTCTTGTGCATGGGCAATGTTGTAGCGGTGCTGTGCCTCTGTCTGGGGCTCCTGATAGGGAGTCAAGAGGTAAGGCAGGCATGGGTATATCCCTCGTCTCCCAGCAAAACTCCTGAGAATTCTCCTGCATAGACAGAATGAATATATATAAATATATAATGTAGTTTTTTTTTTTTTTTTAAAGACTTTTTGCGATTTAAGTGATTACTAGCATACCTCTTGCTAGTTGCTGGTAGAGAGATGAGACTCTAAAGATTCTGGAGTCATGCACAGAGCCTGGCCATTTGGCCTCTACATTTGTGATGATGCAATCTGCATCACTAATCATCTAAAATAAATTAAACCTGTAGGTCACTACATTTGAATTGCAATGAACTAAACACTGGTGCCCAGCTTAGTACAGGACACTCAGTGCTAGAGCATAGCCTTCAATATCATCTCAGTGGGACCGTACCTGTACATTGATGCTGTGTACTGATTTCCTATTCACAAAGTCCGCTTCATGTGGACCAGACGGACACTTAATACGCACATGGGTGCAGTCCAATGCACCGATAACATTTGGGAAACCTAGGAAAATTATTTGTTTGTTTTAAAGGTGCTCTAAGCGATGCTGGGTGACGTCACTTCTTGTTGACGTTCAAAGTATTGTCAAACAAAACGGAGGCTAGCTAGACCTTCCCTCCTCCTCATCCCGTCCCCTTCCCCTGTAGTTTTACTGATACTTCTTTCAAGGTGTAATGTCGCCAAGTTAGATAAATTCTTTCATATAATGCAAAAAAAAAAAAAAAATAGAAACATTACCAGAAAAACACAATAAAACGTTTCGCCACCTGAGGTTATAACTTTAGCTCCCATACCAGGACGCAATAATAGCAAGATAACGTTAGCTTCAAATTTAGTCAAAGTTGTCAATAGGCTATGAATGAACATTCAATTTCATAATAAATAGTTGGTGAAAACTATCATTCACACAAACTGTCGCCCTACTGTGAGTTTGCTTGATTATTTACATTAGAGATCGATCGCTAGCTGCTAGAAACCTTTATGTTGTATTCACCAAAGTTAGCGCTGACTGCATTGTTCTAGCTAATTATATCCTTGTGTTTGTTAGGCGAACATGAAAGTCCATTAAGAAAAACCAAACTTGATTTACCCTGTCCAGCAAAAACAGAGCTAACGTTCCCTGAATGTCGGATTGGAAGCCCTTCTGCCTGTGGAGTTCTCACCACCTTTCGGCTTTTCCAGTGTAAATTCGGGCATGCGTTCCTTCTCCTTTTCCCTCTTCTTTGTATTTTTGCAATCTGTTCATCAGAACGTCGTCTCTTTGGTCGTGTTTCGGCCATATCAAACTTAAAGAGTTAAAATTATAACTTTCCTCTTCATGCGTCTCTCCTCCACACCCCCATGTACGCTCACTAACCCCACCCCCAGGCTGGAACACTGTTTGTTTTGTTTCGTGGAGCGGGTTGCCGCAGTTTGTTTTTGTTGCTGTTTGTGGAGCCTGGGCTGTCTACAGAGACCGCATTTTTTTACAGTGTGTTCAGGGGACAGGCAGCTAGCGGATAGTGAGGAGATGTTTGCTGTATGTGACAAAAAATGTTTTGGCCTAAAAAACGTGTGACATCGCTTAGAGCACCTTTAAATATGTCCCATGTAAAATCAACAGTCAAGAAATATTTCCATGTTTTATAGTTATTGGAACTTACCAGCTATTCCATAAAAGGCATGTTTAATGGTACGAATAGCTTTGTGGCCAGGGAATGACGAACACATTGAGTAGTCTTTTTAAAGAAAGGTACACAATACAGAGCGGCAAACTGATGCTTTGCTGATATTCTCTGCATCTCCAACTGTGTACAAAAATGTTCGACTGGCAAAAAAGCGAAGTGCAATGCACACCGTCTGTGGGACTGTGAGCGCTCTGTTGCGGTGCGGCGTGTATTATTTGCTATGTGTGGGCTTAGTAATCTACAAATATATGCAATCCCATCTCTTGAGAACCTATATCGCTCATACGGGTAGCTGTCATTAAAAGCCAATGGGTCTGATCTGTCTCTGAAAGTTCTCTCTCTTTGAAATGCCCTCCGCAAGACTATTCGCCTTATTCACCTCGAACGTTCCACCGAGCCTGAGGGGTGCACTTACCACTTCCGGTAGTTCTCACAACGCGATTTCTCTCAGTGCAATGGCGCTTCACTGCTGTGTTCACCGCTGCACCTCATCACACAGGAAAAAATCCAACAGAGGACAAACGTTTCAGCGTTTCCCCAAAGATCAGTAGTATGTATGTTATTAAAATCTACCACCACAGATTCACTAGTATAAGCATATTCTGAGTAGGGTGAAACGGTACATGTATTCGTATTGAACCAACACGGTACGGGCGTCACGGTTCGGTGCACGAATTTACACGGACAATAACGTTACACGGTATAAAAAGGGAGGCGAGGGCGCGATCGAACTCTCTCTGTGTGTGTGTGTGTGTGTGAGAGAGAGAGAGAGAGAGAGAGGGGGGCGCGGGCGTGATCGGTGTGTGGTATTTAGCTTCTAGTCACAAGCTAACCTAGGGGATACATCACATCAGTTTTCCTAGCTAGAAGGAGGATGTACAGGAGTCAGATTGAGTCTGATCAATACAATTATACATGGAAAGATTGGTGGTCCACACTGGGGTTTCCATAGATGGTGCTGCTGCGTCGGAGTCAAACTTCCGGCCTTGTGTACCCCTCAACGGCGTTCGAGTTTTCAAAATGGCCGCCAGGTGAATAAGGCGAATAGCTCCCTCATCCACCACCTCATCTATGAAAGGACGCGCCATGGTTAAGTTTGGAAACGACTTTAGCTCCCTGTTTAATTAATTAATTACCAAACTCATTAACCAAACTCACCAATTAAACACACAAGTTTTGAACATTTCTTAGTGTATTTATACCTTATAATTTCTTACATTTATTAGTAAAGTACATTTCCTTATTTAAAAAAAAAAAATTATTAATAGTGGTTAAGTAAAATAATGACATTGAAATACCAGCAGGTGAGTATAAATGGTATGCTCGTTAAGCCTGAACTCAGACTTAGCCTGACAGTTAGCCTGCCCCGGACCAGGTTAATTTGCCAGCATAAGTTGCCGGAGTAACTGAGTTTGAACTTTTTAGAGTTTGATTTATGAAACCGAATCTACCAAAAATAAGCCTGACTAACCGAAATAAGCCTGGTTTATACTCTACATCTATACAATGTTTTTAACAGTCACTTCTCGCCATCTGGTGGCGTAACAATGTAAAAGCGGAATCACTGATTGAAACTTGAAATACGTTTTCCCAATAAATAAATAATGATTTAAAAAAGTTATTTATCATGTGTTTATTGCAATGCACACATTTATTTGGAAAAACGATGATAAAAAACTTCTTTACCTGAAAAAAATATTGAAAAACATACAAAGATCTTGTAAGGTTGCACTCACAACAAATGATTTCTATAACACGTAAATAGCAAAATCTATAACGAGTGTATGAATCTTCAAAAAACTGTTCTTGGTAAGTGCTGACATGTTGTATAGATCGTATACATCTCCAGACTGTATAGTATATGTAGGCAGTGTTAGGCTGACTTGCACATGTAGTATGACTACCTCCCATCACTGACTATTTTAGAGTATAATATATAAAAAAAATTAAATAAGAATTTTCTCTCTCATTATCATGGCATTTTAAAGATCACTATAGGTGTAATTTAAAACTCTAGCAATTTAAAAGAAATTCATATAACATGCTTAGCTTAGTTAAAATTGTAGGGGTAATATTAGACAGCAATTATAATAATGTACAATAATCAAATCTCAAATACAATCTCTGTTACCTTAAATTATATGTTTATCTCTGTAAAGCTCCTTTGAAACAATCCATTGTTAAAAGCGCTATATAAATGAAGATGACTTGACTTGACAATATAATACAGCGCTCTCTCAGTTGCAAGAATATATCAAAATAACACATTGAACAAAGTGCAATATAAAGAATGTGTGTGTGTGTGTGTGTGTTATATATTATATACCACATTTCTGCCAAAATACCATAGTTGCAGTTTGCGTTACAGTAAATCTTGTCATTTGTGGATAGGAAAACATTCTAACGGTCGTAAATGAATCGTTCATTGGTTGCACAAATGAGTAGCGCTCTTTCGTTCCGTATTTTGAGCGTTCTGTAGTGCAACCTTTAACCCTGCGTCCATTACAGTGGACATCACATGTCAGCCCTTTTGTTTCCACTTCTGGAGCATTTCACCTAGTTTAAAGCCTGCAGTCCATGAGATTGGACGTTTGTCATCCAATCAAATGGCAGTGAAGCTCTGCATGTGGTAATTTAAAAAAAAAACACTACATTGAAGAGAAGCATGGCAGCACTTCACTCCAGACACAGAAGTAAACAACATTTTCTATGGTTTTATTCAAATTTGTGTATATGTTTGCCAGTATAAGTTTGTCTGTAAAATAGAAGGATTGAACGTATTAAAGTTAAAAATAATTTGTAGAATTGCAAGCTTTAAATCAGGATTTTTTTCAAATGTGTCTGTCCATTAGAATGGTTCAATAGTTCAAACACCTGTTTCTGAAATCACATTTCCAGTAATGCTGATTGACATTTCTTATATAAAAAGAAATCTATATCACAGTACTAATACATTTTTTAACTATTTAATATGCAGAATATACAGTTCTTGAAGTGCTTGAACATATTGCTGATGGAAATATCTCAGATGTTGACTTTATGTGGAGTGATGAGGAAGATAGAGATGGAAATGCAGATAATGCTAGATCTCCAAAAATTGGTAAGTGTAGAATGAAAATTAGGGATAGTTAGTTAGCCGGCCCTAAATGTATTGAATATTGTTTTATTGGATATACAGTTTCATTTCTGTCCTGTAAAAATAAACTACAATATAAAACTTGTATGAAGTTGTTTGTAAGGGACAGTTTTTGGTAATAATTTCAGGGGAGGACAGAGATGAGCCACTAGTAGGGGAAGAAATTGAGATTGAGAGGGGAGTCAGAATCAAGAAGACAGAGAAGATTATGAGCATGAGGGAGATGTAGAACCAGTACTTGGTGATGATCCTTTTACAAACATCAAGAGTGATATTCAGTGGCGTCGTCACACCCGCTTTACCCCAGTAGAAACAATGTGGGAAAGTCCCACCACTGACCCCCCTGAGCCACTAACACCACACGGCAACTTCAAGCAGTGTTCCAAGTCAGACGTTTGAGCTGATGAGCACAATGACCAACATATATGCAGAACAAAATGGAGTCAGGGCGTATAAACTAGTAGTGGGAAGTTCGGATCATTTTACTGACTCGGATCTTTGAGTCTCGTTCAGCAAAATGAACGAATCATTTTTTGAGTAATTTCGTTTATTTCAGCATAATATAATTAAACACTAATTATAGGCCTTCGACATCAGAGTCAAGGCAGGACTTAGAGCGGTGGAGGCCCCTGGGCTTGAGTCATTTTCGGCCCTACTTTCTACATATGACTTTAAATAGAACAACATGATACATACAAGAGCTATGTAGCTACACGATTCTGGATAAATTGAGAATAAAAAAGAGATCACGATTCTGTACAAACAACTAAACAAAATAACAATTTATTAGAGGTTCTGAAAAAATGTCAATTGCTGCAGTCTATTTAAAATGTTTAATTATATAAATAAATAAAAAAAACTTGACTGAATGAATTAATCAATGACTCACTCAAATACTTCACTTGTTTTATTACTGGATAAATCAGCATTTTTGAACAAATCTCCCGAATGAACGATTCAATGACAAATATTTTTAACAGTCACTTGTCGCCATCTGGTGGCGTAACAATGTCATCGATCCAATCGTTTTCACAGTGTGTTAATGTTAAAAAAACTGAATTATTTATTTATTTGAACATTGATTGAAGCTTGAAAACTTCTTACCAATAAATAAATAATGATTAAAAAATAATTTCATTCAACTGTAGGGGTAATATTATAGCAATTATAATACAATATAATACAGGACGTGCTCTCAGTTGCAAGATATCAAAATAACACATTAAACAGTGCAAGATAAAGAATGTGTGTGTAGTACGTAAGTGAGTAGATGGGTGTTTTAGTGACCTTTGAAAAACATCAAGACTATGCACACAAATGAATAATTTACAGTAAATGAAAAAATACTACACTATCACAGCTTAATCAAGCATGACATCATCCAACAGCAGAATCCAGAGGCTGATCATTTAAGAGTTTATAATAAGATGATGTCCGATTTATTCTCCTTTGTGCCTTTTTGCACGCATTTTCCAAGGATTTTAATAATAAAACTGTTCTGAAAGAATAAATCTCATATGTATTAAAGAAAACGTCCGAGTTGAATTTGTAACTATTCAATAAATGTGTTCAGATTCGATGTGTGCTCATGTGCGCGTGCATGCGTATATGAGTGATTCGAATTTTAGTTGCTATAGCGACGCGACGCGTGTTATGAATTCTGAATGCATATTTACACTTGAACCGATTGTCTGTTGATTGAGAGAGACGAGGCGAATTCACAGACTTTTGCAGAATATCTTCTGAGCGAATCTGTTGATTTTGAAGCTGATTTCTGGGACGAGACTTTTATTCTGGACATCGGAGGATATATCCTTTATAGATTTATATTTTTGAAAAAAATCTTATCATTTTCTGAGAATACTTTTATTTTATAGTTCTTTACTTGCTTTAGAAGTAGTTTTATTACATTTTTTGTTTTGTTTTATTACATTTTTTTGTGAAGGAGAGTTGTATTGTATTATTGTATTGTTTTTTGTGCTGTATTTTGTATTGTTTTTATTACAGTTTGGAGGAGGATGTCGATGGCTCACATGATGGGTGAAAGAGGAGGTGAGTGCTTTAGTTTTTCATTTATGGTTTATATTTTGTACAATGACTGACTACATTAATGTGAAGAACCCATTTGATCCCTCAATCTGATCACATGTATTTGATTCCTTCCATGTGAAATGAACTTTTCAATTTGAGTAACCGAAGTAACAATTTGTAATTGACCACTGACATTGATTATTGATTATTATTAAAACATTACTAACTACAGAATGTGATGTGTGAAATATTCCAGCCTCAGGCCGCTCCAGATCCAGGAGAGCTGCTTTCTCTCAGACGGCTGGTCAGGAGGTTTGGAGACCCGGTTCTGATGACCGTGATCAGGATCCGCTGCCAGACCCGACCCAGACACAGAGCCAGGATCTTCCTGGATATTTAACACCTCTGTCTTCTGAGTCTGTTTCTGTGTCCACAGGTCAGGCTGACAGGAGGAGGACGAGGAAGAGCGGCAGCCAGAAGAGCCCAGATGATGGACGTCTGTTCACTTCATCTAAACACTCTCGCAGAGGTCAGAATAGGCTTTAATAAAGAAGTTATGGCTCATCTTCTAGTTCTATTTTCAATGGCTGATTTTTCATTGAAAATAGAAAGTTGAACCAACTAACACTTTTATGTGACCACTGACATTGATTATTCATATTACATAAAAAAAAGAAACAGTTTTTGTTGTGTGAAATTTTCCAGCCTCAGGCCGCTCCAGATCCTGGAGAACTGCTTCCACTGATTGTTCTCCGGGCATCATGTCATCATCAGCTTTGTCCCTCTCTGAGGTCAATGTGGAGCGCTGGTTCTGTAGAGAGTCGTTGAGTCTGAGCAGCAGAGGCTCGTACAGCGTGGAATGGAGGAGGAGTGGCGATGGATCGGAGAGCCCAAACCAGCAGGACAGTTGCAGCTGTTTGTCCAGGTCCCACAGCCTGGAAGGGTTGCTGTGCCCTCCGCTGCCCGGGCAAGTTCCTGTCGAGCCAACAGAGACTTCAAATGGCCGAACTGCTCAGGGTGCCATGGAGGCTTCTCCTGTGAACAAGAGCTCAACAGGTGAGGCTGAAATAAGGCTGGGCAGAGTCAAGTCTACAGAGAGACATTTAGCTATTTCATGCAAATATTTCCGTTTTTAACCTGTTAATGTCCGGTCACATTTACTGTTGCTCAGCAAAATTTCTCTGAATTAAAAAAAATATATATATATACGTATTTCAATTGGACATTCGTCTAACTTTTTCAGAACATTCAAAAGTAACGTTCCCATAATGCAAATTATAAAATAGAGTTCCTTTAACCAAGAAAACATTTTTTTTAACCAGTTTTCCAGACATTTTCACAATTTAATGGAAATATTAGCAAAACGTTCTCAATAAGCGATGAACTCGATGGTACTTGCTCTGTCTGACACACACCAGAAACACGCGCACAGAAAGCCGCGTCTCAGCAAACGATCCAGAATAGAATTATATTTCTATTGCTCTTGAATTGTCAAATACACGCACAATTGTCAAAATGGCTGTCGTGCCGAGTATTACAGAGTCGGTTATTATATAAATAAGACATTGCTATGCATTTAATAAAAGTCAATGTATAATCTAATGTAAATATATTTTAAGATATGGCCCATATGATCTTTGCCATTACCAGAACTGAGCCACATGTGCCAGAGTTGAGCAAATGAAGCCTGGAAATGTATGTTTTCTTTTAATAGAAGATCAGATAAATAAGAAAAATAACTATATCGTGATAATTGTGAAATAAAATGAATATTAATATCGTGAAATAAGATTTTGGGAAATGTATGCAGGCATTAAGCAGAAGTCAGGCGGGTAGCGTGGGAATATTTCGTTACTTTGGATTTGTTACATTACAGATAAGAATTTAACAGTGAAATGTAAATAATGTCATTATTGCTTAATTTGACGTCAGAGATCATGTTTCTAATAGTTGTGTTTTCAATTGTTGTTCTTCATTTCAGAGAAAGCTACAGAATCTAGGAAGAAAGGAGCGGGTTGTTTCCTCTACAGGCTCTGGAAGGCTGTGAAGTGTGTTTTCTGCTGCTGTTGCCACTGTAGTGCTGTGAATGTTGTGGAGCCTTTTGTTCCTCCAGCAGATCTGGAGCCAGAGCCTGATCCTGATCCATCATCTCCTGCTCCTGATCACTCCGGCGTCAAGACAAATAATGGTACATCGCCACTCATTATTCTCCAGCATTATTCTAAACAGTATGATCTTGATTTCCACTAAAAATAAGGCTTGTTTTCAGAGAACATTAATAATATTTCCCCCATTATAATATTATTATCTAGCAAACTAATATTTTTCTGTTTGTTTTTCAGAGTCCTTTGAGTCTCTCTATAGCGTTATAAAGATGATTGGATCCGAAGGATTTGGCAGGGTTTACCAGGGAACACGCAGATTTGATGGCAAAAAGGTCAATCTTACCGAATTGTACAAACATTTTGCTCTTGCATGCATCAAAACATATTTAAAACAATTCACAGATGGTTTAATACTTAGTGCTTGAATACTGTTATTGAAACTGGGTTGTTTTTTTTGCAGGTTGCCATCAAGCGGATTCGCAAGATTGACAACAATCGTTATCTTAATATTGTAAGTTGGCCAAAAGCTGAATATGTATTGAGTTGTTCAAGTGCAGATTACTATTAGATAAGATTACTTATCTAAAAAGATCAAAGAAAAGTACATTTAAAAATGATGCATTTTCTTCAGATTTTTACCCTGCTAACCTTCTGTCTGCTACTTTTCTCTAGCCTGGGCATCCCGAACCTCTCGTTACAGAAGTGGCGCTGCTGATGATGATGAGGCGAGAACCCATAAGCCCCTTCGTCATACAACTATACGAGTGGTTTGAACATCCTAAAGAATTCACTCTGGTTATGGAGTATCCTGAACCCTACGATATCTTGCTGGACTTCATCACTCGTAATCATCAAATGCATGAACCAACAGCACGGTTCCTCATGCGACAGGCTGTGCTGGCAGTGCAACACTGCATCCATCATGGGGTTTTTCACCATGACATCCATGCGCAGAATTTCCTGTTGAAGAGATACCCGGTACAGCTCAAGCTGATAGACTTTGGCTGCGGTCAGCTGTTTAGTAGAGATGGCTACGAGAGCAACATTTACATTGGTGAGCATTCTGGGAGTGTGGAAACCTGAATGTAGTGACTTACTAATTATTTGATGTTTAAAACAAAAGCTCAACAATGTGCAAATGTCTTGCTTACAGGAGCACCGGATTACTGCCCACCTGAAGTCTTGACAGAACCTCGATTCCACGCCGTCCCAGCAAATGTCTGGTCTCTAGGAGTGTTGTTGTACAAGATGATGAACGGATGTTCTCCTTTTCGCAATAGAAGAAAAATCACACAAGCCAAAGTTACATTTCTGAACCCCACCTTATCCAAAAGTAAGTGAATAATATTGATACATTGATAAACACACACATAAAGCAAAGGCTTTGTACAGAAACAGTTAAAGGTGAAGTATGTAAGATTTTTTATATATAGCTCAACGTATAGTAGAGTTTGGGGCGTCGCTACTGTAGCAGGCGGAGCCATGGGAAAAGAAATGCAGCTTTAGTTACAGAAGTGAAAGCCAAAATTCACTGCATTTATACCTTCAAAGATTAAACAGGTCATGAACACGTCAAAGTGAACAGAGCATTGTGATGCTACGCGCTACAAAGCATGCTTCAATACCATACAGCATCATCATGCACCCGTTCAGAAAGACACATTTTCATAAAGACAAATGCAACACAGCTAAAAGTATTCCTAATATGTTGGACCTGAAACATGAACCAGTAAGAGCTGCGTTTGTGATGTTTAAGTCGGGGAAGACGTGATGCACGGAAGGGGCCTTTGCAAGGTTTTTTGAAAGTATGCTTTATTTTGTCATTTATTCCGCTCGCTGCCACTAGTGTCGCAGAAACGACATACTTCACTTTTAAAGTAAAGATAAGTAACATTTTGCAGTATATTAATCATGTTTTAGATGCTGTTTTCATAGATGCCAGGTCACATGGTCATGACTTACCAGCTCTCTCCTTATTCAAATTTGTACAGAATGCAGGGATCTGATTAGCCAGTGTCTAGCCCGGGATCCAACTAAACGCCCGACGTTAGAGCAGATGTTACAACATAAATGGATTAGTAATGATCTACAGTAGATTGGAGAAGTTCAGGAGATTCACTCGATCAGTTTCAGGTGTGAGGAAGTGTAACAGAGAGTAGGATTATTACCTTTTGTCTTCAATTCTGGATTATTTGTAGTGAGATTTTCAAATTTGTGTTCATTGTAATGTTCTTGTTATAGTCAAGTCACCTTCATTTATATAGCGCTTTATACAATACAGATTCACGGTAATAAACAGGAAAATAAAAGAATCAGTGATGCAAACAGAATTAAATTCTGTTCTAAATCAGCTTAAAAAATCATTCATGACTTGACTTATTCATATAATCTTTGTATTGGATAGGAAATAACATACTTGCTGAGAGCTCTGAGCTCGAGACTCGACCCGAAGCCTGAAGTCCAACTCCATCCTGACAGGAACTCAGAGTCTGTCCACGTCTGAGCAAGAACATGAGAGACTGCAAGACTGGAAAGAAGTCATCAAGTCATCACACACACATTTGCTTTGTTTTAAAAGTCAAGACAAGTCATCTTCTACAAACATTTGTGAAAGAATGTGTCGCTCTCAGGAGCTCAGTGAATAGCTCAAGCGTGGTACCGTGCACAGAGGTCGACAACTTTCTGCAGAGTCAATAGCTACAGACCTCCAAACTTTAGAAAAATATTAATATTTTAATGCATTTTTGTATTGTTTAATTTGTTTTGTTTTTTATTGTATTTTGTTTAATGAGTTTATATTTTGTACGCTGCATGGTTTCTTTTTATGCTTCCTTTTTATATGCTCAATGTTTTATTGTACGGCACACTGTGCAACTCGTTGCTTTTAAATGTGCTATAGAAATACATTTTGACTTGACTTTAATTTGTGTCATTGATTCTTTTTAGATGCTCATGAACAGAGAGAGTTGAAAGGCACTGTAAAAAGCCAAAAAGTAAATGCAGACCCAGTACTTTTAAAGCCCATTCACACCAAAAACAATAACTATAATTGTAACTATATTAGCGTCCACACCAATGAACGATAACACTGTTCATTCTAAGCATTTACTGCAGTTTTATCGTCTGCCACTTTAAATGCTAGAGCTCTGTCAAGTGGAATGGATTCTGATTGGCTGTCAATGTTTTTATTGTTCATTAGCTGGAAAAAAAATCTGGAAGTTATTCCAAGATATTGTTTCTGTGTCGTTATAGTTGTGGTGGGGACTCTGCTCTTCTTTTTATATTTAGAATTAAAGATTTTTTTTAAACGATATCTTTATCATTATAGTTATCATACTAGGTGTGAACGGGCCTTTAGCACGGTAAAGAGAAAGGTATTCAGGATTGCAATTTGTCAGAATACCGATATGAGAAACAGAGAGTTCCCCCTCACTACACGTGTCACAAGTTCAAAAGAGACCATTGAGGGGATTCTCCACCCAAAATACTCATCCTGATAACGTCATTTATGTTGACAAACAAAAAGTATTAATACATACAGCTGCAAGATGTAATTTTTTGGGGCAGAGCAAGTCAGAACCAAAGTGACAGGCTAAGCAAGCATGGCAGGGAGCTTGCTGACAAATGGGTAAAACCATAGACTGTAAAAAAAGATGGACGACGCCCCTTCACTTTCTTCCATTGGTGAAAAGTGAAGCCGCCAAAGTCCTAATATGCCGCTGATATTTGGGACCTGCTTCTGCGCAGTAGTGAGCGGGAAGTGGAGCCCGCCATCACTCTCGCAGAAACGGTTAGTACAAAGTTTACTGTGTGAAATAAACAGTTATGAAATTAGAGTTGAAATTAAAGTTGAAGCTCCAATCTCCTCCTGAAAATCCCCCAAAAAAGTCCGTTGGTGCCTCAGTGACTATTGTAGCAAACTAGCTCTATGAAATATTAATAAACAATCATAACTTGTTATAATTGATTATGAATATTTGGATCAGTTAATCGGGTTAACTTGATGTAGCTACATTAGCATTACAACCAATTACTCGGCTCATCCCGTGAACACTCTTGCCCGAAAAATCTCTTGAGACAGCTATCCATGCTTTTATAACATCCCGCCTGGATTACTGTAACTCACTGTACTGCGGCATTTCTAAGTCCCAGCTCATTCGTCTTCAATTGGTCCAGAACGCTGCGGCCAAATTTCTCAAGAAAAAACGAAAATTCGATCACGTCACTCCCATCCTGCGAGCTCTCCATTGGCTACCAGTCCAATTCAGGATTGACTATAAAATTCTCCTTTTAGTCTACAAATGTCTGCATCATCTTGCCCCAAGTTACCTGTCTGATCTTCTACACACCTATAGTCCGTCCCGCGGCCTAAGATCAAGTAACCTAAATATCCTCAATGTTCCTCGTACAAGACTCAAACGTAGAGGAGATAGAGCCTTTTCGGTGGTGGGGCCTAGATTGTGGAACAGCTTGCCACCACAACTTAGAGTAGCTTCTTCTCTATCTGTTTTTAAATCTCTGCTGAAAACCTACTTGTTCTCATTAGCTTTTAATACTTGTTAACGTCTATTTTCTGTACGTTATTTAATTGATTTTATTGTATTTTTTCCTTTATCTATACATGTAGTTTCTTAGTTGTGTCTCCTTGATTTTTAGCATATACCTGTACAGCACTTTGGGCAGTCATGTGAGTGTTTTTAAATGTGCTTTATAAATAAATGAACTGAACTGAACACTCAATATTGGTTATTAATTAATTAATAGAAATGTACATTTCCGGAGCATTGGATTAAAAGGGTTAATTTCTTCTTCTCAGCAAGAATTAAGAGTGTCACAACTCTCTGGAAATTCCTTTGGGTCGTAAAGCTTGTTATCAGTCTTACTGTGTCCTGTAACAGGGCACCAGGTTCTGCCAGTGGCTTCATTTGTGGGGGAAGTTTCATAGAACTTTGTTGGAAGAGTGATTTTGTCGGATTCTTCATTAAATATAATGATTAATTTGTGTGTGTCTGATTGGTCCAGACGCTACACTATTTCTTTGAGAGAAGCTGTCAATCATGTCGTCACATTCCCGATTTTATAGAATCAAATAACGAACTAAGATCAAACTTATTTAAAAAAACGCACTAAAAACATTTAAACTAAAACATTTAAACTTAAATAAGAATTATAAAAACTACCTAAAATGACAGAAAAATTTATTTGAAGTATAATTTGATTGTTTGTTTCCATTAGACTTCATGGGGAGGGTGGCGTTTATACCATGAGCAATCTGAGACCACTTACTAAACTCAAAATTATTCTCTCATTTCAGTGCAAAGAGATGTGAGCTCTACAAGGAGTTTGTAGAGTTCACAGACTCCGACAACCTGAAGCTGCTGAGGCAGTACCAGAAGGCTCAGTCTCCTAATGTCGAGTTCACACTGCACGGTTTTAGGCCAGATTTATGAGCCGAGCTAAACATCCGCGCTTAAATTGGTTCCATAACAGTAAGTTGAGGATCATGTGATCTTACTAATTTGAGTCAGGTTTAAATAGTCTAGATAATTGCGCGTGCACGCCATTGTTTAAAAGTCCTGAAAAGTCGAGCATGGGTCAATCGATTTACTGTGGGCTACAATGGCAACAAAAGGAAAAGATAGAGCAGCGATGTTCACGGCAACGGAACAGCGTTTGCTATTGGAAACATATGAAGAATTTAAAGATATCATCACCAAAAAAGGCAATACAGCGGCAATAAATAAAGCGGAAGAGAAAGGTTGGCAGAAAATTGCTGATCGTCTCAATGCGTAAGTAGCGGTGTAAACTATTTAAAATACTTTGTCAACATTGAATGTGTGTCACAATACATTGCAAAGTTTGTGTGTGAATAACAGTAACGTTAATTGCTTTCACGCAGCAGCAACTTAAGTGAAGGAAAAAGAACCTGGCAGCAGGTGAAAATAAAATATAAAAATATACTTCAGAATGGTAAGTAAATCTAATGTAGATATGTAATCAATGCCAGCTTGAAGTTACAACTATTCAGGTTTTTTTAATTATTTTTTTTAATTGCAGCGACCAAAAAGAAGACTTCACTCCTGCAGAGGAGCTGGCTTTGGAAATAAATAAAGGGAGGCCCGTCCTTGAGGGAATAGAGGGGGGGACATCATCTAAAATGATATCACGTAGTATAAGGAGTGAGTATATAAAAGGTGTGTGTGTGTTTTATTATCATAATTCTTTCCTGACTAACCGATTTCCTCCTTCCTCAGGCATTGTAAGCCTAAGTACATCATAGCAGTAATGTCACGTAGAGGTACTTGTGCTACTGTAATGGTGCATTTTGGTAAAAAAAACACAATTTTTTCTATCAAGATTCTGTATGCTTTATGGATCCACCAGACATCATGTTGCCTGTGAGTATGAGACCTTTTAAATCAGTCATGTAAACTAATGAGTTTAACTGAGTTTAATCAGTGGTCACAGGAGAAGGCCCATCAGTTGAGGAGGATGAGGAGACTGTGTCTGTATGTTCAAGGAGGGCTGAGGTACTCACAGGTTCCATGCTATACTGTATTGAATATTAAAAAGTGTACTTGTGTGATAAAATGATCATAATGTGTTTTCAGGATGCTGACACTGTTCTAGAGCCCTCTCAGTCTGGGACCACGTGTGACAAAGTATTACGAAATGAAAACTCTTGTGACAAGAGTATTCAATGAAATAACTTAAATCTATGTTGCTACAGAACCCAGAAAACATAAAAGGAGTGTATAAACGCTACCTCCTTAAACAAATGGAAGCGATTGATATCGACATCCAGTATAAAAAACTGAAGATGAGGAAGTTGGAGCTGGAAATTCAACAGCTACAGAAAAATGCAAGTAGAACTACCATTTTTTAAAAAGGAAAAGAAAAAAAAAACATTACCTTTTTGATCACTTTCCACAACATTTATTTGTGTTTTTCACCCCAAACAGGCAGATTCACTCTGAATAAAGGCAAATCACATTAAATACTTTGACTTCTCTGTGTTTGTTCAACTAAGGAGAAAGTTGAGGGGCCAGTGGAAAACTTTAAAGGCGACACATGGTTTAGACCATATTAAGCAAAATAATTATTTGCATATGTGTCTCGTATAAGTCTGCCTGTTTCGTTTTCTTCCAATACTGCTTCATTGCCCCAGTCTTCCTCTTCAACAATCCTTGGTTGCCTCTCTCCTCAGACAAGCAATGTTATGGAGCACTACACAAGCAACTACAATGTTACATGCCCTAGGTGGAGTCACTCTGAGGTGCTTCAGGCACTGAAACCTTGACTTTATCAGCCCAAATGCCATCTCTATACGACCTCTTGTGCATGGGCAATGTTGTAGCGGTGCTGTGCCTCTGTCTGGGGCTCCTGATAGGGAGTCAAGAGGTAAGGCAGGCATGGGTATATCCCTCGTCTCCCAGGAAAACTCCTGAGAATTCTCCTGCATAGACAGAAAGAATATATATAAATATATAATGTAGTTTTTTTTTTTTTTTAAAGACTTTTTGCGATTTAAGTGATTACTAGCATACCTCTTGCTAGTTGCTGGTAGAGAGATGAGGCTCTAAAGATTCTGGAGTCATGCACAGAGCCTGGCCATTTGGCCTCTACATTTGTGATGATGCAATCTGCACCACTAATCATCTAAAATAAATTAAACCTGTAGGTCACTACATTTGAATTGCAATGAACTAAACACTGGTGCCCAGCTTAGTACAGGACACTCAGTGCTAGAGCATAGCCTTCAATATCATCTCAGTGGGACCGTACCTGTACATTGATGCTGTGTACTGATTTCCTATTCACAAAGTCCGCTTCATGTGGACCAGACGGACACTTAATACGCACATGGGTGCAGTCCAATGCACCGATAACATTTGGGAAACCTAGGAAAATTATTTGTTTGTTTTAAATATGTCCCATGTAAAATCAACAGTCAAGAAATATTTCCATGTTTTATAGTTATTGGAACTTACCAGCTATTCCATAAAAGGCATGTTTAATGGTACGAATAGCTTTGTGGCCAGGGAATGACGAACACATTGAGTAGTCTTTTTAAAGAAAGGTACACAATACAGAGCGGCAAACTGATGCTTTGCTGATATTCTCTGCATCTCCAACTGTGTACAAAAATGTTCGACTGGCAAAAAAGCGAAGTGCAATGCACACCGTCTGTGGGACTGTGAGCGCTCTGTTGCGGTGCGGCGTGTATTATTTGCAATGTGCGGGCTTAGTAATCTACAAATATATGCAATCCCATCTCTTGAGAACCTATATCGCTCATACGGGTAGCTGTCATTAAAAGCCAATGGGTCTGACCTGTCTCTGAAAGTTCTCTCTCTTTGAAATGCCCTCCGCAAGACTATTCGCCTTATTCACCTCGAACGTTCCACCGAGCCTGAGGGGTGCACTTACCACTTCCGGTAGTTCTCACAACGCGATTTCTCTCAGTGCAATGGCGCTTCACTGCTGTGTTCACCGCTGCACCTCATCACACAGGAAAAAATCCAACAGAGGACAAACGTTTCAGCGTTTCCCCAAAGATCAGTAGAATGTATGTTATTAAAATCTACCACCACAGATTCACTAGTATAAGCATATTCTGAGTAGGGTGTATGAGGCGCCGTCTAGGGCTTAAATCAAACTTCATTCACGCACACATATATGAAACACGTGTACACACATATACTTAGTAGTCAAACATACACGTATACTGCTGAATGCTCGAACAAATACATATGAATACATATGAATACATATGAAATGCACAACGACACATCTAAAGTCGCTCACGCACATACAAGCAAACTCTACTACACACAAGAGATGCGTAAAACTCTCCACGCACACACTCATATGAGACGCGCGCACACTCATATGAGACGCGCGCACGCACATACAAACTCTCCACGCACACACTCATATGAGACACGCGCACGCACATACAAACTCTCCACGCACACACTCATATGAGACGCGCGCACGCACACACAAACTCTCCACGCACACACTCATATGAGACGCGCACACACACACACAAACTCTCCACGCACACACTCATATGAGACATGAATGATCACACAGTATGATGCATATGATTCTCAGTGTGAACGGAAGTCATTTAAGTGTAAACGGAAGTCATTTCAGTGTAAACGGAAGGCATTTCAGTGTAAAACGGAAAGTAAGCTGGACTAGCCGATCTCTCCCATTCTCTTTCATATAGCTCTCTCCCAGTCGGAGCGTGATTGATTGGACAGCCTGATTGGACAGTTCATTCATGTCTCATATGAGTGTGTGCGTGGAGAGTTTGTATGTGCGTGCGCGCGTCTCATATGAGTGTGCGCGCGTCTCATATGAGTGTGTGCGTGGAGAGTTTTACGCATCTCTTGTGTGTAGTAGAGTTTGCTTGTATGTGCGTGAGCGACTTTAGATGTGTCGTTGTGCATTTCATATGTATTCATATGTATTCATATGTATTTGTTCGAGCATTCAGCAGTATACGTGTATGTTTGACTACTAAGTATATGTGTGTGCACGTGTTTCATATATGTGTGCGTGAATGAAGTTTGATTTAAGCCCTAGACGGCGCCTCATAAGGGTGAAACGGTACACTGTTAACTTTCGCTGTAGATTTAGCAGCACAGTACTGTAAAAACCTACAGTACAATACTGCATTTCTATATTACAGTAAAATACCGTAATTTGCATTGCATTCTGGGTAATTTTGTTTGAGCGGGAACATTTTACAGTACATTTTAGTGTTGCTGTAACCTAGCTGTAACCTGGCTGTAATATGCCAGGCAAAAATACAGGGTTGCTGACGTCAGAGCACAACTGCGGCAGTTCACTCACTCTGCGCGGATATCTCACTCTGCGGATATCTGGAAATTTGGTAAGTTCATTTTGGATTTTATAATAAGGTTTTAGGATTTTACGCTATAGTGTGTAGCCTACATAGCTTTTAATGTGAAATGACAGTGGAAGTTTAGCCAGCGACGGTTGCAAAAACACTGTTAAGTTTGTTAACGTTATCTGCTCTTTCACCCTGCTGCTTGTCCTGACATTTTCAAATCTAACGTTATAACTCCGTGAATTAACAATAGGCTACCTTACGTTTTATTTCGAACAAAAAAGATTTGGTGATTGCGGGAACGGTGGAAAGACAAATCGAGATGGTCTTTTGTGAGTTTTATTTTGTTTCTGTCGAGTTTTAATTAAATGTGTTTTACGATGGTCTGCGAGATAAAATTACTGCATTTGACATCATGTTAGTCTAACTGTTGGGCCTATCTCTGTAGGGAACACCCGAGCCTGTCAGTGGTAAAAACAAGCACTTATAATAGACATAACGTTATATACATTTTGCTCAAACTGCTATATTTGCAGTCCGTTTCCCGAATGACGAACTTGATGATTTTATGATCAATACTGGACCAAATTGAATAAGTCGTTTAGACACAAAATAAGACGCGTGCAAATAAGGCTTAAAAACACTGCACTTTCCTTTGGAACGCAAAATGGGTGATTTATTTGTGCTTAGAGAGATTGGCTATTGGTACCAGTTTAGTCTTTTACTTCATTTCTTTTTAGGCGGGAGACCCATTTATAATGATTATTATAATAATTAAAAATATAAATAAAGGTGTAAATTGTTGAAAAACTTCAGACTATCAGAGTTAATGATATATTAGCTAATAAAGCATCGATCGTTGCCGGAAGTCAGATATTTTCATTTATAAAGTTTTAAATATGTATATTTTTTCGACAAAAACGCACGGATTACCATCAGAAGGCCTTCGTTATCCCCCTGGAGCCGGATGGATTACTTTTGTGAAGGATGTATGCACATTTTGGGACTTGAAGGAGGTGGACCCCATTGCCTCACATTATATCCACTGAAGGGTCTAAGACATTTTCTAAAATAACTGAAAATGTGTTCATCTGAAACAAGATTGACATATGCATCTCGAACGGCTTGAGGGTGAGTAATGCATGGGTTAAATATCATTTTTGGCCGAACTATCCCTTTAAGTATGTCCAGCTATGGCTGCAAGTCATGCAGTTTCTCAACCTCTTCTTAAAGGGATAGTTCACTTTGAAATAAATTTTTGGTATGTTTTAGCTTACCTCAAGGGCATCCGAGATGTAGGTGTCTTTGTTTCCGCATTAGTTTCAATTTTGATATTTTTAGGTCAAACCGTTCTTGTCTGTCAGTCATATAATGCAGGTCTATGGTCACTTCCTCAAAGAGCATGCACAGAGAAGTCCAAATTAAACATGATTTAATGACTCGTAAATGTAAGTACACATTGATGGCCTAAGACACGAAACGAGCGGTTTGTATGAGAAAACGAGCAGTATTTATATCGTTTTTACCTCTTGTAATCACAGCCACATCCAAGTGATCTGAGGGCGCGGGCGACCTGCATTATATTATATGACTGACCTAAAAATATCAAAATTGAAACTACTGCGGAAACAAAGACACCTACATCTTAGATGCCCTTGAGGTAAGCTAAAACATACCAAAAATTAATTTCAAAGTGAACTATCCCTTTAAATGCGTTCACCATACATGGTTTTAATAGTGTAATTGATCAATAAAAAATGTTTTTGACCAGAACATTGTTTGGATTGTCTTTTGATTTGCAGTTATTCTGAAGTTGCATATTACCTATAGATTTATATACTGTAATAACTACATATTATATAGTTATAATATCATTAGTAATTTGAAAATTACGTTTTGCAATAATGTATCAATATAGATATTACAGTACAATACCATATAATTAATTACAACAGAAGCAGACAAAAATGACAAAATACAGTAAAAATACAGTACAGTACTGTTTAGTAAGTTTACAGTACTGTTCGTGTGTACTGTAAATTGAATTACAGTACAGTTACTGTAAATCGAAATACAGTACCTTGCTGGCAACCTTGCTGCCAGTACTGTACTGTAAAAATACAAGAAAATTGTTAACAGTGTACATGTATTCGTATTGAACCAACACGGTACGGGCGTCACGGTTCGGTGCACGAATTTACACGGACAATAACGTTACACGGTATAAAAAGGGAGGCGAGGGCGCGATCGAACTCTCTCTGTGTGTGTGTGTGTGTGAGAGAGAGAGAGAGAGAGAGAGAGAGAGAGAGAGAGAGAGAGGGGGGCGCGGGCGTGATCGGTGTGTGGTATTTAGCTTCTAGTCACAAGCTAACCTAGGGGATACATCACATCAGTTTTCCTAGCTAGAAGGAGGATGTACAGGAGTCAGATTGAGTCTGATCAATACAATTATACATGGAAAGATTGGTGGTCCACACTGGGGTTTCCATAGATGGTGCTGCTGCGTCGGAGTCAAACTTCCGGGCTTGTGTACCCCTCAACGGCGTTCGAGTTTTCAAAATGGCCGCCAGGTGAATAAGGCGAATAGCTCCCTCATCCACCACCTCATCTATGAAAGGACGCGCCATGGTTAAGTTTGGAAACGAGTTTAGCTCCCTGTTTAATTAATTAATTACCAAACTCATTAACCAAACTCACCAATTAAACACACAAGTTTTGAACATTTCTTAGTGTATTTATACCTTATAATTTCTTACATTTATTAGTAAAGTACATTTCCTTATTTAAAAAAAAAAATTATTAATAGTGGTTAAGTAAAATAATGACATTGAAACACCAGCAGGTGAGTATAAATGGTATGCTCGTTAAGCCTGAACTCAGACTTAGCCTGACAGTTAGCCTGCCCCGGACCAGGTTAATTTGCCAGCATAAGTTGCCGGAGTAACTGAGTTTGAACTTTTTAGAGTTTGATTTATGAAACCGAATCTACCAAAAATAAGCCTGACTAACCGAAATAAGCCTGGTTTATACTCTACATCTATACAATGTTTTTAACAGTCACTTCTCGCCATCTGGTGGCGTAACAATGTAAAAGCGGAATCACTGATTGAAACTTGAAATACGTTTTCCCAATAAATAAATAATGATTTAAAAAAGTTATTTATCATGTGTTTATTGCAATGCACACATTTATTTGGAAAAACGATGATAAAAAACTTCTTTACCTGAAAAAAATATTGAAAAACATACAAAGATCTTGTAAGGTTGCACTCACAACAAATGATTTCTATAACACGTAAATAGCAAAATCTATAACGAGTGTATGAATCTTCAAAAAACTGTTCTTGGTAAGTGCTGACATGTTGTATAGATCGTATACATCTCCAGACTGTATAGTATATGTAGGCAGTGTTAGGCTGACTTGCACATGTAGTATGACTACCTCCCATCACTGACTATTTTAGAGTATAATATATAAAAAAAATTAAATAAGAATTTTCTCTCTCATTATCATGGCATTTTAAAGATCACTATAGGTGTAATTTAAAACTCTAGCAATTTAAAAGAAATTCATATAACATGCTTAGCTTAGTTAAAATTGTAGGGGTAATATTAGACAGCAATTATAATAATGTACAATAATCAAATCTCAAATACAATCTCTGTTACCTTAAATTATATGTTTATCTCTGTAAAGCTCCTTTGAAACAATCCATTGTTAAAAGCGCTATATAAATGAAGATGACTTGACTTGACAATATAATACAGCGCTCTCTCAGTTGCAAGAATATATCAAAATAACACATTGAACAAAGTGCAATATAAAGAATGTGTGTGTGTTATATATTATATACCACATTTCTGCCAAAATACCATAGTTGCAGTTTGCGTTACAGTAAATCTTGTCATTTGTGGATAGGAAAACATTCTAACGGTCGTAAATGAATCGTTCATTGGTTGCACAAATGAGTAGCGCTCTTTCGTTCCGTATTTTGAGCGTTCTGTAGTGCAACCTTTAACCCTGCGTCCATTACAGTGGACATCACATGTCAGCCCTTTTGTTTCCACTTCTGGAGCATTTCACCTAGTTTAAAGCCTGCAGTCCATGAGATTGGACGTTTGTCATCCAATCAAATGGCAGTGAAGCTCTGCATGTGGTAATTTAAAAAAAAAACACTACATTGAAGAGAAGCATGGCAGCACTTCACTCCAGACACAGAAGTAAACAACATTTTCTATGGTTTTATTCAAATTTGTGTATATGTTTGCCAGTATAAGTTTGTCTGTAAAATAGAAGGATTGAACGTATTAAAGTTAAAAATAATTTGTAGAATTGCAAGCTTTAAATCAGGATTTTTTTCAAATGTGTCTGTCCATTAGAATGGTTCAATAGTTCAAACACCTGTTTCTGAAATCACATTTCCAGTAATGCTGATTGACATTTCTTATATAAAAAGAAATCTATATCACAGTACTAATACATTTTTTAACTATTTAATATGCAGAATATACAGTTCTTGAAGTGCTTGAACATATTGCTGATGGAAATATCTCAGATGTTGACTTTATGTGGAGTGATGAGGAAGATAGAGATGGAAATGCAGATAATGCTAGATCTCCAAAAATTGGTAAGTGTAGAATGAAAATTAGGGGTAGTTAGTTAGCCGGCCCTAAATGTATTGAATATTGTTTTATTGGATATACAGTTTCATTTCTGTCCTGTAAAAATAAACTACAATATAAAACTTGTATGAAGTTGTTTGTAAGGGACAGTTTTTGGTAATAATTTCAGGGGAGGACAGAGATGAGCCACTAGTAGGGGAAGAAATTGAGATTGAGAGGGGAGTCAGAATCAAGAAGACAGAGAAGATTATGAGCATGAGGGAGATGTAGAACCAGTACTTGGTGATGATCCTTTTACAAACATCAAGAGTGATATTCAGTGGCGTCGTCACACCCGCTTTACCCCAGTAGAAACAATGTGGGAAAGTCCCACCACTGACCCCCCTGAGCCACTAACACCACACGGCAACTTCAAGCAGTGTTCCAAGTCAGACGTTTGAGCTGATGAGCACAATGACCAACATATATGCAGAACAAAATGGAGTCAGGGCGTATAAACTAGTAGTGGGAAGTTCGGATCATTTTACTGACTCGGATCTTTGAGTCTCGTTCAGCAAAATGAACGAATCATTTTTTGAGTAATTTCGTTTATTTCAGCATAATATAATTAAACACTAATTATAGGCCTTCGACATCAGAGTCAAGGCAGGACTTAGAGCGGTGGAGGCCCCTGGGCTTGAGTCATTTTCGGCCCTACTTTCTACATATGACTTTAAATAGAACAACATGATACATACAAGAGCTATGTAGCTACACGATTCTGGATAAATTGAGAATAAAAAAGAGATCACGATTCTGTACAAACAACTAAACAAAATAACAATTTATTAGAGGTTCTGAAAAAATGTCAATTGCTGCAGTCTATTTAAAATGTTTAATTATATAAATAAATAAAAAAAACTTGACTGAATGAATTAATCAATGACTCACTCAAATACTTCACTTGTTTTATTACTGGATAAATCAGCATTTTTGAACAAATCTCCCGAATGAACGATTCAATGACAAATATTTTTAACAGTCACTTGTCGCCATCTGGTGGCGTAACAATGTCATCGATCCAATCGTTTTCACAGTGTGTTAATGTTAAAAAAACTGAATTATTTATTTATTTGAACATTGATTGAAGCTTGAAAACTTCTTACCAATAAATAAATAATGATTAAAAAATAATTTCATTCAACTGTAGGGGTAATATTATAGCAATTATAATACAATATAATACAGGACGTGCTCTCAGTTGCAAGATATCAAAATAACACATTAAACAGTGCAAGATAAAGAATGTGTGTGTAGTACGTAAGTGAGTAGATGGGTGTTTTAGTGACCTTTGAAAAACATCAAGACTATGCACACAAATGAATAATTTACAGTAAATGAAAAAATACTACACTATCACAGCTTAATCAAGCATGACATCATCCAACAGCAGAATCCAGAGGCTGATCATTTAAGAGTTTATAATAAGATGATGTCCGATTTATTCTCCTTTGTGCCTTTTTGCACGCATTTTCCAAGGATTTTAATAATAAAACTGTTCTGAAAGAATAAATCTCATATGTATTAAAGAAAACGTCCGAGTTGAATTTGTAACTATTCAATAAATGTGTTCAGATTCGATGTGTGCTCATGTGCGCGTGCATGCGTATATGAGTGATTCGAATTTTAGTTGCTATAGCGACGCGACGCGTGTTATGAATTCTGAATGCATATTTACACTTGAACCGATTGTCTGTTGATTGAGAGAGACGAGGCGAATTCACAGACTTTTGCAGAATATCTTCTGAGCGAATCTGTTGATTTTGAAGCTGATTTCTGGGACGAGACTTTTATTCTGGACATCGGAGGATATATCCTTTATAGATTTATATTTTTGAAAAAAATCTTATCATTTTCTGAGAATACTTTTATTTTATAGTTCTTTACTTGCTTTAGAAGTAGTTTTATTACATTTTTTGTTTTGTTTTATTACATTTTTTTGTGAAGGAGAGTTGTATTGTATTATTGTATTGTTTTTTGTGCTGTATTTTGTATTGTTTTTATTACAGTTTGGAGGAGGATGTCGATGGCTCACATGATGGGTGAAAGAGGAGGTGAGTGCTTTAGTTTTTCATTTATGGTTTATATTTTGTACAATGACTGACTACATTAATGTGAAGAACCCATTTGATCCCTCAATCTGATCACATGTATTTGATTCCTTCCATGTGAAATGAACTTTTCAATTTGAGTAACCGAAGTAACAATTTGTAATTGACCACTGACATTGATTATTGATTATTATTAAAACATTACTAACTACAGAATGTGATGTGTGAAATATTCCAGCCTCAGGCCGCTCCAGATCCAGGAGAGCTGCTTTCTCTCAGACGGCTGGTCAGGAGGTTTGGAGACCCGGTTCTGATGACCGTGATCAGGATCCGCTGCCAGACCCGACCCAGACACAGAGCCAGGATCTTCCTGGATATTTAACACCTCTGTCTTCTGAGTCTGTTTCTGTGTCCACAGGTCAGGCTGACAGGAGGAGGACGAGGAAGAGCGGCAGCCAGAAGAGCCCAGATGATGGACGTCTGTTCACTTCATCTAAACACTCTCGCAGAGGTCAGAATAGGCTTTAATAAAGAAGTTATGGCTCAACTTCTAGTTCTATTTTCAATGGCTGATTTTTCATTGAAAATAGAAAGTTGAACCAACTAACACTTTTATGTGACCACTGACATTGATTATTCATATTACATAAAAAAAAGAAACAGTTTTTGTTGTGTGAAATTTTCCAGCCTCAGGCCGCTCCAGATCCTGGAGAACTGCTTCCACTGATTGTTCTCCGGGCATCATGTCATCATCAGCTTTGTCCCTCTCTGAGGTCAATGTGGAGCGCTGGTTCTGTAGAGAGTCGTTGAGTCTGAGCAGCAGAGGCTCGTACAGCGTGGAATGGAGGAGGAGTGGCGATGGATCGGAGAGCCCAAACCAGCAGGACAGTTGCAGCTGTTTGTCCAGGTCCCACAGCCTGGAAGGGTTGCTGTGCCCTCCGCTGCCCGGGCAAGTTCCTGTCGAGCCAACAGAGACTTCAAATGGCCGAACTGCTCAGGGTGCCATGGAGGCTTCTCCTGTGAACAAGAGCTCAACAGGTGAGGCTGAAATAAGGCTGGGCAGAGTCAAGTCTACAGAGAGACATTTAGCTATTTCATGCAAATATTTCCGTTTTTAACCTGTTAATGTCCGGTCACATTTACTGTTGCTCAGCAAAATTTCTCTGAATTTTGATTTTATTTTTTAGAAACATTTTAATTTGATGTTCGTCTATCATTTTCAGAAAATTCAAAAGTAATCATGCAAAATGTTGAACCAAGAAAAAAAAAAAAATTAACCAGTTGAAAAAACTAGACATTTTGAACTTTCAGGGAACATTTTGAAGTAACATTTTCATAATTTAATGGAAATATTAGCAAAACGTTCTCAATAAGCGATGAACTCGATGGTACTTGCTCTGTCTGACACACACCAGAAACACGCGCACAGAAAGCCGCGTCTCAGCAAACGATCCAGAATAGAATTCTATTTCTATTGCTCTTGAATTGTCAAATACACGCACAATTGTCAAAATGGCTGTCGTGCCGAGTATTACAGAGTCGGTTATTATATAAATAAGACATTGCTATGCATTTAATAAAAGTCAATGTATAATCTAATGTAAATATATTTTAAGATATGGCCCATATGATCTTTGCCATTACCAGAACTGAGCCACATGTGCCAGAGTTGAGCAAATGAAGCCTGGAAATGTATGTTTTCTTTTCAATAGAAGATCAGATAAATAAGAAAAATAACTATATCGTGATAATTGTGAAATACAATGAATATTAATATCGTGAAATAAGATTTTGGGAAATGTATGCAGGCATTAAGCAGAAGTCAGGCGGGTAGCGTGGGAATATTTCGTTACTTTGGATTTGTTACATTACAGATAAGAATTTAACAGTGATATGTAAATGATGTCATTATTGCTTAATTTGACGTCAGAGATCATGTTTCTAATAGTTGTGTTTTCAATTGTTGTTCTTCATTTCAGAGAAAGCTACAGAATCTAGGAAGAAAGGAGCGGGTTGTTTCCTCTACAGGCTCTGGAAGGCTGTGAAGTGTGTTTTCTGCTGCTGTTGCCACTGTAGTGCTGTGAATGTTGTGGAGCCTTTTGTTCCTCCAGCAGATCTGGAGCCAGAGCCTGATCCTGATCCATCATCTCCTGCTCCTGATCACTCCGGCGTCAAGACAAATAATGGTACATCGCCACTCATTATTCTCCAGCATTATTCTAACCAGTATGATCTTGATTTCCACTAAAAATAAGGCTTGTTTTCAGAGAACATTAATAATATTTCCCCCATTATAATATTATTATCTAGCAAACTAATATTTTTCTGTTTGTTTTTCAGAGTCCTTTGAGTCTCTCTATAGCGTTATAAAGATGATTGGATCCGGAGGATTTGGCAGGGTGTACCAGGGAACACGCAAATTTGATGGCAAAAAGGTCAATCTTACCGAATTGTACAAACATTTTGCTCTTGCATGCATCAAAACATATTTAAAACAATTCACAGATGGTTTAATACTTAGTGCTTGAATACTGTTATTGAAACTGGGTTGTTTTTTTTGCAGGTTGCCATCAAGCGGATTCGCAAGATTGACAACAATCGTTATCTTAATATTGTAAGTTGGCCAAAAGCTGAATATGTATTGAGTTGTTTAAGTGCAGATTACTTTTAGATAAGATTACTAAAAAGATCAAAGAAAAATATTTTCTTCAGATTTTTACCCTGCTAACCTTCTGTCTGCTACTTTTCTCTAGCCTGGGCATCCCGAACCTCTCGTTACAGAAGTGGCGCTGCTGATGATGATGAGGCGAGAACCCATAAGCCCCTTCGTCATACAACTATACGAGTGGTTTGAACATCCTAAAGAATTCACTCTGGTTATGGAGTATCCTGAACCCTACGATATCTTGCTGGACTTCATCACTCGTAATCATCAAATGCATGAACCAACAGCACGGTTCCTCATGCGACAGGCTGTGCTGGCAGTGCAACACTGCATCCATCATGGGGTTTTTCACCATGACATCCATGCGCAGAATTTCCTGTTGAAGAGATACCCGGTACAGCTCAAGCTGATAGACTTTGGCTGCGGTCAGCTGTTTAGTAGAGATGGCTACGAGAGCAACATTTACATTGGTGAGCATTCTGGGAGTGTGGAAACCTGAATGTAGTGACTTACTAATTATTTGATGTTTAAAACAAAAGCTCAACAATGTGCAAATGTCTTGCTTACAGGAGCACCGGATTACTGCCCACCTGAAGTCTTGACAGAACCTCGATTCCACGCCGTCCCAGCAAATGTCTGGTCTCTAGGAGTGTTGTTGTACAAGATGATGAACGGATGTTCTCCTTTTCGCAATAGAAGAAAAATCACACAAGCCAAAGTTACATTTCTGAACCCCACCTTATCCAAAAGTAAGTGAATAATATTGATACATTGATAAACACACACATAAAGCAAAGGCTTTGTACAGAAACAGTTAAAGGTGAAGTATGCAAGATTTTTTATATATAGCTCAACGTATAGTAGAGTTTGGGGCGTCGCTACTGTAGCAGGCGGAGCCATGGGAAAAGAAATGCAGCTTTAGTTACAGAAGTGAAAGCCAAAATTCACTGCATTTATACCTTCAACGATTAAACAGGTCATGAACACGTCAAAGTGAACAGAGCATTGTGATGCTACGCGCTACAAAGCATGCTTCAATACCATACAGCATCATCATGCACCCGTTCAGAAAGACACATTTTCATAAAGACAAATGCAACACAGCTAAAAGTATTCCTAATATGTTGGACCTGAAACATGAACCAGTAAGAGCTGCGTTTGTGATGTTTAAGTCGGGGAAGACGTGATGCACGGAAGGGGCCTTTGCAAGGTTTTTTGAAAGTATGCTTTATTTTGTCATTTATTCCGCTCGCTGCCACTAGTGTCGCAGAAACGACATACTTCACTTTTAAAGTAAAGATAAGTAACATTTTGCAGTATATTAATCATGTTTTAGATGCTGTTTTCATAGATGCCAGGTCACATGGTCATGACTAACCAGCTCTCTCCTTATTCAAATTTGTACAGAATGCAGGGATCTGATTAGCCAGTGTCTAGCCCGGGATCCAACTAAACGCCCGACGTTAGAGCAGATGTTACAACATAAATGGATTAGTAATGATCTACAGTAGATTGGAGAAGTTCAGGAGATTCACTCGATCAGTTTCAGGTGTGAGGAAGTGTAACAGAGAGTAGGATTATTACCTTTTGTCTTCAATTCTGGATTATTTGTAGTGAGATTTTCAAATTTGTGTTCATTGTAATGTTCTTGTTATAGTCAAGTCACCTTCATTTATATAGCGCTTTATACAATACAGATTCACGGTAATAAACAGGAAAATAAAAGAATCAGTGATGCAAACAGAATTAAATTCTGTTCTAAATCAGCTTAAAAAATCATTCATGACTTGACTTATTCATATAATCTTTGTATTGGATAGGAAATAACATACTTGCTGAGAGCTCTGAGCTCGAGACTCGACCCGAAGCCTGAAGTCCAACTCCATCCTGACAGGAACTCAGAGTCTGTCCACGTCTGAGCAAGAACATGAGAGACTGCAAGACTGGAAAGAAGTCATCAAGTCATCACACACACATTTGCTTTGTTTTAAAAGTCAAGACAAGTCATCTTCTACAAACATTTGTGAAAGAATGTGTCGCTCTCAGGAGCTCAGTGAATAGCTCAAGCGTGGTACCGTGCACAGAGGTCGACAACTTTCTGCAGAGTCAATAGCTACAGACCTCCAAACTTTAGAAAAATATTAATATTTTAATGCATTTTTGTATTGTTTAATTTGTTTTGTTTTTTATTGTATTTTGTTTAATGAGTTTATATTTTGTACGCTGCATGGTTTCTTTTTATGCTTCCTTTTTATATGCTCAATGTTTTATTGTACGGCACACTGTGCAACTCGTTGCTTTTAAATGTGCTATAGAAATACATTTTGACTTGACTTTAATTTGTGTCATTGATTCTTTTTAGATGCTCATGAACAGAGAGAGTTGAAAGGCACTGTAAAAAGCCAAAAAGTAAATGCAGACCCAGTACTTTTAAAGCCCATTCACACCAAAAACAATAACTATAATTGTAACTATATTAGCGTCCACACCAATGAACGATAACACTGTTCATTCTAAGCATTTACTGCAGTTTTATCGTCTGCCACTTTAAATGCTGGAGCTCTGTCAAGTGGAATGGATTCTGATTGGCTGTCAATGTTTTTATTGTTCATTAGCTGGAAAAAAAATCTGAAAGTTATTCCAAGATATTGTTTCTGTGTCGTTATAGTTGTGGTGGGGACTCTGCTCTTCTTTTTATATTTAGAATGATTTTTAAAAAAAGATATCTTTATCATTATAGTTATCATACTAGGTGTGAACGGGCCTTTAGCACGGTAAAGAGAAAGGTATTCAGGATTGCAATTTGTCAGAATACCGATATGAGAAACAGAGTTCCCCCTCACTACACGTGTCACAAGTTCAAGAGACCATTGAGGGGATTCTCCACCCAAAATACTCATCCTGATAACGTCATTTATGTTGACAAACAAAAAGTATTAATACATACAGCTGCAAGATGTAATTTTTTGGGGCAGAGCAAGTCAGAACCAAAGTGACAGGCTAAGCAAGCATGGCAGGGAGCTTGCTGACAAATGGGTAAAACCATAGACTGTAAAAAAAGATGGACGACGCCCCTTCACTTTCTTCCATTGGTGAAAAGTGAAGCCGCCAAAGTCCTAATATGCCACTGATATTTGGGACCTGCTTCTGCGCAGTAGTGAGCGGGAAGTGGAGCCCGCCATCACTCTTGCAGAAACGGTTAGTACAAAGTTTACTGTGTGAAATAAACAGTTATGAAATTAGAGTTGAAATTAAAGTTGAAGCTCCAATCTCCTCCCGAAAATCCCCCCAAAAAGTCCGTTGGTGCCTCAGTGACTATTATAGCAAACTAGCTCTATGAAATATTAATAAACAATCATAACTTGTTATAATTGATTATGAATATTTGGATCAGTTAATCGGGTTAACTTGATGTAGCTACATTAGCATTACAACCAATTACTCGGCTCATCCCGTGAACACTTAATATTGGTTATTAATTAATTAATAGAAATGTACATTTCCGGAGCATTGGATTAAAAGGGTTCATTTCTTCTTCTCAGCAAGAATTAAGAGTGTCACAACTCTCTGGAAATTCCTTTGGGTCGTAAAGCTTGTTATCAGTCTTACTGTGTCCTGTAACAGGGCACCAGGTTCTGCCAGTGGCTTCATTTGTGGGGGAAGTTTCATAGAACTTTGTTGGAAGAGTGATTTTGTCGGATTCTTCATTAAATATAATGATTAATTTGTGTGTGTCTGATTGGTCCAGACGCTACACTATTTCTTTGAGAGAAGCTGTCAATCATGTCGTCACATTCCCGATTTTATAGAATCAAATAACGAACTGAGATCAAACTTATTTTAAAAAACGCACTAAAAACATTTAAACTAAAACATTTAAACTTAAATAAGAATTATAAAAAACTACCTAAAATGACAGAAAAATGTATTTGAAGTATAATTTTGATTGTTTGTTTCCATTAGACTTCATGGGGAGGGTGGCGTTTATACCATGAGCAATCTGAGACCACTTACTAAACTCAAAATTATTCTCTCATTTCAGTGCAAAGAGATGTGAGCTCTACAAGGAGTTTGTAGAGTTCACAGACTCCGACAACCTGAAGCTGCTGAGGCAGTACCAGAAGGCTCAGTCTCCTAATGTCGAGTTCACACTGCACGGTTTTAGGCCAGATTTATGAGCCGAGCTAAACATCCGCGCTTAAATTGGTTCCATAACAGTAAGTTGAGGATCATGTGATCTTACTAATTTGAGTCAGGTTTAAATAGTCTAGATAATTGCGCGTGCACGCCATTGTTTAAAAGTCCTGAAAAGTCGAGCATGGGTCAATCGATTTACTGTGGGCTACAATGGCAACAAAAGGAAAAGATAGAGCAGCGATGTTCACGGCAACGGAACAGCGTTTGCTATTGGAAACATATGAAGAATTTAAAGATATCATCACCAAAAAAGGCAATACAGCGGCAATAAATAAAGCGGAAGAGAAAGGTTGGCAGGAAATTGCTGATCGTCTGAATGCGTAAGTAGCGGTGTAAACTATTTAAAATACTTTATCAACATTGAATGTGTGTCACAATACATTGCAAAGTTTGTGTGTGAATAACAGTAACGTTAATTGCTTTCACGCAGCAGCAACTTAAGTGAAGGAAAAAGAACCTGGCAGCAGGTGAAAATAAAATATAAAAATATAGTTCAGAATGGTAAGTAAATCTAATGTAGATATGTAATCAATGCCAGCTTGAAGTTACAACTATTCAGGTTTTTTTATTTATTTATTTTTATTGCAACGACCAAAAAGAAGACTTCACTCCTGCAGAGGAGCTGGCTTTGGAAATTAATAAACTGAGTTTAATCAGTGGTCACAGGGAGAAGGCCCATCAGTTGAGGAGGATGAGGAGACTGTGTCTGTATGTTCAAGGAGGCCTGAGGTACTCACAGGTTCCATGCTATACTGTATTGAATATTAAAAAGTGTACTTGTGTGATAAAATGATCATAATGTGTTTTCAGGATGCTGACACTGTTCTAGAGCCCTCTCAGTCTGGGACCACGTGTGACAAAGTGAGTATTACGAAATGAAAACTCTTGTGACAAGAGTATTCAATGAAATAACTTAAATCTATGTTGCTACAGAACCCAGAAAACATAAAAGGAGTGTATAAACGCTACCTCCTTAAACAAATGGAAGCGATTGATATCGACATCCAGTATAAAAAACTGAAGATGAGGAAGTTGGAGCTGGAAATTCAACAGCTACAGAAAAATGCAACTAGAACTACCATTTTTTAAAAAGGAAAAGAAAAAAAAACATTACCTTTTTGATCACTTTCCACAACATTTATTTGTGTTTTTTCACCCCAAACAGGCAGATTCACTCTGAATAAAGACAAATCACATTAAATACTTTGACTTCTCTGTGTTTGTTCAACTAAGGAGAAAGTTGAGGGGCCAGTGGAAAATTTTAAAGGCGACACATGGTTTAGACCATATTAAGCAAAATAATTATTTGCATATGTGTCTCGTATAAGTCTGCCTGTTTCGTTTTCTTCCAATACTGCTTCATTGCCCCAGTCTTCCTCTTCAACAATCCTTGGTTGCCTCTCTCCTCAGACAAGCAATGTTATGGAGCACTACACAAGCAACTACAATGTTACATGCCCTAGGTGGAGTCACTCTGAGGTGCTTCAGGCACTGAAACCTTGACTTTATCAGCCCAAATGCCATCTCTATACGACCTCTTGTGCATGGGCAATGTTGTAGCGGTGCTGTGCCTCTGTCTGGGGCTCCTGATAGGGAGTCAAGAGGTAAGGCAGGCATGGGTATATCCCTCGTCTCCCAGCAAAACTCCTGAGAATTCTCCTGCATAGACAGAATGAATATATATAAATATATAATGTAGTTTTTTTTTTTTTTTTAAGACTTTTTGCGATTTAAGTGATTACTAGCATACCTCTTGCTAGTTGCTGGTAGAGAGATGAGGGTCTAAAGATTCTGGAGTCATGCACAGAGCCTGGCCATTTGGCCTCTACATTTGTGATGATGCAATCTGCATCACTAATCATCTAAAATAAATTAAACCTGTAGGTCACTACATTTGAATTGCAATGAACTAAACACTGGTGCCCAGCTTAGTACAGGACACTCAGTGCTAGAGCATAGCCTTCAATATCATCTCAGTGGGACCGTACCTGTACATTGATGCTGTGTACTGATTTCCTATTCACAAAGTCCGCTTCATGTGGACCAGACGGACACTTAATACGCACATGGGTGCAGTCCAATGCACCGATAACATTTGGGAAACCTAGGAAATTTATTTGTTTGTTTTTAATATGTCCCATGTAAAATCAACAGTCAAGAAATATTTCCATGTTTTATAGTTATTTGAACTTACCAGCTATTCCATAAAAGGCATGTTTAATGGTACGAATAGCTTTCGAAACTTTCGTTCGTCATTAAAAAAATCGGATCGGGTGTGATTTTATGCGTTTTTCGCATCCATAGCAAGCAGTTTGAATGGTGTTTTGACAATTCAGAGCCACCAAATCACGAATACAAAAAAACGCATATGAAAATTTCGGACTCAGTGTGCAAGCCAAGGGCCTTAAGAATTAAATGTACCCCGGCCCAGTGTTTCCCAAACAACCTGGTTCTGGAGTAGTCCCATCACTGCACATTTGGTCTCTCTAATCATGATTCAACTCACCAGTTTGTTAGTAGAGACTGCAAGACCGGAAATGGGTGTCAGATAAGGACATCATCCAAAATGTGTACTATTGGAGATAGTCCAGGACCAGAGTCGAGAACCACTGTCATCCAGAAGCATAAAACTTTCATCCACTCCTTCCTCTGTGTTCCAATGAAGCAGAAAAAATAAAAATGACAGCAACATAAACTAGTCCTTAAAAATAACTATTTTGTGTATAATTTATTTCAAAAGCTTACTCCCCTTGAAATGCTTCAATTCAATGGCAGAGGTTCGATTGTTTTAGTCTTTGCTTCACAAATTAATCCATTTGTCTAAAACATAAGTATAACATTTAAAATAAAGGCAAAAGCTGTCATAGCTTAATCAGAAAAAAACACTATAACTGGATGTTTCAGCTACTCCTGTAAGTTGCATGCATGCCTACATTCACGTTAACAACATTCATTAAATTGTAGACCTGTACGAAAAGAGGCGGAATCTGAAATCGCCCCTTAAACCCTCACAAATAAAAAAGATCAGTTTTAGAATATATTCAACGTTTCACTACACAATAATGCTTAATGTTATAAGTAATACATAAAAAGACGATATGACTTACCTTTCGTAATAACGGCTGCAGCAGCTTCTTTGTGTTGACTGTCAATGGACCGTTAAAATTTAAACTGCCTGCATGGTTGCGGAATGAAACCATATTAATAAACCTATATTAAATATTATGGTTATTACTAGAAATTACCCAACGATGTTAAATGACCCAACATTAATTGTAAAATTACCATAGACTGTAAACATTTTTTAAAATAAATTAATCAGACATTTTTTATGTGAGTAAAATGAATGTAGTAACAACATAACTGTATATTTTTATTTCTTGTTTAATTGCATATTTTAATGAATAAATGCCAATTCCACTGATACTAATTCTGCTAGTGATGTCTCGATGAAAGTTATGAAAGTACTGGATGAATCAGCATTTATGAACGAATCTCCTGAATGAACGATTCAATGAAAAACAATGTTTTTAACAGTCACTTGTCGCCATCTGGTGGCGTAACAATGTAAAAGCGGAATCACTGATTGAAACTTGAAATACGTTTTCCCAATAAATAAATAATGATTTAAAAAAGTTATTTATCATGTGTTTATTGCAATGCACACATGTCTTTGGAAAATTATGATAAAAACTTCTTTACCTGAAAAAATATTGAAAAACCTACAAAGACCTTGTAAGGTTGCACTCACAACAAATGATTTCTATAACACGTAAATAGCAAAATCTATAACGAGTGTATGAATCTTCAAAAAACTGTTCTTGGTAAGTGCTGAGATATTGTATAGATCGTATACATCTCCAGACTGTATAGTATATGTAGGCAGTGTTAGGCTGACTTGCACATGTAGTATGACTACCTCCCATCACTGACTATTTTAGAGTAAAATATATAAGAAAATTAAATAAGAATTTTCTCTCTCATTATCATGGCATTTTAAAGATCACTATAGGTGTAATTTAAAACTCTAGCAATTTAAAAGAAATTCATATAACATGCTTAGCTTAGTTAAAATTGTAGGGGTAATATTAGACAGCAATTATAATAATTGTACAATAATCAAATCTCAAATACAATCTCTGTTACCCTAAATTATATGTTTATCTCTGTAAAGCTGCTTTGAAACAATCCATTGTTAAAAGCGCTATATAAATGAAGATGACTTGACTTGACAATATAATACAGGAAGTGCTCTCAGTTGCAAGAATATATCAAAATAACACATTGAACAAAGTGCAATTAAAAGAATGTGTGTGTGTGTGTGTGTGTGTGTGTGTTATATATTATATACCACATTTCTGCCAAAATACCATAGTTGCAGTTTGTGTTACAGTAAATCTTGTCATTTGTGGATAGGAAAACATTCTAACTGTCGTAAATGAATCGTTCATTGGTTGCACAAATGAGTAGCGCTCTTTCGTTCCGTATTTTGAGCGTTCTGTAGTGCAACCTTTAACCCTGCGTCCATTACAGTGGACATCACATGTCAGCCCTTTTGTTTCCACTTCTGGAGCATTTCACCTAGTTTAAAGCCTGCAGTCCATGAGATTGGACGTTTGTCATCCAATCAAATGGCAGTGAAGCTCTGCATGTGGTAATTTAAAAAAAAAAACACAACATTGAAGAGAAGCATGGCAGCACTTCACTCCAGACACAGAAGTAAACAACATTTTCTATGGTTTATTCAAATTTGTGTATATGTTTGTTTTGTCTGTAAAATAGAAGGATTGAACGTATTAATTAAAGTTAAAAAATAATTTGTAGAATTGCAAGTTTTAAATCAGGATTTTTTTCAAATGTGTCTGTCCATTAGAATGGACAGTGGGTTCAAACACCTGTTTCTGAAATCACATTTCCAGTAATGCTGATTGACATTTCTTATATAAAAAGAAATCTATATCACAGTACTAATACATTTTTTAACTATTTAATATGCAGAATATACAGTTCTTGAAGTGCTTGAACATATTGCTGATGGAAATATCTCAGATGTTGACTTTATGTGGAGTGATGAGGAAGATAGAGATGGAAATGCAGATAATGCTAGATATCCAAAAATTGGTAAGTGTAGAATGAAAATTAGGGATAGTTAGTTAGCCGGCCCTAAATGTATTGAATATTGTTTTATTGGATATACAGTTTCATTTCTGTCCTGTAAAAATTAACTACAATATAAAACTTGTATGAAGTTGTTTGTAAGGGACAGTTTTTGGTAATAATTTCAGGGGAGGACAGAGATGAGCCACTAGTAGGGGAAGAAATTGAGATTGAGAGGGGAGTCAGAATCAAGAAGACAGAGAAGATTATGAGCATGAGGGAGATGTAGAACCAGTACTTGGTGATGATCCTTTTACAAACATCAAGAGTGATATTCAGTGGCGTCGTCACACCCGCTTTACCCCAGTAGAAACAATGTGGGAAAGTCCCACCACTGACCCCCCTGAGCCACTAACACCACACGGCAACTTCAAGCAGTGTTCCAAGTCAGACGTTTGAGCTGATGAGCACAATGACCAACATATATGCAGAACAAAATGGAGTCAGGGGGTATAAACTAGTAGTGGGAAGTTCGGATCATTTTACTGACTCGAACGAATCTTTTTTTTGAGTCATTTCAGCATAATATAATTAAAATGACATGTTAAATATCCCAACACATCTATCACTTACGAAAATGTCGATTACATTTGTAAAAAGAATAAAAATAAACTATAGGGTAATGCAGCAAAAGCCAAATTATAAGAAACTTATAAAAATTATAAGATTTTATATTAATTTATATTTTTTATAATTCGTTAATTTATAAATATGAATTGATTAGTCGTTGGGTCTTAAAGGGTTAGTTCACCCAAAAATGAAAATTAAGTCATTAATTACTCACCCCCATTATAATGAAGACTATCTAATATTCTGGTGGAAAATGAGCAGTCGCAAGACGTCCGGTCAGAGACGTATATCTCTTTAATGGGTGGTAATTTGCAGCCACAGTTAAACAGTAGTGGTTGAAATGAAATCGAAATAACAATATTCAAATTATAACATATTCAAGATAACATTGTTCATATGGTTATATGCACAGAAGAACATAAGTAAGCATTGTAGTACTAAGTTATTCATACATTGTAACATCTAGAGTCATCAAATTTGGCTAATAGTGTCCATTAAATACTACTATTAGTGATATTATGTATGCAATGACTCAATATCTCACAGGTATGCAAATATGAATCACGTAACATAAGGACCGAGTCAAATAACACAGATAAATGGTGTCACGTTCTCTGACACGTGATCTCAATAGAAGCAATCGTACAGAGATGATATAATCATCATATATCCTTATCATATCATAAATAATCCTATATACATACTCAACTTTACTTAGAACTTGAGATTATATGCTCACAGATAGATATTTAACTCCCCTTTACATGTATTTACCTCAGATAATCTCCGCGATGCAATAAACAAATGCATGCGTCGTAACATCAAAAGATATCAAATTACCGGTTTAACGTCAAAATAGTAATACTTGAAATACAACTCGCAAGAGGTAATCAATAACTGAACAAAGATTACTCACTGGTATATGAACGCACTCTGTCAAACCGATCAAAACAAGCAGCATGACTCCATCAAACTTTCTCGTTGTATGCGCTATAGACCACGCCCCAATGACTAAACTGCTCCGTTAATGCACGTCTTCAATCTCTTAACCTAATATTCATTTAGCCACGAGGGGGCATTAGTGTCTCTTTTATACATCTAGTACAGATTGGAGAGCCTTTTCAACAGCCGCCCCCACATTTGCTCTGTAAATGTGTACCTTAAAAAAGGCAATCGCAATTTGGGCACAATAGTAAGGGTAATCAGTCTGGCAGATTAGGGAGGCTGATAAGACGGGAAATTGGGCGAAGGTAGATTTTGTTCTTTACGTCAACCTCGGCCACCCTGACTCTACCATCTTCTCCAGGGAAAACTTTAGTAACTTGTCCAACTGGCCACAGAGCCCGAGGGAGCTGCTGGTCAACTATCATGACAATAGTTCCAGGTGTTAAGTTTCCTGACTCTCTGTGCCATTTTTGGCGTGACTGAAGTCCTGGTAGGTAATTGCGGATGAAATGTTTCCAGAAGTGGTCTGCCATAATCTGACTATGCCTCCACCGTCTTCTACTCAGCATCTCTGATTGTGGATACACCACTTGAGGTAAGGATGAGTCCAGCCGCCCCATTAGCAACATATTAGGAGTGATTGGGTCCAAGTCAGCTACATCAGACGAGGTATAACCGAGGGATTTAGAATTGAGAATGCCCTCAATCTCAACAAGTACAGTTCGTAGGACTTCCTCTGTTACAATCTGATCTCCTATAGTAGCACAGAGGGCAGTTTTAAGGGATCGAATTTCCCTTTCCCAACAGCCTCCAAAGTGTGGAGCACCAGGGGGATTGAACTTGAATCGAATCTGTTGGCTGGATAACTGCTCTTTTAATGTTGGGTGAAGTGCAGAGAAAGCTTCTTGTAACTCTCGATCACCACCCCGAAAATTCGTCCCATGATCTGAGATGATCTCAAATGGCTTCCCCCTACGGGAGATGAATCGTCTGAAGGCCATTAAGAATGAGTCAGTGTCTATGTTGCTGAGGATGTCTAAATACACAGCTCGTGTTGTCAGACACTTAAATATAAGCCCCCATCGTTTCTCATTCCTCCGTCCAATTTTAACGAGGTAGGGTCCAAAGCAATCTACCCCCGTTGAGTAGAAGGCAGGTTGCAATAAGCGCAGTCGTGATGGGGGAAGGTCAGCCATCTTCTGAGTGCTTGGCTTACCTCTCAACGTTTTACAGCCTAAACAAGATCTTTGATGTTGCCGAATAACTTCCCTGCCCTTTAAGATCCAGTATTTACGTCGCACTTCTGCGAATACACGTACTGCTCCTGGATGGTGCAAATTCTCATAGGACTGGAACTGACCACAATCAGGCAACGGTGGATTTATAGCTGGAGCAGTATGCCCGCAAAAAGTAGCTCGTTTCACCTCCTCATCCTCCCTCTGTAGATGGAGAAGTGGACTCTGAGGCCACTGATCTGGTTGCAGAAGGAGAAAAGGTGGACCCTGGTTCCACCGGCTTGGCTTGGACAACTCAGCCAAGGTTTTGCCACGTGTGATGTCATCGGCTGGATTTGTTTTGGAATCTACATAATGCCAAGCCCCTGGGTCGGTCAATTCCTGTATCTCTGCGACTCTCGTTCCAACAAAAACCTTAAATCTACATGAGTCAGCTTGGATCCAGGTTAGCACAGTAGTTGAATCAGACTAGAGTGTGACATGCTGGATTGGAATGCTAAGCTCTGACCTCAGAAGTTTAGACAGCTGAGCTCCAGTTAAGGCAGCACACAGCTCCAAACGAGGGATTGACTGCCGCTTTTTTGGGAAAACTCTTGAACGGGCAGTCAGGAAAGCTACTTCTATGTCTCCCTGGGAACTCTGTGTCTGTAGATAGGCTATGGAGCCGTAGGCTTGCTCTGAGGCATCGCAAAAGATGTGTATCTCTCTTAGACATTGGGTGTTGTCTAACTCTGCAGTAACATAACACCTGGGGAGAGAGATGAGTTGGAGGTCTGGCAACTCCAATTCCCATGCCTGTCAGGCGTGGAGTAACTCACTTGGTAGTTGGGGATCATCCCATTCCCTCTTCTTGTCCCACAGTCGCTGTACTAATATTTTAGCTCTGGTAGTGTAAGGGACAATGTAACCCAATGGGTCATATTGGCTAGCCAAGACCTTATAAATGTTGCGCATTGTGGGGACTGAGTAGTCAATGGGACGGTACTTGTACGACAGTGTGTCCGATATGCAGTGCCAGTGTAGTCCAAGTGTGGATTCTTGAGCATCTGGTTGACCTTGTGTCAGCCACAATTCAACACTGGTGGACCTTGCATGAGATGGGACATGGCTCAGAACATTAGGGAAGTTACTAGCCCATTGTCTTAAATTAAACCCACCTGTAGCTAAGAGGTTTCGCAACTTTATCACCAGTGACTCTGCTTCTTCCTCAGAACTGAAACTTTGGAGGAAGTTGTCCACATAGAAGGATTTCTCAATGCTTTCACGGACATCTTCTCCTGGTTGACTATGATCCATGATGTGTTTCTGTAAAGGCAAAAATTGCACAACATGGACTGCATGTCGTCCCAAAGGGAAGGACTTGCCACTCATAGACTTGGGGAAGCTCTTCTCTCTTGAGATCTCTCCACAGGAAGCGTAACAGAGGGCGATCCTCTGGCAGTAGACGCACCTGATGAAACATTCCCCTGATGTCACTGCTTAAAGCCACGGTGTGCTCACGGAACCTCAGCAGAACAGACATCAGGGTAGGGCCTAATGTAGGACCGGGAAGTAGCAGTTGGTTCAGGTTCTTCCCTCTGTGCTGAAAGGAACAGTTGAAAACGACTCTGTTCTTTCCATTGTGCTGAGTCATATGATGGGGGATATACCATGATTCAATTGTCTGTTCTACCTGTTCTGGAGATATCACTGAAGCATATCCTTCCTCCTCCAACCTCTTCATCTCTGCCCTGTAAGATGCTGCTTGAGTTGGATCTTTGGCTAACCTCCTTTCTATTCCTCTGAGACAAGGCAGGGTACTATCCTTTGGGGCTTGCAGTATGGGCATGTTCTTCACTCGGAGCAACGGAGTGGCATATCGCGCAACTCCATCTACCATAACTTTAGTCGTCTTTGACTCAAGTAAAGCGATGGCCTCTTGATCCTGCTTGGATCGAGTGATGAGTTTCTCACTGCGATACGGAAGCACATCTAATTGCCATAATCTCTCCACTTGATTATACAGGTCAGTAGGGGAAAAGGAAGTAGAAGTGAATAGACACTGTTGTTCTGAGAGACCATGCTTAATTTCCTGAGTGGGACCCTGCAGTGTTCAACCCAGGTGGGTCCTGATGGCAGCAGGTCCATTTGGAGGGCCTAGCCGGACTGGTTCAACTGGTGTAATGAGGTGTGGATAGTCAGAACCTATGAGGAGGAGTGGCTGTACTGAATCAATCTGTTGCAGCGGTAATCCCTGTAGATGTCGATACTTGCTCTGTAACTCACTGACTGGATGTGTATGTTCGGCCAGTCCGAGTGGTTCAGCTGTAAAGGCCTTGTGAATCTTGAAGAAAATCTCAGGTTGGAAGACAGGTGACACAGTAAAAGCCACAGTAGCCCCTTGTAGATTGTGGCGGTCTTGACGTACTGTACGTAAAACTAGTTCTTCAGGCTGACCCATCAACTTAAGCTGTTGAACTGCAGAGTGAAGGAGTATTGTACGTTCGGACCCATCATCTAGTATGGCGTACGTTTCCAAGCAATGATCGCCATTTCTCAGGAGCACCTTACAAAGCTTTAACAAAACTTGGCGGCTGCCAGTGGGTCGGTCTAAGTACAAGGTCTCTGTGGTGGTGTTCACTAGGCAGCTCTCAGAGGGTCCAGGATCAGGGGAACCATTTGTCTTTGTGGTGGGTCGAATATTAACCTCATGGAGGACCAACAAGTGTCTGCTGTTACAGATCTTGCAAAGAGTTCTGAGATTACATTTTGCAGCTTGGTGCCCTCACCCACAACGCCAACAGCGATTGTTTGTTTGAATCCATTTCACTTTCTTATCTCTGTTCAACTGACTGACACTAGTACAGCCATTCAAGTAGTGATCATATCCATCACAATATGGACAGAAGATATTTCTCTCTCTGGACTTAGACTCAATATCCTTCACTGGCATGGCTCTTAAGACAGTGCATTTCTCAGTACCAAGGAATATACTTGTTGGGTTGGTTGGACGTTTTGAATCCTTAATTTGTCCCTTTCTGCTCATGGCTACTGGCTTACTTGTGGAAAGAGAGAACCTGGAATGATCTTCTTGAACCTGCAGCTCGAACTCTAGCCAGGCTGAGAAATCCAGTAATGTAGGGATAGATACTCTGTGGGGATAAATAAACCTTCTGAAGCTTGTTGCAGATCATGTGGTAGCTTGCACAATAACCTTGACACGTGGGATCCGCACTCCAATTCAACATAACCCTTCTTGCCCAACTGCCGAAGCATACTAACTAATGAGCGAACTCTTAATGCAAACATCCTGAAAGCTTTCACATCTCCACTGATGATGTTGGGGGAATCCATAAGTTCTGCTATTCTCTGAAGGGCCAGCTGGTGGGGTTGTCCATACTGCTGATTGAGTGCTTCCATAGTATCTGAAAAGGGATACAAGGAGTTGCTGTAAGAATCTGCTATGAGCAGAGCTTCTTCCAATTTTAGGTGGTCAACAAGTATCTGAAACTTGAATCTCTCGGTGGCATCAGCTGGTAAAATATTCTCCAACGCGATTCGTAACCGAGAAAACTCTCTTGGGTCTGGCTTCACAAAGTTTGGAATGGTGGGAGCTGGTCCACGGTAAGTGCTCTCTTGGCTGGAAGGGATACGTTGCTCTGTGAGACGATTGACACCTCTGCTATCATCTGTTCTGCTATGGTGTGAGGGTCTCTGAGGGGAAGACCGTCGAGGTGAGATAGACCTGGAATAGGTCTGCTGTGAAGTCATCTCAAGCCTTTTAAGCCTCTGATCTAAGTCGGAAAGGAAGTCATGTCTGACCTGATCATCTGAACCATCATTCACTTTTTTAGGCAGCTTTGATCGGGGTAAGGGTACAGGCTTAGCTTCTCTGGCACTTTGTGGAGGATGAAGACGAGGCTGTGGGATTGGTGAGGACATACCTGTTAAATGATGACTGGGCTGGTTGCTTCCCACTAGCCGTTTCATCTGTGATTCTAGAGCCTCATTCCTTTTTTCTAACCGTCTCATTCTCTTCTTTAAGCTGCTGGAACTCTGCTAAAACTACTGATGACGACTCAGGAGAGGAGATGTTATGCTGCTGTTCATCTTCCCTGATAGAGCTCCATTCTATTGGCTGCCAAGGCTGAGGACTCGGTCTGTGTTCATGGCAGGTGGCAGCTATGTTGAGTGAGGCTGCTCCTGGTGGCTCATAATCTTCACTCAGTTCAGGAGAAGAAGTGTCTGCTCTGTCCCATGACTGTAGCCTTGGGTAAAATCTGGTGACCTCAAAGTCTGATAGATAACTAGGTAGACGCACTGATCTCCGGGGTCTGACAGTGGGCTCAGGAGATCCAGGTCTGGTATCAGGATCACTCTGATGCATCTTACTTGTGACAGCTCCTAATCCGGCTCGAAGGACCACTTATAATGAAGACTATCTAATATTCTGGTGGAAAATGAGCAGTCGCAAGACGTCCGGTCAGAGACGTATATCTCTTTAATGGGTGGTAATTTGCAGCCACAGTTAAACAGTAGTGGTTCTAAATGAAATAGAAATAACAATATTCAAATTATAACATATTCAAGATAACATTGTTCATATGGTTATATGCACAGAAGAACATAAGTAAGCATTGTAGTACTAAGTTATCCATACATTGTAACATCTAGAGTCATCAAATTTGGCTAATAGTGCCCATTAATTACTACTATTAGTGATATTATGTATGCAATGACTCAATATCTCACAGGTATGCAAATATGAATCACGTAACATAAGGACCGAGTCAAATAACACAGATAAATGGTGTCACGTTCTCTGACACGTGATCTCAATAGAAGCAATCGTACAGAGATGATATAATCATCATATATCCTTATTCTATCATAAATAATCCTATATACATACTCAACTTTACTTAGAACTTGAGATTATATGCTCACAGATAGATATTTAACTCTCTTTTACATGTATTTACCTCAGATAATCTCCGCGATGCAATAAACAAATGCATGCGTCGTAACATCAAAAGATATCAAATTACCGGTTTAACGTCAAAATAGTAATACTTGAAATACAACTCGCAAGAGGTAATCAATAACTGAACAAAGATTACTCACTGGTATATGAACGCACTCTGTCAAACCGATCAAAACAAGCAGCATGACTCCATCAAACTTTCTCGTTGTATGCGCTATAGACCACGCCCCAATGACTAAACTGCTCCGTTAATGCACGTCTTCAATCTCTTAACCTAATATTCATTTAGCCATAAGGGGGCATTAGTGTCTCTTTTATACATCTAGTACAGATTGGAGAGCCTTTTCAACACCCATGCTGAACCAACCATAGACATCATATAGATAGACGCCCTATCGCGACGACCGCTACTGCCTATTGGCGCGGACGAGCCGTGGGGCCGCCATCTTAAACCGGTCACCCGCTTCGCTCAGTGTAATTTGTTTGGCAGGTGCAATGAGGTGTCAGCGCATTTAATTAATCATATCTCACTGAATACCGAACTGATTTTCACGCAGGTTTTTTTGCTGCAAAGGTCATACACGTAGCTACGATACAGGACACATTGAATATTTTACTCACAAAATACAAACAATAGTACAGTAATGTTAAATGTTAAATCTTACTTGTGAAAAGTAATCCCCGAGTGATGGTCCGCCGATTTGAGCAGGAATATGCTGCACAGTGCTCTGGCATTTACTGCTGCTATGCAACGCAAATAGGAGTATGACCGGTTTAAGATGGCGGCCGCATTTCTTGCGCCACAGCGGCCAATAGGGCATCTAGTCTCTATATGATGTCTATGGTACCAACCCCTAAGACCTCCGTTCGTCTTCGGAACACACATGAAGATATTTTTTATTAAATTTGAGAGCTGGATCACTACCACATAGGCTGCCTAAGGGAATGAAACCTGGCGGCCCAGAAAGTCAATGAAGAAAATGTTTAAATATTCCATGTGACAACAGTGGCTCAACTATAAGTTTATCTAGCGACGAGAATACTTTTTGTGCGAAAAAACAAACAAAAATAACGACTTTATTCGACTATTCCTTTTCTTCCTTGTAGGCCTGAAACGAGACTTCAAGAGATTTCCACGACGCATGCGAGAACTTAACTGAAGTAGTTGAAGGAGATCGCAATTCTCGCGCATGCGTCGTGGAAATCTCTTGAAGTCTCGTTTCAGGCCTACAAGGAAGAAAAGGAATAGTCGAATAAAGTCGTTATTTTTGTTTTATTTCCGCACAAAAAGTATTCTCGTGCAGAAGCTTCTTTGTGTTGACTGTCACTGGACCGTTCGTTGCTGAATGTGGAAACCATTTAACCCAACAGCCGGGTTATTTACATTTTGTTAATTGTAGTAATTGCTTACATTGTTTTACTATTAGAGTGAAATAATAACAATGATAATAATAATAATAATAATAATAATAAAATAGTGTCAATTGATTAAAAAAAAAACTAGATCAATCACATATTTTTTCCTGATTAATTACGAATAAATCGCAATTAAAAACATTTTTTAATATATATTTTGTAATATTGTAGGAACAGCATAAAGACAGGATATTTAAAATTCTTGTTTAATGGCATCTTTTTATGAATAAAGGCCATTACTGATACTCCTACTGATGTCTTGATGAAAATGATTCCCCATTTTAAACATTAATTATAGGCCTTCGACATCAGAGTCAGGGCAGGACTTAGAGCGGTGGAGGCCCCTGGGCTTGAGTCATTTTCGGCCCTACTTTCTACATATGACTTTAAATAGAACAACATGATACATACACGAGCTATGTAGCTACACGATTCTGGATAAATTGAGAATAAAAAAGAGATCACGATTCTGTACAAACAACTAAACAAAATAACAATTTATTAGAGGTTCTGACAAAATGTCAATTGCTGCAATCTATTTAAAATGTTTAATTATATAAATAAAAACTTGGTCTGAATGGAATGAATTAATCAATGACTCACTCAAATACTTCACTTGTTTTATTACCGGATAAATCAGCATTTTTGAACAAATCTTCACGATTCAACGATTCAATGACAAATATTTTTAACAGCCACTTGTCGCCATCTGGTGGCGTAACAATGTCATCGATCCAATCGTTTTCACAGTGTGTTAATGTTAAAAAAAACTGAATCATTTTATTTGAACACTGATTGAAGCTTGAAAACTTTTTACCAATAAATAAATAATGATTAAAAAATAATTTCATTCAACTGTAGGGGTAATATTATAGCAATTATAATACAATATAATACAGGACGTGCTCTCAGTTGCAAGATATCAAAATAACACATTAAACAGTGCAAGATAAAGAATGTGTGTGTAGTACGTAAGTGAGTAGATGGGTGTTTTAGTGACCTTTGAAAAACATCAAGACTATGCACACAAATGAATAATTTACAGTAAATGAAAAAATACTACACTATCACAGCTTAAAAAAGCATGACATCATCCAACAGCAGAATCCAGAGGCTGATCATTTAAGAGTTTATAATAAGATGATGTCCGATTTATTCTCCCTTGTGCCTTTTTGCACGCATTTTCCAAGGATTTTAATAATAAAACTGTTCAGAAAGAATAAATCTCATATGTAATAAAGAAAACGTCCAAGTTGAATTTGTAACTATTCAATAAATGTGTTCAGATTCGATGTGTGCTCATGTGCGCGTGCATGCGTATATGAGTGATTCGAATGTTAGTTGCTATAGCGACGCGACGCGTGTTATGAATTCTGAATGCATATTTACACTTGAACCGATTGTCTGTTGATTGAGAGAGACGAGGCGAATTCACAGACTTTTGCAGAATATCTTCTGAGCGAATCTGTTGATTTTGAAGCTGATTTCTGGGACGAGACTTTTATTCTGGACATCGGAGGATATATCCTTTATAGATTTATATTTTTGAAAAAAATCTTATCATTTCTGAGGATACTTTTATTTTATAGTTCTTTACTTACTTTAGAAGGAGTTTTATTAAATTTTTTGTTTTGTTTTATTATTTTTTTTGTGAAGGAGAGTTGTATTTTATTATTGTATTGTATTTTGTGCTGTATTTTGTATTGTTTTTATTGCAGTTTGGAGGAGGATGTCGATGGCTCACATGATGGGTGAAAGAGGAGGTGAGTGCTTTAGTTTTTCATTTATGGTTTATATTTTGTACAATGACTGACTACATTAATGTGAAGAACCCATTTGATCCCTCAATCTGATCACATGTATTTGATTCCTTCCATGTGAAATGAACTTTTCAATTTGAGTAACCGAAGTAACAATTTGTAATTGACCACTGACATTGATTATTGATTATTATTAGAACATTACTAACTACAGTATGTGATGTGTGAAATATTCCAGCCTCAGGCCGCTCCAGATCCAGGAGAGCTGCTTTCTCTCAGACGGCTGGTCAGGAGGTTTGGAGACCCGATTCTGATGACCGTGATCAGGATCCGCTGCCAGACCCGACCCAGACACAGAGCCAGGATCTTCCTGGATATTTAACACCTCTATCTTCTGAGTCTGTTTCTGTGTCCACAGGTCAGGCTGACAGGAGGAGGACGAGGAAGAGCGGCAGCCAGAAGAGCCCAGATGATGGACGTCTGTTCACTTCATCTAAACACTCTCGCAGAGGTCAGAATAGGCTTTAATAAAGAAGTTATGGCTCAGCTTCTAGTTCTATTTTCAATGGCTGATTTTTCATTGAAAATAGAAAGTTGAACCAAATAACACTTTGATGTGACCACTGACATTGATTATTCATATTACATTAAAAAAAGAAACAGTTTTTGTTGTGTGAAATTTTCCAGCCTCAGGCCGCTCCAGATCCTGGAGAACTGCTTCCACAGATTGTTCTCCGGGCATCATGTCATCATCAGCTTTGTCCCTCTCTGAGGTCAATGTGGAGCGCTGGTTCTGTAGAGAGTCGTTGAGTCTGAGCAGCAGAGGCTCGTACAGCGTGGAATGGAGGAGGAGTGGCGATGGATCGGAGAGCCCAAACCAGCAGGACAGTTGCAGCTGTTTGTCCAGGTCCCACAGCCTGGAAGGGTTGCTGTGCCCTCCGCTGCCCGGGCAAGTTCCTGTCGAGCCAACAGAGACTTCAAATGGCCGAACTGCTCAGGGTGCCATGGAGGCTTCTCCTGTGAACAAGAGCTCAACAGGTGAGGCTGAAATAAGGCTGGGCAGAGTCAAGTCTACAGAGAGACATTTAGCTATTTCATGCAAATATTTCAGTTTTTAACCTGTTAATGTCCGGTCACATTTACTGTTGCTCAGCAAAATTTCTCTGAATTAAAAAAAAAATATATATATAAGTATTTTAATTGGACATTCGTCTAACTTTTTCAGAACATTCAAAAGTAACGTTCCCATAATGCAAATTATAAAATAGAGTTCCTTTAACCAAGAAAACATTTTTTTTAACCAGTTTTCCAGACATTTTCACAATTTAATGGAAATATTAGCAAAACGTTCTCAATAAGCGATGAACTCGATGGTACTTGCTCTGTCTGACACACACCAGAAACACGCGCACAGAAAGCCGCGTCTCAGCAAACGATCCAGAATAGAATTATATTTCTATTGCTCTTGAATTGTCAAATACACGCAAAATTGTCAAAATGGCTGTCGTGCCGAGTATTACAGAGTCGGTTATTATATAAATAAGACATTGCTATGCATTTAATAAAAGTCAATGTATAATCTAATGTAAATATATTTTAAGATATGGCCCATATGATCTTTGCCATTACCAGAACTGAGCCACATGTGCCAGAGTTGAGCAAATGAAGCCTGGAAATGTATGTTTTCTTTTCAATAGAAGATCAGATAAATAAGAAAAATAACTATATCGTGATAATTGTGAAATACAATGAATATTAATATCGTGAAATAAGATTTTGGGAAATGTATGCAGGCATTAAGCAGAAGTCAGGCGGGTAGCGTGGGAATATTCCGTTACTTTGGATTTGTTACATTACAGATAAGAATTTAACAGTGATATGTAAATGATGTCATTATTGCTTAATTTGACGTCAGAGATCATGTTTCTAATAGTTGTGTTTTCAATTGTTTTTCTTCATTTCAGAGAAAGCTACAGAATCTAGGAAGAAAGGAGCGGGTTGTTTCCTCTACAGGCTCTGGAAGGCTGTGAAGTGTGTTTTCTGCTGCTGTTGCCACTGTAGTGCTGTGAATGTTGTGGAGCCTTTTGTTCCTCCAGCAGATCTGGAGCCAGAGCCTGATCCTGATCCATCATCTCCTGCTCCTGATCACTCCGGCGTCAAGACAAATAATGGTACATCGCCACTCATTATTCTCCAGCATTATTCTAAACAGTATGATCTTGATTTCCACTAAAAATAAGGCTTGTTTTCAGAGAACATTAATAATATTTCCCCCATTATAATATTATTATCTAGCAAACTAATATTTTTCTGTTTGTTTTTCAGAGTCCTTTGAGTCTCTCTATAGCGTTATAAAGATGATTGGATCCGGAGGATTTGGCAGGGTGTACCAGGGAACACGCAAATTTGATGGCAAAAAGGTCAATCTTACCGAATTGTACAAACATTTTGCTCTTGCATGCATCAAAACATATTTAAAACAATTCACAGATGGTTTAATACTTAGTGCTTGAATACTGTTATTGAAACTGGGTTGTTTTTTTTGCAGGTTGCCATCAAGCGGATTCGCAAGATTGACAACAATCGTTATCTTAATATTGTAAGTTGGCCAAAAGCTGAATATGTATTGAGTTGTTCAAGTGCAGATTACTATTAGATAAGATTACTAAAAAGATCAAAGAAAAATATTTTCTTCAGATTTTTACCCTGCTAACCTTCTGTCTGCTACTTTTCTCTAGCCTGGGCATCCCGAACCTCTCGTTACAGAAGTGGCGCTGCTGATGATGATGAGGCGAGAACCCATAAGCCCCTTCGTCATACAACTATACGAGTGGTTTGAACATCCTAAAGAATTCACTCTGGTTATGGAGTATCCTGAACCCTACGATATCTTGCTGGACTTCATCACTCGTAATCATCAAATGCATGAACCAACAGCACGGTTCCTCATGCGACAGGCTGTGCTGGCAGTGCAACACTGCATCCATCATGGGGTTTTTCACCATGACATCCATGCGCAGAATTTCCTGTTGAAGAGATACCCGGTACAGCTCAAGCTGATAGACTTTGGCTGCGGTCAGCTGTTTAGTAGAGATGGCTACGAGAGCAACATTTACATTGGTGAGCATTCTGGGAGTGTGGAAACCTGAATGTAGTGACTTACTAATTATTTGATGTTTAAAACAAAAGCTCAACAATGTGCAAATGTCTTGCTTACAGGAGCACCGGATTACTGCCCACCTGAAGTCTTGACAGAACCTCGATTCCACGCCGTCCCAGCAAATGTCTGGTCTCTAGGAGTGTTGTTGTACAAGATGATGAACGGATGTTCTCCTTTTCGCAATAGAAGAAAAATCACACAAGCCAAAGTTACATTTCTGAACCCAACCTTATCCAAAAGTAAGTGAATAATATTGATACATTGATAAACACACACATAAAGCAAAGGCTTTGTACAGAAACAGTTAAAGGTGAAGTATGTAAGATTTTTTATATATAGCTCAACGTATAGTAGAGATTGCGGCGTCGCTACTGTAGCAGGCGGAGCCATGGGAAAAGAAATGCAGCTTTAGTTACAGAAGTGAAAGCCAAAATTCACTGCATTTATACCTTCAAAGATTAAACAGGTCATGAACACGTCAAAGTGAACAGAGCATTGTGATGCTACGCGCTACAAAGCATGCTTCAATACCATACAGCATCATCATGCACCCGTTCAGAAAGACACATTTTCATAAAGACAAATGCAACACAGCTAAAAGTATTCCTAATATGTTGGACCTGAAACATGAACCAGTAAGAGCTGCGTTTGTGATGTTTAAGTCGGGGAAGACGTGATGCACGGAAGGGGCCTTTGCAAGGTTTTTTGAAAGTATGCTTTATTTTGTCATTTATTCCGCTCGCTGCCACTAGTGTCGCAGAAACGACATACTTCACTTTTAAAGTAAAGATAAGTAACATTTTGCAGTATATTAATCATGTTTTAGATGCTGTTTTCATAGATGCCAGGTCACATGGTCATGACTAACCAGCTCTCTCCTTATTCAAATTTGTACAGAATGCAGGGATCTGATTAGCCAGTGTCTAGCCCGGGATCCAACTAAACGCCCGACGTTAGAGCAGATGTTACAACATAAATGGATTAGTAATGATCTACAGTAGATTGGAGAAGTTCAGGAGATTCACTCGATCAGTTTCAGGTGTGAGGAAGTGTAACAGAGAGTAGGATTATTACCTTTTGTCTTCAACTCTGGATTATTTGTAGTGAGATTTTCAAATTTGTGTTCATTGTAATGTTCTTGTTATAGTCAAGTCACCTTCATTTATATAGCGCTTTATACAATACAGATTCACGGTAATAAACAGGAAAATAAAAGAATCAGTGATGCAAACAGAATTAAATTCTGTTCTAAATCAGCTTAAAAAATCATTCATGACTTGACTTATTCATATAATCTTTGTATTGGATAGGAAATAACATACTTGCTGAGAGCTCTGAGCTCGAGACTCGACCCGAAGCCTGAAGTCCAACTCCATCCTGACAGGAACTCAGAGTCTGTCCACGTCTGAGCAAGAACATGAGAGACTGCAAGACTGGAAAGAAGTCATCAAGTCATCACACACACATTTGCTTTGTTTTAAAAGTCAAGACAAGTCATCTTCTACAAACATTTGTGTAAGAATGTGTCGCTCTCAGGAGCTCAGTGAATAGCTCAAGCGTGGTACCGTGCACAGAGGTCGACAACTTTCTACAGTCAATAGCTACAGACCTCCAAACTTTAGAAAAATATTAATATTTTAATGCATTTTTGTATTGTTTAATTTGTTTTGTTTTTTATTGTATTTTGTTTTATGTGTTTATATTTTGTACGCTGCATGGTTTCTTTTTATGCTTCCTTTTTATATGCTCAATGTTTTATTGTACGGCACACTGTGCAACTCTGTTGCTTTTAAATGTGCTATAGAAATACATTTTGACTTGACTTTAATTTGTGTCATTGATTCTTTTTTTAGATGCTCATGAACAGAGAGAGTTGAAAGGCACTGTAAAAAGCCAAAAAGTAAATGCAGACCCAGTACTTTTAAAGCCCATTCACACCAAAAACAATAACTATAATTGTAACTATATTAGCGTCCACACCAATGAACGATAACACTGTTCATTCTAAGCATTTACTGCAGTTTTATCGTCTGCCACTTTAAATGCTGGAGCTCTGTCAAGTGGAATGGATTCTGATTGGCTGTCAATGTTTTTATTGTTCATTAGCTGGAAAAAAAATCTGAAAGTTATTCCAAGATATTGTTTCTGTGTCGTTATAGTTGTGGTGGGGACTCTGCTCTTCTTTTTATATTTAGAATGATTTTTAAAAAAAGATATCTTTATCATTATAGTTATCATACTAGGTGTGAACGGGCCTTTAGCACGGTAAAGAGAAAGGTATTCAGGATTGCAATTTGTCAGAATACCGATATGAGAAACAGAGAGTTCCCCCTCACTACACGTGTCACAAGTTCAAAAGAGACCATTGAGGGGATTCTCCACCCAAAATACTCATCCTGATAACGTCATTTATGTTGACAAACAAAAAGTATTAATACATACAGCTGCAAGATGTAATTTTTTGGGGCAGAGCAAGTCAGAACCAAAGTGACAGGCTAAGCAAGCATGGCAGGGAGCTTGCTGACAAATGGGTAAAACCATAGACTGTAAAAAAAGATGGACGACGCCCCTTCACTTTCTTCCATTGGTGAAAAGTGAAGCCGCCAAAGTCCTAATATGCCGCTGATATTTGGGACCTGCTTCTGCGCAGTAGTGAGCGGGAAGTGGAGCCCGCCATCACTCTCGCAGAAACGGTTAGTACAAAGTTTACTGTGTGAAATAAACAGTTATGAAATTAGAGTTGAAATTAAAGTTGAAGCTCCAATCTCCTCCCGAAAATCCCCCAAAAAAGTCCGTTGGTGCCTCAGTGACTATTGTAGCAAACTAGCTCTATGAAATATTAATAAACAATCATAACTTGTTATAATTGATTATGAATATTTGGATCAGTTAATCGGGTTAACTTGATGTAGCTACATTAGCATTACAACCAATTACTCGGCTCATCCCGTGAACACTCAATATTGGTTATTAATTAATTAATAGAAATGTACATTTCCGGAGCATTGGATTAAAAGGGTTCATTTCTTCTTCTCAGCAAGAATTAAGAGTGTCACAACTCTCTGGAAATTCCTTTGGGTCGTAAAGCTTGTTATCAGTCTTACTGTGTCCTGTAACAGGGCACCAGGTTCTGCCAGTGGCTTCATTTGTGGGGGAAGTTTCATAGAACTTTGTTGGAAGAGTGATTTTGTCGGATTCTTCATTAAATATAATGATTAATTTGTGTGTGTCTGATTGGTCCAGACGCTACACTATTTCTTTGAGAGAAGCTGTCAATCATGTCATCACATTCCCGATTTTATAGAATCAAATAACGAACTAAGATCAAACTTATTTTAAAAAACGCACTAAAAACTTTTAAACTAAAACATTTAAACTTAAATAAGAATTATAAAAACTACCTAAAATGACAGAAAAATGTATTTGAAGTATAATTTGATTGTTTGTTTCCATTAGACTTCATGGGGAGGGTGGCGTTTATACCATGAGCAATCTGAGACCACTTACTAAACTCAAAATTATTCTCTCATTTCAGTGCAAAGAGATGTGAGCTCTACAAGGAGTTTGTAGAGTTCACAGACTCCGACAACCTGAAGCTGCTGAGGCAGTACCAGAAGGCTCAGTCTCCTAATGTCGAGTTCACACTGCACGGTTTTAGGCCAGATTTATGAGCCGAGCTAAACATCCGCGCTTAAATTGGTTCCATAACAGTAAGTTGAGGATCATGTGATCTTACTAATTTGAGTCAGGTTTAAATAGTCTAGATAATTGCGCGTGCACGCCATTGTTTAAAAGTCCTGAAAAGTCGAGCATGGGTCAATCGATTTACTGTGGGCTACAATGGCAACAAAAGGAAAAGATAGAGCAGCGATGTTCACGGCAACGGAACAGCGTTTGCTATTGGAAACATATGAAGAATTTAAAGATATCATCACCAAAAAAGGCAATACAGCGGCAATAAATAAAGCGGAAGAGAAAGGTTGGCAGGAAATTGCTGATGGTCTCAATGCTTAAGTAGCGGTGTAAACTATTTAAAATACTTTATCAACATTGAATGTGTGTCACAATACATTGCAAAGTTTGTGTGTGAATAACAGTAACGTTAATTGCTTTCACGCAGCAGCAACTTAAGTGAAGGAAAAAGAACCTGGCAGCAGGTGAAAATAAAATATAAAAATATAGTTCAGAATGGTAAGTAAATCTAATGTAGATATGTAATCAATGCCAGCTTGAAGTTACAACTATTCAGGTTTTTTTTATTTATTTATTTTTATTGCAGCGACCAAAAAGAAGACTTCACTCCTGCAGAGGAGCTGGCTTTGGAAATTAATAAAGGGAGGCCCGTCCTTGAGGGAATAGAGGGGGGGACATCATCTAAAATGATATCACGTAGTATAAGGAGTGAGTATATAAAAGGTGTGTGTGTGTTTTATTATCATTATTCCTTCCTGACTAACCGATTTCCTCCTTCCTCAGGCATTGTAAGCCTAAGTACATCATAGCAGTAATGTCACGTAGAGGTACTTGTGCTTCTGTAATGGTGCATTTTGGTAAAAAAAACACAATTTTTTCTATCAAGATTCTGTATGCTTTATGGATCCACCAGACATCATGTTGCCTGTGAGTATGAGACCTTTGAAATCAGTCATGTAAACTAATGAGTTTAACTGAGTTTAATCAGTGGTCACAGGGAGAAGGCCCATCAGTTGAGGAGGATGAGGAGACTGTGTCTGTATGTTCAAGGAGGCCTGAGGTACTCACAGGTTCCATGCTATACTGTATTGAATATTAAAAAGTGTACTTGTGTGATAAAATGATCATAATGTGTTTTCAGGATGCTGACACTGTTCTAGAGCCCTCTCAGTCTGGGACCACGTGTGACAAAGTGAGTATTACGAAATGAAAACTCTTGTGACAAGAGTATTCAATGAAATAACTTAAATCTATGTTGCTACAGAACCCAGAAAACATAAAAGGAGTGTATAAACGCTACCTCCTTAAACAAATGGAAGCGATTGATATCGACATCCAGTATAAAAAACTGAAGATGAGGAAGTTGGAGCTGGAAATTCAACAGCTACAGAAAAATGCAACTAGAACTACCATTTTTTAAAAAGGAAAAGAAAAAAAAAAACATTACCTTTTTGACCACTTTCCACAACATTTATTTGTGTTTTTTCACCCCAAACAGGCAGATTCACTCTGAATAAAGACAAATCACATTAAATACTTTGACTTCTCTGTGTTTGTTCAACTAAGGAGAAAGTTGAGGGGCCAGTGGAAAACTTTAAAGGCGACACATGGTTTAGACCATATTAAGCAAAATAATTATTTGCATATGTGTCTCGTATAAGTCTGCCTGTTTCGTTTTCTTCCAATACTGCTTCATTGCCCCAGTCTTCCTCTTCAACAATCCTTGGTTGCCTCTCTCCTCAGACAAGCAATGTTATGGAGCACTACACAAGCAACTACAATGTTACATGCCCTAGGTGGAGTCACTCTGAGGTGCTTCAGGCACTGAAACCTTGACTTTACCAGCCCAAATGCCATCTCTATACGACCTCTTGTGCATGGGCAATGTTGTAGCGGTGCTGTGCCTCTGTCTGGGGCTCCTGATAGGGAGTCAAGAGGTAAGGCAGGCATGGGTATATCCCTCGTCTCCCAGCAAAACTCCTGAGAATTCTCCTGCATAGACAGAATGAATATATATAAATATATAATGTAGTTTTTTTTTTTTTTTAAAGACTTTTTGCGATTTAAGTGATTACTAGCATACCTCTTGCTAGTTGCTGGTAGAGAGATGAGGCTCTAAAGATTCTGGAGTCATGCACAGAGCCTGGCCATTTGGCCTCTACATTTGTGATGATGCAATCTGCATCACTAATCATCTAAAATAAATTAAACCTGTAGGTCACTACATTTGAATTGCAATGAACTAAACACTGGTGCCCAGCTTAGTACAGGACACTCAGTGCTAGAGCATAGCCTTCAATATCATCTCAGTGGGACCGTACCTGTACATTGATGCTGTGTACTGATTTCCTATTCACAAAGTCCGCTTCAAGTGGACCAGACGGACACTTAATACGCACATGGGTGCAGTCCAATGCAACGATAACATTTGGGAAACCTAGGAAAATTATTTGTTTGTTTTAAATATGTCCCATGTAAAATCAACAGTCAAGAAATATTTCCATGTTTTATAGTTATTGGAACTTACCAGCTATTCCATAAAAGGCATGTTTAATGGTACGAATAGCTTTGTGGCCAGGGAATGACGAACACATTGAGTAGTCTTTTTAAAGAAAGGTACACAATACAGAGCGGCAAACTGATGCTTTGCTGATATTCTCTGCATCTCCAACTGTGTACAAAAATGTTCGACTGGCAAAAAAGCGAAGTGCAATGCACACCGTCTGTGGGACTGTGAGCGCTCTGTTGCGGTGCGGCGTGTATTATTTGCAATGTGTGGGCTTAGTAATCTACAAATATATGCAATCCCATCTCTTGAGAACCTATATCGCTCATACGGGTAGCTGTCATTAAAAGCCAATGGGTCTGACCTGTCTCTGAAAGTTCTCTCTCTTTGAAATGCCCTCCGCAAGACTATTCGCCTTATTCACCTCGAACGTTCCACCGAGCCTGAGGGGTGCACTTACCACTTCCGGTAGTTCTCACAACGCGATTTCTCTCAGTGCAATGGCGCTTCACTGCTGTGTTCACCGCTGCACCTCATCACACAGGAAAAAAATCCAACAGAGGACAAACGTTTCAGCGTTTCCCCAAAGATCAGTAGTATGTATGTTATTAAAATCTACCACCACAGATTCACTAGTATAAGCATATTCTGAGTAGGGTGAAACGGTACATGTATTCGTATTGAACCAACACGGTACGGGCGTCACGGTTCGGTGCACGAATTTACACGGACAATAACGTTACACGGTATAAAAAGGGAGGCGAGGGCGCGATCGAACTCTCTCTGTGTGTGTGTGTGTGTGTGAGAGAGAGAGAGAGAGAGAGAGAGAGAGAGAGAGAGAGAGAGAGAGGGGGCGCGGGCGTGATCGGTGTGTGGTATTTAGCTTCTAGTCACAAGCTAACCTAGGGGATACATCACATCAGTTTTCCTAGCTAGAAGGAGGATGTACAGGAGTCAGATTGAGTCTGATCACACAATTATACATGGAAAGATTGGTGGTCCACACTGGGGTTTCCATAGATGGTGCTGCTGCGTCGGAGTCAAACTTCCGGGCTTGTGTACCCCTCAACGGCGTTCGAGTTTTCAAAATGGCCGCCAGGTGAATAAGGCGAATAGCTCCCTCATCCACCACCTCATCTATGAAAGGACGCGCCATGGTTAAGTTTGGAAACGAGTTTAGCTCCCTGTTTAATTAATTAATTACCAAACTCATTAACCAAACTCACCAATTAAACACACAAGTTTTGAACATTTCTTAGTGTATTTATACCTTATAATTTCTTACATTTATTAGTAAAGTACATTTCCTTATTTAAAAAAAAAAAATTATTAATAGTGGTTAAGTAAAATAATGACATTGAAACACCAGCAGGTGAGTATAAATGGTATGCTCGTTAAGCCTGAACTCAGACTTAGCCTGACAGTTAGCCTGCCCCGGACCAGGTTAATTTGCCAGCATAAGTTGCCGGAGTAACTTAGTTTGAACTTTTTAAAGTTTGATTTATGAAACCGAATCTACCAAAAATAAGCCTGACTAACCGAAATAAGCCTGGTTTATACTCTACATCTATACAATGTTTTTAACAGTCACTTGTCGCCATCTGGGGGCGTAACAATGTAAAAGCGGAATCACTGATTGAAACTTGAAATACGTTTTCCCAATAAATAAATAATGATTTAAAAAAGTTATTTATCATGTGTTTATTGCAATGCACACATTTATTTGGAAAAATTATGATAAAAAACTTCTTTACCTGAAAAAAATATTGAAAAACATACAAAGACCTTGTAAGGTTGCACTCACAACAAATAATTTCTATAACACGTAAATAGCAAAATCTATAACGAGTGTATGAATCTTCAAAAAACTGTTCTTGGTAAGTGCGGACATGTTGTATAGATCGTATACATCTCCAGACTGTATAGTATATGTAGGCAGTGTTAGGCTGACTTGCACATGTAGTATGACTACCTCCCATCACTGACTATTTTAGAGTATAATATATAAAAAAAATTAAATAAGAATTTTCTCTCTCATTATCATGGCATTTTAAAGATCACTATAGGTGTAATTTAAAACTCTAGCAATTTAAAAGAAATTCATATAACATGCTTAGCTTAGTTAAAATTGTAGGGGTAATATTAGACAGCAATTATAATAATGTACAATAATCAAATCTCAAATACAATCTCTGTTACCTTAAATTATATGTTTATCTCTGTAAAGCTCCTTTGAAACAATCCATTGTTAAAAGCGCTATATAAATGAAGATGACTTGACTTGACAATATAATACAGCGCTCTCTCAGTTGCAAGAATATATCAAAATAACACATTGAACAAAGTGCAATATAAAGAATGTGTGTGTGTGTGTTATATATTATATACCACATTTCTGCCAAAATACCATAGTTGTTGCAGTTTGTGTTACAGTAAATCTTGTCATTTGTGGATAGGAAAACATTCTAACTGTCGTAAATGAATCGTTCATTGGTTGCACAAATGAGTAGCGCTCTTTCGTTCCGTATTTTGAGCGTTCTGTAGTGCAACCTTTAACCCTGCGTCCATTACAGTGGACATCACATGTCAGCCCTTTTGTTTCCACTTCTGGAGCATTTCACCTAGTTTAAAGCCTGCAGTCCATGAGATTGGACGTTTGTCATCCAATCAAATGGCAGTGAAGCTCTGCATGTGGTAATTTAAAAAAAAAACACTACATTGAAGAGAAGCATGGCAGCACTTCACTCCAGACACAGAAGTAAACAACATTTTCTATGGTTTTATTCAAATTTGTGTATATGTTTGCCAGTATAAGTTTGTCTGTAAAATAGAAGGATTGAACGTATTAAAGTTAAAAATAATTTGTAGAATTGCAAGCTTTAAATCAGGATTTTTTTCAAATGTGTCTGTCCATTAGAATGGTTCAATTGTTCAAACACCTGTTTCTGAAATCACATTTCCAGTAATGCTGATTGACATTTCTTATATAAAAAGAAATCTATATCACAGTACTAATACATTTTTTAACTACCGGTATTTAATATGCAGAATACACAGTTCTTGAAGTGCTTGAACATATAGCTGATGGAAATATCTCAGATGTTGACTTTATGTGTGATGAGGAAGATAGAGATGGAAATGCAGATAATGCTAGATCTCCAAAAATTGGTAAGTGTAGAATGAAAATTAGGGATAGTTAGTTAGCCGGCCCTAAATGTATTGAATATTGTATTATTGGATATACAGTTTCATTTCTGTCTTGTAAAAATAAATTACAATATAAAACTTGTATGAAGTTGTTTGTAAGGGACAGTTTTTGGTAATAATTTCAGGGGAGGACAGAGATGACCCACTAGTAGGGGAAGAAATTGAGATTGAGAGGGGAGTCAGAATCAAGAAGACAGAGAAGATTATGAGCACGAGGGAGATGTAGAACCAGTACTTGGTGATGATCCTTTTACAAACATCAAGAGTGATATTCAGTGGCGTCGTCACACCCGCTTTACCCCAGTAGAAACAATGTGGGAAAGTCCCACCACTGACCCCCCTGAGCCACTAACACCACACGGCAACTTCAAGCAGTGTTCCAAGTCAGACGTTTGAGCTGATGAGCACAATGACCAACATATATGCAGAACAAAATGGAGTCAGGGCGTATAAACTAGTAGTGGGAAGTTCGGATCATTTTACTGACTCGGATCTTTGAGTCTCGTTCAGCAAAATGAACGAATCATTTTTTGAGTAATTTCGTTTATTTCAGCATAATATAATTACCGGTAAACACTAATTATAGGCCTTCGACATCAGAGTCTGACTTTTGCAGAATATTTTCTGAGCGAATCTGTTGATTTTGAAGCTGATTTCTGGGACGAGACTTTTATTCTGGACATCGGAGGATATATCCTTTATAGATTTATATTTTTGAAAAAAATCTTATCATTTTCTGAGAATACTTTTATTTTATAGTTCTTTACTTGCTTTAGAAGTAGTTTTATTACATTTTTTGTTTTGTTTTATTACATTTTTTTGTGAAGGAGAGTTGTATTGTATTATTGTATTGTTTTTTGTGCTGTATTTTGTATTGTTTTTATTACAGTTTGGAGGAGGATGTCGATGGCTCACATGATGGGTGAAAGAGGAGGTGAGTGCTTTAGTTTTTCATTTATGGTTTATATTTTGTACAATGACTGACTACATTAATGTGAAGAACCCATTTGATCCCTCAATCTGATCACATGTATTTGATTCCTTCCATGTGAAATGAACTTTTCAATTTGAGTAACCGAAGTAACAATTTGTAATTGACCACTGACATTGATTATTGATTATTATTAAAACATTACTAACTACAGTATGTGATGTGTGAAATATTCCAGCCTCAGGCCGCTCCAGATCCAGGAGAGCTGCTTTCTCTCAGACGGCTGGTCAGGAGGTTTGGAGACCCGGTTCTGATGACCGTGATCAGGATCCGCTGCCAGACCCGACCCAGACACAGAGCCAGGATCTTCCTGGATATTTAACACCTCTGTCTTCTGAGTCTGTTTCTGTGTCCACAGGTCAGGCTGACAGGAGGAGGACGAGGAAGAGCGGCAGCCAGAAGAGCCCAGATGATGGACGTCTGTTCACTTCATCTAAACACTCTCGCAGAGGTCAGAATAGGCTTTAATAAAGAAGTTATGGCTCATCTTCTAGTTCTATTTTCAATGGCTGATTTTTCATTGAAAATAGAAAGTTGAACCAACTAACACTTTGATGTGACCACTGACATTGATTATTCATATTACATAAAAAAAGAAATAGTTTTTGTTGTGTGAAATTTTCCAGCCTCAGGCCGCTCCAGATCCTGGAGAACTGCTTCCACAGATTGTTCTCCGGGCATCATGTCATCATCAGCTTTGTCCCTCTCTGAGGTCAATGTGGAGCGCTGGTTCTGTAGAGAGTCGTTGAGTCTGAGCAGCAGAGGCTCGTACAGCGTGGAATGGAGGAGGAGTGGCGATGGATCGGAGAGCCCAAACCAGCAGGACAGTTGCAGCTGTTTGTCCAGGTCCCACAGCCTGGAAGGGTTGCTGTGCCCTCCGCTGCCCGGGCAAGTTCCTGTCGAGCCAACAGAGACTTCAAATGGCCGAACTGCTCAGGGTGCCATGGAGGCTTCTCCTGTGAACAAGAGCTCAACAGGTGAGGCTGAAATAAGGCTGGGCAGAGTCAAGTCTACAGAGAGACATTTAGCTATTTCATGCAAATATTTCAGTTTTTAACCTGTTAATGTCTGGTCACATTTACTGTTGCTCAGCAAAATTTCTCTGAATTAAAAAAAATATATATATATACGTATTTTAATTGGACATTCGTCTAACTTTTTCAGAACATTCAAAAGTAACGTTCCCATAATGCAAATTATAAAATAGAGTTCCTTTAACCAAGAAAACATTTTTTTAACCAGTTTTCCAGACATTTTCACAATTTAATGGAAATATTAGCAAAACGTTCTCAATAAGCGATGAACTCGATGGTACTTGCTCTGTCTGACACACACCAGAAACACGCGCACAGAAAGCCGCGTCTCAGCAAACGATCCAGAATAGAATTATATTTCTATTGCTCTTGAATTGTCAAATACACGCAAAATTGTCAAAATGGCTGTCGTGCCGAGTATTACAGAGTCGGTTATTATATAACTAAGACATTGCTATGCATTTAATAAAAGTCAATGTATAATCTAATGTAAATATATTTTAAGATATGGCCCATATGATCTTTGCCATTACCAGAACTGAGCCACATGTGCCAGAGTTGAGCAAATGAAGCCTGGAAATGTATGTTTTCTTTTCAATAGAAGATCAGATAAATAAGAAAAATAACTATATCGTGATAATTGTGAAATACAATGAATATTAATATCGTGAAATAAGATTTTGGGAAATGTATGCAGGCATTAAGCAGAAGTCAGGCGGGTAGCGTGGGAATATTTCGTTACTTTGGATTTGTTACATTACAGATAAGAATTTAACAGTGATATGTAAATGATGTCATTATTGCTTAATTTGACGTCAGAGATCATGTTTCTAATAGTTGTGTTTTCAATTGTTTTTCTTCATTTCAGAGAAAGCTACAGAATCTAGGAAGAAAGGAGCGGGTTGTTTCCTCTACAGGCTCTGGAAGGCTGTGAAGTGTGTTTTCTGCTGCTGTTGCCACTGTAGTGCTGTGAATGTTGTGGAGCCTTTTGTTCCTCCAGCAGATCTGGAGCCAGAGCCTGATCCTGATCCATCATCTCCTGCTCCTGATCACTCCGGCGTCAAGACAAATAATGGTACATCGCCACTCATTATTCTCCAGCATTATTCTAAACAGTATGATCTTGATTTCCACTAAAAATAAGGCTTGTTTTCAGAGAACATTAATAATATTTCCCCCATTATAATATTATTATCTAGCAAACTAATATTTTTCTGTTTGTTTTTCAGAGTCCTTTGAGTCTCTCTATAGCGTTATAAAGATGATTGGATCCGGAGGATTTGGCAGGGTGTACCAGGGAACACGCAAATTTGATGGCAAAAAGGTCAATCTTACCGAATTGTACAAACATTTTGCTCTTGCATGCATCAAAACATATTTAAAACAATTCACAGATGGTTTAATACTTAGTGCTTGAATACTGTTATTGAAACTGGGTTGTTTTTTTTGCAGGTTGCCATCAAGCGGATTCGCAAGATTGACAACAATCGTTATCTTAATATTGTAAGTTGGCCAAAAGCTGAATATGTATTGAGTTGTTTAAGTGCAGATTACTATTAGATAAGATTACTAAAAAGATCAAAGAAAAATATTTTCTTCAGATTTTTACCCTGCTAACCTTCTGTCTGCTACTTTTCTCTAGCCTGGGCATCCCGAACCTCTCGTTACAGAAGTGGCGCTGCTGATGATGATGAGGCGAGAACCCATAAGCCCCTTCGTCATACAACTATACGAGTGGTTTGAACATCCTAAAGAATTCACTCTGGTTATGGAGTATCCTGAACCCTACGATATCTTGCTGGACTTCATCACTCGTAATCATCAAATGCATGAACCAACAGCACGGTTCCTCATGCGACAGGCTGTGCTGGCAGTGCAACACTGCATCCATCATGGGGTTTTTCACCATGACATCCATGCGCAGAATTTCCTGTTGAAGAGATACCCGGTACAGCTCAAGCTGATAGACTTTGGCTGCGGTCAGCTGTTTAGTAGAGATGGCTACGAGAGCAACATTTACATTGGTGAGCATTCTGGGAGTGTGGAAACCTGAATGTAGTGACTTACTAATTATTTGATGTTTAAAACAAAAGCTCAACAATGTGCAAATGTCTTGCTTACAGGAGCACCGGATTACTGCCCACCTGAAGTCTTGACAGAACCTCGATTCCACGCCGTCCCAGCAAATGTCTGGTCTCTAGGAGTGTTGTTGTACAAGATGATGAACGGATGTTCTCCTTTTCGCAATAGAAGAAAAATCACACAAGCCAAAGTTACATTTCTGAACCCCACCTTATCCAAAAGTGAGTGAATAATATTGATACATTGATAAACACACACATAAAGCAAAGGCTTTGTACAGAAACAGTTAAAGGTGAAGTATGCAAGATTTTTTATATATAGCTCAACGTATAGTAGAGATTGCGGCGTCGCTACTGTAGATGCACGGAAGGGGCCTTTGCAAGGTTTTTTGAAAATATGCTTTATTTTATCATGTATTCCGCTCGCTGCCACTAGTGTCGCAGAAACGACATACTTCACTTTTAAAGTAAAGATAAGTAACATTTTGCAGTATATTAATCATGTTTTAGATGCTGTTTTCATAGATGCCAGGTCACATGATCATGACTAACCAGCTCTCTCCTTATTCAAATTTGTACAGAATGCAGGGATCTGATTAGCCAGTGTCTAGCCCGGGATCCAACTAAACGCCCGACGTTAGAGCAGATGTTACAACATAAATGGATTAGTAATGATCTACAGTAGATTGGAGAAGTTCAGGAGATTCACTCGATCAGTTTCAGGTGTGAGGAAGTGTAACAGAGAGTAGGATTATTACCTTTTGTCTTCAATTCTGGATTATTTGTAGTGAGATTTTCAAATTTGTGTTCATTGTAATGTTCTTGTTATAGTCAAGTCACCCTCATTTATATAGTGCTTTATACAATACAGATTCACGGTAATAAACAGGAAAATAAAAGAATCAGTGATGCAAACAGAATTAAATTCTGTTCTAAATCAGCTTAAAAAATCATTCATGACTTGACTTATTCATATAATCTTTGTATTGGATAGGAAATAACATACTTGCTGAGAGCTCTGAGCTCGAGACTCGACCCGAAGCCTGAAGTCCAACTCCATCCTGACAGGAACTCAGAGTCTGTCCACGTCTGAGCAAGAACATGAGAGACTGCAAGACTGGAAAGAAGTCATCAAGTCATCACACACACATTTGCTTTGTTTTAAAAGTCAAGACAAGTCATCTTCTACAAACATTTGTGAAAGAATGTGTCGCTCTCAGGAGCTCAGTGAATTCAAGCGTGGTACCGTGCACAGAGGTCGACAACTTTCTGCAGAGTCAATAGCTACAGACCTCCAAACTTTAGAAAAATATTAATATTTTAATGCATTTTTGTATTGTTTAATTTGTTTTGTTTTTTATTGTATTTTGTTTAATGAGTTTATATTTTGTACGCTGCATGGTTTCTTTTTATGCTTCCTTTTTATATGCTCAATGTTTTATTGTACGGCACACTGTGCAACTCGTTGCTTTTAAATGTGCTATAGAAATACATTTTGACTTGACTTTAATTTGTGTCATTGATTCTTTTTAGATGCTCATGAACAGAGAGAGTTGAAAGGCACTGTAAAAAGCCAAAAAGTAAATGCAGACCCAGTACTTTTAAAGCCCATTCACACCAAAAACAATAACTATAATTGTAACTATATTAGCGTCCACACCAATGAACGATAACACTGTTCATTCTAAGCATTTACTGCAGTTTTATCGTCTGCCACTTTAAATGCTGGAGCTCTGTCAAGTGGAATGGATTCTGATTGGCTGTCAATGTTTTTATTGTTCATTAGCTGGAAAAAAAATCTGAAAGTTATTCCAAGATATTGTTTCTGTGTCGTTATAGTTGTGGTGGGGACTCTGCTCTTCTTTTTATATTTAGAATTTAAGATTTTTTTTAAACGATATCTTTATCATTATAGTTATCATACTAGGTGTGAACGGGCCTTTAGCACGGTAAAGAGAAAGGTATTCAGGATTGCAATTTGTCAGAATACCGATATGAGAAACAGAGAGTTCCCCCTCACTACACGTGTCACAAGTTCAAAAGAGACCATTGAGGGGATTCTCCACCCAAAATACTCATCCTGATAACGTCATTTATGTTGACAAACAAAAAGTATTAATACATACAGCTGCAAGATGTAATTTTTTGGGGCAGAGCAAGTCAGAACCAAAGTGACAGGCTAAGCAAGCATGGCAGGGAGCTTGCTGACAAATGGGTAAAACCATAGACTGTAAAAAAAGATGGACGACGCCCCTTCACTTTCTTCCATTGGTGAAAAGTGAAGCCGCCAAAGTCCTAATATGCCGCTGATATTTGGGACCTGCTTCTGCGCAGTAGTGAGCGGGAAGTGGAGCCCGCCATCACTCTCGCAGAAACGGTTAGTACAAAGTTTACTGTGTGAAATAAACAGTTATGAAATTAGAGTTGAAATTAAAGTTGAAGCTCCAATCTCCTCCCGAAAATCCCCCAAAAAAGTCCGTTGGTGCCTCAGTGACTATTGTAGCAAACTAGCTCTATGAAATATTAATAAACAATCATAACTTGTTATAATTGATTATGAATATTTGGATCAGTTAATCGGGTTAACTTGATGTAGCTACATTAGCATTACAACCAATTACTCGGCTCATCCCGTGAACACTCAATATTGGTTATTAATTAATTAATAGAAATGTACATTTCCGGAGCATTGGATTAAAAGGGTTAATTTCTTCTTCTCAGCAAGAATTAAGAGTGTCACAACTCTCTGGAAATTCCTTTGGGTCGTAAAGCTTGTTATCAGTCTTACTGTGTCCTGTAACAGGGCACCAGGTTCTGCCAGTGGCTTCATTTGTGGGGGAAGTTTCATAGAACTTTGTTGGAAGAGTGATTTTGTCGGATTCTTCATTAAATATAATGATTAATTTGTGTGTGTCTGATTGGTCCAGACGCTACACTATTTCTTTGAGAGAAGCTGTCAATCATGTCGTCACATTCCCGATTTTATAGAATCAAATAACGAATTGAGATCAAACTTATTTTAAAAAACGCACTAAAAACATTTAAACTAAAACATTTAAACTTAAATAAGAATTATAAAAACTACCTAAAATGACAGAAAAATGTATTTGAAGTATAATTTGATTGTTTGTTTCCATTAGACTTCATGGGGAGGGTGGCGTTTATACCATGAGCAATCTGAGACCACTTACTAAACTCAAAATTATTCTCTCATTTCAGTGCAAAGAGATGTGAGCTCTACAAGGAGTTTGTAGAGTTCACAGACTCCGACAACCTGAAGCTGCTGAGGCAGTACCAGAAGGCTCAGTCTCCTAATGTCGAGTTCACACTGCACGGTTTTAGGCCAGATTTATGAGCCGAGCTAAACATCCGCGCTTAAATTGGTTCCATAACAGTAAGTTGAGGATCATGTGATCTTACTAATTTGAGTCAGGTTTAAATAGTCTAGATAATTGCGCGTGCACGCCATTGTTTAAAAGTCCTGAAAAGTCGAGCATGGGTCAATCGATTTACTGTGGGCTACAATGGCAACAAAAGGAAAAGATAGAGCAGCGATGTTCACGGCAACGGAACAGCGTTTGCTATTGGAAACATATGAAGAATTTAAAGATATCATCACCAAAAAAGGCAATACAGCGGCAATAAATAAAGCAGAAGAGAAAGGTTGGCAGGAAATTGCTGATCGTCTCAATGCGTAAGTAGCGGTGTAAACTATTTAAAATACTTTATCAACATTGAATGTGTGTCACAATACATTGCAAAGTTTGTGTGTGAATAACAGTAACGTTAATTGCTTTCACGCAGCAGCAACTTAAGTGAAGGAAAAAGAACCTGGCAGCAGGTGAAAATAAAATATAAAAATATAGTTCAGAATGGCAAGTAAATCTAATGTAGATATGTAATCAATGCCAGCTTGAAGTTACAACTATTCAGGTTTTTTATTTTTTTTTTATTTTTATTGCAGCGACCAAAAAGAAGACTTCACTCCTGCAGAGGAGCTGGCTTTGGAAATAAATAAAGGGAGGCCCGTCCTTGAGGGAATAGAGGGGGGGACATCATCTAAAATGAGATCACGTAGTATAAGGAGTGAGTATATAAAAGGTGTGTGTGTGTTTTATTATCATTATTCCTTCCTGACTAACCGATTTCCTCCTTCTTCAGGCATTGTAAGCCTAAGTACATCATAGCAGTAATGTCACGTAGAGGTACTTGTGCTACTGTAATGGTGCATTTTGGTAAAAAAAACACAATTTTTTCTATCAAGATTCTGTATGCTTTATGGATCCACCAGACATCATGTTGCCTGTGAGTATGAGACCTTTGAAATCAGTCATGTAAACTAATGAGTTTAACTGAGTTTAATCAGTGGTCACAGGAGAAGGCCCATCAGTTGAGGAGGATGAGGAGACTGTGTCTGTATGTTCAAGGAGGCCTGAGGTACTCACAGGTTCCATGCTATACTGTATTGAATATTAAAAAGTGTACTTGTGTGATAAAATGATCATAATGTGTTTTCAGGATGCTGACACTGTTCTAGAGCCCTCTCAGTCTGGGACCACGTGTGACAAAGTGAGTATTACGAAATGAAAACTCTTGTGACAAGAGTATTCAATGAAATAACTTAAATCTATGTTGCTACAGAACCCAGAAAACATAAAAGGAGTGTATAAACGCTACCTCCTTAAACAAATGGAAGCGATTGATATCGACATCCAGTATAAAAAACTGAAGATGAGGAAGTTGGAGCTGGAAATTCAACAGCTACAGAAAAATGCAACTAGAACTACCATTTTTTTAAAAGGAAAAGAAAAAAAAAAACATTACCTTTTTGATCACTTTCCACAACATTTATTTGTGTTTTTTCACCCCAAACAGGCAGATTCACTCTGAATAAAGACAAATCACATTAAATACTTTGACTTCTCTGTGTTTGTTCAACTAAGGAGAAAGTTGAGGGGCCAGTGGAAAACTTTAAAGGCGACACATGGTTTAGACCATATTAAGCAAAATAATTATTTGCATATGTGTCTCGTATAAGTCTGCCTGTTTCGTTTTCTTCCAATACTGCTTCATTGCCCCAGTCTTCCTCTTCAACAATCCTTGGTTGCCTCTCTCCTCAGACAAGCAATGTTATGGAGCACTACACAAGCAACTACAATGTTACATGCCCTAGGTGGAGTCACTCTGAGGTGCTTCAGGCACTGAAACCTTGACTTTATCAGCCCAAATGCCATCTCTATACGACCTCTTGTGCATGGGCAATGTTGTAGCGGTGCTGTGCCTCTGTCTGGGGCTCCTGATAGGGAGTCAAGAGGTAAGGCATGGGTATATCCCTCGTCTCCCAGCAAAACTCCTGAGAATTCTCCTGCATAGACAGAATGAATATATATAAATATATAATGTAGTTTTTTTTTTTTTTAAAGACTTTTTGCGATTTAAGTGATTACTAGCATACCTCTTGCTAGTTGCTGGTAGAGAGATGAGGCTCTAAAGATTCTGGAGTCATGCACAGAGCCTGGCCATTTGGCCTCTACATTTGTGATGATGCAATCTGCATCACTAATCATCTAAAATAAATTAAACCTGTAGGTCACTACATTTGAATTGCAATGAACTAAACACTGGTGCCCAGCTTAGTACAGGACACTCAGTGCTAGAGCATAGCCTTCAATATCATCTCAGTGGGACCGTACCTGTACATTGATGCTGTGTACTGATTTCCTATTCACAAAGTCCGCTTCATGTGGACCAGACGGACACTTAATACGCACATGGGTGCAGTCCAATGCACCGATAACATTTGGGAAACCTAGGAAAATTATTTGTTTGTTTTAAATATGTCCCATGTAAAATCAACAGTCAAGAAATATTTCCATGTTTTATAGTTATTGGAACTTACCAGCTATTCCATAAAAGGCATGTTTAATGGTACGAATAGCTTTGTGGCCAGGGAATGACGAACACATTGAGTAGTCTTTTTAAAGAAAGGTACACAATACAGAGCGGCAAACTGATGCTTTGCTGATATTCTCTGCATCTCCAACTGTGTACAAAAATGTTCGACTGGCAAAAAAGCGAAGTGCAATGCACACCGTCTGTGGGACTGTGAGCGCTCTGTTGCGGTGCGGCGTGTATTATTTGCAATGTGTGGGCTTAGTAATCTACAAATATATGCAATCCCATCTCTTGAGAACCTATATCGCTCATACGGGTAGCTGTCATTAAAAGCCAATGGGTCTGACCTGTCTCTGAAAGTTCTCTCTCTTTGAAATGCCCTCCGCAAGACTATTCGCCTTATTCACCTCGAACGTTCCACCGAGCCTGAGGGGTGCACTTACCACTTCCGGTAGTTCTCACAACGCGATTTCTCTCAGTGCAATGGCGCTTCACTGCTGTGTTCACCGCTGCACCTCATCACACAGGAAAAAATCCAACAGAGGACAAACGTTTCAGCGTTTCCCCAAAGATCAGTAGTATGTATGTTATTAAAATCTACCACCACAGATTCACTAGTATAAGCATATTCTGAGTAGGGTGAAACGGTACATGTATTCGTATTGAACCAACACGGTACGGGCGTCACGGTTCGGTGCACGAATTTACACGGACAATAACGTTACACGGTATAAAAAGGGAGGCTAGGGCGCGATCGAACTCTCTCTGTGTGTGTGTGTGTGTGTGAGAGAGAGAGAGAGAGGGGGGCGCGGGCGTGATCGGTGTGTGGTATTTAGCTTCTAGTCACAAGCTAACCTAGGGGATACATCACATCAGTTTTCCTAGCTAGAAGGAGGATGTACAGGAGTCAGATTGAGTCTGATCACACAATTATACATGGAAAGATTGGTGGTCCACACTGGGGTTTCCATAGATGGTGCTGCTGCGTCGGAGTCAAACTTCCGGGCTTGTGTACCCCTCAACGGCGTTCGAGTTTTCAAAATGGCCGCCAGGTGAATAAGGCGAATAGCTCCCTCATCCACCACCTCATCTATGAAAGGACGCGCCATGGTTAAGTTTGGAAACGACTTTAGCTCCCTGTTTAATTAATTAATTACCAAACTCATTAACCAAACTCACCAATTAAACACACAAGTTTTGAACATTTCTTAGTGTATTTATACCTTATAATTTCTTACATTTATTAGTAAAGTACATTTCCTTATTTAAAAAAAAAAAATTATTAATAGTGGTTAAGTAAAATAATGACATTGAAACACCAGCAGGTGAGTATAAATGGTATGCTCGTTAAGCCTGAACTCAGACTTAGCCTGACAGTTAGCCTGCCCCGGACCAGGTTAATTTGCCAGCATAAGTTGCCGGAGTAACTGAGTTTGAACTTTTTAAAGTTTGATTTATGAAACCGAATCTACCAAAAATAAGCCTGACTAACCGAAATAAGCCTGGTTTATACTCTACATCTATACAATGTTTTTAACAGTCACTTCTCGCCATCTGGTGGCGTAACAATGTAAAAGCGGAATCACTGATTGAAACTTGAAATACGTTTTCCCAAAAAATAAATAATGATTTAAAAAAGTTATTTATCATGTGTTTATTGCAATGCACACATTTATTTGGAAAAATGATGATAAAAAACTTCTTTACCTGAAAAAAATATTGAAAAACATACAAAGACCTTGTAAGGTTGCACTCACAACAAATTTCTATAACACGTAAATAGCAAAATCTATAACGAGTGTATGAATCTTCAAAAAACTGTTCTTGGTAAGTGCTGACATGTTGTATAGATCGTATACATCTCCAGACTGTATAGTATATGTAGGCAGTGTTAGGCTGACTTGCACATGTAGTATGACTACCTCCCATCACTGACTATTTTAGAGTATAATATATAAAAAAAATTAAATAAGAATTTTCTCTCTCATTATCATGGCATTTTAAAGATCACTATAGGTGTAATTTAAAACTCTAGCAATTTAAAAGAAATTCATATAACATGCTTAGCTTAGTTAAAATTGTGTAATATTAGACAGCAATTATAATAATGTACAATAATCAAATCTCAAATACAATCTCTGTTACCCTAAATTATATGTTTATCTCTGTAAAGCTCCTTTGAAACAATCCATTGTTAAAAGCGCTATATAAATGAAGATGACTTGACTTGACAATATAATACAGCGCTCTCTCAGTTGCAAGAATATATCAAAATAACACATTGAACAAAGTGCAATATAAAGAATGTGTGTGTGTGTGTGTGTGTGTGTGTTATATATTATATACCACATTTCTGCCAAAATACCATAGTTGCAGTTTGCGTTACAGTAAATCTTGTCATTTGTGGATAGGAAAACATTCTAACTGTCGTAAATGAATCGTTCATTGGTTGCACAAATGAGTAGCGCTCTTTCGTTCCGTATTTTGAGCGTTCTGTAGTGCAACCTTTAACCCTGCGTCCATTACAGTGGACATCACATGTCAGCCCTTTTGTTTCCACTTCTGGAGCATTTCACCTAGTTTAAAGCCTGCAGTCCATGAGATTGGACGTTTGTCATCCAAATGGCAGTGAAGCTCTGCATGTGGTAATTAAAAAAAAAAAACACTACATTGAAGAGAAGCATGGCAGCACTTCACTCCAGACACAGAAGTAAACAACATTTTCTATGGTTTTATTCAAATTTGTGTATATGTTTGCCAGTATAAGTTTGTCTGTAAAATAGAAGGATTGAACGTATTAAAGTTAAAAATAATTTGTAGAATTGCAAGTTTTAAATCAGGATTTTTTTTCAAATGTGTCTGTCCATTAGAATGGTTCAATTGTTCAAACACCTGTTTCTGAAATCACATTTCCAGTAATGCTGATTGACATTTCTTATATAAAAAGAAATCTATATCACAGTACTAATACATTTTTTAACTACCGGTATTTAATATGCAGAATACACAGTTCTTGAAGTGCTTGAACATATAGCTGATGGAAATATCTCAGATGTTGACTTTATGTGGAGTGATGAGGAAGATAGAGATGGAAATGCAGATAATGCTAGATCTCCAAAAATTGGTAAGTGTAGAATGAAAATAAGGGATAGTTAGTTAGCCGGCCCTAAATGTATTGAATATTGTATTATTGGATATACAGTTTCATTTCTGTCTTGTAAAAATAAATTACAATATAAAACTTGTATGAAGTTGTTTGTAAGGGACAGTTTTTGGTAATAATTTCAGGGGAGGACAGAGATGAGCCACTAGTAGGGGAAGAAATTGAGATTGAGAGGGGATTCAGAATCAAGAAGACAGAGAAGATTATGAGCACGAGGGAGATGTAGAACCAGTACTTGGTGATGATCCTTTTACAAACATCAAGAGTGATATTCAGTGGCGTCGTCACACCCGCTTTACCCCAGTAGAAACAATGTGGGAAAGTCCCACCACTGACCCCCCTGAGCCACTAACACCACACGGCAACTTCAAGCAGTGTTCCAAGTCAGACGTTTGAGCTGATGAGCACAATGACCAACATATATGCAGAACAAAATGGAGTCAGGGCGTATAAACTAGTAGTGGGAAGTTCGGATCATTTTACTGACTCGGATCTTTGAGTCTCGTTCAGCAAAATGAACGAATCATTTTTTGAGTAATTTCGTTTATTTCAGCATAATATAATTAAACACTAATTATAGGCCTTCGACATCAGAGTCAGGGCAGGACTTAGAGCGGTGGAGGCCCCTGGGCTTGAGTCATTTTCGGCCCTACTTTCTACATATGACTTTAAATAGAACAACATGATACATACAAGAGCTATGTAGCTACACGATTCTGGATAAATTGAGAATAAAAAAGAGATCACGATTCTGTACAAACAACTAAACAAAATAACAATTTATTAGAGGTTCTGAAAAAATGTCAATTGCTGCAGTCTATTTAAAATGTTTAATTATATAAATAAATAAAAAAACTTGACTGAATGAATTAATCAATGACTCACTCAAATACTTCACTTGTTTTATTACTGGATAAATCAGCATTTTTGAACAAATCTCCCGAATGAACGATTCAATGACAAATATTTTTAACAGTCACTTGTCGCCATCTGGTGGCGTAACAATGTCATCGATCCAATCGTTTTCACAGTGTGTTAATGTTAAAAAAACTGAATCATTTATTTATTTGAACATTGATTGAAGCTTGAAAACTTCTTACCAATATATAAATAATGATTAAAAAATAATTTCATTCAACTGTAGGGGTAATATTATAGCAATTATAATACAATATAATACAGGACGTGCTCTCAGTTGCAAGATATCAAAATAACACATTAAACAGTGCAAGATAAAGAATGTGTGTGTAGTACGTAAGTGAGTAGATGGGTGTTTTAGTGACCTTTGAAAAACATCAAGACTATGCACACAAATGAATAATTTACAGTAAATGAAAAAATACTACACTATCACAGCTTAATCAAGCATGACATCATCCAACAGCAGAATCCAGAGGCTGATCATTTAAGAGTTTATAATAAGATGATGTCCGATTTATTCTCCTTTGTGCCTTTTTGCACGCATTTTCCAAGGATTTTAATAATAAAACTGTTCTGAAAGAATAAATCTCATATGTATTAAAGAAAACGTCCGAGTTGAATTTGTAACTATTCAATAAATGTGTTCAGATTCGATGTGTGCTCATGTGCGCGTGCATGCGTATATGAGTGATTCGAATTTTAGTTGCTATAGCGACGCGACGCGTGTTATGAATTCTGAATGCATATTTACACTTGAACCGATTGTCTGTTGATTGAGAGAGACGAGGCGAATTCACAGACTTTTGCAGAATATTTTCTGAGCGAATCTGTTGATTTTGAAGCTGATTTCTGGGACGAGACTTTTATTCTGGACATCGGAGGATATATCCTTTATAGATTTATATTTTTGAAAAAAATCTTATCATTTTCTGAGAATACTTTTATTTTATAGTTCTTTACTTGCTTTAGAAGTAGTTTTATTACATTTTTTGTTTTGTTTTATTACATTTTTTTGTGAAGGAGAGTTGTATTGTATTATTGTATTGTTTTTTGTGCTGTATTTTGTATTGTTTTTATTACAGTTTGGAGGAGGATGTCGATGGCTCACATGATGGGTGAAAGAGGAGGTGAGTGCTTTAGTTTTTCATTTATGGTTTATGGTATGATTGTGTACAATGACTGACTACATTAATGTGAAGAACCCATTTGATCCCTCAATCTGATCACATGTATTTGATTCCTTCCATGTGAAATGAACTTTTCAATTTGAGTAACCGAAGTAACAATTTGTAATTGACCACTGACATTGATTATTGATTATTATTAAAACATTACTAACTACAGAATGTGATGTGTGAAATATTCCAGCCTCAGGCCGCTCCAGATCCAGGAGAGCTGCTTTCTCTCAGACGGCTGGTCAGGAGGTTTGGAGACCCGGTTCTGATGACCGTGATCAGGATCCGCTGCCAGACCCGACCCAGACACAGAGCCAGGATCTTCCTGGATATTTAACACCTCTGTCTTCTGAGTCTGTTTCTGTGTCCACAGGTCAGGCTGACAGGAGGAGGACGAGGAAGAGCGGCAGCCAGAAGAGCCCAGATGATGGACGTCCGTTCACTTCATCTAAACACTCTCGCAGAGGTCAGAATAGGCTTTAATAAAGAAGTTATGGCTCATCTTCTAGTTCTATTTTCAATGGCTGATTTTTCATTGAAAATAGAAAGTTGAACCAACTAACACTTTGATGTGACCACTGACATTGATTATTCATATTACATAAAAAAAAGAAACAGTTTTTGTTGTGTGAAATTTTCCAGCCTCAGGCCGCTCCAGATCCTGGAGAACTGCTTCCACTGATTGTTCTCCGGGCATCATGTCATCATCAGCTTTGTCCCTCTCTGAGGTCAATGTGGAGCGCTGGTTCTGTAGAGAGTCGTTGAGTCTGAGCAGCAGAGGCTCGTACAGCGTGGAATGGAGGAGGAGTGGCGATGGATCGGAGAGCCCAAACCAGCAGGACAGTTGCAGCTGTTTGTCCAGGTCCCACAGCCTGGAAGGGTTGCTGTGCCCTCCGCTGCCCGGGCAAGTTCCTGTCGAGCCAACAGAGACTTCAAATGGCCGAACTGCTCAGGGTGCCATGGAGGCTTCTCCTGTGAACAAGAGCTCAACAGGTGAGGCTGAAATAAGGCTGGGCAGAGTCAAGTCTACAGAGAGACATTTAGCTATTTCATGCAAATATTTCCGTTTTTAACCTGTTAATGTCCGGTCACATTTACTGTTGCTCAGCAAAATTTCTCTGAATTAAAAAAAAAATATATATATACGTATTTCAATTGGACATTCGTCTAACTTTTTCAGAACATTCAAAAGTAACGTTCCCATAATGCAAATTATAAAATAGAGTTCCTTTAACCAAGAAAACATTTTTTTTAACCAGTTTTCCAGACATTTTCACAATTTAATGGAAATATTAGCAAAACGTTCTCAATAAGCGATGAACTCGATGGTACTTGCTCTGTCTGACACACACCAGAAACACGCGCACAGAAAGCCGCGTCTCAGCAAACGATCCAGAATAGAATTATATTTCTATTGCTCTTGAATTGTCAAATACACGCAAAATTGTCATAATGGCTGTCGTGCCGAGTATTACAGAGTCGGTTATTATATAAATAAGACATTGCTATGCATTTAATAAAAGTCAATGTATAATCTAATGTAAATATATTTTAAGATATGGCCCATATGATCTTTGCCATTACCAGAACTGAGCCACATGTGCCAGAGTTGAGCAAATGAAGCCTGGAAATGTATGTTTTCTTTTAATAGAAGATCAGATAAATAAGAAAAATAACTATATCGTGATAATTGTGAAATACAATGAATATTAATATCGTGAAATAAGATTTTGGGAAATGTATGCAGGCATTAAGCAGAAGTCAGGCGGGTAGCGTGGGAATATTTCGTTACTTTGGATTTGTTACATTACAGATAAGAATTTAACAGTGATATGTAAATAATGTCATTATTGCTTAATTTGACGTCAGAGATCATGTTTCTAATAGTTGTGTTTTCAATTGTTTTTCTTCATTTCAGAGAAAGCTACAGAATCTAGGAAGAAAGGAGCGGGTTGTTTCCTCTACAGGCTCTGGAAGGCTGTGAAGTGTGTTTTCTGCTGCTGTTGCCACTGTAGTGCTGTGAATGTTGTGGAGCCTTTTGTTCCTCCAGCAGATCTGGAGCCAGAGCCTGATCCTGATCCATCATCTCCTGCTCCTGATCACTCCGGCGTCAAGACAAATAATGGTACATCGCCACTCATTATTCTCCAGCATTATTCTAAACAGTATGATCTTGATTTCCACTAAAAATAAGGCTTGTTTTCAGAGAACATTAATAATATTTCCCCCATTATAATATTATTATCTAGCAAACTAATATTTTTCTGTTTGTTTTTCAGAGTCCTTTGAGTCTCTCTATAGCGTTATAAAGATGATTGGATCCGGAGGATTTGGCAGGGTTTACCAGGGAACACGCAGATTTGATGGCAAAAAGGTCAATCTTACCGAATTGTACAAACATTTTGCTCTTGCATGCATCAAAACATATTTAAAACAATTCACAGATGGTTTAATACTTAGTGCTTGAATACTGTTATTGAAACTGGGTTGTTTTTTTTGCAGGTTGCCATCAAGCGGATTCGCAAGATTGACAACAATCGTTATCTTAATATTGTAAGTTGGCCAAAAGCTGAATATGTATTGAGTTGTTTAAGTGCAGATTACTATTAGATAAGATTACTAAAAAGATCAAAGAAAAATATTTTCTTCAGATTTTTACCCTGCTAACCTTCTGTCTGCTACTTTTCTCTAGCCTGGGCATCCCGAACCTCTCGTTACAGAAGTGGCGCTGCTGATGATGATGAGGCGAGAACCCATAAGCCCCTTCGTCATACAACTATACGAGTGGTTTGAACATCCTAAAGAATTCACTCTGGTTATGGAGTATCCTGAACCCTACGATATCTTGCTGGACTTCATCACTCGTAATCATCAAATGCATGAACCAACAGCACGGTTCCTCATGCGACAGGCTGTGCTGGCAGTGCAACACTGCATCCATCATGGGGTTTTTCACCATGACATCCATGCGCAGAATTTCCTGTTGAAGAGATACCCGGTACAGCTCAAGCTGATAGACTTTGGCTGCGGTCAGCTGTTTAGTAGAGATGGCTACGAGAGCAACATTTACATTGGTGAGCATTCTGGGAGTGTGGAAACCTGAATGTAGTGACTTACTAATTATTTGATGTTTAAAACAAAAGCTCAACAATGTGCAAATGTCTTGCTTACAGGAGCACCGGATTACTGCCCACCTGAAGTCTTGACAGAACCTCGATTCCACGCCGTCCCAGCAAATGTCTGGTCTCTAGGAGTGTTGTTGTACAAGATGATGAACGGATGTTCTCCTTTTCGCAATAGAAGAAAAATCACACAAGCCAAAGTTACATTTCTGAACCCCACCTTATCCAAAAGTAAGTGAATAATATTGATACATTGATAAACACACACATAAAGCAAAGGCTTTGTACAGAAACAGTTAAAGGTGAAGTATGTAAGATTTTTTATATATAGCTCAACGTATAGTAGAGTTTGGGGCGTCGCTACTGTAGCAGGCGGAGCCATGGGAAAAGAAATGCAGCTTTAGTTACAGAAGTGAAAGCCAAAATTCACTGCATTTATACCTTCAAAGATTAAACAGGTCATGAACACGTCAAAGTGAACAGAGCATTGTGATGCTACGCGCTACAAAGCATGCTTCAATACCATACAGCATCATCATGCACCCGTTCAGAAAGACACATTTTCATAAAGACAAATGCAACACAGCTAAAAGTATTCCTAATATGTTGGACCTGAAACATGAACCAGTAAGAGCTGCGTTTGTGATGTTTAAGTCGGGGAAGACGTGATGCACGGAAGGGGCCTTTGCAAGGTTTTTTGAAAGTATGCTTTATTTTGTCATTTATTCCGCTCGCTGCCACTAGTGTCGCAGAAACGACATACTTCACTTTTAAAGTAAAGATAAGTAACATTTTGCAGTATATTAATCATGTTTTAGATGCTGTTTTCATAGATGCCAGGTCACATGGTCATGACTAACCAGCTCTCTCCTTATTCAAATTTGTACAGAATGCAGGGATCTGATTAGCCAGTGTCTAGCCCGGGATCCAACTAAACGCCCGACGTTAGAGCAGATGTTACAACATAAATGGATTAGTAATGATCTACAGTAGATTGGAGAAGTTCAGGAGATTCACTCGATCAGTTTCAGGTGTGAGGAAGTGTAACAGAGAGTAGGATTATTACCTTTTGTCTTCAATTCTGGATTATTTGTAGTGAGATTTTCAAATTTGTGTTCATTGTAATGTTCTTGTTATAGTCAAGTCACCTTCATTTATATAGCGCTTTATACAATACAGATTCACGGTAATAAACAGGAAAATAAAAGAATCAGTGATGCAAACAGAATTAAATTCTGTTCTAAATCAGCTTAAAAAATCATTCATGACTTGACTTATTCATATAATCTTTGTATTGGATAGGAAATAACATACTTGCTGAGAGCTCTGAGCTCGAGACTCGACCCGAAGCCTGAAGTCCAACTCCATCCTGACAGGAACTCAGAGTCTGTCCACGTCTGAGCAAGAACATGAGAGACTGCAAGACTGGAAAGAAGTCATCAAGTCATCACACACACATTTGCTTTGTTTTAAAAGTCAAGACAAGTCATCTTCTACAAACATTTGTGAAAGAATGTGTCGCTCTCAGGAGCTCAGTGAATTCAAGCGTGGTACCGTGCACAGAGGTCGACAACTTTCTGCAGAGTCAATAGCTACAGACCTCCAAACTTTAGAAAAATATTAATATTTTAATGCATTTTTGTATTGTTTAATTTGTTTTGTTTTTTATTGTATTTTGTTTAATGAGTTTATATTTTGTACGCTGCATGGTTTCTTTTTATGCTTCCTTTTTATATGCTCAATGTTTTATTGTACGGCACACTGTGCAACTCGTTGCTTTTAAATGTGCTATAGAAATACATTTTGACTTGACTTTAATTTGTGTCATTGATTCTTTTTAGATGCTCACGAACAGAGAGAGTTGAAAGGCACTGTAAAAAGCCAAAAAGTAAATGCAGACCCAGTACTTTTAAAGCCCATTCACACCAAAAACAATAACTATAATTGTAACTATATTAGCGTCCACACCAATGAACGATAACACTGTTCATTCTAAGCATTTACTGCAGTTTTATCGTCTGCCACTTTAAATGCTAGAGCTCTGTCAAGTGGAATGGATTCTGATTGGCTGTCAATGTTTTTATTGTTCATTAGCTGGAAAAAAAATCTGAAAGTTATTCCAAGATATTGTTTCTGTGTCGTTATAGTTGTGGTGGGGACTCTGCTCTTCTTTTTATATTTAGAATTTAAGATTTTTTTTAAACGATATCTTTATCATTATAGTTATCATACTAGGTGTGAACGGGCCTTTAGCACGGTAAAGAGAAAGGTATTCAGGATTGCAATTTGTCAGAATACCGATATGAGAAACAGAGAGTTCCCCCTCACTACACGTGTCACAAGTTCAAAAGAGACCATTGAGGGGATTCTCCACCCAAAATACTCATCCTGATAACGTCATTTATGTTGACAAACAAAAAGTATTAATACATATAGCTGCAAGATGTAATTTTTTGGGGCAGAGCAAGTCAGAACCAAAGTGACAGGCTAAGCAAGCATGGCAGGGAGCTTGCTGACAAATGGGTAAAACCATAGACTGTAAAAAAAGATGGACGACGCCCCTTCACTTTCTTCCATTGGTGAAAAGTGAAGCCGCCAAAGTCCTAATATGCCGCTGATATTTGGGACCTGCTTCTGCGCAGTAGTGAGCGGGAAGTGGAGCCCGCCATCACTCTCGTAGAAACGGTTAGTACAAAGTTTACTGTGTGAAATAAACAGTTATGAAATTAGAGTTGAAATTAAAGTTGAAGCTCCAATCTCCTCCCGAAAATCCCCCAAAAAAGTCCGTTGGTGCCTCAGTGACTATTGTAGCAAACTAGCTCTATGAAATATTAATAAACAATCATAACTTGTTATAATTGATTATGAATATTTGGATCAGTTAATCGGGTTAACTTGATGTAGATACATTAGCATTACAACCAATTACTCCGCTTATCCCGTGAACACTCTTGCCCGAAAAATCTCTTGAGACAGCTATCCATGCTTTTATAACATCCCGCCTGGATTACTGTAACTCACTGTACTGCGGCATTTCTAAGTCCCAGCTCATTCGTCTTCAATTGGTCCAGAACGCTGCGGCCAAATTTCTCAAGAAAAAACGAAAATTCGATCACGTCACTCCCATCCTGCGAGCTCTCCATTGGCTACCAGTCCAATTCAGGATTGACTATAAAATTCTCCTTTTAGTCTACAAATGTCTGCATCATCTTGCCCCAAGTTACCTGTCTGATCTTCTACACACCTATAGTCCGTCCCGCGGCCTAAGATCAAGTAACCTAAATATCCTCAATGTTCCTCATACAAGACTCAAACGTAGAGGAGATAGAGCCTTTTCGGTGGTGGGGCCTAGATTGTGGAACAGCTTGCCACCACAACTTAGAGTAGCTTCTTCTCTATCTGTTTTTAAATCTCTGCTGAAAACCTACTTGTTCTCATTAGCTTTTAATACTTGTTAACGTCTATTTTCTGTACGTTATTTAATTGATTTTATTGTCTTTTTTCCTTTATCTATACATGTAGTTTCTTAGTTGTGTCTCCTTGATTTTTAGCATATACCTGTACAGCACTTTGGGCAGTCATGTGAGTGTTTTTAAATGTGCTTTATAAATAAATGAACTGAACTGAACACTCAATATTGGTTATTAATTAATTAATAGAAATGTACATTTCCGGAGCATTGGATTAAAAGGGTTAATTTCTTCTTCTCAGCAAGAATTAAGAGTGTCACAACTCTCTGGAAATTCCTTTGGGTCGTAAAGCTTGTTATCAGTCTTACTGTGTCCTGTAACAGGGCACCAGGTTCTGCCAGTGGGTTCATTTGTGGGGGAAGTTTCATAGAACTTTGTTGGAAGAGTGATTTTGTCGGATTCTTCATTAAATATAATGATTAATTTGTGTGTGTCTGATTGGTCCAGACGCTACACTATTTCTTTGAGAGAAGCTGTCAATCATGTCGTCACATTCCCGATTTTATAGAATCAAATAACGAACTGAGATCAAACTTATTTTAAAAAACGCACTAAAAACATTTAAACTAAAACATTTAAACTTAAATAAGAATTATAAAAAACTACCTAAAATGACAGAAAAATGTATTTGAAGTATAATTTGATTGTTTGTTTCCATTAGACTTCATGGGGAGGGTGGCGTTTATACCATGAGCAATCTGAGACCACTTACTAAACTCAAAATTATTCTCTCATTTCAGTGCAAAGAGATGTGAGCTCTACAAGGAGTTTGTAGAGTTCACAGACTCCGACAACCTGAAGCTGCTGAGGCAGTACCAGAAGGCTCAGTCTCCTAATGTCGAGTTCACACTGCACGGTTTTAGGCCAGATTTATGAGCCGAGCTAAACATCCGCGCTTAAATTGGTTCCATAACAGTAAGTTGAGGATCATGTGATCTTACTAATTTGAGTCAGGTTTAAATAGTCTAGATAATTGCGCGTGCACGCCATTGTTTAAAAGTCCTGAAAAGTCGAGCATGGGTCAATCGATTTACTGTGGGCTACAATGGCAACAAAAGGAAAAGATAGAGCAGCGATGTTCACGGCAACGGAACAGCGTTTGCTATTGGAAACATATGAAGAATTTAAAGATATCATCACCAAAAAAGGCAATACAGCGGCAATAAATAAAGCGGAAGAGAAAGGTTGGCAGGAAATTGCTGATGGTCTCAATGCGTAAGTAGCGGTGTAAACTATTTAAAATACTTTGTCAACATTGAATGTGTGGCACAATACATTGCAAAGTTTGTGTGTGAATAACAGTAACGTTAATTGCTTTCACGCAGCAGCAACTTAAGTGAAGGAAAAAGAACCTGGCAGCAGGTGAAAATAAAATATAAAAATATAGTTCAGAATGGTAAGTAAATCTAATGTAGATATGTAATCAATGCCAGCTTGAAGTTACAACTATTCAGGTTTTTTTAATTATTTTTTTTATTGCAGCGACCAAAAAGAAGACTTCACTCCTGCAGAGGAGCTGGCTTTGGAAATTAATAAAGGGAGGCCCGTCCTTGAGGGAATAGAGGTGGGGACATCATCTAAAATGATATCACGTAGTATAAGGAGTGAGTATATAAAAGGTGTGTGTGTGTTTTATTATCATAATTCTTTCCTGACTAACCGATTTCCTCCTTCCTCAGGCATTGTAAGCCTAAGTACATCATAGCAGTAATGTCACGTAGAGGTACTTGTGCTTCTGTAATGGTGCATTTTGGTAAAAAAAACACAATTTTTTCTATCAAGATTCTGTATGCTTTATGGATCCACCAGACATCATGTTGCCTTTGAGTATGAGACCTTTTAAATCAGTCATGTAAACTAATGAGTTTAACTGAGTTTAATCAGTGGTCACAGGGAGAAGGCCCATCAGTTGAGGAGGATGAGGAGACTGTGTCTGTATGTTCAAGGAGGCCTGAGGTACTCACAGGTTCCATGCTATACTGTATTGAATATTAAAAAGTGTACTTGTGTGATAAAATGATCATAATGTGTTTTCAGGATGCTGACACTGTTCTAGAGCCCTCTCAGTCTGGGACCACGTGTGACAAAGTGAGTATTACGAAATGAAAACTCTTGTGACAAGAGTATTCAATGAAATAACTTAAATCTATGTTGCTACATGGAATGGAATGGAAATTATTTTATTTGAAACAGGGACAATGCACAATAAACATTAAACTTGTTAAACAAGAGAATATGTCTTGGGCCAGGTTGTAGCAACATTTGCTAATTTGCACCTGTAGTCCCTGGGCAGGTATAACAAATTTAAAATTAAAAATAAAATTGCACATGAATTTGAAAAGAGTGATGTCCATTATACAGGTATACAGATTAGCAATAAACAGGGAGACCATCAGCCTATTTACTCTCGGTTTCACCCCTCCCCAACAAACACATAAACAATATAGCAGCATCTTAAAAACCCAGAAAACATAAAAGGAGTGTATAAACGCTACCTCCTTAAACAAATGGAAGCGATTGATATCGACATCCAGTATAAAAAACTGAAGATGAGGAAGTTGGAGCTGGAAATTCAACAGCTACAAAAAAATGGAAGTAGAACTACCATTTTTTAAAAGGGAAAAGAAAAAAAAAACATTACCTTTTTGATCACTTTCCACAACATTTATTTGTGTTTTTTCACCCCAAACAGGCAGATTCACTCTGAATAAAGGCAAATCACATTAAATACTTTGACTTCTCTGTGTTTGTTCAACTAAGGAGAAAGTTGAGGGGCCAGTGGAAAATTTTTAAAGCGACACATGGTTTAGACCATATTAAGCAAAGTAATTATTTGCATATGTGTCTCGTATAAGTCTGCCTGTTTCGTTTTCTTCCAATACTGCTTCATTGCCCCAGTCTTCCTCTTCAACAATCCTTGGTTGCCTCTCTCCTCAGACAAGCAATGTTATGGAGCACTACACAAGCAACTACAATGTTACATGCCCTAGGTGGAGTCACTCTGAGGTGCTTCAGGCACTGAAACCTTGACTTTATCAGCCCAAATGCCATCTCTATACGACCTCTTGTGCATGGGCAATGTTGTAGCGGTGCTGTGCCTCTGTCTGGGGCTCCTGATAGGGAGTCAAGAGGTAAGGCATGGGTATATCCCTCGTCTCCCAGCAAAACTCCTGAGAATTCTCCTGCATAGACAGAATGAATATATATAATGTAGTTTTTTTTTTTTTTAAGACTTTTTGCGATTTAAGTGATTACTAGCATACCTCTTGCTAGTTGCTGGTAGAGAGATGAGGCTCTAAAGATTCTGGAGTCATGCACAGAGCCTGGCCATTTGGCCTCTACATTTGTGATGATGCAATCTGCATCACTAATCATCTAAAATAAATTAAACCTGTAGGTCACTACATTTGAATTGCAATGAACTAAACACTGGTGCCCAGCTTAGTACAGGACACTCAGTGCTAGAGCATAGCCTTCAATATCATCTCAGTGGGACCGTACCTGTACATTGATGCTGTGTACTGATTTCCTATTCACAAAGTCCGCTTCATGTGGACCAGACGGACACTTAATACGCACATGGGTGCAGTCCAATGCACCGATAACATTTGGGAAACCTAGGAAAATTATTTGTTTGTTTTAAATATGTCCCATGTAAAATCAACAGTCAAGAAATATTTCCATGTTTTATAGTTATTGGAACTTACCAGCTATTCCATAAAAGGCATGTTTAATGGTACGAATAGCTTTGTGGCCAGGGAATGACGAACACATTGAGTAGTCTTTTTAAAGAAAGGTACACAATACAGAGCGGCAAACTGATGCTTTGCTGATATTCTCTGCATCTCCAACTGTGTACAAAAATGTTCGACTGGCAAAAAAGCGAAGTGCAATGCACACCGTCTGTGGGACTGTGAGCGCTCTGTTGCGGCGTGTATTATTTGCAATGTGTGGGCTTAGTAATCTACAAATATATGCAATCCCATCTCTTGAGAACCTATATCGCTCATACGGGTAGCTGTCATTAAAAGCCAATGGGTCTGACCTGTCTCTGAAAGTTCTCTCTCTTTGAAATGCCCTCCGCAAGACTATTCGCCTTATTCACCTCGAACGTTCCACCGAGCCTGAGGGGTGCACTTACCACTTCCGGTAGTTCTCACAACGCGATTTCTCTCAGTGCAATGGCGCTTCACTGCTGTGTTCACCGCTGCACCTCATCACACAGGAAAAAATCCAACAGAGGACAAACGTTTCAGCGTTTCCCCAAAGATCAGTAGTCGGCACTTCCATGGTCCGTCATGTCCGTGCTACCTCAGGTAAGGGTAAGGTGCGCACTGTCACAACCTGGCTCAAGGGTCATGACAAAAGAGGGAACGAGACAGCATAAATGGTCAAAAGTGATTTATTTAACAAAAGAGTAACTAAACTTAACTACTTAAATGTGGAAAGTATAACTCTGTAACATAAATAAACTCAAAACAAGATGTGGTAGTCGAGATGATCAGGCCAGGGTTGACGTCTAGATTGCAGAGAGAAGCCCCGTGTAGTTTGACCAAGTGGAGCTTTATCTCCCCTGGCTCATAGGTTCCAGGTGCACCCAATCAGCAATCACCTCAATAGAACAAAGATAATTAACAACCACACATGTATCACTCCCACAGAGAGACCTCACTGGATCACACAGGGCCCGTCACACCCCCCCCCATAAAGTCGGTGGCCCAGAGGAGCCGCCGGCAAAATCAAGAAAAACTAACGTAACCCACTATAATCTAGATCATTAAATATTACAAAATTACCAGAATATAATAAATGGCTAGATATACACACAGCAGAAATGTACATTTGGCCTTCAACTTGCGCTTGGATTACTGCTTTCCCCCATTCCATCTTCAGCAAACCTCGATACCTGGGAAGCAAATTAAGAAAACAGGCATAGAAAAAAAAACAGGTCACAAGACAACAATTAGCATTAATAACTTAGAGCAGAGGGGCACGTGACAACGCATCTGCTATCACATTGTCCACTCCTTTAATATGTCTAATCTCTAGTGCGTAGGCTTGCAGAAACAACGACCACCTCATAAGTCTCTGATTGGGACATTTCAGTGACTGTAAAAATGTCAGCGGATTGTGGTCTGTGTACACAACAATTTGTCCCCCTCCAATGTACACCTCAAAATGCTGCAAAGCCCAAACAAGTGCCAGCGCTTCTTTCTCGATCACTGAATAATTCAGCTGATAACGGTTGAAAATTTTGGAAAAGAAGCTAACTGGTCTTGCCATTCCCTGACCATCATCCTGCAACAAAACAGCACCTGCACCAACCTGACTTGCATCTACTTGGAGCATGAATGTTTTATCATACTGTGGTGCTATCAACACAGGAGACGAACACAACAGAGACTTAATGTTCTCAAAGGCTTGCTGACACTCATTAGACCACACAAACTTCGCCTTAGCCTTCAACAACTCAGTCAGAGGAAAAACAACTGTAGAGAAGTTTTTACAGAAACTCCTGTAGTATCCGACTAGACCCAAAAACCGTTGTAACTCTTTTTTAATTGTAGGCACAGGAAAATGTTCTACTGCCCTGACTTTGGCCTGGACCGGAGCTACACGGCCCTGCCCCACTACACGTCCCAAATACGTCACAGTTGCCCTCGCAAACTCACATTTGGCCAAATTGACAGTCAGACGCGCCTCAGACAACCTGTCAAACAAAGCTCGAATGCATTTAAGATGAGCGTGCCATGTATCACTATAAATAACCAGATCATCTAGGTAAACAGAACAACCTTCTAACCCTGACACAACGCGATTCATCAGTCGTTGGAATGTCGCTGGAGCATTCCTCAAACCAAACGGCATGACTCTATAAGAATAGAGTCCAGATGGTGTAACAAAGGCCGACACCTCCTGAGCACGCGCAGACAATGAAACCTGCCAATATCCCTTAAGCAAGTCAAACTTGCTAACAAATTTGGCAGAACCAACCTGATCTATACAGTCGTCCATACGCGGCAGTGGAAAGGAATCTGGTTTAGTGACTGAGTTTACCTTTCTGAAGTCTGTACAAAACCTAGGCGATTTATCAGCCTTTGGAACCAAAATACACGGTGAAGACCGTGGCACTCCATCTGCCTCCTGTGATTCTGACACCGAACTCACAAGCAGAACAGGATGCACCTCGTCTCTCACTGTCTGGCTTACCTCCGCCTCACGTTTATAATATGGCTTGAGAAGGTTGACATGACATAACTGTGTTGACTTTTTCCGTCCTGGTGTTGCAATTATGTAATTCAGGTCAGACCTTCTCTCAACAACTGTATAAGGACCAGCATATTTAGCCTGAAACGGCGAGCTCACAACAGGCATCAGTGCAAGAACTTGATCTCCCGGACTAAACTCTTGATGCCCCGCACGGCGATCATAGATGTTTTTCATCTTACTCTGTGACACTTGCAATTTCTCCTTGGCCATTTCACCTGCTACAAACAGACGATGCTTAAAGCCATTGACAAAATCAACCAAATTTCTGGGCGGTTCCGCCTCCACCAGACCATCCTTTAAAACAGCCAAGGGCCCACGCACTTTGTGTCCAAAAACCAAGTCATTAGGACTAAAACCTGTACTTTCCTGTACAGCTTCTCTTGCAGCCAACATAAGCCAAGGAAGACCCTCCTCCCAGTCTCTATCTAGCTCTGTGCAATATGCACGCAGGAGAGACTTCAAAGTCTGATGGAATCTTTCCAAGGCTCCCTGACTCTGTGCATGATAGGCTGATGACTGGTTATGACGGACACGCAACAACTTCAAAACTTGACCAAACATGTGCGAAGAGAAATTGGACCCCTGATCACTCTGGATGACCTTCGGAATGCCAAAAACCGAAATGAACTGACTTAGAGCCTTCACTACCGCCTTAGTGGTAATTGCCCTCAATGGATATGCAGCAGGATACCGAGTATTTTGACACATCACAGACAGTAGATATTTACAGCCAGACTTAGAACATGGTAACGGACCCACACAGTCCACAATCAGGTGCTCAAATGGTTCATTCACAACCAGAATGGGTTGTAATGGAGCAGGTTTAACAAACTGATTGGGCTTTCCTGTTAGCTGACACACATGACATGTCTTAATGTATGATGCAACATCTCTTTTCATCCGTGGCCAAAAGAAATGCTTCAAGATGCTAAGAGAAGTCTTTTTCACACCAAAGTGCCCACTCTCATCATGAGCAACTTTTAAAACAAGAGGACGAAATTTAGTCGGTACCACCAACTGAACGACAGCATCTCCAACAAAGTCAGTACCCAGAATCAACCATTTCCTGAGCAACAAGCCATTTTGTACAAAATACCCACTTGCTACACTGTTGATCTCCTTAGAAGATACTACACAGTCAAACATTTCTTTAAGGGAAGAGTCACTTTGCTGTTCCTGTAACAACTCAGTTTTTGACACAGAGAGTGGAAAATCCGACAATGATGGAGCCACAAACTCAATTTCACTCCCATCATTTTCCCTCTCAGACTCAGCTTTACTCATAGTTCGGGTACTTACACAGGCTGAGAAAACTTGAGGTAAGTCATCGGCAATTTGGTCAACAACAGACTTAACTGGGCAAGATGTAACAACTGGCAAGGGAGGAGTGTCAGCCCAAACACGGCTACCAGCCAGCCCGTTACCCAGAATGAAATGAATCCCCTCAATGGGCAACGCTGGACGCACACCTACGGCTACCTCTCCTTTCACCAGTTCACAATCCAGGACCAACTTATGTAACGGTATGGGCAAAACAGTTAAACCCATGCCACGACTTAGAATACAGTCACCCATATCAGTTTCTTCTGACAGCGGCAACACAGATCCCACAATATAAGAGTCAAAGGCCCCTGTGTCCCTTAGAATTTTTACTCGAACCTTAGCCTCACTTCCTACCAGTGACACAAACCCATCTCTAATAAAAGGGGCATAAGCTGCCAAGACATCCGGTTCAAGCTCCGCTGTAAGCAACTCAGATACACAGTCCGTAACAACCCGCGCAGCTGCTGCCACAGGCTTAACCTTAGATATTACAGTTTTATTCCTAAAATGCAGCAGTGGACAATCAGCCTTCCAGTGACCCTCTTCATGACAGTAGTTACAGTTAGTGTCAACATTACTTCGCGATACTGCTTCTAACTTTGGCGCATCAGCTCTCCAAGAACGCTCACGTGTTATAGCACGCTCTCTAAAACTCCCTTTATGGAGTAACAAATACTCATCTGCTGATGCAGCCGCACCCGCCGCCGTGACACACTTTCTCTCACTTACATATGTTGCAATGTAACCAGGAAGCATGTTTTTGAACTGCTCCAAAACAACAAGGTCACACAGATGCTCAAAAGTGGTGACTTCCAGCGCAGCCAACCAACGTTTAAAATGACTAGTTACATCCCGAGCAAACTCCATATAAGTTTGACCAGTACGTCTCTCCCAGGACCTAAAACGTTGGCGATACGCTTCTGGTACCAGCTCATACGCCTTTAACACGGCAGACTTGATTTTTACAAAGCTAGAGCTATCTTCTGCGCTCAAGGATGAATAAGCTTCCTGTGCTCGTCCTGTCAGCACACACTGAAGCATCAAAGCACAATCTGCATCAGGCCAACCTCTAGCACTGGCAACACGCTCAAATAATACAAAAAAAGTATCCGGGTCCCTTTCATTAAACTGTGGCAGTAATCTTAAATTATTAATATCAAAGGAACACAACTGCCTACTCTGATCTTCACTGGACCCCCTACTATCATTTGCCAAAGATAAGCGGTGCCCTTCTAGATCTAGTTTGGCCTGCTCTACTTTTTGCCGAATCTTCTCCACCTCAATCTGCTTTTTGAGTTGCAACTCATGTTTACATTTGTCATGCTCAAGCTGAATCAACAACAGTTCCTTCTGTTGGTCAAACGTTAAGCCCTGAGTCTGGATAAGTGCACCAGCGAAAACTGGAGAATCATCTTTCACGTCTACAGGCAACACACCCTTTTCTCTCAACTCAGCCTTCAAAACTACCCTAATGTTCTCTTTAAGGCGTTTGTCACCTACCACTATAGAGAAGTGCTCTGCAATCTTCAGTAGCTGCTCCCTAGTACAACGCTCCAACGCCTCTTCAGACGGAGCTGCAATAAACGCATCACAATCTGCCATTACAACAAATTACACTTGGCTCATCAACACCACAGCAACAGACCCAGTAAATCAGTGCAGCTTCCTCATGCGTACTAAGAGAACTAAATCTCACGTAGTATGGAGTTTTCCCACTATCCTAATCAACCCAACTAACTAACTTATCCCTAGTCTTCATGCAGTTACTTGTGGTGGGTATTTATGCACTAATGACCGCTGGTCTGGAAGAGCAACTAGCACACTAGCGACCCTCCCAAAACCACGGACATGCTCCCAAGCTAAAAGCTTCACCCACGTTCACCACAACACTACCAAGGATCCGCTCAACAAGCCCAAAAGTGGACCGTCGCTACAGCCTACAAGAGAAAACTCCAACCACTTTTATCAGCAATACGCATACGAGGAACCACAACAGTCACCTGGATTATCTGTTAACTGCAGAACAATAACTAATTTGAAAAAAAACAAGTTACCTACAAATTTATTTCAAATGCCAATAAACAAGCCTTCACTTACCCTGCTCAACCAACCAACCTACTGTATATTGCCACGCCAAATGAACAAACAAAGAAACAAACAATTACCAAAGTAAAACAAATGTCTTACCATTCCAACGAGCTGCCCCGCTCCCAACAAACTGGACTGCAATACATAGGCTAGGCTACAACAATACTATGGCTGCACTAATCCCATATCTTATCAAATTGCCCGAATACTAAGACCGGCACGAGCCCCCATTTTGTCACAACCTGGCTCAAGGGTCATGACAAAAGAGGGAACGAGACAGCATAAATGGTCAAAAGTGATTTATTTAACAAAAGAGTAACTAAACTTAACTACTTAAATGTGGAAAGTATAACTCTGTAACATAAATAAACTCAAAACAAGATGTGGTAGTCGAGATGATCAGGCCAGGGTTGACGTCTAGATTGCAGAGAGAAGCCCCGTGTAGTTTGACCAAGTGGAGCTTTATCTCCTCTGGCTCATAGGTTCCAGGTGCACCCAATCAGCAATCACCTCAATAGAACAAAGATAATTAACAACCACACAGGTATCACTCCCACAGAGAGACCTCACTGGATCACACAGGGCCCGTCACAGCACTCACTGCCTTCCTGGTGCTCGTGTTCTTGATGTCGCCGCACAGGTTCCCGAGATCCTGAACGGTGAAGAGCGCGTCGGAGCTGTGGTGCTTCACGCTGGAACAAACGATATCAGGCTGCGGCAGACGGAGGTTCTGAAGAAGGACTACAGGAGCCTGATCGAGACGGTACGCAGCACAGCGCCTGAGGCAACGATCATCGTGTCTGGACCGCTTCCCACGTACCGACAAGGACAGGAAAGGTTCGGTAGATTATTTGCACTAAATGAATGGTTAATGTCATTGTGTAATGAACAAAAACTACCCTTTGTAAATAATTGGAATCTGTTCTGGGAGCGACCTAGGCTCTACCGTGCTGATGGCCTGCACCCCAGCAGAATCGGAGCGGCTGTTCTGTCGGACAACATCTCCAAGACGTTACACACCGTATGACTAGAAAATCAAATTCCAAATCACAGTCTTTGCTGTGCCAATTTAATTGATATAAGTAGTGTAGAATATTATATAGAAACTGTGTCTATCCCTCGTTTAGTGAGGCCAAATAATAAATCCACTGTAGGATCTAGGAAAAATCTTATTGTAATTAAACCTGAAAATCTAAATATCAGTGAACAAAAACAATTTCTAAAACTAGGTCTTCTAAACATTAGATCGCTCACACCTAAGGCGGTTATTGTAAATGAAATGGTCACAGATAATAGCTTCGATGTACTTTGCCTTACTGAAACCTGGCTTAAACCAAACGAGTATTTCGGTCTAAATGAGTCTACCCCGCCAGGATACTGTTATAAGCATGAGCCCCGTCTGATCGGTCGTGGCGGCGGTGTTGCAACAATCTATAGAGATATTATTAATGTTACTCAGAAAACAGGTCACAGGTTTAACTCGTTTGAAGTACTTGTGCTAAACGTTACGCTCTTAGATGTAAGAAATAAATCCCTATTATCTCTAGCCTTGGCTACTGTATATAGACCTCCAGGACCATATGCTGATTTCCTAAAAGAGTTTGCAGACTTTCTCTCAGATCTATTGGTCAATGCCGATAAAGCAATAATTGTTGGAGATTTTAACATACACTTAGATAACACAAATGATGCGTTAGGGACTGCGTTTACAGATTTATTAAACTCCTTTGGGGTCAAGCAGAATGTCAGTGGTCCCACTCATCGTCTAAATCATACACTAGATTTAATTATATCATATGGAACCAATCTAACCGATATAGATATTATACCGCAAAGTGACGATCTCACCGATCATCACATGGTAACTTGTATAATACGCACTGCTGAAATTTGTCATGTTGCGCCACGTTATAGACCAGGCAGAACAATCCTTCCGACCACTATAGATAGATTCTCAAATAGCTTACCTGATCTATCTCAGCTGCTCAGTGAACCCAAACAAACAGATGAACTAGAGGAAATGACCAGCAGTTTGAGCACCATTTTCTCTAGTACATTAGATATTGTTGCACCAATTAGATCAAAAAAGGTTAGAGAGAAAACTAAAGCACCATGGTACAACAGTGCTACGCATGCTATCAAGAGAGAAACTCGTAACCTAGAGCGTAAATGGAAACAAACTAATTTAGAGGTCTTTAGAATCGCGTGGAAAGACAGTATGTCACGTTATAAAAAAGCTCTAAAAGCAGCCAGGGCTGAGCATCTCAGCAAACTAATAGAAAATAACCAAAATAATCCAAGGTTTTTATTTAACACCGTGGCTAGACTAACAAATAAACAGACATCACCCGAGCAAATTATTCCGTTACAGTATAGCTGTAATGATTTTATGAACTACTTCAATGAGAAAATAGAAAGCATCCGAAACACAATTGTAAATGTACAATCCTCTATGGTGTCTTATGATTCAGCCTCAATTATCGCCCCTCAAGAACAACTACACCGCTTTACAACTATAGGACAGGAAGAGCTAAATAAACTTATCATTGCATCTAAACCAACAACATGTTTATTAGATCCAATACCAACTAAATTTCTGAAAGAAGTGTTACCTATAGTGGAAGAGCCTCTTCTTAATATTATTAACTCGTCTTTATCTTTAGGTCATGTTCCAAAAATATTCAAGCTGGCAGTAATAAAACCTCTCATTAAGAAACCGCAATTAGATCCAAATAACTTAGCAAATTACAGACCGATTTCAAATCTTCCATTTATGTCTAAAATACTAGAAAAGACTGTGTCCGCTCAATTGTGCTCTTTCATGCAAGAAAATGAGATATATGAAAAATTTCAGTCAGGATTCAGACCGCATCATAGCACAGAAACTGCGCTAGTTAAAATTACAAATGATTTACTTTTAGCTTCTGACCAAGGCTGTATCTCAATATTAGTTCTACTCGATCTTAGTGCTGCGTTTGACACTATAGATCATAAAATACTCTTGGATCGACTACAAAACTACACTGGTGTTCAGGGACAGGCATTAAGCTGGTTCAGATCGTATTTATCAGACCGTTACCATTTTGTTTGTTTAAATGGGGAAAAATCGAAGATAACGTCAGTAGACTATGGAGTGCCGCAAGGATCGGTGTTAGGCCCTCTGCTATTCTCAATATATATGCTGCCACTTGGCAATATTATAAGAAAACATGGAATTAATTTCCACTGTTATGCTGATGACACTCAATTATATATTTCATCACGACCAGATGAAAACACTAACTCATCAAAATTGACAGAGTGTCTTAAAGATATAAAATGCTGGATGACGCATAATTTCCTGCTACTAAATCCAGATAAAACGGAGGTATTACTTGTTGGTCCAAAAAACTATCCACAAAACCACTTACAATACAACTTTAATATAGAAGGATGTCCTGTTACTTTATCCTCTACAGTAAAAGACCTGGGAGTTATACTAGACCACAACTTGTCTTTCGAAAATCATATTTCATATGTTACAAGAACAGCCTTTTTCCATCTTAGAAACATTGCTAAATTACGTAACATGCTATCTGTTTCTGATGCAGAAAAGTTAGTTCATGCATTCATGACCTCGAGACTAGATTACTGTAATGCTTTATTAGCTGGTTGTCCTGCATCTTCAATAAACAAGCTCCAAAATGCAGCCGCTAGAGTTCTTACTAGGTCAAGAAAATATGATCATATAACACCAATTTTATCATCTCTACACTGGTTACCTATCAAGTTCCGTATCAATTACAAAGTACTACTACTGACCTATAAAGCCCTAAATGGTTTAGCTCCTGTGTATTTAATGGACCTTCTATCGCCCTACAATCCATCGCGTTCTTTAAGATCACTAAATTCGAGGCTTCTAGTCATTCCTAGGATATCTAAGTCCACTAAAGGAGGGAGGGCGTTCTCACATTTAGCTCCTAATCTCTGGAATAGCCTTCCTGATATTGTTCGAGGCTCTGACTCGCTGTCCCAGTTCAAAACTAGATTAAAGACGCATCTCTTCAGCCAAGCATTTACATAATGCTTACCTTTTATAATACTGCTGAATCAGATCAAATGCATTTAATACTATAAAACTTGAAGAGACTGTAGGTTATCTGTATAGGTTGCATAATATTTGCAGTCATTACGTTCCTGTGTATATTGCGTGAATGACGGGTGGTTGGGCAGATATTGTGTTGCGGTAGGTAGTATGCCATACGGAACCGTTGTCCACTGAAACTGCCTATTCACGCACCAGTGGGGCTCGACAGCCTTAGTCAACGGGTTGGCGCGTATGGTTGGGTTGCGGAGAGATTGTGAGATTGTGGTTAGGTCTCAGCAGCAGGAGGGACGTATAGGTCAGTAAGCTGGGCTGAGTTGAGTGGGGGACGGAGGGGGGTGATTTTGGGACGCAAGAGTCACTGTCTTCATGTTTTGTCATTTACGCCTGTGTTATGGAAATCATCATTATGAACAGCAGCTACTCTAATTATTTTCCCTTTGCTTTTCTGCTGTTATCTCGGGACGCGAGTCCCGAGAAAATGGCGTTCGTCAGCTCCAGTTTGTATCCAGCCTCTCACGGAGACTTCAGACGCTCCAATCACAAAGCCTATGAAGTGACGACTCAACACGGGCGATATGGACTCTCTATGGTGGACGGCACTGATCCTCAACAACTCGTCTTAAGACCGGCGTGCATACTTGGACTTCCAAAAAATACTCTAAATGTTCCGATCCAATCTGACTTGTAATGCTGCCCGAATCATGCACTGTTCCTTCGTTGGCCAGAGGAGAACTGGCCCCCCGACTGAGCCTGGTTTCTCCCAAGGTTTTTTTCTCCATTCTGTCCCTGATGGAGTTTTGGTTCCTTGCTACTGTTGCCTTGGCTTTTTGCTTGCTTAGTTGGGGACATTTAATATTCAATAATATTATTGATCTGCCTTACTTAAGGTGGACGTTGACGCAATATCTTTTAGAAACAAACTTTGTTATATTGTTTTCATGTTATCACTGTGAAGCGCTTTGATACAATCTGTATTGTAAAAAGCGCTATATAAATAAAGGTGACTTGACTTGACTTATTAAAATCTACCACCACAGATTCACTAGTATAAGCATATTCTGAGTAGGGTGAAACGGTACATGTATTCGTATTGAACCAACACGGTACGGGCGTCACGGTTCGGTGCACGAATTTACACGGACAATAACGTTACACGGTATAAAAAGGGAGGCGAGGGCGCGATCGAACTCTCTCTGTGTGTGTGTGTGTGTGTGTGTGTGAGAGAGAGAGAGAGAGAGAGAGGGGGGCGCGGGCGTGATCGGTGTGTGGTATTTAGCTTCTAGTCACAAGCTAACCTAGGGATACATCACATCAGTTTTCCTAGCTAGAAGGAGGATGTACAGGAGTCAGATTGAGTCTGATCAATACAATTATACATGGAAAGATTGGTGGTCCACACTGGGGTTTCCATAGATGGTGCTGCTGCGTCGGAGTCAAACTTCCGGGCTTGTGTACCCCTCAACGGCGTTCGAGTTTTCAAAATGGCCGCCAGGTGAATAAGGCGAATAGCTCCCTCATCCACCACCTCATCTATGAAAGGACGCGCCATGGTTAAGTTTGGAAACGAGTTTAGCTCCCTGTTTAATTAATTAATTACCAAACTCATTAACCAAACTCACCAATTAAACACACAAGTTTTGAACATTTCTTAGTGTATTTATACCTTATAATTTCTTACATTTATTAGTAAAGTACATTTCCTTATTTAAAAAAAAAAATTATTAATAGTGGTTAAGTAAAATAATGACATTGAAATACCAGCAGGTGAGTATAAATGGTATGCTCGTTAAGCCTGAACTCAGACTTAGCCTGACAGTTAGCCTGCCCCGGACCAGGTTAATTTGCCAGCATAAGTTGCCGGAGTAACTGAGTTTGAACTTTTTAAAGTTTGATTTATGAAACCGAATCTACCAAAAATAAGCCTGACTAACCGAAATAAGCCTGGTTTATACTCTACATCTATACAATGTTTTTAACAGTCACTTGTCGCCATCTGGTGGCGTAACAATGTAAAAGCGGAATCACTGATTGAAACTTGAAATACGTTTTCCCAATAAATAAATAATGATTTAAAAAAAGTTATTTATCATGTGTTTATTGCAATGCACACATTTATTTGGAAAAATTTAGATAAAAAACTTCTTTACCTGAAAAAAATATTGAAAAACATACAAAGACCTTGTAAGGTTGCACTCACAACAAATAATTTCTATAACACGTACATAGCAAAATCTATAACGAGTGTATGAATCTTCAAAAAACTGTTCTTGGTAAGTGCGGACATGTTGTATAGATCGTATACATCTCCAGACTGTATAGTATATGTAGGCAGTGTTAGGCTGACTTGCACATGTAGTATGACTACCTCCCATCACTGACTATTTTAGAGTATAATATATAAAAAAAATTAAATAAGAATTTTCTCTCTTATTATCATGGCATTTTAAAGATCACTATAGGTGTAATTTAAAACTCTAGCAATTTAAAAGAAATTCATATAACATGCTTAGCTTAGTTAACATTGTAGGGGTAATATTAGACAGCAATTATAATAATGTACAGTAATCAAATCTCAAATACAATCTCTGTTACCCTAAATTATATGTTTATCTCTGTAAAGCTGCTTTGAAACAATCCATTGTTAAAAGCGCTATATAAATGAAGATGATTTGACTTGACAATATAATACAGCGCTCTCTCAGTTGCAAGAATATATCAAAATAACACATTGAACAAAGTGCAATATAAAGAATGTGTGTGTGTGTGTGTGTTATATTATATACCACATTTCTGCCAAAATACCATAGTTGCAGTTTGCGTTACAGTAAATCTTGTCATTTGTGGATAGGAAAACATTCTAACTGTCGTAAATGAATCGTTCATTGGTTGCACAAATGAGTAGCGCTCTTTCGTTCCGTATTTTGAGCGTTCTGTAGTGCAACCTTTAACCCTGCGTCCATTACAGTGGACATCACATGTCAGCCCTTTTGTTTCCACTTCTGGAGCATTTCACCTAGTTTAAAGCCTGCAGTCCATGAGATTGGACGTTTGTCATCCAATCAAATGGCAGTGAAGCTCTGCATGTGGTAATTTAAAAAAAAAACACTACATTGAAGAGAAGCATGGCAGCACTTCACTCCAGACACAGAAGTAAACAACATTTTCTATGGTTTTATTCAAATTTGTGTATATGTTTGCCAGTATAAGTTTGTCTGTAAAATAGAAGGATTGAACGTATTAAAGTTAAAAATAATTTGTAGAATTGCAAGCTTTAAATCAGGATTTTTTTCAAATGTGTCTGTCCATTAGAATGGTTCAATAGTTCAAACACCTGTTTCTGAAATCACATTTCCAGTAATGCTGATTGACATTTCTTATATAAAAAGAAATCTATATCACAGTACTAATACATTTTTTAACTACCGGTATTTAATATGCAGAATACACAGTTCTTGAAGTGCTTGAACATATTGCTGATGGAAATATCTCAGATGTTGACTTTATGTGTGATGAGGAAGATAGAGATGGAAATGCAGATAATGCTAGATCTCCAAAAATTGGTAAGTGTAGAATGAAAATTAGGGATAGTTAGTTAGCCGGCCCTAAATGTATTGAATATTGTATTATTGGATATACAGTTTCATTTCTGTCCTGTAAAAATAAACTACAATATAAAACTTGTATGAAGTTGTTTGTAAGGGACAGTTTTTGGTAATCATTTCAGGGGAGGACAGAGATGAGCCACTAGTAGGGGAAGAAATTGAGATTGAGAGGGGAGTCAGAATCAAGAAGACAGAGAAGATTATGAGCATGAGGGAGATGTAGAACCAGTACTTGGTGATGATCCTTTTACAAACATCAAGAGTGATATTCAGTGGCGTCGTCACACCCGCTTTACCCCAGTAGAAACAATGTGGGAAAGTCCCACCACTGACCCCCCTGAGCCACTAACACCACACGGCAACTTCAAGCAGTGTTCCAAGTCAGACGTTTGAGCTGATGAGCACAATGACCAACATATATGCAGAACAAAATGGAGTCAGGGCGTATAAACTAGTAGTGGGAAGTTCGGATCATTTTACTGACTCGGATCTTTGAGTCTCGTTCAGCAAAATGAACGAATCATTTTTTGAGTAATTTCGTTTATTTCAGCATAATATAATTAAACACTAATTATAGGCCTTCGACATCAGAGTCAGGGCAGGACTTAGAGCGGTGGAGGCCCCTGGGCTTGAGTCATTTTCGGCCCTACTTTCTACATATGACTTTAAATAGAACAACATGATACATACAAGAGCTATGTAGCTACACGATTCTGGATAAATTGAGAATAAAAAAGAGATCACGATTCTGTACAAACAACTAAACAAAATAACATTTTATTAGAGGTTCTGAAAAAATGTCAATTGCTGCAGTCTATTTAAAATGTTTAATTATATAAATAAATAAAAAAACTTGACTGAATGAATTAATCAATGACTCACTCAAATACTTCACTTGTTTTATTACTGGATAAATCAGCATTTTTGAACAAATCTCCCGAATGAACGATTCAATGACAAATATTTTTAACAGTCACTTGTCGCCATCTGGTGGCGTAACAATGTCATCGATCCAATCGTTTTCACAGTGTGTTAATGTTAAAAAAACTGAATCATTTATTTATTTGAACATTGATTGAAGCTTGAAAACTTCTTACCAATATATAAATAATGATTAAAAAATAATTTCATTCAACTGTAGGGGTAATATTATAGCAATTATAATACAATATAATACAGGACGTGCTCTCAGTTGCAAGATATCAAAATAACACATTAAACAGTGCAAGATAAAGAATGTGTGTGTAGTACGTAAGTGAGTAGATGGGTGTTTTAGTGACCTTTGAAAAACATCAAGACTATGCACACAAATGAATAATTTACAGTAAATGAAAAAATACTACACTATCACAGCTTAATCAAGCATGACATCATCCAACAGCAGAATCCAGAGGCTGATCATTTAAGAGTTTATAATAAGATGATGTCCGATTTATTCTCCTTTGTGCCTTTTTGCACGCATTTTCCAAGGATTTTAATAATAAAACTGTTCTGAAAGAATAAATCTCATATGTATTAAAGAAAACGTCCGAGTTGAATTTGTAACTATTCAATAAATGTGTTCAGATTCGATGTGTGCTCATGTGCGCGTGCATGCGTATATGAGTGATTCGAATTTTAGTTGCTATAGCGACGCGACGCGTGTTATGAATTCTGAATGCATATTTACACTTGAACCGATTGTCTGTTGATTGAGAGAGACGAGGCGAATTCACAGACTTTTGCAGAATATTTTCTGAGCGAATCTGTTGATTTTGAAGCTGATTTCTGGGACGAGACTTTTATTCTGGACATCGGAGGATATATCCTTTATAGATTTATATTTTTGAAAAAAATCTTATCATTTTCTGAGAATACTTTTATTTTATAGTTCTTTACTTGCTTTAGAAGTAGTTTTATTACATTTTTTGTTTTGTTTTATTACATTTTTTTGTGAAGGAGAGTTGTATTGTATTATTGTATTGTTTTTTGTGCTGTATTTTGTATTGTTTTTATTACAGTTTGGAGGAGGATGTCGATGGCTCACATGATGGGTGAAAGAGGAGGTGAGTGCTTTAGTTTTTCATTTATGGTTTATATTTTGTACAATGACTGACTACATTAATGTGAAGAACCCATTTGATCCCTCAATCTGATCACATGTATTTGATTCCTTCCATGTGAAATGAACTTTTCAATTTGAGTAACCGAAGTAACAATTTGTAATTGACCACTGACATTGATTATTGATTATTATTAAAACATTACTAACTACAGTATGTGATGTGTGAAATATTCCAGCCTCAGGCCGCTCCAGATCCAGGAGAGCTGCTTTCTCTCAGACGGCTGGTCAGGAGGTTTGGAGACCCGGTTCTGATGACCGTGATCAGGATCCGCTGCCAGACCCGACCCAGACACAGAGCCAGGATCTTCCTGGATATTTAACACCTCTGTCTTCTGAGTCTGTTTCTGTGTCCACAGGTCAGGCTGACAGGAGGAGGACGAGGAAGAGCGGCAGCCAGAAGAGCCCAGATGATGGACGTCCGTTCACTTCATCTAAACACTCTCGCAGAGGTCAGAATAGGCTTTAATAAAGAAGTTATGGCTCAGCTTCTAGTTCTATTTTCAATGGCTGATTTTTCATTGAAAATAGAAAGTTGAACCAACTAACACTTTTATGTGACCACTGACATTGATTATTCATATTAAATAAAAAAAAGAAACAGTTTTTGTTGTGTGAAATTTTCCAGCCTCAGGCCGCTCCAGATCCTGGAGAACTCCTTCCACTGATTGTTCTCCGGGCATCATGTCATCATCAGCTTTGTCCCTCTCTGAGGTCAATGTGGAGCGCTGGTTCTGTAGAGAGTCGTTGAGTCTGAGCAGCAGAGGCTCGTACAGCGTGGAATGGAGGAGGAGTGGCGATGGATCGGAGAGCCCAAACCAGCAGGACAGTTGCAGCTGTTTGTCCAGGTCCCACAGCCTGGAAGGGTTGCTGTGCCCTCCGCTGCCCGGGCAAGTTCCTGTCGAGCCAACAGAGACTTCAAATGGCCGAACTGCTCAGGGTGCCATGGAGGCTTCTCCTGTGAACAAGAGCTCAACAGGTGAGGCTGAAATAAGGCTGGGCAGAGTCAAGTCTACAGAGAGACATTTAGCTATTTCATGCAAATATTTCCGTTTTTAACCTGTTAATGTCCGGTCACATTTACTGTTGCTCAGCAAAATTTCTCTGAATTAAAAAAAATATATATATATACGTATTTTAATTGGACATTCGTCTAACTTTTTCAGAACATTCAAAAGTAACGTTCCCATAATGCAAATTATAAAATAGAGTTCCTTTAACCAAGAAAACATTTTTTTAACCAGTTTTCCAGACATTTTCACAATTGAATGGAAATATTAGCAAAACGTTCTCAATAAGCGATGAACTCGATGGTACTTGCTCTGTCTGACACACACCAGAAACACGCGCACAGAAAGCCGCGTCTCAGCAAACGATCCAGAATAGAATTATATTTCTATTGCTCTTGAATTGTCAAATACACGCACAATTGTCAAAATGGCTGTCGTGCCGAGTATTACAGAGTCGGTTATTATATAAATAAGACATTGCTATGCATTTAATAAAAGTCAATGTATAATCTAATGTAAATATATTTTAAGATATGGCCCATATGATCTTTGCCATTACCAGAACTGAGCCACATGTGCCAGAGTTGAGCAAATGAAGCCTGGAAATGTATGTTTTCTTTTCAATAGAAGATCAGATAAATAAGAAAAATAACTATATCGTGATAATTGTGAAATACAATGAATATTAATATCGTGAAATAAGATTTTGGGAAATGTATGCAGGCATTAAGCAGAAGTCAGGCGGGTAGCGTGGGAATATTTCGTTACTTTGGATTTGTTACATTACAGATAAGAATTTAACAGTGTTATGTAAATGATGTCATTATTGCTTAATTTGACGTCAGAGATCATGTTTCTAATAGTTGTGTTTTCAATTGTTTTTCTTCATTTCAGAGAAAGCTACAGAATCTAGGAAGAAAGGAGCGGGTTGTTTCCTCTACAGGCTCTGGAAGGCTGTGAAGTGTGTTTTCTGCTGCTGTTGCCACTGTAGTGCTGTGAATGTTGTGGAGCCTTTTGTTCCTCCAGCAGATCTGGAGCCAGAGCCTGATCCTGATCCATCATCTCCTGCTCCTGATCACTCCGGCGTCAAGACAAATAATGGTACATCGCCACTCATTATTCTCCAGCATTATTCTAAACAGTATGATCTTGATTTCCACTAAAAATAAGGCTTGTTTTCAGAGAACATTAATAATATTTCCCCCATTATAATATTATTATCTAGCAAACTAATATTTTTCTGTTTGTTTTTCAGAGTCCTTTGAGTCTCTCTATAGCGTTATAAAGATGATTGGATCCGGAGGATTTGGCAGGGTGTACCAGGGAACACGCAAATTTGATGGCAAAAAGGTCAATCTTACCGAATTGTACAAACATTTTGCTCTTGCATGCATCAAAACATATTTAAAACAATTCACAGATGGTTTAATACTTAGTGCTTGAATACTGTTATTGAAACTGGGTTGTTTTTTTTGCAGGTTGCCATCAAGCGGATTCGCAAGATTGACAACAATCGTTATCTTAATATTGTAAGTTGGCCAAAAGCTGAATATGTATTGAGTTGTTCAAGTGCAGATTACTATTAGATAAGATTACTAAAAAGATCAAAGAAAAATATTTTCTTCAGATTTTTACCCTGCTAACCTTCTGTCTGCTACTTTTCTCTAGCCTGGGCATCCCGAACCTCTCGTTACAGAAGTGGCGCTGCTGATGATGATGAGGCGAGAACCCATAAGCCCCTTCGTCATACAACTATACGAGTGGTTTGAACATCCTAAAGAATTCACTCTGGTTATGGAGTATCCTGAACCCTACGATATCTTGCTGGACTTCATCACTCGTAATCATCAAATGCATGAACCAACAGCACGGTTCCTCATGCGACAGGCTGTGCTGGCAGTGCAACACTGCATCCATCATGGGGTTTTTCACCATGACATCCATGCGCAGAATTTCCTGTTGAAGAGATACCCGGTACAGCTCAAGCTGATAGACTTTGGCTGCGGTCAGCTGTTTAGTAGAGATGGCTACGAGAGCAACATTTACATTGGTGAGCATTCTGGGAGTGTGGAAACCTGAATGTAGTGACTTACTAATTATTTGATGTTTAAAACAAAAGCTCAACAATGTGCAAATGTCTTGCTTACAGGAGCACCGGATTACTGCCCACCTGAAGTCTTGACAGAACCTCGATTCCACGCCGTCCCAGCAAATGTCTGGTCTCTAGGAGTGTTGTTGTACAAGATGATGAACGGATGTTCTCCTTTTCGCAATAGAAGAAAAATCACACAAGCCAAAGTTACATTTCTGAACCCCACCTTATCCAAAAGTAAGTGAATAATATTGATACATTGATAAACACACACATAAAGCAAAGGCTTTGTACAGAAACAGTTAAAGGTGAAGTATGTAAGATTTTTTATATATAGCTCAACGTATAGTAGAGTTTGGGGCGTCGCTACTGTAGCAGGCGGAGCCATGGGAAAAGAAATGCAGCTTTAGTTACAGAAGTGAAAGCCAAAATTCACTGCATTTATACCTTCAAAGATTAAACAGGTCATGAACACGTCAAAGTGAACAGAGCATTGTGATGCTACGCGCTACAAAGCATGCTTCAATACCATACAGCATCATCATGCACCCGTTCAGAAAGACACATTTTCATAAAGACAAATGCAACACAGCTAAAAGTATTCCTAATATGTTGGACCTGAAACATGAACCAGTAAGAGCTGCGTTTGTGATGTTTAAGTCGGGGAAGACGTGATGCACGGAAGGGGCCTTTGCAAGGTTTTTTGAAAGTATGCTTTATTTTGTCATTTATTCCCCTCGCTGCCACTAGTGTCGCAGAAACGACATACTTCACTTTTAAAGTAAAGATAAGTAACATTTTGCAGTATATTAATCATGTTTTAGATGCTGTTTTCATAGATGCCAGGTCACATGGTCATGACTAACCAGCTCTCTCCTTATTCAAATTTGTACAGAATGCAGGGATCTGATTAGCCAGTGTCTAGCCCGGGATCCAACTAAACGCCCGACGTTAGAGCAGATGTTACAACATAAATGGATTAGTAATGATCTACAGTAGATTGGAGAAGTTCAGGAGATTCACTCGATCAGTTTCAGGTGTGAGGAAGTGTAACAGAGAGTAGGATTATTACCTTTTGTCTTCAATTCTGGATTATTTGTAGTGAGATTTTCAAATTTGTGTTCATTGTAATGTTCTTGTTATAGTCAAGTCACCTTCATTTATATAGCGCTTTATACAATACAGATTCACGGTAATAAACAGGAAAATAAAAGAATCAGTGATGCAAACAGAATTAAATTCTGTTCTAAATCAGCTTAAAACCCTCTGGGCTTCTTCGTAAATGGGTTACACTTAGCTTCCTCCCGGTCAAAAACGGACGAAGCCTTAAAATTGAACTTTACTTCTTCCCAGGATAACCATTCAAATATATTTTTGTTCTATAATATTTTCTGATTATTATTTAGAATTTTTATAATTTTTTATGATACTTTGCATTAATTATATAATTTTTATGAGCTATTTTTTCCATTAGAATTAATATACATATTTTTATTTTATATATATATATTTTTTTTTTCAATAAATACAACATTTCACATCAAAATAGAGTGTCAGCTTAATAAAAAAAAATAATTCAAGTAGAAGAGCGCCACCTAGTGGCTTTAAAAATAGTTACATGTGTGCAATGTCCTGTACCAGCCTGTAGGCTGCCTATAGCTTCCTATAAAAATACATAGAAAGGCTTTTTGATTCTTTTTGTTGATTTAGACATGATTTCTCAATCTTATTCGTTTTTTTCTTTTAATATACATTTAGATATTCTAAAAGACTAATTATTTATTTTTTTTAACAAATTTTTTAAGATAAGTATTAGGTTTTGCGTTATGATTACAATCAAACTATAGCATTTGGTTAGAAAGGGAACACAATGCAAACATTTTTGTTACTCAGTATTTGATCATTCAAATAATTTAACAAAAAAAAGGGATGGTTAGTGATAATTCAAAACACTTCATACAGACATTTTGCAATAAATTGGTATTTTTTATTAATTTTAATTCAATAAGTAGTAATAACTTCAGAAGGGAACAGCAATTGTGATGAACGTAAATAAACAAAATAAATAACAGCAAACAATCATTTACTAGGTTAAAAAATAAAATGTTAATAATAATAATAACAATAATAAACATTATTTTAACTATATACATACAAACTGTAATTATTTTATTTATTGTTGAATATGGAATAGATATCAGGAACTCATTCTAAAATAAAAACAAACAATAATCATCAAACAGTAAATTGATTTTTTTTTAAAGTACGGTAATAATAATAATAATACAGATTATTTGAACTATAAACATACAAACTGTCTGCTAATTGTTTCACTTATGACTGCAGATGCAACAGATAGTGACAGTGTGTTTCTTGCAGACTGGAAGTGTGCCAGTTAATCTCTCTCTATCTATCTCTCTCTCTCTCTCTCTCTCTCTCTCTCTGTGTGTGTGTGTGTGTGTGTGTGTGTGCGTGCATGCGTGTGTGGGTGTGAGTGCGCATTTGAGCAAGATTTTTTTCTCATTTATTGATTTTATTTTTCATATTCTACAAATTTGCTGTTGCAGTCTTGCCAGTTTATCTGTGTATGTGTTTGTGTGCGTGTGTGTGTGTGTGTGTGTGTGTGTGTGTGTGTGGGGTGATCTTATTTGCACTCTTGATGTTCTAGAGTGTCACCCCTTCATTGCTGTACACTTTTTTTCGGCACAGTTGCTGATCTGTAGCTTGTACCAGCAAAAGTTTCTCTGAGTTTTCCTATTTTTTCGTATTTCCCATTCATTTCCTATGTCGGTCATTTTTGACCGGGAGGAAGCTAAGTGTGACTTTTTTTTTTACGACCCTTTAACAAATCAGAATCATCTCCTTGATTTTTTTGTGTGTTCATATAGGTAATACATGAAAAGTCACCAAGTTTCAGCCCGATCCGATCAAGCAAAAAAATTAAACATTTCAAAACGTAACAGTTTTCGGTCATTTTTGACCGAAGAAGCCCAGAGGGTTAAAAAATCATTCATGACTTGACTTATTCATATAATCTTTGTATTGGATAGGAAATAACATACTTGCTGAGAGCTCTGAGCTCGAGACTCGACCCGAAGCCTGAAGTCCAACTCCATCCTGACAGGAACTCAGAGTCTGTCCACGTCTGAGCAAGAACATGAGAGACTGGAAGACTGGAAAGAAGTCATCAAGTCATCACACACACATTTGCTTTGTTTTAAAAGTCAAGACAAGTCATCTTCTACAAACATTTGTGAAAGAATGTGTCGCTCTCAGGAGATCAGTGAATTCAAGCGTGGTACCGTGCACAGAGGTCGACAACTTTCTGCAGAGTCAATAGCTACAGACCTCCAAACTTTAGAAAAATATTAATATTTTAATGCATTTTTGTATTGTTTAATTTGTTTTGTTTTTTATTGTATTTTGTTTAATGAGTTTATATTTTGTACGCTGCATGGTTTCTTTTTATGCTTCCTTTTTTATATGCTCAATGTTTTATTGTACGGCACACTGTGCAACTCGTTGCTTTTAAATGTGCTATAGAAATACATTTTGACTTGACTTTAATTTGTGTCATTGATTCTTTTTAGATGCTCACGAACAGAGAGAGTTGAAAGGCACTGTAAAAAGCCAAAAAGTAAATGCAGACCCAGTACTTTTAAAGCCCATTCACACCAAAAACAATAACTATAATTGTAACTATATTAGCGTCCACACCAATGAACGATAACACTGTTCATTCTAAGCATTTACTGCAGTTTTATCGTCTGCCACTTTAAATGCTGGAGCTCTGTCAAGTGGAATGGATTCTGATTGGCTGTCAATGTTTTTATTGTTCATTAGCTGGAAAAAAAATCTGAAAGTTATTCCAAGATATTGTTTCTGTGTCGTTATAGTTGTGGTGGGGACTCTGCTCTTCATTTTATATTTAGAATGATTTTTTAAAAAAGATATCTTTATCATTATAGTTATCATACTAGGTGTGAACGGGCCTTTAGCACGGTAAAGAGAAAGGTATTCAGGATTGCAATTTGTCAGAATACCGATATGAGAAACAGAGAGTTCCCCCTCACTACACGTGTCACAAGTTCAAAAGAGACCATTGAGAAGATTCTCCACCCAAAATACTCATCCTGATAACGTCATTTATGTTGACAAACAAAAAGTATTAATACATATAGCTGCAAGATGTAATTTTTTGGGGCAGAGCAAGTCAGAACCAAAGTGACAGGCTAAGCAAGCATGGCAGGGAGCTTGCTGACAAATGGGTAAAACCATAGACTGTAAAAAAAGATGGACGACGCCCCTTCACTTTCTTCCATTGGTGAAAAGTGAAGCCGCCAAAGTCCTAATATGCCGCTGATATTTGGGACCTGCTTCTGCGCAGTAGTGAGCGGGAAGTGGAGCCCGCCATCACTCTCGCAGAAACGGTTAGTACAAAGTTTACTGTGTGAAATAAACAGTTATGAAATTAGAGTTGAAATTAAAGTTGAAGCTCCAATCTCCTCCCGAAAATCCCCCAAAAAAGTCCGTTGGTGCCTCAGTGACTATTGTAGCAAACTAGCTCTATGAAATATTAATAAACAATCATAACTTGTTATAATTGATTATGAATATTTGGATCAGTTAATCGGGTTAACTTGCTACATTAGCATTACAACCAATTACTCGGCTCATCCCGTGAACACTCAATATTGGTTATTAATTAATTAATAGAAATGTACATTTCCGGAGCATTGGATTAAAAGGGTTCATTTCTTCTTCTCAGCAAGAATTAAGAGTGTCACAACTCTCTGGAAATTCCTTTGGGTCGTAAAGCTTGTTATCAGTCTTACTGTGTCCTGTAACAGGGCACCAGGTTCTGCCAGTGGCTTCATTTGTGGGGGAAGTTTCATAGAACTTTGTTGGAAGAGTGATTTTGTCGGATTCTTCATTAAATATAATGATTAATTTATGTGTGTCTGATTGGTCCAGACGCTACACTATTTCTTTGAGAGAAGCTGTCAATCATGTCGTCACATTCCCGATTTTATAGAATCAAATAACGAACTGAGATCAAACTTATTTTAAAAAACGCACTAAAAACATTTAAACTAAAACATTTAAACTTAAATAAGAATTATAAAAAACTACCTAAAATGACAGAAAAATGTATTTGAAGTATAATTTGATTGTTTGTTTCCATTAGACTTCATGGGGAGGGTGGCGTTTATACCATGAGCAATCTGAGACCACTTACTAAACTCAAAATTATTCTCTCATTTCAGTGCAAAGAGATGTGAGCTCTACAAGGAGTTTGTAGAGTTCACAGACTCCGACAACCTGAAGCTGCTGAGGCAGTACCAGAAGGCTCAGTCTCCTAATGTCGAGTTCACACTGCATGGTTTTAGGCCAGATTTATGAGCCGAGCTAAACATCCGCGCTTAAATTGGTTCCATAACAGTAAGTTGAGGATCATGTGATCTTACTAATTTGAGTCAGGTTTAAATAGTCTAGATAATTGCGCGTGCACGCCATTGTTTAAAAGTCCTGAAAAGTCGAGCATGGGTCAATCGATTTACTGTGGGCTACAATGGCAACAAAAGGAAAAGATAGAGCAGCGATGTTCACGGCAACGGAACAGCGTTTGCTATTGGAAACATATGAAGAATTTAAAGATATCATCACCAAAAAAGGCAATACAGCGGCAATAAATAAAGCAAGAGAGAAAGGTTGGCAGGAAATTGCTGATCGTCTGAATGCGTAAGTAGCGGTGTAAACTATTTAAAATACTTTATCAACATTGAATGTGTGTCACAATACATTGCAAAGTTTGTGTGTGAATAACAGTAACGTTAATTGCTTTCACGCAGCAGCAACTTAAGTGAAGGAAAAAGAACCTGGCAGCAGGTGAAAATAAAATATAAAAATATAGTTCAGAATGGCAAGTAAATCTAATGTAGATATGTAATCAATGCCAGCTTGAAGTTACAACTATTCAGGTTTTTTTATTTATTTATTTTTATTGCAACGACCAAAAAGAAGACTTCACTCCTGCAGAGGAGCTGGCTTTGGAAATTAATAAAGGGAGGCCCGTCCTTGAGGGAATAGAGGGGGGGACATCATCTAAAATGATATCACGTAGTATAAGGAGTGAGTATATAAAAGGTGTGTGTGTGTTTTATTATCATTATTCCTTCCTGACTAACCGATTTCCTCCTTCCTCAGGCATTGTAAGCCTAAGTACAGCATAGCAGTAATGTCACGTAGAGGTACTTGTGCTTCTGTAATGGTGCATTTTGGTAAAAAAAACAAAAATTTTTCTATCAAGATTCTGTATGCTTTATGGATCCACCAGACATCATGTTGCCTGTGAGTATGAGACCTTTTAAATCAGTCATGTAAACTAATGAGTTTAACTGAGTTTAATCAGTGGTCACAGGGAGAAGGCCCATCAGTTGAGGAGGATGAGGAGACTGTGTCTGTATGTTCAAGGAGGCCTGAGGTACTCACAGGTTCCATGCTATACTGTATTGAATATTAAAAAGTGTACTTGTGTGATAAAATGATCATAATGTGTTTTCAGGATGCTGACACTGTTCTAGAGCCCTCTCAGTCTGGGACCACGTGTGACAAAGTGAGTATTACGAAATGAAAACTCTTGTGACAAGAGTATTCAATGAAATAACTTAAATCTATGTTGCTACAGAACCCAGAAAACATAAAAGGAGTGTATAAACGCTACCTCCTTAAACAAATGGAAGCGATTGATATCGACATCCAGTATAAAAAACTGAAGATGAGGAAGTTGGAGCTGGAAATTCAACAGCTACAGAAAAATGCAACTAGAACTACCATTTTTTAAAAAGGAAAAGAAAAAAAAACATTACCTTTTTGATCACTTTCCACAACATTTATTTGTGTTTTTTCACCCCAAACAGGCAGATTCACTCTGAATAAAGACAAATCACATTAAATACTTTGACTTCTCTGTGTTTGTTCAACTAAGGAGAAAGTTGAGGGGCCAGTGGAAAATTTTTAAAGCGACACATGGTTTAGACCATATTAAGCAAAGTAATTATTTGCATATGTGTCTCGTATAAGTCTGCCTGTTTCGTTTTCTTCCAATACTGCTTCATTGCCCCAGTCTTCCTCTTCAACAATCCTTGGTTGCCTCTCTCCTCAGACAAGCAATGTTATGGAGCACTACACAAGCAACTACAATGTTACATGCCCTAGGTGGAGTCACTCTGAGGTGCTTCAGGCACTGAAACCTTGACTTTATCAGCCCAAATGCCATCTCTATACGACCTCTTGTGCATGGGCAATGTTGTAGCGGTGCTGTGCCTCTGTCTGGGGCTCCTGATAGGGAGTCAAGAGGTAAGGCAGGCATGGGTATATCCCTCGTCTCCCAGCAAAACTCCTGAGAATTCTCCTGCATAGACAGAATGAATATATATAAATATATAATGTAGTTTTTTTTTTTTTTAAGACTTTTTGCGATTTAAGTGATTACTAGCATACCTCTTGCTAGTTGCTGGTAGAGAGATGAGGGTCTAAAGATTCTGGAGTCATGCACAGAGCCTGGCCATTTGGCCTCTACATTTGTGATGATGCAATCTGCATCACTAATCATCTAAAATAAATTAAACCTGTAGGTCACTACATTTGAATTGCAATGAACTAAACACTGGTGCCCAGCTTAGTACAGGACACTCAGTGCTAGAGCATAGCCTTCAATATCATCTCAGTGGGACCGTACCTGTACATTGATACGAATAGCTTTCGAAACTTTCGTTCGTCATTAAAAAAATCGGATCGGGTGTGATTTTATGCGTTTTTCGCATCCATAGCAAGCAGTTTGAATGGTGTTTTGACAATTCAGAGCCACCAAATCACGAATACAAAAAAACGCATATGAAAATTTCGGACTCAGTGTGCAAGCCAAGGGCCTTAAGAATTAAATGTACCCCGGCCCAGTGTTTCCCAAACAACCTGGTTCTGGAGTAGTCCCATCACTGCACATTTGGTCTCTCTAATCATGATTCAACTCACCAGTTTGTTAGTAGAGACTGCAAGACCGGAAATGGGTGTCAGATAAGGACATCATCCAAAATGTGTACTATTGGAGATAGTCCAGGACCAGAGTCGAGAACCACTGTCATCCAGAAGCATAAAACTTTCATCCACTCCTTCCTCTGTGTTCCAATGAAGCAGAAAAAATAAAAATGACAGCAACATAAACTAGTCCTTAAAAATAACTATTTTGTGTATAATTTATTTCAAAAGCTTACTCCCCTTGAAATGCTTCAATTCAATGGCAGAGGTTCGATTGTTTTAGTCTTTGCTTCACAAATTAATCCATTTGTCTAAAACATAAGTATAACAAATTTAGTAGAACATTTAAAATAAAGGCAAAAGCTGTCATAGCTTAATCAGAAAAAAACACTATAACTGGATGTTTCAGCTACTCCTGTAAGTTGCATGCATGCCTACATTCACGTTAACAACATTCATTAAATTGTAGACCTGTACGAAAAGAGGCGGAATCTGAAATCGCCCCTTAAACCCTCACAAATAAAAAAGATCAGTTTTAGAATATATTCAACGTTTCACTACACAATAATGCTTAATGTTATAAGTAATACATAAAAAGACGATATGACTTACCTTTCGTAATAACGGCTGCAGCAGCTTCTTTGTGTTGACTGTCAATGGACCGTTAAAATTTAAACTGCCTGGTTGCGGAATGAAACCATATTAATAAACCTATATTAAATATTATGGTTATTACTAGAAATTACCCAACGATGTTAAATGACCCAACATTAATTGTAAAATTACCATAGACTGTAAACATTTTTTTAAATAAATTAATCAGACATTTTTTATGTGAGTAAAATGAATGTAGTAACAACATAACTGTATATTTTTATTTCTTGTTTAATTGCATATTTTAATGAATAAATGCCAATTCCACTGATACTAATTCTGCTAGTGATGTCTCGATGAAAGTTATGAAAGTACTGGATGAATCAGCATTTATGAACGAATCTCCTGAATGAACGATTCAATGACAAACAATGTTTTTAACAGTCACTTGTCGCCATCTGGTGGCGTAACAATGTAAAAGCGGAATCACTGATTGAAACTTGAAATACGTTTTCCCAATAAATAAATAATGATTTAAAAAAGTTATTTATCATGTGTTTATTGCAATGCACACATGTCTTTGGAAAATTATGATAAAAACTTCTTTACCTGAAAAAATATTGAAAAACATACAAAGACCTTGTAAGGTTGCACTCACAACAAATGATTTCTATAACACGTAAATAGCAAAATCTATAACGAGTGTATGAATCTTCAAAAAACTGTTCTTGGTAAGTGCTGAGATATTGTATAGATCGTATACATCTCCAGACTGTATAGTATATGTAGGCAGTGTTAGGCTGACTTGCACATGTAGTATGACTACCTCCCATCACTGACTATTTTAGAGTATAATATATAAAAAAAATTAAATAAGAATTTTCTCTCTTATTATCATGGCATTTTAAAGATCACTATAGGTGTAATTTAAAACTCTAGCAATTTAAAAGAAATTCATATAACATGCTTAGCTTAGTTAAAATTGTAGGGGTAATATTAGACAGCAATTATAATAATGTACAATAATCAAATCTCAAATACAATCTCTGTTACCCTAAATTATATGTTTATCTCTGTAAAGCCGCTTTGAAACAATCCATTGTTAAAAGCGCTATATAAATGAAGATGACTTGACTTGACAATATAATACAGCGCTCTCTCAGTTGCAAGAATATATCAAAATAACACATTGAACAAAGTGCAATATAAAGAATGTGTGTGTGTGTGTGTGTGTGTTATATATTATATACCACATTTCTGCCAAAATACCATAGTTGCAGTTTGTGTTACAGTAAATCTTGTCATTTGTGGATAGGAAAACATTCTAACTGTCGTAAATGAATCGTTCATTGGTTGCACAAATGAGTAGCGCTCTTTCGTTCCGTATTTTGAGCGTTCTGTAGTGCAACCTTTAACCCTGCGTCCATTACAGTGGACATCACATGTCAGCCCTTTTGTTTCCACTTCTGGAGCATTTCACCTAGTTTAAAGCCTGCAGTCCATGAGATTGGACGTTTGTCATCCAATCAAATGGCAGTGAAGCTCTGCATGTGGTAATTTAAAAAAAAAACACTACATTGAAGAGAAGCATGGCAGCACTTCACTCCAGACACAGAAGTAAACAACATTTTCTATGGTTTATTCAAATTTGTTTATATGTTTGTTTTGTCTGTAAAATATAAGGATTGAACGTATTAATTAAAGTTAAAAAATAATTTGTAGAATTGCAAGTTTTAAATCAGGATTTTTTTCAAATGTGTCTGTCCATTAGAATGGTTCAATAGTTCAAACACCTGTTTCTGAAATCACATTTCCAGTAATGCTGATTGACATTTCTTATATAAAAAGAAATCTATATCACAGTACTAATACATTTTTTAACTATTTAATATGCAGAATATACAGTTCTTGAAGTGCTTGAACATATTGCTGATGGAAATATCTCAGATGTTGACTTTATGTGGAGTGATGAGGAAGATAGAGATGGAAATGCAGATAATGCTAGATCTCCAAAAATTGGTAAGTGTAGAATGAAAATTAGGGGTAGTTAGTTAGCCGGCCCTAAATGTATTGAATATTGTTTTATTGGATATACAGTTTCATTTCTGTCCTGTAAAAATAAACTACAATATAAAACTTGTATGAAGTTGTTTGTAAGGGACAGTTTTTGGTAATAATTTCAGGGGAGGACAGAGATGAGCCACTAGTAGGGGAAGAAATTGAGATTGAGAGGGGAGTCAGAATCAAGAAGACAGAGAAGATTATGAGCATGAGGGAGATGTAGAACCAGTACTTGGTGATGATCCTTTTACAAACATCAAGAGTGATATTCAGTGGCGTCGTCACACGCGCTTTACCCCAGTAGAAACAATGTGGGAAAGTCCCACCACTGACCCCCCTGAGCCACTAACACCACACGGCAACTTCAAGCAGTGTTCCAAGTCAGACGTTTGAGCTGATGAGCACAATGACCAACATATATGCAGAACAAAATGGAGTCAGGGGGTATAAACTAGTAGTGGGAAGTTCGGATCATTTTACTGACTCGAACGAATCTTTTTTTTGAGTCATTTCAGCATAATATAATTAAAATGACATGTTAAATATCCCAACACATCTATCACTTACGAAAATGTCGATTACATTTGTAAAAAGAATAAAAATAAACTATAGGGTAATGCAGCAAAAGCCAAATTATAAGAAACTTATAAAAATTATAAGATTTTATATTAATTTATATTTTTTATAATTCGTTAATTTATAAATATTAATTGATTAGTCGTTGGGTCTTAAAGGGTTAGTTCACCCAAAAATGAAAATTAAGTCATTAATTACTCACCCCCATTATAATGAAGACTATCTAATATTCTGGTGGAAAATGAGCAGTCGCAAGACGTCCGGTCAGAGACGTATATCTCTTTAATGGGTGGTAATTTGCAGCCACAGTTAAACAGTAGTGGTTGAAATGAAATCGAAATAACAATATTCAAATTATAACATATTCAAGATAACATTGTTCATATGGTTATATGCACAGAAGAACATAAGTAAGCATTGTAGTACTAAGTTATTCATACATTGTAACATCTAGAGTCATCAAATTTGGCTAATAGTGCCCATTAAATACTACTATTAGTGATATTATGTATGCAATGACTCAATATCTCACAGGTATGCAAATATGAATCACGTAACATAAGGACCGAGTCAAATAACACAGATAAATGGTGTCACGTTCTCTGACACGTGATCTCAATAGAAGCAATCGTACAGAGATGATATAATCATCATATATCCTTATCATATCATAAATAATCCTATATACATACTCAACTTTACTTAGAATTTGAGATTATATGCTCACAGATAGATATTTAACTCTCCTTTACATGTATTTACCTCAGATAATCTCCGCGATGCAATAAACAAATGCATGCGTCGTAACATCAAAAGATATCAAATTACCGGTTTAACGTCAAAATAGTAATACTTGAAATACAACTCGCAAGAGGTAATCAATAACTGAACAAAGATTACTCACTGGTATATGAACGCACTCTGTCAAACCGATCAAAACAAGCAGCATGACTCCATCAAACTTTCTCGTTGTATGCGCTATAGACCACGCCCCAATGACTAAACTGCTCCGTTAATGCACGTCTTCAATCTCTTAACCTAATATTCATTTAGCCACGAGGGGGCATTAGTGTCTCTTTTATACATCTAGTACAGATTGGAGAGCCTTTTCAACAGCCGCCCCCACATTTGCTCTGTAAATGTGTACCTTAAAAAAGGCAATCGCAATTTGGGCACAATAGTAAGGGTAATCAGTCTGGCAGATTAGGGAGGCTGATAAGACGGGAAATTGGGCGAAGGTAGATTTTGTTCTTTACGTCAACCTCGGCCACCCTGACTCTACCATCTTCTCCAGGGAAAACTTTAGTAACTTGTCCAACTGGCCACAGAGCCCGAGGGAGCTGCTGGTCAACTATCATGACAATAGTTCCAGGTGTTAAGTTTCCTGACTCTCTGTGCCATTTTTGGCGTGACTGAAGTCCTGGTAGGTAATTGCGGATGAAATGTTTCCAGAAGTGGTCTGCCATAATCTGACTATGCCTCCACCGTCTTCTACTCAGCATCTCTGATTGTGGATACACCACTTGAGGTAAGGATGAGTCCAGCCGCCCCATTAGCAACATATTAGGAGTGATTGGGTCCAAGTCAGCTACATCAGACGAGGTATAACCGAGGGATTTAGAATTGAGAATGCCCTCAATCTCAACAAGTACAGTTCGTAGGACTTCCTCTGTTACAATCTGATCTCCTATAGTAGCACAGAGGGCAGTTTTAAGGGATCGAATTTCCCTTTCCCAACAGCCTCCAAAGTGTGGAGCACCAGGGGGATTGAACTTGAATCGAATCTGTTGGCTGGATAACTGCTCTTTTAATGTTGGGTGAAGTGCAGAGAAAGCTTCTTGTAACTCTCGATCACCACCCCGAAAATTCGTCCCATGATCTGAGATGATCTCAAATGGCTTCCCCCTACGGGAGATGAATCGTCTGAAGGCCATTAAGAATGAGTCAGTGTCTATGTTGCTGAGGATGTCTAAATACATAGCTCGTGTTGTCAGACACTTAAATATAAGCCCCCATCGTTTCTCATTCCTCCGTCCAATTTTAACGAGGTAGGGTCCAAAGCAATCTACCCCCGTTGAGTAGAAGGCAGGTTGCAATAAGCGCAGTCGTGATGGGGGAAGGTCAGCCATCTTCTGAGTGCTTGGCTTACCTCTCAACGTTTTACAGCCTAAACAAGATCTTTGATGTTGCCGAATAACTTCCCTGCCCTTTAAGATCCAGTATTTACGTCGCACTTCTGCGAATACACGTTCTGCTCCTGGATGGTGCAAATTCTCATAGGACTGGAACTGACCACAATCAGGCAACGCTGGATTTATAGCTGGAGCAGTATGCCCGCAAAAAGTAGCTCGTTTCACCTCCTCATCCCCCCTCTGTAGATGGAGAAGTGGACTCTGAGGCCACTGATCTGGTTGCAGAAGGAGAAAAGGTGGACCCTGGTTCCACCGGCTTGGCTTGGACAACTCAGCCAAGGTTTTGCCACGTGTGATGTCATCGGCTGGATTTGTTTTGGAATCTACATAATGCCAAGCCCCTGGGTCGGTCAATTCCTGTATCTCTGCGACTCTCGTTCCAACAAAAACCTTAAATCTACATGAGTCAGCTTGGATCCAGGTTAGCACAGTAGTTGAATCAGACTAGAGTGTGACATGCTGGATTGGAATGCTAAGCTCTGACCTCAGAAGTTTAGACAGCTGAGCTCCAGTTAAGGCAGCACACAGCTCCAAACGAGGGATTGACTGCCGCTTTTTTGGGAAAACTCTTGAACGGGCAGTCAGGAAAGCTACTTCTATGTCTCCCTGGGAACTCTGTGTCCGTAGATAGGCTATGGAGCCGTAGGCTTGCTCTGAGGCATCACAAAAGATGTGTATCTCTCTTAGACATTGGGTGTTGTCTAACTCTGCAGTAACATAACACCTGGGGAGAGAGATGAGTTGGAGGTCTGGCAACTCCAATTCCCATGCCTGTCAGGCGTGGAGTAACTCACTTGGTAGTTGGGGATCATCCCATTCCCTCTTCTTGTCCCACAGTCGCTGTTCTAATATTTTAGCTCTGGTAGTGTAAGGGACAATGTAACCCAATGGGTCATATTGGCTAGCCAAGACCTTATAAATGTTGCGCATTGTGGGGACTGAGTAGTCAATGGGACGGTACTTGTACGACAGTGTGTCCGATATGCAGTGCCAGTGTAGTCCAAGTGTGGATTCTTGAGCATCTGGTTGACCTTGTGTCAGCCACAATTCAACACTGGTGGACCTTGCATGAGATGGGACATGGCTCAGAACATTAGGGAAGTTACTAGCCCATTGTCTTAAATTAAACCCACCTGTAGCTAAGAGGTTTCGCAACTTTATCACCAGTGACTCTGCTTCTTCCTCAGAACTGAAACTTTGGAGGAAGTTGTCCACATAGAAGGATTTCTCAATGCTTTCACGGACATCTTCTCCTGGTTGACTATGATCCATGATGTGTTTCTGTAAAGGCAAAAATTGCACAACATGGACTGCATGTTGTCCCAAAGGGAAGGACTTGCCACTCATAGACTTGGGGAAGCTCTTCTCTCTTGAGATCTCTCCACAGGAAGCGTAACAGAGGGCGATCCTCTGGCAGTAGACGCACCTGATGAAACATTCCCCTGATGTCACTGCTTAAAGCCACGGTGTGCTCACGGAACCTCAGCAGAACAGACATCAGGGTAGGGCCTAATGTAGGACCGGGAAGTAGCAGTTGGTTCAGGTTCTTCCCTCTGTGCTGAAAGGAACAGTTGAAAACGACTCTGTTCTTTCCATTGTGCTGAGTCATATGATGGGGGATATACCATGATTCAATTGTCTGTTCTACCTGTTCTGGAGATATCACTGAAGCATATCCTTCCTCCTCCAACCTCTTCATCTCTGCCCTGTAAGATGCTGCTTGAGTTGGATCTTTGGCTAACCTCCTTTCTATTCCTCTGAGACAAGGCAGGGTACTATCCTTTGGGGCTTGCAGTATGGGCATGTTCTTCACTCGGAGCAACGGAGTGGCATATCGCGCAACTCCATCTACCATAACTTTAGTCGTCTTTGACTCAAGTAAAGCGATGGCCTCTTGATCCTGCTTGGATCGAGTGATGAGTTTCTCACTGCGATACGGAAGCACATCTAATTGCCATAATCTCTCCACTTGATTATACAGGTCAGTAGGGGAAAAGGAAGTAGAAGTGAATAGACACTGTTGTTCTGAGAGACCATGCTTAATTTCCTGAGTGGGACCCTTCAGTGTTCAACCCAGGTGGGTCCTGATGGCAGCAGGTCCATTTGGAGGGCCTAGCCGGACTGGTTCAACTGGTGTAATGAGGTGTGGATAGTCAGAACCTATGAGGAGGAGTGGCTGTACTGAATCAATCTGTTGCAGCGGTAATCCCTGTAGATGTCGATACTTGCTCTGTAACTCACTGACTGGATGTGTATGTTCGGCCAATCCGAGTGGTTCAGCTGTAAAGGCCTTGTGAATCTTGAAGAAAATCTCAGGTTGGAAGACAGGTGACACAGTAAAAGCCACAGTAGCCCCTTGTAGATTGTGGCGGTCTTGACGTACTGTACGTAAAACTAGTTCTTCAGGCTGACCCATCAACTTAAGCTGTTGAACTGCAGAGTGAAGGAGTATTGTACGTTCGGACCCATCATCTAGTATGGCGTACGTTTCCAAGCAATGATCGCCATTTCTCAGGAGCACCTTACAAAGCTTTAACAAAACTTGGCGGCTGCCAGTGGGTCGATCTAAGTACAAGGTCTCTGTGGTGGTGTTCACGAGGCAGCTCTCAGAGGGTCCAGGATCAGGGGAACCATTTGTCTTTGTGGTGGGTCGAATATTAACCTCATGGAGGACCAACAAGTGTCTGCTGTTACAGATCTTGCAAAGAGTTCTGAGATTACATTTTGCAGCTTGGTGCCCTCACCCACAACGCCAACAGCGATTGTTTGTTTGAATCCATTTCACTTTCTTATCTCTGTTCAACTGACTGAAACTAGTACAGCCATTCAAGTAGTGATCATATCCATCACAATATGGACAGAAGATATTTCTCTCTCTGGACTTAGACTCAGTATCCTTCACTGGCATGGCTCTTAAGACAGTGCATTTCTCAGTACCAAGGAATATACTTGTTGGGTTGGTTGGACGTTTTGAATCCTTAATTTGTCCCTTTCTGCTCATGGCTACTGGCTTACTCGTGGAAAGAGAGAACCTGGAATGATCTTCTTGAACCTGCAGCTCGAACTCTAGCCAGGCTGAGAAATCCAGTAATGTAGGGATAGATACTCTGTGGGGATAAATAAACCTTCTGAAGCTTGTTGCAGATCATGTGGTAGCTTGCACAATAACCTTGACACGTGGGATCCGCACTCCAATTCAACATAACCCTTCTTGCCCAACTGCCGAAGCATACTAACTAATGAGCGAACTCTTAATGCAAACATCCTGAAAGCTTTCACATCTCCACTGATGATGTTGGGGGAATCCATAAGTTCTGCAAGTTCTGCTATTCTCTGAAGGGCCAGCTGGTGGGGTTGTCCATACTGCTGATTGAGTGCTTCCATAGTATCTGAAAAGGGATACAAGGAGTTGCTGTAAGAATCTGCTATGAGCAGAGCTTCTTCCAATTTTAGGTGGTCAACAAGTATCTGAAACTTGAATCTCTCGGTGGCATCAGCTGGTAAAATATTCTCCAACGCGATTCGTAACCGAGAAAACTCTCTTGGGTCTGGCTTCACAAAGTTTGGAATGGTGGGAGCTGGTCCACGGTAAGTGCTCTCTTGGCTGGAAGGGATACGTTGCTCTGTGAGACGATTGACACCTCTGCTATCATCTGTTCTGCTATGGTGTGAGGGTCTCTGAGGGGAAGACCGTCGAGGTGAGATAGACCTGGAATAGGTCTGCTGTGAAGTCATCTCAAGCCTTTTAAGCCTCTGATCTAAGTCGGAAAGGAAGTCATGTCTGACCTGATCATCTGAACCATCATTCACTTTTTTAGGCAGCTTTGATCGGGGTAAGGGTACAGGCTTAGCTTCTCTGGCACTTTGTGGAGGATGAAGACGAGGCTGTGGGATTGGTGAGGACATACCTGTTAAATGATGACTGGGCTGGTTGCTTCCCACTAGCCGTTTCATCTGTGATTCTAGAGCCTCATTCCTTTTTTCTAACCGTCTCATTCTCTTCTTTAAGCTGCTGGAACTCTGCTAAAACTACTGATGACGACTCAGGAGAGGAGATGTTATGCTGCTGTTCATCTTCCCTGATAGAGCTCCATTCTATTGGCTGCCAAGGCTGAGGACTCGGTCTGTGTTCATGGCAGGTGGCAGCTATGTTGAGTGAGGCTGCTCCTGGTGGCTCATAATCTTCACTCAGTTCAGGAGAAGAAGTGTCTGCTCTGTCCCATGACTGTAGCCTTGGGTGATATCTGGTGACCTCAAAGTCTGATTGATAACTAGGTAGACGCACTGATCTCCGGGGTCTGACAGTGGGCTCAGGAGATCCAGGTCTGGTATCAGGATCACTCTGATGCATCTTACTTATGACAGCTCCTAATCCGGCTCGAAGGACCACTTATAATGAAGACTATCTAATATTCTGGTGGAAAATGAGCAGTCGCAAGACGTCCGGTCAGAGACGTATATCTCTTTAATGGGTGGTAATTTGCAGCCACAGTTAAACAGTAGTGGTTCTAAATGAAATAGAAATAACAATATTCAAATTATAACATATTAAAGATAACATTGTTCATATGGTTATATGCACAGAAGAACATAAGTAAGCATTGTAGTACTAAGTTATCCATACATTGTAACATCTAGAGTCATCAAATGTAGCTAATAGTACCCATTAATTACTACTATTAGTGATATTATGTATGCAATGACTCAATATCTCACAGGTATGCAAATATGAATCACGTAACATAAGGACCGAGTCAAATAACACAGATAAATGGTGTCACGTTCTCTGACACGTGATCTCAATAGAAGCAATCGTACAGAGATGATATAATCATCATATATCCTTATTCTATCATAAATAATCCTATATACATACTCAACTTTACTTAGAACTTGAGATTATATGCTCACAGATAGATATTTAACTCTCTTTTACATGTATTTACCTCAGATAATCTCCGCGATGCAATAAACAAATGCATGCGTCGTAACATCAAAAGATATCAAATTACCGGTTTAACATCAAAATAGTAATACTTGAAATACAACTCGCAAGAGGTAATCAATAACTGAACAAAGATTACTCACTGGTATATGAACGCACTCTGTCAAACCGATCAAAACAAGCAGCATAACTCCATCAAACTTTCTCGTTGTATGCGCTATAGACCACGCCCCAATGACTAAACTGCTCCGTTAATGCACGTCTTCAATCTCTTAACCTAATATTCATTTAGCCACAAGGGGGCATTAGTGTCTCTTTTATACATCTAGTACAGATTGGAGAGCCTTTTCAACACCCATGCTGAACCAACCATAGACATCATATAGATAGACGCCCTATCGACCGCTACTGCCTATTGGCGCGGACGAGCCGTGGGGCCGCCATCTTAAACCGGTCACCCGCTTCGCTCAGTGTAATTTGTTTGGCAGGTGCAATGAGGTGTCAGCGCATTTAATTAATCATATCTCACTGAATACCGAACTGATTTTCACGCAGGTTTTTTTGCTGCAAAGGTCATACACGTAGCTACGATACAGGACACATTGAATATTTTACTCACAAAATACAAACAATAGTACAGTAATGTTAAATGTTAAATCTTACTTGTGAAAAGTAATCCCCGAGTGATGGTCCGCCGATTTGAGCAGGAATATGCTGCACAGTGCTCTGGCATTTACTGCTGCTATGCAACGCAAATAGGAGTATGACCGGTTTAAGATGGCGGCCGCATTTCTTGCGCCACAGCGGCCAATAGGGCATCTAGTCTCTATATGATGTCTATGGTACCAACCCCTAAGACCTCCGTTCGTCTTCGGAACACACATGAAGATATTTTTGATTAAATTTGAGAGCTGGATCACTACCACATAGGCTGCCTAAGGGAATGAAACCTGGCGGCCCAGAAAGTCAATGAAGAAAATGTTTAAATATTCCATGTGACAACAGTGGCTCAACTATAAGTTTATCTAGCGACGAGAATACTTTTTGTGCGAAAAAACAAACAAAAATAACGACTTTATTCGACTATTCCTTTTCTTCCTTGTAGGCCTGAAACGAGACTTCAAGAGATTTCCACGACGCATGCGAGAACTGAACTGAAGTAGTTGAAGGAGATCGCAATTCTCGCGCATGCGTCGTGGAAATCTCTTGAAGTCTCGTTTCAGGCCTACAAGGAAGAAAAGGAATAGTCGAATAAAGTCGTTATTTTTGTTTGTTTTTTCGCACAAAAAGTATTCTCGTGCAGAAGCTTCTTTGTGTTGACTGTCACTGGACCGTTCGTTGCTGAATGTGGAAACCATTTAACCCAACAGCCGGGTTATTTACATTTTGTTAATTGTAGTAATTGCTTACATTGTTTTACTATTAGAGTGAAATAATAACAATGATAATAATAATAATAATAAAATAGTGTCAATTGATTAAAAAAAAAACTAGATCAATCACATATTTTTTCCTGATTAATTACGAATAAATCGCAATTAAAAACATTTCTTAATATATATTTTGTAATATTGTAGGAACAACAAAGACAGTGTAAGCAGCCAAGTCTATTACTTTAAGCAGCTGATGGCTGCTGGACGGTGCTTGTTAATGGACGCGCTCGCTTGGGTTGTTATTCACAGCAATGTCCACACCAAGTTTAATATGCTTACATTGTAGATTTATTTTACCGTGACTGGTCCTCATTTCCATGTAAGCAAGAGTCCAACAAACATTCAATAATTCCACAGTTACAATTTCTTCACCCTGGCAGATTTCCTACTGCACAGCATGGCACATCATAGCTCAGTGTAGCATAGCTTAGCGTAGCATAGCTTAGCGGTCAAAAAACTGTGTGCACCTTCCCTCCAGCAACACATGTCACCTGAAGGAAGGTTCCTACCTATATTCAGCAACCAATTACCCAAAGAGAGACCCCTTCTGGACACACACCTGCATAAGGTTTAAATAAAGACAAAATGGCTCTTACATACCGGCCCCTAATTGGGATGAATCAAACATACCAATTCCCAATACATAACAAAGAGCCACAAATAGTGAGCACAATAAACACACATGACGCTTATCACAAAACCCCTTAGCCCATAGACTCGTGTAAAAAACAAAGCTTTGCTACAGGCCTGTCTATAACACTGGTCTTAGTTTGTAAACGCACAGAACGAACCAGCCCCTTTTTGTCAGGGAATGTTTCCAAAACTCTTCCGAGTGGCCAGGAGCCTCGAGGCGCCGTTGGATCCATAATGGCCACAATGTCTCCAGGCTTGAGGCTATTCTTAGTTTTATTCCATTTCTGCCTCTCCTGCAGCAAAGGTAGGTATTCTCTCACCCATCTCTTCCAAAAGAGATCTGAAATGTATTGGACCTGTCTCCACCTTCTTTTTATATACAAATCATGTACATCAAACAATCCAGGAGATAATGTCGGTTTTCCTTTCAGCAACAGGATATGATTAGGGGTCAGAGCTTCAAGATCCATTGGATCGTCAGACAATTTTGTGATTGGTCGATCATTTAAAATGGCCTCAGCTTCACACAAGACTGTGTGGAAACCATCATCATCAAGCATCTGTTGTTGGAGAACTGCAGTGAGGATTTTCCTCAACATACGGATGACCCGCTCCCAAACCCCACCATAATGGGACCCAGCAGGAGGATTGAAACTCCACTTAATGCCCTTCTGGCATAAAACTCCTTGAATGTTAGCCTGATTCAATGATGAAAGTGCCTCCCTAAGTTCTCTCTTTGCCCCTATGAAATTTGTACCATTATCTGATAGAAGATGCTCCACTTGCCCTCTTCTACTGATAAATCGACGCAAAGCATTAATACAGGCATCCGTGTCAAGAGAAGTGGCCAATTCAAGGTGAACTGCTCTGCTGGACAAGCAGGTGAAGATGACACCATAACGCTTCGCTGTGCCTCTTCCCTTCTTCACCACTATTGGTCCAAAATAGTCAACACCTGTGTTGGTAAATGGCGGATGGTCTGGCAGAATCCTCTCCTTGGGCAGGTCAGCCATCTTTTGCCCCATCATCCGACCATTATATCTTTTACAGAAACAACATTCTGCTATGATCTTTCTCACAGCTGAGGTGGCACCTGTGATCCAATACCTTCTTCTTAACGTAGACAACATGTGGTTACGCCCACTATGGCCAAGCCGTTGATGTAAATCCCTCAGTATAAGGGTAGACACATGCTGATCTTTAGTAAGGAGTAGTGGATATTTTGTGTCTTCTGGCAAAGAGCATCGTGTCAGCCGCCCTCCGACTCTCAGAAGCCCATCATCCAACCATGGGTCCAGCTTATAGATGGAACTCCGTTTGCTTACTATACCCTTCCCAGAAGACAAAGCATCGATCTCTTCAGGGAATCTTTGCTGTTGGCAGTAGCAGATTATAGCCAGCTCCGCTTCCATAAGATCTTCTGCTGACAAGATTTGTCCTCCTGTTGCATCTTTAACTATCTGACTCTCTTGCACCAAAGCACTCTGCTTGTTGGCATCAGCAATATCTGGCTCCATCCTTTTGCGAGTTCTTCTCAACAATAATATCCTCTTCAACCTAAGCAACCAGCCAACTGCTACTCGAAGTTTCCTCCAATCTGAAAAGTAAGCCATCAGCCAATCTGTACCCTTCAGTGAACCTTGAGTATTTACCACATTTACAACGGCTTCTTTCTTGACTTCGAGGTCGTCAATCCCTACTGCAGTCTGTACAAGATTTTTGGGCCAATCCTCTTCTGGTTTACACAGAAACTTGGGGCCTTCTATCCATCTGTTTTTCTTAATAAAATCTCCAGCCCTTTTTCCTCTGGATGCATCATCAGCTGGATTCTCCTTTGAGCCAACGTATCGCCACTGTGATGTCTTTGTGCTTTCCCTGATAATGGAGACTCTGTTGGCAACAAAAGTATGAAAACGCTTGTCCTCATTCATAACATACTTAAGCACAGATGTGCTGTCTGTCCAAAAGACAGATTCTTGCAACTGGAGCCTCAGCTTTTTTTTTAACATCAGGTCAACACGAACAGCAAGCACAGCAGCAGTTAGCTCCAAACGAGGAACAGTGATGACCTTTAAAGGTGTTACTCTGGCCTTGCCCATGAGGAAGGCAACATGAATGTCATTGTTGCTATTCTGGATTCGAAGGTAAGTGACTGTGCCATACCCTTGTTCGCTTGCGTCTGAAAAATGATGAAGCTGAGCATGCATGCAAGACCCACAGCTTATGGGCTTAACGCATCTCTCAACTTTGAATTCAGACAGTGCATTCAGCTCCTTCAACCACCTTGTCCAGTCACGCAAAATGTCGTAGGGCACAGTCTCATCCCATCCGTAATTCCTCCGACATAACTCCTGTAGCATGATCTTAGCAGGTAGCACAACTGGTGCCAAAAACCCAAGTGGATCGTATACGGAGCTGGAAACCGACAACATCCCACGTCTTGTGCAGGACTTCTCCTGGACCTCCATTTTAAACTTAAATGAGTCAGTTTCCGCACACCAAAGCAATCCAAGTGCTCTCTCAACTGGCAGGCTGTCCCTGTCCAGATCAAGCTCTTTCCACTCTTTGGCTCGGTGCTCCTCGGGAATGGTTTGCAGGACAGTGCGCTTGTTGCTACTCCATTTTGTCAGAATGAAACCCCCTTCCTGACAAAGAATGGAAAGATCTTTAATTAAGCAAACTGCTTCATCTTCAGATGCCACACTCTTAAGGCAATCATCTACATAGAAGTTTTCTTTGAGAGTTTGAACAACCTCTTCTCGGAACTCAGATTGATGATCATCTGCTGTTTTTCTCAAAGCAAAGGCAGCACAACTCGGAGACGAGACAGCTCCAAAGAGATGGACATTCATACGAAACACTGCCACTTCTTTTGTAAAATCTCCGTTCTGCCACCACAAAAAACGGATGAAGTCCCGGTCCTCTTCTGCCACCCGAACCTGATGAAACATTGATTGTATGTCACCCATGACTGCTACAGACTCCTGCCTAAACCTCAAGAGGACTCCAATCAATGTGCTTGTGAAATTGGGACCTTGTAAAAGGACTTGATTCAAAGATGTTCCATTAAATGCGGCACCACAATCAAAAACCACCCGCAAGTTCCTCTTCTTGGGATGACGTACACCATGGTGAGGAATGTACCACACCTTGCCGCTCTCACCTTTAAGCTGATGAGTGGGCACTTGCTCTGCATATCCCTTTTTGATCATTTCAGTTACAAATGATACATACTCCTGATAAAACTGATCATCTCTCTGGAATCTCCTTTTTAATCCGAGTATCCGCTGTTTTGCCACAGAGAAATTGTTAGAAAGATACACATTTTCGTTTTTAAATGGCAACTTCAAGGTATAATGATTGTCATGAAGCTTGACAGAACTCTCCGCAATCTCCAAAAACCTAATATCCTCTCTTGATAATCCTTGCTCCTCTGCAGCTCTTTCATTGAAGTCATGGTTATATTGTTTATACAACATCTCCTCCAATCTACACACAGAAATCCTGTTAACCACTGCAGAACAGTCTTCAGCCTCAAAGCTGCCTGCATGCAATGGACCATTGATGACCCAACCTAATGCCGTTCTCATAGCATAAGGGCCATCCCCACGGCTGTTTATGACTTCCCAAGGCTCTAACATCTTAGGAGCATTGTTTCCAATCAACAAATCAACGTTAGCCATTATGCTGGGAACTTTAACCTTTGCCAGGTAAGGCCACTTAGACAAATCTCCTTTAGACACAATATTGTCAGAACTTACAGGCATTTGTTTCTGTGTGAGCGTTTGTGGAAGCTGATAGAAGATGTTACCATCAATAGCAGACACTTCCAAACCTGAGAGTGCGTATGCCGATACAACTCTTTCCTGTCCCATAGTTTGTAAAAGAAACTGAGTTCCTCTACCAGAAAGATTAAGCCGCTGCATAAGACTTTCAGTACAAAAAGTCGCAGAACTGCCAGGATCCAGGAATGCATACGTCTGGATTATCTGGTCTCCTTTACTGGCCTTGACTTGAACCGGTAAGATAGAAAGCAGACAGTGATCTTTTCCGGCCCCTGTATGACCACATGTTTCAGCAGATCCTAAGAACTTGCATGCCTCCGCCTCCTCTGAATTGGCTGTATATCTGTCAACATGAAGCACAGTGGGATGGTGCTGACTACATATCCTACACGTCAACCGCTTGCCACAATTACGACTCATGTGCCCAGCACTTAAGCAACCAAAGCAAAGCTCTTTCTCCTTTAGAAAGCCCATCTTTTCCCTTTGCTTCTTCCTTTTGAATTGTTGACAGTACTCCAATACATGATGTTTAGCACACCACACACATAATGGAATCAGTTTAGAATTGTTTGGTGGCAATTCTGTCCTCATATTCTTAGATGTTTCACCAGATTCCACTGGTGCAATGTTAGTGGCAAAGATGTTTCCTTTAACTCTGCCTTCTGGAGATAGCCTTGGTCGATTAACAGGTCTTGGGATAGTTGGCAAATCCCTAATATCACCAAACAAGGGATCCATTAGTATGCCAACCTGTCTTTCAATAAATTCCACAAGATCTTTGAACAAAGCTCTACATTGAGTAGTTTCCAGAATTCTATGTGCGACAGTTCTCCACCGCTCTCTGAGCTTGAAAGGCAATTTACACATAATAGCTCTCATATTGCTTGGCATATCTAACTCCTGAAGGTATTGCAATTCCTCAGTGACGTTGCAACAACCACGCAGAAAAAGGGCATACGATTGCAAAGCATTGACATTCTCTCCTTTTATTAAGGGCCAAGACAAGGCTCTTTCCAGATAAGCAGTGGCAATCCTGTACTTATTGCCAAAATGTTCCTGCAATAGTTGTTTTGCCTTAGCATAACCAAGGTCAGGGTTCATGTGTAGGCAACTACGTACTAACTCCTTTGGCTGCCCCCTAGTGAACTGTTCCAAGTAATATAAACAATCACTACAACTTGCCTTTTCCTCCACTCCCTTTTCAAATGCTCTGATAAACGAAACATACTGAAAAGGATCTCCATCAAATAAAGGTATATCTCTGGCTGGTAAAGATGAACAACGTTGCTGTTGGACAAGAACTGATGTTATTTCATTTTGCCTTTGCATTATAGTGCCAATGTCACCATACTGACTCTCCATTTGTGGCCGAAGAATCATTTCAGATGCTTGTTGTCCACGTTGAACTGAGGTGGGTCGAGAAACCATTTCAGATGCAAAAGGTCTATGAGGTTGAACTGATGTGGGTCTAGAAACCATTTCAGATGCAAGAGGTCTACGAGGTTGAACTGATGCGTCCCCTAGTGCATGCTGGGAATTCCTCCTTTCGGAGTCCATACATTCATGCCAAGGCTGCTGACGAACTTCCTGATACGGCACATAAGACGTCAAAGAGGGATCCAGTGCTGGTACTTTATTTGCAGTTTTGCTATATCCAACAAGTTCAAACTCCTCTGCCAGTGGATTTAATGTAGTTGCAGCTGCTTTCCCCTCTTCTTTTTCCAAATGAGATTTCACAACATGAGAGGCACTAGAAACACTGCGACTTTCAGAGGCCTTTAGAACTGCAAGTTTAGCATTGGATTCTAATAGCATTGCTTTCATTTCCAGTTGCTCCTTTTTCCTCTTAATCATTTGCTCTTGCTCCTCCAAATCCTGTCTTTCCTTTAAAGCTGCCATACGAGCAAGCAGTGCAGCCTTATTTGCCTCGGCTATAATTCTGGCAGAAGAAACACTACTGCAATGGCTCGTTTTACTTGGATGTCTACTACCAACATTTGAAATGCTATCATCTGGATTGACCCCATCAACTTTGTCATTTATTACCTCATTTGTAGTAATTTCATCATTTTCATTACATGATACCCACATTTTAACTTCAGAAATAAAATCATCATTTACAATCATTTTTGCCTTAAACCATATGTCATGTTTTTCCTTCTCACTTTCAGGTAACATACCCATCAAAGAACCATGAATACCTTTTGCTTCTTCACACAAATCTAAAAGATCAACAAAAGCACTTTGCACCTCCTTTACATTTCTTTGTTGCATCAAACCTTGTATCCTTTTCCTTAAATTTGTAGCTTTAGTTAATACAGATTTTCTATCACTCTGCAACCTTTCAACCTTTTCTGCAAACGCTTTAGGAGTTAATTTCACAACACGTTTTTGTTTGTCCATTTGAACATCAACATCAGTAAAAACACCATTGTTCAACGGAAGCGCTTCCATAGACCTGTGCTCAGTTTCAGCAGGCTCCATAATCCACCGAATATGCGAAGCACGATCGAAGCAACAATGAATCTAGTTCACAAAGTTATTTATACTCTTTGACAACCAATGCATTGGAATTATGTCCCCATGTTGTGTGCACACAAAGTTTAATGGCCATTCAACAATAAGTAGCGCTACTGAACATACCTCTTCACGTTGGGCGCCATATGAACACAGCTCCTCTGTTGACGTTGTAGAGCAGCTCCAGTGTCTTTCCTCGCGCTGGTAGATGGTCCCTGACCCAAACGCAAAGATGCGCACATATAATCCACAGATATGCGATGTCCTCCTGTCGTGGCTGCAGCTGATCTCAGTTGTAAACGAAATCGATGCAAAGGTCCTCCAACAATCCACTCAATCTCGTTCCACAGATGATGAAACTCCAATGCAACAATAGGTAAACTCAGTTCCTTTTGAGTAAACAGTTTTTTGACTAAATGTAAGCAGCCAAGTCTATTACTTTAAGCAGCTGATGGCTGCTGGACGGTGCTTGTTAATGGACGCGCTCGCTTGGGTTGTTATTCACAGCAATGTCCACACCAAGTTTAATATGCTTACATTGTAGATTTATTTTACCGTGACTGGTCCTCATTTCCATGTAAGCAAGAGTCCAACAAACATTCAATAATTCCACAGTTACAATTTCTTCACCCTGGCAGATTTCCTACTGCACAGCATGGCACATCATAGCTCAGTGTAGCATAGCTTAGCGTAGCATAGCTTAGCGGTCAAAAAACTGTGTGCACCTTCCCTCCAGCAACACATGTCACCTGAAGGAAGGTTCCTACCTATATTCAGCAACCAATTACCCAAAGAGAGACCCCTTCTGGACACACACCTGCATAAGGTTTAAATAAAGACAAAATGGCTCTTACAGACAGGATATTTAAAATTCTTGTTTAATGGCATCTTTTTATGAATAAAGGCCATTACTGATACTCCTACTGATGTCTTGATGAAAATGATTCCCCATTTTAAACATTAATTATAGGCCTTCGACATCAGAGTCAGGGCAGGACTTAGAGCGGTGGAGGCCCCTGGGCTTGAGTCATTTTCGGCCCTACTTTCTACATATGACTTTAAATAGAACAACATGATACATACACGAGCTATGTAGCTACACGATTCTGGATAAATTGAGAATAAAAAAGAGATCACGATTCTGTACAAACAACTAAACAAAATAACAATTTATTAGAGGTTCTGACAAAATGTCAATTGCTGCAATCTATTTAAAATGTTTAATTATATAAATGAAAAATTGGTCTGAATGGAATGAATTAATCAATGACTCACTCAAATACTTCACTTGTTTTATTACCGGATAAATCAGCATTTTTGAACAAATCTCCCGAATGAACGATTCAATGACAAATATTTTTAACAGCCACTTGTCGCCATCTGGTGGCGTAACAATGTCATCGATCCAATCGTTTTCACAGTGTGTTAATGTTAAAAAAAACTGAATCATTTTATTTGAACACTGATTGAAGCTTGAAAACTTCTTACCAATAAATAAATAATGATTAAAAAATAATTTCATTCAACTGTAGGGGTAATATTAAAGCAATTATAATACAATATAATACAGGACGTGCTCTCAGTTGCAAGATATCAAAATAACACATTAAACAGTGCAAGATAAAGAATGTGTGTGTAGTATGTAAGTGAGTAGATGGGTGTTTTAGTGACCTTTGAAAAACATCAAGACTATGCACACAAATGAATAATTTACAGTAAATGAAAAAATACTACACTATCACAGCTTAATCAAGCATGACATCATCCAACAGCAGAATCCAGAGGCTGATCATTTAAGAGTTTATAATAAGATGATGTCCGATTTATTCTCCTTTGTGCCTTTTTGCACGCATTTTCCAAGGATTTTAATAATAAAACTGTTCTGAAAGAATAAATCTCATATGTATTAAAGAAAACGTCCGAGTTGAATTTGTAACTATTCAATAAATGTGTTCAGATTCGATGTGTGCTCATGTGCGCGTGCATGCGTATATGAGTGATTCGAATGTTAGTTGCTATAGCGACGCGACGCGTGTTATGAATTCTGAATGCATATTTACACTTGAACCGATTGTCTGTTGATTGAGAGAGACGAGGCGAATTCACAGACTTTTGCAGAATATTTTCTGAGCGAATCTGTTGATTTTGAAGCTGATTTCTGGGACGAGACTTTTATTCTGGACATCGAAGGATATATCCTTTATAGATTTATATTTTTGAAAAAAATCTTATCATTTTCTGAGAATACTTTTATTTTATAGTTCTTTACTTGCTTTAGAAGTAGTTTTATTACATTTTTTGTTTTGTTTTATTACATTTTTTTGTGAAGGAGAGTTGTATTGTATTATTGTATTGTTTTTTGTGCTGTATTTTGTATTGTTTTTATTACAGTTTGGAGGAGGATGTCGATGGCTCACATGATGGGTGAAAGAGGAGGTGAGTGCTTTAGTTTTTCATTTATGGTTTATATTTTGTACAATGACTGACTACATTAATGTGAAGAACCCATTTGATCCCTCAATCTGATCACATGTATTTGATTCCTTCCATGTGAAATGAACTTTTCAATTTGAGTAACTGAAGTAACAATTTGTAATTGACCACTGACATTGATTATTGATTATTATTAAAACATTACTAACTACAGTATGTGATGTGTGAAATATTCCAGCCTCAGGCCGCTCCAGATCCAGGAGAGCTGCTTTCTCTCAGACGGCTGGTCAGGAGGTTTGGAGACCCGGTTCTGATGACCGTGATCAGGATCCGCTGCCAGACCCGACCCAGACACAGAGCCAGGATCTTCCTGGATATTTAACACCTCTGTCTTCTGAGTCTGTTTCTGTGTCCACAGGTCAGGCTGACAGGAGGAGGACGAGGAAGAGCGGCAGCCAGAAGAGCCCAGATGATGGACGTCCGTTCACTTCATCTAAACACTCTCGCAGAGGTCAGAATAGGCTTTAATAAAGAAGTTATGGCTCAGCTTCTAGTTCTATTTTCAATGGCTGCTTTTTCATTGAAAATAGAAAGTTGAACCAACTAACACTTTGATGTGACCACTGACATTGATTATTCATATTACATAAAAAAAGAAACAGTTTTTGTTGTGTGAAATTTTCCAGCCTCAGGCCGCTCCAGATCCTGGAGAACTGCTTCCACTGATTGTTCTCCGGGCATCATGTCATCATCAGCTTTGTCCCTCTCTGAGGTCAATGTGGAGCGCTGGTTCTGTAGAGAGTCGTTGAGTCTGAGCAGCAGAGGCTCGTACAGCGTGGAATGGAGGAGGAGTGGCGATGGATCGGAGAGCCCAAACCAGCAGGACAGTTGCAGCTGTTTGTCCAGGTCCCACAGCCTGGAAGGGTTGCTGTGCCCTCCGCTGCCCGGGCAAGTTCCTGTCGAGCCAACAGAGACTTCAAATGGCCGAACTGCTCAGGGTGCCATGGAGGCTTCTCCTGTGAACAAGAGCTCAACAGGTGAGGCTGAAATAAGGCTGGGCAGAGTCAAGTCTACAGAGAGACATTTAGCTATTTCATGCAAATATTTCAGTTTTTAACCTGTTAATGTCCGGTCACATTTACTGTTGCTCAGCAAAATTTCTCTGAATTAAAAAAAATATATATATATACGTATTTTAATTGGACATTCGTCTAACTTTTTCAGAACATTCAAAAGTAACGTTCCCATAATGCAAATTATAAAATAGAGTTCCTTTAACCAAGAAAACATTTTTTTTAACCAGTTTTCCAGACATTTTCACAATTTAATGGAAATATTAGCAAAACGTTCTCAATAAGCGATGAACTCGATGGTACTTGCTCTGTCTGACACACACCAGAAACACGCGCACAGAAAGCCGCGTCTCAGCAAACGATCCAGAATAGAATTATATTTCTATTGCTCTTGAATTGTCAAATACACGCAAAATTGTCAAAATGGCTGTCGTGCCGAGTATTACAGAGTCGGTTATTATATAAATAAGACATTGCTATGCATTTAATAAAAGTCAATGTATAATCTAATGTAAATATATTTTAAGATATGGCCCATATGATCTTTGCCATTACCAGAACTGAGCCACATGTGCCAGAGTTGAGCAAATGAAGCCTGGAAATGTATGTTTTCTTTTCAATAGAAGATCAGATAAATAAGAAAAATAACTATATCGTGATAATTGTGAAATACAATGAATATTAATATCGTGAAATAAGATTTTGGGAAATGTATGCAGGCATTAAGCAGAAGTCAGGCGGGTAGCGTGGGAATATTTCGTTACTTTGGATTTGTTACATTACAGATAAGAATTTAACAGTGATATGTAAATGATGTCATTATTGCTTAATTTGACGTCAGAGATCATGTTTCTAATAGTTGTTTTCAATTGTTTTTCTTCATTTCAGAGAAAGCTACAGAATCTAGGAAGAAAGGAGCGGGTTGTTTCCTCTACAGGCTCTGGAAGGCTGTGAAGTGTGTTTTCTGCTGCTGTTGCCACTGTAGTGCTGTGAATGTTGTGGAGCCTTTTGTTCCTCCAGCAGATCTGGAGCCAGAGCCTGATCCTGATCCATCATCTCCTGCTCCTGATCACTCCGGCGTCAAGACAAATAATGGTACATCGCCACTCATTATTCTCCAGCATTATTCTAAACAGTATGATCTTGATTTCCACTAAAAATAAGGCTTGTTTTCAGAGAACATTAATAATATTTCCCCCATTATAATATTATTATCTAGCAAACTAATATTTTTCTGTTTGTTTTTCAGAGTCCTTTGAGTCTCTCTATAGCGTTATAAAGATGATTGGATCCGGAGGATTTGGCAGGGTGTACCAGGGAACACGCAAATTTGATGGCAAAAAGGTCAATCTTACCGAATTGTACAAACATTTTGCTCTTGCATGCATCAAAACATATTTAAAACAATTCACAGATGGTTTAATACTTAGTGCTTGAATACTGTTATTGAAACTGGGTTGTTTTTTTTGCAGGTTGCCATCAAGCGGATTCGCAAGATTGACAACAATCGTTATCTTAATATTGTAAGTTGGCCAAAAGCTGAATATGTATTGAGTTGTTTAAGTGCAGATTACTATTAGATAAGATTACTAAAAAGATCAAAGAAAAATATTTTCTTCAGATTTTTACCCTGCTAACCTTCTGTCTGCTACTTTTCTCTAGCCTGGGCATCCCGAACCTCTCGTTACAGAAGTGGCGCTGCTGATGATGATGAGGCGAGAACCCATAAGCCCCTTCGTCATACAACTATACGAGTGGTTTGAACATCCTAAAGAATTCACTCTGGTTATGGAGTATCCTGAACCCTACGATATCTTGCTGGACTTCATCACTCGTAATCATCAAATGCATGAACCAACAGCACGGTTCCTCATGCGACAGGCTGTGCTGGCAGTGCAACACTGCATCCATCATGGGGTTTTTCACCATGACATCCATGCGCAGAATTTCCTGTTGAAGAGATACCCGGTACAGCTCAAGCTGATAGACTTTGGCTGCGGTCAGCTGTTTAGTAGAGATGGCTACGAGAGCAACATTTACATTGGTGAGCATTCTGGGAGTGTGGAAACCTGAATGTAGTGACTTACTAATTATTTGATGTTTAAAACAAAAGCTCAACAATGTGCAAATGTCTTGCTTACAGGAGCACCGGATTACTGCCCACCTGAAGTCTTGACAGAACCTCGATTCCACGCCGTCCCAGCAAATGTCTGGTCTCTAGGAGTGTTGTTGTACAAGATGATGAACGGGTGTTCTCCTTTTCGCAATAGAAGAAAAATCACACAAGCCAAAGTTACATTTCTGAACCCCACCTTATCCAAAAGTAAGTGAATAATATTGATACATTGATAAACACACACATAAAGCAAAGGCTTTGTACAGAAACAGTTAAAGGTGAAGTATGCAAGATTTTTTATATATAGCTCAACGTATAGTAGAGTTTGGGGCGTCGCTACTGTAGCAGGCGGAGCCATGGGAAAAGAAATGCAGCTTTAGTTACAGAAGTGAAAGCCAAAATTCACTGCATTTATACCTTCAAAGATTAAACAGGTCATGAACACGTCAAAGTGAACAGAGCATTGTGATGCTACGCGCTACAAAGCATGCTTCAATACCATACAGCATCATCATGCACCCGTTCAGAAAGACACATTTTCATAAAGACAAATGCAACACAGCTAAAAGTATTCCTAATATGTTGGACCTGAAACATGAACCAGTAAGAGCTGCGTTTGTGATGTTTAAGTCGGGGAAGACGTGATGCACGGAAGGGGCCTTTGCAAGGTTTTTTGAAAGTATGCTTTATTTTGTCATTTATTCCGCTCGCTGCCACTAGTGTCGCAGAAACGACATACTTCACTTTTAAAGTAAAGATAAGTAACATTTTGCAGTATATTAATCATGTTTTAGATGCTGTTTTCATAGATGCCAGGTCACATGGTCATGACTAACCAGCTCTCTCCTTATTCAAATTTGTACAGAATGCAGGGATCTGATTAGCCAGTGTCTAGCCCGGGATCCAACTAAACGCCCGACGTTAGAGCAGATGTTACAACATAAATGGATTAGTAATGATCTACAGTAGATTGGAGAAGTTCAGGAGATTCACTCGATCAGTTTCAGGTGTGAGGAAGTGTAACAGAGAGTAGGATTATTACCTTTTGTCTTCAATTCTGGATTATTTGTAGTGAGATTTTCAAATTTGTGTTCATTGTAATGTTCTTGTTATAGTCAAGTCACCCTCATTTATATAGTGCTTTATACAATACAGATTGTTTTAAAGCGGCTTTACGGTAATAAACAGAAAAATAAAAGAATCAGTGATGCAAACAGAATTAAATTCTGTTCTAAATCAGCTTAAAAAATCATTCATGACTTGACTTATTCATATAATCTTTGTATTGGATAGGAAATAACATACTTGCTGAGAGCTCTGAGCTCGAGACTCGACCCGAAGCCTGAAGTCCAACTCCATCCTGACAGGAACTCAGAGTCTGTCCACGTCTGAGCAAGAACATGAGAGACTGCAAGACTGGAAAGAAGTCATCAAGTCATCACACACACATTTGCTTTGTTTTAAAAGTCAAGACAAGTCATCTTCTACAAACATTTGTGAAAGAATGTGTCGCTCTCAGGAGATCAGTGAATAGCTCAAGCGTGGTACCGTGCACAGAGGTCGACAACTTTCTGCAGAGTCAATAGCTACAGACCTCCAAACTTTAGAAAAATATTAATATTTTAACGCATTTTTGTATTGTTTAATTTGTTTTGTTTTTTATTGTATTTTGTTTCATGTGTTTATATTTTGTACGCTGCATGGTTTCTTTTTATGCTTCCTTTTTTATATGCTCAATGTTTTATTGTACGGCACACTGTGCAACTCGTTGCTTTTAAATGTGCTATAGAAATACATTTTGACTTGACTTTAATTTGTGTCATTGATTCTTTTTAGATGCTCACGAACAGAGAGAGTTGAAAGGCACTGTAAAAAGCCAAAAAGTAAATGCAGACCCAGTACTTTTAAAGCCCATTCACACCAAAAACAATAACTATAATTGTAACTATATTAGCGTCCACACCAATGAACGATAACACTGTTCATTCTAAGCATTTACTGCAGTTTTATCGTCTGCCACTTTAAATGCTGGAGCTCTGTCAAGTGGAATGGATTCTGATTGGCTGTCAATGTTTTTATTGTTCATTAGCTGGAAAAAAAATCTGAAAGTTATTCCAAGATATTGTTTCTGTGTCGTTATAGTTGTGGTGGGGACTCTGCTCTTCTTTTTAAACGATATCTTTATCATTATAGTTATCATACTAGGTGTGAACGGGCCTTTAGCACGGTAAAGAGAAAGGTATTCAGGATTGCAATTTGTCAGAATACCGATATGAGAAACAGAGAGTTCCCCCTCACTACACGTGTCACAAGTTCAAAAGAGACCATTGAGGGGATTCTCCACCCAAAATACTCATCCTGATAACGTCATTTATGTTGACAAACAAAAAGTATTAATACATACAGCTGCAAGATGTAATTTTTTGGGGCAGAGCAAGTCAGAACCAAAGTGACAGGCTAAGCAAGCATGGCAGGGAGCTTGCTGACAAATGGGTAAAACCATAGACTGTAAAAAAAGATGGACGACGCCCCTTCACTTTCTTCCATTGGTGAAAAGTGAAGCCGCCAAAGTCCTAATATGACGCTGATATTTGGGACCTGCTTCTGCACAGTAGTGAGCGGGAAGTGGAGCCCGCCATCACTCTTGCAGAAACGGTTAGTACAAAGTTTACTGTGTGAAATAAACAGTTATGAAATTAGAGTTGAAATTAAAGTTGAAGCTCCAATCTCCTCCCGAAAATCCCCCAAAAAAGTCCGTTGGTGCCTCAGTGACTATTGTAGCAAACTAGCTCTATGAAATATTAATAAACAATCATAACTTGTTATAATTGATTATGAATATTTGGATCAGTTAATCGGGTTAACTTGATGTAGCTACATTAGCATTACAACCAATTACTCGGCTCATCCCGTGAACACTCAATATTGGTTATTAATTAATTAATAGAAATGTACATTTCCGGAGCATTGGATTAAAAGGGTTCATTTCTTCTTCTCAGCAAGAATTAAGAGTGTCACAACTCTCTGGAAATTCCTTTGGGTCGTAAAGCTTGTTATCAGTCTTACTGTGTCCTGTAACAGGGCACCAGGTTCTGCCAGTGGCTTCATTTGTGGGGGAAGTTTCATAGAACTTTGTTGGAAGAGTGATTTTGTCGGATTCTTCATTAAATATAATGATTAATTTATGTGTGTCTGATTGGTCCAGACGCTACACTATTTCTTTGAGAGAAGCTGTCAATCATGTCGTCACATTCCCGATTTTATAGAATCAAATAACGAACTGAGATCAAACTTATTTTAAAAAACGCACTAAAAACATTTAAACTAAAACATTTAAACTTAAATAAGAATTATAAAAACTACCTAAAATGACAGAAAAATGTATTTGAAGTATAATTTGATTGTTTGTTTCCATTAGACTTCATGGGGAGGGTGGCGTTTATACCATGAGCAATCTGAGACCACTTACTAAACTCAAAATTATTCTCTCATTTCAGTGCAAAGAGATGTGAGCTCTACAAGGAGTTTGTAGAGTTCACAGACTCCGACAACCTGAAGCTGCTGAGGCAGTACCAGAAGGCTCAGTCTCCTAATGTCGAGTTCACACTGCATGGTTTTAGGCCAGATTTATGAGCCGAGCTAAACATCCGCGCTTAAATTGGTTCCATAACAGTAAGTTGAGGATCATGTGATCTTACTAATTTGAGTCAGGTTTAAATAGTCTAGATAATTGCGCGTGCACGCCATTGTTTAAAAGTCCTGAAAAGTCGAGCATGGGTCAATCGATTTACTGTGGGCTACAATGGCAACAAAAGGAAAAGATAGAGCAGCGATGTTCACGGCAACGGAACAGCGTTTGCTATTGGAAACATATGAAGAATTTAAAGATATCATCACCAAAAAAGGCAATACAGCGGCAATAAATAAAGCGGAAGAGAAAGGTTGGCAGGAAATTGCTGATCGTCTGAATGCGTAAATAGCGGTGTAAACTATTTAAAATACTTTGTCAACATTGAATGTGCGTCACAATACATTGCAAAGTTTGTGTGTGAATAACAGTAACGTTAATTGCTTTCACGCAGCAGCAACTTAAGTGAAGGAAAAAGAACCTGGCAGCAGGTGAAAATAAAATATAAAAATATAGTTCAGAATGGTAAGTAAATCTAATATAGATATGTAATCAATGCCAGCTTGAAGTTACAACTATTCAGGTTTTTTTAATTATTTTTTTTAATTGCAGCGACCAAAAAGAAGACTTCACTCCTGCAGAGGAGCTGGCTTTGGAAATTAATAAAGGGAGGCCCGTCCTTGAGGGAATAGAGGGGGGGACATCATCTAAAATGAGATCACGTAGTATAAGGAGTGAGTATATAAAAGGTGTGTGTGTGTTTTATTATCATTATTCCTTCCTGACTAACCGATTTCCTCCTTCTTCAGGCATTGTAAGCCTAAGTACATCATAGCAGTAATGTCACGTAGAGGTACTTGTGCTTCTGTAATGGTGCATTTTGGTAAAAAAAACACAATTTTTTTCTACCAAGATTCTGTATGCTTTATGGATCCACCAGACATCATGTTGCCTGTGAGTATGAGACCTTTGAAATCAGTCATGTAAACTAATGAGTTTAACTGAGTTTAATCAGTGGTCACAGGGAGAAGGCCCATCAGTTGAGGAGGATGAGGAGACTGTGTCTGTATGTTCAAGGAGGCCTGAGGTACTCACAGGTTCCATGCTATACTGTATTGAATATTAAAAAGTGTCCTTGTGTGATAAAATGATCATAATGTGTTTTCAGGATGCTGACACTGTTCTAGAGCCCTCTCAGTCTGGGACCACGTGTGACAAAGTGAGTATTACGAAATGAAAACTCTTGTGACAAGAGTATTCAATGAAATAACTTAAATCTATGTTGCTACAGAACCCAGAAAACATAAAAGGAGTGTATAAACGCTACCTCCTTAAACAAATGGAAGCGATTGATATCGGCATCCAGTATAAAAAACTGAAGATGAGGAAGTTGGAGCTGGAAATTCAACAGCTACAGAAAAATGCAACTAGATCTACCATTTTTTAAAAAGGAAAAGGAAAAAAAAACCATTACCTTTTTGATCACTTTCCACAACATTTATTTGTGTTTTTTCACCCCAAACAGGCAGATTCACTCTGAATAAAGACAAATCACATTAAATACTTTGACTTCTCTGTGTTTGTTCAACTAAGGAGAAAGTTGAGGGGCCAGTGGAAAACTTTAAAGGCGACACATGGTTTAGACCATATTAAGCAAAGTAATTATTTGCATATGTGTCTCGTATAAGTCTGCCTGTTTCGTTTTCTTCCAATACTGCTTCATTGCCCCAGTCTTCCTCTTCAACAATCCTTGGTTGCCTCTCTCCTCAGACAAGCAATGTTATGGAGCACTACACAAGCAACTACAATGTCACATGCCCTAGGTGGAGTCACTCTGAGGTGCTTCAGGCACTGAAACCTTGACTTTATCAGCCCAAATGCCATCTCTATACGACCTCTTGTGCATGGGCAATGTTGTAGCGGTGCTGTGCCTCTGTCTGGGGCTCCTGATAGGGAGTCAAGAGGTAAGGCAGGCATGGGTATATCCCTCGTCTCCCAGCAAAACTCCTGAGAATTCTCCTGCATAGACAGAATGAATATATATAATGTAGTTTTTTTTTTTTTTTAAGACTTTTTGCGATTTAAGTGATTACTAGCATACCTCTTGCTAGTTGCTGGTAGAGAGATGAGGGTCTAAAGATTCTGGAGTCATGCACAGAGCCTGGCCATTTGGCCTCTACATTTGTGATGATGCAATCTGCATCACTAATCATCTAAAATAAATTAAACCTGTAGGTCACTACATTTGAATTGCAATGAACTAAACACTGGTGCCCAGCTTAGTACAGGACACTCAGTGCTAGAGCATAGCCTTCAATATCATCTCAGTGGGACCGTACCTGTACATTGATGCTGTGTACTGATTTCCTATTCACAAAGTCCGCTTCATGTGGACCAGACGGACACTTAATACGCACATGGGTGCAGTCCAATGCACCGATAACATTTGGGAAACCTAGGAAAATTATTTGTTTGTTTTAAATATGTCCCATGTAAAATCAACAGTCAAGAAATATTTCCATGTTTTATAGTTATTGGAACTTACCAGCTATTCCAAAAAAGGCATGTTTAATGGTACGAATAGCTTTGTGGCCAGGGAATGACGAACACATTGAGTAGTCTTTTTAAAGAAAGGTACACAATACAGAGCGGCAAACTGATGCTTTGCTGATATTCTCTGCATCTCCAACTGTGTACAAAAATGTTCGACTGGCAAAAAAGCGAAGTGCAATGCACACCGTCTGTGGGACTGTGAGCGCTCTGTTGCGGTGCGGCGTGTATTATTTGCAATGTGTGGGCTTAGTAATCTACAAATATATGCAATCCCATCTCTTGAGAACCTATATCGCTCATACGGGTAGCTGTCATTAAAAGCCAATGGGTCTGACCTGTCTCTGAAAGTTCTCTCTCTTTGAAATGCCCTCCGCAAGACTATTCGCCTTATTCACCTCGAACGTTCCCCCGAGCCTGAGGGGTGCACTTACCACTTCCGGTAGTTCTCACAACGCGATTTCTCTCAGTGCAATGGCGCTTCACTGCTGTGTTCACCGCTGCACCTCATCACACAGGAAAAAATCCAACAGAGGACAAACGTTTCAGCGTTTCCCCAAAGATCAGTAGTATGTATGTTATTAAAATCTACCACCACAGATTCACTAGTATAAGCATATTCTGAGTAGGGTGAAACGGTACATGTATTCGTATTGAACCAACACGGTACGGGCGTCACGGTTCGGTGCACGAATTTACACGGACAATAACGTTACACGGTATAAAAAGGGAGGCGAGGGCGCGATCGAACTCTCTCTGTGTGTGTGAGAGAGAGAGAGAGAGAGAGAGAGAGAGAGAGAGAGAGAGAGAGAGAGAGAGAGAGAGAGAGAGAGAGAGAGAGAGAGAGAGAGAGAGGGGGCGCGGGCGTGATCGGTGTGTGGTATTTAGCTTCTAGTCACAAGCTAACCTAGGGGATACATCACATCAGTTTTCCTAGCTAGAAGGAGGATGTACAGGAGTCAGATTGAGTCTGATCAATACAATTATACATGGAAAGATTGGTGGTCCACACTGGGGTTTCCATAGATGGTGCTGCTGCGTCGGAGTCAAACTTCCGGGCTTGTGTACCCCTCAACGGCGTTCGAGTTTTCAAAATGGCCGCCAGGTGAATAAGGCGAATAGCTCCCTCATCCACCACCTCATCTATGAAAGGACGCGCCATGGTTAAGTTTGGAAACGAGTTTAGCTCCCTGTTTAATTAATTAATTACCAAACTCATTAACCAAACTCACCAATTAAACACACAAGTTTTGAACATTTCTTAGTGTATTTATACCTTATAATTTCTTACATTTATTAGTAAAGTACATTTCCTTATTTAAAAAAAAAAAATTATTAATAGTGGTTAAGTAAAATAATGACATTGAAATACCAGCAGGTGAGTATAAATGGTATGCTCGTTAAGCCTGAACTCAGACTTAGCCTGACAGTTAGCCTGCCCCGGACCAGGTTAATTTGCCAGCATAAGTTGCCGGAGTAACTGAGTTTGAACTTTTTAAAGTTTGATTTATGAAACCGAATCTACCAAAAATAAGCCTGACTAACCGAAATAAGCCTGGTTTATCCACAAGTTTCCTACGTCCCATGAGGCCTTGCGTCAAAAGTGGGTGCGTCTTCCGGTTCGAAGTAAACAAGCGAAACGTGACACTCATTCATTCATTCGACTATCGATTAATCATTAATATTTATACTAAAATGTATTATTTAATTTGTTTAACTTTTTATCAATTACAAATGCAATGAAAATACAAAAATACAGCGTGTTTTTCCACGATGAGTTCTTTATTACAAGATCAACTTGTGGCAGTTAAACTGGACATTCGGTTATGGCTAAACTTGAAGATATGCGCTGCGGTGCTCTGGACGCGAGTCGGCGTTTTTTAAACAGAGACCCTTGTTTGTTCCTAAATAGTAATAAAAAAGAATCATGTTAAATAAAACCGAAATCGCGATACTCAGATCCACGGACCTGTGTCGCGGTCAGGGAAGGCAGAATCACGATACGCCCTTCCCACTCCCAGAGATATCCTTCCCGTCCAGATCCAATATAGCTACCATATCTTTACTATTTGTATTATTTGAAGTTAACATTATAAAATTTGTAGACCTACACCACAAAACTAGTTGAGGATAAATTATTTAAAATTGGGCGATTCCAGCATTATGGACGTGACATTTGCAGTCAAAATATAAATTCTCCGAAAATGCATTTAGGCTATTGAAACCTCGGTTTATATACATATATCATATCATATCAATAAAGGAGTCCAGACATTAGAAATATATAGCACATGGATTTTGTATTTAATATGAGGGAAATACACGAGGGTGACACACAAAAAAAACTTTAACTTTTTGAAAGCACTGATCCTTTATTTAAAGTTAATTTCGTTTTGTATTAATTGTATCTTAATTTCAATCAATGTTTCATCAACAATTTACCTGGATTTAATAAATAATAAGTAGCGGTAAATATAGCAGACAATAATCAAGACACGGAGGCGCTGGCGCCTGAACTGCAGCTCGTCTCATAAATGAACCGAAACTCAGCGTCTACTTGCCTTACAGACCTGAGAAATATATATATAGCCTATATTATATTAGATATACTATGAAATGTTTACTGTGTGTCATTCATGTTCTGAATATGTTGCTTCACAGTAGCCTTCACTTAAAATCTTTAGTCCAAGATTGTTGGATAATACAATTTGCCACTGAATTAGTTTAGTCCGGTTAAGTTATATGCCTATGTACAACCGCGAACAGCACATGTTGTCCCTGAGCTCCGTAACGACATCTCTCACAAAGGTTTGCGACTTATTTTAAATAGTAAAATATTATCTGAAAAACACCTAGCCTCTTCGCTAAATAGCACACAAAATACCATTGGTATGCTACTTCCGCCGCCTGACCGGAAGTTGCACCCACTTTATTTTTTACAGTAGCGCCCCCCGGAAACAGGTGGATACTCTACATCTATACAATGTTTTTAACAGTCACTTGTCGCCATCTGGTGGCGTAACAATGTAAAAGCGGAATCACTGATTGAAACTTGAAATACGTTTTCCCAAAAAATAAATAATGATTTAAAAAAGTTATTTATCATGTGTTTATTGCAATGCACACATTTATTTGGAAAAATGATGATAAAAAAACTTCTTTACCTGAAAAAAATATTGAAAAACATACAAAGACCTTGTAAGGTTGCACTCACAACAAATTTCTATAACACGTAAATAGCAAAATCTATAACGAGTGTATGAATCTTCAAAAAACTGTTCTTGGTAAGTGCTGACATGTTGTATAGATCGTATACATCTCCAGACTGTATAGTATATGTAGGCAGTGTTAGGCTGACTTGCACATGTAGTATGACTACCTCCCATCACTGACTATTTTAGAGTATAATATATAAAAAAAATTCAATAAGAATTTTCTCTCTCATTATCATGGCATTTTAAAGATCACTATAGGTGTAATTTAAAACTCTAGCAATTTAAAAGAAATTCATATAACATGCTTAGCTTAGTTAAAATTGTAGGGGTAATATTAGACAGCAATTATAATAATGTACAATAATCAAATCTCAAATACAATCTCTGTTACCTTAAATTATATGTTTATCTCTGTAAAGCTCCTTTGAAACAATCCATTGTTAAAAGCGCTATATAAATGAAGATGACTTGACTTGACAATATAATACAGCGCTCTCTCAGTTGCAAGAATATATCAAAATAACACATTGAACAAAGTGCAATATAAAGAATGTGTGTGTGTGTGTGTGTGTTATATATTATATACCACATTTCTGCCAAAATACCATAGTTGCAGTTTGTGTTACAGTAAATCTTGTCATTTGTGGATAGGAAAACATTCTAACTGTCGTAAATGAATCGTTCATTGGTTGCACAAATGAGTAGCGCTCTTTCGTTCCGTATTTTGAGCGTTCTGTAGTGCAACCTTTAACCCTGCGTCCATTACAGTGGACATCACATGTCAGCCCTTTTGTTTCCACTTCTGGAGCATTTCACCTAGTTTAAAGCCTGCAGTCCATGAGATTGGACGTTTGTCATCCAATCAAATGGCAGTGAAGCTCTGCATGTGGTAATTTTAAAAAAAAACACTACATTGAAGAGAAGCATGGCAGCACTTCACTCCAGACACAGAAGTAAACAACATTTTCTATGGTTTTATTCAAATTTGTGTATATGTTTGCCAGTATAAGTTTGTCTGTAAAATAGAAGGATTGAACGTATTAAAGTTAAAAATAATTTGTAGAATTGCAAGCTTTAAATCAGGATTTTTTTCAAATGTGTCTGTCCATTAGAATGGTTCAATAGTTCAAACACCTGTTTCTGAAATCACATTTCCAGTAATGCTGATTGACATTTCTTATATAAAAAGAAATCTATATCACAGTACTAATACATTTTTTAACTATTTAATATGCAGAATATACAGTTCTTGAAGTGCTTGAACATATTGCTGATGGAAATATCTCAGATGTTGACTTTATGTGGAGTGATGAGGAAGATAGAGATGGAAATGCAGATAATGCTAGATCTCCAAAAATTGGTAAGTGTAGAATGAAAATAAGGGATAGTTAGTTAGTTAAGACTTTTCACACAATTAGATGGCCCTAAATGTATTGAATATTGTTTTATTGGGTATACAGTTTCATTTCTGTCTTGTAAAAATAAATTACAATATAAAACTTGTATGAAGTTGTTTGTAAGGGACAGTTTTTGGTAATAATTTCAGGGGAGGACAGAGATGAGCCACTAGTAGGGGAAGAAATTGAGATTGAGAGGGGAGTCAGAATCAAGAAGACAGAGAAGATTATGAGCATGAGGGAGATGTAGAACCAGTACTTGGTGATGATCCTTTTACAAACATCAAGAGTGATATTCAGTGGCGTCGTCACACCCGCTTTACCCCAGTAGAAACAATGTGGGAAAGTCCCACCACTGACCCCCCTGAGCCACTAACACCACACGGCAACTTCAAGCAGTGTTCCAAGTCAGACGTTTGAGCTGATGAGCACAATGACCAACATATATGCAGAACAAAATGGAGCCAGGGCGTATAAACTAGTAGTGGGAAGTTCGGATCATTTTACTGACTCGGATCTTTGAGTCTCGTTCAGCAAAATGAACGAATCTTTTTTTGAGTAATTTCGTTTATTTCAGCATAATATAATTAAACACTAATTATAGGCCTTCGACATCAGAGTCAGGGCAGGACTTAGAGCGGTGGAGGCCCCTGGGCTTGAGTCATTTTTGGCCCTACTTTCTACATATGACTTTAAATAGAACAACATGATACATACACGAGCTATGTAGCTACACGATTCTGGATAAATTGAGAATAAAAAAGAGATCACGATTCTGTACAAACAACTAAACAAAATAACAATTTATTAGAGGTTCTGACAAAATGTCAATTGCTGCAGTCTATTTAAAATGTTTAATTATATAAATAAATAAAAAACTTGACTGAATGAATTAATCAATGACTCACTCAAATACTTCACTTGTTTTATTACTGGATAAATCAGCATTTTTGAACAAATCTCCCGAATGAACGATTCAATGACAAATATTTTTAACAGCCACTTGTCGCCATCTGGTGGCGTAACAATGTCATCGATCCAATCGTTTTCACAGTGTGTTAATGTTAAAAAAACTGAATCATTTATTTATTTGAACATTGATTGAAGCTTGAAAACTTCTTACCAATAAATAAATAATGATTAAAAAATAATTTCATTCAACTGTAGGGGTAATATTAAAGCAATTATAATACAATATAATACAGGACCTTTGAAAAACATCAAGACTATGCACACAAATGAACAATTTACAGTAAATGAAAAAATACTACACTATCACAGCTTAATCAAGCATGACATCATCCAACAGCAGAATCCAGAGGCTGATCATTTAAGAGTTTATAATAAGATGATGTCTGATTTATTCTCCTTTGTGCCTTTTTGCACGCATTTTCCAAGGATTTTAATAATAAAACTGTTCTGAAAGAATAAATCTCATATGTATTAAAGAAAACGTCCGAGTTGAATTTGTAACTATTCAATAAATGTGTTCAGATTCGATGTGTGCTCATGTGCGCGTGCATGCGTATATGAGTGATTCGAATGTTAGTTGCTATAGCGACGCGACGCGTGTTATGAATTCTGAATGCATATTTACACTTGAACCGATTGTCTGTTGATTGAGAGAGACGAGGCGAATTCACAGACTTTTGCAGAATATTTTCTGAGCGAATCTGTTGATTTTGAAGCTGATTTCTGGGACGAGACTTTTATTCTGGACATCGGAGGATATATCCTTTATAGATTTATATTTTTGAAAAAAATCTTATCATTTTCTGAGAATACCTTTATTTTATAGTTCTTTACTTGCTTTAGAAGTAGTTTTATTAAATTTTTTGTTTTGTTTTATTACATTTTTTTGTGAAGGAGAGTTGTATTGTATTATTGTATTGTTTTTTGTGCTGTATTTTGTATTGTTTTTATTACAGTTTGGAGGAGGATGTCGATGGCTCACATGATGGGTGAAAGAGGAGGTGAGTGCTTTAGTTTTTCATTTATGGTTTATATTTTGTACAATGACTGACTACATTAATGTGAAGAACCCATTTGATCCCTCAATCTGATCACATGTATTTGATTCCTTCCATGTGAAATGAACTTTTCAATTTGAGTAACCGAAGTAACAATTTGTAATTGACCACTGACATTGATTATTGATTATTATTAAAACATTACTAACTACAGAATGTGATGTGTGAAATATTCCAGCCTCAGGCCGCTCCAGATCCAGGAGAGCTGCTTTCTCTCAGACGGCTGGTCAGGAGGTTTGGAGACCCGGTTCTGATGACCGTGATCAGGATCCGCTGCCAGACCCGACCCAGACACAGAGCCAGGATCTTCCTGGATATTTAACACCTCTGTCTTCTGAGTCTGTTTCTGTGTCCACAGGTCAGGCTGACAGGAGGAGGACGAGGAAGAGCGGCAGCCAGAAGAGCCCAGATGATGGACGTCTGTTCACTTCATCTAAACACTCTCGCAGAGGTCAGAATAGGCTTTAATAAAGAAGTTATGGCTCATCTTCTAGTTCTATTTTCAATGGCTGATTTTTCATTGAAAATAGAAAGTTGAACCAACTAACACTTTTATGTGACCACTGACATTGATTATTCATATTACATAAAAAAAAGAAACAGTTTTTGTTGTGTGAAATTTTCCAGCCTCAGGCCGCTCCAGATCCTGGAGAACTGCTTCCACTGATTGTTCTCCGGGCATCATGTCATCATCAGCTTTGTCCCTCTCTGAGGTCAATGTGGAGCGCTGGTTCTGTAGAGAGTCGTTGAGTCTGAGCAGCAGAGGCTCGTACAGCGTGGAATGGAGGAGGAGTGGCGATGGATCGGAGAGCCCAAACCAGCAGGACAGTTGCAGCTGTTTGTCCAGGTCCCACAGCCTGGAAGGGTTGCTGTGCCCTCCGCTGCCCGGGCAAGTTCCTGTCGAGCCAACAGAGACTTCAAATGGCCGAACTGCTCAGGGTGCCATGGAGGCTTCTCCTGTGAACAAGAGCTCAACAGGTGAGGCTGAAATAAGGCTGGGCAGAGTCAAGTCTACAGAGAGACATTTAGCTATTTCATGCAAATATTTCCGGTTTTAACCTGTTAATGTCCGGTCACATTTACTGTTGCTCAGCAAAATTTCTCTGAATTAAAAAAAATATATATATATACGTATTTTAATTGGACATTCGTCTAACTTTTTCAGAACATTCAAAAGTAACGTTCCCATAATGCAAATTATAAAATAGAGTTCCTTTAACCAAGAAAACATTTTTTTTAACCAGTTTTCCAGACATTTTCACAATTTAATGGAAATATTAGCAAAACGTTCTCAATAAGCGATGAACTCGATGGTACTTGCTCTGTCTGACACACACCAGAAACACGCGCACAGAAAGCCGCTTCTTAGCAAACGATCCAGAATAGAATTATATTTCTATTGCTCTTGAATTGTCAAATACACGCAAAATTGTCAAAATGGCTGTCGTGCCGAGTATTACAGAGTCGGTTATTATATAAATAAGACATTGCTATGCATTTAATAAAAGTCAATGTATAATCTAATGTAAATATATTTTAAGATATGGCCCATATGATCTTTGCCATTACCAGAACTGAGCCACATGTGCCAGAGTTGAGCAAATGAAGCCTGGAAATGTATGTTTTCTTTTAATAGAAGATCAGATAAATAAGAAAAATAACTATATCGTGATAATTGTGAAATAAAATGAATATTAATATTGTGAAATAAGATTTTGGGAAATGTATGCAGGCATTAAGCAGAAGTCAGGCGGGTAGCGTGGGAATATTTCGTTACTTTGGATTTGTTACATTACAGATAAGAATTTAACAGTGATATGTAAATAATGTCATTATTGATAATTTGACGTCAGAGATCATGTTTCTAATAGTTGTGTTTTCAATTGTTTTTCTTCATTTCAGAGAAAGCTACAGAATCTAGGAAGAAAGGAGCGGGTTGTTTCCTCTACAGGCTCTGGAAGGCTGTGAAGTGTGTTTTCTGCTGCTGTTGCCACTGTAGTGCTGTGAATGTTGTGGAGCCTTTTGTTCCTCCAGCAGATCTGGAGCCAGAGCCTGATCCTGATCCATCATCTCCTGCTCCTGATCACTCCGGCGTCAAGACAAATAATGGTACATCGCCACTCATTATTCTCCAGCATTATTCTAAACAGTATGATCTTGATTTCCACTAAAAATAAGGCTTGTTTTCAGAGAACATTAATAATATTTCCCCCATTATAATATTATTATCTAGCAAACTAATATTTTTCTGTTTGTTTTTCAGAGTCCTTTGAGTCTCTCTATAGCGTTATAAAGATGATTGGATCCGGAGGATTTGGCAGGGTGTACCAGGGAACACGCAAATTTGATGGCAAAAAGGTCAATCTTACCGAATTGTACAAACATTTTGCTCTTGCATGCATCAAAACATATTTAAAACAATTCACAGATGGTTTAATACTTAGTGCTTGAATACTGTTATTGAAACTGGGTTGTTTTTTTTGCAGGTTGCCATCAAGCGGATTCGCAAGATTGACAACAATCGTTATCTTAATATTGTAAGTTGGCCAAAAGCTGAATATGTATTGAGTTGTTTAAGTGCAGATTACTATTAGATAAGATTACTAAAAAGATCAAAGAAAAGTACATTTAAAAATGATGCATTTTCTTCAGATTTTTACCCTGCTAACCTTCTGTCTGCTACTTTTCTCTAGCCTGGGCATCCCGAACCTCTCGTTACAGAAGTGGCGCTGCTGATGATGATGAGGCGAGAACCCATAAGCCCCTTCGTCATACAACTATACGAGTGGTTTGAACATCCTAAAGAATTCACTCTGGTTATGGAGTATCCTGAACCCTACGATATCTTGCTGGACTTCATCACTCGTAATCATCAAATGCATGAACCAACAGCACGGTTCCTCATGCGACAGGCTGTGCTGGCAGTGCAACACTGCATCCATCATGGGGTTTTTCACCATGACATCCATGCGCAGAATTTCCTGTTGAAGAGATACCCGGTACAGCTCAAGCTGATAGACTTTGGCTGCGGTCAGCTGTTTAGTAGAGATGGCTACGAGAGCAACATTTACATTGGTGAGCATTCTGGGAGTGTGGAAACCTGAATGTAGTGACTTACTAATTATTTGATGTTTAAAACAAAAGCTCAACAATGTGCAAATGTCTTGCTTACAGGAGCACCGGATTACTGCCCACCTGAAGTCTTGACAGAACCTCGATTCCACGCCGTCCCAGCAAATGTCTGGTCTCTAGGAGTGTTGTTGTACAAGATGATGAACGGATGTTCTCCTTTTCGCAATAGAAGAAAAATCACACAAGCCAAAGTTACATTTCTGAACCCCACCTTATCCAAAAGTAAGTGAATAATATTGATACATTGATAAACACACACATAAAGCAAAGGCTTTGTACAGAAACAGTTAAAGGTGAAGTATGTAAGATTTTTTGTATATAGCTCAACGTATAGTAGAGATTGCGGCGTCGCTACTGTAGCAGGCGGAGCCATGGGAAAAGAAATGCAGCTTTAGTTACAGAAGTGAAAGCCAAAATTTACTGCATTTATACCTTCAACGATTAAACAGGTCATGAACACGTCAAAGTGAACAGAGCATTGTGATGCTACGCGCTACAAAGCATGCTTCAATACCATACAGCATCATCATGCACCCGTTCAGAAAGACACATTTTCATAAAGACAAATGCAACACAGCTAAAAGTATTCCTAATATGTTGGACCTGAAACATGAACCAGTAAGAGCTGCGTTTGTGATGTTTAAGTCGGGGAAGACGTGATGCACGGAAGGGGCCTTTGTAAGGTTTTTTGAAAGTATGCTTTATTTTATCATTTATTCCGCTCGCTGCCACTAGTGTCGCAGAAACGACATACTTCACTTTTAAAGTAAAGATAAGTAACATTTTACATCATGTTTTAGATGCCAGGTCACATGGTCATGACTAACCAGCTCTCTCCTTATTCAAATTTGTACAGAATGCAGGGATCTGATTAGCCAGTGTCTAGCCCGGGATCCAACTAAACGCCCGACGTTAGAGCAGATGTTACAACATAAATGGATTAGTAATGATCTACAGTAGATTGGAGAAGTTCAGGAGATTCACTCGATCAGTTTCAGGTGTGAGGAAGTGTAACAGAGAGTAGGATTATTACCTTTTGTCTTCAATTCTGGATTATTTGTAGTGAGATTTTCAAATTTGTGTTCATTGTAATGTTCTTGTTATAGTCAAGTCACCCTCATTTATATAGTGCTTTATACAATACAGATTGTTTTAAAGCGGCTTTACGGTAATAAACAGAAAAATAAAAGAATCAGTGATGCAAACAGAATTAAATTCTGTTCTAAATCAGCTTAAAAAATCATTCATGACTTGACTTATTCATATAATCTTTGTATTGGATAGGAAATAACATACTTGCTGAGAGCTCTGAGCTCGAGACTCGACCCGAAGCCTGAAGTCCAACTCCATCCTGACAGGAACTCAGAGTCTGTCCACGTCTGAGCAAGAACATGAGAGACTGCAAGACTGGAAAGAAGTCATCAAGTCATCACACACACATTTGCTTTGTTTTAAAAGTCAAGACAAGTCATCTTCTACAAACATTTGTGAAAGAATGTGTCGCTCTCAGGAGATCAGTGAATAGCTCAAGCGTGGTACCGTGCACAGAGGTCGACAACTTTCTGCAGTCAATAGCTACAGACCTCCAAACTTTAGAAAAATATTAATATTTTAACGCATTTTTGTATTGTTTAATTTGTTTTGTTTTTTATTGTATTTTGTTTCATGTGTTTATATTTTGTACGCTGCATGGTTTCTTTTTATGCTTCCTTTTTATATGCTCAATGTTTTATTGTACGGCACACTGTGCAACTCGTTGCTTTTAAATGTGCTATAGAAATACATTTTGACTTGACTTTAATTTGTGTCATTGATTCTTTTTAGATGCTCACGAACAGAGAGAGTTGAAAGGCACTGTAAAAAGCCAAAAAGTAAATGCAGACCCAGTACTTTTAAAGCCCATTCACACCAAAAACAATAACTATAATTGTAACTATATTAGCGTCCACACCAATGAACGATAACACTGTTCATTCTAAGCATTTACTGCAGTTTTATCGTCTGCCACTTTAAATGCTGGAGCTCTGTCAAGTGGAATGGATTCTGATTGGCTGTCAATGTTTTTATTGTTCATTAGCTGGAAAAAAAATCTGAAAGTTATTCCAAGATATTGTTTCTGTGTCGTTATAGTTGTGGTGGGGACTCTGCTCTTCTTTTTATATCTAGAATTAAAGATTTTTTTTAAACGATATCTTTATCATTATAGTTATCATACTAGGTGTGAACGGGCCTTTAGCACGGTAAAGAGAAAGGTATTCAGGATTGCAATTTGTCAGAATACCGATATGAGAAACAGAGAGTTCCCCCTCACTACACGTGTCACAAGTTCAAAAGAGACCATTGAGGGGATTCTCCACCCAAAATACTCATCCTGATAACGTCATTTATGTTGACAAACAAAAAGTATTAATACATACAGCTGCAAGATGTAATTTTTTGGGGCAGAGCAAGTCAGAACCAAAGTGACAGGCTAAGCAAGCATGGCAGGGAGCTTGCTGACAAATGGGTAAAACCATAGACTGTAAAAAAAGATGGACGACGCCCCTTCACTTTCTTCCATTGGTGAAAAGTGAAGCCGCCAAAGTCCTAATATGCCGCTGATATTTGGGACCTGCTTCTGCGCAGTAGTGAGCGGGAAGTGGAGCCCGCCATCACTCTTGCAGAAACGGTTAGTACAAAGTTTACTGTGTGAAATAAACAGTTATGAAATTAGAGTTGAAATTAAAGTTGAAGCTCCAATCTCCTCCTGAAAATCCCCCCAAAAAGTCCGTTGGTGCCTCAGTGACTATTGTAGCAAACTAGCTCTATGAAATATTAATAAACAATCATAACTTGTTATAATTGATTATGAATATTTGGATCAGTTAATCGGGTTAACTTGATGTAGCTACATTAGCATTACAACCAATTACTCGGCTCATCCCGTGAACACTCAATATTGGTTATTAATTAATTAATAGAAATGTACATTTCCGGAGCATTGGATTAAAAGGGTTCATTTCTTCTTCTCAGCAAGAATTAAGAGTGTCACAACTCTCTGGAAATTCCTTTGGGTCGTAAAGCTTGTTATCAGTCTTACTGTGTCCTGTAACAGGGCACCAGGTTCTGCCAGTGGCTTCATTTGTGGGGGAAGTTTCATAGAACTTTGTTGGAAGAGTGATTTTGTCGGATTCTTCATTAAATATAATGATTAATTTATGTGTGTCTGATTGGTCCAGACGCTACACTATTTCTTTGAGAGAAGCTGTCAATCATGTCATCACATTCCCGATTTTATAGAATCAAATAACGAACTAAGATCAAACTTATTTAAAAAAACGCACTAAAAACATTTAAACTAAAACATTTAAACTTAAATAAGAATTATAAAAACTACCTAAAATGACAGAAAAATGTATTTGAAGTATAATTTGATTGTTTGTTTCCATTAGACTTCATGGGGAGGGTGGCGTTTATACCATGAGCAATCTGAGACCACTTACTAAACTCAAAATTATTCTCTCATTTCAGTGCAAAGAGATGTGAGCTCTACAAGGAGTTTGTAGAGTTCACAGACTCCGACAACCTGAAGCTGCTGAGGCAGTACCAGAAGGCTCAGTCTCCTAATGTCGAGTTCACACTGCACGGTTTTAGGCCAGATTTATGAGCCGAGCTAAACATCCGCGCTTAAATTGGTTCCATAACAGTAAGTTGAGGATCATGTGATCTTACTAATTTGAGTCAGGTTTAAATAGTCTAGATAATTGCGCGTGCACGCCATTGTTTAAAAGTCCTGAAAAGTCGAGCATGGGTCAATCGATTTACTGTGGGCTACAATGGCAACAAAAGGAAAAGATAGAGCAGCGATGTTCACGGCAACGGAACAGCGTTTGCTATTGGAAACATATGAAGAATTTAAAGATATCATCACCAAAAAAGGCAATACAGCGGCAATAAATAAAGCGGAAGAGAAAGGTTGGCAGGAAATTGCTGATGGTCTCAATGCTTAAGTAGCGGTGTAAACTATTTAAAATACTTTATCAACATTGAATGTGTGGCACAATACATTGCAAAGTTTGTGTGTGAATAACAGTAACGTTAATTGCTTTCACGCAGCAGCAACTTAAGTGAAGGAAAAAGAACCTGGCAGCAGGTGAAAATAAAATATAAAAATATAGTTCAGAATGGTAAGTAAATCTAATGTAGATATGTAATCAATGCCAGCTTGAAGTTACAACTATTCAGGTTTTTTTAATTATTTTTTTTAATTGCAGCGACCAAAAAGAAGACTTCACTCCTGCAGAGGAGCTGGCTTTGGAAATAAATAAAGGGAGGCCCGTCCTTGAGGGAATAGAGGGGGGGACATCATCTAAAATGAGATCACGTAGTATAAGGAGTGAGTATATAAAAGGCGTGTGTGTGTTTTATTATCATTATTCCTTCCTGACTAACCGATTTCCTCCTTCCTCAGGCATTGTAAGCCTAAGTACAGCATAGCAGTAATGTCACGTAGAGGTACTTGTGCTACTGTAATGGTGCATTTTGGTAAAAAAAACACAATTTTTTCTATCAAGATTCTGTATGCTTTATGGATCCACCAGACATCATGTTGCCTGTGAGTATGAGACCTTTTAAATCAGTCATGTAAGCTAATGAGTTTAACTGAGTTTAATCAGTGGTCACAGGGAGAAGGCCCATCAGTTGAGGAGGATGAGGAGACTGTGTCTGTATGTTCAAGGAGGCCTGAGGTACTCACAGGTTCCATGCTATACTGTATTGAATATTAAAAAGTGTACTTGTGTGATAAAATGATCATAATGTGTTTTCAGGATGCTGACACTGTTCTAGAGCCCTCTCAGTCTGGGACCACGTGTGACAAAGTGAGTATTACGAAATGAAAACTCTTGTGACAAGAGTATTCAATGAAATAACTTAAATCTATGTTGCTACAGAACCCAGAAAACATAAAAGGAGTGTATAAACGCTATCTCCTTAAACAAATGGAAGCGATTGATATCGGCATCCAGTATAAAAAACTGAAGATGAGGAAGTTGGAGCTGGAAATTCAACAGCTACAGAAAAATGCAACTAGAACTACCATTTTTTAAAAAGGAAAAGAAAAAAAAAACATTACCTTTTTGATCACTTTCCACAACATTTATTTGTGTTTTTCACCCCAAACAGGCAGATTCACTCTGAATAAAGGCAAATCACATTAAATACTTTGACTTCTCTGTGTTTGTTCAACTAAGGAGAAAGTTGAGGGGCCAGTGGAAAACTTTAAAGGCGACACATGGTTTAGACCATATTAAGCAAAATAATTATTTGCATATGTGTCTCGTATAAGTCTGCCTGTTTCGTTTTCTTCCAATACTGCTTCATTGCCCCAGTCTTCCTCTTCAACAATCCTTGGTTGCCTCTCTCCTCAGACAAGCAATGTTATGGAGCACTACACAAGCAACTACAATGTTACATGCCCTAGGTGGAGTCACTCTGAGGTGCTTCAGGCACTGAAACCTTGACTTTATCAGCCCAAATGCCATCTCTATACGACCTCTTGTGCATGGGCAATGTTGTAGCGGTGCTGTGCCTCTGTCTGGGGCTCCTGATAGGGAGTCAAGAGGTAAGGCATGGGTATATCCCTCGTCTCCCAGGAAAACTCCTGAGAATTCTCCTGCATAGACAGAAAGAATATATATAAATATATAATGTAGTTTTTTTTTTTTTTTAAAGACTTTTTGCGATTTAAGTGATTACTAGCATACCTCTTGCTAGTTGCTGGTAGAGAGATGAGGCTCTAAAGATTCTGGAGTCATGCACAGAGCCTGGCCATTTGGCCTCTACATTTGTGATGATGCAATCTGCATCACTAATCATCTAAAATAAATTAAACCTGTAGGTCACTACATTTGAATTGCAATGAACTAAACACTGGTGCCCAGCTTAGTACAGGACACTCAGTGCTAGAGCATAGCCTTCAATATCATCTCAGTGGGACCGTACCTGTACATTGATGCTGTGTACTGATTTCCTATTCACAAAGTCCGCTTCATGTGGACCAGACGGACACTTAATACGCACATGGGTGCAGTCCAATGCACCGATAACATTTGGGAAACCTAGGAAAATTATTTGTTTGTTTTAAATATGTCCCATGTAAAATCAACAGTCAAGAAATATTTCCATGTTTTATAGTTATTGGAACTTACCAGCTATTCCATAAAAGGCATGTTTAATGGTACAAATAGCTTTGTGGCCAGGGAATGACGAACACATTGAGTAGTCTTTTTAAAGAAAGGTACACAATACAGAGCGGCAAACTGATGCTTTGCTGATATTCTCTGCATCTCCAACTGTGTACAAAAATGTTCGACTGGCAAAAAAGCGAAGTGCAATGCACACCGTCTGTGGGACTGTGAGCGCTCTGTTGCGGTGCGGCGTGTATTATTTGCAATGTGTGGGCTTAGTAATCTACAAATATATGCAATCCCATCTCTTGAGAACCTATATCGCTCATACGGGTAGCTGTCATTAAAAGCCAATGGGTCTGACCTGTCTCTGAAAGTTCTCTCTCTTTGAAATGCCCTCCGCAAGACTATTCGCCTTATTCACCTCGAACGTTCCACCGAGCCTGAGGGGTGCACTTACCACTTCCGGTAGTTCTCACAACGCGATTTCTCTCAGTGCAATGGCGCTTCACTGCTGTGTTCACCGCTGCACCTCATCACACAGGAAAAAATCCAACAGAGGACAAACGTTTCAGCGTTTCCCCAAAGATCAGTAGTCGGCACTTCCATGGTCCGTCATGTCCGTGCTACCTCAGGTAAGGGTAAGGTGCGCACTCACTGCCTTCCTGGTGCTCGTGTTCTTGATGTCGCCGCACAGGTTCCCGAGATCCTGAACGGTGAAGAGCGCGTCGGAGCTGTGGTGCTTCACGCTGGAACAAACGATATCAGGCTGCGGCAGACGGAGGTTCTGAAGAAGGACTACAGGAGCCTGATCGAGACGGTACGCAGCACAGCGCCTGAGGCAACGATCATCGTGTCTGGACCGCTTCCCACGTACCGACAAGGACAGGAAAGGTTCAGTAGATTATTTGCACTAAATGAATGGTTAATGTCATTGTGTAATGAACAAAAACTACCCTTTGTAAATAATTGGAATCTGTTCTGGGAGCGACCTAGGCTCTACCGTGCTGATGGCCTGCACCCCAGCAGAATCGGAGCGGATGTTCTGTCGGACAACATCTCCAAGACGTTACACACCGTATGACTAGAAAATCAAATTCCAAATCACAGTCTTTGCTGTGCCAATTTAATTGATATAAGTAGTGTAGAATATTATATAGAAACTGTGTCTATCCCTCGTTTAGTGAGGCCAAATAATAAATCCACTGTAGGATCTAGGAAAAATCTTATTGTAATTAAACCTGAAAATCTAAATATCAGTGAACAAAAACAATTTCTAAAACTAGGTCTTCTAAACATTAGATCGCTCACACCTAAGGCGGTTATTGTAAATGAAATGGTCACAGATAATAGCTTCGATGTACTTTGCCTTACTGAAACCTGGCTTAAACCAAACGAGTATTTCGGTCTAAATGAGTCTACCCCGCCAGGATACTGTTATAAGCATGAGCCCCGTCTGATCGGTCGTGGCGGCGGTGTTGCAACAATCTATAGAGATATTATTAATGTTACTCAGAAAACAGGTCACAGGTTTAACTCGTTTGAAGTACTTGTGCTAAACGTTACGCTCTTAGATGTAAGAAATAAATCCCTATTATCTCTAGCCTTGGCTACTGTATATAGACCTCCAGGACCATATGCTGATTTCCTAAAAGAGTTTGCAGACTTTCTCTCAGATCTATTGATCAATGCCGATAAAGCAATAATTGTTGGAGATTTTAACATACACGTAGATAACACAAACGATGCGTTAGGGACTGCGTTTACAGATTTATTAAACTCCTTTGGGGTCAAGCAGAATGTCAGTGGTCCCACTCATCGTCTAAATCATACACTAGATTTAATTATATCATATGGAACCAATCTAACCGATATAGATATTATACCGCAAAGTGACGATCTCACCGATCATCACATGGTAACTTGTATAATACGCACTGCTGAAATTTGTCATGTTGCGCCACGTTATAGACCAGGCAGAACAATCCTTCCGACCACTATAGATAGATTCTCAAATAGCTTACCTGATCTATCTCTGCTGCTCAGTGAACCCAAACAAACAGATGAACTAGAGGAAATGACCAGCAGTTTGAGCACCATTTTCTCTAGTACATTAGATATTGTTGCACCAATTAGATCAAAAAAGGTTAGAGAGAAAACAAAAGCACCATGGTACAACAGTGCTACGCATGCTATCAAGAGAGAAACTCGTAACCTAGAGCGTAAATGGAAACAAACTAATTTAGAGGTCTTTAGAATCGCGTGGAAAGACAGTATGTCACGTTATAAAAAAGCTCTAAAAGCAGCCAGGGCTGAGCATCTCCGCAAACTAATAGAAAATAACCAAAATAATCCAAGGTTTTTATTTAACACCGTGGCTAGACTAACAAATAAACAGACATCACCCGAGCAAATTATTCCGTTACAGTATAGCTGTAATGATTTTATGAACTACTTCAATGAGAAAATAGAAAGCATCCGAAACACAATTGTAAATGTACAATCCTCTATGGTGTCTTATGATTCAGCCTCAATTATCGCCCCTCAAGAACAACTACACCGCTTTACAACTATAGGACAGGAAGAGCTAAATAAACTTATCATTGCATCTAAACCAACAACATGTTTATTAGATCCAATACCAACTAAATTTCTGAAAGAAGTGTTACCTATAGTGGAAGAGCCTCTTCTTAAAAGGATCTCCGGCTAGTTTGACAACTTAGTCTTATTGGGTTAGCGATACCATTTGCGCCACAAACGTGATATAATAACAGACGCGATGTTTTCGTTGTAGCGAGATATTTAAAAAAAAGTTTTTCCCTGTAAGTCGCCATTGTTGTTTTTACCCATTGCATTCTGGGCCGTGACGTAGACTGGTCCCAGCGCCGCCACAAACACAAGGCGCGTAAACGTTATCAAGTTAAACTATTAACGTTACCTCAATTAGCGAGCGAAATGTCTGCCGTTCACCCTTTTCAGTTCGAGCCTGAACGTGTTGTAAATACGGAGGAAGGTTCACAGGATGCTAACGTTAATCATCTCGTAGCCGTAAGTGAGGAGGAGCAGGAGGAGAGAGTAGGGCACACGCATTGGTGTGGCTGTGGCAATTGTTTACCAATGCTTACTGAATAGGAGAGTGTTTGCTGTAAGGAACTCCAATTCATATCAGCAGCAGTCCAGGGTAAGGTAGCTAGGGTAGCTATATTGATTAAGCATAACTATATTGGCCTGAAGAATTTTGAAATAATCTACCACAGTAAATGCATATTATAGCCTAAGAACAGGATACTTGTTTACAGATTTACCATGCATCATTGCCCATCCTAATTTTGAGGCAGTTTGTCTCAATCCAGATGTACTGTGGGCTGTCCTCGTCAGCCTCCATGACAGATGGAGCGCTGGTTTACCCAGCCGCGATGCAGTTACTAACAGGAAGGTCTAACATGAACATATTTGTTTAGAATTATATAACATTATTACATGGCTTGGCTGAATTCCGATGTAGAATGCGGTGTGCTATTTCTTGATAACAGACCGTTGCCATGAAAAACAGCGCGTTGCTATGGACGCAGCAGGATTCTAACCAGAGACGGAACGGACTATTTTCTTTAGCGGAAGCAATACAATCGTTTTTAAATGAATAAATTCCTTTTTAAATCAATATTTTGTGTCAAATTATTGATTTATTTGGTAGTTAGTCATTGTAGCAATGTTCAGGGAAGAAGGAGGCGGGAACCGGCGAACAATCAAATAAACTTTATTCAAATGAAATAAACAAACAAAATACCTGCCAGCAGTCCCTCAGGGAACTGCTGGCTACCCAAAATAAAATATAAATACCTGCCAGCAGCCCCTCACGGACGACTGCTGGCTACCAAAATAAAATACAAACAAAACACAACTAAAACACAGGCCTGTTCCTCTCTCGATCAACAACGTCGTCGCTCCTCCTTTATGCTTCCGCTCCTCCGTGAGAGATGCGAGACCGGTGTGCTTCACAGGTGTTGCTCATTAGCAATCGCACCACCGGCCTCGCGCCATTCTCTCACGTCCCTCGGCCGTCCTGTTCGCCACATACCCCCATCGCCCCTCACAGGCCGGGGGGTACCCACGAGCCTGTGCCTACTCCCCCCCCCCCGGCGGCGGCGATCCCTGGGGGGTATGGACCGACAAGCCGAGGGAAACAGAGACGGAAGCATGAGGAGCGACAGATCGAGAGAGGGGAGAGAGGAAAAAAAAAAAAAAATTGGTCCGGTTCCCACAACGCGCTGCCATCTGGTCCCCCACCAGCTGGGCGATCTCCTCCGCGGTGCCTCGCGGTGACGCTGGGTAGCCCTCGGTGGCCGGCTCGACGCTCCTCCGCCGCCCGGTGGACGGTGACGGCTCCTTGGGCTCTAGGGCAGACAGCAGGAGTCCCCCGCTCCCTGCTCCTCCACTTTTCTGGTGAACGGCAGCAGGCTCCGGCCCACGGCGAGCGGCGGCGACTCCCCTGCTCCCTCCCGGACGGCAGCCGCCCCTCCAACTCCCAGGCGGCCGGCAGCGAGCTCGACCGTCCCCCCGGCAACTCACTCCAGCGCACCGCCTCGAGCCCCCCGCTCCCTGCTCCCCCCCTGCCCGGCGGATGGCAGCAGGCTCCGGCCCACGGCGAGCGGCGGCGACTCACGCACCATGCTCGATGGCACCGCGGATTCCCCACAGCGGCGAGGACTCTCTGACAGCGCGTTCCTCCTTCTTCCCGGGTTTCGGCACCAGTGTAGCAATGTTCAGGGAAGAAGGAGGCGGGAACCGGCGAACAATCAAATAAACTTTATTCAAATGAAATAAACAAACAAAATACCTGCCAGCAGTCCCTCAGGGAACTGCTGGCTACCCAAAATAAAATATAAATACCTGCCAGCAGCCCCTCACGGACGACTGCTGGCTACCAAAATAAAATACAAACAAAACACAACTAAAACACAGGCCTGTTCCTCTCTCGATCAACAACGTCGTCGCTCCTCCTTTATGCTTCCGCTCCTCCGTGAGAGATGCGAGACCGGTGTGCTTCACAGGTGTTGCTCATTAGCAATCGCACCACCGGCCTCGCGCCATTCTCTCACGTCCCTCGGCCGTCCTGTTCGCCACAGTCATGTAATAAGCGGGATAATGTATAGCGAGGCGGTTGTTATAGCGAATACAACCCCTTCAGGCTGATTCAAGATCCCTCCGCTTCGCGTCGGGCTCCCGCATCAGCCTGCTGGGGTTGTATTCGCTATAACAACCGTCTCGCTATACATTATCCCTTACTTAGTTTGGCCAACACTGAAAGTTTTTCCAGTAACCGATAAAGAATCTAGACAATAATACAGCGCAAACATTATTGGCTGGCATGTATTGGCTTGAGTCGAACCTTGATTCATCCTTTCATAACATTTAGTGTAAAACTTTTGGCTTTAGGTCTTACAGATATTCTTCCTATCGCCAGTTTACATGGTGGATGCATGGCTGGTTGGGGAGAAGAGTCCGCAGAGTCATTCCCTCGTGTGCAGTGAGCAAAATAAGAAATGTCTACCCCGAACCAAGTGGAGCCAGGATTTGACCATGCAGACAATCAGGGAGAAGTAGAGGAGGCATGGAGGAATTTTTAACTATGCATAGACTGAATTTGCAAAAAACAAACTGCTAAAAATAATTCAAAATTAAAACAGCTGAGCATTTAAACTACAATGGTGTGTTCATTGTGTATTATCAGAGGTGTCAACAGTGCACACTTCCCATACTCAAAGTAGAAGTTTCCTGTGAAATGAAGAGAAATAAGACCAGAATTCCTTTGGGACCATCACAATGTGGCATTTTATCTCTCTAGGTAGGTCCGAAGATGAACTGTAGAAGAGTGTGTCGAACTCATAGTCATAGACAGTAAAAGAAAATGCCCGCGAACGATCGCCTCTGACGTGTTCTTTTTAGCTTAGCGCTCAGGACCGTCGTGCGTCATCAACAATCGACGGCCCATAGTACAAAAAAGCTGAAAAGGTAGTGATCGCGCTTTTTTAGTTTTCTTAATCATGAAAGCGTTTCAGGTATTTTTAACCAAGCGCCTTAATTAGGAGGGGTATTGACATCATATCTAGACCAAATTGGCAAACTAGCCGGAGATCCTTTTAATATTATTAACTCGTCTTTATCTTTAGGTCATGTTCCAAAAATATTCAAGCGGGCAGTAATAAAACCTCTCATTAAGAAACCGCAATTAGATCCAAATAACTTAGCAAATTACAGACCGATTTCAAATCTTCCATTTATGTCTAAAATACTAGAAAAGACTGTGTCCGCTCAATTGTGCTCTTTCATGCAAGAAAATGAGATATATGAAAAATTTCAGTCAGGATTCAGACAGCATCATAGCACAGAAACTGCGCTAGTTAAAATTACAAATGATTTACTTTTAGCTTCTGACCAAGGCTGTATCTCAATATTAGTTCTACTCGATCTTAGTGCTGCGTTTGACTCTATAGATCATAAAATACTCTTGGATCGACTACAAAACTACACTGGTGTTCAGGGACAGGCATTAAGCTGGTTCAGATCGTATTTATCAGACCGTTACCATTTTGTTTGTTTAAATGGGGAAAAATCGAAGATAACGTCAGTAGACTATGGAGTGCCGCAAGGATCGGTGTTAGGCCCTCTGCTATTCTCAATATATATGCTGCCACTTGGCAATATTATAAGAAAACATGGAATTAATTTCCACTGTTATGCTGATGACACTCAATTATATATTTCATCACGACCAGATGAAAACACTAACTCATCAAAATTGACAGAGTGTCTTAAAGATATAAAATGCTGGATGACGCATAATTTCCTGCTACTAAATCCAGATAAAACGGAGGTATTACTTGTTGGTCCAAAAAACTATCCACAAAACCACTTACAATACAACTTTAATATAGAAGGATGTCCTGTTACTTTATCCTCTACGGTAAAAGACCTGGGAGTTATACTAGACCACAACTTGTCTTTCGAAAATCATATTTCATATGTTACAAGAACAGCCTTTTTCCATCTTAGAAACATTGCTAAATTACGTAACATGCTATCTGTTTCTGATGCAGAAAAGTTAGTTCATGCATTCATGACCTCGAGACTAGATTACTGTAATGCTTTATTAGCTGGTTGTCCTGCATCTTCAATAAACAAGCTACAGTTAGTCCAAAATGCAGCCGCTAGAGTTCTTACTAGGTCAAGAAAATATGATCATATAACACCAATTTTATCATCTCTACACTGGTTACCTATCAAGTTCCGTATCAATTACAAAGTACTACTACTGACCTATAAAGCCCTAAATGGTTTAGCTCCTGTGTATTTAATGGACCTTCTATCGCCCTACAATCCATCGCGTTCTTTAAGATCACTAAATTCGAGGCTTCTAGTCATTCCTAGGATATCCACTAAAGGAGGGAGGGCGTTCTCACATTTAGCTCCTAATCTCTGGAATAGCCTTCCTGATATTGTTCGAGGCTCTGACTCGCTGTCCCAGTTCAAAACTAGATTAAAGACGCATCTCTTCAGCCAAGCATTTACATAATGCTTACCTTTTATAATACTGCTGAATCAGATCAAATGCATTTAATACTATAAAACTTGAAGAGACTGTAGGTTATCTGTATAGGTTGCATAATATTTGCAGTCATTACGTTCCTGTGTATATTGCGTGAATGACGGGTGGTTGGGCAGATATTGTGTTGCGGTAGGTAGTATGCCATACGGAACCGTTGTCCACTGAAACTGCCTATTCACGCACCAGTGGGGCTCGACAGCCTTAGTCAACGGGTTGGCGCGTATGGTTGGGTTGCGGAGAGATTGTGAGATTGTGGTTAGGTCTCAGCAGCAGGAGGGACGTATAGGTCAGTAAGCTGGGCTGAGTTGAGTGGGGGACGGAGGGGGGTGATTTTGGGACGCAAGAGTCACTGTCTTCATGTTTTGTCATTTACGCCTGTGTTATGGAAATCATCATTATGAACAGCAGCTACGCTAATTATTTTCCCTTTGCTTTTCTGCTGTTATCTCGGGACGCGAGTCCCGAGAAAATGGCGTTCGTCAGCTCCAGTTTGTATCCAGCCACTCACGGAGACTTCAGACGCTCCAATCACAAAGCCTATGAAGTGACGACTCAACACGGGCGATATGGACTCTCTATGGTGGACGGCACTGATCCTCAACAACTCGTCTTAAGACCGGCGTGCATACTTGGACTTCCAAAAAATACTCTAAATGTTCCGATCCAATCTGACTTGTAATGCTGCCCGAATCATGCACTGTTCCTTCGTTGGCCAGAGGAGAACTGGCCCTCCGACTGAGCCTGGTTTCTCCCAAGGTTTTTTTCTCCATTCTGTCCCTGATGGAGTTTTGGTTCCTTGCCACTGTTGCCTTGGCTTTTTGCTTGCTTAGTTGGGGACATTTAATATTCAATAATATTATTGATCTGCCTTACTTAAGGTGGACGTTGACGCAATATCTTTTAGAAACAAACTTTGTTATATTATTTTCATGTTATCACTGTGAAGCGCTTTGATACAATCTGTATTGTAAAAAGCGCTATATAAATAAAGGTGACTTGACTTGACTTATTAAAATCTACCACCACAGATTCAGTAGTATAAGCATATTTTGAGTAGGGTGAAACGGTACATGTATTCGTATTGAACCAAAACGGTACGGGCGTCACGGTTCGGTGCACGAATTTACACGGACAATAACATTACACGGTATAAAAAGGGAGGCGAGGGCACGATCGAACTCTCTCTGTGTGTGTGTGTGTGAGAGAGAGAGAGAGAGAGAGAGAGAGAGGGGGGCACGGGCGTGATCGGTGTGTGGTATTTAGCTTCTAGTCACAAGCTAACCTAGGGGATACATCACATCAGTTTTCCTAGCTAGAAGGAGGATGTACAGGAGTCAGATTGAGTCTGATCAATACAATTATACATGGAAAGATTGGTGGTCCACACTGGGGTTTCCATAGATGGTGCTGCTGCGTCGGAGTCAAACTTCCGGGCTTGTGTACCCCTCAACGGCGTTCGAGTTTTCAAAATGGCCGCCAGGTGAATAAGGCGAATAGCTCCCTCATCCACCACCTCATCTATGAAAGGACGCGCCATGGTTAAGTTTGGAAACGAGTTTAGCTCCCTGTTTAATTAATTAATTACCAAACTCATTAACCAAACTCACCAATTAAACACACAAGTTTTGAACATTTCTTAGTGTATTTATACCTTATAATTTCTTACATTTATTAGTAAAGTACATTTCCTTATTTAAAAAAAAAAATTATTAATAGTGGTTAAGTAAAATAATGACATTGAAATACCAGCAGGTGAGTATAAATGGTATGCTCGTTAAGCCTGAACTCAGACTTAGCCTGACAGTTAGCCTGCCCCGGACCAGGTTAATTTGCCAGCATAAGTTGCCGGAGTAACTGAGTTTGAACTTTTTAAAGTTTGATTTATGAAACCGAATCTACCAAAAATAAGCCTGACTAACCGAAATAAGCCTGGTTTATACTCTACATCTATACAATGTTTTTAACAGTCACTTGTCGCCATCTGGTGGCGTAACAATGTAAAAGCGGAATCACTGATTGAAACTTGAAATACGTTTTCCCAATAAATAAATAATGATTTAAAAAAGTTATTTATCATGTGTTTATTGCAATGCACACATTTATTTGGAAAAATGATGATAAAAAACTTCTTTACCTGAAAAAAATATTGAAAAACATACAAAGACCTTGTAAGGTTGCACTCACAACAAATAATTTCTATAACACGTAAATAGCAAAATCTATAACGAGTGTATGAATCTTCAAAAAACTGTTCTTGGTAAGTGCGGACATGTTGTATAGATCGTATACATCTCTAGACTGTATAGTATATGTAGGCAGTGTTAGGCTGACTTGCACATGTAGTATGACTACCTCCCATCACTGACTATTTTAGAGTATAATATATAAAAAAAATTAAATAAGAATTTTCTCTCTTATTATCATGGCATTTTAAAGATCACTATAGGTGTAATTTAAAACTCTAGCAATTTAAAAGAAATTCATATAACATGCTTAGCTTAGTTAAAATTGTAGGGGTAATATTAGACCGCAATTATAATAATGTACAATAATCAAATCTCAAATACAATCTCTGTTACCTTAAATTATATGTTTATCTCTGTAAAGCTCCTTTGAAACAATCCATTGTTAAAAGCGCTATATAAATGAAGATGACTTGACTTGACAATATAATACAGCGCTCTCTCAGTTGCAAGAATATATCAAAATAACACATTGAACAAAGTGCAATATAAAGAATGTGTGTGTGTGTGTGTGTGTGTGTGTTATATATTATATACCACATTTCTGCCAAAATACCATAGTTGCAGTTTGTGTTACAGTAAATCTTGTCATTTGTGGATAGGAAAACATTCTAACTGTCGTAAATGAATCGTTCATTGGTTGCACAAATGAGTAGCGCTCTTTCGTTCCGTATTTTGAGCGTTCTGTAGTGCAACCTTTAACCCTGCGTCCATTACAGTGGACATCACATGTCAGCCCTTTTGTTTCCACTTCTGGAGCATTTCACCTAGTTTAAAGCCTGCAGTCCATGAGATTGGACGTTTGTCATCCAATCAAATGGCAGTGAAGCTCTGCATGTGGTAATTTTAAAAAAAAACACTACATTGAAGAGAAGCATGGCAGCACTTCACTCCAGACACAGAAGTAAACAACATTTTCTATGGTTTTATTCAAATTTGTGTATATGTTTGCCAGTATAAGTTTGTCTGTAAAATAGAAGGATTGAACGTATTAATTAAAGTTAAAAAATAATTTGTAGAATTGCAAGTTTTAAATCAGGATTTTTTTCAAATGTGTCTGTCCATTAGAATGGTTCAATTGTTCAAACACCTGTTTCTGAAATCACATTTCCAGTAATGCTGATTGACATTTCTTATATAAAAAGAAATCTATATCACAGTACTAATACATTTTTTAACTATTTAATATACAGAATATACAGTTCTTGAAGTGCTTGAACATATTGCTGATGGAAATATCTCAGATGTTGACTTTATGTGGAGTGATGAGGAAGATAGAGATGGAAATGCAGATAATGCTAGATCTCCAAAAATTGGTAAGTGTAGAATGAAAATAAGGGATAGTTAGTTAGTTAAGACTTTTCACACAATTAGATGGCCCTAAATGTATTGAATATTGTTTTATTGGGTATACAGTTTCATTTCTGTCTTGTAAAAATAAATTACAATATAAAACTTGTATGAAGTTGTTTGTAAGGGACAGTTTTTGGTAATAATTTCAGGGGAGGACAGAGATGAGCCACTAGTAGGGGAAGAAATTGAGATTGAGAGGGGAGTCAGAATCAAGAAGACAGAGAAGATTATGAGCATGAGGGAGATGTAGAACCAGTACTTGGTGATGATCCTTTTACAAACATCAAGAGTGATATTCAGTGGCGTCGTCACACCCGCTTTACCCCAGTAGAAACAATGTGGGAAAGTCCCACCACTGTCCCCCCTGAGCCACTAACACCACACGGCAACTTCAAGCAGTGTTCCAAGTCAGACGTTTGAGCTGATGAGCACAATGACCAACATATATGCAGAACAAAATGGAGTCAGGGCGTATAAACTAGTAGTGGGAAGTTCGGATCATTTTACTGACTCGGATCTTTGAGTCTCGTTCAGCAAAATGAACGAATCATTTTTTGAGTAATTTCGTTTATTTCAGCATAATATAATTAAACACTAATTATAGGCCTTCGACATCAGAGTCAGGGCAGGACTTAGAGCGGTGGAGGCCCCTGGGCTTGAGTCATTTTCGGCCCTACTTTCTACATATGACTTTAAATAGAACAACATGATACATACAAGAGCTATGTAGCTACACGATTCTGGATAAATTGAGAATAAAAAAGAGATCACGATTCTGTACAAACAACTAAACAAAATAACAATTTATTAGAGGTTCTGAAAAAATGTCAATTGCTGCAGTCTATTTAAAATGTTTAATTATATAAATAAATAAAAAAACTTGACTGAATGAATTAATCAATGACTCACTCAAATACTTCACTTGTTTTATTACTGGATAAATCAGCATTTTTGAACAAATCTCCCGAATGAACGATTCAATGACAAATATTTTTAACAGTCACTTGTCGCCATCTGGTGGCGTAACAATGTCATCGATCCAATCGTTTTCACAGTGTGTTAATGTTAAAAAAACTGAATCATTTATTTATTTGAACATTGATTGAAGCTTGAAAATTTCTTACCAATAAATAAATAATGATTAAAAAATAATTTCATTCAACTGTAGGGGTAATATTATAGCAATTATAATACAATATAATACAGGACGTGCTCTCAGTTGCAAGATATCAAAATAACACATTAAACAGTGCAAGATAAAGAATGTGTGTGTAGTACGTAAGTGAGTAGATGGGTGTTTTAGTGACCTTTGAAAAACATCAAGACTATGCACACAAATGAATAATTTAACGTTACAGTAAATGAAAAAATACTACACTATCACAGCTTAATCAAGCATGACATCATCCAACAGCAGAATCCAGAGGCTGATCATTTAAGAGTTTATAATAAGATGATGTCCGATTTATTCTCCTTTGTGCCTTTTTGCACGCATTTTCCAAGGATTTTAATAATAAAACTGTTCTGAAAGAATAAATCTCATATGTATTAAAGAAAACGTCCGAGTTGAATTTGTAACTATTCAATAAATGTGTTCAGATTCGATGTGTGCTCATGTGCGCGTGCATGCGTATATGAGTGATTCGAATGTTAGTTGCTATAGCGACGCGTGTTATGAATTCTGAATGCATATTTACACTTGAACCGATTGTCTGTTGATTGAGAGAGACGAGGCGAATTCACAGACTTTTGCAGAATATTTTCTGAGCGAATCTGTTGATTTTGAAGCTGATTTCTGGGACGAGACTTTTATTCTGGACATCAGAGGATATATCCTTTATAGATTTATATTTTTGAAAAAAATCTTATCATTTTCTGAGAATACTTTTATTTTATAGTTCTTTACTTGCTTTAGAAGTAGTTTTATTACATTTTTTGTTTTGTTTTATTACATTTTTTTGTGAAGGAGAGTTGTATTGTATTATTGTATTGTTTCTTGTGCTGTATTTTGTATTGTTTTTATTACAGTTTGGAGGAGGATGTCGATGGCTCACATGATGGGTGAAAGAGGAGGTGAGTGCTTTAGTTTTTCATTTATGGTTTATATTTTGTACAATGACTGACTACATTAATGTGAAGAACCCATTTGATCCCTCAATCTGATCACATGTATTTGATTCCTTCCATGTGAAATGAACTTTTCAATTTGAGTAACCGAAGTAACAATTTGTAATTGACCACTGACATTGATTATTGATTATTATTAAAACATTACTAACTACAGTATGTGATGTGTGAAATATTCCAGCCTCAGGCCGCTCCAGATCCAGGAGAGCTGCTTTCTCTCAGACGGCTGGTCAGGAGGTTTGGAGACCCGGTTCTGATGACCGTGATCAGGATCCGCTGCCAGACCCGACCCAGACACAGAGCCAGGATCTTCCTGGATATTTAACACCTCTGTCTTCTGAGTCTGTTTCTGTGTCCACAGGTCAGGCTGACAGGAGGAGGACGAGGAAGAGCGGCAGCCAGAAGAGCCCAGATGATGGACGTCCGTTCACTTCATCTAAACACTCTCGCAGAGGTCAGAATAGGCTTTAATAAAGAAGTTATGGCTCATCTTCTAGTTCTATTTTCAATGGCTGATTTGTCATTGAAATAAGTAACAATTTGGTGTGACCACTGACATTGATTATTCATATTATATAGCCTATATATAAAAAAGAAACAGTTTTTGTTGTGTGAAATTTTCCAGCCTCAGGCCGCTCCAGATCCTGGAGAACTGCTTCCACTGATTGTTCTCCGGGCATCATGTCATCATCAGCTTTGTCCCTCTCTGAGGTCAATGTGGAGCGCTGGTTCTGTAGAGAGTCGTTGAGTCTGAGCAGCAGAGGCTCGTACAGCGTGGAATGGAGGAGGAGTGGCGATGGATCGGAGAGCCCAAACCAGCAGGACAGTTGCAGCTGTTTGTCCAGGTCCCACAGCCTGGAAGGGTTGCTGTGCCCTCCGCTGCCCGGGCAAGTTCCTGTCGAGCCAACAGAGACTTCAAATGGCCGAACTGCTCAGGGTGCCATGGAGGCTTCTCCTGTGAACAAGAGCTCAACAGGTGAGGCTGAAATAAGGCTGGGCAGAGTCAAGTCTACAGAGAGACATTTAGCTATTTCATGCAAATATTTCAGTTTTTAACCTGTTAATGTCTGGTCACATTTACTGTTGCTCAGCAAAATTTCTCTGAATTAAAAAAAATATATATATATACGTATTTTAATTGGACATTCGTCTAACTTTTTCAGAACATTCAAAAGTAACGTTCCCATAATGCAAATTATAAAATAGAGTTCCTTTAACCAAGAAAACATTTTTTTTAACCAGTTTTCCAGACATTTTCACAATTTAATGGAAATATTAGCAAAACGTTCTCAATAAGCGATGAACTCGATGGTACTTGCTCTGTCTGACACACACCAGAAACACGCGCACAGAAAGCCGCGTCTCAGCAAACGATCCAGAATAGAATTATATTTCTATTGCTCTTGAATTGTCAAATACACGCAAAATTGTCAAAATGGCTGTCGTGCCGAGTATTACAGAGTCGGTTATTATATAAATAAGACATTGCTATGCATTTAATAAAAGTCAATGTATAATCTAATGTAAATATATTTTAAGATATGGCCCATATGATCTTTGCCATTACCAGAACTGAGCCACATGTGCCAGAGTTGAGCAAATGAAGCCTGGAAATGTATGTTTTCTTTTCAATAGAAGATCAGATAAATAAGAAAAATAACTATATCGTGATAATTGTGAAATACAATGAATATTAATATCGTGAAATAAGATTTTGGGAAATGTATGCAGGCATTAAGCAGAAGTCAGGCGGGTAGCGTGGGAATATTTCGTTACTTTGGATTTGTTACATTACAGATAAGAATTTAACAGTGATATGTAAATGATGTCATTATTGCTTAATTTGACGTCAGAGATCATGTTTCTAATAGTTGTGTTTTCAATTGTTTTTCTTCATTTCAGAGAAAGCTACAGAATCTAGGAAGAAAGGAGCGGGTTGTTTCCTCTACAGGCTCTGGAAGGCTGTGAAGTGTGTTTTCTGCTGCTGTTGCCACTGTAGTGCTGTGAATGTTGTGGAGCCTTTTGTTCCTCCAGCAGATCTGGAGCCAGAGCCTGATCCTGATCCATCATCTCCTGCTCCTGATCACTCCGGCGTCAAGACAAATAATGGTACATCGCCACTCATTATTCTCCAGCATTATTCTAAACAGTATGATCTTGATTTCCACTAAAAATAAGGCTTGTTTTCAGAGAACATTAATAATATTTCCCCCATTATAATATTATTATCTAGCAAACTAATATTTTTCTGTTTGTTTTTCAGAGTCCTTTGAGTCTCTCTATAGCGTTATAAAGATGATTGGATCCGGAGGATTTGGCAGGGTGTACCAGGGAACACGCAAATTTGATGGCAAAAAGGTCAATCTTACCGAATTGTTAAAACATTTTGCTCTTGCATGCATCAAAACATATTTAAAACAATTCACAGATGTTTTAATACTTAGTGCTTGAATACTGTTATTGAAACTGGGTTGTTTTTTTTGCAGGTTGCCATCAAGCGGATTCGCAAGATTGACAACAATCGTTATCTTAATATTGTAAGTTGGCCAAAAGCTGAATATGTATTGAGTTGTTTAAGTGCAGATTACTATTAGATAAGATTACTAAAAAGATCAAAGAAAAATATTTTCTTCAGATTTTTACCCTGCTAACCTTCTGTCTGCTACTTTTCTCTAGCCTGGGCATCCCGAACCTCTCGTTACAGAAGTGGCGCTGCTGATGATGATGAGGCGAGAACCCATAAGCCCCTTCGTCATACAACTATACGAGTGGTTTGAACATCCTAAAGAATTCACTCTGGTTATGGAGTATCCTGAACCCTACGATATCTTGCTGGACTTCATCACTCGTAATCATCAAATGCATGAACCAACAGCACGGTTCCTCATGCGACAGGCTGTGCTGGCAGTGCAACACTGCATCCATCATGGGGTTTTTCACCATGACATCCATGCGCAGAATTTCCTGTTGAAGAGATACCCGGTACAGCTCAAGCTGATAGACTTTGGCTGCGGTCAGCTGTTTAGTAGAGATGGCTACGAGAGCAACATTTACATTGGTGAGCATTCTGGGAGTGTGGAAACCTGAATGTAGTGACTTACTAATTATTTGATGTTTAAAACAAAAGCTCAACAATGTGCAAATGTCTTGCTTACAGGAGCACCGGATTACTGCCCACCTGAAGTCTTGACAGAACCTCGATTCCACGCCGTCCCAGCAAATGTCTGGTCTCTAGGAGTGTTGTTGTACAAGATGATGAACGGATGTTCTCCTTTTCGCAATAGAAGAAAAATCACACAAGCCAAAGTTACATTTCTGAACCCCACCTTATCCAAAAGTAAGTGAATAATATTGATACATTGATAAACACACACATAAAGCAAAGGCTTTGTACAGAAACAGTTAAAGGTGAAGTATGTAAGATTTTTTGTATATAGCTCAACGTATAGTAGAGATTGCGGCGTCGCTACTGTAGCAGGCGGAGCCATGGGAAAAGAAATGCAGCTTTAGTTACAGAAGTGAAAGCCAAAATTCACTGCATTTATACCTTCAACGATTAAACAGGTCATGAACACGTCAAAGTGAACAGAGCATTGTGATGCTACGCGCTACAAAGCATGCTTCAATACCATACAGCATCATCATGCACCCGTTCAGAAAGACACATTTTCATAAAGACAAATGCAACACAGCTAAAAGTATTCCTAATATGTTGGACCTGAAACATGAACCAGTAAGAGCTGCGTTTGTGATGTTTAAGTCGGGGAAGACGTGATGCACGGAAGGGGCCTTTGTAAGGTTTTTTGAAAATATGCTTTATTTTATCATGTATTCCGCTCGCTGCCACTAGTGTCGCAGAAACGACATACTTCACTTTTAAAGTAAAGATAAGTAACATTTTACATCATGTTTTAGATGCCAGGTCACATGGTCATGACTAACCAGCTCTCTCCTTATTCAAATTTGTACAGAATGCAGGGATCTGATTAGCCAGTGTCTAGCCCGGGATCCAACTAAACGCCCGACGTTAGAGCAGATGTTACAACATAAATGGATTAGTAATGATCTACAGTAGATTGGAGAAGTTCAGGAGATTCACTCGATCAGTTTCAGGTGTGAGGAAGTGTAACAGAGAGTAGGATTATTACCTTTTGTCTTCAATTCTGGATTATTTGTAGTGAGATTTTCAAATTTGTGTTCATTGTAATGTTCTTGTTATAGTCAAGTCACCCTCATTTATATAGTGCTTTATACAATACAGATTGTTTTAAAGCGGCTTTACGGTAATAAACAGAAAAATAAAAGAATCAGTGATGCAAACAGAATTAAATTCTGTTCTAAATCAGCTTAAAAATTCATTCATGACTTGACTTATTCATATAATCTTTGTATTGGATAGGAAATAACATACTTGCTGAGAGCTCTGAGCTCGAGACTCGACCCGAAGCCTGAAGTCCAACTCCATCCTGACAGGAACTCAGAGTCTGTCCACGTCTGAGCAAGAACATGAGAGACTGCAAGACTGGAAAGAAGTCATCAAGTCATCACACACACATTTGCTTTGTTTTAAAAGTCAAGACAAGTCATCTTCTACAAACATTTGTGAAAGAATGTGTCGCTCTCAGGAGATCAGTGAATAGCTCAAGCGTGGTACCGTGCACAGAGGTCGACAACTTTCTGCAGAGTCAATAGCTACAGACCTCCAAACTTTAGAAAAATATTAATATTTTAACGCATTTTTCTATTGTTTAATTTGTTTTGTTTTTTCTTGTATTTTGTTTCATGTGTTTATATTTTGTACGCTGCATGGTTTCTTTTTATGCTTCCTTTTTTATATGCTCAATGTTTTATTGTACGGCACACTGTGCAACTCTGTTGCTTTTAAATGTGCTATAGAAATACATTTTGACTTGACTTTAATTTGTGTCATTGATTCTTTTTAGATGCTCATGAACAGAGAGAGTTGAAAGGCACTGTAAAAAGCCAAAAAGTAAATGCAGACCCAGTACTTTTAAAGCCCATTCACACCAAAAACAATAACTATAATTGTAACTATATTAGCGTCCACACCAATGAACGATAACACTGTTCATTCTAAGCATTTACTGCAGTTTTATCGTCTGCCACTTTAAATGCTGGAGCTCTGTCAAGTGGAATGGATTCTGATTGGCTGTCAATGTTTTTATTGTTCATTAGCTGGAAAAAAAATCTGAAAGTTATTCCAAGATATTGTTTCTGTGTCGTTATAGTTGTGGTGGGGACTCTGCTCTTCTTTTTATATTTAGAATTAAAGATTTTTTTTAAACGATATCTTTATCATTATAGTTATCATACTAGGTGTGAACGGGCCTTTAGCACGGTAAAGAGAAAGGTATTCAGGATTGCAATTTGTCAGAATACCGATATGAGAAACAGAGTTCCCCCTCACTACACGTGTCACAAGTTCAAAAGAGACCATTGAGAAGATTCTCCACCCAAAATACTCATCCTGATAACGTCATTTATGTTGACAAACAAAAAGTATTAATACATACAGCTGCAAGATGTAATTTTTTGGGGCAGAGCAAGTCAGAACCAAAGTGACAGGCTAAGCAAGCATGGCAGGGAGCTTGCTGACAAATGGGTAAAACCATAGACTGTAAAAAAAGATGGACGACGCCCCTTCACTTTCTTCCATTGGTGAAAAGTGAAGCCGCCAAAGTCCTAATATGCCGCTGATATTTGGGACCTGCTTCTGCGCAGTAGTGAGCGGGAAGTGGAGCCCGCCATCACTCTCGCAGAAACGGTTAGTACAAAGTTTACTGTGTGAAATAAACAGTTATGAAATTAGAGTTGAAATTAAAGTTGAAGCTCCAATCTCCTCCCGAAAATCCCCCAAAAAAGTCCGTTGGTGCCTCAGTGACTATTGTAGCAAACTAGCTCTATAAAATATTAATAAACAATCATAACTTGTTATAATTGATTATGAATATTTGGATCAGTTAATCGGGTTAACTTGATGTAGCTACATTAGCATTACAACCAATTACTCCGCTCATCCCGTGAACACTCTTGCCCGAAAAATCTCTTGAGACAGCTATCCATGCTTTTATAACATCCCGCCTGGATTACTGTAACTCACTGTACTGCGGCATTTCTAAGTCCCAGCTCATTCGTCTTCAATTGGTCCAGAACGCTGCGGCCAAATTTCTCAAGAAAAAACGAAAATTCGATCACGTCACTCCCATCCTGCGAGCTCTCCATTGGCTACCAGTCCAATTCAGGATTGACTATAAAATTCTCCTTTTAGTCTACAAATGTCTGCATCATCTTGCCCCAAGTTACCTGTCTGATCTTCTACACACCTATAGTCCGTCCCGCGGCCTAAGATCAAGTAACCTAAATATCCTCAATGTTCCTCGTACAAGACTCAAACGTAGAGGAGACCTTTTCGGTGGTGGGGCCTAGATTGTGGAACAGCTTGCCACCACAACTTAGAGTAGCTTCTTCTCTATCTGTTTTTAAATCTCTGCTGAAAACCTACTTGTTCTCATTAGCTTTTAATACTTGTTAACGTCTATTTTCTGTACGTTATTTAATTGATTTTATTGTCTTTTTTCCTTTATCTATACATGTAGTTTCTTAGTTGTGTCTCCTTGATTTTTAGCATATACCTGTACAGCACTTTGGGCAGTCATGTGAGTGTTTTTAAATGTGCTTTATAAATAAATGAACTGAACTCAACACTCAATATTGGTTATTAATTAATTAATAGAAATGTACATTTCCGGAGCATTGGATTAAAAGGGTTCATTTCTTCTTCTCAGCAAGAATTAAGAGTGTCACAACTCTCTGGAAATTCCTTTGGGTCGTAAAGCTTGTTATCAGTCTTACTGTGTCCTGTAACAGGGCACCAGGTTCTGCCAGTGGCTTCATTTGTGGGGGAAGTTTCATAGAACTTTGTTGGAAGAGTGATTTTGTCGGATTCTTCATTAAATATAATGATTAATTTGTGTGTGTCTGATTGGTCCAGACGCTACACTATTTCTTTGAGAGAAGCTGTCAATCATGTCGTCACATTCCCGATTTTATAGAATCAAATAACGAACTGAGATCAAACTTATTTTAAAAAACGCACTAAAAACATTTAAACTAAAACATTTAAACTTAAATAAGAATTATAAAAAACTACCTAAAATGACAGAAAAATGTATTTGAAGTATAATTTGATTGTTTGTTTCCATTAGACTTCATGGGGAGGGTGGCGTTTATACCATGAGCAATCTGAGACCACTTACTAAACTCAAAATTATTCTCTCATTTCAGTGCAAAGAGATGTGAGCTCTACAAGGAGTTTGTAGAGTTCACAGACTCCGACAACCTGAAGCTGCTGAGGCAGTACCAGAAGGCTCAGTCTCCTAATGTCGAGTTCACACTGCACGGTTTTAGGCCAGATTTATGAGCCGAGCTAAACATCCGCGCTTAAATTGGTTCCATAACAGTAAGTTGAGGATCATGTGATCTTACTAATTTGAGTCAGGTTTAAATAGTCTAGATAATTGCGCGTGCACGCTATTGTTTAAAAGTCCTGAAAAGTCGAGCATGGGTCAATCGATTTACTGTGGGCTACAATGGCAACAAAAGGAAAAGATAGAGCAGCGATGTTCACGGCAACGGAACAGCGTTTGCTATTGGAAACATATGAAGAATTTAAAGATATCATCACCAAAAAAGGCAATACAGCGGCAATAAATAAAGCGGAAGAGAAAGGTTGGCAGGAAATTGCTGATCGTCTCAATGCGTAAGTAGCGGTGTAAACTATTTAAAATACTTTATCAACATTGAATGTGTGGCACAATACATTGCAAAGTTTGTGTGTGAATAACAGTAACGTTAATTGCTTTCACGCAGCAGCAACTTAAGTGAAGGAAAAAGAACCTGGCAGCAGGTGAAAATAAAATATAAAAATATAGTTCAGAATGGTAAGTAAATCTAATGTAGATATGTAATCAATGCCAGCTTGAAGTTACAACTATTCAGGTTTTTTAAATTATTTTTTTTAATTGCAGCGACCAAAAAGAAGACTTCACTCCTGCAGAGGAGCTGGCTTTGGAAATTAATAAAGGGAGGCCCGTCCTTGAGGGAAAAGAGGGGGGGACATCATCTAAAATGAGATCACGTAGTATAAGGAGTGAGTATATAAAAGGTGTGTGTGTGTTTTATTATCATAATTCTTTCCTGACTAACCGATTTCCTCCTTCCTCAGGCATTGTAAGCCTAAGTACATCATAGCAGTAATGTCACGTAGAGGTACTTGTGCTTCTGTAATGGTGCATTTTGGTAAAAAAAACACAATTTTTTCTATCAAGATTCTGTATGCTTTATGGATCCACCAGACATCATGTTGCCTGTGAGTATGAGACCTTTGAAATCAGTCATGTAAACTAATGAGTTTAACTGAGTTTAATCAGTGGTCACAGGGAGAAGGCCCATCAGTTGAGGAGGATGAGGAGACTGTGTCTGTATGTTCAAGGAGGCCTGAGGTACTCACAGGTTCCATGCTATACTGTATTGAATATTAAAAAGTGTACTTGTGTGATAAAATGATCATAGTGTGTTTTCAGGATGCTGACACTGTTCTAGAGCCCTCTCAGTCTGGGACCACGTGTGACAAAGTGAGTATTACGAAATGAAAACTCTTGTGACAAGAGTATTCATTGAAATAACGTAAATCTATGTTGCTACAGAACCCAGAAAACATAAAAGGAGTGTATAAACGCTACCTCCTTAAACAAATGGAAGCGATTGATATCGGCATCCAGTATAAAAAACTGAAGATGAGGAAGTTGGAGCTGGAAATTCAACAGCTACAGAAAAATGCAACTAGAACTACCATTTTTTAAAAAGGAAAAGAAAAAAAAAACATTACCTTTTTGATCACTTTCCACAACATTTATTTGTGTTTTTTCACCCCAAACAGGCAGATTCACTCTGAATAAAGGCAAATCACATTAAATACTTTGACTTCTCTGTGTTTGTTCAACTAAGGAGAAAGTTGAGGGGCCAGTGGAAAACTTTAAAGGCGACACATGGTTTAGACCATATTAAGCAAAGTAATTATTTGCATATGTGTCTCGTATAAGTCTGCCTGTTTCGTTTTCTTCCAATACTGCTTCATTGCCCCAGTCTTCCTCTTCAACAATCCTTGGTTGCCTCTCTCCTCAGACAAGCAATGTTATGGAGCACTACACAAGCAACTACAATGTTACATGCCCTAGGTGGAGTCACTCTGAGGTGCTTCAGGCACTGAAACCTTGACTTTATCAGCCCAAATGCCATCTCTATACGATCTCTTGTGCATGGGCAATGTTGTAGCGGTGCTGTGCCTCTGTCTGGGGCTCCTGATAGGGAGTCAAGAGGTAAGGCAGGCATGGGTATATCCCTCGTCTCCCAGCAAAACTCCTGAGAATTCTCCTGCATAGACAGAATGAATATATATAAATATATAATGTAGTTTTTTTTTTTTTTTTAAAGACTTTTTGCGATTTAAGTGATTACTAGCATACCTCTTGCTAGTTGCTGGTAGAGAGATGAGACTCTAAAGATTCTGGAGTCATGCACAGAGCCTGGCCATTTGGCCTCTACATTTGTGATGATGCAATCTGCATCACTAATCATCTAAAATAAATTAAACCTGTAGGTCACTACATTTGAATTGCAATGAACTAAACACTGGTGCCCAGCTTAGTACAGGACACTCAGTGCTAGAGCATAGCCTTCAATATCATCTCAGTGGGACCGTACCTGTACATTGATGCTGTGTACTGATTTCCTATTCACAAAGTCCGCTTCATGTGGACCAGACGGACACTTAATACGCACATGGGTGCAGTCCAATGCACCGATAACATTTGGGAAACCTAGGAAAATTATTTGTTTGTTTTAAAGGTGCTCAAAGCGATGCTGGGTGACGTCACTTCTTGTTGACGTTCAAAGTATTGTCAAACAAAACGGAGGCTAGCTAGACCTTCCCTCCTCCTCATCCCGTCCCCTTCCCCTGTAGTTTTACTGATACTTCTTTCAAGGTGTAATGTCGCCAAGTTAGATAAATTCTTTCATATAATGCAAAAAAAAAAAAAAAATAGAAACATTACCAGAAAAACACAATAAAACGTTTCGCCACCTGAGGTTATAACTTTAGCTCCCATACCAGGACGCAATAATAGCAAGATAACGTTAGCTTCAAATTTAGTCAAAGTTGTCAATAGGCTATGAATGAACATTCAATTTCATAATAAATAGTTGGTGAAAACTATCATTCACACAAACTGTCGCCCTACTGTGAGTTTGCTTGATTATTTACATTAGAGATCGATCGCTAGCTGCTAGAAACCTTTATGTTGTATTCACCAAAGTTAGCGCTGACTGCATTGTTCTAGCTAATTATATCCTTGTGTTTGTTAGGCGAACATGAAAGTCCATTAAGAAAAACCAAACTTGATTTACCCTGTCCAGCAAAAACAGAGCTAACGTTCCCTGAATGTCGGATTGGAAGCCCTTCTGCCTGTGGAGTTCTCACCACCTTTCGGCTTTTCCAGTGTAAATTCGGGCATGCGTTCCTTCTCCTTTTCCCTCTTCTTTGTATTTTTGCAATCTGTTCATCAGAACGTCGTCTCTTTGGTCGTGTTTCGGCCATATCAAACTTAAAGAGTTAAAATTATAACTTTCCTCTTCATGCGTCTCTCCTCCACACCCCCATGTACGCTCACTAACCCCACCCCCAGGCTGGAACACTGTTTGTTTTGTTTCGTGGAGCGGGTTGCCGCAGTTTGTTTTTGTTGCTGTTTGTGGAGCCTGGGCTGTCTACAGAGACCGCATTTTTTTACAGTGTGTTCAGGGGACAGGCAGCTAGCGGATAGTGAGGAGATGTTTGCTGTATGTGACAAAAAATGTTTTGGCCTAAAAAACGTGTGACATCGCTTAGAGCACCTTTAAATATGTCCCATGTAAAATCAACAGTCAAGAAATATTTCCATGTTTTATAGTTATTGGAACTTACCAGCTATTCCATAAAAGGCATGTTTAATGGTACGAATAGCTTTGTGGCCAGGGAATGACGAACACATTGAGTAGTCTTTTTAAAGAAAGGTACACAATACAGAGCGGCAAACTGATGCTTTGCTGATATTCTCTGCATCTCCAACTGTGTACAAAAATGTTCGACTGGCAAAAAAGCGAAGTGCAATGCACACCGTCTGTGGGACTGTGAGCGCTCTGTTGCGGTGCGGCGTGTATTATTTGCTATGTGTGGGCTTAGTAATCTACAAATATATGCAATCCCATCTCTTGAGAACCTATATCGCTCATACAGGTAGCTGTCATTAAAAGCCAATGGGTCTGATCTGTCTCTGAAAGTTCTCTCTCTTTGAAATGCCCTCCGCAAGACTATTCGCCTTATTCACCTCGAACGTTCCACCGAGCCTGAGGGGTGCACTTACCACTTCCGGTAGTTCTCACAACGCGATTTCTCTCAGTGCAATGGCGCTTCACTGCTGTGTTCACCGCTGCACCTCATCACACAGGAAAAAATCCAACAGAGGACAAACGTTTCAGCGTTTCCCCAAAGATCAGTAGTATGTATGTTATTAAAATCTACCACCACAGATTCACTAGTATAAGTATATTCTGAGTAGGGTGAAACGGTACATGTATTCGTATTGAACCAACACGGTACGGGCGTCACGGTTCGGTGCACGAATTTACACGGACAATAACGTTACACGGTATAAAAAGGGAGGCGAGGGCGCGATCGAACTCTCTCTGTGTGTGTGTGTGTGTGTGAGAGAGAGAGAGAGAGAGAGAGGGGGGCGCGGGCGTGATCGGTGTGTGGTATTTAGCTTCTAGTCACAAGCTAACCTAGGGGATACATCACATCAGTTTTCCTAGCTAGAAGGAGGATGTACAGGAGTCAGATTGAGTCTGATCAATACAATTATACATGGAAAGATTGGTGGTCCACACTGGGGTTTCCATAGATGGTGCTGCTGCGTCGGAGTCAAACTTCCGGGCTTGTGTACCCCTCAACGGCGTTCGAGTTTTCAAAATGGCCGCCAGGTGAATAAGGCGAATAGCTCCCTCATCCACCACCTCATCTATGAAAGGACGCGCCATGGTTAAGTTTGGAAACGACTTTAGCTCCCTGTTTAATTAATTAATTACCAAACTCATTAACCAAACTCACCAATTAAACACACAAGTTTTGAACATTTCTTAGTGTATTTATACCTTATAATTTCTTACATTTATTAGTAAAGTACATTTCCTTATTTAAAAAAAAAAAAATTATTAATAGTGGTTAAGTAAAATAATGACATTGAAACACCAGCAGGTGAGTATAAATGGTATGCTCGTTAAGCCTGAACTCAGACTTAGCCTGACAGTTAGCCTGCCCCGGACCAGGTTAATTTGCCAGCATAAGTTGCCGGAGTAACTTAGTTTGAACTTTTTAAAGTTTGATTTATGAAACCGAATCTACCAAAAATAAGCCTGACTAACCGAAATAAGCCTGGTTTATACTCTACATCTATACAATGTTTTTAACAGTCACTTCTCGCCATCTGGTGGCGTAACAATGTAAAAGCGGAATCACTGATTGAAACTTGAAATACGTTTTCCCAATAAATAAATAATGATTTAAAAAAGTTATTTATCATGTGTTTATTGCAATGCACACATTTATTTGGAAAAATTATGATAAACTTCTTTACCTGAAAAAAATATTGAAAAACATACAAAGACCTTGTAAGGTTGCACTCACAACAAATAATTTCTATAACACGTAAATAGCAAAATCTATAACGAGTGTATGAATCTTCAAAAAACTGTTCTTGGTAAGTGCTGACATGTTGTATAGATCGTATACATCTCCAGACTGTATAGTATATGTAGGCAGTGTTAGGCTGACTTGCACATGTAGTATGACTACCTCCCATCACTGACTATTTTAGAGTATAATATATAAAAAAAATTAAATAAGAATTTTCTCTCTCATTATCATGGCATTTTAAAGATCACTATAGGTGTAATTTAAAACTCTAGCAATTTAAAAGAAATTCATATAACATGCTTAGCTTAGTTAAAATTGTAGGGGTAATATTAGACAGCAATTATAATAATGTACAATAATCAAATCTCAAATACAATCTCTGTTACCTTAAATTATATGTTTATCTCTGTAAAGCTGCTTTGAAACAATCCATTGTTAAAAGCGCTATATAAATGAAGATGACTTGACTTGACAATATAATACAGCGCTCTCTCAGTTGCAAGAATATATCAAAATAACACATTGAACAAAGTGCAATATAAAGAATGTGTGTGTGTGTGTGTGTGTGTTATATATTATATACCACATTTCTGCCAAAATACCATAGTTGCAGTTTGTGTTACAGTAAATCTTGTCATTTGTGGATAGGAAAACATTCTAACTGTCGTAAATGAATCGTTCATTGGTTGCACAAATGAGTAGCGCTCTTTCGTTCCGTATTTTGAGCGTTCTGTAGTGCAACCTTTAACCCTGCGTCCATTACAGTGGACATCACATGTCAGCCCTTTTGTTTCCACTTCTGGAGCATTTCACCTAGTTTAAAGCCTGCAGTCCATGAGATTGGACGTTTGTCATCCAAATGGCAGTGAAGCTCTGCATGTGGTAATTTAAAAAAAAAACACTACATTGAAGAGAAGCATGGCAGCACTTCACTCCAGACACAGAAGTAAACAACATTTTCTATGGTTTTATTCAAATTTGTGTATATGTTTGCCAGTATAAGTTTGTCTGTAAAATAGAAGGATTGAACGTATTAAAGTTAAAAATAATTTGTAGAATTGCAAGCTTTAAATCAGGATTTTTTTCAAATGTGTCTGTCCATTAGAATGGTTCAATTGTTCAAACACCTGTTTCTGAAATCACATTTCCAGTAATGCTGATTGACATTTCTTATATAAAAAGAAATCTATATCACAGTACTAATACATTTTTTAACTATTTAATATGCAGAATATACAGTTCTTGAAGTGCTTGAACATATAGCTGATGGAAATATCTCAGATGTTGACTTTATGTGGAGTGATGAGGAAGATAGAGATGGAAATGCAGATAATGCTAGATCTCCAAAAATTGGTAAGTGTAGAATGAAAATTAGGGATAGTTAGTTAGCCGGCCCTAAATGTATTGAATATTGTATTATTGGATATACAGTTTCATTTCTGTCTTGTAAAAATAAATTACAATATAAAACTTGTATGAAGTTGTTTGTAAGGGACAGTTTTTGGTAATAATTTCAGGGGAGGACAGAGATGAGCCACTAGTAGGGGAAGAAATTGAGATTGAGAGGGGAGTCAGAATCAAGAAGACAGAGAAGATTATGAGCATGAGGGAGATGTAGAACCAGTACTTGGTGATGATCCTTTTACAAACATCAAGAGTGATATTCAGTGGCGTCGTCACACCCGCTTTACCCCAGTAGAAACAATGTGGGAAAGTCCCACCACTGACCCCCCTGAGCCACTAACACCACACGGCAACTTCAAGCAGTGTTCCAAGTCAGACGTTTGAGCTGATGAGCACAATGACCAACATATATGCAGAACAAAATGGAGTCAGGGCGTATAAACTAGTAGTGGGAAGTTCGGATCATTTTACTGACTCGGATCTTTGAGTCTCGTTCAGCAAAATGAACGAATCATTTTTTGAGTAATTTCGTTTATTTCAGCATAATATAATTAAACACTAATTATAGGCCTTCGACATCAGAGTCAAGGCAGGACTTAGAGCGGTGGAGGCCCCTGGGCTTGAGTCATTTTCGGCCCTACTTTCTACATATGACTTTAAATAGAACAACATGATACATACAAGAGCTATGTAGCTACACGATTCTGGATAAATTGAGAATAAAAAAGAGATCACGATTCTGTACAAACAACTAAACAAAATAACAATTTATTAGAGGTTCTGAAAAAATGTCAATTGCTGCAGTCTATTTAAAATGTTTAATTATATAAATAAATAAAAAAACTTGACTGAATGAATTAATCAATGACTCACTCAAATACTTCACTTGTTTTATTACTGGATAAATCAGCATTTTTGAACAAATCTCCCGAATGAACGATTCAATGACAAATATTTTTAACAGTCACTTGTCGCCATCTGGTGGCGTAACAATGTCATCGATCCAATCGTTTTCACAGTGTGTTAATGTTAAAAAAACTGAATCATTTATTTATTTGAACATTGATTGAAGCTTGAAAACTTCTTACCAATATATAAATAATGATTAAAAAATAATTTCATTCAACTGTAGGGGTAATATTATAGCAATTATAATACAATATAATACAGGACGTGCTCTCAGTTGCAAGATATCAAAATAACACATTAAACAGTGCAAGATAAAGAATGTGTGTGTAGTACGTAAGTGAGTAGATGGGTGTTTTAGTGACCTTTGAAAAACATCAAGACTATGCACACAAATGAATAATTTACAGTAAATGAAAAAAATACTACACTATCACAGCTTAAAAAAGCATGACATCATCCAACAGCAGAATCCAGAGGCTGATCATTTAAGAGTTTATAATAAGATGATGTCCGATTTATTCTCCTTTGTGCCTTTTTGCACGCATTTTCCAAGGATTTTAATAATAAAACTGTTCTGAAAGAATAAATCTCATATGTATTAAAGAAAACGTCCGAGTTGAATTTGTAACTATTCAATAAATGTGTTCAGATTCGATGTGTGCTCATGTGCGCGTGCATGCGTATATGAGTGATTCGAATTTTAGTTGCTATAGCGACGCGACGCGTGTTATGAATTCTGAATGCATATTTACACTTGAACCGATTGTCTGTTGATTGAGAGAGACGAGGCGAATTCACAGACTTTTGCAGAATATTTTCTGAGCGAATCTGTTGATTTTGAAGCTGATTTCTGGGACGAGACTTTTATTCTGGACATCGGAGGATATATCCTTTATAGATTTATATTTTTGAAAAAAATCTTATAATTTTCTGAGAATACTTTTATTTTATAGTTCTTTACTTACTTTAGAAGGAGTTTTATTACATTTTTTGTTTTGTTTTATTACATTTTTTTGTGAAGGAGAGTTGTATTGTATTATTGTATTGTTTTTTGTGCTGTATTTTGTATTGTTTTTATTACAGTTTGGAGGAGGATGTCGATGGCTCACATGATGGGTGAAAGAGGAGGTGAGTGCTTTAGTTTTTCATTTATGGTTTATATTTTGTACAATGACTGACTACATTAATGTGAAGAACCCATTTGATCCCTCAATCTGATCACATGTATTTGATTCCTTCCATGTGAAATGAACTTTTCAATTTGAGTAACCGAAGTAACAATTTGTAATTGACCACTGACATTGATTATTGATTATTATTAAAACATTACTAACTACAGTATGTGATGTGTGAAATATTCCAGCCTCAGGCCGCTCCAGATCCAGGAGAGCTGCTTTCTCTCAGACGGCTGGTCAGGAGGTTTGGAGATCCGGTTCTGATGACCATGATCAGGATCCGCTGCCAGACCCGACCCAGACACAGAGCCAGGATCTTCCTGGATATTTAACACCTCTGTCTTCTGAGTCTGTTTCTGTGTCCACAGGTCAGGCTGACAGGAGGAGGACGAGGAAGAGCGGCAGCCAGAAGAGCCCAGATGATGGACGTCTGTTCACTTCATCTAAACACTCTCGCAGAGGTCAGAATAGGCTTTAATAAAGAAGTTATGGCTCATCTTCTAGTTCTATTTTCAATGGCTGATTTTTCATTGAAAATAGAAAGTTGAACCAACTAACACTTTTATGTGACCACTGACATTGATTATTCATATTACATAAAAAAAAGAAACAGTTTTTGTTGTGTGAAATTTTCCAGCCTCAGGCCGCTCCAGATCCTGGAGAACTGCTTCCACAGATTGTTCTCCGGGCATCATGTCATCATCAGCTTTGTCCCTCTCTGAGGTCAATGTGGAGCGCTGGTTCTGTAGAGAGTCGTTGAGTCTGAGCAGCAGAGGCTCGTACAGCGTGGAATGGAGGAGGAGTGGCGATGGATCGGAGAGCCCAAACCAGCAGGACAGTTGCAGCTGTTTGTCCAGGTCCCACAGCCTGGAAGGGTTGCTGTGCCCTCCGCTGCCCGGGCAAGTTCCTGTCGAGCCAACAGAGACTTCAAATGGCCGAACTGCTCAGGGTGCCATGGAGGCTTCTCCTGTGAACAAGAGCTCAACAGGTGAGGCTGAAATAAGGCTGGGCAGAGTCAAGTCTACAGAGAGACATTTAGCTATTTCATGCAAATATTTCAGTTTTTAACCTGTTAATGTCCGGTCACATTTACTGTTGCTCAGCAAAATTTCTCTGAATTAAAAAAAAAAAAATATATATAAATATTTTAATTGGACATTCGTCTAACTTTTTCAGAACATTCAAAAGTAACGTTCCCATAATGCAAATTATAAAATAGAGTTCCTTTAACCAAGAAAACATTTTTTTAACCAGTTTTCCAGACATTTTCACAATTTAATGGAAATATTAGCAAAACGTTCTCAATAAGCGATGAACTCGATGGTACTTGCTCTGTCTGACACACACCAGAAACACGCGCACAGAAAGCCGCGTCTCAGCAAACGATCCAGAATAGAATTCTATTTCTATTGCTCTTGAATTGTCAAATACACGCAAAATTGTCAAAATGGCTGTCGTGCCGAGTATTACAGAGTCGGTTATTATATAAATAAGACATTGCTATGCATTTAATAAAAGTCAATGTATAATCTAATGTAAATATATTTTAAGATATGGCCCATATGATCTTTGCCATTACCAGAACTGAGCCACATGTGCCAGAGTTGAGCAAATGAAGCCTGGAAATGTATGTTTTCTTTTCAATAGAAGATCAGATAAATAAGAAAAATAACTATATCGTGATAATTGTGAAATACAATGAATATTAATATCGTGAAATAAGATTTTGGGAAATGTATGCAGGCATTAAGCAGAAGTCAGGCGGGTAGCGTGGGAATATTTCGTTACTTTGGATTTGTTACATTACAGATAAGAATTTAACAGTGATATGTAAATGATGTCATTATTGCTTAATTTGACGTCAGAGATCATGTTTCTAATAGTTGTGTTTTCAATTGTTTTTCTTCATTTCAGAGAAAGCTACAGAATCTAGGAAGAAAGGAGCGGGTTGTTTCCTCTACAGGCTCTGGAAGGCTGTGAAGTGTGTTTTCTGCTGCTGTTGCCACTGTAGTGCTGTGAATGTTGTGGAGCCTTTTGTTCCTCCAGCAGATCTGGAGCCAGAGCCTGATCCTGATCCATCATCTCCTGCTCCTGATCACTCCGGCGTCAAGACAAATAATGGTACATCGCCACTCATTATTCTCCAGCATTATTCTAAACAGTATGATCTTGATTTCCACTAAAAATAAGGCTTGTTTTCAGAGAACATTAATAATATTTCCCCCATTATAATATTATTATCTAGCAAACTAATATTTTTCTGTTTGTTTTTCAGAGTCCTTTGAGTCTCTCTATAGCGTTATAAAGATGATTGGATCCGGAGGATTTGGCAGGGTGTACCAGGGAACACGCAAATTTGATGGCAAAAAGGTCAATCTTACCGAATTGTACAAACATTTTGCTCTTGCATGCATCAAAACATATTTAAAACAATTCACAGATGGTTTAATACTTAGTGCTTGAATACTGTTATTGAAACTGGGTTGGTTTTTTTGCAGGTTGCCATCAAGCGGATTCGCAAGATTGACAACAATCGTTATCTTAATATTGTAAGTTGGCCAAAAGCTGAATATGTATTGAGTTGTTTAAGTGCAGATTACTATTAGATAAGATTACTAAAAAGATCAAAGAAAAATATTTTCTTCAGATTTTTACCCTGCTAACCTTCTGTCTGCTACTTTTCTCTAGCCTGGGCATCCCGAACCTCTCGTTACAGAAGTGGCGCTGCTGATGATGATGAGGCGAGAACCCATAAGCCCCTTCGTCATACAACTATACGAGTGGTTTGAACATCCTAAAGAATTCACTCTGGTTATGGAGTATCCTGAACCCTACGATATCTTGCTGGACTTCATCACTCGTAATCATCAAATGCATGAACCAACAGCACGGTTCCTCATGCGACAGGCTGTGCTGGCAGTGCAACACTGCATCCATCATGGGGTTTTTCACCATGACATCCATGCGCAGAATTTCCTGTTGAAGAGATACCCGGTACAGCTCAAGCTGATAGACTTTGGCTGCGGTCAGCTGTTTAGTAGAGATGGCTACGAGAGCAACATTTACATTGGTGAGCATTCTGGGAGTGTGGAAACCTGAATGTAGTGACTTACTAATTATTTGATGTTTAAAACAAAAGCTCAACAATGTGCAAATGTCTTGCTTACAGGAGCACCGGATTACTGCCCACCTGAAGTCTTGACAGAACCTCGATTCCACGCCGTCCCAGCAAATGTCTGGTCTCTAGGAGTGTTGTTGTACAAGATGATGAACGGATGTTCTCCTTTTCGCAATAGAAGAAAAATCACACAAGCCAAAGTTACATTTCTGAACCCCACCTTATCCAAAAGTAAGTGAATAATATTGATACATTGATAAACACACACATAAAGCAAAGGCTTTGTACAGAAACAGTTAAAGGTGAAGTATGTAAGATTTTTTATATATAGCTCAACGTATAGTAGAGATTGCGGCGTCGCTACTGTAGCAGGCGGAGCCATGGGAAAAGAAATGCAGCTTTAGTTACAGAAGTGAAAGCCAAAATTCACTGCATTTATACCTTCAAAGATTAAACAGGTCATGAACACGTCAAAGTGAACAGAGCATTGTGATGCTACGCGCTACAAAGCATGCTTCAATACCATACAGCATCATCATGCACCCGTTCAGAAAGACACATTTTCATAAAGACAAATGCAACCCAGCTAAAAGTATTCCTAATATGTTGGACCTGAAACATGAACCAGTAAGAGCTGCGTTTGTGATGTTTAAGTCGGGGAAGACGTGATGCACGGAAGGGGCCTTTGCAAGGTTTTTTGAAAGTATGCTTTATTTTGTCATTTATTCCGCTCGCTGCCACTAGTGTCGCAGAAACGACATACTTCACTTTTAAAGTAAAGATAAGTAACATTTTGCAGTATATTAATCATGTTTTAGATGCTGTTTTCATAGATGCCAGGTCACATGGTCATGACTAACCAGCTCTCTCCTTATTCAAATTTGTACAGAATGCAGGGATCTGATTAGCCAGTGTCTAGCCCGGGATCCAACTAAACGCCCGACGTTAGAGCAGATGTTACAACATAAATGGATTAGTAATGATCTACAGTAGATTGGAGAAGTTCAGGAGATTCACTCGATCAGTTTCAGGTGTGAGGAAGTGTAACAGAGAGTAGGATTATTACCTTTTGTCTTCAATTCTGGATTATTTGTAGTGAGATTTTCAAATTTGTGTTCATTGTAATGTTCTTGTTATAGTCAAGTCACCTTCATTTATATAGCGCTTTATACAATACAGATTCACGGTAATAAACAGGAAAATAAAAGAATCAGTGATGCAAACAGAATTAAATTCTGTTCTAAATCAGCTTAAAAAATCATTCATGACTTGACTTATTCATATAATCTTTGTATTGGATAGGAAATAACATACTTGCTGAGAGCTCTGAGCTCGAGACTCGACCCGAAGCCTGAAGTCCAACTCCATCCTGACAGGAACTCAGAGTCTGTCCACGTCTGAGCAAGAACATGAGAGACTGCAAGACTGGAAAGAAGTCATCAAGTCATCACACACACATTTGCTTTGTTTTAAAAGTCAAGACAAGTCATCTTCTACAAACATTTGTGAAAGAATGTGTCGCTCTCAGGAGATCAGTGAATAGCTCAAGCGTGGTACCGTGCACAGAGGTCGACAACTTTCTGCAGAGTCAATAGCTACAGACCTCCAAACTTTAGAAAAATATTAATATTTTAATGCATTTTTGTATTGTTTAATTTGTTTTGTTTTTTATTGTATTTTGTTTAATGAGTTTATATTTTGTACGCTGCATGGTTTCTTTTTATGCTTCCTTTTTATATGCTCAATGTTTTATTGTACGGCACACTGTGCAACTCGTTGCTTTTAAATGTGCTATAGAAATACATTTTGACTTGACTTTAATTTGTGTCATTGATTCTTTTTAGATGCTCATGAACAGAGAGAGTTGAAAGGCACTGTAAAAAGCCAAAAAGTAAATGCAGACCCAGTACTTTTAAAGCCCATTCACACCAAAAACAATAACTATAATTGTAACTATATTAGCGTCCACACCAATGAACGATAACACTGTTCATTCTAAGCATTTACTGCAGTTTTATCGTCTGCCACTTTAAATGCTGGAGCTCTGTCAAGTGGAATGGATTCTGATTGGCTGTCAATGTTTTTATTGTTCATTAGCTGGAAAAAAAATCTGGAAGTTATTCCAAGATATTGTTTCTGTGTCGTTATAGTTGTGGTGGGGACTCTGCTCTTCTTTTTATATTTAGAATTAAAGATTTTTTTTAAACGATATCTTTATCATTATAGTTATCATACTAGGTGTGAACGGGCCTTTAGCACGGTAAAGAGAAAGGTATTCAGGATTGCAATTTGTCAGAATACCGATATGAGAAACAGAGTTCCCCCTCACTACACGTGTCACAAGTTCAAAAGAGACCATTGAGGGGATTCTCCACCCAAAATACTCATCCTGATAACGTCATTTATGTTGACAAACAAAAAGTATTAATACATACAGCTGCAAGATGTAATTTTTTGGGGCAGAGCAAGTCAGAACCAAAGTGACAGGCTAAGCAAGCATGGCAGGGAGCTTGCTGACAAATGGGTAAAACCATAGACTGTAAAAAAAGATGGACGACGCCCCTTCACTTTCTTCCATTGGTGAAAAGTGAAGCCGCCAAAGTCCTAATATGCCGCTGATATTTGGGACCTGCTTCTGCGCAGTAGTGAGCGGGAAGTGGAGCCCGCCATCACTCTCGCAGAAACGGTTAGTACAAAGTTTACTGTGTGAAATAAACAGTTATGAAATTAGAGTTGAAATTAAAGTTGAAGCTCCAATCTCCTCCTGAAAATCCCCCAAAAAAGTCCGTTGGTGCCTCAGTGACTATTGTAGCAAACTAGCTCTATGAAATATTAATAAACAATCATAACTTGTTATAATTGATTATGAATATTTGGATCAGTTAATCGGGTTAACTTGATGTAGCTACATTAGCATTACAACCAATTACTCCGCTCATCCCGTGAACACTCTTGCCCGAAAAATCTCTTGAGACAGCTATCCATGCTTTTATAACATCCCGCCTGGATTACTGTAACTCACTGTACTGCGGCATTTCTAAGTCCCAGCTCATTCGTCTTCAATTGGTCCAGAACGCTGCGGCCAAATTTCTCAAGAAAAAACGAAAATTCGATCACGTCACTCCCATCCTGCGAGCTCTCCATTGGCTACCAGTCCAATTCAGGATTGACTATAAAATTCTCCTTTTAGTCTACAAATGTCTGCATCATCTTGCCCCAAGTTACCTGTCTGATCTTCTACACACCTATAGTCCGTCCCGCGGCCTAAGATCAAGTAACCTAAATATCCTCAATGTTCCTCATCCAAGACTCAAACGTAGAGGAGATAGAGCCTTTTCGGTGGTGGGGCCTAGATTGTGGAACAGCTTGCCACCACAACTTAGAGTAGCTTCTTCTCTATCTGTTTTTAAATCTCTGCTGAAAACCTACTTGTTCTCATTAGCTTTTAATACTTGTTAACGTCTATTTTCTGTACGTTATTTAATTGATTTTATTGTCTTTTTTCCTTTATCTATACATGTAGTTTCTTAGTTGTGTCTCCTTGATTTTTAGCATATACCTGTACAGCACTTTGGGCAGTCATGTGAGTGTTTTTAAATGTGCTTTATAAATAAATGAACTGAACTCAACACTCAATATTGGTTATTAATTAATTAATAGAAATGTACATTTCCGGAGCATTGGATTAAAAGGGTTCATTTCTTCTTCTCAGCAAGAATTAAGAGTGTCACAACTCTCTGGAAATTCCTTTGGGTCGTAAAGCTTGTTATCAGTCTTACTGTGTCCTGTAACAGGGCACCAGGTTCTGCCAGTGGCTTCATTTGTGGGGGAAGTTTCATAGAACTTTGTTGGAAGAGTGATTTTGTCGGATTCTTCATTAAATATAATGATTAATTTGTGTGTGTCTGATTGGTCCAGACGCTACACTATTTCTTTGAGAGAAGCTGTCAATCATGTCGTCACATTCCCGATTTTATAGAATCAAATAACGAACTAAGATCAAACTTATTTAAAAAAACGCACTAAAAACATTTAAACTAAAACATTTAAACTTAAATAAGAATTATAAAAACTACCTAAAATGACAGAAAAATTTATTTGAAGTATAATTTGATTGTTTGTTTCCATTAGACTTCATGGGGAGGGTGGCGTTTATACCATGAGCAATCTGAGACCACTTACTAAACTCAAAATTATTCTCTCATTTCAGTGCAAAGAGATGTGAGCTCTACAAGGAGTTTGTAGAGTTCACAGACTCCGACAACCTGAAGCTGCTGAGGCAGTACCAGAAGGCTCAGTCTCCTAATGTCGAGTTCACACTGCACGGTTTTAGGCCAGATTTATGAGCCGAGCTAAACATCCGCGCTTAAATTGGTTCCATAACAGTAAGTTGAGGATCATGTGATCTTACTAATTTGAGTCAGGTTTAAATAGTCTAGATAATTGCGCGTGCACGCCATTGTTTAAAAGTCCTGAAAAGTCGAGCATGGGTCAATCGATTTACTGTGGGCTACAATGGCAACAAAAGGAAAAGATAGAGCAGCGATGTTCACGGCAACGGAACAGCGTTTGCTATTGGAAACATATGAAGAATTTAAAGATATCATCACCAAAAAAGGCAATACAGCGGCAATAAATAAAGCGGAAGAGAAAGGTTGGCAGAAACTTGCTGATCGTCTCAATGCGTAAGTAGCGGTGTAAACTATTTAAAATACTTTGTCAACATTGAATGTGTGTCACAATACATTGCAAAGTTTGTGTGTGAATAACAGTAACGTTAATTGCTTTCACGCAGCAGCAACTTAAGTGAAGGAAAAAGAACCTGGCAGCAGGTGAAAATAAAATATAAAAATATACTTCAGAATGGTAAGTAAATCTAATGTAGATATGTAATCAATGCCAGCTTGAAGTTACAACTATTCAGGTTTTTTTAATTATTTTTTTTAATTGCAGCGACCAAAAAGAAGACTTCACTCCTGCAGAGGAGCTGGCTTTGGAAATAAATAAAGGGAGGCCCGTCCTTGAGGGAATAGAGGGGGGGACATCATCTAAAATGATATCACGTAGTATAAGGAGTGAGTATATAAAAGGTGTGTGTGTGTTTTATTATCATAATTCTTTCCTGACTAACCGATTTCCTCCTTCCTCAGGCATTGTAAGCCTAAGTACATCATAGCAGTAATGTCACGTAGAGGTACTTGTGCTACTGTAATGGTGCATTTTGGTAAAAAAAACACAATTTTTTCTATCAAGATTCTGTATGCTTTATGGATCCACCAGACATCATGTTGCCTGTGAGTATGAGACCTTTTAAATCAGTCATGTAAACTAATGAGTTTAACTGAGTTTAATCAGTGGTCACAGGAGAAGGCCCATCAGTTGAGGAGGATGAGGAGACTGTGTCTGTATGTTCAAGGAGGGCTGAGGTACTCACAGGTTCCATGCTATACTGTATTGAATATTAAAAAGTGTACTTGTGTGATAAAATGATCATAATGTGTTTTCAGGATGCTGACACTGTTCTAGAGCCCTCTCAGTCTGGGACCACGTGTGACAAAGTATTACGAAATGAAAACTCTTGTGACAAGAGTATTCAATGAAATAACTTAAATCTATGTTGCTACAGAACCCAGAAAACATAAAAGGAGTGTATAAACGCTACCTCCTTAAACAAATGGAAGCGATTGATATCGACATCCAGTATAAAAAACTGAAGATGAGGAAGTTGGAGCTGGAAATTCAACAGCTACAGAAAAATGCAAGTAGAACTACCATTTTTTAAAAAGGAAAAGAAAAAAAAAACATTACCTTTTTGATCACTTTCCACAACATTTATTTGTGTTTTTCACCCCAAACAGGCAGATTCACTCTGAATAAAGGCAAATCACATTAAATACTTTGACTTCTCTGTGTTTGTTCAACTAAGGAGAAAGTTGAGGGGCCAGTGGAAAACTTTAAAGGCGACACATGGTTTAGACCATATTAAGCAAAATAATTATTTGCATATGTGTCTCGTATAAGTCTGCCTGTTTCGTTTTCTTCCAATACTGCTTCATTGCCCCAGTCTTCCTCTTCAACAATCCTTGGTTGCCTCTCTCCTCAGACAAGCAATGTTATGGAGCACTACACAAGCAACTACAATGTTACATGCCCTAGGTGGAGTCACTCTGAGGTGCTTCAGGCACTGAAACCTTGACTTTATCAGCCCAAATGCCATCTCTATACGACCTCTTGTGCATGGGCAATGTTGTAGCGGTGCTGTGCCTCTGTCTGGGGCTCCTGATAGGGAGTCAAGAGGTAAGGCAGGCATGGGTATATCCCTCGTCTCCCAGGAAAACTCCTGAGAATTCTCCTGCATAGACAGAAAGAATATATATAAATATATAATGTAGTTTTTTTTTTTTTTTAAAGACTTTTTGCGATTTAAGTGATTACTAGCATACCTCTTGCTAGTTGCTGGTAGAGAGATGAGGCTCTAAAGATTCTGGAGTCATGCACAGAGCCTGGCCATTTGGCCTCTACATTTGTGATGATGCAATCTGCATCACTAATCATCTAAAATAAATTAAACCTGTAGGTCACTACATTTGAATTGCAATGAACTAAACACTGGTGCCCAGCTTAGTACAGGACACTCAGTGCTAGAGCATAGCCTTCAATATCATCTCAGTGGGACCGTACCTGTACATTGATGCTGTGTACTGATTTCCTATTCACAAAGTCCGCTTCATGTGGACCAGACGGACACTTAATACGCACATGGGTGCAGTCCAATGCACCGATAACATTTGGGAAACCTAGGAAAATTATTTGTTTGTTTTAAATATGTCCCATGTAAAATCAACAGTCAAGAAATATTTCCATGTTTTATAGTTATTGGAACTTACCAGCTATTCCATAAAAGGCATGTTTAATGGTACGAATAGCTTTGTGGCCAGGGAATGACGAACACATTGAGTAGTCTTTTTAAAGAAAGGTACACAATACAGAGCGGCAAACTGATGCTTTGCTGATATTCTCTGCATCTCCAACTGTGTACAAAAATGTTCGACTGGCAAAAAAGCGAAGTGCAATGCACACCGTCTGTGGGACTGTGAGCGCTCTGTTGCGGTGCGGCGTGTATTATTTGCAATGTGCGGGCTTAGTAATCTACAAATATATGCAATCCCATCTCTTGAGAACCTATATCGCTCATACGGGTAGCTGTCATTAAAAGCCAATGGGTCTGACCTGTCTCTGAAAGTTCTCTCTCTTTGAAATGCCCTCCGCAAGACTATTCGCCTTATTCACCTCGAACGTTCCACCGAGCCTGAGGGGTGCACTTACCACTTCCGGTAGTTCTCACAACGCGATTTCTCTCAGTGCAATGGCGCTTCACTGCTGTGTTCACCGCTGCACCTCATCACACAGGAAAAAATCCAACAGAGGACAAACGTTTCAGCGTTTCCCCAAAGATCAGTAGAATGTATGTTATTAAAATCTACCACCACAGATTCACTAGTATAAGCATATTCTGAGTAGGGTGTATGAGGCGCCGTCTAGGGCTTAAATCAAACTTCATTCACGCACACATATATGAAACACGTGTACACACATATACTTAGTAGTCAAACATACACGTATACTGCTGAATGCTCGAACAAATACATATGAATACATATGAATACATATGAAATGCACAACGACACATCTAAAGTCGCTCACGCACATACAAGCAAACTCTACTACACACAAGAGATGCGTAAAACTCTCCACGCACACACTCATATGAGACGCGCGCACACTCATATGAGACGCGCGCACGCACATACAAACTCTCCACGCACACACTCATATGAGACACGCGCACGCACATACAAACTCTCCACGCACACACTCATATGAGACGCGCGCACGCACACACAAACTCTCCACGCACACACTCATATGAGACGCGCACACACACACACAAACTCTCCACGCACACACTCATATGAGACATGAATGATCACACAGTATGATGCATATGATTCTCAGTGTGAACGGAAGTCATTTAAGTGTAAACGGAAGTCATTTCAGTGTAAACGGAAGGCATTTCAGTGTAAAACGGAAAGTAAGCTGGACTAGCCGATCTCTCCCATTCTCTTTCATATAGCTCTCTCCCAGTCGGAGCGTGATTGATTGGACAGCCTGATTGGACAGTTCATTCATGTCTCATATGAGTGTGTGCGTGGAGAGTTTGTATGTGCGTGCGCGCGTCTCATATGAGTGTGCGCGCGTCTCATATGAGTGTGTGCGTGGAGAGTTTTACGCATCTCTTGTGTGTAGTAGAGTTTGCTTGTATGTGCGTGAGCGACTTTAGATGTGTCGTTGTGCATTTCATATGTATTCATATGTATTCATATGTATTTGTTCGAGCATTCAGCAGTATACGTGTATGTTTGACTACTAAGTATATGTGTGTGCACGTGTTTCATATATGTGTGCGTGAATGAAGTTTGATTTAAGCCCTAGACGGCGCCTCATAAGGGTGAAACGGTACACTGTTAACTTTCGCTGTAGATTTAGCAGCACAGTACTGTAAAAACCTACAGTACAATACTGCATTTCTATATTACAGTAAAATACCGTAATTTGCATTGCATTCTGGGTAATTTTGTTTGAGCGGGAACATTTTACAGTACATTTTAGTGTTGCTGTAACCTAGCTGTAACCTGGCTGTAATATGCCAGGCAAAAATACAGGGTTGCTGACGTCAGAGCACAACTGCGGCAGTTCACTCACTCTGCGCGGATATCTCACTCTGCGGATATCTGGAAATTTGGTAAGTTCATTTTGGATTTTATAATAAGGTTTTAGGATTTTACGCTATAGTGTGTAGCCTACATAGCTTTTAATGTGAAATGACAGTGGAAGTTTAGCCAGCGACGGTTGCAAAAACACTGTTAAGTTTGTTAACGTTATCTGCTCTTTCACCCTGCTGCTTGTCCTGACATTTTCAAATCTAACGTTATAACTCCGTGAATTAACAATAGGCTACCTTACGTTTTATTTCGAACAAAAAAGATTTGGTGATTGCGGGAACGGTGGAAAGACAAATCGAGATGGTCTTTTGTGAGTTTTATTTTGTTTCTGTCGAGTTTTAATTAAATGTGTTTTACGATGGTCTGCGAGATAAAATTACTGCATTTGACATCATGTTAGTCTAACTGTTGGGCCTATCTCTGTAGGGAACACCCGAGCCTGTCAGTGGTAAAAACAAGCACTTATAATAGACATAACGTTATATACATTTTGCTCAAACTGCTATATTTGCAGTCCGTTTCCCGAATGACGAACTTGATGATTTTATGATCAATACTGGACCAAATTGAATAAGTCGTTTAGACACAAAATAAGACGCGTGCAAATAAGGCTTAAAAACACTGCACTTTCCTTTGGAACGCAAAATGGGTGATTTATTTGTGCTTAGAGAGATTGGCTATTGGTACCAGTTTAGTCTTTTACTTCATTTCTTTTTAGGCGGGAGACCCATTTATAATGATTATTATAATAATTAAAAATATAAATAAAGGTGTAAATTGTTGAAAAACTTCAGACTATCAGAGTTAATGATATATTAGCTAATAAAGCATCGATCGTTGCCGGAAGTCAGATATTTTCATTTATAAAGTTTTAAATATGTATATTTTTTCGACAAAAACGCACGGATTACCATCAGAAGGCCTTCGTTATCCCCCTGGAGCCGGATGGATTACTTTTGTGAAGGATGTATGCACATTTTGGGACTTGAAGGAGGTGGACCCCATTGCCTCACATTATATCCACTGAAGGGTCTAAGACATTTTCTAAAATAACTGAAAATGTGTTCATCTGAAACAAGATTGACATATGCATCTCGAACGGCTTGAGGGTGAGTAATGCATGGGTTAAATATCATTTTTGGCCGAACTATCCCTTTAAGTATGTCCAGCTATGGCTGCAAGTCATGCAGTTTCTCAACCTCTTCTTAAAGGGATAGTTCACTTTGAAATAAATTTTTGGTATGTTTTAGCTTACCTCAAGGGCATCCGAGATGTAGGTGTCTTTGTTTCCGCATTAGTTTCAATTTTGATATTTTTAGGTCAAACCGTTCTTGTCTGTCAGTCATATAATGCAGGTCTATGGTCACTTCCTCAAAGAGCATGCACAGAGAAGTCCAAATTAAACATGATTTAATGACTCGTAAATGTAAGTACACATTGATGGCCTAAGACACGAAACGAGCGGTTTGTATGAGAAAACGAGCAGTATTTATATCGTTTTTACCTCTTGTAATCACAGCCACATCCAAGTGATCTGAGGGCGCGGGCGACCTGCATTATATTATATGACTGACCTAAAAATATCAAAATTGAAACTACTGCGGAAACAAAGACACCTACATCTTAGATGCCCTTGAGGTAAGCTAAAACATACCAAAAATTAATTTCAAAGTGAACTATCCCTTTAAATGCGTTCACCATACATGGTTTTAATAGTGTAATTGATCAATAAAAAATGTTTTTGACCAGAACATTGTTTGGATTGTCTTTTGATTTGCAGTTATTCTGAAGTTGCATATTACCTATAGATTTATATACTGTAATAACTACATATTATATAGTTATAATATCATTAGTAATTTGAAAATTACGTTTTGCAATAATGTATCAATATAGATATTACAGTACAATACCATATAATTAATTACAACAGAAGCAGACAAAAATGACAAAATACAGTAAAAATACAGTACAGTACTGTTTAGTAAGTTTACAGTACTGTTCGTGTGTACTGTAAATTGAATTACAGTACAGTTACTGTAAATCGAAATACAGTACCTTGCTGGCAACCTTGCTGCCAGTACTGTACTGTAAAAATACAAGAAAATTGTTAACAGTGTACATGTATTCGTATTGAACCAACACGGTACGGGCGTCACGGTTCGGTGCACGAATTTACACGGACAATAACGTTACACGGTATAAAAAGGGAGGCGAGGGCGCGATCGAACTCTCTCTGTGTGTGTGTGTGTGTGAGAGAGAGAGAGAGAGAGAGAGAGAGAGAGAGAGAGGGGGGCGCGGGCGTGATCGGTGTGTGGTATTTAGCTTCTAGTCACAAGCTAACCTAGGGGATACATCACATCAGTTTTCCTAGCTAGAAGGAGGATGTACAGGAGTCAGATTGAGTCTGATCAATACAATTATACATGGAAAGATTGGTGGTCCACACTGGGGTTTCCATAGATGGTGCTGCTGCGTCGGAGTCAAACTTCCGGGCTTGTGTACCCCTCAACGGCGTTCGAGTTTTCAAAATGGCCGCCAGGTGAATAAGGCGAATAGCTCCCTCATCCACCACCTCATCTATGAAAGGACGCGCCATGGTTAAGTTTGGAAACGAGTTTAGCTCCCTGTTTAATTAATTAATTACCAAACTCATTAACCAAACTCACCAATTAAACACACAAGTTTTGAACATTTCTTAGTGTATTTATACCTTATAATTTCTTACATTTATTAGTAAAGTACATTTCCTTATTTAAAAAAAAAAAATTATTAATAGTGGTTAAGTAAAATAATGACATTGAAACACCAGCAGGTGAGTATAAATGGTATGCTCGTTAAGCCTGAACTCAGACTTAGCCTGACAGTTAGCCTGCCCCGGACCAGGTTAATTTGCCAGCATAAGTTGCCGGAGTAACTGAGTTTGAACTTTTTAGAGTTTGATTTATGAAACCGAATCTACCAAAAATAAGCCTGACTAACCGAAATAAGCCTGGTTTATACTCTACATCTATACAATGTTTTTAACAGTCACTTCTCGCCATCTGGTGGCGTAACAATGTAAAAGCGGAATCACTGATTGAAACTTGAAATACGTTTTCCCAATAAATAAATAATGATTTAAAAAAGTTATTTATCATGTGTTTATTGCAATGCACACATTTATTTGGAAAAACGATGATAAAAAACTTCTTTACCTGAAAAAAATATTGAAAAACATACAAAGATCTTGTAAGGTTGCACTCACAACAAATGATTTCTATAACACGTAAATAGCAAAATCTATAACGAGTGTATGAATCTTCAAAAAACTGTTCTTGGTAAGTGCTGACATGTTGTATAGATCGTATACATCTCCAGACTGTATAGTATATGTAGGCAGTGTTAGGCTGACTTGCACATGTAGTATGACTAACTCCCATCACTGACTATTTTAGAGTATAATATATAAAAAAAATTAAATAAGAATTTTCTCTCTCATTATCATGGCATTTTAAAGATCACTATAGGTGTAATTTAAAACTCTAGCAATTTAAAAGAAATTCATATAACATGCTTAGCTTAGTTAAAATTGTAGGGGTAATATTAGACAGCAATTATAATAATGTACAATAATCAAATCTCAAATACAATCTCTGTTACCTTAAATTATATGTTTATCTCTGTAAAGCTCCTTTGAAACAATCCATTGTTAAAAGCGCTATATAAATGAAGATGACTTGACTTGACAATATAATACAGCGCTCTCTCAGTTGCAAGAATATATCAAAATAACACATTGAACAAAGTGCAATATAAAGAATGTGTGTGTGTGTGTGTGTGTTATATATTATATACCACATTTCTGCCAAAATACCATAGTTGCAGTTTGCGTTACAGTAAATCTTGTCATTTGTGGATAGGAAAACATTCTAACGGTCGTAAATGAATCGTTCATTGGTTGCACAAATGAGTAGCGCTCTTTCGTTCCGTATTTTGAGCGTTCTGTAGTGCAACCTTTAACCCTGCGTCCATTACAGTGGACATCACATGTCAGCCCTTTTGTTTCCACTTCTGGAGCATTTCACCTAGTTTAAAGCCTGCAGTCCATGAGATTGGACGTTTGTCATCCAATCAAATGGCAGTGAAGCTCTGCATGTGGTAATTTAAAAAAAAAACACTACATTGAAGAGAAGCATGGCAGCACTTCACTCCAGACACAGAAGTAAACAACATTTTCTATGGTTTTATTCAAATTTGTGTATATGTTTGCCAGTATAAGTTTGTCTGTAAAATAGAAGGATTGAACGTATTAAAGTTAAAAATAATTTGTAGAATTGCAAGCTTTAAATCAGGATTTTTTTCAAATGTGTCTGTCCATTAGAATGGTTCAATAGTTCAAACACCTGTTTCTGAAATCACATTTCCAGTAATGCTGATTGACATTTCTTATATAAAAAGAAATCTATATCACAGTACTAATACATTTTTTAACTATTTAATATGCAGAATATACAGTTCTTGAAGTGCTTGAACATATTGCTGATGGAAATATCTCAGATGTTGACTTTATGTGGAGTGATGAGGAAGATAGAGATGGAAATGCAGATAATGCTAGATCTCCAAAAATTGGTAAGTGTAGAATGAAAATTAGGGGTAGTTAGTTAGCCGGCCCTAAATGTATTGAATATTGTATTATTGGATATACAGTTTCATTTCTGTCCTGTAAAAATAAACTACAATATAAAACTTGTATGAAGTTGTTTGTAAGGGACAGTTTTTGGTAATAATTTCAGGGGAGGACAGAGATGAGCCACTAGTAGGGGAAGAAATTGAGATTGAGAGGGGAGTCAGAATCAAGAAGACAGAGAAGATTATGAGCATGAGGGAGATGTAGAACCAGTACTTGGTGATGATCCTTTTACAAACATCAAGAGTGATATTCAGTGGCGTCGTCACACCCGCTTTACCCCAGTAGAAACAATGTGGGAAAGTCCCACCACTGACCCCCCTGAGCCACTAACACCACACGGCAACTTCAAGCAGTGTTCCAAGTCAGACGTTTGAGCTGATGAGCACAATGACCAACATATATGCAGAACAAAATGGAGTCAGGGCGTATAAACTAGTAGTGGGAAGTTCGGATCATTTTACTGACTCGGATCTTTGAGTCTCGTTCAGCAAAATGAACGAATCATTTTTTGAGTAATTTCGTTTATTTCAGCATAATATAATTAAACACTAATTATAGGCCTTCGACATCAGAGTCAAGGCAGGACTTAGAGCGGTGGAGGCCCCTGGGCTTGAGTCATTTTCGGCCCTACTTTCTACATATGACTTTAAATAGAACAACATGATACATACAAGAGCTATGTAGCTACACGATTCTGGATAAATTGAGAATAAAAAAGAGATCACGATTCTGTACAAACAACTAAACAAAATAACAATTTATTAGAGGTTCTGAAAAAATGTCAATTGCTGCAGTCTATTTAAAATGTTTAATTATATAAATAAATAAAAAAAACTTGACTGAATGAATTAATCAATGACTCACTCAAATACTTCACTTGTTTTATTACTGGATAAATCAGCATTTTTGAACAAATCTCCCGAATGAACGATTCAATGACAAATATTTTTAACAGTCACTTGTCGCCATCTGGTGGCGTAACAATGTCATCGATCCAATCGTTTTCACAGTGTGTTAATGTTAAAAAAACTGAATTATTTATTTATTTGAACATTGATTGAAGCTTGAAAACTTCTTACCAATAAATAAATAATGATTAAAAAATAATTTCATTCAACTGTAGGGGTAATATTATAGCAATTATAATACAATATAATACAGGACGTGCTCTCAGTTGCAAGATATCAAAATAACACATTAAACAGTGCAAGATAAAGAATGTGTGTGTAGTACGTAAGTGAGTAGATGGGTGTTTTAGTGACCTTTGAAAAACATCAAGACTATGCACACAAATGAATAATTTACAGTAAATGAAAAAATACTACACTATCACAGCTTAATCAAGCATGACATCATCCAACAGCAGAATCCAGAGGCTGATCATTTAAGAGTTTATAATAAGATGATGTCCGATTTATTCTCCTTTGTGCCTTTTTGCACGCATTTTCCAAGGATTTTAATAATAAAACTGTTCTGACAGAATAAATCTCATATGTATTAAAGAAAACGTCCGAGTTGAATTTGTAACTATTCAATAAATGTGTTCAGATTCGATGTGTGCTCATGTGCGCGTGCATGCGTATATGAGTGATTCGAATTTTAGTTGCTATAGCGACGCGACGCGTGTTATGAATTCTGAATGCATATTTACACTTGAACCGATTGTCTGTTGATTGAGAGAGACGAGGCGAATTCACAGACTTTTGCAGAATATTTTCTGAGCGAATCTGTTGATTTTGAAGCTGATTTCTGGGACGAGACTTTTATTCTGGACATCGGAGGATATATCCTTTATAGATTTATATTTTTGAAAAAAATCTTATCATTTTCTGAGAATACTTTTATTTTATAGTTCTTTACTTGCTTTAGAAGTAGTTTTATTACATTTTTTGTTTTGTTTTATTACATTTTTTTGTGAAGGAGAGTTGTATTGTATTATTGTATTGTTTTTTGTGCTGTATTTTGTATTGTTTTTATTACAGTTTGGAGGAGGATGTCGATGGCTCACATGATGGGTGAAAGAGGAGGTGAGTGCTTTAGTTTTTCATTTATGGTTTATATTTTGTACAATGACTGACTACATTAATGTGAAGAACCCATTTGATCCCTCAATCTGATCACATGTATTTGATTCCTTCCATGTGAAATGAACTTTTCAATTTGAGTAACCGAAGTAACAATTTGTAATTGACCACTGACATTGATTATTGATTATTATTAAAACATTACTAACTACAGAATGTGATGTGTGAAATATTCCAGCCTCAGGCCGCTCCAGATCCAGGAGAGCTGCTTTCTCTCAGACGGCTGGTCAGGAGGTTTGGAGACCCGGTTCTGATGACCGTGATCAGGATCCGCTGCCAGACCCGACCCAGACACAGAGCCAGGATCTTCCTGGATATTTAACACCTCTGTCTTCTGAGTCTGTTTCTGTGTCCACAGGTCAGGCTGACAGGAGGAGGACGAGGAAGAGCGGCAGCCAGAAGAGCCCAGATGATGGACGTCCGTTCACTTCATCTAAACACTCTCGCAGAGGTCAGAATAGGCTTTAATAAAGAAGTTATGGCTCATCTTCTAGTTCTATTTTCAATGGCTGATTTTTCATTGAAAATAGAAAGTTGAACCAACTAACACTTTTATGTGACCACTGACATTGATTATTCATATTACATAAAAAAAAGAAACAGTTTTTGTTGTGTGAAATTTTCCAGCCTCAGGCCGCTCCAGATCCTGGAGAACTGCTTCCACTGATTGTTCTCCGGGCATCATGTCATCATCAGCTTTGTCCCTCTCTGAGGTCAATGTGGAGCGCTGGTTCTGTAGAGAGTCGTTGAGTCTGAGCAGCAGAGGCTCGTACAGCGTGGAATGGAGGAGGAGTGGCGATGGATCGGAGAGCCCAAACCAGCAGGACAGTTGCAGCTGTTTGTCCAGGTCCCACAGCCTGGAAGGGTTGCTGTGCCCTCCGCTGCCCGGGCAAGTTCCTGTCGAGCCAACAGAGACTTCAAATGGCCGAACTGCTCAGGGTGCCATGGAGGCTTCTCCTGTGAACAAGAGCTCAACAGGTGAGGCTGAAATAAGGCTGGGCAGAGTCAAGTCTACAGAGAGACATTTAGCTATTTCATGCAAATATTTCCGTTTTTAACCTGTTAATGTCCGGTCACATTTACTGTTGCTCAGCAAAATTTCTCTGAATTTTGATTTTATTTTTTAGAAACATTTTAATTTGATGTTCGTCTATCATTTTCAGAAAATTCAAAAGTAATCATGCAAAATGTTGAACCAAGAAAAAAAAAAAATTTAACCAGTTGAAAAAACTAGACATTTTGAACTTTCAGGGAACATTTTGAAGTAACATTTTCATAATTTAATGGAAATATTAGCAAAACGTTCTCAATAAGCGATGAACTCGATGGTACTCGCTCTGTCTGACACACACCAGAAACACGCGCACAGAAAGCCGCGTCTCAGCAAACGATCCAGAATAGAATTCTATTTCTATTGCTCTTGAATTGTCAAATACACGCACAATTGTCAAAATGGCTGTCGTGCCGAGTATTACAGAGTCGGTTATTATATAAATAAGACATTGCTATGCATTTAATAAAAGTCAATGTATAATCTAATGTAAATATATTTTAAGATATGGCCCATATGATCTTTGCCATTACCAGAACTGAGCCACATGTGCCAGAGTTGAGCAAATGAAGCCTGGAAATGTATGTTTTCTTTTCAATAGAAGATCAGATAAATAAGAAAAATAACTATATCGTGATAATTGTGAAATACAATGAATATTAATATCGTGAAATAAGATTTTGGGAAATGTATGCAGGCATTAAGCAGAAGTCAGGCGGGTAGCGTGGGAATATTTCGTTACTTTGGATTTGTTACATTACAGATAAGAATTTAACAGTGATATGTAAATGATGTCATTATTGCTTAATTTGACGTCAGAGATCATGTTTCTAATAGTTGTGTTTTCAATTGTTGTTCTTCATTTCAGAGAAAGCTACAGAATCTAGGAAGAAAGGAGCGGGTTGTTTCCTCTACAGGCTCTGGAAGGCTGTGAAGTGTGTTTTCTGCTGCTGTTGCCACTGTAGTGCTGTGAATGTTGTGGAGCCTTTTGTTCCTCCAGCAGATCTGGAGCCAGAGCCTGATCCTGATCCATCATCTCCTGCTCCTGATCACTCCGGCGTCAAGACAAATAATGGTACATCGCCACTCATTATTCTCCAGCATTATTCTAACCAGTATGATCTTGATTTCCACTAAAAATAAGGCTTGTTTTCAGAGAACATTAATAATATTTCCCCCATTATAATATTATTATCTAGCAAACTAATATTTTTCTGTTTGTTTTTCAGAGTCCTTTGAGTCTCTCTATAGCGTTATAAAGATGATTGGATCCGGAGGATTTGGCAGGGTGTACCAGGGAACACGCAAATTTGATGGCAAAAAGGTCAATCTTACCGAATTGTACAAACATTTTGCTCTTGCATGCATCAAAACATATTTAAAACAATTCACAGATGGTTTAATACTTAGTGCTTGAATACTGTTATTGAAACTGGGTTGTTTTTTTTGCAGGTTGCCATCAAGCGGATTCGCAAGATTGACAACAATCGTTATCTTAATATTGTAAGTTGGCCAAAAGCTGAATATGTATTGAGTTGTTTAAGTGCAGATTACTTTTAGATAAGATTACTAAAAAGATCAAAGAAAAATATTTTCTTCAGATTTTTACCCTGCTAACCTTCTGTCTGCTACTTTTCTCTAGCCTGGGCATCCCGAACCTCTCGTTACAGAAGTGGCGCTGCTGATGATGATGAGGCGAGAACCCATAAGCCCCTTCGTCATACAACTATACGAGTGGTTTGAACATCCTAAAGAATTCACTCTGGTTATGGAGTATCCTGAACCCTACGATATCTTGCTGGACTTCATCACTCGTAATCATCAAATGCATGAACCAACAGCACGGTTCCTCATGCGACAGGCTGTGCTGGCAGTGCAACACTGCATCCATCATGGGGTTTTTCACCATGACATCCATGCGCAGAATTTCCTGTTGAAGAGATACCCGGTACAGCTCAAGCTGATAGACTTTGGCTGCGGTCAGCTGTTTAGTAGAGATGGCTACGAGAGCAACATTTACATTGGTGAGCATTCTGGGAGTGTGGAAACCTGAATGTAGTGACTTACTAATTATTTGATGTTTAAAAAAAAAGCTCAACAATGTGCAAATGTCTTGCTTACAGGAGCACCGGATTACTGCCCACCTGAAGTCTTGACAGAACCTCGATTCCACGCCGTCCCAGCAAATGTCTGGTCTCTAGGAGTGTTGTTGTACAAGATGATGAACGGATGTTCTCCTTTTCGCAATAGAAGAAAAATCACACAAGCCAAAGTTACATTTCTGAACCCCACCTTATCCAAAAGTAAGTGAATAATATTGATACATTGATAAACACACACATAAAGCAAAGGCTTTGTACAGAAACAGTTAAAGGTGAAGTATGCAAGATTTTTTATATATAGCTCAACGTATAGTAGAGTTTGGGGCGTCGCTACTGTAGCAGGCGGAGCCATGGGAAAAGAAATGCAGCTTTAGTTACAGAAGTGAAAGCCAAAATTCACTGCATTTATACCTTCAAAGATTAAACAGGTCATGAACACGTCAAAGTGAACAGAGCATTGTGATGCTACGCGCTACAAAGCATGCTTCAATACCATACAGCATCATCATGCACCCGTTCAGAAAGACACATTTTCATAAAGACAAATGCAACCCAGCTAAAAGTATTCCTAATATGTTGGACCTGAAACATGAACCAGTAAGAGCTGCGTTTGTGATGTTTAAGTCGGGGAAGACGCGATGCACGGAAGGGGCCTTTGCAAGGTTTTTTGAAAGTATGCTTTATTTTGTCATTTATTCCGCTCGCTGCCACTAGTGTCGCAGAAACGACATACTTCACTTTTAAAGTAAAGATAAGTAACATTTTGCAGTATATTAATCATGTTTTAGATGCTGTTTTCATAGATGCCAGGTCACATGGTCATGACTAACCAGCTCTCTCCTTATTCAAATTTGTACAGAATGCAGGGATCTGATTAGCCAGTGTCTAGCCCGGGATCCAACTAAACGCCCGACGTTAGAGCAGATGTTACAACATAAATGGATTAGTAATGATCTACAGTAGATTGGAGAAGTTCAGGAGATTCACTCGATCAGTTTCAGGTGTGAGGAAGTGTAACAGAGAGTAGGATTATTACCTTTTGTCTTCAACTCTGGATTATTTGTAGTGAGATTTTCAAATTTGTGTTCATTGTAATGTTCTTGTTATAGTCAAGTCACCTTCATTTATATAGCGCCGCTTTATACAATACAGATTCACGGTAATAAACAGGAAAATAAAAGAATCAGTGATGCAAACAGAATTAAATTCTGTTCTAAATCAGCTTAAAAAATCATTCATGACTTGACTTATTCATATAATCTTTGTATTGGATAGGAAATAACATACTTGCTGAGAGCTCTGAGCTCGAGACTCGACCCGAAGCCTGAAGTCCAACTCCATCCTGACAGGAACTCAGAGTCTGTCCACGTCTGAGCAAGAACATGAGAGACTGCAAGACTGGAAAGAAGTCATCAAGTCATCACACACACATTTGCTTTGTTTTAAAAGACAAGTCATCTTCTACAAACATTTGTGAAAGAATGTGTCGCTCTCAGGAGCTCAGTGAATTCAAGCGTGGTACCGTGCACAGAGGTCGACAACTTTCTGCAGAGTCAATAGCTACAGACCTCCAAACTTTAGAAAAATATTAATATTTTAATGCATTTTTGTATTGTTTAATTTGTTTTGTTTTTTATTGTATTTTGTTTAATGAGTTTATATTTTGTACGCTGCATGGTTTCTTTTTATGCTTCCTTTTTATATGCTCAATGTTTTATTGTACGGCACACTGTGCAACTCTGTTGCTTTTAAATGTGCTATAGAAATACATTTTGACTTGACTTTAATTTGTGTCATTGATTCTTTTTAGATGCTCATGAACAGAGAGAGTTGAAAGGCACTGTAAAAAGCCAAAAAGTAAATGCAGACCCAGTACTTTTAAAGCCCATTCACACCAAAAACAATAACTATAATTGTAACTATATTAGCGTCCACACCAATGAACGATAACACTGTTCATTCTAAGCATTTACTGCAGTTTTATCGTCTGCCACTTTAAATGCTGGAGCTCTGTCAAGTGGAATGGATTCTGATTGGCTGTCAATGTTTTTATTGTTCATTAGCTGGAAAAAAAATCTGAAAGTTATTCCAAGATATTGTTTCTGTGTCGTTATAGTTGTGGTGGGGACTCTGCTCTTCTTTTTATATTTAGAATGATTTTTTTAAAAAGATATCTTTATCATTATAGTTATCATACTAGGTGTGAACGGGCCTTTAGCACGGTAAAGAGAAAGGTATTCAGGATTGCAATTTGTCAGAATACCGATATGAGAAACAGAGTTCCCCCTCACTACACGCGTCACAAGTTCAAAAGAGACCATTGAGGGGATTCTCCACCCAAAATACTCATCCTGATAACGTCATTTATGTTGACAAACAAAAAGTATTAATACATATAGCTGCAAGATGTAATTTTTTGGGGCAGAGCAAGTCAGAACCAAAGTGACAGGCTAAGCAAGCATGGCAGGGAGCTTGCTGACAAATGGGTAAAACCATAGACTGTAAAAAAAGATGGACGACGCCCCTTCACTTTCTTCCATTGGTGAAAAGTGAAGCCGCCAAAGTCCTAATATGCCGCTGATATTTGGGACCTGCTTCTGCGCAGTAGTGAGCGGGAAGTGGAGCCCGCCATCACTCTCGCAGAAACGGTTAGTACAAAGTTTACTGTGTGAAATAAACAGTTATGAAATTAGAGTTGAAATTAAAGTTGAAGCTCCAATCTCCTCCCGAAAATCCCCCAAAAAAGTCCGTTGGTGCCTCAGTGACTATTGTAGCAAACTAGCTCTATGAAATATTAATAAACAATCATAACTTGTTATAATTGATTATGAATATTTGGATCAGTTAATCGGGTTAACTTGATGTAGCTACATTAGCATTACAACCAATTACTCGGCTCATCCCGTGAACACTCAATATTGGTTATTAATTAATTAATAGAAATGTACATTTCCGGAGCATTGGATTAAAAGGGTTAATTTCTTCTTCTCAGCAAGAATTAAGAGTGTCACAACTCTCTGGAAATTCCTTTGGGTCGTAAAGCTTGTTATCAGTCTTACTGTGTCCTGTAACAGGGCACCAGGTTCTGCCAGTGGCTTCATTTGTGGGGGAAGTTTCATAGAACTTTGTTGGAAGAGTGATTTTGTCGGATTCTTCATTAAATATAATGATTAATTTGTGTGTGTCTGATTGGTCCAGACGCTACACTATTTCTTTGAGAGAAGCTGTCAATCATGTCGTCACATTCCCGATTTTATAGAATCAAATAACGAATTGAGATCAAACTTATTTTAAAAAACGTACTAAAAACATTTAAACTAAAACATTTAAACTTAAATAAGAATTATAAAAACTACCTAAAATGACAGAAAAATGTATTTGAAGTATAATTTGATTGTTTGTTTCCATTAGACTTCATGGGGAGGGTGGCGTTTATACCATGAGCAATCTGAGACCACTTACTAAACTCAAAATTATTCTCTCATTTCAGTGCAAAGAGATGTGAGCTCTACAAGGAGTTTGTAGAGTTCACAGACTCCGACAACCTGAAGCTGCTGAGGCAGTACCAGAAGGCTCAGTCTCCTAATGTCGAGTTCACACTGCACGGTTTTAGGCCAGATTTATGAGCCGAGCTAAACATCCGCGCTTAAATTGGTTCCATAACAGTAAGTTGAGGATCATGTGATCTTACTAATTTGAGTCAGGTTTAAATAGTCTAGATAATTGCGCGTGCACGCCATTGTTTAAAAGTCCTGAAAAGTCGAGCATGGGTCAATCGATTTACTGTGGGCTACAATGGCAACAAAAGGAAAAGATAGAGCAGCGATGTTCACGGCAACGGAACAGCGTTTGCTATTGGAAACATATGAAGAATTTAAAGATATCATCACCAAAAAAGGCAATACAGCGGCAATAAATAAAGCAGAAGAGAAAGGTTGGCAGGAAATTGCTGATCGTCTGAATGCGTAAGTAGCGGTGTAAACTATTTAAATTACTTTATCAACATTGAATGTGTGTCACAATACATTGCAAAGTTTGTGTGTGAATAACAGTAACGTTAATTGCTTTCACGCAGCAGCAACTTAAGTGAAGGAAAAAGAACCTGGCAGCAGGTGAAAATAAAATATAAAAATATAGTTCAGAATGGTAAGTAAATCTAATGTAGATATGTAATCAATGCCAGCTTGAAGTTACAACTATTCAGGTTTTTTTTATTTTATTTTTTTTATTGCAGCGACCAAAAAGAAGACTTCACTCCTGCAGAGGAGCTGGCTTTGGAAATAAATAAAGGGAGGCCCGTCCTTGAGGGAATAGAGGGGGGGACATCATCTAAAATGATATCACGTAGTATAAGGAGTGAGTATATAAAAGGTGTGTGTGTGTTTTATTATCATTATTCCTTCCTGACGAACCAATTTCCTCCTTCCTCAGGCATTGTAAGCCTAAGTACATCATAGCAGTAATGTCACGTAGAGGTACTTGTGCTTCTGTAATGGTGCATTTTGGTAAAAAAAACACAATTTTTTCTATCAAGATTCTGTATGCTTTATGGATCCACCAGACATCATGTTGCCTGTGAGTATGAGACCTTTTAAATCAGTCATGTAAACTAATGAGTTTAACTGAGTTTAATCAGTGGTCACAGGGAGAAGGCCCATCAGTTGAGGAGGATGAGGAGACTGTGTCTGTATGTTCAAGGTGGCCTGAGGTACTCACAGGTTCCATGCTATACTGTATTGAATATTAAAAAGTGTACTTGTGTGATAAAATGATCATAATGTGTTTTCAGGATGCTGACACTGTTCTAGAGCCCTCTCAGTCTGGGACCACGTGTGACAAAGTGAGTATTACGAAATGAAAACTCTTGTGACAAGAGTATTCATTGAAATAACTTAAATCTATGTTGCTACAGAACCCAGAAAACATAAAAGGAGTGTATAAACGCTACCTCCTTAAACAAATGGAAGCGATTGATATCGACATCCAGTATAAAAAACTGAAGATGAGGAAGTTGGAGCTGGAAATTCAACAGCTACAGAAAAATGCAACTAGAACTATCATTTTTTAAAAAGGAAAAGAAAAAAAAAACATTACCTTTTTGATCACTTTCCACAACATTTATTTGTGTTTTTTCACCCCAAAAAGGCAGATTCACTCTGAATAAAGACAAATCACATTAAATACTTTGACTTCTCTGTGTTTGTTCAACTAAGGAGAAAGTTGAGGGGCCAGTGGAAAACTTTAAAGGCGACACATGGTTTAGACCATATTAAGCAAAGTAATTATTTGCATATGTGTCTCGTATAAGTCTGACTGTTTCGTTTTCTTCCAATACTGCTTCATTGCCCCAGTCTTCCTCTTCAACAATCCTTGGTTGCCTCTCTCCTCAGACAAGCAATGTTATGGAGCACTACACAAGCAACTACAATGTTACATGCCCTAGGTGGAGTCACTCTGAGGTGCTTCAGGCACTGAAACCTTGACTTTATCAGCCCAAATGCCATCTCTATACGACCTCTTGTGCATGGGCAATGTTGTAGCGGTGCTGTGCCTCTGTCTGGGGCTCCTGATAGGGAGTCAAGAGGTAAGGCATGGGTATATCCCTCGTCTCCCAGCAAAACTCCTGAGAATTCTCCTGCATAGACAGAATGAATATATATAATGTAGTTTTTTTTTTTTTTTTTTAAGACTTTTTGCGATTTAAGTGATTACTAGCATACCTCTTGCTAGTTGCTGGTAGAGAGATGAGGCTCTAAAGATTCTGGAGTCATGCACAGAGCCTGGCCATTTGGCCTCTACATTTGTGATGATGCAATCTGCATCACTAATCATCTAAAATAAATTAAACCTGTAGGTCACTACATTTGAATTGCAATGAACTAAACACTGGTGCCCAGCTTAGTACAGGACACTCAGTGCTAGAGCATAGCCTTCAATATCATCTCAGTGGGACCGTACCTGTACATTGATGCTGTGTACTGATTTCCTATTCACAAAGTCCGCTTCATGTGGACCAGACGGACACTTAATACGCACATGGGTGCAGTCCAATGCACCGATAACATTTGGGAAACCTAGGAAAATTATTTGTTTGTTTTAAATATGTCCCATGTAAAATCAACAGTCAAGAAATATTTCCATGTTTTATAGTTATTGGAACTTACCAGCTATTCCATAAAAGGCATGTTTAATGGTACGAATAGCTTTGTGGCCAGGGAATGACGAACACATTGAGTAGTCTTTTTAAAGAAAGGTACACAATACAGAGCGGCAAACTGATGCTTTGCTGATATTCTCTGCATCTCCAACTGTGTACAAAAATGTTCGACTGGCAAAAAAGCGAAGTGCAATGCACACCGTCTGTGGGACTGTGAGCGCTCTGTTGCGGTGCGGCGTGTATTATTTGCAATGTGTGGGCTTAGTAATCTACAAATATATGCAATCCCATCTCTTGAGAACGTCTCAGGTTACGTATGTAACCCTGGTTCCCTGATAGGGAACGAGACGCTGCGTTTGAGACGCGGTGGGAACGCTCTGCGTGATTGCGTCATGAAGCACGTGTAAAATCAGTCCAATGGAAGCCCGATACGTCATAGGTGACGTCATAGACCAGGAAACTATAAAGCACCCTTGCAAACAGACCGCGCCAGCTTCTGAAAAGTCTGAAGCAAGTCGATCAGGGTGTGCAGGAAGTATGGCAGGCAAACGCAGCGTCTCGTTCCCTATCAGGGAACCAGGGTTACATACGTAACCTGAGACGTTCCCTTTCAAGGGAACTCGAGCTGCGTTTGAGACGCGGTGGGAACCCCATACCCACTACGCCATAGTGACAAATGCCCGTTCTGTGTGAAGTCCTTGCGCACACTAAGAAGCAAGCAACCTAGCCCCTGGAGTGGAGAGGTCAAGGTCATAAAACCTGACAAATGTATGCGGAGAGGACCATCCTGCCGCATTACAAATATCAGGAAGGGAAACCCCTGAAATTAAGGCCGTAGAGGCCGCCATACTCCTAGTAGAATGGGCCCGTACAGCCATAGGTGAAGGCTGACCGGCCGCTTCATAAGCTAGTGAAATAGCCTCGACTATCCACTTGCTCATAACCTGTTTAGATGCAGGGCACCCTCTTTTGAGTGACCCAAAACATACAAATAATTGCTCTGATTTACGCCACAGGGCAGCTCTGTGAACGTAGGCATCCAATGCCCGAACTGGACATAACAGGTTTAATTGTTCCTGATCTGGGGTATTAAAAGGTGGAGGATAGAAGGCCTGCAGCACTATTGGGCCCCCAACATTGACAGGGACCTTAGGAATATAACCCGGTCTAGGGTATAGAAATGCTTTCACCATACCAGGTGCAAATTCCAAACATGACGGAGCAACCGACAGGGCGTGTAAATCTCCAATTCTCTTGATAGATGAAACAGCAAGGAGAAATAAAGCTTTCAAAGTGAGGAATTTTTCTGAAACCTCTTCAATGGGCTCGAACGGAGCCAGAGCCAGACCCTCAAGTACAATGGCTAAATCCCAAGCCGGTGCTCTGGAGTGCAGTGCAGGTCTCAACCTCAATGTACCACGGAGAAAAACGAGTAATCAGAGGATCTCTCCCAATAGAAGTACCCCCCAGAGGGGTATGGTAGGCCGAAATAGCCGCCACATAAACTTTTAAGGTGGAAGGAGATAATCCAGCAGAGAAACGGTCTTGCAGAAAATCGAGAACTGAACCGACAGGGCAGTTAACAGGATCTAACTGACGCTCACCACACCAGGTGGAGAATAATTTCCATTTCAGCGCATACAGTTTTCTCGTGGAAGGGGCTCTGGAATGGAGAATGGTCTCAACGACCTCAGTCGAGAGACCGGATTCTATGAGCCTGGCCCCCTCAGAGGCCAGGCCCACAGTTTCCACAACTCCGGTCGAGGGTGAAATATCGTGCCCTCTACCTGGGACAGCAGGTCCCTCCTGATTGGAATCTCCATAGGAGAGCCGCTCAGAAGAGACACCAAGTCCGAGAACCATACTCGAGTCGGCCAGTAAGGGGCTATTAGTAACAGACTGGCCCCTTCCCGGCGAACCCTCTCCAGAACCCCCGGGAGCAATGATATCGGGGGAAAAGCATACAGGTGAAGCCTCGGCCAAACCTGCACCATCGCATCCAGTCCGAGAGGAGCTGGGTGCGTGAGAGAGAACCACATGGGACAATGGGTTGTATTTGAGGATGCGAAAAGGTCTATCTGAGCACGACCAAATTTCTCCCAAAGGAGCTCCACCACCTCGGGGTGAAGTCTCCACTCCCCGGGCCTCAGCCCCTGCCTTGACAGTATATCTGCTCCCACATTCTCACATTCTGACGCCCCGGAATGTAAACTGCTCTGAGAGATAGCAACTTTCCTTGGGCCCATAGGAGGATCTGATGGGCCTGCTTGCAAAGGTGACGTGACCTCAGACCCCCCTGATGGTTGATATATGATACCACCGACGTGTTGTCCGTACGGACCAACACATGATGGCCTCTCAGGTCTGGCAGGAAATATTTGAGAGCTCGAAATACCGCCATCATCTCCAAGCGATTTATGTGCCATGACAGATGATGGTCCTGCCAAAGACCTTGCGCCGAGCGGCCACTCATGACCGCCCCCCATCCCGTGAGGGAAGCATCCGTCGAAAGCGTGACGCGTCGACAAGAAGCCCCCAGCACTGGGCCCTGGGCGAGGAACCAAGGTTTCTTCCACATGACCAAGGCACGAAGGCATAGCCGCGTGACCTTGATCTTGCGGAACGGATTTCCCCTCGGAGAAAACCCCTTGGTTCTGAGCCACCACTGCAGGGGTCTCATGTACAGCAGGCCAAAAGTAATCACGTTGGACGCTGCTGCCATGAGCCCCAACAGTCTCTGAAACTGTTTCACAGTGAGTGACTGGCCTAGTTTTACATTCTTTACGGCTGTGAGGATCGCAGAAATCCGAGCAGGAGATAGACGTGCCTGCATTGTGGTCGAATCCCAAATTACACCTAAAAAAGTGGTCCTCTGAGCAGGGAGGAGAACACTCTTCTTGATGTTGAGCCGCAACCCCAACTCCTTTATGTGAGACAGAACGACATCTCGATGCCGAACTGCCAACTGCTCTGACTGAGCTAAAATCAACCAATCGTCGATATAATTTAATACGCGAATGCCCTGGAGTCTCAAAGGAGCCAGAGCTGCATCCACGCATTTTGTAAAGGTGCGGGGTGATAAACCTAGGCCAAACGGTAGAACCCGATACTGGTAAGCTTCGCCCCCGAAAGCGAACCTCAGGAACTTCCTGTGATGAGGATGGATGGATACATGAAAGTAAGCGTCTTTCAGGTCTATTGTGACAAACCAGTCCTCGGACTGAATCTGTGATACAATTTGCTTTAGTGTGAGCATCCTGAACTTGAGTTTCTGAACTCTGCTGTTTAACTGGCGCAGATCTAGAATAGGACGCAACCCTCCATCTTTTTTCGGAACAATGAAGTAACGGCTGTAAAACCCTGACTCTCTGCTGGGAGGAGGCACCCCCTCTATCGCTCCTTTTTGAAGAAGTGTCAGAACTTCCTGCTCCATAACCAGAGCCTGCTGTGGGTCCACCACTGTGGGAAGGACCCCTTGAAATCTGGGCGGACGAGAACCGAACTGAATTCTGTAACCCTTCTCTATTATATGCAGGACCCATAAAGAAATATTTGGCAGAAGTTTCCACGCTGCCAGAAATTCTGATAAGGGAACCAGTCTCTCGAGACTGGCCTCTGGATTTGATTGAACAATCTTTTCGGCGCCCTGAAGCGGCGAACCGGCAGGGAACAACCGAACTGACCGTTCTACAATCCTCCTCAGAGGATTGCATGGGGACGCTGACACCTCGGTGCCCTGAAACGGCGAACCGGCAGGGAACAACCGATGTGGCAACGCTGCGACTCTCCTCGGAGAACCGCCCCCCGGAGGGCGCCAAAGAGAAACGGTTCCTCGGAATCGTTCCTCCCTGGAGGGGACCACCCTCAGAAGCCTGGCACACTTGGCGTCAGGACTTCTTCTTAGTCCAGGTTCTTTTAGACATGACAGTCCTCAGATCCTGTCTGCCCCCAGCAGGCCTGGACTGCGAACGCCACTCGGGAACCCCAGATTGTGGAGGAGCCCGAGCAGCAACGCTCTGTTTCTGCTGGTATCTGTATGAGGAGCTCGTAGACGGACGAGGCTGCTCAACCTTTATATTGCGTGCAGCCTCGGGGACATTAGACCGGCGAGGAAGAAACCTCTGAAACGCAGCCGCTTGTTTTTTATTTTCTTGAAACCTATCGACAACACAATTTATAGCATCGCCGAACAGACTTGTAGGAGAAACCGGTGCGTCCAGAAGAACAGATCTATCTTTGTCCTTTATCTCAGAAAGATTCAACCATAAATGACGTTCCGTGGCCACCAGGGCTGCCATAGAACGGCCCACAGATTTGGCCGTCTCCTTGGTGGCCCGGAGAGATAAATCTGTCGTGCGACGTAATTCTCGAATTGCATCAGCACTAACTTCCTCACATTCATCTATGTCCCTCAGCAGGTCAGCTTGATAGGCTTGTAATATCGACATTGTATGAAGGCATGCTGCCGCCTGACCTGCTGCCGATTACGCTTTACCCACCAGCATTGATGTATTTTTTAATGGTCTGGTGGGTAACGTCGGGGCTTTCAGTGATGACGCTGACTCGGGGGAGAGATAGCTCGCAAGCGTCTCTTCCGCACGAGGCATCGTCAAATAACCGTAATCATCAATACCTCTCACTTTACTGTAATTACTAGTTTGAGGATTATGAACTCTGAAAGATGCCGGTTTATTCCATGATCTAGACACCTCAGTGTGAAGATCAGGAAAAAACGGGAGCTCCCGACGAGGAGGTCGTGATCTAGATGGTAAATAACGATCATCTAGAAGACTCTTTTTTGATTCAACATCAATATCATCAGCTGGCCACTCAATATTTAATTTAGTAACAGCACGAGATAAAACCTCCATTAACTCCTCATCATCGGGGATATGAGCTGGCGAAAACTCAAAATCCCCCATATCAACGACATCCGGTTCCTCAGAACTGGATAGCCGCAACATTGGTGCCTCAACCTGGGGAGGAGAAACCGCAGGGCGGGCTCCTTCCTGGGCTGGGACACCGGAACTAGCAGGTAAGGGCTGAGAAAGGGCTGGGCCCGTCTCAAACCCCGCTACTAGATCCATCTGTGAACCCCATGATGCACGCCGCCGCTGTGCCTCAGCAGCAGCGGGACCCGCACCACGGGGAACACGAACCGAACCATCCTCCTCAAAGAATGCCCGGCGGGAGCGGAGAGTTTTCATGGACAAACTCATGCAATGCTCACAATCAGCCCCCTCGAGGACTGACTGGGCATGCTCAACTCCCAAACAAGCAACACACATCTGATGTGTGTCCCCACCCGTAATGAAACGAGGGCAGGGAACAACACAACGTTTGAAATCTTGCTTGCTCGCCATAATGATATATATATATATATAGCAATGTGATCGGACAGACAACAATAAATAGACAAGGACAGAATCACAGAGAGCGCTTGCTGAAGACAACAGAAGCTGGCGCGGTCTGTTTGCAAGGGTACTTTATAGTTTCCTGGTCTATGACGTCACCTATGACGTATCGGGCTTCCATTGGACTGATTTTACACGTGCTTCATGACGCAATCACGCAGAGCGTTCCCACCGCGTCTCAAACGCAGCTCGAGTTCCCTTGAAAGGGAACCTATATCGCTCACACAGGTAGCTGTCATTAAAAGCCAATGGGTCTGACCTGTCTCTGAAAGTTCTCTCTCTTTGAAATGCCCTCCGCAAGACTATTCGCCTTATTCACCTCGAACGTTCCACCGAGCCTGAGGGGTGCACTTACCACTTCCGGTAGTTCTCACAACGCGATTTCTCTCAGTGCAATGGCGCTTCACTGCTGTGTTCACCGCTGCACCTCATCACACAGGAAAAAATCCAACAGAGGACAAACGTTTCAGCGTTTCCCCAAAGATCAGTAGTATGTATGTTATTAAAATCTACCACCACAGATTCACTAGTATAAGCATATTCTGAGTAGGGTGAAACGGTACATGTATTCGTATTGAACCAACACGGTACGGGCGTCACGGTTCGGTGCACGAATTTACACGGACAATAACGTTACACGGTATAAAAAGGGAGGCGAGGGCGCGATCGAACTCTCTGTGTGTGTGTGTGTGTGTGAGAGAGAGAGAGAGAGAGAGAGGGGGGCGCGGGCGTGATCGGTGTGTGGTATTTAGCTTCTAGTCACAAGCTAACCTAGGGGATACATCACATCAGTTTTCCTAGCTAGAAGGAGGATGTACAGGAGTCAGATTGAGTCTGATCAATACAATTATACATGGAAAGATTGGTGGTCCACACTGGGGTTTCCATAGATGGTGCTGCTGCGTTGGAGTCAAACTTCCGGGCTTGTGTACCCCTCAACGGAGTTCGAGTTTTCAAAATGGCCGCCAGGTGAATAAGGCGAATAGCTCCCTCATCCACCACCTCATCTATGAAAGGACGCGCCATGGTTAAGTTTGGAAACGAGTTTAGCTCCCTGTTTAATTAATTAATTACCAAACTCATTAACCAAACTCACCAATTAAACACACAAGTTTTGAACATTTCTTAGTGCATTTATACCTTATAATTTCTTACATTTATTAGTAAAGTACATTTCCTTATTTAAAAAAAAAAAATTATTAATAGTGGTTAAGTAAAATAATGACATTGAAATACCAGCAGGTGAGTATAAATGGTATGCTCGTTAAGCCTGAACTCAGACTTAGCCTGACAGTTAGCCTGCCCCGGACCAGGTTAATTTGCCAGCATAAGTTGCCGGAGTAACTGAGTTTGAACTTTTTAAAGTTTGATTTATGAAACCGAATCTACCAAAAATAAGCCTGACTAACCGAAATAAGCCTGGTTTATACTCTACATCTATACAATGTTTTTAACAGTCACTTCTCGCCATCTGGTGGCGTAACAATGTAAAAGCGGAATCACTGATTGAAACTTGAAATACGTTTTCCCAATAAATAAATAATGATTTTAAAAAGTTATTTATCATGTGTTTATTGCAATGCACACATTTATTTGGAAAAATTATGATAAAAAACTTCTTTACCTGAAAAAAATATTGAAAAACATACAAAGACCTTGTAAGGTTGCACTCACAACAAATAATTTCTATAACACGTAAATAGCAAAATCTATAACGAGTGTATGAATCTTCAAAAAACTGTTCTTGGTAAGTGCTGACATGTTGTATAGATCGTATACATCTCCAGACTGTATAGTATATGTAGGCAGTGTTAGGCTGACTTGCACATGTAGTATGACTACCTCCCATCACTGACTATTTTAGAGTATAATATATAAAAAAAATTAAATAAGAATTTTCTCTCTCATTATCATGGCATTTTAAAGATCACTATAGGTGTAATTTAAAACTCTAGCAATTTAAAAGAAATTCATATAACATGCTTAGCTTAGTTAAAATTGTAGGGGTAATATTAGACAGCAATTATAATAATGTACAATAATCAAATCTCAAATACAATCTCTGTTACCTTAAATTATATGTTTATCTCTGTAAAGCTCCTTTGAAACAATCCATTGTTAAAAGCGCTATATAAATGAAGATGACTTGACTTGACAATATAATACAGCGCTCTCTCAGTTGCAAGAATATATCAAAATAACACATTGAACAAAGTGCAATATAAAGAATGTGTGTGTGTGTGTGTGTGTGTGTGTTATATATTATATACCACATTTCTGCCAAAATACCATAGTTGCAGTTTGTGTTACAGTAAATCTTGTCATTTGTGGATAGGAAAACATTCTAACGGTCGTAAATGAATCGTTCATTGGTTGCACAAATGAGTAGCGCTCTTTCGTTCCGTATTTTGAGCGTTCTGTAGTGCAACCTTTAACCCTGCGTCCATTACAGTGGACATCACATGTCAGCCGTTTTGTTTCCACTTCTGGAGCATTTCACCTAGTTTAAAGCCTGCAGTCCATGAGATTGGACGTTTGTCATCCAATCAAATGGCAGTGAAGCTCTGCATGTGGTAATTTAAAAAAAAAACACTACATTGAAGAGAAGCATGGCAGCACTTCACTCCAGACACAGAAGTAAACAACATTTTCTATGGTTTTATTCAAATTTGTGTATATGTTTGCCAGTATAAGTTTGTCTGTAAAATAGAAGGATTGAACGTATTAAAGTTAAAAATAATTTGTAGAATTGCAAGCTTTAAATCAGGATTTTTTTCAAATATGTCTGTCCATTAGAATGGTTCAATTGTTCAAACACCTGTTTCTGAAATCACATTTCCAGTAATGCTGATTGACATTTCTTATATAAAAAGAAATCTATATCACAGTACTAATACATTTTTTAACTATTTAATATGCAGAATATACAGTTCTTGAAGTGCTTGAACATATTGCTGATGGAAATATCTCAGATGTTGACTTTATGTGGAGTGATGAGGAAGATAGAGATGGAAATGCAGATAATGCTAGATCTCCAAAAATTGGTAAGTGTAGAATGAAAATTAGGGATAGTTAGTTAGCCGGCCCTAAATGTATTGAATATTGTATTATTGGATATACAGTTTCATTTCTGTCTTGTAAAAATAAATTACAATATAAAACTTGTATGAAGTTGTTTGTAAGGGACAGTTTTTGGTAATAATTTCAGGGGTGGACAGAGATGAGCCACTAGTAGGGGAAGAAATTGAGATTGAGAGGGGAGTCAGAATCAAGAAGACAGAGAAGATTATGAGCATGAGGGAGATGTAGAACCAGTACTTGGTGATGATCCTTTTACAAACATCAAGAGTGATATTCAGTGGCGTCGTCACACCCGCTTTACCCCAGTAGAAACAATGTGGGAAAGTCCCACCACTGACCCCCCTGAGCCACTAACACCACACGGCAACTTCAAGCAGTGTTCCAAGTCAGACGTTTGAGCTAATGAGCACAATGACCAACATATATGCAGAACAAAATGGAGTCAGGGCGTATAAACTAGTAGTGGGAAGTTCGGATCATTTTACTGACTCGGATCTTTGAGTCTCGTTCAGCAAAATGAACGAATCATTTTTTGAGTAATTTCGTTTATTTCAGCATAATATAATTAAACACTAATTATAGGCCTTCGACATCAGAGTCAGGGCAGGACTTAGAGCGGTGGAGGCCCCTGGGCTTGAGTCATTTTCGGCCCTACTTTCTACATATGACTTTAAATAGAACAACATGATACATACAAGAGCTATGTAGCTACACGATTCTGGATAAATTGAGAATAAAAAAGAGATCACGATTCTGTACAAACAACTAAACAAAATAACAATTTATTAGAGGTTCTGAAAAAATGTCAATTGCTGCAGTCTATTTAAAATGTTTAATTATATAAATAAATAAAAAAACTTGACTGAATGAATTAATCAATGACTCACTCAAATACTTCACTTGTTTTATTACTGGATAAATCAGCATTTTTGAACAAATCTCCCGAATGAACGATTCAATGACAAATATTTTTAACAGTCACTTGTCGCCATCTGGTGGCGTAACAATGTCATCGATCCAATCGTTTTCACAGTGTGTTAATGTTAAAAAAACTGAATCATTTATTTATTTGAACATTGATTGAAGCTTGAAAACTTCTTACCAATATATAAATAATGATTAAAAAATAATTTCATTCAACTGTAGGGGTAATATTATAGCAATTATAATACAATATAATACAGGACGTGCTCTCAGTTGCAAGCAGGGCCTGAAATTAACACCCGACCACCTGCCAAATGCGGGTGAATTTTGCTATTGGCGGGTAACACTGTCAATCTACCTGCCACATTGGCAGGTAGCCAATGAGAATTGAGTGATTCATTAGGTTTTTTTTTTTACGTTTTCATTTTCATTGCGTTGGACCTTAGCTATAATGTGGCGGCACATTACTGGGGTAAAAAGGCCAGCTGAAACAAACAACCAACAAAAAGATGGGGATGAGTCAAAGAAAAGTAAAAGAAGTCATTTTAATACAAAGTGGGCAATTGGCGACAACGGCAAGGTTCGTGAGCGGCTGATTTATGGCAACGACTGTTGTTTTGTAACGTTCATGCGATCAGAAAGAAGATGAGGCCCTTTTCTGACTACGTTTGGATGTGCGAGTATTAAACTGTTGGTGAGATGGGATGAGATAATGTAACGCTGACGTAGGCTCCAGAACAATGACAGTTGCACAGATGTGTGCGTGTGCAACTGTAGTACATGTTGGGAGTTGGGAACCGGTGAGAAAATGTCCGGTAGGCCTACCCGGTAACTTTACCAGTAATAATATTAATTTAGTTCTGCTTAACGGTTCCTGAACGCTGTAACTAAAAGCTGTCAGGACCTAGCTGTCTACGTGACTAAATCAGCCATCAACACAGCCGCGGGTGATTTGTTTACATACGAGCTGCGGTAGGTCTATAGATCTGTTGTGCGTGTGTGTGTCAAAATCAATGAATAAAAATATTTTTTTAAATGTATATTCTAAGAGTTATTATTACTTATATTGATTTCGTTAATAACTTGACAGCACTTAAATGTGTACAAGTTAAAGAACAATATTGTGAAATTCCCGTTTTTTCACCTTTAGGCTATGAGGCAACAAAAAAAAAAAAGGCTGGTAAAAAGTCTCTGTGGCAGGTGAATTTTGATATCCACCTGCCACAGTGGCTGGTGGCAAAAAAAGTTAACTTCAGGCCCTGGTTGCAAGATATCAAAATAACACATTAAACAGTGCAAGATAAAGAATGTGTGTGTAGTACGTAAGTGAGTAGATGGGTGTTTTAGTGACCTTTGAAAAACATCAAGACTATGCACACAAATGAATAATTTACAGTAAATGAAAAAATACTACACTATCACAGCTTAATCAAGCATGACATCATCCAACAGCAGAATCCAGAGGCTGATCATTTAAGAGTTTATAATAAGATGATGTCCGATTTATTCTCCTTTGTGCCTTTTTGCACGCATTTTCCAAGGATTTTAATAATAAAACTGTTCTGAAAGAATAAATCTCATATGTATTAAAGAAAACGTCCGAGTTGAATTTGTAACTATTCAATAAATGTGTTCAGATTCGATGTGTGCTCATGTGCGCGTGCATGCGTATATGAGTGATTCGAATTTTAGTTGCTATAGCGACGCGACGCGTGTTATGAATTCTGAATGCATATTTACACTTGAACCGATTGTCTGTTGATTGAGAGAGACGAGGCGAATTCACAGACTTTTGCAGAATATTTTCTGAGCGAATCTGTTGATTTTGAAGCTGATTTCTGGGACGAGACTTTTATTCTGGACATCGGAGGATATATCCTTTATAGATTTATATTTTTGAAAAAAATCTGATCATTTTCTGAGAATACTTTTATTTTATAGTTCTTTACTTGCTTTAGAAGTAGTTTTATTACATTTTTTGTTTTGTTTTATTACATTTTTTTGTGAAGGAGAGTTGTATTGTATTATTGTATTGTTTTTTGTGCTGTATTTTGTATTGTTTTTATTACAGTTTGGAGGAGGATGTCGATGGCTCACATGATGGGTGAAAGAGGAGGTGAGTGCTTTAGTTTTTCATTTATGGTTTATATTTTGTACAATGACTGACTACATTAATGTGAAGAACCCATTTGATCCCTCAATCTGATCACATGTATTTGATTCCTTCCATGTGAAATGAACTTTTCAATTTGAGTAACCGAAGTAACAATTTGTAATTGACCACTGACATTGATTATTGATTATTATTAAAACATTACTAACTACAGTATGTGATGTGTGAAATATTCCAGCCTCAGGCCGCTCCAGATCCAGGAGAGCTGCTTTCTCTCAGACGGCTGGTCAGGAGGTTTGGAGACCCGGTTCTGATGACCGTGATCAGGATCCGCTGCCAGACCCGACCCAGACACAGAGCCAGGATCTTCCTGGATATTTAACACCTCTGTCTTCTGAGTCTGTTTCTGTGTCCACAGGTCAGGCTGACAGGAGGAGGACGAGGAAGAGCGGCAGCCAGAAGAGCCCAGATGATGGACGTCTGTTCACTTCATCTAAACACTCTCGCAGAGGTCAGAATAGGCTTTAATAAAGAAGTTATGGCTCAGCTTCTAGTTCTATTTTCAATGGCTGATTTTTCATTGAAAATAGAAAGTTGAACCAAATAACACTTTGATGTGACCACTGACATTGATTATTCATATTACATAAAAAAAAGAAACAGTTTTTGTTGTGTGAAATTTTCCAGCCTCAGGCCGCTCCAGATCCTGGAGAACTGCTTCCACTGATTGTTCTCCGGGCATCATGTCATCATCAGCTTTGTCCCTCTCTGAGGTCAATGTGGAGCGCTGGTTCTGTAGGGAGTCGTTGAGTCTGAGCAGCAGAGGCTCGTACAGCGTGGAATGGAGGAGGAGTGGCGATGGATCGGAGAGCCCAAACCAGCAGGACAGTTGCAGCTGTTTGTCCAGGTCCCACAGCCTGGAAGGGTTGCTGTGCCCTCCGCTGCCCGGGCAAGTTCCTGTCGAGCCAACAGAGACTTCAAATGGCCGAACTGCTCAGGGTGCCATGGAGGCTTCTCCTGTGAACAAGAGCTCAACAGGTGAGGCTGAAATAAGGCTGGGCAGAGTCAAGTCTACAGAGAGACATTTAGCTATTTCATGCAAATATTTCCGGTTTTAACCTGTTAATGTCCGGTCACATTTACTGTTGCTCAGCAAAATTTCTCTGAATTAAAAAAAATATATATATATACGTATTTTAATTGGACATTCGTCTAACTTTTTCAGAACATTCAAAAGTAACGTTCCCATAATGCAAATTATAAAATAGAGTTCCTTTAACCAAGAAAACATTTTTTTTAACCAGTTTTCCAGACATTTTCACAATTTAATGGAAATATTAGCAAAACGTTCTCAATAAGCGATGAACTCGATGGTACTTGCTCTGTCTGACACACACCAGAAACACGCGCACAGAAAGCCGCGTCTCAGCAAACGATCCAGAATAGAATTATATTTCTATTGCTCTTGAATTGTCAAATACACGCACAATTGTCAAAATGGCTGTCGTGCCGAGTATTACAGAGTCGGTTATTATATAAATAAGACATTGCTATGCATTTAATAAAAGTCAATGTATAATCTAATGTAAATATATTTTAAGATATGGCCCATATGATCTTTGCCATTACCTGAACTGAGCCACATGTGCCAGAGTTGAGCAAATGAAGCCTGGAAATGTATGTTTTCTTTTAATAGAAGATCAGATAAATAAGAAAAATAACTATATCGTGATAATTGTGAAATACAATGAATATTAATATCGTGAAATAAGATTTTGGGAAATGTATGCAGGCATTAAGCAGAAGTCAGGCGGGTAGCGTGGGAATATTTCGTTACTTTGGATTTGTTACATTACAGATAAGAATTTAACAGTGATATGTAAATGATGTCATTATTGCTTAATTTGACGTCAGAGATCATGTTTCTAATAGTTGTGTTTTCAATTGTTTTTCTTCATTTCAGAGAAAGCTACAGAATCTAGGAAGAAAGGAGCGGGTTGTTTCCTCTACAGGCTCTGGAAGGCTGTGAAGTGTGTTTTCTGCTGCTGTTGCCACTGTAGTGCTGTGAATGTTGTGGAGCCTTTTGTTCCTCCAGCAGATCTGGAGCCAGAGCCTGATCCTGATCCATCATCTCCTGCTCCTGATCACTCCGGCGTCAAGACAAATAATGGTACATCGCCACTCATTATTCTCCAGCATTATTCTAACCAGTATGATCTTGATTTCCACTAAAAATAAGGCTTGTTTTCAGAGAACATTAATAATATTTCCCCCATTATAATATTATTATCTAGCAAACTAATATTTTTCTGTTTGTTTTTCAGAGTCCTTTGAGTCTCTCTATAGCGTTATAAAGATGATTGGATCCGGAGGATTTGGCAGGGTGTACCAGGGAACACGCAAATTTGATGGCAAAAAGGTCAATCTTACCGAATTGTACAAACATTTTGCTCTTGCATGCATCAAAACATATTTAAAACAATTCACAGATGGTTTAATACTTAGTGCTTGAATACTGTTATTGAAACTGGGTTGTTTTTTTTGCAGGTTGCCATCAAGCGGATTCGCAAGATTGACAACAATCGTTATCTTAATATTGTAAGTTGGCCAAAAGCTGAATATGTATTGAGTTGTTCAAGTGCAGATTACTATTAGATAAGATTACTAAAAAGATCAAAGAAAAATATTTTCTTCAGATTTTTACCCTGCTAACCTTCTGTCTGCTACTTTTCTCTAGCCTGGGCATCCCGAACCTCTCGTTACAGAAGTGGCGCTGCTGATGATGATGAGGCGAGAACCCATAAGCCCCTTCGTCATACAACTATACGAGTGGTTTGAACATCCTAAAGAATTCACTCTGGTTATGGAGTATCCTGAACCCTACGATATCTTGCTGGACTTCATCACTCGTAATCATCAAATGCATGAACCAACAGCACGGTTCCTCATGCGACAGGCTGTGCTGGCAGTGCAACACTGCATCCATCATGGGGTTTTTCACCATGACATCCATGCGCAGAATTTCCTGTTGAAGAGATACCCGGTACAGCTCAAGCTGATAGACTTTGGCTGCGGTCAGCTGTTTAGTAGAGATGGCTACGAGAGCAACATTTACATTGGTGAGCATTCTGGGAGTGTGGAAACCTGAATGTAGTGACTTACTAATTATTTGATGTTTAAAACAAAAGCTCAACAATGTGCAAATGTCTTGCTTACAGGAGCACCGGATTACTGCCCACCTGAAGTCTTGACAGAACCTCGATTCCACGCCGTCCCAGCAAATGTCTGGTCTCTAGGAGTGTTGTTGTACAAGATGATGAACGGATGTTCTCCTTTTCGCAATAGAAGAAAAATCACACAAGCCAAAGTTACATTTCTGAACCCCACCTTATCCAAAAGTAAGTGAATAATATTGATACATTGATAAACACACACATAAAGCAAAGGCTTTGTACAGAAACAGTTAAAGGTGAAGTATGCAAGATTTTTTATATATAGCTCAACGTATAGTAGAGTTTGGGGCGTCGCTACTGTAGCAGGCGGAGCCATGGGAAAAGAAATGCAGCTTTAGTTACAGAAGTGAAAGCCAAAATTCACTGCATTTATACCTTCAAAGATTAAACAGGTCATGAACACGTCAAAGTGAACAGAGCATTGTGATGCTACGCGCTACAAAGCATGCTTCAATACCATACAGCATCATCATGCACCCGTTCAGAAAGACACATTTTCATAAAGACAAATGCAACCCAGCTAAAAGTATTCCTAATATGTTGGACCTGAAACATGAACCAGTAAGAGCTGCGTTTGTGATGTTTAAGTCGGGGAAGACGTGATGCACGGAAGGGGCCTTTGCAAGGTTTTTTGAAAGTATGCTTTATTTTGTCATTTATTCCGCTCGCTGCCACTAGTGTCGCAGAAACGACATACTTCACTTTTAAAGTAAAGATAAGTAACATTTTGCAGTATATTAATCATGTTTTAGATGCTGTTTTCATAGATGCCAGGTCACATGGTCATGACTAACCAGCTCTCTCCTTATTCAAATTTGTACAGAATGCAGGGATCTGATTAGCCAGTGTCTAGCCCGGGATCCAACTAAACGCCCGACGTTAGAGCAGATGTTACAACATAAATGGATTAGTAATGATCTACAGTAGATTGGAGAAGTTCAGGAGATTCACTCGATCAGTTTCAGGTGTGAGGAAGTGTAACAGAGAGTAGGATTATTACCTTTTGTCTTCAACTCTGGATTATTTGTAGTGAGATTTTCAAATTTGTGTTCATTGTAATGTTCTTGTTATAGTCAAGTCACCTTCATTTATATAGCGCTTTATACAATACAGATTCACGGTAATAAACAGGAAAATAAAAGAATCAGTGATGCAAACAGAATTAAATTCTGTTCTAAATCAGCTTAAAAAATCATTCATGACTTGACTTATTCATATAATCTTTGTATTGGATAGGAAATAACATACTTGCTGAGAGCTCTGAGCTCGAGACTCGACCCGAAGCCTGAAGTCCAACTCCATCCTGACAGGAACTCAGAGTCTGTCCACGTCTGAGCAAGAACATGAGAGACTGCAAGACTGGAAAGAAGTCATCAAGTCATCACACACACATTTGCTTTGTTTTAAAAGTCAAGACAAGTCATCTTCTACAAACATTTGTGAAAGAATGTGTCGCTCTCAGGAGCTCAGTGAATAGCTCAAGCGTGGTACCGTGCACAGAGGTCGACAACTTTCTGCAGAGTCAATAGCTACAGACCTCCAAACTTTAGAAAAATATTAATATTTTAATGCATTTTTGTATTGTTTAATTTGTTTTGTTTTTTATTGTATTTTGTTTAATGAGTTTATATTTTGTACGCTGCATGGTTTCTTTTTATGCTTCCTTTTTATATGCTCAATGTTTTATTGTACGGCACACTGTGCAACTCTGTTGCTTTTAAATGTGCTATAGAAATACATTTTGACTTGACTTTAATTTGTGTCATTGATTCTTTTTAGATGCTCATGAACAGAGAGAGTTGAAAGGCACTGTAAAAAGCCAAAAAGTAAATGCAGACCCAATACTTTTAAAGCCCATTCACACCAAAAACAATAACTATAATTGTAACTATATTAGCGTCCACACCAATGAACGATAACACTGTTCATTCTAAGCATTTACTGCAGTTTTATCGTCTGCCACTTTAAATGCTAGAGCTCTGTCAAGTGGAATGGATTCTGATTGGCTGTCAATGTTTTTATTGTTCATTAGCTGGAAAAAAAATCTGAAAGTTATTCCAAGATATTGTTTCTGTGTCGTTATAGTTGTGGTGGGGACTCTGCTCTTCTTTTTATATTTAGAATGATTTTTTAAAAAAGATATCTTTATCATTATAGTTATCATACTAGGTGTGAACGGGCCTTTAGCACGGTAAAGAGAAAGGTATTCAGGATTGCAATTTGTCAGAATACCGATATGAGAAACAGAGAGTTCCCCCTCACTACACGTGTCACAAGTTCAAAAGAGACCATTGAGGGGATTCTCCACCCAAAATACTCATCCTGATAACGTCATTTATGTTGACAAACAAAAAGTATTAATACATACAGCTGCAAGATGTAATTTTTTGGGGCAGAGCAAGTCAGAACCAAAGTGACAGGCTAAGCAAGCATGGCAGGGAGCTTGCTGACAAATGGGTAAAACCATAGACTGTAAAAAAAGATGGACGACGCCCCTTCACTTTCTTCCATTGGTGAAAAGTGAAGCCGCCAAAGTCCTAATATGCCGCTGATATTTGGGACCTGCTTCTGCGCAGTAGTGAGCGGGAAGTGGAGCCCGCCATCACTCTCGCAGAAACGGTTAGTACAAAGTTTACTGTGTGAAATAAACAGTTATGAAATTAAAGTTGAAGCTCCAATCTCCTCCTGAAAATCCCCCGAAAAAGTCCGTTGGTGCCTCAGTGACTATTGTAGCAAACTAGCTCTATGAAATATTAATAAACAATCATAACTTGTTATAATTGATTATGAATATTTGGATCAGTTAATCGGGTTAACTTGATGTAGCTACATTAGCATTACAACCAATTACTCGGCTCATCCCGTGAACACTCAATATTGGTTATTAATTAATTAATAGAAATGTACATTTCCGGAGCATTGGATTAAAAGGGTTCATTTCTTCTTCTCAGCAAGAATTAAGAGTGTCACAACTCTCTGGAAATTCCTTTGGGTCGTAAAGCTTGTTATCAGTCTTACTGTGTCCTGTAACAGGGCACCAGGTTCTGCCAGTGGCTTCATTTGTGGGGGAAGTTTCATAGAACTTTGTTGGAAGAGTGATTTTGTCGGATTCTTCATTAAATATAATGATTAATTTGAGTGTGTCTGATTGGTCCAGACGCTACACTATTTCTTTGAGAGAAGCTGTCAATCATGTCGTCACATTCCCGATTTTATAGAATCAAATAACGAACTGAGATCAAGCTTATTTTAAAAAACGCACTAAAAACATTTAAACTAAAACATTTAAACTTAAATAAGAATTATAAAAACTACCTAAAATGACAGAAAAATGTATTTGAAGTATAATTTGATTGTTTGTTTCCATTAGACTTCATGGGGAGGGTGGCGTTTATACCATGAGCAATCTGAGACCACTTACTAAACTCAAAATTATTCTCTCATTTCAGTGCAAAGAGATGTGAGCTCTACAAGGAGTTTGTAGAGTTCACAGACTCCGACAACCTGAAGCTGCTGAGGCAGTACCAGAAGGCTCAGTCTCCTAATGTCGAGTTCACACTGCATGGTTTTAGGCCAGATTTATGAGCCGAGCTAAACATCCGCGCTTAAATTGGTTCCATAACAGTAAGTTGAGGATCATGTGATCTTACTAATTTGAGTCAGGTTTAAATAGTCTAGATAATTGCGCGTGCACGCCATTGTTTAAAAGTCCTGAAAAGTCGAGCATGGGTCAATCGATTTACTGTGGGCTACAATGGCAACAAAAGGAAAAGATAGAGCAGCGATGTTCACGGCAACGGAACAGCGTTTGCTATTGGAAACATATGAAGAATTTAAAGATATCATCACCAAAAAAGGCAATACAGCGGCAATAAATAAAGCAGAAGAGAAAGGTTGGCAGGAAATTGCTGATCATCTGAATGCGTAAGTAGCGATGTAAACTATTTAAAATACTTTATCAACATTGAATGTGTGTCACAATACATTGCAAAGTTTGTGTGTGAATAACAGTAACGTTAATTGCTTTCACGCAGCAGCAACTTAAGTGAAGGAAAAAGAACCTGGCAGCAGGTGAAAATAAAATATATAAATATAGTTCAGAATGGTAAGTAAATCTAATATAGATATGTAATCAATGCCAGCTTGAAGTTACAACTATTCAGGTTTTTTTAATTATTTTTTTTAATTGCAGCGACCAAAAAGAAGACTTCACTCCTGCAGAGGAGCTGGCTTTGGAAATAAATAAAGGGAGGCCCGTCCTTGAGGGAATAGAGGGGGGGACATCATCTAAAATGATATCACGTAGTATAAGGAGTGAGTATATAAAAGGTGTGTGTGTGTTTTATTATCATTATTCCTTCCTGACTAACCGATTTCCTCCTTCCTCAGGCATTGTAAGCCTAAGTACAGCATAGCAGTAATGTCACGTAGAGGTACTTGTGCTTCTGTAATGGTGCATTTTGGTAAAAAAAAACACAATTTTTTCTATCAAGATTCTGTATGCTTTATGGATCCACCAGACATCATGTTGCCTGTGAGTATGAGACCTTTTAAATCAGTCATGTAAACTAATGAGTTTAACTGAGTTTAATCAGTGGTCACAGGGAGAAGGCCCATCAGTTGAGGAGGATGAGGAGACTGTGTCTGTATGTTCAAGGAGGCCTGAGGTACTCACAGGTTCCATGCTATACTGTATTGAATATTAAAAAGTGTCCTTGTGTGATAAAATGATCATAATGTGTTTTCAGGATGCTGACACTGTTCTAGAGCCCTCTCAGTCTGGGACCACGTGTGACAAAGTGAGTATTACGAAATGAAAACTCTTGTGACAAGAGTATTCAATGAAATAACTTAAATCTATGTTGCTACAGAACCCAGAAAACATAAAAGGAGTGTATAAACGCTACCTCCTTAAACAAATGGAAGCGATTGATATCGGCATCCAGTATAAAAAACTGAAGATGAGGAAGTTGGAGCTGGAAATTCAACAGCTACAGAAAAATGCAACTAGAACTACCATTTTTTAAAAAGGAAAAGAAAAAAAAACCATTACCTTTTTGATCACTTTCCACAACATTTATTTGTGTTTTTTCACCCCAAACAGGCAGATTCACTCTGAATAAAGACAAATCACATTAAATACTTTGACTTCTCTGTGTTTGTTCAACTAAGGAGAAAGTTGAGGGGCCAGTGGAAAACTTTAAAGGCGACACATGGTTTAGACCATATTAAGCAAAGTAATTATTTGCATATGTGTCTCGTATAAGTCTGCCTGTTTCGTTTTCTTCCAATACTGCTTCATTGCCCCAGTCTTCCTCTTCAATAATCCTTGGTTGCCTCTCTCCTCAGACAAGCAATGTTATGGAGCACTACACAAGCAACTACAATGTTACATGCCCTAGGTGGAGTCACTCTGAGGTGCTTCAGGCACTGAAACCTTGACTTTATCAGCCCAAATGCCATCTCTATACGACCTCTTGTGCATGGGCAATGTTGTAGCGGTGCTGTGCGTCTGTCTGGGGCTCCTGATAGGGAGTCAAGAGGTAAGGCATGGGTATATCCCTCGTCTCCCAGCAAAACTCCTGAGAATTCTCCTGCATAGACAGAAAGAATATATATAAATATATAATGTAGTTTTTTTTTTTTTAAGACTTTTTGCGATTTAAGTGATTACTAGCATACCTCTTGCTAGTTGCTGGTAGAGAGATGAGGCTCTAAAGATTCTGGAGTCATGCACAGAGCCTGGCCATTTGGCCTCTACATTTGTGATGATGCAATCTGCATCACTAATCATCTAAAATAAATTAAACCTGTAGGTCACTTCATTTGAATTGCAATGAACTAAACACTGGTGCCCAGCTTAGTACAGGACACTCAGTGCTAGAGCATAGCCTTCAATATCATCTCAGTGGGACCGTACCTGTACATTGATGCTGTGTACTGATTTCCTATTCACAAAGTCCGCTTCATGTGGACCAGACGGACACTTAATACGCACATGGGTGCAGTCCAATGCACCGATAACATTTGGGAAACCTAGGAAATTTATTTGTTTGTTTTTAATATGTCCCATGTAAAATCAACAGTCAAGAAATATTTCCATGTTTTATAGTTATTTGAACTTACCAGCTATTCCATAAAAGGCATGTTTAATGGTACGAATAGCTTTCGAAACTTTCGTTCGTCATTAAAAAAATCGGATCGGGTGTGATTTTATGCGTTTTTCGCATCCATAGCAAGCAGTTTGAATGGTGTTTTGACAATTCAGAGCCACCAAATCACGAATACAAAAAAACGCATATGAAAATTTCGGACTCAGTGTGCAAGCCAAGGGCCTTAAGAATTAAATGTACCCCGGCCCAGTGTTTCCCAAACAACCTGGTTCTGGAGTAGTCCCATCACTGCACATTTGGTCTCTCTAATCATGATTCAACTCACCAGTTTGTTAGTAGAGACTGCAAGACCGGAAATGGGTGTCAGATAAGGACATCATCCAAAATGTGTACTATTGGAGATAGTCCAGGACCAGAGTCGAGAACCACTGTCATCCAGCAGCATAAAACTTTCATCCACTCCTTCCTCTGTGTTCCAATGAAGCAGAAAAAATAAAAATGACAGAAACATAAACTAGTCCTTAAAAATAACTATTTTGTGTATAATTTATTTCAAAAGCTTACTCCCCTTGAAATGCTTCAATTCAATGGCAGAGGTTCGATTGTTTTAGTCTTTGCTTCACAAATTAATCCATTTGTCTAAAACATAAGTATAACAAATTTAGTATAACATTTAAAATAAAGGCAAAAGCTGTCATAGCTTAAAAAAAACACTATAACTGGATGTTTCAGCTAACGTTACTCCTGTAAGTTGCATGCATGCCTACATTCACGTTAACAACATTCATTAAATTGTAGACCTGTACGAAAAGAGGCGGAATCTGAAATCGCCCCTTAAACCCTCACAAATAAAAAAGATCAGTTTTAGAATATATTTAACGTTTCACTACACAATAATGCTTAATGTTATAAGTAATACTTAAAAAGACGATATGACTTACCTTTCGTAATAACGGCTGCAGCAGCTTCTTTGTGTTGACTGTCAATGGACCGTTAAAATTTAAACTGCCTGGTTGCGGAATGAAACCATATTAATAAACTAAATTAAATTAAATATTATGGTTATTACTAGAAATTACCCAACGATATTAAATGACCCAACATTAATTGTAAAATTACCATAGACTGTAAACATTTTTTTAAATAAATTAATCAGACATTTTTTATGTGAGTAAAATGAATGTAGTAACAACATAACTGTATATTTTTATTTCTTGTTTAATTGCATATTTTAATGAATAAATGCCAATTCCACTGATACTAATTCTGCTAGTGATGTCTCGATGAAAGTTATGAAAGTACTGAATGAATCAGCATTTATGAACGAATCTCCTGAATGAACGATTCAATGACAAACAATGTTTTTAACAGTCACTTGTCGCCATCTGGTGGCGTAACAATGTAAAAGCGGAATCACTGATTGAAACTTGAAATACGTTTTCCCAATAAATAAATAATGATTTAAAAAAGTTATTTATCATGTGTTTATTGCAATGCACACATGTCTTTGGAAAATTATGATAAAAACTTCTTTACCTGAAAAAATATTGAAAAACCTACAAAGACCTTGTAAGGTTGCACTCACAACAAATGATTTCTATAACACGTAAATAGCAAAATCTATAACGAGTGTATGAATCTTCAAAAAACTGTTCTTGGTAAGTGCTGAGATATTGTATAGATCGTATACATCTCCAGACTGTATAGTATATGTAGGCAGTGTTAGGCTGACTTGCACATGTAGTATGACTACCTCCCATCACTGACTATTTTAGAGTAAAATATATAAGAAAATTAAATAAGAATTTTCTCTCTCATTATCATGGCATTTTAAAGATCACTATAGGTGTAATTTAAAACTCTAGCAATTTAAAAGAAATTCATATAACATGCTTAGCTTAGTTAAAATTGTAGGGGTAATATTAGACAGCAATTATAATAATGTACAATAATCAAATCTCAAATACAATCTCTGTTACCTTAAATTATATGTTTATCTCTGTAAAGCTGCTTTGAAACAATCCATTGTTAAAAGCGCTATATAAATGAAGATGACTTGACTTGACAATATAATACAGGAAGTGCTCTCAGTTGCAAGAATATATCAAAATAACACATTGAACAAAGTGCAATTAAAAGAATGTGTGTGTGTGTGTGTGTGTGTGTTATATATTATATACCACATTTCTGCCAAAATACCATAGTTGCAGTTTGTGTTACAGTAAATCTTGTCATTTGTGGATAGGAAAACATTCTAACTGTCGTAAATGAATCGTTCATTGGTTGCACAAATGAGTAGCGCTCTTTCGTTCCGTATTTTGAGCGTTCTGTAGTGCAACCTTTAACCCTGCGTCCATTACAGTGGACATCACATGTCAGCCCTTTTGTTTCCACTTCTGGAGCATTTCACCTAGTTTAAAGCCTGCAGTCCATGAGATTGGACGTTTGTCATCCAATCAAATGGCAGTGAAGCTCTGCATGTGGTAATTTAAAAAAAAAACACTACATTGAAGAGAAGCATGGCAGCACTTCACTCCAGACACAGAAGTAAACAACATTTTCTACGGTTTATTCAAATTTGTGTATATGTTTGTTTTGTCTGTAAAATAGAAGGATTGAACGTATTAATTAAAGTTAAAAAATAATTTGTAGAATTGCAAGTTTTAAATCAGGATTTTTTTCAAATGTGTCTGTCCATTAGAATGGTTCAATTGTTCAAACACCTGTTTCTGAAATCACATTTCCAGTAATGCTGATTGACATTTCTTATATAAAAAGAAATCTATATCACAGTACTAATACATTTTTTAACTATTTAATATGCAGAATATACAGTTCTTGAAGTGCTTGAACATATTGCTGATGGAAATATCTCAGATGTTGACTTTATGTGGAGTGATGAGGAAGATAGAGATGGAAATGCAGATAATGCTAGATCTCCAAAAATTGGTAAGTGTAGAATGAAAATTAGGGATAGTTAGTTAGCCGGCCCTAAATGTATTGAATATTGTTTTATTGGATATACAGTTTCATTTCTGTCCTGTAAAAATAAACTACAATATAAAACTTGTATGAAGTTGTTTGTAAGGGACAGTTTTTGGTAATAATTTCAGGGGAGGACAGAGATGAGCCACTAGTAGGGGAAGAAATTGAGATTGAGAGGGGAGTCAGAATCAAGAAGACAGAGAAGATTATGAGCATGAGGGAGATGTAGAACCAGTACTTGGTGATGATCCTTTTACAAACATCAAGAGTGATATTCAGTGGCGTCGTCACACCCGCTTTACCCCAGTAGAAACAATGTGGGAAAGTCCCACCACTGACCCCCCTGAGCCACTAACACCACACGGCAACTTCAAGCAGTGTTCCAAGTCAGACGTTTGAGCTGATGAGCACAATGACCAACATATATGCAGAACAAAATGGAGTCAGGGCGTATAAACTAGTAGTGGGAAGTTCGGATCATTTTACTGACTCGAACGAATCTTTTTTTTGAGTCATTTCAGCATAATATAATTAAAATGACATGTTAAATATCCCAACACATCTATCACTTACGAAAATGTCGATTACATTTGTAAAAAGAATAAAAATAAACTATAGGGTAATGCAGCAAAAGCCAAATTATAAGAAACTTATAAAAATTATAAGATTTTATATTAATTTATATTTTTTATAATTCGTTAATTTATAAATATTAATTGATTAGTCGTTGGGTCTTAAAGGGTTAGTTCACCCAAAAATGAAAATTAAGTCATTAATTACACACCCCCATTATAATGAAGACTATCTAATATTCTGGTGGAAAATGAGCAGTCGCAAGACGTCCGGTCAGAGACGTATATCTCTTTAATGGGTGGTAATTTGCAGCCACAGTTAAACAGTAGTGGTTGAAATGAAATCGAAATAACAATATTCAAATTATAACATATTCAAGATAACATTGTTCATATGGTTATATGCACAGAAGAACATAAGTAAGCATTGTAGTACTAAGTTATTCATACATTGTAACATCTAGAGTCATCAAATTTGGCTAATAGTGCCCATTAAATACTACTATTAGTGATATTATGTATGCAATGACTCAATATCTCACAGGTATGCAAATATGAATCACGTAACATAAGGACCGAGTCAAATAACACAGATAAATGGTGTCACGTTCTCTGACACGTGATCTCAATAGAAGCAATCGTACAGAGATGATATAATCATCATATATCCTTATTCTATCATAAATAATCCTATATACATACTCAACTTTACTTAGAACTTGAGATTATATGCTCACAGATAGATATTTAACTCTCCTTTACATGTATTTACCTCAGATAATCTCCGCGATGCAATAAACAAATGCATGCGTCGTAACATCAAAAGATATCAAATTACCGGTTTAACGTCAAAATAGTAATACTTGAAATACAACTCGCAAGAGGTAATCAATAACTGAACAAAGATTACTCACTGGTATATGAACGCACTGTCAAACCGATCAAAACAAGCAGCATGACTCCATCAAACTTTCTCGTTGTATGCGCTATAGACCACGCCCCAATGACTAAACTGCTCCGTTAATGCACGTCTTCAATCTCTTAACCTAATATTCATTTAGCCACAAGGGGGCATTAGTGTCTCTTTTATACATCTAGTACAGATTGGAGAGCCTTTTCAACAGCCGCCCCCACATTTGCTCTGTAAATGTGTACCTTAAAAAAGGCAATCGCAATTTGGGCACAATAGTAAGGGTAATCAGTCTGGCAGATTAGGGAGGCTGATAAGACGGGAAATTGGGCGAAGGTAGATTTTGTTCTTTACGTCAACCTCGGCCACCCTGACTCTACCATCTTCTCCAGGGAAAACTTTAGTAACTTGTCCAACTGGCCACAGAGCCCGAGGGAGCTGCTGGTCAACTATCATGACAATAGTTCCAGGTGTTAAGTTTCCTGACTCTCTGTGCCATTTTTGGCGTGACTGAAGTCCTGGTAGGTAATTGCGGATGAAATGTTTCCAGAAGTGGTCTGCCATAATCTGACTATGCCTCCACCGTCTTCTACTCAGCATCTCTGATTGTGGATACACCACTTGAGGTAAGGATGAGTCCAGCCGCCCCATTAGCAACATATTAGGAGTGATTGGGTCCAAGTCAGCTACATCAGACGAGGTATAACCGAGGGGTTTAGAATTGAGAATGCCCTCAATCTCAACAAGTACAGTTCGTAGGACTTCCTCTGTTACAATCTGATCTCCTATAGTAGCACAGAGGGCAGTTTTAAGGGATCGAATTTCCCTTTCCCAACAGCCTCCAAAGTGTGGAGCACCAGGGGGATTGAACTTGAATCGAATCTGTTGGCTGGATAACTGCTCTTTTAATGTTGGGTGAAGTGCAGAGAAAGCTTCTTGTAACTCTCGATCACCACCCCGAAAATTCGTCCCATGATCTGAGATGATCTCAAATGGCTTCCCCCTACGGGAGATGAATCGTCTGAAGGCCATTAAGAATGAGTCAGTGTCTATGTTGCTGAGGATGTCTAAATACACAGCTCGTGTTGTCAGACACTTAAATATAAGCCCCCATCGTTTCTCATTCCTCCGTCCAATTTTAACGAGGTAGGGTCCAAAGCAATCTACCCCCGTTGAGTAGAAGGCAGGTTGCAATAAGCGCAGTCGTGATGGGGGAAGGTCAGCCATCTTCTGAGTGCTTGGCTTACCTCTCAACGTTTTACAGCCTAAACAAGATCTTTGATGTTGCCGAATAACTTCCCTGCCCTTTAAGATCCAGTATTTACGTCGCACTTCTGCGAATACACGTTCTGCTCCTGGATGGTGCAAATTCTCATAGGACTGGAACTGACCACAATCAGGCAACGCTGGATTTATAGCTGGAGCAGTATGCCCGCAAAAAGTAGCTCGTTTCACCTCCTCATCCCCCCTCTGTAGATGGAGAAGTGGACTCTGAGGCCACTGATCTGGTTGCAGAAGGAGAAAAGGTGGACCCTGGTTCCACCGGCTTGGCTTGGACAACTCAGCCAAGGTTTTGCCACGTGTGATGTCATCGGCTGGATTTGTTTTGGAATCTACATAATGCCAAGCCCCTGGGTCGGTCAATTCCTGTATCTCTGCGACTCTCGTTCCAACAAAAACCTTAAATCTACATGAGTCAGCTTGGATCCAGGTTAGCACAGTAGTTGAATCAGACTAGAGTGTGACATGCTGGATTGGAATGCTAAGCTCTGACCTCAGAAGTTTAGACAGCTGAGCTCCAGTTAAGGCAGCACACAGCTCCAAACGAGGGATTGACTGCCGCTTTTTTGGGAAAACTCTTGAACGGGCAGTCAGGAAAGCTACTTCTATGTCTCCCTGGGAACTCTGTGTCCGTAGATAGGCTATGGAGCCGTAGGCTTGCTCTGAGGCATCGCAAAAGATGTGTATCTCTCTTAGACATTGGGTGTTGTCTAACTCTGCAGTAACATAACACCTGGGGAGAGAGATGAGTTGGAGGTCTGGCAACTCCAATTCCCATGCCTGTCAGGCGTGGAGTAACTCACTTGGTAGTTGGGGATCATCCCATTCCCTCTTCTTGTCCCACAGTCGCTGTACTAATATTTTAGCTCTGGTAGTGTAAGGGACAATGTAACCCAATGGGTCATATTGGCTAGCCAAGACCTTATAAATGTTGCGCATTGTGGGGACTGAGTAGTCAATGGGACGGTACTTGTACGACAGTGTGTCCGATATGCAGTGCCAGTGTAGTCCAAGTGTGGATTCTTGAGCATCTGGTTGACCTTGTGTCAGCCACAATTCAACACTGGTGGACCTTGCATGAGATGGGACATGGCTCAGAACATTAGGGAAGTTACTAGCCCATTGTCTTAAATTAAACCCACCTGTAGCTAAGAGGTTTCGCAACTTTATCACCAGTGACTCTGCTTCTTCCTCAGAACTGAAACTTTGGAGGAAGTTGTCCACATAGAAGGATTTCTCAATGCTTTCACGGACATCTTCTCCTGGTTGACTATGATCCATGATGTGTTTCTGTAAAGGCAAAAATTGCACAACATGGACTGCATGTCGTCCCAAAGGGAAGGACTTGCCACTCATAGACTTGGGGAAGCTCTTCTCTCTTGAGATCTCTCCACAGGAAGCGTAACAGAGGGCGATCCTCTGGCAGTAGACGCACCTGATGAAACATTCCCCTGATGTCACTGCTTAAAGCCACGGTGTGCTCACGGAACCTCAGCAGAACAGACATCAGGGTAGGGCCTAATGTAGGACCGGGAAGTAGCAGTTGGTTCAGGTTCTTCCCTCTGTGCTGAAAGGAACAGTTGAAAACGACTCTGTTCTTTCCATTGTGCTGAGTCATATGATGGGGGATATACCATGATTCAATTGTCTGTTCTACCTGTTCTGGAGATATCACTGAAGCATATCCTTCCTCCTCCAACCTCTTCATCTCTGCCCTGTAAGATGCTGCTTGAGTTGGATCTTTGGCTAACCTCCTTTCTATTCCTCTGAGACAAGGCAGGGTACTATCCTTTGGGGCTTGCAGTATGGGCATGTTCTTCACTCGGAGCAACGGAGTGGCATATCGCGCAACTCCATCTACCATAACTTTAGTCGTCTTTGACTCAAGTAAAGCGATGGCCTCTTGATCCTGCTTGGATCGAGTGATGAGTTTCTCACTGCGATACGGAAGCACATCTAATTGCCATAATCTCTCCACTTGATTATACAGGTCAGTAGGGGAAAAGGAAGTAGAAGTGAATAGACACTGTTGTTCTGAGAGACCATGCTTAATTTCCTGAGTGGGACCCTGCAGTGTTCAACCCAGGTGGGTCCTGATGGCAGCAGGTCCATTTGGAGGGCCTAGCCGAACTGGTTCAACTGGTGTAATGAGGTGTGGATAGTCAGAACCTATGAGGAGGAGTGGCTGTACTGAATCAATCTGTTGCAGCGGTAATCCCTGTAGATGTCGATACTTGCTCTGTAACTCACTGACTGGATGTGTATGTTCGGCCAGTCCGAGTGGTTCAGCTGTAAAGGCCTTGTGAATCTTGAAGAAAATCTCAGGTTGGAAGACAGGTGACACAGTAAAAGCCACAGTAGCCCCTTGTAGATTGTGGCGGTCTTGACGTACTGTACGTAAAACTAGTTCTTCAGGCTGACCCATCAACTTAAGCTGTTGAACTGCAGAGTGAAGGAGTATTGTACGTTCGGACCCATCATCTAGTATGGCGTACGTTTCCAAGCAATGATCGCCATTTCTCAGGAGCACCTTACAAAGCTTTAACAAAACTTGGTGGCTGCCAGTGAGTCGATCTAAGTACAAGGTCTCTGTGGTGGTGTTCACTAGGCAGCTCTCAGAGGGTCCAGGATCAGGGGAACCATTTGTCTTTGTGGTGGGTCGAATATTAACCTCATGGAGGACCAACAAGTGTCTGCTGTTACAGATCTTGCAAAGAGTTCTGAGATTACATTTTGCAGCTTGGTGCCCTCACCCACAACGCCAACAGCGATTGTTTGTTTGAATCCATTTCACTTTCTTATCTCTGTTCAACTGACTGAAACTAGTACAGCCATTCAAGTAGTGATCATATCCATCACAATATGGACAGAAGATATTTCTCTCTCTGCACTTAGACTCAGTATCCTTCACTGGCATGGCTCTTAAGACAGTGCATTTCTCAGTACCAAGGAATATACTTGTTGGGTTGGTTGGACGTTTTGAATCCTTAATTTGTCCCTTTCTGCTCATGGCTACTGGCTTACTCGTGGAAAGAGAGAACCTGGAATGATCTTCTTGAACCTGCAGCTCGAACTCTAGCCAGGCTGAGAAATCCAGTAATGTAGGGATAGATACTCTGTGGGGATAAATAAACCTTCTGAAGCTTGTTGCAGATCATGTGGTAGCTTGCACAATAACCTTGACACGTGGGATCCGCACTCCAATTCAACATAACCCTTCTTGCCCAACTGCCGAAGCATACTAACTAATGAGCGAACTCTTAATGCAAACATCCTGAAAGCTTTCACATCTCCACTGATGATGTTGGGGGAATCCATAAGTTCTGCAAGTTCTGCTATTCTCTGAAGGGCCAGCTGGTGGGGTTGTCCATACTGCTGATTGAGTGCTTCCATAGTATCTGAAAAGGGATACAAGGAGTTGCTGTAAGAATCTTATATCTGGTGACCTCAAAGTCTGATAGATAACTAGGTAGACGCACTGATCTCCGGGGTCTGACAGTGGGCTCAGGAGATCCAGGTCTGGTATCAGGATCACTCTGATGCATCTTACTTGTGACAGCTCCTAATCCGGCTCGAAGGACCACTTATAATGAAGACTATCTAATATTCTGGTGGAAAATGAGCAGTCGCAAGACGTCCGGTCAGAGACGTATATCTCTTTAATGGGTGGTAATTTGCAGCCACAGTTAAACAGTAGTGGTTCTAAATGAAATAGAAATAACAATATTCAAATTATAACATATTCAAGATAACATTGTTCATATGGTTATATGCACAGAAGAACATAAGTAAGCATTGTAGTACTAAGTTATCCATACATTGTAACATCTAGAGTCATCAAATTTGGCTAATAGTACCCATTAATTACTACTATTAGTGATATTATGTATGCAATGACTCAATATCTCACAGGTATGCAAATATGAATCACGTAACATAAGGACCGAGTCAAATAACACAGATAAATGGTGTCACGTTCTCTGACACGTGATCTCAATAGAAGCAATCGTACAGAGATGATATAATCATCATATATCCTTATTCTATCATAAATAATCCTATATACATACTCAACTTTACTTAGAACTTGAGATTATATGCTCACAGATAGATATTTAACTCTCTTTTACATGTATTTACCTCAGATAATCTCCGCGATGCAATAAACAAATGCATGCGTCGTAACATCAAAAGATATCAAATTACCGGTTTAACATCAAAATAGTAATACTTGAAATACAACTCGCAAGAGGTAATCAATAACTGAACAAAGATTACTCACTGGTATATGAAGGCACTCTGTCAAACCGATCAAAACAAGCAGCATGACTCCATCAAACTTTCTCGTTGTATGCGCTATAGACCACGCCCCAATGACTAAACTGCTCCGTTAATGCACGTCTTCAATCTCTTAACCTAATATTCATTTAGCCACAAGGGGGCATTAGTGTCTCTTTTATACATCTAGTACAGATTGGAGAGCCTTTTCAACACCCATGCTGAACCAACCATAGACATCATATAGATAGACGCCCTATCGACCGCTACTGCCTATTGGCGCGGACGAGCCGTGGGGCCGCCATCTTAAACCGGTCACCCGCTTCGCTCAGTGTAATTTGTTTGGCAGGTGCAATGAGGTGTCAGCGCATTTAATTAATCATATCTCACTGAATACCGAACTGATTTTCACGCAGGTTTTTTTGCTGCAAAGGTCATACACGTAGCTACGATACAGGACACATTGAATATTTTACTCACAAAATACAAACAATAGTACAGTAATGTTAAATGTTAAATCTTACTTGTGAAAAGTAATCCCCGAGTGATGGTCCGCCGATTTGAGCAGGAATATGCTGCACAGTGCTCTGGCATTTACTGCTGCTATGCAACGCAAATAGGAGTATGACCGGTTTAAGATGGCGGCCGCATTTCTTGCGCCACAGCGGCCAATAGGGCATCTAGTCTCTATATGATGTCTATGGTACCAACCCCTAAGACCTCCGTTCGTCTTCGGAACACACATGAAGATATTTTTGATTAAATTTGAGAGCTGGATCACTACCACATAGGCTGCCTAAGGGAATGAAACCTGGCGGCCCAGAAAGTCAATGAAGAAAATGTTTAAACATTCCATGTGACAACAGTGGCTCAACTATAAGTTTATCTAGCGACGAGAATACTTTTTGTGCGAAAAAACAAACAAAAATAACGACTTTATTCGACTATTCCTTTTCTTCCTTGTAGGCCTGAAACGAGACTTCAAGAGATTTCCACGACGCATGCGAGAACTTAACTGAAGTAGTTGAAGGAGATCGCAATTCTCGCGCATGCGTCGTGGAAATCTCTTGAAGTCTCGTTTCAGGCCTACAAGGAAGAAAAGGAATAGTCGAATAAAGTCGTTATTTTTGTTTGTTTTTTCGCACAAAAAGTATTCTCGTGCAGAAGCTTCTTTGTGTTGACTGTCACTGGACCGTTCGTTGCTGAATGTGGAAACCATTTAACCCAACAGCCGGGTTATTTACATTTTGTTAATTGTAGTAATTGCTTACATTGTTTTACTATTAGAGTGAAATAATAACAATGATAATAATAATAATAATAATAATAAAATAGTGTCAATTGATTAAAAAAAAAACTAGATCAATCACATATTTTTTCCTGATTAATTACGAATAAATCGCAATTAAAAACATTTCTTAATATATATTTTGTAATATTGTAGGAACAACATAAAGACAGGATATTTAAAATTCTTGTTTAATGGCATCTTTTTATGAATAAAGGCCATTACTGATACTCCTACTGATGTCTTGATGAAAATGATTCCCCATTTTAAACATTAATTATAGGCCTTCGACATCAGAGTCAGGGCAGGACTTAGAGCGGTGGAGGCCCCTGGGCTTGAGTCATTTTCGGCCCTACTTTCTACATATGACTTTAAATAGAACAACATGATACATACACGAGCTATGTAGCTACACGATTCTGGATAAATTGAGAATAAAAAAGAGATCACGATTCTGTACAAACAACTAAACAAAATAACAATTTATTAGAGGTTCTGACAAAATGTCAATTGCTGCAATCTATTTAAAATGTTTAATTATATAAATGAAAAATTGGTCTGAATGGAATGAATTAATCAATGACTCACTCAAATACTTCACTTGTTTTATTACCGGATAAATCAGCATTTTTGAACAAATCTCCCGAATGAACGATTCAATGACAAATATTTTTAACAGCCACTTGTCGCCATCTGGTGGCGTAACAATGTCATCGATCCAATCGTTTTCACAGTGTGTTAATGTTAAAAAAAACTGAATCATTTTATTTGAACACTGATTGAAGCTTGAAAACTTTTTACCAATAAATAAATAATGATTAAAAAATAATTTCATTCAACTGTAGGGGTAATATTATAGCAATTATAATACAATATAATACAGGACGTGCTCTCAGTTGCAAGATATCAAAATAACACATTAAACAGTGCAAGATAAAGAATGTGTGTGTAGTACGTAAGTGAGTAGATGGGTGTTTTAGTGACCTTTGAAAAACATCAAGACTATGCACACAAATGAATAATTTACAGTAAATGAAAAAATACTACACTATCACAGCTTAAAAAAGCATGACATCATCCAACAGCAGAATCCAGAGGCTGATCATTTAAGAGTTTATAATAAGATGATGTCCGATTTATTCTCCCTTGTGCCTTTTTGCACGCATTTTCCAAGGAGTTTAATAATAAAACTGTTCAGAAAGAATAAATCTCATATGTAATAAAGAAAACGTCCAAGTTGAATTTGTAACTATTCAATAAATGTGTTCAGATTCGATGTGTGCTCATGTGCGCGTGCATGCGTATATGAGTGATTCGAATGTTAGTTGCTATAGCGACGCGACGCGTGTTATGAATTCTGAATGCATATTTACACTTGAACCGATTGTCTGTTGATTGAGAGAGACGAGGCGAATTCACAGACTTTTGCAGAATATCTTCTGAGCGAATCTGTTGATTTTGAAGCTGATTTCTGGGACGAGACTTTTATTCTGGACATCGGAGGATATATCCTTTATAGATTTATATTTTTGAAAAAAATCTTATCACTTCTGAGGATACTTTTATTTTATAGTTCTTTACTTACTTTAGAAGGAGTTTTATTACATTTTTTGTTTTGTTTTATTATTTTTTTTGTGAAGGAGAGTTGTATTTTATTATTGTATTGTTTTTTGTGCTGTATTTTGTATTGTTTTTATTACAGTTTGGAGGAGGATGTCGATGGCTCACATGATGGGTGAAAGAGGAGGTGAGTGCTTTAGTTTTTCATTTATGGTTTATGGTATGATTGTGTACAATGACTGACTAAGTTACATTAATGTGAAGAACCCATTTGATCCCTCAATCCAATCACATGTATTTGATTCCTTGCATGTGAAATGAACTTTTCAGTTTGAGTAACTGAAGTAACAATTTGCAATTGACCACTGACATTGATTATTGATTATTATTAAAACATTACTAACTACAGAATGTGATGTGTGAAATATTCCAGCCTCAGGCCGCTCCAGATCCAGGAGAGCTGCTTTCTCTCAGACGGCTGGTCAGGAGGTTTGGAGACCCGGTTCTGATGACCGTGATCAGGATCCGCTGCCAGACCCGACCCAGACACAGAGCCAGGATCTTCCTGGATATTTAACACCTCTGTCTTCTGAGTCTGTTTCTGTGTCCACAGGTCAGGCTGACAGGAGGAGGACGAGGAAGAGCGGCAGCCAGAAGAGCCCAGATGATGGACGTCCGTTCACTTCATCTAAACACTCTCGCAGAGGTCAGAATAGGCTTTAATAAAGAAGTTATGGCTCAGCTTCTAGTTCTATTTTCAATGGCTGCTTTTTCATTGAAAATAGAAAGTTGAACCAACTAACACTTTTATGTGACCACTGACATTGATTATTCATATTACATAAAAAAAGAAACAGTTTTTGTTGTGTGAAATTTTCCAGCCTCAGGCCGCTCCAGATCCTGGAGAACTGCTTCCACAGATTGTTCTCCGGGCATCATGTCATCATCAGCTTTGTCCCTCTCTGAGGTCAATGTGGAGCGCTGGTTCTGTAGGGAGTCGTTGAGTCTGAGCAGCAGAGGCTCGTACAGCGTGGAATGGAGGAGGAGTGGCGATGGATCGGAGAGCCCAAACCAGCAGGACAGTTGCAGCTGTTTGTCCAGGTCCCACAGCCTGGAAGGGTTGCTGTGCCCTCCGCTGCCCGGGCAAGTTCCTGTCGAGCCAACAGAGACTTCAAATGGCCGAACTGCTCAGGGTGCCATGGAGGCTTCTCCTGTGAACAAGAGCTCAACAGGTGAGGCTGAAATAAGGCTGGGCAGAGTCAAGTCTACAGAGAGACATTTAGCTATTTCATGCAAATATTTCAGTTTTTAACCTGTTAATGTCCGGTCACATTTACTGTTGCTCAGCAAAATTTCTCTGAATTAAAAAAAATATATATATATACGTATTTTAATTGGACATTCGTCTAACTTTTTCAGAACATTCAAAAGTAACGTTCCCATAATGCAAATTATAAAATAGAGTTCCTTTAACCAAGAAAACATTTTTTTTAACCAGTTTTCCAGACATTTTCACAATTTAATGGAAATATTAGCAAAACGTTCTCAATAAGCGATGAACTCGATGGTACTTGCTCTGTCTGACACACACCAGAAACACGCGCACAGAAAGCCGCTTCTTAGCAAACGATCCAGAATAGAATTATATTTCTATTGCTCTTGAATTGTCAAATACACGCAAAATTGTCAAAATGGCTGTCGTGCCGAGTATTACAGAGTCGGTTATTATATAAATAAGACATTGCTATGCATTTAATAAAAGTCAATGTATAATCTAATGTAAATATATTTTAAGATATGGCCCATATGATCTTTGCCATTACCAGAACTGAGCCACATGTGCCAGAGTTGAGCAAATGAAGCCTGGAAATGTATGTTTTCTTTTCAATAGAAGATCAGATAAATAAGAAAAATAACTATATTGTGATAATTGTGAAATACAATGAATATTAATATCGTGAAATAAGATTTTGGGAAATGTATGCAGGCATTAAGCAGAAGTCAGGCGGGTAGCGTGGGAATATTTCGTTACTTTGGATTTGTTACATTACAGATAAGAATTTAACAGTGATATGTAAATGATGTCATTATTGCTTAATTTGACGTCAGAGATCATGTTTCTAATAGTTGTGTTTTCAATTGTTTTTCTTCATTTCAGAGAAAGCTACAGAATCTAGGAAGAAAGGAGCGGGTTGTTTCCTCTACAGGCTCTGGAAGGCTGTGAAGTGTGTTTTCTGCTGCTGTTGCCACTGTAGTGCTGTGAATGTTGTGGAGCCTTTTGTTCCTCCAGCAGATCTGGAGCCAGAGCCTGATCCTGATCCATCATCTCCTGCTCCTGATCACTCCGGCGTCAAGACAAATAATGGTACATCGCCACTCATTATTCTCCAGCATTATTCTAAACAGTATGATCTTGATTTCCACTAAAAATAAGGCTTGTTTTCAGAGAACATTAATAATATTTCCCCCATTATAATATTATTATCTAGCAAACTAATATTTTTCTGTTTGTTTTTCAGAGTCCTTTGAGTCTCTCTATAGCGTTATAAAGATGATTGGATCCGGAGGATTTGGCAGGGTGTACCAGGGAACACGCAAATTTGATGGCAAAAAGGTCAATCTTACCGAATTGTACAAACATTTTGCTCTTGCATGCATCAAAACATATTTAAAACAATTCACAGATGGTTTAATACTTAGTGCTTGAATACTGTTATTGAAACTGGGTTGTTTTTTTTGCAGGTTGCCATCAAGCGGATTCGCAAGATTGACAACAATCGTTATCTTAATATTGTAAGTTGGCCAAAAGCTGAATATGTATTGAGTTGTTTAAGTGCAGATTACTATTAGATAAGATTACTAAAAAGATCAAAGAAAAATATTTTCTTCAGATTTTTACCCTGCTAACCTTCTGTCTGCTACTTTTCTCTAGCCTGGGCATCCCGAACCTCTCGTTACAGAAGTGGCGCTGCTGATGATGATGAGGCGAGAACCCATAAGCCCCTTCGTCATACAACTATACGAGTGGTTTGAACATCCTAAAGAATTCACTCTGGTTATGGAGTATCCTGAACCCTACGATATCTTGCTGGACTTCATCACTCGTAATCATCAAATGCATGAACCAACAGCACGGTTCCTCATGCGACAGGCTGTGCTGGCAGTGCAACACTGCATCCATCATGGGGTTTTTCACCATGACATCCATGCGCAGAATTTCCTGTTGAAGAGATACCCGGTACAGCTCAAGCTGATAGACTTTGGCTGCGGTCAGCTGTTTAGTAGAGATGGCTACGAGAGCAACATTTACATTGGTGAGCATTTTGGGAGTGTGGAAACCTGAATGTAGTGACTTACTAATTATTTGATGTTTAAAACAAAAGCTCAACAATGTGCAAATGTCTTGCTTACAGGAGCACCGGATTACTGCCCACCTGAAGTCTTGACAGAACCTCGATTCCACGCCGTCCCAGCAAATGTCTGGTCTCTAGGAGTGTTGTTGTACAAGATGATGAACGGATGTTCTCCTTTTCGCAATAGAAGAAAAATCACACAAGCCAAAGTTACATTTCTGAACCCCACCTTATCCAAAAGTAAGTGAATAATATTGATACATTGATAAACACACACATAAAGCAAAGGCTTTGTACAGAAACAGTTAAAGGTGAAGTATGCAAGATTTTTTATATATAGCTCAACGTATAGTAGAGTTTGGGGCGTCGCTACTGTAGCAGGCGGAGCCATGGGAAAAGAAATGCAGCTTTAGTTACAGAAGTGAAAGCTAAAATTCACTGCATTTATACCTTCAAAGATTAAACAGGTCATGAACACGTCAAAGTGAACAGAGCATTGTGATGCTACGCGCTACAAAGCATGCTTCAATACCATACAGCATCATCATGCATCCGTTCAGAAAGACACATTTTCATAAAGACAAATGCAACACAGCTAAAAGTATTCCTAATATGTTGGACCTGAAACATGAACCAGTAAGAGCTGCGTTTGTGATGTTTAAGTCGGGGAAGACGTGATGCACGGAAGGGGCCTTTGCAAGGTTTTTTGAAAATATGCTTTATTTTATCATGTATTCCGCTCGCTGCCACTAGTGTCGCAGAAACGACATACTTCACTTTTAAAGTAAAGATAAGTAACATTTTACATCATGTTTTAGATGCTGTTTTCATAGATGCCAGGTCACATGATCATGACTAACCAGCTCTCTCCTTATTCAAATTTGTACAGAATGCAGGGATCTGATTAGCCAGTGTCTAGCCCGGGATCCAACTAAACGCCCGACGTTAGAGCAGATGTTACAACATAAATGGATTAGTAATGATCTACAGTAGATTGGAGAAGTTCAGGAGATTCACTCGATCAGTTTCAGGTGTGAGGAAGTGTAACAGAGAGTAGGATTATTACCTTTTGTCTTCAATTCTGGATTATTTGTAGTGAGATTTTCAAATTTGTGTTCATTGTAATGTTCTTGTTATAGTCAAGTCACCTTCATTTATATAGCGCTTTATACAATACAGATTCACGGTAATAAACAGGAAAATAAAAGAATCAGTGATGCAAACAGGATTAAATTCTGTTCTAAATCAGCTTAAAAAGTCATTCATGAGTTGACTTATTCATATAATCTTTGTATTGGATAGGAAATAACATACTTGCTGAGAGCTCTGAGCTCGAGACTCGACCCGAAGCCTGAAGTCCAACTCCATCCTGACAGTAACTCAGAGTCTGTCCACGTCTGAGCAAGAACATGAGAGACTGCAAGACTGGAAAGAAGTCATCAAGTCATCACACACACATTTGCTTTGTTTTAAAAGTCAAGACAAGTCATCTTCTACAAACATTTGTGAAAGAATGTGTCGCTCTCAGGAGCTCAGTGAATTCAAGCGTGGTACCGTGCACAGAGGTCGACAACTTTCTACAGTCAATAGCTATAGACCTCCAAACTTTAGAAAAATATTAATATTTTAACGCATTTTTCTATTGTTTAATTTGTTTTGTTTTTTATTGTATTTTGTTTAATGTGTTTATATTTTGTACGCTGCATGGTTTCTTTTTATGCTTCCTTTTTATATGCTCAATGTTTTATTGTACGGCACACTGTGCAACTCTGTTGCTTTTAAATGTGCTATAGAAATACATTTTGACTTGACTTTAATTTGTGTCATTGATTCTTTTTAGATGCTCACGAACAGAGAGAGTTGAAAGGCACTGTAAAAAGCCAAAAAGTAAATGCAGACCCAGTACTTTTAAAGCCCATTCACACCAAAAACAATAACTATAATTGTAACTATATTAGCGTCCACTAGACTTGTAGTCAAGACCGCCTATACCGAGACCAAGACACTACCAAGACCAGAGGGTATCGAGACCAAGACAAGACCAAGACCAAGGCAGACCAAGTCGAGACCAAGACCAAGATCAAGTCGAGACCAAGTCGAGGGGGAAAAAACAGACTAGTGTTGTTGAAGCTAAGCAATAACTTGTAAGATTTTGCATTCTGAAACTTTTAAATACATAATTATATTTTTAAAAACGAAATTATAAGCTTAAGAGCAGGATCCGAAAGTTGGTTGTTTTGGCGCTATGGTTACACACACACACACACACCGTTGGCGGTGCGCTCAAAGTCATCTGTCTGTGCAGTTACCCAAAATCTCCTGAATGAAGTTAAAACCCATCATGTCACTGACATGTGTTTTACTCAGGGGCGTAGGAGCCATTATACGAAGTTTTGTCCCCCCCACTATTTCCCAATGTAAGATTTTGAACGTTTAAATACATAATTTTAAATACATTTAATTTTAAATACATAATTCAATTTAAAAAAACGGCCGAACTCTTCAGCTGCTAATCTCGTTGTCAGTCGACCATGATCGCGCACCGCTCGCGCATGCGCATCTAGGCGACACGGATAAATGTACGCAGCAATATATAATGAGTGTTCCTGGGAGATCCTAGTTGTGCGGGATGTGGAAGCGTGCAAAAGTTCCAGAAATGTACATAAAGTGCCCTGGCCTTGAATGACAAGGTAAGGAAAATAAGACTAAATCTAAATTAAATAACCAAGACTAGATTGGCCATGTGATTTTTCTCAGGAGATGTTTCGAGCATTTTACTTCAGACACCGGATTATCAGCAAACTGCCAAGAGAACTGCTAGCTGGCTACTCAAAATAAACTAGCAATCTATTCAGGCAGCATTTTTGTGTTTGATCTGTGTGAATTACAGAAATATAAGACTTGCTAGACCTACTTTTAGCAAGGAACCTTTCCACATAGATTGATTTTATTTTTCAATCTATCCTTGGGGGGTAAGCTAGGTGGTTAATGGAAATTAAATCAACCATTTATTTGAGTTTTTAATTTTTAGTTAATCAGTACATGACTGATTAACAGTAATGTAAATGCTAAATGTCCTAATACCTGTTGATGCTACAACAATGCAAAGTATACACTCACCTAAAGGATTATTAGGAACACCATACTAATACTGTGTTTGACCCCCTTTCGCCTTCAGAAGTGCCTTAATTCTACGTGGCATTGATTCAACAAGGTGCTGAAAGCATTCTTTAGAAATGTTGGCCCATATTGATAGGATAGCATGTTGCAGTTGATGGAGATTAGTGGGATGCACATCCAGGGCACGAAGCTCCCGTTCCACCACATCCCAAAGATGCTCTATTGGGTTGAGAGCTGGTGACTGTGTGGCCATTTTAGTACAGTGAACTCATTGTCATGTTCAAGAAAACAATTTGAAATGATTCGAGCTTTGTGACATGGTGGATTATCCTGCTGGAAGTAGCCATCAGAGGATGGGTACATGGTGGCCATAAAGGGATGGACATGGTCAGAAAAAATGCTCAGGTAGGCCGTGGCATTTAAACGATGCCCAATTGGCACTAAGGGGCCTAAAGTGTGCCAAGAAAACATCCCCCACACCATTACACCACCACCACCAGCCTGCACAGTGGTAACAAGGCATGATGGATCCATGTTCTCATTCTGTTTACACCAAACCATCTGAATGTCTCAACAGAAATCGAGACCAGGCAACATTTTTCCAGTCTTCAACTGTCCAATTTTGGTGAGCTCTTGCAAATTGTAGCCTCTTTTTCCTATTTGTAGTGGAGATGAGTGGTACCCAGTGGGGTTTTCTGCTGTTGTAGCCCATCCGCCTCAAGGTTGTGCGTGTTGTGGCTTCACAAATGCTTTGCTGCATACCTCAGTTGTAACGAGTGGTTATTTCAGTCAAAGTTGCTCTTCTATCAGCTTGAATCAGTCGGCCCATTCTCCTCTGACCTCTAGCATCAACAAGGCATTTTCGCCCACAGGACTGCCGCATACTGGATGTTTTTCCCTTTTCACACCATTGTTTGTAAACCCTAGAAATGGTTGTGCGTGAAAATCCCAGTAACTGAGCAGATTGTGAAATACTCAGACCGGCCCGTCTGGCACCAACAAACATGCCACGCTCAAAATTGTTTAAATCACATTTCTTTCCCATTCTGACATTCAGTTTGGAGTTCAGGAGATTGTTTTGACCAGGACCACACCCCTAAATGCACTGAAGCAACTGCCATGTGATTGGTTGATTAGATAATTGCATTAATGAGAAATTGAACTGGTGTTCCTAATAATCCTTTAGGTGAGTGTATGCTCTTAACCTTGCAGTTTTTCAAATATCATGTAAGACTCATTTTCTCAATTTCTTTGCACAAAACTCTCCAGAAAGTGCCATTTAATGGTTTATTTTTCAAAAAAAAATTCCCGGGGGAGCATACCCCCGGACCCCCCTAGGGAGAGCCCACATAATAAATCACAATTTAATCACTGCTTAGAAACAAAGTAATACAGTCTGTTCCCATAAGTCTTTACAAATTAGCATTTAAGTGCCTTATATATTCAAAAATATATACAAAAAAAATATATACAACATCACTTACACATAGCTTACCTTCTTTGTGCTTCCTTTCTAAATGACGATAAAAGTTTGACGTAGTCCCCGTCTCTGAAAGCGAAGCACTGCAGAATTTACAAGAAGCTGTATGCTTTCTTCTGGATGTTGTTTTGCAAATATATTCTTTATGATTTTTGTAGCCGAATTTTATTACTGAAGATTTTGCAGAGACCTTCTCCCGCTCCCAGACAACCACAGATCACTTTCTTGGGAGTGCGAGTGAAAGGGGGCGGGGATGGGTGACAGGCAGCGGTAACAAAAATACATAATTAGCAATGACCAATGAGTCACGTTATTGCTTGGATTTGAATCAGTACGTTTTACATACAATAAAAGCAAGGATGTTAACAAAAAAATTTGTCAATATACTGGCAAATTTGTGATATTTTCACAGTCATGGTCTAGTCTGGTCTTGAAAAAAAATCCCGAGTCCTCATATGTCCGAGACCGAGACAAGACCGAGACCAAATGCGGTCGAGTCCGAGACGAGACCGAGACCATCAAAAAGTGGTCTCGAGACCGGTCTCGAGACCAAGACCGGTCTCGAGAACTACAACACTAGCGTCCACACCAATGAACGATAACACTGTTCATTCTGATCACTGCCGTCGTGATAGAGTGCTTTCACAGCTTTGTTGGTGCAAGTATTTTGATAGGTTGTTAAACTGATTAAGACACAATAAATACAATTCGCATGGATTTTACAACATACATTTAGGTTATTAATATCATAAACCCCTTTCCTTTACTTTACTAATCTATATATGAAACTCCACACATTTGACTTTTTTCCACCAAAGCATCCAAACGTAGAGGCATTGCTCTTTGTCTTTGTCATTGTCTTTATTAAAAGTCCCACATCTGCAGACAAAGCTTACATTGTTAATGCTGCTCATAATCTCTGTAGTTTCTCACAGCATTTTAACACACTAGGCCTTTATGTTTTCCACAAGCTTAGAGCAGAGAAACTAGACAATCTTGGGGAAAATCTTCATCTCTTGAAACAGCGCCCTCCTCTGTCATTTCTGATATTAAACAGTAAAAAAGAAAAGAAAGATATTGTCTATAATTTATATTTAAAGAAATGTTAGTTTCTTGATTATAATTAATAATCTGATAAATACAGTATGGGAATATTTTATCAAGTTTTTGAGACTGACTTCGCATTCAACTCTCCTTTAGTTGACTTGTATTACATCACCATGGAGATACCAAACGCAGAATCCTATTGAGAATGAGAAGGTGACGTAACGCGTATCACTCCGCGTTGCATTGTAGGAAGGATTCGCCATCTTGGTAGGATACGCTATCCGTTGTCATGGTTACTTTGACCGTGAGACCGAGAGAAATAGCGACAGAGAGAGAGAGAGCAGCTTGATATTTGTTTGCATTTTTGCGATAAGGCACCGTTTCTAGGGAATAAATGAAGAAGGGGGAAGCAAAAGGAAAGGGGCTCTATCGGGAGAGACTATAACAACACCAAGCAGCGTTATTTAGAGAAACTACTTGACATCAACATATGGCCCCGTACGACCTGCTACAGAATGGACGAAAGACCCAAAGCACTACCACCTTTCACATACGCTGACATAGTTAATTACCTGGTTTGTTTATTGTATCAGTGACTAACGTTACTGCCTACACAATGCAAGAGTTCAGAAGCTTTAAGTCATTAGAAGCTGAACAAGTCTGCTGCGGCTGGGTGCAATAAGACTTAAAAACCCCAAAACTTGTAACGTTAAACTGCGAGAGTTCAGTCATACTTGATGTTTCAGGCCTCATTCATATGTGGAAATAAATCTGATATGAATCAGATACGTGCATTTGCACCTGCCGTGCAACGTTAAGCGAACAGTTCGGACATTCCCCTGTCAATGCGAATCGTACGTCATTAAAAAAGTGTCTTTTTAAAACATTTCGCGGTACAGATATATCTATAACAAATGAAACAACTCTAAATGAATAACAGAGTATTCATTTCGTTCGTTTGTGTTAAATAAAAGGCGAACTGTGCTGAAATGTGTTGCTTTTGAAAGCAGACTTTGCTCGCTGTTGCTGCTGTCAGTTTATTGACAAGCAGTTTCTCTTTATTTAGTCTCTCCCGATAGAACCCCTTTCATTTCTCTTCCTTCTCCATATCTTCCAAAGAAACTGCGGCGTATCGGTAAAATGTAAAATGTAAACAAATACTAAGCTGCGCTGTCTCTCTTTCGCTATTTCTGGAATGTTTTAGTCGCGCCTCTGTGAAGTTCTGAAGGCGTTGCCCCTGGCAACCGATAGCGTCTCCTACCATCATGGCCGACCGGCTCAGACCCCGCCCAAATCGGCACGTGACTCCTCACTCTCAATTGAGCTCTGGTTAAGCCACGCCCCCTCCACTCACTCGGACAAACAGTCAACATGACAGGCGCTATGGCAGCTGTCACAGTAGGAGACATTTCACAGGAGGCAATTGATGATTTTTTTGGAGACAGAAAGATTATATATCATCTCGAAGTCACCAAAAGGGCCTTAACTATTCATTGGAGGGTTATATTAATAATTTTATTGTTGAGAAGGTCGATGAAAAGCTTCAGCTCCAGGCAAAAATTTACAGGGAAAGGATAAAATACACACAGTCGCCCTCTGCCTCTTGGGATACCTAGTGTCGGAGTTGCATGTACCCCATGCACACCGTTTGACCATTTTAAACTTAAAATGACAAGAAAAAAACATAAAAACGAATGAAAACTGACTAACTGCAATGCATTTCAATGGACGTGGAAACAGAGAATGTCCGAGTGTATTGGGTTAGCTATGGGCACTGTGATTGGCTCATCGCGTTTGGGGGCGTGGCTTAGCCATAGGTCAATTCAACACACGGGACACAAGATGACCACAAGCCAACCGTTATTGAAATGAGAAAGTCAAGCTATCATAAATCGTTTTTAAAGATGAATTCCTGCTTAGACTTTACACATACATAGCATGTAGAACACAAAATTGTGAAACTAAAGCCCTATTCGGACAGGATTAGTTTAACATGGAGAGGAAGGGTAAAGTAATTATTGCCAGAGCTTCTCATTGATTTTAGTCCCGTCTGAATGTGCCATCGTTATCATTACGGACAACATCAGTGAAGATTACGGCGACTTTTACCTTCTGGAAAAAGGTCCAGAAAAATGTCCTCAAGTTATACTAATCCCATTTAAATAGACAAGCTGTAAATATGTACATAAATATTCCGCCATTTCCTGATTAAAAGTAGTTTTCCACGGTTTTTACAGGTATGGCGGCGCTTGAAAAAGCATTCAGTTGTGTTCTAGAGATGGGACAAATCTGTGACAAAAGTGTTTTCCACATACAGAACCATTCAGATCAAAAAGAAGATCTAAAGCACTTGAACTTATTTCAGCTTTAGGTAAGTGCCTATAATATAGGTTAAATAGATTATATGTGTTTGCGCATGTGATATTAGAAAGCAAATGACGACAGGAGTGACGGCGGTGTGTAAATCGAGTTACCCCTCCCACTTCTGCTGGTTTTACTGAGATTTCTAATACCGTGCGAATTGGCCATTAATATTACAGTAACGTCAGTCCTGTGGTAAAATTACATTATTACGCCATCTACCCTTGTTAAACTAATCCCATACAACTTCTTCAGCAGACATAAAAATACTTAAATATAGATTTACTCTTCAAATCTCTTCATGACTGACCCAACTGTTTTAGCAATTGAAATAGTAAAACCAAGACATGCGCCGTGTTGTGTGGCTGTTGTGGAAGTTTAATCCTCCTTGTTAAATTCCATAGTGTCTTTATAATGACATGTGATGAATGTGTCACAGTTCTGTCTTCACTTTGTGCATGAGGTCTTTCTGGTCAATCATCTCCAGTTGTCTGTTCCAGCGGTGGTATGCTAACAGTGCTATATTCTTAGCCGCCACCGAGCTCATTTCCATCGCACTTCCAGCCCATTCGATTCCGTTGAGGAAGTACAAGTTATCGTGCAGCTCCACCGGTGGCAAACCCTGTGTGCTTCCATAACTAGGGTACGCCAACCAATCCGTGACCTGCACGGAGTAATAGGACTTAAAAAGGGTCTTCAGCTCATTCTTCCCCAGAGGCACTGGGGAAAACACCTTGTAAACCCCTGCCTCCTGTGGCTGTTTCCTGCGGAAGCCGGAGGTTATGTTGACGGGACACACGCTGGCAGCGCTGTTGAAGACCAGTCCGGGAGTGTCTGTGGTAAGGATGCTTGAAAACGGGAAAAGCTTTGGGTCGGGGAAGCCGAAGTAGGAGCAGTTTAGGTAGCCGTGGATGATGGAGGCCACGGTTTGGTGGTAGGAGCCCGTCATTTCTGGGAGTTGTGGCTCAAAGCCCTGAAATGAGATGCCCGAGTTGACGTTTTGTTGGAGAGGCGTTGCTACCACTACAATATCGTAGAGCTCCGATGTCTTTTCATTTTGAGAGTCGTAGGTGAGCTCATACTGGTGGTAATCTCCTGAGGAAACAAACTGCAGTTTTAGTTATTATTCAACAGGGCTGTGACTTTTGTGAAAAAAATCCTGTTAGATTTTTGAGACATGATGAGTGTTCATTGAATCGATTGTAAAATCGTTTTTCCACGTCTAAATACGTTTCCATTTTCAACACCAAAAATAGGCAAATCCACGGACAACTAACAGGCATTAGGGCGAACGTAAAGAGGGCGCTTGAGCAAGCCAGCAATATTCCTGATGATTTAATATCGTGAAGTTTCGTGAACAATGACAAACAGGTGTGCAACATTCTCGAAAAACAATAAGCAGAGTGGACTGGCATAACATCAATGAAAGGCATAACTGTCATAAATGTCAAACAAATTTCACCTACGTAGGCGATTGTAGAACGAATCTGTATCTGTATGCATGAGACTGTCTGGATACCGTCAGAATTCACATTTATGTTGTAAAAAGAGAGACATTGTGCAGAAGTATAGTTTGCGGTTATGCGTGTTTGTTGCTGTGTGACGCGCGTTCGCTGCGGGCGTATCGTGACGAGCTAGTGACGCGCTCCGAGAGAAGGCCGTTAAAATCGATTCCCTGTCTTCGTTTTCGAAACTTGTGTTGGTTGGTCCGATCGACTGTGCAATCGTTTTTCGAACGTAAAGTGACAGCCCTATTATTCAATAAGACCACCACATTTTTAAGGTGCGTTCCCACTGGCATTATACCACCTGGATGCTCAAAATTGACCGGTGAATGGATTAAACAGCTGATTGCACAGGTAAGTTAATCGCCGTTCTAAACTAATAGAAGCGACTTTTTTTGCCCCTTTTTTTTCCAAAAAACTTTGTGCTAGTGACATTTTGGACAAACATCATATTCGTTCTGCTGTCTGACAGAAAATATGTGAATGAGAACAGCTTTATTGGACATATGTGAGCACGGATTAGAAGAGAAAACAAGATGCAAGTATGACACGATGTCACGAATGCGCTAATTGACTTATGACGTCATCTAGTGACATTTTGGGCAGGATTTAGCTACTTTCATTTGAAAACAGTTGGCAACACTGGATAGAAGTTGTTTACGCACAAGTAAGCTGACGTGATCACCAAATAGAGCTGCATGATTAGTCATTAAACGATTCTTGTGTCTATTAACAGTCCTTCCAGAAAATCGCCAGAAAACCGGAAGACGAGTTTTTTTGTGATTGTTGCGGGCAAAAATCCTTGATTATGCGGCCCGTTTTCTGCGATGGAATATGCAGGATTTTTTATGCAATTTTATGTGATGAAACTGCGGGAACTTGTGAAAACTGCGGGAACTTGCGAAAACTTGCGAAAACTTGCGGGAACTTGCGGGAACTTGCGAAAAATGCGGGAACTTGCAAAAAATGCGGGAACTTGCAAAAAATGCGGGAACTTGGGAAAAAATGCGGGAACTAGCGAAAAATGCGGGAACTCGCGAAAAATGCGGGAACTCGCGAAAAATGCGGGAACTCGCGAAAAATGCGGGAACTCACGAAAAATCCGGGAACTCACGAAAAATGCGGGAACTGGCGTAAAATGCGGGAACTCGCGAAAACTGCGGGAACTTGCGAAAACTGCGGGAACTTGCGAAAACTTGTTTTATTTCAGAATGTAATGAGTGGAAATAAGGTGTGGCCCCTTGGTCATTTCTGTTTAAAGCTACTTCTTTTATCTTATTTTGTTTATTAAGTAACGATGTGGACGGTAGAACGTGTGACAGACAGTTATACGAGTTCGATTTGGGAATAAAGTGCGAGTTGTGAGATGCCAATCGCCTCCGTGACTCTGTCTGGCCTCTGCAATAACCTCAGCTGTGAGCTATCCCTATTTACCTTCCCGACACAACGCGTTACAAGACCTTAAGAAACACATCAAACCTACAAAACATTGATGGGTCAAACAAGTTCTGTAGCTTTACAAAAGGAATATGCTACAACTTCTTTAAAAATGAATAAATGAAATATAAAAAAATAAAGTGTGCTCCTGTTTTACAGCTTGGCTGTCCTCTCAAATAACGCCCTATTTGAGGGTATAGGCGGCGATTTCGGATTCAGCCAATGTATTTGTCATTGAATCATTCATTCAAGAGATTTGTTCAAAAATGCTGATTCATCCAGTACTGAAACAAGAAGTATATGGGCGAATCATTCATTCAAACTGCTTTTTTTTGTTCTGTATCCGATCCGGACAAAGTCTTTGACAAAGTCGGGGATTTTCTACACTTTTTTCATACATTCAAATTTAGATCCACTAACAGTATTTTTGCCTGTCAGTATGAACACAGCTTTAGAGGTCTTCAGAGATTGTCATGTGGAATACCTGTTGATCGTAGGCTAATGGTTGTAACTGGACTCTGGATGAGAGTAGCTTTTGCTAGTTTAAGCAGTCCTGAGCAAACCAGCTTGTTTCCTCCCTCCACGGCCCAGAGATTGGCCTGTGCACCAGCGAGAGACACGGCACCTGTCGCAGAGAAACACACACATCACACACATGGAGAGAACACCACTAAACATGGCCTGATCATCTTATGACCAACATTTTGTTCCAGGATCATTCAGAACTTTCTCTTCTACTGTTGATAAGATATTAAGGTTACACTTTATTTTAAGGGTGATGTAGTTACTCAAATAAGTACTGAGTTAGGGTTTGCTTTAGGGTTAGTTACTTGTAACTATGCATCATTTACTGTTATGACTATAGCAAGTACATGTAGTAACGTAACCATGTCACCTTAAAATAAAGTGTTACCGGTGTTAAAAGTGGCAAATCATGAAAACTTTGATGTCATATACCCTATAAACTAATACCCTATAATTGTGTCCAAAACCCATTCATTTTAACTAAGCAACAAAAAAAAAACATTAATAAATCAGCTTGTTTAATTTTTTAACATTTAAAAATTCACGTACATGATCACAAAATTAAATTAATACATAAAAATGTACAATGTTTCAAAATATTTCTTAAATGTTTTTTTTTATTTTTAAAGACATAAGTCATATTTTTTTTAAATGTTTTTAAGTTAAAGGGCTAAAAATGGCTGTTTTGTGTTTGAGTACATTTTAAAATGTAATTCCCGCGATAAAGATGAAAAATGCTAAACCGGTTGCTTAATAGCTGCTTAATACATTAATAAAAAGTTCATTTGAAATGTAACAATGTCTTCACTGCCACATTTGATGCATTAATAATGCTACATTTTCAAAAAAAATAAAAAAAATAATAATACTGTTGTCAGGATTCAGACTCAGAGACAGAGGTAAGTGATAAACATAAAGGTATCTTTATTTAACTCAAAAGGAAGTATGCATGGTTTCAAGTGTTCAACGATGATTTCGAAGAGGATTTCTGTGGCAGGAATGCATCCAGGTGAGTGAATCCTCTTCTTCAATAATAACGTGGCGGAATGCACAGATCAATAACTTGAGTTTTCTTTCTTTTCAGATCGTTCGTGGATAAGCGTGATTCAGGAAGGATTCCAGGTGAGTGGATCCCTTGAAGTGCACTTGACAATGAGCTCACCAGTTCAGTGATACTTTTTACTTTCTCTTGCAGCTCATCCAGTGGGAAACGGGGCTCGTGGCGGATTCCGGGAACCGGAGAACATGAATCATGGAACGGATCCTGGGAACATCAGAACAAGGACAACAAGGTTAGTTTCTTTCTGGTAAGTATACTTTACTTTCGTTGCTGAAGGATGGCTCAGAGTTAGACGAGTGGTGACTGGTAAGGGTCGTTCCTGTTGGAGGCTTGACAATGACTGGAAGTGAATCGGGTGCTTTTGTGCTGGCTGAGAAATGCGTGCTGAGTGGAAACAGGTGCAGGTGATCAGTAATCTGGGGACAATGATCTTTGTGTGGTGACATGTGAGGGATCTGATTGGCTCCTGACAGTACCCCCCCCCTCCAGAGTCCGCGCCAGCGGACCTTGTACCTCGACGTCGTGGGGGTCTGCCTCTGGGTCGTGGTGCAGGTTTCTCGGGATGCTGAGCATGGAATTCTAGGAGCAGACTGGGATCAAGAACATCTTTACGAGGCACCCAACTTCTCTCTTCTGGCCCATATCCCTCCCAATCAATGAGGTATTCTAACTGACCTCCCCGACGTCGAGAGTCCAAGATCTCCTTGATGAGGTAGATGGTCTCGGGTTCCACGGGTGGTATCGGGGGGTTTTCTTCGGGTTCGACCTCGTTGACTGACTGGGGAATCTGTGGATGATGGGGTTTCAGAAGTGAGACGTGAAACGTGGGATGGATACGGTATTCTGGGGGCAACCGGAGGTGGTAAGTGACTGGGTTGACTTGCTTGACAATTGGAAAGGGTCCGATGTACCTTGGATTTAACTTCTTACATGACTGGCGCAGTTTTATATCTCGAGTGGAAAGCCAGACTAGTTGCTCAGGTTGGTATTCTGGCGTGGATCTTTGGCGGGTGTCAGCGAACTGCTGTTGTCTATTCACAGCTTGTCGGATGTGCTGATGAGTTTGGTTCTAGACCTGTTCGCTCTCCTCAAACCATTTGTTAACCGCAGGCACTTCTGAAGGTTCACCGGACCATGGAAATAACGGAGGTTGGTAACCAAGGATACATTGGAATGGAGTCAATTGCGTGGATGTTTGTCGGAGGGAATTCTGTGCATATTCTGCCCAGATGAGATACCTACTCCAGATGTTCTGGTTGGAGTGGCAGAATGTGCGCAAGAACCGACCTAGATCCTGGATCTTTCTCTCGGTTTGTCCATTGGTTTGTGGATGGTACCCCGAAGACAGACTCACTGTCACATTCATGAGAGTAAAGAATGATCGCCAGACTCGGGAAATGAACTGTGTCCCTCGATCAGAGACAATATCCTCTGGCAGACCGAAATTTCGAAAGACATGAGAAGTTCCATGAGAAGCTCAGCAGTATCAAAGGCGGTTGGGAGTCCCTTTAACGGAATGAACTTGCATGCTTTCGAAAAACGATCGATGGTTACTAGGATGCAAGTATTTCCGTCAGAAATCGGAAGGTCAGTCACAAAGTCCACTCCGATGTGGGACCAAGGTCTATTTGGAATAGGCAAAGGGACCAGTTTCCCCACTGGCAGATTTCTTGGGACCTTGGAGATGGCACATGGGATGCAACCTTGAATGAACTGAGTGATATCTTGGCGCATGTGAGCCCACCAATACTTCTCCTGAAGTGTGGCTAAGGTCTTGGTTATACCTGGGTGTCCAGTGGCCACTGAAGAATGAGCTGAGGAAATCAAGGCGTTGCGAAATTCTTCAGGGACATGAATTTTCCCGGGAGGACATCCGGTAACTCTGGGTTGCTGATGAGCCAGTTCTTGAAGTTGTTCGTTTATTTCCCACTGGATAGGATTTACGAATAACCTCTCGGGTAGAATGGTCTCAGGTTGATCAACAGGGCTCTCAGAGGCATGGATACGGGACAGAGCGTCTGCACGGGTATTCTTGGATCCTGGACGATAGGCAATCTTGAAATGAAAGCGTGTAAAGAATAACGCCCATCGGGCCTGACGCGGATTTAACCGCTTAGCATCTCTCAGGTATTGGAGATTCTTATGATCGGTTAGGACTAGAAATGGGTGTTTGGCTCCCTCTAGCCAATGTCGCCATTCTTCCAAGGCAAGTTTTACTGCGAGAAGTTCACGATTTCCAATATCGTAATTGGCCTCAGCTGGAGAAAACTTTTTGGAGAAGAAGGCACAAGGGAGTGGCTTTGAGGAGAACTCGGAACATTGGGACAGGATTCCTCCAACCCCGGTGGTGGAGGTATCGACTTCCACCATGAATGGTTTTTCAGGGTCTGGATGGTGAAGCAAAGGGGCACTGGTGAAGGCAGATTTCAGATCATGAAAAGCTTTCTCAGCCTCGGGGTTCCACTGCAGGATCTTAGGTTTTCCTTTTAACAAGGAGGTCAATGGAGAAGTGATAAGACTGTACTGGTTGATAAATCTCCTATAGAAGTTGGCGAACCCGAGGAATCTCTGAAGCTCCTTCACGGACTTGGGAGTTGGCCAAGACAGGACGGTCTTGGTCTTTTGTTGGTCCATCTCCACTCCTCGATCGCTGAGTATGTATCCCAGGAAGTCGATGGTGCTTTGATGAAAGGTACACTTCTCAGCTTTCAGGAACAGAGTGAGTTCTCTGAGACGTTGTAGTACTAGAGACACATGTCTTTGGTGTTCGATTGGATTCTTGGAATATATCAAGATGTCATCGATATAGACCAGAACGAACCTCCCAAGAAAGTCTCTGAGGATCTCATCCATGAAACTTTGGAAAACGGAAGGAGCGTTGACCAAACCATATGGCATGACAAGATATTCGTAGTGGCCAGCAGGGGTTATGAAAGCAGTCTTCCACTCATCCCCTCTCTTGATACGGATCAGATTGTACGCACTCCGTAAGTCAAGCTTGGTGAACATCTTTGCCTCTCTGAGTTGTTCGAGAGCAGCGGGTATGAGAGGCAAAGGGTAGCTAAACTTCACAGTGACTTGATTCAAGGCTCTGTAATCAATACATGGTCTTAAACCACCGTCTTTCTTGGCCACGAAGAAGAAACTTGCGGCGGCAGGAGAAGTGGAAGGTCGGATGTAACCCTGATCTAAAGCTTCGTGGATATATTTCTTCATGGATTCTTGCTCTGGAAGGGACAAGGAGTAAATCCGACCTTTGGGGAGCCGTGCATCAGGGATCAGGTCTATAGCACAATCCCATGGTCGATGAGGGGGTAACTTTGAAGCAGTAACAGGATTGAAAACGTCAGAGAACTTAGAATAACAGGCTGGAATATTAGTTGACAAGTTTTCTGTGGGACTCTCTATGGACGTGGAGTTAACTTTGAGCACTCGGGTCCTTGGATTACTGGATGAACGAGATACTGGATCGTTGATCTCCTGACATTGACATCCCCATTGCATGATTTTCCCAGACGTCCAATCAATGGTGGGTTGGTGACGGACGAGCCATGGCCGACCAAGAATGAGATCAGTTTGGCTGTTTATCAACACAAATGGTTCAAACCACTCTTGGTGCGTCTCTTCCACACACAATAGAATAGGATCAATCTGGGTAGTAACGTTCGTCTTGTTAATTAACTCACCTGTTACAGCGTAGATGGCGTAAGACTTGGGAGTGTTGATCTCTCGCAGACTGAGCCTCTTACAGAGTTCTCCGGAAATGAAGTTTCCCGCGGACCCTGAGTCGATGATAGCTGTTACAGAGATGTGTTTTTCTTTAATTTTTAATATCACAGGAATCGTGAGCGGTGCTGAGATAATGGGTTGCTTAAAGACTGAGCTTACCATCATTTTCCCCGGTCGAATTGGGCAGTTAAGTCTAAAGTGACCCTTGGTACCACAGTACATACATAACTTCATCTCTCTTCGACGAACACGTTCAGCCTGAGAAATTTTCGAAGTGTCGACTTGCATCTCTTCAACTAGATTTTCTGGATTGAGATTCTTGGGATTCTGAAAAGACACAGAATGATGATGAGACTGATCGGCGTAACAACTCAAAGATCGTTGATGGACTCGCTTGGCTTGCTGAATGAATTTCTCAATTCCTAAGCTGTCATCGTAGATCGCCAGTTGGAGGCGCAAAGCTGGGTTTAAACCTCGACGGAAAACAGAAATCAGAGCTCTTTCATTCCATCCACTATTTGATGCAAGTGTGCGAAATTCCACAGAATACTCAATGACTTCTTTCCTTGACGTAACTGTAGAAGCTGTTCTCCGAATGAGGAATCATCCGCGGGTCGTCCGAAAACTTCTCTAAAGTGTTTGACAAACTCTTGAACTGACGCAACCACTGTGGATTCCTGCATCCATAACGCCTCTGCCCACCTCAGAGCTGCTCCAGAGAGTTGCTGAATGATAAATATCACTTTCGATCTCTCATTGGGATAGAGCTGAACTTGCTGTTCCAGAGCTAGTGAACACTGGAGTAAAAATCCGTTGCAGTCCTCCGCCCGGCCAGAGAAAGGTGCTGGGCGCGACGGGGGAAGTGCAAAGCAGGTAATCGAAGAAGCGGCGCTCGCGGAAGCTCTCACTGGAGGATCGGTGGTAGGTGTGGAGCTGGTAGCAACAGCGAGCTGTCCGGAATCCATCTCTCACCTCTTCCTGTTGTTGTTAGGTCAAGCCTTCTGTCAGGATTCAGACTCAGAGACAGAGGTAAGTGATAAACATAAAGGTATCTTTATTTAACTCAAAAGGAAGTATGCATGGTTTCAAGTGTTCAACGATGATGTCGAAGAGGATTTCTGTGGCAGGAATGCATCCAGGTGAGTGAATCCTCTTCTTCAATAATAACGTGGCGGAATGCACAGATCAATAACTTGAGTTTTCTTTCTTTTCAGATCGTTCGTGGATAAGCGTGATTCAGGAAGGATTCCAGGTGAGTGGATCCCTTGAAGTGCACTTGACAATGAGCTCACCAGTTCAGTGATACTTTTTACTTTCTCTTGCAGCTCATCCAGTGGGAAACGGGGCTCGTGGCGGATTCCGGGAACCGGAGAACATGAATCATGGAACGGATCCTGGGAACATCAGAACAAGGACAACAAGGTTAGTTTCTTTCTGGTAAGTATACTTTACTTTCGTTGCTGAAGGATGGCTCAGAGTTAGACGAGTGGTGACTGGTAAGGGTCGTTCCTGTTGGAGGCTTGACAATGACTGGAAGTGAATCGGGTGCTTTTGTGCTGGCTGAGAAATGCGTGCTGAGTGGAAACAGGTGCAGGTGATCAGTAATCTGGGGACAATGATCTTTGTGTGGTGACGTGAGGGATCTGATTGGCTCCTGACAACTGTACCCAAACTTTTGAATAGTAGTGTATATTTAATAGATTTTTAAGGATGCCTTTAATGTTTGAGGTTTATTATATACTCTATATATCTAGCTATATATACACTTTGTGTTTCAAATATGTATTATGTGATTATTATTCATCACTTTTAGAATGAAACGAAAGTGAAAAGTAGAGTATAATATAAAAGAGTGTAAAGCTAGATGTATAATTCCAACCCCTATGAAGAAAGTGCTGTGCGTACCGACAAACGCAGGGATGCTGATGTTCTGGCCGTAGTTGACCCTCATGATGGGGGCGATGACCTCATCAATGAAGCGCTGGGAGACGCCCAGTTCGAGCAGAGATTCGGAGAGAGAGCGGCGGGTCATGTTGATAAAGCCTGAACCGCCCAGAGAGTGCAGCAGCTCCTCCACTGAGCTGAAGGCGTAGCCATGGGCCTGGTATTTATAGATCCTGACAGGAAAAGAGACGATGATGGTTCATTTGATAAATGAAAATCAAATACAAAAACTTGTTACTCAGCTGAACAAAACTGCAGATTTTAAGGTTCCCCAACACCACAGTTAAATCATCGTATGTAATGTCTTTTTCAAATAACAGAGAAAGCATCAACTGGATAATTTCCCAAGAAGTGTTTTGACAAGAAGTGCCTCTTTCCTTCAAGGTTTTTTCAGTATTACCTATTGAGGTCTTGATCAAGAGGCTTTTTTTTAAGTGCCCCTTTTGTGCTTTTTCGAATATTATCTTTCATGCAGTGCGTAATAAAGCTGTTTGTGACTGTAAAAGGTCTGCAAAGGTTAAAAGATCGAAGTGCACAGTAAATGGAGTTATCGTGTCCCAAAAGAAAGAAGCGATCCTGAACTTCCTGAAACGAGTCGTCAAGTCATTCCAGTCTTATTTCCGGCGTGAACCTATGTAGGTGTGTACCAAATTTGCATAATGATATATATTTGCACAATTTTTTAAACAGATATTCAATAGTGTTGGGACATGTATCCTATCGGTTGTAAACAAGCGCTTTCTCTCTGGTTCTGTTCCCAACCGATGTTGAAAAGACCAACAAATGTTTTGTCTCCAATTTTAGACCAATTTCAAATCTGTCTTTTATTTGCTAAGATCTTAGAGAAAGCTGTTGCCAGAAAACAACACAGAATTTCAGGAGAAAAAAAAAAACATTATATGGAAATATATTTTTTAAACATTATGAATTATGAGGTCACGGATTTAATTAATTAGACATGCACTTTGATTATTAAAATTGAATCAAAATGGAATCCAGAAAACTTAAAACAGAAAACACAGAATTTAGTCAAAAGAAAACGGAATTTGAGAAAAGAAAACGTAAACGTCATTTTTGTTCAACTTTTAATCAATTGGAAAAGTTTCATGATTTCAAGTAATTAGATTTAAATAATTATGTTTTTTGATTACTAAAATGTAATTTAACCATTAAAAGGGATGCTTTTTTAAATTATATTAAAGTTAAAAACTTTACAATTACATAATCATATGTCAACACTAATTAGTTGGGTTTTTTTTTAAATATAAACATTTAAATGGTGACTTCACGGATTTATTCAAACATTCATTAAATATTGAAGAACATAATGAATATGTTATGTGGTGCATATATTTATCAAAATGCTCCTCTCTAGAGTTAATTTTTCCAGCTGACTAACGAGTTATGGTCACTAAATCTGGTTTTTCTGAGGTAAATGTGATTTTACGTGACATTGTGTTTACAAGCTGTTTAATTGACGTCTTTCTGCGGTTGAAACACTGATTGAGTGATTAAATGATATGGATTTCGGTAAGTTGTACAATATCTTTTAACATAACTTCGGTTATGTTGCTGCATTGTATATTATGAGAAATTAAAGTGTTATTTGACCTTGGATGCATGTAAAAGTATTATAGGAGACAACCAAAACATATTTGGGAACCTTTAAAATAGCATAATAGGGGCACTTTCAAATGCAACAGCCGTACGTCGCAGCCCAACAAAACCTCTTGCTATTGCGAATCAGTTTCAGGTGGTAATTATAACATTTAATTCTAACAGGCAGAGATTGGGGGGAAACAAATACTATGGAAGTCAGTGGCCATCAACTGTCTGGTTACCGACATTCTTCAAAATATCTTCTTGTGTGTTCAGCAGAAGAAAGAAACTCATACAGGTTTGGAACAACTTGTGGGTGAGTAAATGGGTGAACCGTGTCCTTAATTATAAACGCAAGCAAATTTAAAAGATTATAACCTGTCAGTAAAAGGATTTTAATGTCCTCAACCCTTTCGCTCACCTCATGAACTTCTCCATGATCTCCTCCACCCACATCTGCAGGCGGATGAAGCTGATCCCGTAGCGCCACCACAGGCGAAACAGATCCAGCAGGTACCAGTCAGTCTCCTCCAGGATAAACTCCTCTCCATTAAACACGGCTGTTTTCCCAGCCACGCTCTTACGGTACTTCAGCCCTGTGGACGGGTCACATGAGATGAGCATTGAAGAGAACAGGCTCACACTTTAGATAACGTGTCTTTAATTGTACTAGCGTTAAAAAAAATGTTAAAGGGTTAGTTCACCCAAAAAATGAAAATTATGTCATTAATGACTCTCCCTCATGTCGTTCCAAGCCCGTAAGGCCTCCGTTCATCTTCGGGACACAGTTTATGATATTTTAGATTTAGTCCGAGAGCTTTCTGTCCCTCCATTGGAAATGTATGTACGGTATACTGTCCTTGTCCAGAAAGGAAATAAAGACATCATCAAAGTAGTCCATGTGACATCAGTGGGTTAGTTCGAATGTTTTGAAGCATCGAAAATACATTTTGGTCCAAAAATAACAAAAACTACGACTTTATTCAGCATTGTATTGTCTTCCGGTTCTGTTGTGGATCCGCGTTCAGTGACGCTGCTGACGTAAGACGCTGCTGACGTGTGTCTGGTGGTAAGCTAAACTTACGCAATACGAGAGAACCTCTCGCAAGAGAACTGAACCATTTTAGGACTATCCCAGAAAGCCCAACCCAGTTTTCCAGCCTGTCAAGAAGTATCTCATGATCGACAGTGTCAAATGCAGCACTGAGGTCTAGTAGTACCAGCACTGATAATTTGCCTGTATCAGTATTTAAGCGAATATCGTTTATTATCTTTATGAGCGCTGTCTCTGTGCTGTGATGCGATCGGAATCCAGATTGAAAATTGTCAAAGTATCCATTCAAGCTTAAGAATTTGTTCAGCTGATTGAAGACAACTTTTTCAATGATCTTGCCTATGAAAGGAAGATTTGAGATCGGTCTATAGTTGCTTAATATAGTCTTATCCAGATTGCTCTTTTTCAAGAGGGGCTTGACAACTGCAGTTTTCAGGGAGTTTGGAAAACTCCCAGAAAGAAGTGAGGCATTAACCACTTTTAGGAGATCTGCTTCTAAACTGTTTAACACACTTTTGAAGAAAGATGTGGGAAGTGCGTCAAGGGCGCAGGTTGATGTTTTAAGGTGCTGTATAGTTTCTTCCAAAATTTTGCCATCAATTTCTTTGAAATCAGACATAGTAACTACATTCTCAGTATTTAATGCACCATTTCCGCTCTGTAAAGTCCGTGGGTTGAGACGGGGAAATCCTAACCCTGTTCGGTTTGCCAATCAAGAGTGCCATATCTCGTCCTGCAACTGTCGCATGCATGGCCGTTATTAGATGAGCTTTTTCACGTTCCTGATTCATACGAGAGTTGTTGGTGGTGTTTTTTTCGTCCCAGTTTCAAAAGTACCAAAACAATGCAAAATATCAGACCTCCTGTTTTGAATATCACTCTAGTTTTCATACTTTCACTGCGTTTCCTTACGAGAATGCCCTGCATTCAGCTTTAAAAAGTAGTAGGCCAACCTTAAAATGCCATTTCTATCTGATTCAACCCAAAATTTTGCTTTGTTGGTTGGCCATGTAATGTTTGGTTCAGTTGTGTTAAATAATATTGCTGACTACTCATTTAGATGTTACCGTTTTTAGCTTACCATTTTTCCATGCATTATAACCATTTCCACAGACCATTTCATGCGTTTCTTCAGCAAAATATGTCTGTAAAGGTCACAAACAATCTGGGAATGTCCTGACGTGACTTTTCATGAGTTGTTTTTATGATATCGGTCATCGTGACTTTTGGCCATCTCGCGCCACTGAGTTTTGTCTCTCGTCACATGACAGAGGAAGTGAGTCAGAATATCACAGGCTACAGATGACCTGAAGTCACAGGCCACTCATGACGAGAAAACATAAATAAACGCTGACCTTTAAGAGTGCGAACGTGTGAAAGTGAACATAAACACTATATATAAGACCACTTCGAGACGCATGGCCTGGTTTCACAGACATGGTTTAGTTTAAGCCATGATTAGGCTTTAGTTCAATTAGGACATTTAAGTAGCTTTTATAAACGTGCCCTAGGGAAAAAAAAAAACACATTAAAGATATATCAGTGCAAGTTGCTTTCAGTTAAAACAGCTCAAACATGCAGTTTAGACTCAAGCCTTGTCTGTGAAACCGGGCACAAATGTTTATATAACCAAATAAGCATTAGTTTTATATATTTTGGGTGAAAATGTCAATGACTGCAATGAGTGGCAGGCATATTTCGACCATATTTCTTTATTTATTGTATTATTTTAAGAAATCTTTGAAATGTCACAAATGGTGCAAATCAATAAATAATGGTTTCAATTTTAAACATAAATGTATTTGAATCATGTGTAACCTTTCAGGGTAAGGGACATTTCCTGGACATGCATCAAGTCCAATCATCAGGTTCCTGGCACTGGTCATTGTGATTTTCTAAGAAAATCCCTCTTAATCTTGAGCATAATTATTATTGTTTGGGAAATCAGTGGCTAAAGGGGAATTTCTCCCTGACCCAGAACTAATAACCAACATACGATCTGACTGGAACACTCTATTTAACTCTATTTAAAATGTAAAATATCAATATCAAAAGTTAAGTAAAACTACAACTCTAATTTCTCTACCAGATTTAAATGTGTTTAATTTAAATGTTTTTAATATTATTTGTTTATTTTGTCATTTTATTTATATAAATTAAATAAAATTTTATTTAATTATTTAATACAACTCATTGTTTTTATTTTACATAGACTAATTCTCTTGTGCTTTCCATTTTTAAAGCATTATACATACATAATGCAGGGAAAATATAAATTATTTTGTGACTATGCTGATATATTGGACGTGCATAATTTATGTCTCTTTTTTTTATTCGATCATGTGGTACAAGTAGGAGCTCTCAGAAAATTCCCAGCTCACAAGTTGTAATTACGAGCTCTACGAGAACTTGAACACTTTTTACAAGTTGAAATCCTGTAACTACGATAATTACGAGAACGGAGCTGTGTCGAAATACTCCTTTAAATAGGACACTAGCAGCCAGTTGTGTCCGAAATAGGGATGTCAACGATTAATCGACGATCGATTAATTGTCGATAATACATTTAATCGATACAATCAATCATCGATTAATTCATTCAGAACTAACGTTACTCATGTTGTGGCATGTTGTGCTGCTCTTCCTGGAGCAACTCGACACGGCAACTAAACCCAAATAATTCACAATGTTTTATTACAATATTGTTCTCTTTATAATGTTATGTAATATTACAGTCCCAATAGTCATAGTCAACTTAGTTCAAGTTCACTTGTGCATGAATTTGCGTCATTTTGTGCAGATATAATTTGTAATATTATGTTTATTTTGAGTATATCGGATTAATCTCATATAGGATGCGTTTCTTTTAGATAAATAACGTGCTAGCAAAGTGCTCCAGTTTAACGGTAGCAGATTCATTCAGCGCGTGCAGTTGTTCCAGGATGAGCGCGTCCACAACAGTCACACATAAGCGCGTTGGTGACACGTTGTATTAGTAGTTATATTTGATTATTAAATAATTAATTAAATTATCAATCACATCGAAACATTTTACAATCCTACTAGCCCTTTCTTTAGATTAAAAACCATTCGCATTAATTTGGTGAGGAACATAGCGTTTTGAGCAGCATTTGCAGTAGACGCATATTGCAGTATTAAGGCTAACGATTAATCGATTAATTGATCGTTAATTTAAACGACGATCGATCAGGGGAATTTGTGAAAATTGACATCCCTAGTCCGAAACCATTGTGGACGTTATTGAGTGCACTCATTCAATCCCATAGTGCACCGCAATAACGAGTGTGCAACAGTTAGAGAATGCCCATAATGCACTTTGAGAATCGTGGAAATTAATTCATCCAAACTGCGTAATATCATACAGGTATAAATTCCTTTTTAATTGGTTATTAAATTGTTTAAATAAGATTATAGTTCCATGACAGAGTTCATGCATTCACTGCAAAGTAATTATTATTATTATTATTTACTATAATAACACTATACTTTGTATTATATAACATTTACTTTAAATTACAAAGAACTAATTAACGCTGCTGTTTCGAATACAATGGATAAGGTCCAAATGACATCTTTCTCTCTTCTGACTGCCGTTATCAATCTCTATCTTTATTTTTTCCCTCTTTTTGAAAGTTGTAAAAACACTATTGTGAAGTTTTTCTTTTGCTATTTGAGAAAATAGGAACACACAAAACATATGTTTAAATAATCTCTAATTCATCACCATTCAATTTTACCCAACTATGACGACTTCCGCTTCTGAGAAACCTGGAAATGTAAAATTTACCTGCCAGATATCACCTGACTCCCTAGTTAAGTCATCTTTTAGGCATCTTTCTGTCTGTCAATACCTTAAAATGTCTTTGAAAGGCGGTGTTTTAAATATGCCGTATGATTGAAGGGCCTGGACGGTCTAAATCAGTCGCTGAAATCGCTTATGGCACCTTTTAACTTCCAATAAAAAGTAAATCTAATAAGTTGGTTTCAAGAAGCCGTTCCATCTTTGTGATTTAGCATCCCTGTTGAAAGAAGGTTTCTCATATTCTGATTGGTCAGGCATTTATATCGCTCCGATTGGTCAGAAGAGAGTCTCTCTTGCTCTGATTGGTCAGAAGAGAGTCTCTCTTGCTCTGATTGGTCAGATGCGTGCGCATGAAGATCACGCGCTCTTGTTGTTGCCGGTGGACAGTAGCAGACATTTATGCGTATAGCTTTTAAGCGATATTTATCAAAATCATCAGATATATATTGCGTGTTAATTCCCTTTTCCTTTCTATTACAAAGCTGAGAAGAAATGCATAGAGGCTCGTGCATTCATTTAACTGTTAGCTTGAACGCACGTGCATCCCCTGTTCATTGGAAGTAGTCTCGGTTGTTGTAAACAATCATGAATCAGTATCTGCTTGTTCTTCTTTCTTTTGTGCATGTATTGTCGGATTCGGATTTTGCAAAACAAGATGGTGCCCCGCCTTCTAAAATAGGTAGGCCAAAAAGTGACTGATATTAATAATAATAAAGGTGTTTATGCTGCAGTGTGTGAACACTCGTGCTGGTGTGTTCGCAGCTGTTGTTGGAGCCGGAATCGGAGGAACCGCTACAGCTCATTTCCTTAGGCAACACTTCGGGCCAGAAGTGAGAATTGATGTATTTGAGAAAGGCTCAGTCGGTGGTCGACTGGCTACTGTTACCGTCAACCAGCAAGACTACGAGTCCGGGGGATCCATCATCCATTCCCTCAACCTGCACATGCAAGACTTTGTCCAGCAACTGGGTTGGTTGTAGTCATATTGCTAAAATGTTGAATTGAGTTATTATTAGTGACTGAATTAGTCCTCCTCCTGAGAAAACACTTCTTCAGTTGCTCATACTTCGAGTAAGGGGTTTGTTTTTATTCATTCTGTTCTCAGCCCCATTTTAAGGTGTCTTTAACAACTATGCACTAACATGAATCATTTGATGCAATGCGATTTATTTTGTTAATACATGTTTTTACATTGTACTTCTATGTAAAAAAAATATATATACCTGCATGTAATTACGGCTGTAATTATTTTGTGTATTTGCATCTATAATTTCACCGTTGACCTTACACCTTAACCCACCTTTAAACCTAACATTACCCGTGTCACACCTCAATAGCAGCACAAGTGTTTTGCAATACAATAACACACAATAAGTACACTGCACTTAAAGGGATTGTGAAAATTCTGTTATTAATTACTCGCCCTCATGTCGTTCCAAACCTGTCAGACTTTCGTTCTTCTTCGGAACACAAATGATGAAGATCTTTTGAAAGAAATCTGAGAGATTTCTGTCCCTCCATTGACAGCTACACAACTACCCCTTTGATGCTTCAAAAAGTTCATAAAGATATCTAAAACTAATTCATATGAATTGAGCGGTTTAGTCCACATTTTCCGAAGAGACTCGATCGCTTATATGATGAACATACTGAAATTAGGCTTTAATCTACATATAAACATTGATCAGTGAACATAAATAAAAGCTCAAGCGAACCTATTTGACGTGCAAGAACAAACCTCTTGCTGAAGCTCAAACTGCTGCGTAACACGAGAATAAACTTCATTAGTTCTCGCACGTCAAGCGAACATGCTTGAGCTTCAGTTTACCACAACTGACGTGTGAGTTGATGAATGTTTAAATGTGAATAAAAGCTTAAATTCAGTCTGTTCATTACAAAGCGATCGAGTCTCTTTAGGAAATTTGGACTAAACCGCTCAATTCATATGTATCAGTTTTACGATCTCTTTATGAACTTTTGTAGTTGTGTAGCTGTCAATGGAGCGACAGAAATCGCTCAGATTTCATTTAAAATATCTTAATTTGTGTTCTGAAGATGAACAAAAGTCATACGGGTTTGGAACGACATGAGGGTGAGTATAATTGAAGGGTTAGTTCACCCAAAAATGAAAATGATGTCATTAATGACTCACCCTCATGTCGTCCCAAGCCCGTAAGGCCTCCGTTCATCTTCGGGACACAGTTTATGATATTTTAGATTTAGTCCGAGAGCTTTCTGTCCCTCCATTGGAAATGTACGGTATACTGTCCTTGTCCAGAAAGGAAATAAAGACATCATCAAAGTAGTCCATGTGACATCAGTGGGTTAGTTAGAATGTTTTGAAGCATCGAAAATACATTTTGGTCCAAAAATAACAAAAACTACGACTTTATTCAGCATTGTATTGTCTTCCGGTTCTGTTGTGGATCCGCGTTCAGTGACGCTGCTGACGTAAGACGCTGCTGACGTGTCTCTGGTGCGTCCGTGTATTCGGGTTCAAATAAATATGGCTGGGCAAAAAATGCAAGTCTTCCTCTGTGTGGAAATCCTTAGACATGTTTGCGAAGATTATTTTGTTTCTAGCGTGCGTCTCCCTCAGACTGTAGACGAAGCTCGGGCGCACCAGAGACACGTCAGCAGCGTCTTACGTCAGCGGCGTCACTGAACGCGGATCCACAACAGAACCGGAAGACAATACAATGCTGAATAAAGTCGTAGTTTTTGTTATTTTTGGACCAAAATGTATTTTCGATGCTTCAAAACATTCTAACTAACCCACTGATGTCACATGGACTACTTTGATGATGTCTTTATTTCCTTTCTGGACAAGGACAGTATACCGTACATACATTTCCAATGGAGGGACAGAAAGCTCTTGGACTAAATCTAAAATATCTTAAACTGTGTCCCGAAGATGAACGGAGGCCTTACGGGCTTGGAACGACATGAGGGGGAGTCATTAATGACATCATTTTCATTTTTTGGGTGAACTAACCCTTTAACATTTTTTTTAACGCTAGTACAATTAAAGACACGTTATCTAAAGTGTGAGCCTGTTCTCTTCAATGCTCATCTCATGTGACCCGTCCACAGGGCTGAAGTACCGTAAGAGCGTGGCTGGGAAAACAGCCGTGTTTAATGGAGAGGAGTTTATCCTGGAGGAGACTGACTGGTACCTGCTGGATCTGTTTCGCCTGTGGTGGCGCTACGGGATCAGCTTCATTCGCCTGCAGATGTGGGTGGAGGAGATCATGGAGAAGTTCATGAGGTGAGCGAAAGGGTTGAGGACATTAAAATCCTTTTACTGACAGGTTATAATCTTTTAAATTTGCTTGCGTTTATAATTAAGGACACGGTTCACCCATTTACTCACCCACAAGTTGTTCCAAACCTGTATGAGTTTCTTTCTTCTGCTGAACACACAAGAAGATATTTTGAAGAATGTCGGTAACCAGACAGTTGATGGCCACTGACTTCCATAGTATTTGTTTCCCCCCAATCTCTGCCTGTTAGAATTAAATGTTATAATTACCACCTGAAACTGATTCGCAATAGCAAGAGGTTTTGTTGGGCTGCGACGTACGGCTGTTGCATTTGAAAGTGCCCCTATTATGCTATTTTAAAGGTTCCCAATTATGTTTTGGTTGTCTCCTATAATACTTTTACATGCATCCAAGGTCAAATAACACTTTAATTTCTCATAATATACAATGCAGCAACATAACCGAAGTTATGTTAAAAGATATTGTACAACTTACCGAAATCCATATCATTTAATCACTCAATCAGTGTTTCAACCGCAGAAAGACGTCAATTAAACAGCTTGTAAACACAATGTCACGTAAAATCACATTTACCTCAGAAAAACCAGATTTAGTGACCATAACTCGTTAGTCAGCTGGAAAAATTAACTCTAGAGAGGAGCATTTTGATAAATATATGCACCACATTTTTAACTTTAATATCATTTAAAAAAGCATCCATTTTAATGGTTAAATTACATTTTAGTAATCAAAAAACATAATTATTTAAATCTAATTACTTGAAATCATGAAACTTTTCCAATTGATTAAAAGTTGAACAAAAATGACGTTTACGTTTTCTTTTCTCAAATTCCGTTTTCTTTTGACTAAATTCTGTGTTTTCTGTTTTAAGTTTTCTGGATTCCATTTTGATTCAATTTTAATAATCAAAGTGCATGTCTAATTAATTAAATTCGTGACCTCATTATTCATAATGTTTAAAAAATATATTTCCATATAATGTTTTTTTTTTCCTCCTGAAATTCTGTGTTGTGAATTTTTCTGGCAACAGCTTTCTCTAAGATCTTAGCAAATAAAAGACAGATTTGAAATTGGTCTAAAATTGGAGACAAAACATTTGTTGGTCTTTTCAACATCGGTTGGGAACAGAACCAGAGAGAAAGCGCTTGTTTACAACCGATAGGATACATGTCCCAACACTATTGAATATCTGTTTAAAAAATTGGGCAAATATATATCATTATGCAAATTTGGTACACACCTACATAGGTTCACGCCGGAAATAAGACTGGAATGACTTGACGACTCGTTTCAGGAAGTTCAGGATCGCTTCTTTCTTTTGGGACACGATAACTCCATTTACTGTGCACTTCGATCTTTTAACCTTTGCAGACCTTTTACAGTCACAAACAGCTTTATTACACACTGCATGAAAGATAATATTCGAAAAAGCACAAAAGGGGCACTTAAATAAAAGCCTCTTGATCAAGACCTCAATAGGTAATACTGAAAAAACCTTGAAGGAAAGAGGCACTTCTTAGGAAATTATCCAGTTGATGCTTTCTCTGCTATTTGAAAAAGACATTACATACGATGATTTAACTGTGGTGTTGCGGAACCTTAAAATCTGCAGTTTTGTTCAGCTGAGTAACAAGTTTTTGTATTTGATTTTCATTTATCAAATGAACCATCATCGTCTCTTTTCCTGTCAGGATCTATAAATACCAGGCCCATGGCTACGCCTTCAGCTCAGTGGAGGAGCTGCTGCACTCTCTGGGCGGTTCAGGCTTTATCAACATGACCCGCCGCTCTCTCTCCGAATCTCTGCTCGAACTGGGCGTCTCCCAGCGCTTCATTGATGAGGTCATCGCCCCCATCATGAGGGTCAACTACGGCCAGAACATCAGCATCCCTGCGTTTGTCGGTACGCACAGCACTTTCTTCATAGGGGTTGGAATTATACATCTAGCTTTACACTCTTTTATATTATACTCTACTTTTCACTTTCGTTTCATTCTAAAAGTGATGAATAATAATCACATAATACATATTTGAAGCACAAAGTGTATATATAGCTAGATATATAGAGTATATAATAAACCTCAAACATTAAAGGCATCCTTAAAAATCTATTAAATATACACTACTATTCAAAAGTTTGGGTACAGTATTATTATTATTTTTTTAATTTTTTTTGAAAATGTAGCATTTTTAATGCATCAAATGTGGCAGTGAAGACATTGTTACATTTCAAATGAACTTTTTATTAATGTATTAAGCAGCTATTAAGCAACCGGTTTAGCATTTTTCATCTTTATCGCGGGAATTACATTTTAAAATGCACTCAAACACAAAACAGCCATTTTTAGCCCTTTAACTTAAAAACATTTAAAAAAAATATGACTTATGTCTTTAAAAATAAAAAAAAACATTTAAGAAATATTTTGAAACATTGTACATTTTTATGTATTAATTTAATTTTGTGATCATGTACGTGAATTTTTAAATGTTAAAAAATTAAACAAGCTGATTTATTAATGTTTTTTTTTTGTTGCTTAGTTAAAATGAATGGGTTTTGGACACAGTTATAGGGAATTAGTTTATAGGGTATATGACATCAAAGTTTTCATGATTTGCCACTTTTAACACCGGTAACACTTTATTTTAAGGTGACATGGTTACGTTACTACATGTACTTGCTATAGTCATAACAGTAAATGATGCATAGTTACAAGTAACTAACCCTAAAGCAAACCCTAACTCAGTACTTATTTGAGTAACTACATCACCCTTAAAATAAAGTGTAACCTTAATATCTTATCAACAGTAGAAGAGAAAGTTCTGAATGATCCTGGAACAGAATGTTGGTCATAAGATGATCAGGCCATGTTTAGTGGTGTTCTCTCCATGTGTGTGATGTGTGTGTTTCTCTGCGACAGGTGCCGTGTCTCTCGCTGGTGCACAGGCCAATCTCTGGGCCGTGGAGGGAGGAAACAAGCTGGTTTGCTCAGGACTGCTTAAACTAGCAAAAGCTACTCTCATCCAGAGTCCAGTTACAACCATTAGCCTACGATCAACAGGTATTCCACATGACAATCTCTGAAGACCTCTAAAGCTGTGTTCATACTGACAGGCAAAAATACTGTTAGTGGATCTAAATTTGAATGTATGAAAAAAGTGTAGAAAATCCCCGACTTTGTCAAAGACTTTGTCCGGATCAGATACAGAACAAAAAAAAGCAGTTTGAATGAATGATTCGCTCATATACTTCTTGTTTCAGTACTGGATGAATCAGCATTTTTGAACAAATCTCTTGAATGAATGATTCAATGACAAATACATTGGCTGAATCCGAAATCGCCGCCTATACCATCAAATAGGCCGTTATTTGAGAGGACAGCCATTTGTAGTGGTGTGTCCGAAACCATAGTGGACGTTATTGAGTGCACTTACTCAATCCCACGATGCACTGCAATAACGAGTGTACAGTCGGTGTGCGCTCAACAGCTGTCAGGATTCGCTCACTCGTCACGTTACTTTTTGAAGGTGATTTTGTTCTATTTTGTTCTCTACCGTAGATATCAGTGTTTATGTTCAAACTATAAACTTTTATCCTAGTACTTCTGTGAAAATATGAATTATTGTAACACAGAAATTACGATTCTGTGTGGTTGAAAAGACTGTTTGTGAAGTGGTTTCATATCTATACATGACCACTGTTCTCTCCGAATCAGCGGCAGCGCAAACACTGATTGGTTAGATTTAATACAGTCCCTCCAGAAAAACGTGATGATGCGTTCGCATGATTTAGTGCATAATCAGCCACAGTCCGCATATTCATCATGCGGGTGCTGCATTTTTTCAAATTCGCCGCATAAATTGCCGATTTCCGTGAAAAATATGCGGGGCTTGCATGATTTTCCTAATCCTCGCATTTTCGTTGCAAAAAAGTCACCTATATCTTAGCAGAAAGTTGAAAAATGTTGCGTTTGCTTCACACAAGAGCAGCCGTTTCCCCCTGTTGCCATGGGAACGTTTATGACTTGACGTGATTACGCGGCGTGAACATCATCGAAAAGCTGTAAAACAGGAGCACACTTTATTTTTTTATATTTCATTTATTCATTTTTAAAGAAGTTGTAGCATATTCCTTTTGTAAAGCTACAGAACTTGTTTGACCCATCAATGTTTTGTAGGTTTGATGTGTTTCTTAAGGTCTTGTAACGCGTTATGTCGGGAAGGTAAATAGGGATAGCTCACAGCTGAGGTTATTGCAGAGGCCAGACAGAGTCACGGAGGCGATTGGCATCTCACAACTCGCACTTTATTCCCAAATCGAACTCGTATAACTGTCTGTCACACGTTCTACCGTCCACATCATTACTTAATAAACAAAATAAGATAAAAGAAGTAGCATCAAACAGAAATGACCCGCACACATGGGGTGTTCGAGGCGCATGGCACATACAATATAATACTGCAGTTCAACAGGGAGCGCGCAGCTCTTAAAGGGGCCACACCTTATTTCCACTCATTACATTCTGAAATAAAACAAGTTTTCGCAAGTTCCCGCAGTTTTCGCGAGTTCCCGCAGTTTTCGCGAGTTCCCGCAGTTTTCGCGAGTTCCCGCATTTTACGCGAGTTCCCGCATTTTACGCGAGTTCCCGCATTTTACGCGAGTTCCCGCATTTTACGCGAGTTCCCGCATTTTACGCGAGTTCCCGCATTTTACGCGAGTTCCCGCATTTTACGCGAGTTCCCGCATTTTACGCGAGTTCCCGCATTTTACGCGAGTTCCCGCATTTTACGCGAGTTCCCGCATTTTACGCGAGTTCCCGCATTTTACGCGAGTTCCCGCATTTTACGCGAGTTCCCGCATTTTACGCGAGTTCCCGCATTTTACGCGAGTTCCCGCATTTTACGCGAGTTCCCGCATTTTACGCGAGTTCCCGCATTTTACGCGAGTTCCCGCATTTTACGCGAGTTCCCGCATTTTTCGCGAGATCCCGCATTTTTCGCGAGATCCCGCATTTTTCGCGAGATCCCGCATTTTTTCGCGAGTTCCCGCATTTTTTCGCAAGTTCCCGCATTTTTCGCAAGTTTTCGCAAGTTCCCGCAGTTTTCGCAAGTTCCCGCAGTTTCATCACATAAAATTGCATAAAAAATCCCGCATATTCCATCGCAGAAAACGGGCCGCACAATCAAGGATTTTTGCCCGCAACAATCACAAAAAAACTCGTCTTCCGGTTTTCTGGCGTTTTTCTGGAAGGACTGTTAATAGACACAAGAATCGTTTAATGACTAATCATGCAGCTCTATTTGGTGATCACGTCAGCTTACTTGTGCGTAAACAACTTCTATCCAGTGTTGCCAACTGTTTTCAAATGAAAGTAGCTAAATCCTGCCCAAAATGTCACTAGATGAGGTCATAAGTCAATTAGCGTATTCGTGACATCGTGTCATACTTGCATCTTGTTTTCTCTTCTAATCTGTGCTCACGTATGTCCAATAAAGCTGTTCTCATTCACATATTTTCTGTCAGACAGCAGAACGAATATGATGTTTGTCCAAAATGTCACTAGCACAAAGTTTTTTGGAAAAAAAAGGGGCAAAAAAAGTCGCTTCTATTAGTTTAGAACGGCGATTAACTTACCTGTGTAATCAGCTGTTTAATCCATTCACAGGTCAATTTTGAGCATCCAGGTGGTATAATGCCAGTGGGAACGCACCTTAAAAATGTGGTGGTCTTATTGAATAATAGGGCTGTCACTTTACTTTCGAAAAACGATTGCACAGTCGATCGGACCAACCAACACAAGTTTCGAAAACGAAGACAGGGAATCGATTTTAACGGCCTTCTCTCGGAGCGCGTCACCAGCTCGTCACGATACGCCCGCAGCGAACGCGCGTCACACAGCAACAAACACGCATAACCGCAAACTATACTTCTGCACAATGTCTCTCTTTTTACAACATAAATGTGAATTCTGACGGTATCCAGACAGTCTCATGCATACAGATACAGATTCGTTCTACAATCGCCTACGTAGGTGAAATTTGTTTGACATTTATGACAGTTATGCCTTTCATTGATGTTATGCCAGTCCACTCTGCTTATTGTTTTTCGAGAATGTTGCACACCTGTTTGTCATTGTTCATGAAACTTCACGATATTAAATCATCAGGAATATTGCTGGCTTGCACGCGTCTCAAGCGCCCTCTTTACGTTCGCCCTAATGCCTGTTAGTTGTCCGTGGATTTGCCTATTTTTGGTGTTGAAAATGGAAACGTATTTAGACGTGGAAAAACGATTTTACAATCGATTCAATGAACACTCATCATGTCTCAAAAATCTAACAGGATTTTTTTCACAAAAGTCACAGCCCTGTTGAATAATAACTAAAACTGCAGTTTGTTTCCTCAGGAGATTACCACCAGTATGAGCTCACCTACGACTCTCAAAATGAAAAGACATCGGAGCTCTACGATATTGTAGTGGTAGCAACGCCTCTCCAACAAAACGTCAACTCGGGCATCTCATTTCAGGGCTTTGAGCCACAACTCCTAGAAATGACGGGCTCCTACCACCAAACCGTGGCCTCCATCATCCACGGCTACCTAAACTGCTCCTACTTCGGCTTCCCCGACCCAAAGCTTTTCCCGTTTTCAAGCATCCTTACCACAGACACTCCCGGACTGGTCTTCAACAGCGCTGCCAGCGTGTGTCCCGTCAACATAACCTCCGGCTTCCGCAGGAAACAGCCACAGGAGGCCGGGGTTTACAAGGTGTTTTCCCCAGTGCCTCTGGGGAAGAATGAGCTGAAGACCCTTTTTAAGTCCTATTACTCCGTGCAGGTCACGGATTGGTTGGCGTACCCTAGTTATGGAAGCACACAGGGTTTGCCACCGGTGGAGCTGCACGATAACTTGTACTTCCTCAACGGAATCGAATGGGCTGGAAGTGCGATGGAAATGAGCTCGGTGGCGGCTAAGAATATAGCACTGTTAGCATACCACCGCTGGAACAGACAACTGGAGATGATTGACCAGAAAGACCTCATGCACAAAGTGAAGACAGAACTGTGACACATTCATCACATGTCATTATAAAGACACTATGGAATTTAACAAGGAGGATTAAACTTCCACAACAGCCACACAACACGGCGCATGTCTTGGTTTTACTATTTCAATTGCTAAAACAGTTGGGTCAGTCATGAAGAGATTTGAAGAGTAAATCTATATTTAAGTATTTTTATGTCTGCTGAAGAAGTTGTATGGGATTAGTTTAACAAGGGTAGATGGCGTAATAATGTAATTTTACCACAGGACTGACGTTACTGTAATATTAATGGCCAATTCGCACGGTATTAGAAATCTCAGTAAAACCAGCAGAAGTGGGAGGGGTAACTCGATTTACACACCGCCGTCACTCCTGTCGTCATTTGCTTTCTAATATCACATGCGCAAAACACATATAATCTATTTAACCTATATTATAGGCACTTACCTAAAGCTGAAATAAGTTCAAGTGCTTTAGATCTTCTTTTTGATCTGAATGGTTCTGTATGTGGAAAACACTTTTGTCACAGATTTGTCCCACCTCTAGAACACAACTGAATGCTTTTTCAATCGCCGCCATACCTGTAAAAACCGTGGAAAACTACTTTTAATCAGGAAATGGCGGAATATTTATGTACATATTTACAGCTTGTCTATTTAAATGGGATTAGTATAACTTGAGGACATTTTTCTGGACCTTTTTCCAGAAGGTAAAAGTCGCCGTAATCTTCACTGATGTTGTCCGTAATGATAACTGAGATGGCACATTCAGACGGGACTAAAATCAATGAGAAGCTCTGGCAATAATTACTTTACCCTTCCTCTCCATGTTAAACTAATCCTGTCCAAATAGGGCTTTAGTTTCACAATTTTGTGTTCTACATGCTATGTATGTGTAAAGTCTAAGCAGGAATTCATCTTTAAAAACGATTTATGATAGCTTGACTTTCTCATTTCAATAACGGTTGGCTTGTGGTCATCTTGTGTCCCGTGTGTTGCATTGACCTATGGCTAAGCCACGCCCCCAAACGCGATGAGCCAATCACAGTGCCCATAGCTAACCCAATACACTCGGACATTCTCTGTTTCCACGTCCATTGAAATGCATTGCAGTTAGTCAGTTTTCATTCGTTTTTATGTTTTTTTCTTGTCATTTTAAGTTTAAAATGGTCAAACGGTGTGCATGGGGTACATGCAACTCCGACACTAGGTATCCCAAGAGGCAGAGGGCGACTGTGTGTATTTTATCCTTTCCCTGTAAATTTTTGCCTGGAGCTGAAGCTTTTCATCGACCTTCTCAACAATAAAATTATTAATATAACCCTCCAATGAATAGTTAAGGCCCTTTTGGTGACTTCGAGATGATATATAATCTTTCTGTCTCCAAAAAAATCATCAATTGCCTCCTGTGAAATGTCTCCTACTGTGACAGCTGCCATAGCGCCTGTCATGTTGACTGTTTGTCCGAGTGAGTGGAGGGGGCGTGGCTTAACCAGAGGTCAATAGGATTCTGCGTTTGGTATCTCCATGGTGATGTAATACAAGTCAACTAAAGGAGAGTTGAATGCGAAGTTTATTGAGACAGAATACAAAACAAGCCTTGACATCTAGAACACTTGATTTAGACCAGACGAAAACAAATCTCACCAACAGTGATTACATGAACAAAGCTAGCTATTTATGCACAAAGACTAATGATTAACAATAAACCAATGAGAAAGCAGAACTCAGAAACACATGACTAAAGCAACCAATCAGAACATGACAAGGGAAGCACATGAACTACATGACAAACAGGAAATATGACTGAATATGAAATATGACAGGAAATATGAATTTTTACAAAATATAAGACATGAAAACAAACCAAACAAAACGTGACTGGTGCATAACTGGTCTTGAAATGTATTCAATTATTTTTATTTATTAAAAAAAATGTTATGTCCGTTCAATTACATAAACGTTCTTATTATAATCTAAATTAATCGTAAAATGTATGTTTTTCAAAGAAGTCTCTTCTGTTCACCAAAGTTGCATTTATTTACAAAAATATATAGTAAAAACTAATATTTTGAAATATTATTGTGATTTAAAAGAACTTTTCTATTAAATTTTAAGTGTCACGTGATCCTTCAGAAATCATTCTAATAAAAAAATTAATTGTGATTCTTAATATTATTGTGTTAACGGTGATGTTTCTTCACTGTTTAAAAATAAAAATGTTACCCATCTTTGCTGAAAAACAAAAACAAACAACTTTACTGATTTCAAGGGTTGTACATATGAAGCACATGAGGACAAATATAACAATGGACCAGTCTTTAATGAAATATCTCACGTAACCGGTAGAAACAACCTCTATTAACGAAGTAGACTGAACAGAACACAGGGCTTAAATACACAGAGCAAACGAGGAACTAAACAGCTAATTCACTGGACAACAGGTGAATGGAAAACATCAATCACACATGAAAACTAGGTCACAGGGAAAAAACACAATGAAACAAACAGAATATATACATTACAACTGACCACAGGCTTTGGAGTGTATATGTAGGACTGTTCTTTTGTTTTTCAGTCTCAAAAACTTGATAAAATATTCCCATACTGTATTTATCAGATTATTAATTATAATCAAGAAACTAACATTTCTTTAAATATAAATTATAGACAATATCTTTCTTTTCTTTTTTACTGTTTAATATCAGAAATGACAGAGGAGGGCGCTGTTTCAAGAGAGGAAGATTTTCCCCAAGATTGTCTAGTTTCTCTGCTCTAAGCTTGTGGAAAACATAAAGGCCTAGTGTGTTAAAATGCTGTGAGAAACTACAGAGATTATGAGCAGCATTAACAATGTAAGCTTTGTCTGCAGATGTGGGACTTTTAATAAAGACACCGAGCAATGCCTCTACGTTTGGATGCTTTGGTGGAAAAAAGTCAAATGTGTGGAGTTTCATATATAGATTAGTAAAGTAAAGGGGTTTATGATATCAATAACCTAAATGTATGTTGTAAAATCCATGCAAATTGTATTTATTGTGTCTTAATCAGTTTAACAACCTATCAAAATACTTGCACAAACAAAGCTGTGAAAGCACTCTATCACGACGGCAGTGACGCATGGCAAAATGTAACAATTACGGTAATTTTTATGCCATTCTTTAATACTCTAATACTTTAATCAACGATTCTGTTGTTTTATGATATTCAGTGCTCTGATGTACACACACCCAGGCATCTAACGTCTAGTGTTAGCAGAACTCCTGACCGATTAACTGATTAGAGAACAGTCCATCCAGACAAACACTAAACCCTTCTTTCGTCTTCATTTGTTTGCTGAAACTATTTACATAGTAACCCGCTCATAAATACTGAGCTCATTTCGAAACCATATTCTGCTTGTCACTGTGCTATCGTGTCCACAGAGCTGTAGCTTCAGGTCTTCGGGAGACTAAGACAGAGAAGTGATGGTTATGCTTGCAGGAGCAAAAATCTGTGTGTGTGTGTGTGTGTGTGTGTTTGTACCTACTTAAAGGTGCTCAAAGCGATGTCACATGTTTTTTAGCCCAAAACATTTTTTGTCACATACAACTCCTCACTAACCGCTAGCTTTGTCCCCTGAACACACTGTAAAGAAACGCGGTCTCTGTAGACACCAGGCTCCACTAACGGCAACAAAAACAAACTGGGCCAACCCGCACCACGAAACATAACAAACTGTTCCAGGCAGCCGATAACCGACCAAGAAGGATTTGGGGGCGGGGTTAGAGCGCGGATGAGGAGGGGGAGGGTCGAGCTAGCCTCCGTTTTGTTTGACAGAGGGTATGCGTATGACGTCACCGTCGGCCGGAGTGAATGCGGTCACGCCCACCAAGTGCAAATAGACTGAGCGGCAGCATTTGTTTTCAGCGTGAATGCCGTGAAAAACACACAAAACACATCTAAAACGGGAAAGAGCTTTGCGATTGACTGTACAACTAGATTTGACCAGAAATCTATCTAAACGTATATATATCATTTGAAAGTATTTATAGCAGTAAATTTACTGCTCATTTAGTTTTTAAAATATTGTAATGAAGTATTTTTTTTAGTGAGAGGCACGACTTAATGAGAATTATCATTATGGGGAAACGAATTACAAAAACATGCCCAAATGCATTATGCTAATGACAGCTGACAATGAGGAAATAATGTCACAATGCTAAAACTATTAATAGTTCTTAATGCAAAATATAATTTATTTAACTTGTTTTTTTATTTTGGGGTTAAATAACAGATTCTGAACATTTCTATAAAAAAAATGTCAGTACTGTGGTGGTATTTCTAATATTTTTGGAACTTTTCCATAGCACGTGGAGTTATTTCAGTTTATTTGCAGTTTACTCCTGAAATGTTTATTAATTTATTATTTGGAAATATCTGCTCTCTCTGTGAAATGTCTAAGATGACCTGAAGGATCGCTTTTAGTTTATGCATTGAAACTCGATACTAATCGCATTGTACATCTTTGTCCTTCCATTTTTGTTTGTGTACAATGTGTAACCATGGCGACATGGACCACTCACTCTCTCCGAATCCTAAAGAATGCAGAGTTTTGCCCACAAAAGCAGGAAAGCTTTTGGATTTATTCTGAAAACACTGTTCTTGTTCTTTCACTCTGGCCCAGCTGATTCCCTTATGGAGCGCCACAGAGCAACAACACCATTACATACCTGCAGTTCATGGCACTAAAAGTACAAAACCACCTTGCTTAGACATTAAATACAGCCTCTGCACGATTCAGAACATTTTGAGGTCAGGTGACGTAAAATTTGTCCTATTATAGCCTACAGTATGGCCCTGTTTCTTTTGATGGATAGGTTACACTGGCAGCAAGCACAAGCAACACAACCTCTTTCATCTTCGTGTAAGTTTAAGTTTTGTTTCCTTCTTGGGAGTAATAGATGCTATTATTTACTAAAAGGTGTGGCGTGCAGCCCCGAGGTTCCTGCGGCCGGACCCAAGCCTGTGCACAAGCAAACCGGCCCTTCCCTCTCAAGGAATCTTGTGCTCGTTCCACTTGGAATCACTGAAATTTCTTAAACATATATTGAAATGCGGTTACACAACAAAAAAATGTACTAAAAATGCTGCTATATGATTCATGCCAGGCCAGTGGTTGGCGATGTGACTTTGCGAAGAAACACTACGTGCTATAGACTGAACACGTAATATACATGCGCCACCAATTTCACAAATTTGCGTTTTGTAGTTTACACAGAGATAATAACGCTATTATTTTCAAAAACTTGCACTTTGAAACCAGTTTTCAAAAGTTTGTGTTTTCCGGCCCCCAAAACGCCGTTGTCTCGGTTTCAGTAGCCGGATGGTTAAAGCAAACCTTACCACATCTACTACAGTGCTCACTGATCTATTCAAGAACATCTGGGATAAAGACATCATCCCTAAAGATTGGTCCAAATGCCTCATTATCAAGCTTTCCAAGAAGGGCAACCTTCAAAATTGTGACAACTGACAGGGCATCTAATACGTTATCAGATAGAACTGCTATACAAAGAAAGTCGACAGTATATGAAAAAGCATTAGCGTTTGCCGTGTGGTTGATGCTCAATGTCAATAGCTGAGCAGAAATACATAATCATGTTTCGATTGGTCCCCTCAAAGTTGCGTTGGATTTTCTCCTCAGCGTAGATGTTAAGAGGTCCATCTATCACTGTTTTCCGTGTTTGTAGAGTTAGTTTGTGGAGAAACCTAACCAAGTTATGTTATAGTCTATGCAACGTCCCCATTTAGATAACTAAAGGCGCGTTTCCATCGAAATTACCCAGGAACAATTTGTCCCAGGAACTTGTTTCCGCCCAGACCTGTTGCTCTCAAGCTTGACCTCAGTCAGAGCAATGCTGGATTTGACTGAGGTGAGTTCACGTCAGGTTTCTCCGATAATAAAACGAATATATAAGTTGTTATTATCGCTTATTTGTTGACTTATCACTGTGTAAGAATGTATATGATGATGAGTGAATCTTGCAGTAGTCTTAATGAACTACGAGCCGCGAAATTGTGTTTTTATATGTTAAATGCAGTTCGGTAGCTGCTGCAGCACGTGGTGAGCTAGCTGTTCAGCAGGCCATTAACATTGTATTGACGTGATGCTATTTTTTTTAGATGCTAACTTGATGTCATGCAACACTCATTGTCATATTGTTTATGACCGCAGGTATGTTTTTTTTTTGTTTGTGCATATTTGTTTGAGATGACTCAATGACTATATGTGTAGTTTATATAATGGAATTAATATATGACTAAGGGGAATTTACAATGTGTTTTCCTATTGGGAATATTTGTGATATTTTCTTTGTATTTGTTTTGATTACAAATGTATGTAGTTTTTCTGTATGAAAAGAGGTTAAATGTGATTAATGTGAATAAGCAGAGCAATGCTGGATTTGACTGAGATGCTAACTTGATGTCACGCAACACTCATTGTCATATTGTTTATGACCGCAGATAATAAACTGCATTGTGACTGGCCGTGCCTCTGAGTCTACTTTAAAACAACCCAGAACACAACGCAGAAAGACAAGACGGGTTACATTGGTGCCGTGACCTTTTGGATTCTTCGAGGATCGACGCCACTTCGATCGCCGTGGGGACTGTATTGTTTCACCCAAGTATTGCACAATGGACTCTGTAAATACGCCAGTGGGTACGGGGGGTTTTGATCGTGATGTGTATGATACTGTGGGGTTTGGGAGGGGGATGTTATTCGGGGACGAGGTTCAGTCGCCTGATGTGGGTGGGTTGAGAACGCCCAGGGCGTGTTCCAGTCGTGTCCAGTTTCCCCGCAGTCTTCCCCCAAGTGAGCAGCGTACCACATCAGCCTCTAATGATGATGTAAGAGCCCTTATTACAGAGCTAGCCAGCCAAATTGGCCAGTCTATTGCAGACCAGCTGCAACGTAATAGTGATATAACAGCACACGACACATCTGAAAAAAAGGGGGGTCCACAGCCTGAACAGCAACCGACGGAGTTTAATTTGTCCGGTGTTAGGCTAGTAATGCAATCTGATGCTAAGGAGCCGCCTATTTATAGGGGTGATAGCAGTGATAAGTGTTCTGTCCGGGAGTGGGTGGAAATGGTAGGGGCATATTTTCGTAAGAGTAATGTTCCAGTACACCAGCAGCTACAGGAGATATTAGCTAAGCTAAGGGGAAAGGCTAGAGATGTAGTGCGGGTTACTCTACGACATAACTGTACTGACGCGACTCCCGACTTTGTCTATGACATACTGAAACAACACTTTAGTGAGTTGACCTACTCATCCATGCCAATGGCTGACTTTTACAACACCAGGCCACTGGGAGACGAAGGGGAGATGGACTACTGGATCAGATTGAATAACGCCATTGATATCGCTGACGAGTGCCTAAAGAGACAGAAACGGAGTGTTGAAGATCCGGGACGGGAGGTATGCATGATGTTCATCAAGTTTTGCCCAGACACCATACTCTCTAACAGACTCAGCTTCAAGGCGGCTGAGGAGTGGACCACGAGCGAGGTCCAGGAACGCATTGACGCCTACCAGAGGGAACTCAGGATGCGCACACTTACCAGTTCTCATGCTCCACAGAGACACATAGTCACCCACAACCAGTCAGCCATGTCACGAGAGCCAGAGCTGTCTCAACCAGCGCCAGCAGAGCCCCAGTTTCAGCTGCCTTTTTCTCAGGGGCTCGTTCTGCCTCAAGCCACTATGGTTGCTAACGCATCAGTTCAGACACCAACATCACAGCTTTCACCTTTGGCAGAACGATTTGTGCCCAATTACCCAGCTGTTCATTTGCCTCAACCATCCCAAGCACAGTCTGTTTCACAACATGCACAGTCACCAGCATGCTTTCAGGCTCCCCAGTCCGGTCACGCCACTCCAGCCACTGCCGCAGCTGTTGGTGTGAATAGCATAAATGCACTGATCAGTCTTCTAGATCACTTGGTGGTGCGTCAGAACGTCCAAGCCCCTGCACAAGAGCCATCATATGCTCCAATGCCCTTTCAGAGGAGGAGTTGTAGAGTCTGTGACGATGTCAGACATTCCACACTCGCACATTGCAGGAGAGAAAACCTGTGTCTCGCGTGTTTTGCTCCTGGTCACTGGAAGAAGGACTGTGACAAGTATGGACGGAAGCGGGTGGGCCAGGCTGATGCCAGACGAGGGCCGCCGGCGGGAAACTAGAGAGCCCACACTTGGAGAGGGGCAGTGTGGGGAATCAACATGAAACCCTCATTGGAAACGAGGACTTGGAGCTACTTTACGTTAATGCTTGTTCGGCCGTACCAGAAGGTCTTCAGGTCGTGGTTCAAGGGTCTAGAGAGGTGCCTGCTTTCAGTGAATTATTCTACGTCCAAGTTGTGGTTAATGACAAGGTGGAACTGAAGGGCATGATTGACTCAGGATCCATGGCTTGTACGATGAGTGAGGGGGCTGAAGCATTACTCAAGGCGGCGGGAGTCCTTATTAAAGAGCCTGAATCAGCCGAAAGAATTGTGCTTGTGGGTTGTGGGGGAAAGCAAACGCGTCCCAGAGGTGTTTATGACTTGACGCTGTCTGTGTATGGAGTGAAGTGCGCTGTTCCTGTTCTGATTGTGCCGGGCCAGCGTGATGAGCTCATCATCGGTTCAAACGTCCTCAAGCACCTCGCACGTACCATGAAGAACGATGAAAACTACTGGAGACTCATATCAGCTGGAGGCAAGAAAGTACCGTCAGACTGTGACCTGTTCCTTGATATGCTGTCCTGCTCCACAAGATGGAAGGGTGAGGATGTTCCAGACAAGATCGGCCCTTTGAGGCTGCCTCATGCTGTCACACTGGAGCCGCAACACGAACACCTAGTGTGGGGTAGGCTGTCCAGCAAGGTGCCGATGTCTCCAGGCAGCACAGTCATTGTGGAGCCATGTGGTTCCAGGTCAGGTCCACGGGATATCCTTGTGGGTCGTGTCATCACTGAGATGTGGTCTGACAGATGGGTGCCCTTGAAGATGACGAATCTCTCACCGAAGCAAATCACATTGAGACGTAATGCCATCATCGCTGATGTGTTCACGTGTCTTGCTGTGGAGGACTTCAACGTTCAGCAAGGTCTGTGTGAGATGGAGGGCTTGGAGTCAGAGAGTGTTATAGTTTCAGCTGTCACGGATGCTGACCTCAAAGAACGCCTGTCCAACCTGGGGTTGAGCGATCTGGACATTGACTCATGCCAAGCTAGCTTTTGGGCGAAGAAACGTCTTGTCGAACTGGTTCAAGAGTATGAAGATATCTTCTCCAGACACTCACTTGATTGTGGCGAGGCGAGTACGTTTGTGCACAGCATTCGCCTAACAGACGATCGCCCATTTCGCATGCCACATAGGAGAGTTCCTCCTGCACATTACCAACAGCTACGACGCGTGCTCTCAGACATGGAGGAGAGGGGGATCATCCGCAAGTCCATCAGTGAGTATGCATCCCCTCTCGTCATGGTGTGGAAGAAAGATGGGGGGGCTCAGAATCTGCACAGACTTCAGGTGGCTGAATGCACGAACTTTAAAAGATGCTCACCCACTGTGAGCGACTGTCTAGCAGCACTGGGAGGTAATGCTGTTTTCAGTACAATGGATCTGACCTCGGGCTTTTATAATGTTCCGATGTGTGAAGAACACAAGAAGTATACAGCCTTCACGACACCTGTTGGTTTATATGAGTACAACAGAATGCCTCAAGGGCTTTGTAACAACCCAGCATCGTTCATGCGTATGATGCTGAGCATCTTTGGTAGCCTTAACTTCACCAGCCTGCTCTGCTACTTAGATGACCTACTTGTCTTTGCGCCCACTGAAGAGGAAGCACTAAACAGGCTCCAAGTGGTCTTTGGTAAGCTCAGAGACAACAACCTCAAACTGAGTCCCAAGAAATGCCACCTTATGATGAGGTCAGTGAGGTTCCTTGGCCACGTCATTGACCAAAGTGGGGTTGCGGTAGATCCCAACAAAGTTGATGTCATCTGCAAGATGCCAAAGGAGGCTCTGATGGAGGAGGATGGTTGTACCCCATGTGTTAAGAGGCTGAAGTCATTTCTTGGCATGGTGTTCTTCTACCAGTCTTTCATTCCTGGCTGCTCAGCCATTGCCAAGCCCCTGTTTGCTTTGACGGCAGGCCAGAGGAGGGGAGGCCGGACTGGTCGGAGTGGTGGAGGTGCGGGTATGTACAGAAAACTGACTGCAGCGGATTGGACTCCTGAATGCGAGAAGGCTTTCCGGAAGCTCAAGACAGATCTGCTCAACTGTACTGTATTGGCCCATCCTGATTTCTCAAGACCATTCATCCTGTCCGTTGATGCATCCCTGGACGGGCTTGGGGCTGTGTTGTCTCAATTGCCAGTAGGGGAGGACAAAGCTCGCCCCATTGCTTTTGCCAGTAAGACCCTCAGCAAGTCACAGCAAAGATATCCCGCTCATCGTCTCGAGTTTATGGCACTGAAGTGGAGCGTCTCTGAAAAGTTCAGTCACTGGCTGAAAGGGCATAACTTTACGGTGTGGACAGACAACAACCTGCTGACCCACATCATGACCAAGCCCAAGCTCGATGCATATGAACAGAGGTGGGTAGCCAAACTGTCTTCATACAACTTCGACCTGAAATACATTCCAGGCCCAAAAAATGTTGTAGCAGACACACTCAGTCGGGATCCCTTTACCACTTCAGTTAGCAGGCGTCTGATCCAAGAGCCATATGGTAGCCTAGTGCAGGAGGCTGAAGGTGCGGAGGCTGCGGAGGTGCAACAGACATTCAGATTGGGCGTCCAACACCTCCAAGCGGTTCAACAGCACGAGCCACCACATTACACTGCAGGCTCCTACAGTGCAGCTGAAGTCAAAGCTGCTCTAGCCTCTCACAGCTCATTGAGGAGTGGGGTGGAGATCAGGGCTCTTTGTTTTGGCCAACATGTCCAACAGCTGCAACCTGTAGGCCAGTGTACCCTGCCCTCACTCACTCTGCGCGAATTGGAAGATAAGCAGCTTCAGGATCCCACAATATCTTCGGTACTCCCATTTGTGGTCCGCAGACATCGCCCATCCAGACGAGAAAGGCACAATATGGGCCCCAGTTCGTTGGCATTACTGAAACACTGGGAGAGGCTAGTCATTCGGAATGGTGTCTTGTACCGAGAAACGAAGGACCCTGTGAGTAGGATGAGGAGATTCCAGTTGCTACTGCCAGCCAGTTTGAGGGGTGAGGCCTTGAAGGGAGTTCATGACTTGGCAGGACATCAAGGACAGGCGAGGACGCTCCATCTGGCGAGGCAGCGCTTCTTCTGGCCCAGTATGGAGAGAGACACGAGAGAGCATGTGCGATGCTGTGAGAGGTGTGTACTTGCAAAATCTCCGGAGCCCTCAGCACGAGCCCCTTTAGAAAGTATTAAAACTTCCGCTGCCATGGAACTGGTCTGCATTGACTTTTGGTCAGCAGAGGATAAGAAAAAGAACTCTGTTGATGTGCTGGTGGCGACTGACCACTTTACGAAAATGGCTTTTGCCTTTCCTTGCAGAGACCAGACTGCCAAGCAAGTGCCCAGAAAGTTATGGGATCGTGTATTTTGTGTCTACGGTTTCCCTGAGCGCATCCACTCTGACCAGGGCCCTAATTTTGAGAGTGAGCTGGTGTCTGAGTTGCTGCAGCTGTCGGGTGTGGCAAAGTCTCATACAACGGCATACCACCCAATGGGCAATGGGGGCACAGAGCGCTTTAACCGCACACTGAGAAACATGATACGGAGTCTTCCTCTGAGAGCCAAGCAAGAATGGCCACAGCAGATCCAGACACTGACTTTTGCATACAACGCGACTGCTCACGAAACAACCGGCTATGCACCCTTCCACTTGATGTTTGGCCGCGTTCCAAGGCTCCCAGTTGATGTTGTCTTTCAGTCTGTTCTGCACGACCTCACTGTGACAGACTTCAGCAGCTACTCAAGGACCCTGCTATCTTACCTCTCTGAGGCAGCCAACATCGCCCAACAGCATGCCACTAAAGAGCAGGAACAGCAGGCTCATCAGTACAATAAAAAGGTCAGAGGGGTTTCCTTACATGTTGGAGCCCGAGTGCTGCTCGCGAACAAGAGAGAAAAAGGAAAAAAGAAGTTAGCCGACAAGTGGGAACCTGCAGTGTATACGGTAGTGGAGCGGAACCCCAAGACTCACATTTACAGAATCAGCGATGCCTCTGGCCAGAGCAAGGTTGTGCACAGGAACCTTTTGCTTGACGTGAGCTTCCTTCCTATCCAAGACACCCTGGAGAGTCGGTCTTTGGTCAGCTCGTTGGAAGTTGGAGGCTCAAGTGTCTGTGGAGATGCGGATAACCTGAGCAATCTGGAGCGAGAGTCTTCCTTGGCACGGACGTCCTCATGGGTTCTGTCAGACCCAGATCAAGCTGCAGAGGCTTCAGCAGCCGAAAAAGCTTCTATTATAAGCAAGGAGAGTCTGCTTTTAGCTATTATGCCAGCCACAGCTGGAACCAGCTTCCAGAGGAGATCAGATGTGCTCCTACAGTAGTCACATTCAAATCCAGACTCAAAACACATCTGTTTAGCTATGCATTTACTGAATGAGCACTGTGCCACTGTTCGTCCGACTGTTTTTACTGTACTTTATTTTATTTTTTAATCTAAACTGTTTTAATTATTCTTATTTGTTTTGATTATTTTAATTTCTTTATTCTAAACTGTTTTAATTATTGTTATTTCTTTTTTTTTTTTTTTTTTTTTATGTAAAGCACTTTGAATTACCATTGTGTATGAAATGTGCTATATAAATAAACTTGCCTTGCCTTGCCTTGCCTATTCCAGAACTTGAGGACGAGTCTCACGCTCATGAAGACATGGCCAGTCCACCTGAAGCGACTCTGTCTGACCCAGACCCTGTTCAGTCAAATGAACCTGTTGACGTTGATACGAATCCGACTGACTCTTCCCCCACTCAAGCCTGCTCACATGCTGACTCTACTGTGACTCGAACTGTTGTAGTTAATAACAAAGTTCAAGGCCGGGTTGTAACTAGAGCTGGGAGAGTGGTTAGGTCTGTCAATAGGCTTATTGAGAGTATGGTTCAGAGACCTGTTTTATGGGGTCTCTCTTTGCCTCAGAAAGTTTAATTGAGAGTGCACATTAAGTTTTTTTTTTCTTTTTTTCTCCATCCTTGAATGTGAAACCGTACTGTGGGGTTTTTCAAGCCAGGGGACCAGATGTTTAGGGGTGTAGGCTGCACCTTTATGTTCCTGAGAGGATGAGGGCCTGATCAACCTTCTTCTTTCTCTTGATCTGTTTTACAGATAGTTTTTACTGAACTTTGTGATTAGATCTCATTGCTATTTGGTCTGGGTAGGAGTGAGTTTACATTAATGCATCTTTAGTGTTAATATGGAATTCAGGGGTGTTGTTATTTTGGTGGAATTCAGGGGGGGTGAATGTAGCATGTTTGTTTGTATACTTATGAATTCCACCCAAAAAATATTTCTTTTTGTATTACTGGGAGTTTCGTTTTGGGTTCATTCTGCCTGCGCGTCGGGTTAGTGCAGTGTGTGCGTGTGACGTCATCAGAGCGGGGACTTGCGCCGCGCAAGTTTGACCTCAGTCAGAGCAATGCTGGATTTGACTGAGGTGAGCAGTGGTGGAAAGAGTACTGAAAAAGCATACTCAAGTAAAAGTACTGTTACTTGTCAAAAAATGTAGTGAGAGTAGAGTAAAAGTACCGGTCCTAAAAACTACTCAAAGTAGGAGTAAAAAGTAGCCCTTTTAAAAGTACTCAAGAGTAGTGAGTAGTGAGTATTATGCTATGAATGTTAGTCCACCTTATACCCTGCAAATTGAAACTGTAGCTTACTCTTTTATCACAGATTCATAGAAAAAAAGAAACAGTATTTCAATATTTCTCCAACAGTTTTATTTTTGACTGCTAGCACTAAAAATACAGCGTTTCCCCTACCATTGTTTTGGACGACTCCCGCCCCCCCCTAAAATGCTGACAAAATCCAGTGATAAAAAAGGAATTTATAACTCGTAATTTCACGGAATTTGTAAATTTGAGGAATAAATAGAAAGCAGTTCAGTACACTTGAAATCAAATCGCGATATAGTGTGAATATTAAACCACAAAGACAATTTAAATACGAATCCTGCATGTTCTGTGTGAATGAATGGTGCAGCCGAAGCGCAGTTTTATTTACCACACACACACACACACACACACACTGAAGGACGTGCGAGGTGTGACGCTTGCGCTATTTTTTTGCCTATATGAAGACACAAATGCATGAACTTCCTCCAGGCTCAAGATCCACTCCGAAAGTCACTTCGTGAACAAAATAAATTGGCGCCAGGTGTCTCGAAGTCTGTTGATGCTGGTTTGAATGAAAGTTTTCCGCGCGCGATTTGATTTGACGGGAATCACGCATGGAGTCACATGATGACTTATTATAAAAATAAATATTAATATAAATGTAGCGACGGCAGGTTCAGGGAAAATAGCGCAGTAAAAGTACCGATACAGCACTTAAAATGTACTCAAGTAAAAGTAAAAGTACACTGTTTTTAAACTACTTAAAAAAGTACAATTCCTAAAAAAAACTACTCAATTACAGTAACGAGAGTATTTGTAATTCGTTACTTTACACCACTGGAGGTGAGTTCACGTCAGGTTTCTCCGATAATAAAACGAATATATAAGTTGTTATTATCGCTTATTTGTTGACTTATCACTGTGTAAGAATGTATATGATGATGAGTGAATCTTGCAGTAGTCTTAATGAACTACGAGCCGCGAAATTGTGTTTTTATATGTTAAATGCAGTTCGGTAGCTGCTGCAGCACGTGGTGAGCTAGCTGTTCAGCAGGCCATTAACATTGTATTGACATGATGCTATTTTTTTAAGATGCTAACTTGATGTCACGCAACACTCATTGTCATATTGTTTATGACCGCAGGTATGTTTTTTTGTGTTTGTGCATATTTGTTTGAGATGACTCAATGACTATATGTGTAGTTTATATAATGGAATTAATGTATGACTAAGGGGAATTTACAATGTGTTTTCCTATTGGGAATATTTGTGATATTTTCTTTGTATTTGTTTTGATTACAAATGTATGTAGTTTTTCTGTATGAAAAGAGGTTAAATGTGATTAATGTGAATAAGCAGAGCAATGCTGGATTTGACTGAGATGCTAACTTGATGTCACGCAACACTCATTGTCATATTGTTTATGACCGCAGATAATAAACTGCATTGTGACTGGCCGTGCCTCTGAGTCTACTTGAAAACAACCCAGAACACAACGCAGAAAGACAAGACGGGTTACATAAGTGTGTGTGTGTGTGTCGTGTTCAGGTAAACCTTACGTTATTAGGACAAAATACCCCAATAAGGATGGCAATATCCTTTATCCTTGAGCTTGTGGGGACATATTTTGGTCCCCATGTGGAAAACAGCTTATAAATCATACAGAATTATGTTTTTTGAAAATATAAAAATGAAGAACGTTTTCTGTGATGGGTAGGTTTAGGGGTAGGGTTAGTGTAAGGGCTGAGAATATACAGTATAAAAACCATTATGTCTATGGAAAGTCCCCATAAAACATGAAAACACAACGTGTGTGTGTGTACATGTTTTTCTATCCCGGTGGGGACCTGAATGCACACAGACTCATGGGGATTTGTGTCACTGTGGGGACCTAAATTGAGGTCCCCATGGGTAAACACGCTTATAAATCATACAGAATGATTTTTTTTTTTAAATGTAAAAATGCAGAATGTTTCCTGTGATGGGTAGGTTTAGGGGTATTTGGGCAGTATAAGGGGAGAGAATATACAGATTGTACAGTTTAAAAACCATTACGTCTATGGAGAGTCCCCACAAAGATAGTAAATCAGACAGGTGTGTGTGTGTGTGTGTGTGTGCTTAAATGTACTGCTGATTTAGTTTTTAAAATATTGTATTAAAGTATTTTTAGAGAGGGATGATAATGAGAATTATTATAGGAAAAAGAATTACAAAAACACATCCAAATGCATTATGGTAATGTAAATACATAGGCTATAATCTGTGTGTGTACGTGGCTTTTTCAAAAATGGCGGTTGCTGGCGTTTCGCCTGTGTTCAGCTAACAACCACCGGTAGTTCCTATTGTGCTGGGTTAGATCCCCGAAAGTCGTTCCTTGAACTAAGATCGTTTTCAGTTCCTGCGATGAAAACACACCAAAAACTGGGTACTTTCACCATTAGTTCTAGGAACATAAATAGATTCCTCCGGTGCGAAAGCCCCTATTGACCTCAGGCTGAGACAAGAGCAGGCTGGTTTCAGGAAGGGGAGAGGTTGTGTACACCAGATTTTTGCTCTAAGAAACATCATCGAGTAGTGTCTGGAGTGGAATATGTTAACTTCATTGACTTCAAAACGGCTTTTGACAGCCTAGACGATGTAGCTCTTTTGTCATTTACGCATGCCCACCTACAAGAGAAGACTGACAGTCAACTTTGCCAAGAAAATAGGCCTCAACATAAACACCACCTAAACCCAAGTGATGCGCATTACTGTAAGATCTCATGAACCAATTATTCTGAATGGAAGTCCACTTGAAGATGTTGAGGAGTTCATCTACCTTGGCAGTCTGATGAGCAAGGATAATGCTGCACATTAAAGCAAGACTAAAGCCTGCAGTGCATTCACTAGATTCCAGCCCATCTGGAAATCTGCTCAGTACAGCCTCAGAACAAAGAAAAGTAGCAACTATACAATAGCAATGTCAAATCGGTTCTGTGGTATGCGGCAGGAGGTTGGTGTGTCATTGAGTGTGACCAGTGTTGTGCCTGAACGCGTTCAATGAACGATATAGTTCATGAACTCGTTCATATTTTGGGCGACCGTGAACTGAACGTACTGTATTACTGCCTGATGAACGTTACTGTGAACTCGTTCATTCTGGTGTCTGTGAACGCACGCTCTCTGTTTAACTTCGTTCAATAGGGTGCCAGATTTCTATAGAGCCTTCCAGGCGAAAACCCGGCTAAAACACACCATAAACAGGCCTTAATATGTAGCGAAAAAAACATCCAATCTGGCAACACCAGTGTCGCACCGCGGCCGCCGCATGCGTCATCAAGACAAAAAGCATCATGTAGTCGACAAAGCATCGAGGAGGCGTCGTATGATCATTTAAACGAGTTTTATGACAAGGTCGGTGAGGATGGGAAAAATCTTACATTTCTGTGCAAACTTTGCCCCTCGATAAAATAATCGCTGTCTGTGGTTGTATATGGGCTGTGGCAATAATTAACAAAACAAAAAAAGAAGCTCGCAGCAACATATGGAAAAAAAGAACTATGAACTAGTTAATTTTTTGAAGTATGAACTATGAACTGAACTAGTTCATTTTAAAATTTGTGAACTGAACTTTGAACTAGTTCATGTAGAAAATGAACTTTCCCAACACTGAGTGTGACATAAAGAAGATTGGTCTATTCCACAACAATTGCCTCAGGAGAATTTGCAACATCTTCTGGCCAGAGAGGATCTCAAATCCTGAGTTATATAAGAGGACCAACTTGCACAGTGTGGTGATCAAGCATCATAGGGTGAAATGGCTTGGGCATGTCCTTCGGAAGGACCAGAATCACATACTAAAAGTATCTATAAGCTGGAGACCAAGCAAGGAACAAGGCCAAAGATAACCTGGAGGACTGTAGAAGCTGAACTAAAAGCACTACACCTATCATGGGGCGAAACACAACATGCTGCCAAGGATAAAATAAGATGGAAGCAGAGTGTCACAGCCTTATTTTCCAAAGGGAACGATGAGGCATAAGTTAAGTAAAAACGCATTTGTAGAATAAATAAGCGGCCAAAACGCATACATTTAGTTGAAAATGTTGTCAATGGGCATGATGGCAATGGGTTATGGGAAATGAAGTTCATGTTCAGATGGCAAAGGAGACCGGAGGAGTGCCCTCTGGTGGAGACCTTAGGGAGTGTATTCCAGACGCTCCTCAAACAGTTACGGCAGGAGCTGGAGCGGTCGCCGCCACCTCAGGAGAAGCAGGAGAAGTGTACGGCCCACACACACAAAATGGCGATTGCCATCACAGGAAGCACAGCCAACAGTGGAAGGATCTCCTAGACCGCCAGACACGGGACCACTGAACTTGGGTGCGCTGGAACCCCCCGAATGCCAGCCGCTCACACCGACATCAGTGGTGGGTCTGCCTTCCCACACCAAACTGAAAAAATCAACATTGTATTTGGTCCGGACCAAAGCAAGTGACCTAGCGGACTTTCCTGGTGTGAATACACCCTCAGTGATCCCCGAGGACCATCTAGGATTAGTGTGGATTTTAATGGGTTGTTTAGTCCGTGGCAGAATAAATCCATGACAGCAAAGTCTGGTAGGTCAGTTAGAGAAGCAATGTCCCGAAAGTTGAATGTGGTCCTCGAGCGAGCGAGTTCCTTGGGGAAGTCGGACGAGACTCACTGCTGGATCCATGTGTGGTCTGGCTTTCAATCGGCTGCTGGATCTGTAGAGGGTGAAGTCTTCTGTTACACACTGCTCTGACACACGGTTAGACGATCCAAACGCCGCATTATCAGGGATAACCCACAAGATTATCCGCGAGACGGCCACCATTCAACCCGAAAAACGTCATATAACCATTCCATTCGGCCTATAACTTATCAATAACGGAATGAGTTCAACTCATCTATAAAGCAGCTCTGCAGAAAACAGGGATGTCATCGTCCAGCTCAGTTCAGTTCTCGTCCAAATCAATAATGTTGAATATTAAGTGTCCCCAATATAGCAAGTCAGAGGCGACACAGTGGCTTCAAGGAAGGAACCCAGAATGACAATGGAGAAACAAACCAGGCTCAAATGAGCTTTTAATCTAAGCCTAGTTGTCTCTGTTGTACAGTTCAAAAATACATAAACATCCCCCCAATAAAAGAATAAAGTACCAGTCCATTTATCTGTGAAATATGAGATTACTCATTTGTATTTTTTTTTTACGCATAGAGAAACCGATGTGATCCATAAAGCACAAGCCTCCACTATATGGCCTTGGGTATATTGATGAATGTTTGTAATCATCAGTTTTTTTAAATAGATTTTGCAAATCACCTGGCAAACAGGCCTGCATACTCCACTTTTGTGATTATTGCAATATGTGTGTGTATGGTGTGTATATCATATACATAATCTTACTATTACTTGAATGTTGCACATGGGGGCATTTAATTTAATATTCAATATTATTGATCTGCCTGCACTGACACCATTATATGAGAACTGAACTGAGCTGGACGATGACATCACTGTTTTCTCCAGAGCGGCTATATATAATAACTTTTTTACTACAAAACTTAAACATCAAGCTGAACTATGACAATATTTTCTTCTGGAAACAAACGTTGTTGCATTCTTTTCCTGTTATCTCTGTAAAGCTGCTTTGGAACAATCCATATTAAAGCACTATATAAATAAAGGTGACTTGACTTGGATACAAATATTGATTTAAAAAGTGGATGACAAAAAAAGTTCACTTCTAACCTCGATTCCTGTTCTGAACACTCTGGGCTTTCACTCAAACTACTTGAGGTGCATCCTGAGATACGGTTCCAACATTCCTGAAGGAGTTCCCATGTGTGCCGAACACTTCTCGGCTGCTTTTCCTTCACAATCAGCTCCAAAAAAGGTAGGTTTGGTAAAACAAATTCATACAATGGCACAACAAAGCCAACAAAACTTTATTATTACATTATATTACATTACATTACATTATATTATATTATATTATATTATATTATCCCTGGTGTTTGTATTCTGGGGGTATAGACATTAGAGAGGCTGTGGGGAAAGGCAAGGAAAGTTGTAGGTCTCATTTCTTGGTTTCATGGTGAAAATTGTGTGTTTTTGTGAGTATTTTGATGTCTGGTGACTAGTGTTGTCAAAAAACTCGGTACTTCGGTACCAAGTCGGTACTAAAAAAATTAAACGGTTACGGTCCCAGCTTTTCTAGGTACCGAGTACCGGGTTAATCCGGTTCTTGATGCGCTGTCGGAAAGATGCAGAGGTGCGTACTCTTCATAAAAACCATCTGAGACACGGCGACCGGCGCTACTAATGCGGTGGCTCTGAATCCACTTGTTGACAAGAAAGGAGGAAAGAGCCACATATGGAAATATTTTGAATTAGGCTAATGTCACGTTGCCATAAAGGGCCGTTCACACGTTTATATAGCGCGTTTTTTTGCGCGTGCAAATTTCAAATAGGCGCGCGGCAAGCGCGCTCATAATAGAAGAGACGTGCAAGCTCGTCTTTCCAGGCTCGCCGCTGTTCATGGTTGCATAGCGGAGACACGGGAAAGCAAACGCTTGTGGAAAGGAGAAAGCTTTGCGATGCGCTCTCCATGATGACGAGGAAGTATCAGAATTAATTGATTTCTAGCCCTTGCATTAGAAATCAGCTACAGGGTTCTCAAGCTTTGAAGACAGGCAAGAGTGACATTTTTGGATTAAATAAAAGTACAGTTAAGTCAAATAAAACATGTTTTATCTCCTGTATAGTTTGGTAACACTACAATAAGACACCATTCATTAATATTACTTAATGCAACATCAACACATTGAGTGAACAATATATTTTTACAACATTAATTAATGTTTGTGAATGTTATTTAATACAAACACTTGATTGTTCATGTTTGTTCACTTCATTCATTTTGCATTAAATAATGTTAACAGATAAAACTTTTGATTTTAAAAATATATTAGTACATTTTTAAGTTAACCCCATGGAGAATAATTGCTACAGTATATAACTGTTGTTTATTGTTAGGTAATTTTATCTAATGTTATCTAACAAATAGAATCTTATTGTAAATTATGTTTAATGCTACAGTTTCCATCTTTGTAACCGTGATATACACTTTAATATGTGGAAATTTAATCTAAATTAAGCTTTGGTACCGAAATTGGTACCGAGAACCGTGGATTTTCACTGGTATTGGTACCGAATACTGATATTTTGGTACCGTGACAACACTAGTGACATTCTTTGTTAAGCTTGCGGGCATTAAAAAAAACATGACCTGTTGTGGGAAATCTACTCAGCTTCAGATAAAAGTTGATATATTTCACATATTTACAATGTTTGGACGGGGCTTGCATATTTAAAAAGTTGTTGTATGTTTATGTTGAAATTTTTCTGTATTTCATGTTTACATTTTTCAAATGTTTTTTTATCTCAGGGAATATGTTGCCCTTTTTGGGGTATACGATGGCTTTTTTTATGGCTCATACATGCATTGCAAAATATTGATAATTAAAAGTTCCCCAAAAGCCTTTCGTATCTTATATTTAACTTTAACATGATTAAAAAAAAAATGTCGCTAAAATGTAATAATTGTAATACACATTGCATTCTGTTTCCAGTGAATTTATACCCCCAAAGGGGCGATACAAACATTAATATAAAAAAGAAAAGAAAATCATTAAATTGTATAATTTGTGTCCTAATAAGACGAAAAATATAACTGTAATATAATATAATACAATATAATGTAATGTAGTTCAATATAATATAATGTAATATAATGTAATATAATATAATGTAATATAATATAATATAATATAATATAACATAACATAATGTAATATAATATAATATAATATAACATAATGTAATGTAGTGCAATATAATATAATGTAATATAATATAACATAATGTAATATATTATAATATAACATAATGTAATGTAGTTCAATATAATATAATGTAATATAATGTAATATAATATAATATAATATAACATAATGTAATATAATATAATATAATATAATATAATATAATATAATATAACATAATATAATGTAGTGCAATATAATATAATGTAATATAATATAACATAATGTAATGTAATGTAATGTAATGTAATAGAATAGAATAGAATATAATGTAATGTAATAGAATAGAATAGTATGAAACCCCATTTTTCAGGCTAAAGTGTTTAAATAACTTGTTTTGGGACAAGAACGAGCGCGCGCCTTGATTGGTCAGCGCAGATCCACGTGACCCCGGGAGTCACGCGCTTTCCAGGAACCCGTCAGGAAGAAGATAAACAAAACAAACCAGAGAGAGGAAGACGGCGTGGACTGAGAAGAAATGACATTAAGTTGTCATAGAGACGATTAAAATTGGGAGTTACTACCATTTTTCTAGTAAATGGGTTGCTTAAAGGTGAGTCATCTTTTTTAACTATGCCTACGCCGCGAAGTGTGCAAGGATAGTTTGTTTAATGGTGATAAAAGCAGTGTGTCTTGCAGTTAGCTCTCTGGCTAAGTTATGCTAGAAGAGGGGAGGGACGCGGAGGCCATAGTGTTGAAGCAGCGCTAGTTCCTCTAACCCGTTCTCGTCTGTTTATCTCACTGGATTCAGAGCGATATTTTATCGTGTTTCGCAGCTTGAGGTGTCCGTTTGTCCTTTCAGATCAATATTTTTCCCGTGTTTGCTCAGCTGGCCAGTCATTGGTGCTGAGTAAGGACAGGAGGTGTTGGTTCGCTTTCAGTTAACGTTACACAAGAACTTCTAGAACATTGCAGGACCCCAGAGTTTTCTTTTAGTGTACAAACCCAGTCCAGATATCGACTAATAAGATGATAATATGAATTAGATGCATTAAATAAAGCTTCTCAGAATTGGGAAATCGGTGATTTATAGATTTTTTTTGTATTCATAGATTATTTTACGGTGTCTTAATATAAGTCTGCAAGGGTACACGCCCCCATCACGCACGATGCAAAGCGAAATGTCAAAACACGATAGTTTTTGCGTTGTCTAGAATGTTTTTGGGACATGGACACCTATACCAACTGATTTTAATGTGTTTTGATCGTGCACCAAAAAAAAAAAAAAACGCATTAAAATGCAATTTCTGGTCAGTTTGAACGAGTCTTTTAATCTCAAGTTCATTTGCCTGCTGTCTTGGAAAGGATTCAAAATTGAGCGTTTGTCTGCAAACTAAAAGTTTGCGTAAATAATGTTTTGCATTCCATCCGTTTACGTAACGTGTGGAGGCCTGCGATATTGTTTGTTGCTCGTCGAGTCAACCGAGCCTAGTGGGGCGGGTCTTGATTGACTGCGAATTGGTGCAATCATTAATTCGCGGAGGCGGGTTGTGAGTTTGCTCACAGCCAATCAGAAAGCGCCGTTGCGTGGGTGTTGGCGCAGTATCGTAGCGTATAGGTTGACGCTATTTGTTTTTGAAGGGTGCCATGTTGAGTTCAGGGTGTTGTTGTGAAGTGTTAGTAGGTCAGAATAAAGTAGGATCTCGCCCACAACGCTAATCTTTAAAGCAACATTCCCTTGGTTTAATGCCGTTTTCGCGGATGTGTTAAATCTGTGAGGTCTCAGAAGTGTAGAAATATGTGCAGTCAAGAGATGTTTAGTAGGTCATTCTGTCTTCATGTAAACATTGCAGGGGTGGTCACCTATAAGAGGGATACTAGCATTACATCTGCTTGCTATATATTCAGGTATATATATATATATATATATATATATATATATATATATATATATATATATCATTTTTATTAAGAACCCATGTGTAGCCTGATGAGCAGACAAAAAAGTGAGCAAGCACTGAATTTAGAGTGCAATGTCATGGCAAAAGGGTTTGACTGGGACTTCACCCAGAGGCCTGTACTGATAGTAGATGAACGTGTGACTTTTTTTTCCATGAAATATTAAAGTGCTAAAAGTCAAACAATCAGCTATGAAACGGAGCTTGTATTTCCTCTAAAGAGTGTTCTCGTCCTATTTTGAATAAGTAAACGATTGTGTGTTTTTACCCAACCTAAGGTTAGAATTTCTCAAAAACCTGTTGTAAAATCAAAAGATTAGTTCGCTTCAAAAGTTTAACTCATTTATTTCTTATTCACCTTTCCCTCGTGCAGGGGCAATTGTGTCCTTCTTCAGTCTTAAAAAAAAAAAGGATTCAAATATAAAATAATCCCATGCAACTCGTATTCCAAGTGTCCCGAAGGCATACAGTAGTTATTGAATTAATTATCAAACAAACATTATTTTAAATTTCAGTGTTTCTGTAAAAAAAATTATTTAGGTGCTTCACTAATGTTGATTATTCAAAAATTCTCTTTCTGTATTTCATATGAAATTCTGTACGTTTAGCATGACGTGATGGAGCAAATTATATATATATATATATATTTATAATTATACAGTCAGTCAGTAGTTTAAAGCAATAATCCACAACCTAGGCTAGTCAAAATGTTCAGAGAGCTTCAGTTGTCCTTGAGTGCAAACCTGAGAAGCAGAGGCATTAGCCTGTGTGTAAGGAGTGTGTGTTGCTGTCTCAGCGAGCAGAGACCTCTGACATTTGCAGAATAGTCTGTGCATTTGAAGCTTGGACTGCAAAATGCAAGCTTGTTTGTAATTAGCTCAGACTGTCATTTTCAGGTGCAAACAGACATTGGAGCTAATAAGACATGTCTAAACATCAGCCTAAGCAAGACTGTCTCCAGTCAAACTTCCTGAGTATTAGCCACAGTGTGTCTGTACTCTGTAGATTTAGTGCAAAGGCCACCAGTTTGATCAAAGCACGCCTACGCATAAGATTCTTCAGCTTGTGCATAACACAGTGACGACCTGCAAGTGCAAACTGCAGAAAACTAGTATGTAACAGTGTTTTAGTTTATGGACATTAGGGGTGAGTGATGTGACCAAAATCTTATATCACGATATGAGTCATTTATTACACGATAATGCTATCACAATTATTTGTTTAGGTTATTTTTGCTTTAAATAAGGTTTTTATGATATTACAATTTTGGATACAATTTGAAGTTTCATAATTCTTGTCACAATTTTGACAAAAAACGAATACTAGTCTAAGAAAGAAAAAAAACCTAACAAGCTTACTGAAGATACGTAAACTGTGAAAAAGAAACTACCGGTATTTACAAGCATATTATAGGGGGAGAAAAGAACTCAAATGAAATGCACCTACATGAAAAACTTCAAGCACTAGAAATAAATATTTCATAAATTAGTAATCAAATGTATTAAAAACACTGCATTGCCTTCACGGTGTGAGTAAATATATACATTTTATAAAGTTACAAAAGTGATTCAGTCAAGAACAGTATGAGATTTGAAAAAAAAAAATATTTTGTTGTTGTTTGATTAACATTAAAAACACAGACGGCAACATTGACAGACACAATTAGGCTGTTTTCACTTTAATAGTGATGGTGAAAAGAAGCTTTGTGAAGCACCCAGGCTTTCCCCTCAACTGTATCATAAAATAGTTCATTACTCAAAGCTTTTCAACATGGTCCACACTAGCGACATCTTGTGGTCAAAAGGTGTAAAATTCGCCTTTTGCGTCCCAGACGACCCAGCCATTCTTCATTGTCTCAAATAATAATTCAGTTTGTGTTGCGAAAACCATTTAACGCAATGCAAATATTGAATCTATATAGATAATAGTCTTTCAGGTGTCTTTACTTGCATAATGTATCAATAAATGTATGAAAAATAATACATTTACAAATCATTAAATTAACTAATTGTGTAGGCTACTTTAGTGTTGTACAGTCGCCCACTGTAGCAGTTTTCGGCTTCGATCAAGCAGCCTTATTCACATAATCCTTTGCCAAAGTCCTAAACATGAGTTCATAGACAAGGCTCATGTAGGAATATATGGTCAAAATAAATGAATATTTTTGTGGAATGGTCAGTTGAAGTACTTGTGATTAATACTGAAATTGAAAATGCACAAAACTACACATGTAAATATTCGTATTATGATTTATTCTTATCAAAGAAGTGAATGAAACTCGATCCGCGCAAGTTGTTTGCGCTATTTCTGAGTACGAATACGAAGCAGTCACGTGGTTGTGTGCGAAAACTAAGCTTTGGAGGTCACAGATCATGTGGTTATGGCAAAACGAATCAAGCTCTGGTGCAGTGCTTCAATGTGAGATGTCAAGTGCGCATATCTCTCAGACAGCACTGAGAAACAGTCTCTCTGACAGTATACGCTTATAGCAAAATGAGTTGTCTTACGCTGCTTACTGCGCTTCAACAGTTTAAAATTGTTTTTAAATCGCAGTACTTAACTCATGCATCAAGCCGCCTTGGTGTGTAGCTCCACATTTGTTTTACTGTTTTTGTTAGTTTGTCCTGTCTTTAGTTATTCCTCTCAGTTTCACCAGGGACGAACTGCTGAACATTCGGCAGGACACACCCCACAATCTTTCACCGGTTTTCTTTATTCGGACTGTGGCCGGCAGGGCGGTGCTGAGAACCATGAGAAGGGGGAGAATAAGGCCGTCCACCTTGGGGCATCCGGTGCGAAGAAATTCTCTCGGCTGGTTAGGGACCGAGCGGCAGTGCATTTTGGGAACCGGACCAAGAATTTTTTATCCCTCTCTCTCCTCACTCATCTCTCATCCTTCCATCTCCTTTTTTTTTCACCTCGTCTGTCCTTACCCCCAGGTGCTGCGGGCGCCGTGACGGGCCCCCCAGTGGGTGGGGGAGTAGAGGCACTCTCGGGGACACCCTTCTGGCCTGCGAGGGGGATGGGAGTATTTGGCAAGCAGTGCAGGGCTGAGAGCCGTGGGAACAGAGCAAGGCCGGTGGCTCAAGTGATAACGAGCGTCACCTGCACGCCACGATTTGTGCTACCCTCTGAAATATTGCTACCTCCCATTAAAACAGTGGGTAGTACAATTCAACAGCGAAAAATACTACCAGCAGCATCATTTCCATGTGGTTTGAGGCTTTATTAACGTCCATATCAACCCTACCCTAAACCTACCCTTAAAACAATGCAAAAAATTGTTGGTAGCACAATCTGATAGGTAGCATTATTTGTCAGAACACCAGTGTGCAAGTGAAGCTCTGACAGCTCTGCTTTAGAACAGTGTTGCCTAGCATCCATCTGGAAAACCTCCGCAACGAACGGACAAACTTCTTCTCCTGTCCTGAACAAATAAGGACTTTTTAAAACTCTGATGCTCTGTGTTTCACGGAAACCTGCCTGAATGTAGCCATCCCGGACAGCGTGTTAAATCTGCCGGGCTTCCAGCTGTTCATAGTAGACCACAATGCAGAATCCGCAGAGAAATCATGGGACATGTTTCTACATCAATGAAAGGTGGTGTACAGATGTTAAAACACTGAAGAAGATGTGCTGTCCCGATCTAGAATTACTCTTCATCAACTAAAAGCATTGGAGAAGCATTCCTGCCTTTCTACTCACCGTGGGAGTTTTCCTTGTTCATTCTTGCAAGTGTTTACATTCCTCCGCAAGGGTGTGTGAACGCAGCGCTACAACAGCTGGCTGATCAGATCATAGACACGGAGCAACATAACCCGGACTCTGTTATAATTATTCTTTGGGACTTAAGTAATGCAAATCTCTCTCGTGAATTGCCAAAATACAGACAGCACGTTACATATCCCACTAGAGACAGTAATATACTGGACCACTGCTACACCACAATAAAGGATGCATATCACTCTGTCCCACATGCAGCTTTGGGGCTCTCTGATCACTGTCTGGTTCATCTTAGACCTACCTACAGGCAAAAACTTCATCTAAATCATCTAAAACTATAGTAAAGACTGTGAAGACATGGACCAACGAAACAGATCGGGCATTACAAGCCTGTTTTGAGTGCACAGATTGGAGTGTTTTTGAAGCTGCTGCCTCCGATCTGGCCAAGCTCACTGAAATGGTTACATCATATCAGTTTCTGTGAGGATATGTGCATTCCTACCGGGACTTAATTAACACAACAATCATGACAAACCATGGTTCACAGCAAAACTCAGACAGCTTAGTCAGGCCAAAGAAGATGCCTACAAAGGTGGGGACAGAGTCTTGTATAATCAGGCCAAAAAGACACTGACAAAGAAGATCATAGTGGCTAAGAGAAACTACTCTACAGTTTTCAGCCCACGACTCTGCATCAGCGTGGAAAGTCCTGAAAGACATCACCAATTACAAGACACCAACACCATCCCCCTACTGTGTCGAATCAACAACTGGCCGATGACCTGAATGAGTTTTATTGCAAGTTTGAAAAACCCGGTCTCACGCCCCACACCTGTACTAACCTTCTCTCCACGCATTCATTAACACCTTCAGCAACCCCCTCTCTCAACAATCTGTGAAGAGGATATGTGCCAGGTCTTCCCGAAACAGTAGAAAAGGAATGCACCAGGCCCAGATGCTGTTACACCAACCTGTACCTGACCATCCGGCCCCAGATCACTAATGCTATGCGAAGTACGTTCCTGCTTCAAATGCTCCACTTTCTGCCCCATTCCAAAGAAACACAAAGTCACAGGACTAAATGACTACCGACATGTTGCTTTAACGTCTGTCGTCATGAAGTCATTTGAAAGACTGGTGCTGGCACACCTGAAGGACATCACTGGACCCTTGCTGGACCCCCTGCAGTTTGCTTATCGGGCAAACGGGTCTGCAGATGTCAACATGGGACTGCACTACACCCTGCAACATCTCTCCAGACCTGGGACTTATGGGAGGATCCTGTTTGTGGGCTACAGCTCGGCTTTCAACACTATCATCCCAGATATCCTCCTGACTAAACTTACCCGGTTCTCTGTACCCATCCCATCTGTCAGTGGAGCATCAGCTTGGGAATTCACATCTAAAACCTGCACCAACACCACTGGCTCCCCCCAGGGTTGTGTTCACTCCCCACTGCTCTTCTTCATGTACACACCAATGACTGCACTGCAAAAGACCCCTCTGTCAAGCTCGTGAAGTTTGCGGACGACACCACACTCATTGGCCTCATCCGGGACGGTGACGAGCCTGCTTACTGAAAGGAGATTCAAGAACTGGTTATCTGGTGCAGTCATAACCTGGAGCTGAACCCGCTCAAAACAGTGGAGATGATTGTGCACTTCAGGGGGAACACCCCAGCACTGCCCCACTCACCATAATGAACTGTAGTACTGTGGCAGGAGAGGGGCCATTCAGGTTCCTGGGCACCACCATCTCTCAGGACCTGAAGTGGGACACTCACTTATGCTCCATTGTGAAAAAGGCCAAGGCAGAGGTTGTACTTCCTTCACCAGCTAAAGAAGTTCAATCTGCCTCAAGAGCTGCTTGTGCAGTTCTGCTCTTCAGTCTTAGAGTCTGTCATCTGCACTTCTGTAACTGTCTGGTTAGGCTCGGTGACCAAATGAGACTTCAGAAGACTACAGCAGATAGTCAGGACTGCCGAGAGAATCATCGGAGAATCATCACCAATTCCCAATCTCCAAGAATTATACTCATCCAGAGTTAGTAAAAGGGTTGGCAAAATCATTCTGGATCATTCACATCCAGGCCACTTTCTCTTTGAACTGTTGTCATCTGGTCGGCCCTACAGAGCACTGAGCACCAGAACAGCCATATATATATATTTATTATCTGTGTTGTCGCTGTCATTCTGTTTGTGCACTGGAAGCTTCTGCCACCAAGACAAATTCCTTGTATGTGTTAAGCATACTTGGCAATAAAGCTCTTTCTGATTCAAACGATAAGCCTTCGTGACTGCGTAGCACAGCAACGTCATGTGTGCGTAACTGCGATTGAGACGATAGTCCAAAACCTCTACCGGTTGGCAAATTTCGACCTTTATACAGGCAAAGTTTGAATATTGCAGATAAAGTAGATTATTTTTTTAATATCGATTATTTTCAAGGTTTCATTCTTTGGTCGTTTTATACATTGTTTAATAAATTTCATACTATTTCATTTCTCATGACAGGACGGCAGTTTTTTTTTTTACCGTTCATTACAACTACTGCATTTCTGGTAAAAGCTTTCAGTGACTTTCAGAGCTATTTCTTTTTATGGCTTCCAGCTGATTAAAATAATAAAAGAAAAACAATTATTAGAATTATTCTGTATTAATGTGACTCATCGAAAATATTGATTTAGCTCAAATTCGCCTAATGCTAAAAGTAATTTTTTGCATGCACGCACTTTTGATAATTTTTTTGGGTGCACAAACGTTTGAGCTTCTGACAATATTTGATGTGCACTATGTATGTGCTGCGTAGATCAATGTTTATATGTGAATAAAATGAATAAAATCTGTTCATCATATAAAGTGATTGTGTCTTTACTGAAGACTTGGATTAAACCACTCGCTTCATATGGATTAGTTTTATGATGTCTTCATGAACTTTTTCAAGCTTGAAAATGTTGATTGCCTAGACTTTTAATGAATAGACAAAAATTAGATTATTGATATCGTCATTTGCGTTAGAAAAATGAACAAAAGTCTGAATTGACATTTTTGGGTGAACTAGTCCTTTAGTTAATAATTTGTCAGTAAAACAATGGTGATGGTAAAACATACATTTAATACAAATAAATAACGGAGTGACTTTGTTCATATGATAATATTCAATCTGTTATATCAGTGGTTTCTAGCTGACTAGAAAAGCTAAATAAATACTCTTTAAAATGGGAGGAGAAAGGGATTTTTGTGTAATAATCCATCAAATTCAGCTGTCGCTTGGGAGAAACTAGACAAAATAGGCAAATACCAACATGGATAGGTAAATGAGAGGACAAACAAGACTGCATTAAAAACAGGTTTATCATGGTTTGTGCTGACCACAGTGGGTTTGGTGCAGTGATTTATTTGCTGCCAAGAGCGCCATTGAACCAACTAAATATATATATATATATATATATATTTTTTTTTTATAAATAATTGGTAATACATTTCAGTATTTAATTTTAAAGGGGTCATATAATGCCATTTTTTAACAAGCTAATATGATTCTTTAGGGTTAGGGTTTTTAATTAAAAATTCTCATTAGTATTGTAAGAAAACACTTATTTTACCTGGTCAAAAACAGCTCTGTTTTCAGCACGCCGTTTCAGTGCATATGACTTTAAATGATAATGAGCTTTGCTCACCCCGCCTCTCTGTTCTGTGCGTACACCGTTTGTAACACAATAACACAATAACCATAACGCGTTGTTCAGTATAAACGTGGGATTATGAATTATATTGAGAACGTCATACATAGAAAACATGCCGTAATGTACCCTGAGTGTAAACCTTAGACGCATTCATTGTGAAACATGCAGCTAGCGATTTGCAAAGATTAATATAAATAATAAATATTAATATAAAGTTTAATAAAACGTTACACTCACTTCAGTTCTTCTGGAGGTTCAGCAGGAACACGAATATTTGGTACCGATCCTTTTTTCATGAGCAGCTTCTTAGCAAAACCAGCTTTATACTGATCCTCGTTTATAAAGCAGTCTGGTGTGTGAAATGATTCGCGCAAACATGAGAGCATTGACGTTGCTCGTGGGGAATATTCCCTTCGAAAACAAACTCAGCCACTGCGTCTTCAGCGGTTCGGATTGAGGAACATTAAAATGACTGTGTTCGTTATTACACCCAAGAACAGAACACCACAATCGCTTAGACGCTATTCTGCTCATAGACAGTGCTCCAGCGAATCAACAACGACCGCGCCGGTCCACGCGGACTATGATTGACAGCTCGCTCACGAGCCAGGGCGGGTCTGTGTTGAAACCCTGCTGTCAATCAACAATTGTGGGAGGGGCGTCCGATTTAGTGACGTCACAAAATCGAACGGCTCAATTTGAGGCAACATAAGGAGATAAAAAAAAAAACACTGGATGGATTTTTATCATTTTATGATGGTTGTGTACAGGCACTGCCAACACACATTTCAGTACAATCAACTTGTAAAAGTGCCCCTTTAAGGTTATTTTTGTGTAAAAATGATTTAGTATGTTGGGTCCACTTGCTGTATTTGAAGAGTATTTGTTTCACTGGTAATAAACTCTTTACTAGTCTCCCAAGACTCTGTTAGGCGTCCTGCATTTAGTTGGAAGTGTATGTTTAGGAGCCACTGTGTTTGGGTTTTTCCGGGAACTAGGCAACTACAGCAGATCGTAAACACACTTGACCGGAAACAAGTGACCCATATTATTTTAAATTGGAAGTATGTCATGAAGCTCAGTGTAAGTAGTTTATTCAAAGGGTTGATTTTAAATCTAGACTACAAGCGCTTCCATAGGCTCAAAAGTGATCCATTATGGTTTACGTTACAGATTTAGTTTTGTAATAAAAAAATGGTAAGCGTTGCTTTGATTTGTGTCATATAAATTGCCGGATATGTCTGCACAATCAGGGAAGGCTCTTTAGGCTGTGTAGTCTAGTCAAACATTCATTCAGCTTAGGGGCTGTTTACGCAACTCAACTAAAAACAGAAACCTTTTTATGCATTTTAGCCATTAATTTACACAACAGTGGCATTTTGGGGCCCTGAAAACGGAAACTTTTGAAAATGGGTTTCAAAGTGCACTATTTTGAAAAGTATAACGTTATCGTTTCCATGTAAAGTACAAAAGCGTGAATTTGTGAGAACGGTGACATCATGCGCATGTATATTACGTGTTCAGTCTATAGGCGCATAGGGTTTCTTTACAAAGTGGCATCGCCAACTGCTGGCCTGGCAGCAGAATACAGCGTTTTTAGTGGTTTTCGTGGATCCGTGTGAATGGGGATCGCTTTGACAACGTTGTCATCTGTACGCGGAAAATGCAAAGGAAAAACCTTTCCGGTTTTAGCACCTTGTTATCGTGTAAATGTACCTTAAGTCTTATAAATGGAAATTAGAGGACATGAATTATTGAATTTGGTCTGAGACAGTACAAGGAGCTTTAATGGGTTTGAAAGTAACTTTCTTTTCTCCTTTTGTTTGCTTCACTAGTACAAATGTGCTTTGAATCAGATCCTTGTTTAGTTCTCAGCTAATTATAAACCATAACCTGGGTCATTACCTGTTGGACGTGTTTGTATTCAGTCTGAATCATGAACAAGTCATTCAGACCAGTTTTGTGATGCAACTCATTTCAAATATTGCTGCTGTAAAATAAATTTGGGACAGTAATATTTTTTTGAAAGAAATATAATATTTTTATTCAGTAAGGAGGTATTCAATTGATTGAAAGATTTGTTACATTATTAGATTTGTATTTTTTTTATTTTAAATCAAATTTCTATTCATCAAATAATCATGAAAAAATGTATCACGGTTTCCACAAAAATATGTGGAAGCAGCACAATTGTTTTCATCATTGATAATAATAAGAAAAGTTTCTTGAGCAGCAAATCGGCATATTAGAATCATTTCTGAAGGATCGTGTGACATTGAAGAAGAAAACAAATAGCTTTGATCAAAGGAATAAATTACATTTTACAATGTATTCAAATATAAATATTTAATTTGTTTCTTCTTTAAAAAAATGCAGCTTTGGTGAGACTTCTTTCAAAACATTAAAAAATTATGAACCATAATTTAAAACTCCATCGAGTAACATTTTAAAATGACGCTTTTCAGCAAGGGTATTCAATCCAACACCAACACCATAATTTCTAAAGCTGAAATCATGTTTCCTCTGGTCTATAGTCTGTCACTCCCAGATCATATTTCCTTTCCTATAGACCTTTCATTACAGCCGCTCAGGGACGTGTATTCATGAGAACAATGCTTGTTTACTACACAAGATAATTAGTCTCAGCTGCTGTCTTTTCATCCGTCCTTCTATATTTTCACATCATCCAACGTGTTGCTATAAGTCTTTGGTAAGCGATGGCCTAGTTTTGATAAATAACATGAAGGCTGATTTCTTCAGTGAGACTGCACTTTTGATGTAAGTCTGCTGGGTAGACGTTCCTCCGCATTGCCTTCCTTACCGTGATCTTGCTGAGATTTTATGAGTTATATCACAACAGGTGGATAACATATTATGGCAGGATTGCTCATACAGAGAGCCTGTCTCTCTTCCTCATTTCAGTTTCCTAAGGCAGGTGTCTCATCACTTGCCCCATAATGTCCATCGATAGCCCAGCCCTAGTTTTGACCAATGTCATGTTGGTTGTTGTGGTAGAGCTCAATGTAAACCACTATTATTATCACTCACTCACTCACTCTTAAAAATTAAGGTTCCTAAAGGTTTTTTTTGTTTGTTTTTTGGCAGTGTTGCCATAGATTAGAAGAACCATTTTGGGTAGTTAAAGTGCGTGGAGCCTGCATCTATGCGGGCTTCGCAGAAGACCGCTTCAAGGGTACAAAGGGGGCGCTGATGAGCACACTTCAGAGCGTTAACATGCTAAATGGGACGGCCTACGGACTCGTAGACTCGGCGAGCATGCACAATTTAAGTCCACGAGACCGAAAGTCCGCATGAAGTGCGCCATTTGGCACAGGGCTTATGTCGACTGTGAAGTTCACATACTTTTGAAAATCTAGAGTTTAGTTGATCATGATAAAGGCTCAGTGTAACAAAATCTTGTTACAGTTGTAAACACTCCTGCTTCCTTCTTCCAAGATGTGGTTTGGTGTCACGGCAGCTTTGTTTCCAGGTGGACCATTAAAGAACGTGACACACGCGTCTCCCAGAAATCCTGTAGAATTCAACCAATTAGATGACGACCTCAAAACTCCCAAAGTGTTTCCCATTGTGTGCCTTATGCTGCATCCACACAGGGCATCAGCATCAGCGCTTGACGGATGGCGTGTCTTAAACTTGGTGCTGACGCGACCGTCATAGTGTTGACAACAGCCAATCACATTACTTTTCCGGTGTTGCATGAACGCAATTGGCTAACGTCTGCGCTAGGGTATTTGCATAGGCGATCTGATTGGCTGATGCCTACATGGCGCTTAAAAGTTAAAAAGTTTTCCACTTCTTCCACGAGCAACGCCGGTGACGCGACGCAACGGAACCGACAATTCAGTTCAACTCTCCAACTTTCCAACTCTTCTCCCCTGGCCTCAAGTGATCGTAAAGTGTCCATCAGATTGTAGGATTACACATTTATTAAATGTTTGATTTAGGTACAACAGTATTTTTAACTGAGAAAGTGCACACACTGTTTTCCATTTTGAGGCAATCAAGGTTTCGGACCTGAAGCTCTGGTCACATCTCAAAGGTCAGGTGGGCTTTTTGTTGATCTATTCAGGCTGATTGGATTAGCATCTCAAGGCTCTGAGTTACACTGTTACCTGATGAAATCAGGTAACCTACCTGGTTCACCTACCTGATGAATCATGTACTTTCATTTACATATTTTGTTCAAGAGTCCCCTCCTCTATGTAATTAATCCCACCCCCTTGAAATGTATATAAAACTGCAATGTAAAGTTCCCTTAGTTAGACTTCGCTAAGATTTTTGGACGAAGCAGACTACAGCAATGCAACAGCAATAAAGAATCCTGCTTGAAAAGATACTTCCGAGTCTCCTGGTCTTCGCTTCTGAGTTCCTACACTTTAGAAGAAAAAAGTTCACAACAAGATGCATACTGTAATCTCATTTGAAGTAGTAGGTCATCCTGGCACTTTTGTCTACAGTTTGATGAATATTATTAGTGCGTTCAGGTCCTCTTGGGATTGGGAAGTTTGCATTAACGAATTGGGAAGTCGCAATTACGGCATTAGGTGCGTTCAAGTCGCTTTAGTAAGAGCAAGATGGCGATGTACCTTTTCTTGTAAAAAAAAACTCTGGGCTCAAACAAAAATTCACAGTTTCCCGCTCATAATTACGACATCATGATGGCTTTTCCGTTTATATGGATCCAGTGTGTATACACAATCTTTCTGACGTGACTTGAACACACCATATGAATTCGGAGATACTACTCTATTCATGTACTGTTTTTGCTTACTCTATATTAGGGAAGTAGGTATTTTCGAAAGGAGGGACAGATGTCTTTTTGCTAAAAATGAGCTATACGAAGAAACGCTTTTGTATTTAAATACAATGGTGTGTAATCTCATATCATGAACAAGATGAACAATTATCAATGGTTGAATCAAATTTGATACGTTTTTTCATGCTTTTTTTTATTCTGTGTATAGAACAGTAAAATCACAGTAACATGAACTTGCCTCAAATACAGTATCTCGTTGGAGACATGGGCATGTGAGCTCTACTGACGTCACTTCATTTGCTAGTTTGTTTGCATGAAGTTAAATTTAAAAGGTAAATTCCCACACCATGTTGTCAGTGGTTACACTCACTCAGTCGTTGACTTACTGCAGATCGCTGTCATTGTGAACACTCATTTTGGGCTAAGGAAAAATAATGATACCTCAAATTGTGTGGCTTGTTTAGGCCAGTAAGTAACTACCCTAGCAATGCCCTAGAAACCACCTAGTGCACACTAGCAACCTCATATCAACGTGCAAAAAAACCCAAACAGAACACCCTACAAATCAGTCAAAACAATCTTTTTCGTCAGAAAGTGTAAATCAGTGAGTATGCAGTAGAATAGTGAAGCACTGAAGGAAATATTTTTCTCACTCTGCTTCTGTTGGGTGTATGCAAACCCTGCCGTGCACAAAGCCAAAGGGTGATAAGACACTTATTTGACTTGCTCGGTGCACCAGGAGGAAATGATGTCATCAAGCACAAGAGAGACAGGATTGTTTTGCTCAGCGTTGAAGCTGGCCAGCACAAGCCTCACATGCTCTGGCATATTTCTGTTGATTTGTTATGCAAAGAGTGTCCAGCGTTTCGGGTCTCAATGCCTATGGCTGTCTGCGAGTCTAGGGGAAAGGGTGCCGCTGACGTCGTTTTAAAAATAGCCATAGTGTTCGATGCTCCTGCCCATCAAACTGATATGATGTAGGGCTCCCTTCTCTTCCTCCATGGATCTCAGGCAACCTCCCGAACTTTTTCGACCATGACCATACAAAAACCACAATGTTTCTGCGGATGTTTGCAGATGCAAAAAGCATTGATGCCTATGAGACGAACCTGTCTGCTGCTGTTCTAATGTCAGCACACAGGTGTTTTTGTGTTGTTAGTGTTTCATAGTCTGTGCCATTTCGCAGCTTGTAAGTGACATTTTGTTTATAGACTTGTGTTACCAGACTGCGCAGGCTTAGTGTCCTGTATTGTACACTGGTGTTTGTACAGATAATGCGTGTTATTGTAATATTTGTGCTAGCTAACCTCTCTCCTGTTCTGTTTTATTTCCACAGACAACGTAAACTGAGGAGGACAACTCAGCCATACTTAAACGTGCTGATAAATCCTCCATATTCAAAACAAGAGTTCTTTTTTTTCTTTTTTTATCCTTAAAATCAAATTTTCATCCAGAGATTGACGAAAAGTGAGGAAGATTAAGACAGGTCGCATAAAAGTTTCCTTCAAGGAACTGAAGATCTGTGCTTGGCAATGCCTCAGGTACAGGCCCTGTTGATCAAATTTGGTATCAAAATTTAAACATTCAAATTTAAATATGTCTCATGGTATGCTTCTGCTTCTTGCTTTCATCTTATAGCCCAGCATTAGCGGTATGGAACCTCCCTTTGGGGATGCATTTCAAAACTGCTCTTTTGCTGACCAGGCACTGACCAGTACAGACCTGTTGGCCAACAATTCTGACCCAGATTTCATGTATGAACTGGTGAGTAACCCACAGTACTCTCAATACCCACAGTTTTATTTATTTATTTTCACATTACAGGCCCTGCACATAACTTGCAGCGGGGGAAAAAAAAACCAAAACAGAAAAATTATATTGTGGCGTTGTATTGATTTGTTCCCTTGCTTTAGTTAAATCATTGCCACAATTTCACTTAATTAAAGAGAGGAAACAAACTAGTACAACATGGCTGCGCTTTGTCTAAAACGTTGAAATCTAATCTCAATCTGTGGCCACGCAAGCTAATTTACATAACTTCTCCAGTTCTAAGAAAAAAATCACATTTTTAAAATGATGCTACCTAAAGATATTCAAGTTGGGAACCCTGGTTCTTCAAAGAAAAAAGGTAGTGAATTAAAATAAGAAATACCTTCATTGTTTAGTTACTTTTGCTTATTTTAAAGCTTGCTTTATTTATTTTTAAGTCATCTTGGGGCCCTGTTGGAAGATTGATGGGCCATGTGAACTGTGTATTTAACAAAAATTATTTTATTAAATTTGAAGATTTGATTACCCATTGGTCAGTTACATTTTTCATGTTTATTTGTATAGAGCTTTTCCCAATACAAATAATTTCAAACCAGCTTTACAGAAAATGCAAAATATTACAGTCAACAAGCCAGAGGTGACCGTGTCAAGGAAAAATAAAATAGGTAGTGGAGAAAAACCTTGAGAAGCTCCAACATCATCAGGGGGAGCTCATTCTCTGGCAAAAAGTAATGTCCGTATGGCTGTAATATACAGTTCATGCAATGGAAGTCATGACTTTATGAACATTGAGGGACAAATTGACTGCATTACTTTTGTATAGAGTTTCAGAAAACTGCCAGAAGTAGTTGTGGTGACATTTCCACAAAGGGATAAGCAGTTATTAAACCAGGTTGCATCGTGTACCTGTGCGGTAAAAGTTACTAAACTCAAGAATGTTAACCCAGGGCTTACGAAAGAACAGTGTGAAAAGTTGAAACCTGCCAGCCCAGCATTAATTACAAACCCAAGGTGAAGTTTAGACATGCAACAAGATTTCCAAAGGGTTATGTAAATTACACTGGGTTATTAATTTCACGTGTTAAAAGCCCGCCAGTTTTTTTTAGTGTGCCGTATAAAAGAAGTGACATTTTTAATGTTCGCAGGATCGGGACATGACTTGCCGCCAGAGCCCTAGAGGAGACATTTTCACAGTAGGGGACTGCAAGGACATGGACAGCATGGATCATCTACCTGAGCTGGCAGACAACGACCCCGCTTACAGCTCAAACTTTGAGCAGTGGGACACGTACTGGGAGGACTTGACGAAGTACACCCGCCTGACCAGTTGTGATATCTGGGGCACCAAAGAAGTTGATTTCTTGGGCCTTGATGACTTTTCCAGCCCTTACCAGGACGAGGAAGTGATAGGTCGGACGCCTACCCTTGCCCAGCTCAACAGTGAAGACTCACAGCCAGTTTGCGACACTCTTTACCATCCGGACTTGTTGGTGGGTCAAAAGCAGCTTTTGTTTCCACCTTCTACCATGACAAAGAACGCCAACAGACTCAGCAACTCTGCAACCAGCGCCTCATTGAGTCGCAACCCTCTGCCGGACTTCGCCGAGGGATCCCAGAAAGCGACCTGGCCTGTTGCCTCCAGCACTGACACAATGGCCAAGGCCCTGTTTCAGGGCCCTTTCAAAGCCCCATCTGGGACTCCAGACAACATGGATTACGTTCGCAAAGCCAAGGTGCGCATCAGCGTACCACGCAAGCCTTTAGTTGAGAGCGCTACCCAGCAGGTTAGTGTTTCCACTGTTCCTCAAATCGAGGAGGAGGAGTCGACAGCTTCAATGGTCTGTGAGGATACAGCCATTGCCGCTAACATGGCATCCTCCATTATCTGTGAGAAGAGCGTTGAGACTCCTAAACGAGAGGTACCACGCAGTCCTGGTCCTGAAGTAGCGACTCTGAGGGCAGTGCCACACAAAGTCCACTTCCCTGCCGCTGCCGGAGGTGAAACCAGCGCCCTCGGATCCGACACTTCCGCCGCAGACAAAAAGAAGGAGGAAGAGCACAACTACTCGCTATTCTTAACCAGGGCCAGACTGGCAGCGAAGGCCACTGTTGACATGGAAGAAGAAGAGGAAGAGGAGGAGGAGGAGGAGGAGGAAGAAGGCGGCGAAGAAGAGGAAGAGGAGGAAGAAGCAGAAGAGGCAGAAGGACTAGACCTAGATGATGAAGACCATGATGAAGGGTTCGGCAGTGAACACGAGCTCTCAGAGAATGAAGAGGAAGAGGAGGAGGAGGAAGATGAGGACTATGAAGGCGACAAAGATGACTACGTTAGTGATGCATTCTCAGAGCCAGGTGCGAAACTACGTTGGTTTTTTTTTATGCTGTTATAACCAAATGCATAAAACATACTGGTATTGATACAGATCTGATGCTGTTGCTCATGTGCTGTATGTTCTGTACATACAATGTCCTTTCAATTCAGAACCCTAAGCGTCACACTCCCAAAGGTACAATATTCAGTGCCACCAAGCGAGTACACAGTACTTTCAGCACACAGACCTAAAACTAAGTGAGCAGGAAGAGCGAGCTCTTAATCAGGGTAGCGTCATATTTGAGTTTTGACAGGAATGTAAACGAGGCTGTGAGGTTGAAGTACAGTGCGTTCAATGGATTGTACTGTTGTTTAACAGCTGACAAACGTCTTTTGGGGGGGAAAAAAACTACTTTCAATGGACAAAACTCCATAAAACCATTTTTGAAAGTTGTTAATGTGAAAATTAATTGATCTAGGACTTCTATACGGTGCTTGACATTGTAAAGACTGTAAGTCTGTCCCTCACTTCCTTGTTTACATCCACGTTACGGCATCTAATCCGACTAAGTCTGTGTCACGTTGGTTCTCCTAGAATGTAATCGCTCTCAATTATAATTGGGAAGTTCGTTTTAGGACATAGATACTTGGAAAGTGCATCGTAAGGTTGTGTGAAGATAACCCAAGGGAAGTGAAAGTAACAGTTGATCTTACCCAATACATTTACATGTATGCATTTGGCAGATGGTTTTATTCAAAGTGACTTACATTGCTTTCAAGGTACACATTTTATCAGTTCTTGCTTTCCCTGGGAATCGAACTCATGACTTTGGTGTCACGCGTTTACACGTAAAGGGTCTTAAAGGCACAAATCTTTTTGTGAACGGCATTATGGAGCTAATAATTTAAGCATTTCGCAATAATGTGTATGTCTGTTTGTGTGCCTACTTAAAGGGATAGTTCACCCAAAAATGAAAATTCTGTCCTCAGTTGTTCACCCACATGTTGTTCCAAACCCATAGGACTTTGGTTCATGCTTTGCAATAACATCTTTTAAATTGAACCTGAGCGATTTCTGTCCCTCGATTGAAAGTCCATTTCACCAAAACGTGTCAAGAAGTTCATAAAGAAATCGCAAAAGTAATCCATCTGATTTGATTGGTTTAATCCAAGTCTTCTGAAGGGATGTGATCGCTTTATGATGAACAGATTTAATTTAGCTCATAGGCTCTTGTGTGTCAAGCAAGCACATGTCAGTGTCTGTTTACCATATTTGATGTCTATGGAAAGTCTCTATTTAGATAGCTAAGTACACATGTGTCTGTAATTATTTATTTATTATAATTTGTTATTTTAAAATGATACGTATGGTTTACTTACGCTTTTGACCTCATCATATGATTAATTACAGCAGTTTTTTAGGGTTTGGTTGATGCTTTGGCGAAACCTAGTGACTCTTGTTAAGAAGCCTGAAATCTTTCAGATAGGGATTGTTGGAGTGTCATCATTTGTGTCAAGCCCTAAATGTGTCCTCATCCACCAATCCTGTTGGAAACTGAAGAGACCCAAATTTCCACCTGTCAGAATTTTTTTTTGGAAACGCCACTCACTGCAACTTTTTCCCAAAGTTTTTTTTAGATTGTCAGCTCAAATTAAATGAAGCTTCTTTTCAGGTTGCTCTCAACAACACAGAAGTGTTGCAAACATTTTGTTCCTAATTCCACCTATTGCATAATGACACTGTAGTCTCCTGTATTTGCTGTGGAAGTTGATATTTAATGAAAATGTATTTTTCATCAGTCTCGCTGGACTGTCCTCGACATTTGTAGCATTACTGGAATACAGGTATACGTAACAGCAAATGCCAAAACAGAAGTATCAGTACTCGTATTTTTCCTAAAAATTATGAGAATTATGACTTTTCATTTGCTAGATTAAAGTAATTCTATAAATGCACGTTAGGAAAATATCATTGTTCGTTTCTTTCTTCCTCTCATTACAATCTCTTTTAAACAGGATGTGACACAGATATGGTTGATGATGTCAAAGGCCTGACAGCTGGGATTTCAAGGAAGAGGGGAAAGCGTCGATACTTTTGGGAGTATAGTGAGCAGCTCATCCCATCCAAACAGGAGCGCATGCTAAAACCCTCCGAATGGGACCGAGAAACTCTTCCCAGCAACATGTACCAAAAGAACGGCCTGCACCATGGTGAGATATTTACTGTCCTTCTAATCGGTTTCCTCTTTACATTTATAGACCAAAAAAGTGGCTATTCAGTTCATGCTACAGATTATAATCACAGAAGATCACAATATTTAAAGCTTTTACAGAATGTAGGAAATACTAGCAGTTATTTTGAACATCTTCCAGTATCTCCCATCAAGCCTGATATATTAATTGCAATGCTTGACCGACTTGTTTAGGAAAATACGCATTGAAGAAATCACGCCGGACGGATGTGGAAGATCTCACTCCAAACCCACGGAAGCTGCTTCAGATTGGCAATGAACTCCGGAAGCTCAATAAAGTTATAAGTGACCTGACGCCCGTTAGTGAATTACCACTCACAGCTCGGCCTCGATCTCGCAAGGAGAAGAACAAGCTTGCATCCAGGTAAAGCCTTGCTATTTGAACTACTACTAGTGCTTTCATTTCTCAAAGCCAACACCCCAATGACGTCTCTTAGATTATTTATTCTTATGCAACGCAATACCAGCGTAGATAGACTGGATGGATGGTTAGTGAATAAAATGCTAAATTACAGTGCACCATAAAAACTTCTTTTTGGTTGTTTTCTCCACCAGGGCCTGCAGGCTGAAGAAAAAAGCTCAGTATGAAGCCAACAAAGTCAAGTTATGGGGCCTTGGAACTGAATACGGTATGTTTTGACATTGCAATCAAATATTAAACGGAAGGTGCTCTAGTTCGTAAGAACGAGCCTATGATTGAATCTGGAAGTAAACCAAAATGAGAATAAGTAAGTCTGTCTGCAACTTATAGCAAAAAAATTCCATTAATTTGATCTCAAATGGATCAATTAAAAAGTTATTACTCCACCACCTGCATTAACCTACGTGGTTGTGTGACAATACGGTTTGGGAAACAGTCGTGACTAACTAGCGCATTGTTCTATGGTAGTTAAGCAGCGAATTTCGTTGTTGTACGGGAAACGCACCCCAGATTGAGTGTAACCACCTTGCTTACCTTTGGCTGTTAAGTTTTGCAAATGCATCCATGTATGCCAAGAATGAAACAAAGATATGATTATCTTCTTTTTTTTTTTTTAGATCGTTTGCTGTTTGTGATCAACGCAATCAAAGAAGAGATAGTCAGCAGAGTTCAGGATATCTCAAATGACAAAGAAACAAGCATGACGGAGAAGTTGGATAAACTCATTGACGATACCTTAGGTAAGAAAATGTGCTGCATTACACCTGCATTACACATTATCAACACCTGTAAAAGAGCATTTAGCATTGACTTTGGATATGCTAAATATGTGTGATCTTGCACAAGCTGTCTTCAAGGTTTCCTCAAGCACACTAGTAACAACTAGATCTGCATGCTTTACAAACGTGATCAGCAAACAGCTGATATCCGTGTGCCTTCAAGAATTTTAAGAGCCTCCACTTTGCTTTGCTCTGTTCGCTTTTTGTTAGGGACAATGAGCAAATCACAACGCCACAAAATTGATCCTACTCATCCTACTGTTGTCGTAGTTATCAAAACAACTCTAAAAGAACATAAGATGAACATTTTAAACCTCTTCTTGTCATTATCACTGAAATATTTTCTCTTAACCGGGCCAAACTGAAACCACACAACAAAACAGGGTGGAAGCTCATGAACTTGTCGCCCAAGGCTGGGAAATAAACTCTACGGCAATGTTGGTAAAGTTTTTAGAAATGGCAATCTTGTGAGTTCCTTTACTTTTTATAGAAGTGTTTATACAACCCTCAATTGAAAATTAAAATTTCACGGGGCAAAAAAAGTCAATTTTCCATTACTAGTGTAGCGATGTATGAAGCACACAGCTCACACATAAGCCACTTTCAAACCAAGCATCTTTCTGTTTATCAACGTGGCGAATTCGCGTGACCAACTTCAACGAAATCTTTGTGGGGAAATCTTCCGCCCTCACGTGACATTCCGATGGATTTCACGTGGATTCCTATTGAAATGGCTGGATTTCACCCATGAAAATTTGCTGAAAAACGGTAAATGTGACCGCAACTTTAATTCCTGGTTTGAAAAAACGTAGACTCATCACTAAGGTGGCAATTGTGTATTTTCTGTGCACTCGTCTTAAAGGGATACTCCACTTTTTTTGGAAACAGGCTCATTTTACAACTCCCCCAGAGTTAAACTGTTGAGTTTCACCGTTTTTGAATCCATTCAGCCGATCACCGTTTTAGCATAGCTTAGCATACATCATTGAAGTGGACAAGACCATTAGCATTTCTCAAAAAAAAATGACCAAAGAGTTTCGATATTTTTCCTATTTAAAACTTGACTCTTCTGTAGTTACATCGTGCACTAAGACCGACGGAAAATGTAAAGTTGCGATTTTCTAGGCTTATATGGCTAGGAACCATACTCTCATTCCTGCGTAATAATCAAGAAACTTTACTGCCGTACCATGAGTGCAGCAGGCGCAGGCACTTAGACCCGGTCACGTTGGAAGTTACCGAGCTGGGGACTATTTTCAGGCGCTGCGTCATATCATTATGCCTGCTGCACTCATGGTACGACAGTAAAGTTTCTTGATTATTACGCAGGAATGAGAGTATAGTTCCTAGCCATATCAGCTTAGAAAATCGCAACTTTACATTTTCCATCGGTCTTAGTGCACGATGTAACTACAGAAGAGTCAAGTTTCAAATAGGAAAAATATCGAAACTCTTTGGTCATTTTTTTGGGAGAAAGGCTAATGGTCTTGTCCACTTCAATGATGTATGCTAAGCTATGCTAAAAGTGGTACCGCCAGAACCGGAGATCGGCTGAATGGATTCAAAAACGGTAAAACTCAACAGTTTAACTCTGGGGGATGGTGTAAAATGAGCCTACTTCCAAAAAAAAAGTGGAGTATCCCTTTAATGGAACTGTTCAATATTATGTTTACAAACTCTTATTGAAAAAGAAAAAAAGAAAAAAAAAAAAGTAATAGCTTTTCTTTGTTCATGCAGTGAAGCCGCCAGTGGCCGGCCAGACTTCAGACTTCGTGAATCAGATCCTGGAGAACACTGGGAAAGGAGATCCCACCGGAGGGCTGGTGGGGTTGCGTGTGCCCACATCGAAAGTGTAAACCTCGGGAGCACACATCAAGCCATCCGCGCCATTCTTGTCCCACACTGTATCGGCCCAACACTCTGCATGTCCATTTCACTTGGAGACGCACCCTCACATTTAAAGTGAATACATGCATACGGTACCCGCCTGTCTGTGCATACGTATGTATATATTCACCACTTGCACACCAATGGAAATGAAACTATAGTAGTTAAACTTTGCACTCAGTAGTCTGTTTCCTACCATGTGTGCATGTGGCTGGTATCAATCAACAGGCCGCCATGTTGCAAATATTAAAAGCCAATAAATGAGATACCTCCTACAATCGAGAAAAAGAGAGGAAAAAAGCTAAATTAGCACCAGTCTTTGCTGTAGCCATTTTCCTCTTGCATCCAGCTAAATCTGTCAAATGCCCATAAAGAGTTTTGAAAAGCGGAGGCGCGCTCTGCAGAGAAACTACGAAGGCATTAGCTCCTTTGATTTAGCGGTCGAAAAAAGGTGTAAATGCAGACTTCCCGAGCTTTTGAACACGGCATGTGCGATTTCACCTTCGAGATACACCTTTATACACCAACTGCAACAATGCCGAGGGAAGTGCTGAAGAACGCAAAACTGACGTTCAACGAAGAGTAGTGCAACGTTACTGAAGTTCGCTGTATATATGTAGGATAGCGATGCGTCAAAAGAGTAGGAGGTGTGGAAACAGGCATCAGACGCCCATTTCCACACATTTGCGATCGTCTCAGGTTGGAGAGAAAGAGAAAGAGTGTCTGTGTTTTTTTTTTCTTTCTTTCTTTGACTTGAGAAGACGGTCAGTTAAACCCCTTATTGTAAATAGGCGGGATGATTATTAATATCCACTGGTGAAACCTTTTTCCTTTCTACACTTTGGTTGAAGTGCCCTCGCGTCAAACCACCCTTGATGTTGTTTTGCAAATTCTCAGCGAAAGGGGCTCAAAAAGTTTATTCCCAGATTGGGTTTTGTTTATATTTGTACTTTATATATAAGTAAGATTCATTGTGCCTTGTAATCGCGGAGTTGAGGAAAAATAAAACTCAATAGAGAGCGCAAACGGACCATTTTGCAGAAAGCAAGTAGTCGAGGCGAGGTTTGTAATGTAATTCAGCTCTTTAAAGATACTCTGAATGTACATAGGAACATGGGAAATACATATATATATATATATGCCACAGAGTCTGTGCTTTGTATCAAAAGATGGCTCTGGCAAAAGTCTTTTTCCGGTACTTCGTTTAAGAGGGGACGGGGGGTGGGCGGTGTCGTACTATAAGAAATATTCACATATAAAATACAAAAATGATGTTTGCACACTATATTTTTATTGTTTTGTTTTTTGTACCAAAGACACATGCAACTTAAAATGGCAACTAGCCAGTCTAAGTAAGGTTTTGCACAGCTTACCTGACACCGTATTGAATGTAGGAAACATGGTAGGGTCAGGGATTTCTAATGAACTGTGAAATTTGCTTGGGTCCAATTCTCTGCAGAAAGAAGCGTTCATTTGCATCCTCGTTTTGTACAATGTTGTACTGTTCTGTTTTTGTTCTCAAATATATTTCTTTGAAATGCTCGGTTTCCCTCCACGAAGTTTTGTCGCGTATTTAAAGGATGAGCTATAAAGTTAATCGAGATGTTTCTATAGGAAGACATGATCACGAAACCGAAAGGTTTACTATTCTTCCTATGGTTGTAGAGAAGAGTGCATACACAAAAATAATACACAAAAGTCCTTGTCTTGTTTCTAGTTCGTATACGCATTAATCGATGTTAAGATGCCTCCTTCTGAACTGATGAGTTACTCGGCATGAAACATTTCTATGCTTGTGTCTTCTTACTCTTGTTGTTGAAATATTGAAAGAGAAATGTAATTGCGTATATTTTTGTAGAGATTGCCTTTATCTTTCCTCTCCTCGCTGCCCACATTCTGAAATGTTCTTGAAAGCACTTATCTTGCTAAGGAAAATCAAACGATCCTGTGCAAATCTTCATTGTATTTAACACAATCAGTTACTTATACGTACTTTTTCCGGCTGAATCTCGTGATAAAAAGTCCAGGTTATTTTTAACCCCAAGAAAAAAAAGAAAAAAGTTTACGTCGAATAAATCAGAATTACTTTAATGAGAATCGAAGTGGAACATTTCGGCCACCGTGATCTCAAGCTGCTGCAAATTTGTTCATTCCTGAAAAATCTCTTCCAAAGGCCTTTTAAAAGTGACTTTATGCTGAAGCTTGCGGAGAAGGTTGTTGCTCCAATATCATTTTGATCAATGAAGGGAGAATATTTTTTCCTTTAAAATCTAAACTGGTAGAAAGAGTTTTGTAAAGCTATTTTTCTGTATTTACTTTTGGTAGCATAGTAGAGATTCTATATACCGTCCATGATGTGTTGTAACTTTTTTTATTTTCCTTTTTTTTTTGTACAGAGAAAGGAATTTAGATTTAATCTAAATGTGGAATATATATATTATATTATATATCTATAAATCTATAATAAGTTCTATATTACATGTAAGAAAGCAAAAGCACTTTGTCTAGACAAAAAGAAAAAAACAAAACAAGACGAAAAAAACAAAGCTTTCCCCGTCCCATTTGCTGCTATACACCGACCTCGTTTGAATGCTGCGGTGCGTACTTGACTTTTGCCATCTTGACCAGAGCAGTGTGACGGAGAGGTCTTGAGACAGACATCGGTATGCGTCTCATTGAGTAGTGAGGTCTCGGACGTCACAATCTTCATTTGCCTTCAGTAGACATTTCCTATGGAAAAATACAAATTCTGCTTTGAATTTTTCTTCAGGTCGATGTACAGTGTTGACATTCTCTCTGGCCAGAGATAGGTATTGTTGTCATTGGTTTTTTTTTTAAGTAATTTTTTATGTACCGAGGGAAATCTGAGGTATCTGAGAAAATATAATATAATATACATATATAATATGATAGGATATATATATATATATAATATCGCTGTACTGTAAGGCAGTTCCATTTGCCATGGGGAATCAATTGGACTAGTCTTTATTTTGTTTTAGTTTATATATATATATATATATTTTGTAACTTTTTCTTTAAGAACCCATCTATTCTCAAAACACAGAAAAGCCATTTGTAATGGCGAACAAGACCGGCCTTTCTTGTGCCAAGTCATTAGCTCTAAATGAGAAGGATTGTCCTGTACAATAAGCTTGATGGCAAGTGACAATGAGCAAACGGAGACGGAGATGTTGTGCTTCTGTCGACGGCCTGCTGTACGGAGAGCGTTTGGTGGTTCTTGTAGTTTAGTGTTTTAACCAGGGGACTCTGTGGCATTCAAACAGGAAAAGGTCGCTATTTAAAGCCAGTATTTTATATTTCTTTCTTTTTTCTTGCTTTTTTTTTGCTGATAAGCTTTTTATATAAAGAAAAGATATTTAAGGAACACATACACATATACACGCACACATTTGTATATGTGTGTTTGTTTTGTTTCATAGCGTGATTAACATTCATGAATTAATTGTTTGTTTTATAATCTTGGGGAAATTACTTCTGCCTTCAAAAACACAGATATATGCATTGAATACATTTAAAAAAAAAACTAAAAAACAGTTCACAAAAAGTACAAATAATTCACTGTTTATACAGCATTTAATATATTTCGCAGTTTAATGTGTTTCTTGCGTAGTCGGACATTTAGCGTCATATTCTTTTTTTTTAAGGGAAATAATGTAGCTTTCTGTTTCTGAACGATTTGCGTGATTCGCTTTATTTGGCTTGTATTTTTTGCCGAATTTTATTAGAAATCGACCGTACCGTGATATTCTAATGTATCCTAAAAAAAAAGAAGAAGAAAAAAAAGAGTAAGCTAGCTATTTTCAATTTGATTGATTGTTTTTCATTGTCTGCATATTGTTGATGATTCAATGATTTTGGACGCAAAGCTGCTAAATCACGTTGTAAAATTGTACAGTGAATCATTCCCTGTTACATTCAAGCTACGAGCAATGAGTTTTATACGATAAACAATTATTTATCAAGAGATGAATCTTACGCCACTATCTTTATACCGCGGATTCATCAAACGCATTTGGGTAATTCACATTGGATTCTTCTAAAATGGCTACAGTATATACTCAAGAGCATTCAAACAAGCATCTACAGCTTTCCTTTTCAATGGTTTGTGTAGATGTGTTCGCTATATATAAGAAAGATTACTCCTATTGGTGCACTATGCAGGTTTTCCTCTGTAGAAAGGCAGGATGATGCTTTCGTTTACAGCACTTGTATTTTTTTTAACAATTGTATCTGATTCATGGGTATTGTAAAATTAGTTATCGATGGTAAACAACATGGTGACTAAGCTGAGAACTAGCATTTCACGGAAGGCGGCCTGTCTTATTGTTGCTAAATAAACATGCTCTTTCCAATGTATTTAACCTATTGAATGTTGTAGTTTTGTTTTGCTTCTTTTTTGTTTTGCTTTCCTTTTGTGCTGTTGTTTAATGGACCTTGATGAATCGTTTTACCATTCTGTGCATTTTGTTACTCTGTATCTTGTGTTCTCGTTTCAACTTGAGTGTTCGTCTAAAGTAGAAAGACCTTCAGGCTCGCATTATAGCGCTTGAAGGTTGAGCAGCAGAACTCGAGCATGCATTCCTACATATCATGACTCCGGCTGCTCGTAAATGTTCCATTCACAATTCTGTATGATCCCTTTACATATGATATTTGAAACCATGGGTATGTTTGTTTGCGCATGCTAACCTTGCTAAATTGGTGTTCATGGAGCTTTTGCGACCGACAGTCTTTGTTCTAACCAATGAGCACAAATGGGGAAAAGAAACTCTGACACTTTGATGTAAATCACCTCCATCACACTCAGCTCGCGAGCTGAAAAAAGACCCGCGTTGCACTTGGTTTTACAGAATTTACAATGTTATTTTTGAAATGTTGCCTGCAAAATCAGGTGCCTTATTCAGAAAATCCAAACTTGATCTATTGACTTTTTTTTACGAAAATGAGATTTTGCCCATTATGCCAAGAATTAAATCACAAGATTCCTCTGAAATTCTCTCTCTCTCTTTTTTTTTTCTCTCTTTTGTTTGTTTTCCTGCTGCGTCTAGCAGTAAGCTTGCTTCAGATGAGAACTGTTGCTGCTTTGCCCTCTTACAGTTTTCATTGAAAGATGAATGTAGTCTTCCTTCAGTGGAGTCCCGTATGATTAAGCGTAAAGACTTTGTCCCGTATGTTTTGGTTGAGAGACTATCCAAAGAGTGCTGCAATCATAGACTCATTGTTTTTTTTTTTGTTTATATCATATAAACCATGTGAGACTTCTTCTGTTTAGGTTCTGGTGCAAGTTTTAATTGTCTCTGCCTTTGATTTGACCTTGTCTTGATTTGGTAGAAGTAGGTTAATCCATTCATACATGATACATTGTAACTTTTATACGTTCGACGTGCGTAGTGGGAAGCCCTCGGAGTGGAAGAAGCTTTGCAAAGACAATGTAAAACCTTATTATTGTGTCCCCTCACCAATGCTCAAGATTATTGTGCCTCCCGATTCTTCTGGATCTTCTGTTCCTCAGATTGCCGGCTATGACCTGGAGCAGAGTCATTCACTAACCAACAGAAATGGCCTTCAGCAGTTGTTCTCCATTGAACAGAATCAAGGTTTTCCACAAACGCAAAGACGACACAAGCAGAGGTGCGCATTGCTCGGCCTAGATCGACCTGTGGTGGAATTCAAGGACGTGGAGGGCGGGAAGTCTCGGTGGATATCTTTCGTGCGGTCGGGACGCTTTCCTTGCACTCAGTCACTCCCTCAGAGAAAAGTTGAGTCTTCTTTTGGTGGTTTCTGCTGCACGGCTCCCTTCAAGGCAAAAGGGGGAAAGAAGCTCTTCGTTTTATTGGGTTCAAAGAAACGTGGACATTGGGTAGGAGTCCTGTCTCGCCACCCATGGTGCTGAATTTCAAAAAAATGTACTTGAACACCCTCGGAGCTATGACTTGGCATGTGTGGTCAGGTCCGTGAACTCTTCTCCCTCCCCGATCTTACGCTAAAAACCGCTCCAAAATAAAGTTGCTCTTACGACATCTGCTCAAGCCACTGCAACAGCTGTGCCAAGACCTGACCCCATCCCGGGCGCTCATATTGGACTTGGACCGAACCAGTGGTCGAGCGGGAAAAGGGCCGTGATAATGTAGCGGTGATAGCTAATTTTGATTGTCTGTCTGTTTGTTTGTTTGTTTGTTTCTGTTGAGGAAGACATGGAGAGCTAGTAGGGTCACTTGGACTGTACGGCCCAGATCTCTTGCACTGACGTGCACCGGACACACTCGAATCCCTAACGGACTCTAAAACCAACGTTACCAAAAAGGTCGATGACGAATGCTCGCACCTGTCTTGATCGCATACTTTTCTACACAATTAAGCTGCAGTGATTTACATTCCCTTCCAACCTTTGCCAAATTTGCATCGAAAGTACTAAATTGACCTTCAACATTGGAAGCGGGTTTGCGAAAACTTAGCCAAGGCCACCAAAAGCTTTTTATTTCGATTCCTTTCATTTCTTTAGTTCTGAAAATCCATACAACATTCAATTTATCAACGACTGACATGAAGTGTCAGTTCTTTGAAAAAGAACGAAGAAAAAAATAAAACACAATACGTGAACTTGTGCTTCTAATGTTGTATGGTATTCTACTTGATAATTTAGCATGGGATCTTTAAGTAGCTAGAATTGTGTGTGTACTCCCCAAGTGTAATATCTCTTTCTCTTTTTTTTTTTTTTTTTTTTTGTATGTTTGATCCAGTCATAGTAGGAAGGCTGTATTTCATTGCTAAGTGCTCTGTCATAGATCTCTTGGTGATATTCTTAAGCAAATCTTTGCCGAAGTGTATCCTACTGAAACTAACAGTTACTTGATCCTATTAGCAATGTCTATATTTGTAGTTCACATATATGCCTGTTCAAATTCAATATCTTGACAGTTGTTCTATTTATGTTTCAGTGTTGTGCTGAGTTTTGACTTTTTCTTTGACTTTTGTTTCTACGTTTTTTTCGGCACAACTAGTTGGAGAACAGCTTGGTTTATCGAGCCTTGTTAGTGTACAGATATGAAGTAGGCTTATAAGCAGTTGTGATTGATCTTCAAAATGTGTCTGTTTGTGTTATTGTGCCTCTTATTATTTGTTTTCAATTTTTTGTATTATCCTTAATTGTCACTGCATTGTATCAGCCCGGAGTTGGTACCACAATTCTGCTTGTAACCATGATAGTCTAATTCTATTACTGATTTTACTATCAAAATAAACATTAGAAACTGCAGCACTTCATCTGTCGTGTGCTTTTACTGCATTACCTTAAAGGGATAATTCACCCACAAATACTAATTCTGTTTTATTCTGATTATGATTATTTACTCAGCCTCATGTCGTTTCAAACCCCCCCAAGACTTTCTTTCATCTCCAGAACACAAATTAAGATCTTTTTGATGAAATCTGAGCTACGCAACTACCACTTCAACGCTTCAAAAAGTTCATAAAGACATCGTAAAACTAATCCATATGAATTGAGTGGTTTAGTCCGAATTTTCTGAAGGGACTCAATCTCTTTATATGATGAACCGATTTAATTAAACATTGATCAGCAAACATAAACAGAAGCTCAATCGAACCTGCTTGATGCACAAGAACAAACCTTTTGCTGAAGCTCAAACGTGCTGCGTAACACGAGAATGAATCTCATTGGTTCTTGCTGAAGCTCAAACGTGCTGCGTAACACGAGAATGAACCTCATTGGTTCTTGCTGAAGCTCAAACGTGCTGCGTAACACGAGAATGAACCTCATTGGTTCTTGCTGAAGCTCAAACGTGCTGCGTAACACGAGAATGAACCTCATTGGTTCTTGCTGAAGCTCAAACGTGCTGCGTAACACGAGAATGAACCTTATTGGTTCTTGCTGAAGCTCAAACGTGCTAGTTAACACGAGAATGAATCTCACTGGTTCTTGCAGAAGCTCAAACGTGCTGTGTAACATGAGAATGAACCTCATTGGTTCTTGCTGAAGCTCAAACGTGCTGCGTAACACGAGAATGAACCTTATTGGTTCTTGCTGAAGCTCAAACGTGCTAGTTAACACGAGAATGAATCTCACTGGTTCTTGCTGAAGCTCAAACGTGCTGCGTAACACGAGAATGAATCTCATTGGTTCTTGCAGAAGCTCAAACGTGCTGCGTAACACGAGAATGAATCTCATTGGTTCTTGCAGAAGCTCAAACGTGCTGCGTAACACGAGAATGAACCTCATTGGTTCTTGCTGAAAGCTCAAACGTGCTGCGTAACATGAGAATGAACCCCATTGGTTCTTGCTGAAAGCTCAAACGTGCTGCGTAACACGAGAATGAATCTCATTGGTTCTTGCTGAAGCTCAAACGTGCTGCGTAACACGAGAACGAATCTCATTGGTTCTTGCAGAAGCTCAAACGTGCTGCGTAACACGAGAATGAATCTCATTGGTTCTTGCAGAAGCTCAAACGTGCTGCGTAACACGAGAATGAATCTCATTGGTTCTTGCTGAAGCTCAAACGTGCTGCTTAACACCAGAATGAACCTCATTGGTTCTTGCAGAAAGTTAAAACGTGCTGCGTAACACGAGAATGAATCTCATTGGTTCTTGCTGAAGCTCAAACGTGCTGCGTAACACGAGAATGAACCTTATTGGTTCTTGCTGAAGCTCAAACGTGCTAGTTAACATGAGAATGAATCTCATTGGTTCTTGCAGAAGCTCAAACGTGCTGCGTAACACGAGAATGAATCTCATTGGTTCTTGCAGAAGCTCAAACGTGCTAGTTAACATGAGAATGAATCTCATTGGTTCTTGCAGAAGCTCAAACGTGCTGCGTAACACGAGAATGAACCTCATTGGTTCTTGCAGAAGCTCAAACGTGCTGCGTAACACGAGAATGAATCTCATTGGTTCTTGCTGAAGCTCAAACGTGCTGCGTAACACGAGAATGAACCTCATTGGTTCTTGCTGAAGCTCAAACGTGCTGCGTAACACGAGAATGAACCTCATTGGTTCTTGCTGAAGCTCAAACGTGCTGCGTAACACGAGAATGAACCTTATTGGTTCTTGCTGAAGCTCAAACGTGCTGCGTAACACGAGAATGAACCTCATTGGTTCTTGCAGAAAGTTCAAACGTGCTGCGTAACACGAGAATGAACCTCATTGGTTCTTGCTGAAGCTCAAACGTGCTGCGTAACACCAGAATGAACCTCATTGGTTCTTGCAGAAAGTTCAAACGTGCTGCGTAACACGAGAATGAACCTCATTGGTTCTTGCTGAAGCTCAAACGTGCTGCGTAACACGAGAATGAATCTCATTGGATCTTGCAGAAGCTCAAACGTGCTGCGTAACGAGAATGAATCTCATTGGTTCTTGCAGAAGCTCAAACGTGCTGCGTAACACGAGAATGAACCTCATTGGTTCTTGCTGAAGCTCAAACGTGCTGCGTAACACGAGAATGAACCTCATTGGTTCTTGCTGAAGCTCAAACGTGCTGCGTAACACGAGAATGAATCTCATTGGTTCTTGCAGAAGCTCAAACGTGCTGCGTAACACGAGAATGAATCTCATTGGTTCTTGCAGAAGCTCAAACGTGCTGCGTAACACGAGAATGAACCTCATTGGTTCTTGCTGAAGTTCAAACGTGCTGCGTAACACGAGAATGAACCTCATTGGTTCTTGCTGAAGCTCAAACGTGCTGCGTAACACGAGAATGAATCTCATTGGTTCTTGCAGAAGCTCAAACGTGCTGCGTAACACGAGAATGAATCTCATTGGTTCTTGCTGAAGCTCAAACGTGCTGCGTAACACGAGAATGAACCTCATTGGTTCTTGCTGAAGCTGAAACGTGCTGCGTAACACGAGAATGAACCTCATTGGTTCTTGCTGAAGCTCAAACGTGCTGCGTAACACGAGAATGAACCTTATTGGTTCTTGCTGAAGCTCAAACGTGCTGCGTAACACGAGAATGAACCTCATTGGTTCTTGCAGAAAGTTCAAACGTGCTGCGTAACACGAGAATGAACCTCATTGGTTCTTGCTGAAGCTCAAACGTGCTGCGTAACACCAGAATGAACCTCATTGGTTCTTGCAGAAAGTTCAAACGTGCTGCGTAACACGAGAATGAACCTCATTGGTTCTTGCTGAAGCTCAAACGTGCTGCGTAACACGAGAATGAATCTCATTGGTTCTTGCAGAAGCTCAAACGTGCTGCGTAACACGAGAATGAATCTCATTGGTTCTTGCAGAAGCTCAAACGTGCTGCGCAACACGAGAATGAATCTCATTGGTTCTTGGTGAAGCTCAAACGTGCTGCGTAACACGAGAATGAATCTCATTGGTTCTTGCAGAAGCTCAAATGTGCTGCGTAACACGAGAATGAATCTCATTGGTTCTTGCTGAAAGCTCAAACTTGCTGCGTAACACGAGAATGAACCTTATTGGTTCCTGCTGAAACCTCAAACGTGCTGCGTGACACGAGAATGAACCTCATTGGTTCTTGCTGAAGCTCAAACGTGCTGCGTAACACCAGAATGAACCTCATTGGTTCTTGCTGAAAGCTCAAACGTGCTGTGTAACACGAGAATGAACCTTATTGGTTCTTGCTGAAGCTCAAACGTGCTGCGTAACACCAAAATAAATCTCATTGGTTCTTGCTGAAGCTCAAACGTGCTGCGTAACACCAGAATGAACCTCATTGGTTCTTGCTGAAAGCTCAAACGTGCTGCGTAACACGAAAATGAACCTCATTGGTTCTTGCTGAAAGCTCAAACATTGTTGCTGAAAGTTCAAACGTGCTGCGTAACACGAGAATGAACCTCATTGGTTCTTGCAGAAGCTCAAACGTGCTGCGTAACACGAGAATGAATCTCATTGGTTCTTGCTGAAGTTCAAACGTGCTGCGTAACACGAGAATGAATCTCATTGGTTCTTTCTGAAGCTCAAACGTGCTGCGTAACATGGGAATGAACCTCATTGGTTCTTGCTGAAAGGTCAAACGTGCTGCGTAACACGAGAATGAACCTCATTGGTTCTTGCAGAAAGTTCAAACGTGCTGTGTAACACGAGAATGAACCTCATTGGTTCTTGCAGAAAGTTCAAACGTGCTGCGTAACACGAGAATGAACCTCATTGGTTCTTGCTAAAAGTTCAAACGTGCTGCGTAATACAAGAATGAACCTCATTGGTTCTTGCTGAAGATCAAACGTGCTGCGTAACACGAGAATGAATCTCATTGGTTCTTGCTGAAGCTCAAACTTGATGCGTAACACGAGAATGAATCTCATTGGTTCTTGCTGAAGCTCAAACGTGCTGCGTAACACGAGAATGAACCTCATTGGTTCTTGCAGAAGCTCAAACGTGCTGCGTAACACGAGAATGAATCTCATTGGTTCTTGATGAAGCTCAAACGTGCTGCGTAACACGAGAATGAACCTCATTGGTTCTTGCTGAAGCTCAAACGTGCTGCGTAACACGAGAATGAACCTCATTGGTTCTTGGTGAAGCTCAAACGTGCTGCGTAACACGAGAATGAATCTCATTGGTTCTTGCAGAAGCTCAAATGTGCTGCGTAACACGAGAATGAATCTCATTGGTTCTTGCTGAAAGCTCAAACTTGCTGCGTAACACGAGAATGAACCTTATTGGTTCCTGCTGAAACCTCAAACGTGCTGCGTGACACGAGAATGAACCTCATTGGTTCTTGCTGAAGCTCAAACGTGCTGCGTAACACCAGAATGAACCTCATTGGTTCTTGCTGAAAGCTCAAACGTGCTGTGTAACACGAGAATGAACCTTATTGGTTCTTGCTGAAGCTCAAACGTGCTGCGTAACACCAAAATAAATCTCATTGGTTCTTGCTGAAGCTCAAACGTGCTGCGTAACACCAGAATGAACCTCATTGGTTCTTGCTGAAAGCTCAAACGTGCTGCGTAACACGAAAATGAACCTCATTGGTTCTTGCTGAAAGCTCAAACATTGTTGCTGAAAGTTCAAACGTGCTGCGTAACACGAGAATGAACCTCATTGGTTCTTGCAGAAGCTCAAACGTGCTGCGTAACACGAGAATGAATCTCATTGGTTCTTGCTGAAGTTCAAACGTGCTGCGTAACACGAGAATGAATCTCATTGGTTCTTTCTGAAGCTCAAACGTGCTGCGTAACATGGGAATGAACCTCATTGGTTCTTGCTGAAAGGTCAAACGTGCTGCGTAACACGAGAATGAACCTCATTGGTTCTTGCAGAAAGTTCAAACGTGCTGTGTAACACGAGAATGAACCTCATTGGTTCTTGCAGAAAGTTCAAACGTGCTGCGTAACACGAGAATGAACCTCATTGGTTCTTGCTAAAAGTTCAAACGTGCTGCGTAATACAAGAATGAACCTCATTGGTTCTTGCTGAAGATCAAACGTGCTGCGTAACACGAGAATGAATCTCATTGGTTCTTGCTGAAGCTCAAACTTGATGCGTAACACGAGAATGAATCTCATTGGTTCTTGCTGAAGCTCAAACGTGCTGCGTAACACGAGAATGAACCTCATTGGTTCTTGCAGAAGCTCAAACGTGCTGCGTAACACGAGAATGAATCTCATTGGTTCTTGATGAAGCTCAAACGTGCTGCGTAACACGAGAATGAACCTCATTGGTTCTTGCTGAAGCTCAAACGTGCTGCGTAACACGAGAATGAACCTCATTGGTTCTTGCTGAAGCTCAAACGTGCTGCGTAACACGAGAATGAACCTTATTGGTTCTTGCTGAAGCTCAAACGTGCTGCGTAACACGAGAATGAACCTCATTGGTTCTTGCAGAAAGTTCAAACGTGCTGCGTAACACGAGAATGAACCTCATTGGTTCTTGCTGAAGCTCAAACGTGCTGCGTAACACCAGAATGAACCTCATTGGTTCTTGCAGAAAGTTCAAACGTGCTGCGTAACACGAGAATGAACCTCATTGGTTCTTGCTGAAGCTCAAACGTGCTGCGTAACACGAGAATGAATCTCATTGGTTCTTGCAGAAGCTCAAACGTGCTGCGTAACACGAGAATGAATCTCATTGGTTCTTGCAGAAGCTCAAACGTGCTGCGTAACACGAGAATGAATCTCATTGGTTCTTGCAGAAGCTCAAACGTGCTGCGCAACACGAGAATGAATCTCATTGGTTCTTGGTGAAGCTCAAACGTGCTGCGTAACACGAGAATGAATCTCATTGGTTCTTGCAGAAGCTCAAATGTGCTGCGTAACACGAGAATGAATCTCATTGGTTCTTGCTGAAAGCTCAAACTTGCTGCGTAACACGAGAATGAACCTTATTGGTTCCTGCTGAAACCTCAAACGTGCTGCGTGACACGAGAATGAACCTCATTGGTTCTTGCTGAAGCTCAAACGTGCTGCGTAACACCAGAATGAACCTCATTGGTTCTTGCTGAAAGCTCAAACGTGCTGTGTAACACGAGAATGAACCTTATTGGTTCTTGCTGAAGCTCAAACGTGCTGCGTAACACCAAAATAAATCTCATTGGTTCTTGCTGAAGCTCAAACGTGCTGCGTAACACCAGAATGAACCCCATTGGTTCTTGCTGAAAGCTCAAACGTGCTGCGTAACACGAAAATGAACCTCATTGGTTCTTGCTGAAAGCTCAAACATTGTTGCTGAAAGTTCAAACGTGCTGCGTAACACGAGAATGAACCTCATTGGTTCTTGCAGAAGCTCAAACGTGCTGCGTAACACGAGAATGAATCTCATTGGTTCTTGCAGAAAGTTCAAACGTGCTGCGTAACACGAGAATGAATCTCATTGGTTCTTTCTGAAGCTCAAACGTGCTGCGTAACATGGGAATGAACCTCATTGGTTCTTGCTGAAAGGTCAAACGTGCTGCGTAACACGAGAATGAACCTCATTGGTTCTTGCAGAAAGTTCAAACGTGCTGTGTAACACGAGAATGAACCTCATTGGTTCTTGCAGAAAGTTCAAACGTGCTGCGTAACACGAGAATGAACCTCATTGGTTCTTGCTAAAAGTTCAAACGTGCTGCGTAATACAAGAATGAACCTCATTGGTTCTTGCTGAAGCTCAAACGTGCTGCGTAACACGAGAATGAATCTCATTGGTTCTTGCTGAAGCTCAAACTTGATGCGTAACACGAGAATGAATCTCATTGGTTCTTGCTGAAGCTCAAACGTGCTGCGTAACATGAGAATGAATCTCATTGGTTCTTGCTGAAGCTCAAACTTGATGCGTAACACGAGAATGAACCTCATTGGTTCTTGCTGTAAGCTCAAACGTGCTGCGTAACATGAGAATGAATCTCACTGGTTCTTGCTGAAAGTTCAAACGTGCTGCGTAACACGAGAATGAACCTCATTGGTTCTTGCTGAAAGCTCAAACGTGCTGCGTAACATGAGAATGAACCTCATTGGTTCTTGCTGAAGCTCAGACGTGCTGTGTAACACGAGAATGAACCTTATTGGTTCTTGCTGAAAGCTCAAACGTGCTGCGTAACATGAGAATGAACCTCATTGGTTCTTGCCGAAGCTCAAACGTGCTGCGTAACACGAGAATGAACCTCATTGGTTCTTGCTGTAAGCTCAAACGTGCTGTGTAACATGAGAATGAATCTCATTGGTTCTTGCAGAAGCTCAAATGTGCTGCGTAACACGAGAATGAATCTCATTGGTTCTTGCTGAAAGCTCAAACTTGCTGCGTAACACGAGAATGAACCTTATTGGTTCCTGCTGAAACCTCAAACGTGCTGCGTGACACAAGAATGAACCTCATTGGTTCTTGCTGAAGCTCAAACGTGCTGCGTAACACCAGAATGAACCTCATTGGTTCTTGCTGAAAGCTCAAACGTGCTGTGTAACACGAGAATGAACCTTATTGGTTCTTGCTGAAGCTCAAACGTGCTGCGTAACACCAAAATAAATCTCATTGGTTCTTGCTGAAGCTCAAACGTGCTGCGTAACACCAGAATGAACCCCATTGGTTCTTGCTGAAAGCTCAAACGTGCTGCGTAACACGAAAATGAACCTCATTGGTTCTTGCTGAAAGCTCAAACATTGTTGCTGAAAGTTCAAACGTGCTGCGTAACACGAGAATGAACCTCATTGGTTCTTGCAGAAGCTCAAACGTGCTGCGTAACACGAGAATGAATCTCATTGGTTCTTGCTGAAGTTCAAACGTGCTGCGTAACACGAGAATGAATCTCATTGGTTCTTTCTGAAGCTCAAAGTGCTGCGTAACATGGGAATGAACCTCATTGGTTCTTGCTGAAAGGTCAAATGTGCTGCGTAACACGAGAATGAACCTCATTGGTTCTTGCAGAAAGTTCAAACGTGCTGTGTAACACGAGAATGAACCTCATTGGTTCTTGCAGAAAGTTCAAACGTGCTGCGTAACACGAGAATGAACCTCATTGGTTCTTGCTAAAAGTTCAAACGTGCTGCGTAATACAAGAATGAACCTCATTGGTTCTTGCTGAAGCTCAAACGTGCTGCGTAACACGAGAATGAATCTCATTGGTTCTTGCTGAAGCTCAAACTTGATGCGTAACACGAGAATGAATCTCATTGGTTCTTGCTGAAGCTCAAACGTGCTGCGTAACATGAGAATGAATCTCATTGGTTCTTGCTGAAGCTCAAACTTGATGCGTAACACGAGAATGAACCTCATTGGTTCTTGCTGTAAGCTCAAACGTGCTGCGTAACATGAGAATGAATCTCACTGGTTCTTGCTGAAAGTTCAAACGTGCTGCGTAACACGAGAATGAACCTCATTGGTTCTTGCTGAAAGCTCAAACGTGCTGCGTAACATGAGAATGAACCTCATTGGTTCTTGCTGAAGCTCAGACGTGCTGTGTAACACGAGAATGAACCTTATTGGTTCTTGCTGAAAGCTCAAACGTGCTGCGTAACATGAGAATGAACCTCATTGGTTCTTGCCGAAGCTCAAACGTGCTGCGTAACACGAGAATGAACCTCATTGGTTCTTGCTGTAAGCTCAAACGTGCTGTGTAACATGAGAATGAATCTCACTGGTTCTTGCTGAAAGTTCAAACGTGCTGCGTAACACGAGAATGAACCTCATTGGTTCTTGCAGAAAGTTCAAACGTGCTGCGTAACACAGGAATGAACCTCATTGGTTCTTGCTGAAAGTTCAAACGTGCTGCGTAACACGAGAATGAACCTCATTGGTTCTTGCAGAAAGTTCAAACGTGCTGTGTAACACGAGAATGAACCTCATTGGTTCTTGCTGAAAGTTCAAACGTGCTGCGTAACACGAGAATTAACCTTATTGGTTCTTGCTGAAAGTTCAAACGTGCTGATTAACACGAGAATGGACCTCATTGGTTCTTGCTGAAGCTCAAACGTGCTGCGTAACACGAGAATGAACCTCATTGGTTCTTGCTGAAAGCTCAAACGTGCTGCGTAACACGAGAATGAACCTCATTGGTTCTTGCTGAAAGATCAAACGTGCTGCGTAACACGAGAATGAACCTCATTGGTTCTTGCTGAAGCTCAAACGTGCTGCGTAACACGAGAATTAACCTTATTGGTTCTTGCTGAAAGTTCAAACGTGCTGCGTAACACGAAAATGAACCTTATTGGTTCTTGCTGAAAGTTCAAACGTGCTGATTAACACGAGAATGGACCTCATTGGTTCTTGCTGAAGCTCAAACGTGCTGCGTAACACGAGAATGAACCTCATTGGTTCTTACTGAAAGCTCAAACGTGCTGCGTAACATGAGAATGAACCTCATTGGTTCTTACTGAAAGCTCAAACGTGCTGCGTAACACGAGAATGAACCTTATTGGTTCTTACTGAAAGCTCAAACGTGCTGCGTAACATGAGAATGAACCTCATTGGTTCTTGCTGAAGCTCAAACGTGCTGCGTAACACGAGAATGAACCTCATTGGTTCTTGCTGTAAGCTCAAACGTGCTGTGTAACATGAGAATGAATCTCACTGGTTCTTGCTGAAAGTTCAAACGTGCTGCGTAACACGAGAATGAACCTCATTGGTTCTTGCAGAAAGTTCAAACGTGCTGCGTAACATGGGAATGAACCTCATTGGTTCTTGCTGAAAGTTCAAACGTGCTGTGTAACACGAGAATGAACCTCATTGGTTCTTGCAGAAAGTTCAAACGTGCTGCGTAACACGAGAATGAACCTCATTGGTTCTTGCAGAAAGTTCAAACGTGCTGCGTAACACGAGAATGAACCTCATTGGTTCTTGCTGAAGCTCAAACGTGCTGCGTAACAGGAGAATTGATCTCATTGGTTCTTGCTGAAGCTCAAACGTGATGCGTAACATGAGAATGAATCTCATTGGTTCTTGCTGAAGCTCAAACGTGCTGCGTAACACGAGAATGAACCTCATTGGTTCTTGCTGAAGCTCAAACGTGCTGTGTAATACGAGAATGGATCTCATTGGTTCTTGCTAAAGCTCAAACGTGCTGCGTAACACGAGAATTAACCTCAATGGTTCTTGCAGAAAGTTCAAACGTGCTGCGTAACACGAGAATGAACCTCATTGGTTCTTGCTGAAAGCTCAAACGTGCTGCGTAACACGAGAATGAACCTCATTGGTTCTTTCTGAAGCTCAAACGTGCTGCGTAACACGAGAATGAATTTCATTGGTTCTTGCAGAAGCTCAACCGTGCTGCGTAACACGAGAATGAATCTCATTGGTTCTTTCTGAAGCTCAAACGTGCTGCGTAACACGAGAATGAATTTCATTGGTTCTTGCAGAAGCTCAAACGTGCTGCGTAACACGAGAATGAACCTCATTGGTTCTTGCTGAAGCTCAAACGTGCTGCGTAACACGAGAATGAATCTCATTGGTTCTTGCTGAAAGTTCAAACGTGCTGCGTAACACGAGAATAAACCCCATTGGTTCTTGCTGAAAGTTCAAACGTGCTGCTTAACACGAGAATTAAACTCATTGGTTCTTGCAGAAGCTCAAACGTGCTGCGTAACACGAGAATGAATCTCATTGGTTCTTGCTGAAAGTTCAAACGTGATGCTTAACACGAGAATGAACCCCATTCGTTTTTGCTGAAATCTCAAACGTGCTGCGTAACACGAGAATGAACCTCATTAGTTCTTGCTGAAGCTCAAACGTGGTGCGTAACACGAGAATGAACCCCATTGGTTCTTGCTGAAATCCCAAACGTGCTGTGTAACACGAGAATGAACCTCATTGCTGAAGCTCAAACGTGCTGCGTAACACGAGAATGAACCCCATTGGTTCTTGCTGAAAGCTCAAACGTGCTGCGTAACACGAGAATGAACCTCATTAGTTCTTGCTGAAGCTCAAACGTGCTGCGTAACACAAGAATGAACCCCATTGGTTCTTGCTGAAAGCTCAAACGTGCTGCGTAACACGAGAATGAATCTCATTGGTTCTTGCTGAAAGTTCAAACGTGCTGCTTAACACGAGAATGAACCTCATTGGTTCTTGCAGAAGCTCAAACGTGCTGCGTAACGCGAGAATGAATCTCATTGGTTCTTGCTGAAGCTCAAACGCGCTGCGTAACACGGGAATGAATCTCATTGGTTCTTGCTGAAGCTCAAACGTGCTGCGTAACGCGAGAATGAACCTCATTGGTTCTTGCTGAAGCTCAAACTGCTGCGTAACACGAGAATGAATCTCATTGGTTCTTGCTGAAAGTTCAAACGTGCTGCTTAACACGAGAATGAACCTCATTGGTTCTTGCAGAAGCTCAAACGTGCTGCGTAACGCGAGAATGAATCTCATTGGTTCTTGCTGAAGCTCAAACGCGCTGCGTAACACGGGAATGAATCTCATTGGTTCTTGCTGAAGCTCAAACGTGCTGCGTAACACGAGTATGAACCTCATTGGTTCTTGCAGAAGCTCAAACGTGCTGCGTAACATGAGAATGAACCTCATTGGTTCTTGCTGAAGCTCAAACGTGCTGCGTAACACGAGAATGAATCTCATTGGTTCTTGCTGAAGCTCAAACGTGCTGCGTAACGCGAGAATGAATCTCATTGGTTCTTGCTGAAAGTTCAAACGTGCTGCGTAACACGAGAATAAACCCCATTGGTTCTTGCTGAAAGTTCAAACGTGCTGCTTAACACGAGAATGAACCTCATTGGTTCTTGCAGAAGCGCAAACGTGCTGCTTAACGCGAGAATGAATCTCATTGGTTCTTGCTGAAGCTCAAACGCGCTGCGTAACACGGGAATGAATCTCATTGGTTCTGGCTGAAGCTCAAACGTGCTGCGTAACACGAGTATGAACCTCATTGGTTCTTGCAGAAGCTCAAACGTGCTGCGTAACACGAGAATGAATTTCATTGGTTCTTGCAGAAGCTCAAACGTGCTGCGTAACACGAGAATGAACCTCATTGGTTCTTGCTGAAGCTCAAACGTGCTGCGTAACACGAGAATGAATCTCATTGGTTCTTGCTGAAAGTTCAAACGTGCTGCGTAACACGAGAATAAACCCCATTGGTTCTTGCTGAAAGTTCAAACGTGCTGCTTAACACGAGAATTAAACTCATTGGTTCTTGCAGAAGCTCAAACGTGCTGCGTAACACGAGAATGAATCTCATTGGTTCTTGCTGAAAGTTCAAACGTGATGCTTAACACGAGAATGAACCCCATTCGTTTTTGCTGAAATCTCAAACGTGCTGCGTAACACGAGAATGAACCTCATTAGTTCTTGCTGAAGCTCAAACGTGGTGCGTAACACGAGAATGAACCCCATTGGTTCTTGCTGAAATCCCAAACGTGCTGTGTAACACGAGAATGAACCTCATTAGTTCTTGCTGAAGCTCAAACGTGCTGCGTAACACGAGAATGAACCCCATTGGTTCTTGCTGAAAGCTCAAACGTGCTGCGTAACACGAGAATGAACCTCATTAGTTCTTGCTGAAGCTCAAACGTGCTGCGTAACACAAGAATGAACCCCATTGGTTCTTGCTGAAAGCTCAAACGTGCTGCGTAACACGAGAATGAATCTCATTGGTTCTTGCTGAAAGTTCAAACGTGCTGCTTAACACGAGAATGAACCTCATTGGTTCTTGCAGAAGCTCAAACGTGCTGCGTAACGCGAGAATGAATCTCATTGGTTCTTGCTGAAGCTCAAACGCGCTGCGTAACACGGGAATGAATCTCATTGGTTCTTGCTGAAGCTCAAACGTGCTGCGTAACGCGAGAATGAACCTCATTGGTTCTTGCTGAAGCTCAAACTGCTGCGTAACACGAGAATGAATCTCATTGGTTCTTGCTGAAAGTTCAAACGTGCTGCTTAACACGAGAATGAACCTCATTGGTTCTTGCAGAAGCTCAAACGTGCTGCGTAACGCGAGAATGAATCTCATTGGTTCTTGCTGAAGCTCAAACGCGCTGCGTAACACGGGAATGAATCTCATTGGTTCTTGCTGAAGCTCAAACGTGCTGCGTAACACGAGTATGAACCTCATTGGTTCTTGCAGAAGCTCAAACGTGCTGCGTAACATGAGAATGAACCTCATTGGTTCTTGCTGAAGCTCAAACGTGCTGCGTAACACGAGAATGAATCTCATTGGTTCTTGCTGAAGCTCAAACGTGCTGCGTAACGCGAGAATGAACCTCATTGGTTCTTGCTGAAGCTCAAACGTGCTGCGTAACACGAGAATGAATCTCATTGGTTCTTGCTGAAGCTCAAACGTGCTGCGTAACGCGAGAATGAACCTCATTGGTTCTTGCTGAAGCTCAAACGTGCTGCGTAACACGAGAATGAATCTCATTGGTTCTTGCTGAAGTTCAAACGTGCTGCGTAACACGAGAATTAATCTCATTGGTTCTTGCTGAAAGCTCAAACGTGCTGCATAACACGAGAATGAACCCGATTGGTTCTTGCTGAAAGTTCAAACGTGCTGCGTAACACGAGAATGAATCTCATTGGTTCTAGCTGAAGCTTAAACGTGCTGCGTAACACGAGAATGAATCTCATTGGTTCTTGCTGAAGCTCAAACGTGCTGCGTAACACGAGAATGAATCTCATTGGTCCTTGCTGAAGCTCAAACGTGCTGCGTAACACGAGAATGAATCTCATTGGCTCTTGCTGAAGCTCAAACGTGCTGCGTAACACGAGAATGAATCTCATTGGTCCTTGCTGAAGCTCAAACGTGCTGGGCAACACAAGAATAAACCTCATTGGTTCTCGCACATCAAGCGAACAAGTTAACCCAAGCTTCCGTTACTGATGTGTGCACTGATCAATGTTTATGTGAATAAAAGCCTAAATTAAATCTGTTTATCATATAAAGCTATCGAGTCTCTTCAGAAAATGCATATGGATTAGTTTTATGATTTCTCTATGAACTTTTTGAAACATCAAAGTGGTAGTTGCGTAGATGTCTATGGAGGGGCATAAATCATTCAGGTTTCATCAAAAAGATCTTAATTTCTGTTCCGAAGATGAACGAAAGTTTTATGGGTTTGGAACGACATGAGAGTGGGTAATTAATGACAGAATTTTCAGTTCGGGGTAAACCATCTATTTAATAAATGCTAAGCATTTTCTCTAAACCGCAATATATTTCTTAACTCAGTCACATAGATTTAAATGGTGCAAGCTGTAGATTTATACTTCATAAATATCACGTTGACAACATTATAACTGTCCCAATATGGAAGTAAAATAATGTCAAATGTTTTTGAAACAAAAAGCATGTTGAATTGCACCAATTGAAAAAAATATGCATTGCGTTAACCATGCTTGCATTTTAATCCATTGTATTTTTAAGGCTTGCATTTTTATGGGCTGAAATTCAACATGGTTGAATATTTAAGCTGTGAATATTTGAATTAAAAACATTTCAAACACATTTTCAATATTAAAAATTCAATAATCAATATTCACCTTTCATATTTCACTTCCAAAATTTTCAAACTGTTTAAAAATACAACCTATAATATTCAACAGGCAAATTTCGGTCCATTTTTTTTCGCCTTGAAAATTCGCTTCCACAAATTCAGTGGTTCAAATTCGACAGTAAATTCCACGTCGACATCCAGGAACTGCAGGAAAAGCAGTAGATTACCGATCATAATCTCCATCTGCTGTAGTCGCCTTTACCAGCAGGAGGTGCACGCGCGTGTTGACAAGCACCAAAGCAACAGGAGAGGCCTTCACAAAACGTCATTTGCTGAAATGGACAGAACGGAGTTATAATTTATATGTGTATGGAAAAGGTTGATTAAGACACAAAACACACGAGCGTTTACTCAAGTGTCTTATGAGACTTATTTTTACCCCCGTGCAAAGTAAGGTGATTTGTCCACTGCAAAACTAAATTCTCTCGCCGTTGGCATTGATATTAAGTTTTAGTAAAACAACTGTAATACACTGAGACAGAGTGAATTGTTTGTTTTAGTCACTATGACGGAATACTAAATTGATGGCTGGGTTTTGGCAAAGGCAATTTTATTTAAATATAGCATCATTAAAATGTAATACAACCCAATTACAATTATAAATTAAATTCAGCAATTAAAAATTACATCTCTACCATGTTATCTGGTCATCTCTGTGTTATAACGTGAATTGTCTCCGCCATTATCCAGGGCTGCGTACAGTAGGGGTATTTGTCATCTTATTTTATATCTTTTTGTCCATTTGGAGCGCACGTCACTTCACCTATTAGCGTCGCGCCTGCCACAAGATCTCTCACTGTTTACATGAACCAGACACTCCGATGAGAGCACATAAAGTGCAATCCATCTCTTATTTACCATTTTTTCATCTTATCGTATATTTTATTCGCTCCTTTGCCCGTATTGGAGCGCGTCTCGTGGCTCTTACTAGCGTCGGGCCAGCCACACGATCTCTCACTGTTTTAATCTACTAGACACTCCGATTGATGCACATGTGCAAACAGACAGTGCAATCCTGACCTGCTCTTATGTGGCCTATCTATTTGTCATCTTATTTTATTCGCTCTTTTTGTCCATAATGGAGCGCGCGTCGTATTGGAGCCATCTTCGCAGTAGTGAACGCGCCGAGAGAAATGCTCATTTCATACGGATTACATTATCTGAGAGTAGTCTATTTATTTTCGTTTTGAATTGTTTCGTTTAAAAGTAGGCTAGACATTTCTACCTTGATGTATTTATCACGCCTGTGAGAAATGTGCAATACACAAATTTCATGATTTTATTGCTATGCCTATATGTCATGATTGAAATTAAGATACAATTTATTAAAAATGAAATTCACTTTAAAGAAAGACTTTATAAAAAACAAAACGTAATGGAGTGGTCAAAATCATTCTCCTTCAGAATGTCAATCGGAGAATCAGGCAACTGTAATAGGGAGAGATCTTGTGGCTGGCGCGCCACGAAACGCGCTCTATGGGACAAACGAGCAAATAAAATATAAGATAAGATGGCAGAAGGGTAACAGAGCAGGATTACATTGGCTTTGTGTTTTCGTGCATCAATCGGAGTGTCTGGTAGATTAAAACAGTGAGAGATCGTGTGGCTGGCCCGACGCTAGTAAGAGCCACGAGACGAGCTCCAATACGGGCAAAGGAGCGAATAAAATATACGATAAGATGAAAAAATGGTAAATAAGAGATGGATTGCACTTTATGTGCTCTCATCGGAGTGTCTGGTTCAGAGATCTTGTGGCAGGCGCGACGCTAATAGGTGAAGTGACGTGCGCTCCAAATGGACAAAAAGATATAAAATAAGATGACAAATACCCCTACTGTACGCAGCCCTGGATAATGGCGGAGACAATTCACGATTCAAGTTCATGCTTTTCCTGCAGTTCCTGGATGTCGACGTTGAATTTACTGTCGAATTTGAACCACTGAATTTGTGGAAGCGAATTTTCAAGGCGAAATAAAATGGACCGAAAATTGCCTGTTGAATATTATAGGTTGTATTTTTAAACAGTTTGAAAATTTTGGAAGTGAAATATGAAGGTTGAATATGGGTTATTGAAAATGTGTTTGAAATGTTTTTAATTGAAATATTCACAGCTTAAATATTCAACCATGTTGAATTTCAGCCCATAAAAATGCAAGCCTTAAAAATACAATGGATTAAAATACAAGCATGCTTTTTGTTTCAAAAACATTTGACATTATTTTACTTCCATATCCCAATACCCAACTGTCTCATTCTGTTCTTCCTTTCTTCTCTTCCTCGCTCTGTTCTTGGATGCCTGTCATTTCTGGCAACAGTCATGCATTTCTCAGTCAAAACGAAACCTCAAACTTTCTTTTTTTAAGTACTGTGCAAAACAATCCCAACTAGCTCATTTTAAATAAATAATATACATTACATTTGGCACTGTATTACAAAGTTGGCTATGGTATTCTATCTTAAAATGCAATTTATTATTGTATTCTTGTGAGCCATTACTCCAGTAGAAAGTAGAAAAGAGCATCATACAATTTATTTTTTATTTTTTATCAATGTAATAAACCCTATATAAATACACAAGGCATTTGTTTTAGGAAAATCGTTTTATAAAGTATCATGTATGCACCGCATTCCTCTCTGTTCCCAGGACAGTTTTGCAGGGCGCATCAAGAAGGCGTTATGAAAATGCGTTAACGCGTGGACCTTCTGGCGTACCGTATAACAACAAAGATGGCGTCCTCTGCTGATGTACACGTCCGAATATGTGGACAAGAGATTGTTAAATACGATCTGGAAATAAAAGCTCTTGTTCAGGTAGACTTCATTCTTCCTATTATCATATCAGCCAGGGTTTTGCTGTCAAGTTCGTCCGACTAAAACTAACTGTAAATAGAAAGATGTGGCCATAATTGCTTTGTCAGTCAGCATGAATGGAAACAGTAAATTGTTTGTTTTTCTCGTGTCAGGATATACGAGAGTGCTGTGGGCCACAGGCGGTGCTGCTGGATCTCAACTCCACTGTCAAGGAGAAGTTCAACCAGTTAAGACTGAGGATTCAGGTACATTCAACCAGTAAGATATACATGCCAGGGCAACAGTAACAGGGCCAAACTACGATAATAATGATGTTCAAAATACAAGCCGCTTCCAGAATCAACGTTACTTTCGTCTTTCTGTCAGTTTTTCATTTATTTATTTAAATAATTAACTTTTTTTTATAAATGATCTGTAATACAGGTTTTTGTATATCTACATTTATTTTATTTAACCTAGTTTTTATTATTATTATTAAGTTTTTAATGACTGTGGATAATGCCAAGTTACTGTGGTTTTATTGTTACTGTTATGGCTGATATGGTCTCTTCTGCTCACCAAGGCTGCATTTATTATGACTAAAAAAATGTAATATTGTGACATATTATTACAATTTTAAATATTGGTTTTCTATTTGAATATACTTTAAAATAAAATTTATTTCAGTGATGCAAAGCTGTATTTTGAGCATCATTACTCCAGTCTTCAGTGTCACATGATCCTTCAGAAATCATTTGATACTCAGTTATTATCAATGTTGGAAACAGTTTAATCCAGTGATACCTTTTTCCCAGGATTCATTGAATCCTAACCCAAAATAGAAATCTTTTCTAACAATATAAATCTTTACTACGAAGGAAAAGAGAGATGAGGAGAGAAACTTTCTCTTTTTAAATTCTATTATAATTTGTTAAAAAATTCAATAAACTTCCATTTAAAAAAAAAAATCGGAGTAATATTGGATTTGTTAACATGGCTGATTTAAGCAAAACGAAACGTTTTTGATAGGACATGGAACAGATGGCAAAAGAACAAGACCGAGAGACTGATAAGCAAGCTCTCTTGAGTGAAACGCAAAGCCATCGGAAGCAGATGTTAAGGTTAGAGAAACTTTTTTTTATTCTCCAATCTTTTTTTCTGATTATGTATTGAATGTCAGATTTAATCTCCGCATGATCACTACTCTCATCATGTCTCAGTAACCAGATGGCCTGGAGGAAGGCGAATCTGGCCTGTAAGCTGGCCATCGATCATCTGGAGAAGGATGAACTGCTTCAAGGAGGCGACTCAGTGAGACAAAGGTAAATCATGCTGCTATTTCAGCCAATCAGAATCAAGTTCGACTAAAAAATAAAATTGTATGTAGCATTAAGTTTTTTTTTTTACTCCTCGACACTGTTGGCCAGTGCTCTTTTATCCATGTTTCCTCAATCCGCCGTGTTGATCCTGGTTCAGGAAGGCCACTAAAGAGAGTTTGGTGCAGACGTCCAGTGACATCACCGAGAGTCTGATGAGCATCAGTCGTATGATGTCACAGCAGGTGCAGCAGAGCGAGGAGACCATCGGGAGTCTGGGTAAAAAAAAAAAAAAAAATCCTATCACCATCATGACATCAAAATGTCCATCTGTTAAAGGAATAGTTCACGCACAAATTAGTAGAAATTTTGCAAATGGTCGTACAGGTGAAACTCGAAAAATTAGAATATCGTGCAAAAGTTCATTTATTTCAGTGATTCAACTTAAAAGGTGAAACTAATATATTATATAGACTCATTACAGCTTATGAAAACCTTTTCACAATATTCTAATTTTGAATTTGGCGTTTTCATAAACTGTGAGCCATAATCATCAAAATTGTAACAAATAAAGGCTTGACATATCTCACTTTGCATGTAATGAGTCTATAAAATATATGCGCAGATGCGTATTATGTGTTTAGTCTATAAGCTTTTCTTCTTCTGTTTTTGCAAACGAAAGGATACAGATATTAGCAGTAAGAAATAAGGTGGGCGTACGGACATCATCGTCATCACAAGTGGATATAAGAATTAGACAAATCACAATATAACATTTTGTCATCATGGAAAATGAAAGGTTTCTTACAGACTCAACAGACTCAAGGATGATACATGTTTTCCAAGCTTTTGTGTTCAAAGGTTTTGACATTTTCTTAAAGGAAGTAAAGCGGGACTTTATATCAGAGGAGGACATTCTAAAATTGGGATTACAGTGAATGTTTCTGGCTTTGTGAAGATGAAATTATATATATATATATTAGGGCTGTCAGTTAAACGCGTTATTAACGGCGTTAACGCAAACCCATTTTAACGGCGTTAATTTTTTTATCGCGCGATTAACGGTCTTTTTGGCCTTGAAAACTTTGTAGTTTTTTTTCCACATGCTTTTGCAACAGGACGCGGCATGCGCGCGAGGACGTTTTGAAAGCGCAAGCGGATCTAGCTAGACCGGAAACAAAACAACAGGCACGCCGCACACACTTGTTTGGGCTTGCGAGCCGGATGCGCGAGCGCGAATCTCTCTGCTCGCGCGCGGAATATAATGTGCAGAGCACGAATCTCTCTGCTCGAGTCGCGCGCTCTCAGATACACGCTGCTCTTGTAAGAATTTTCTCTGGGCTCGCTCAGAGAATATGCCTGCACTTAAAACGTGTTCAGTGCAATCGCGAATCTCTCCTCTTCCCCAGCTAACAATTTTAGGTTATAAGACCGTTTTCATAACGTTCCCATTAAGTTATAAAAACGTTATTTCTGAATGTTATAGGAACGTTCAAAACGTCCAGTTTTGAGTGGATGACGAGCGCGAGACGCCGAAATGGATGCCAATAAGATTCTGAATGGAAAGTTTACTTTTAAAAAGTTGCCAAATGGTTCAATTGACAAAACCACAGTGATCTGTGAGTTTTGTCGTTGTGAACTGATCATCATCGCAGCACCTCCAGTCTGAATACCACTTGATGATGGCCAAGCACACACACACTCACACACACACACACACACACACACACACACTCACACACAGCTGATGCGAATTCTCCGCCCCCTCATCAATATCAGGACCTAGCCAGTATTTCTTTCACCCTTTTATTGATGGACAGTGTTACATTGTGTGAGAGATTATTTGCTCCAAGTGTGAATGTTTTAGTGTGAAATTGTGCAAATGTCTTTTATTGAAACAATATTGGCATATACTGTTCAAAGCAAGCCGATCCACTTTTCCATGTTGATAAGAGCATTAAAATGAGAAAAAATAATGGGACAAAAAGAAATCAAGAGACATTTAGAATAGATAAAAATGTGCGATTAAATGCGATTAATCGCGAGTTAACTATGACATTAATGCGATTAATCGCGATTAAATATTTTAATCGTTTGACAGCACTAATATATATATATATATTAGGGGTGTAACGGTTCACAAAATTCACGGTTCGGTTCGATACGATACACTTGTGTCACGGTTCGGTTCGGTACGATTAAAACTAACATCATAAAGTATGATATTTTTTAACTTTGAGCAATGATGGAGTTATACTTGACTTTTCTTAGGAGCTTATAAAACAAAACAGCTCCTTGGACAAAATGAAATGCAATATTGTAGTAGTTATAAACAAAGGTTCATTTTAGTTCAGATTAACATTTGAGGGCAGCAATTGTATTCATAATGTCAAAATAAAACCGACGTAATGTTACTTGAAAGCATTACACTCACCTAAAGGATTATTAGGAACACCTGTTCAATTTCTCATTAATGCAATTATCTAATCAACCAATCACATGGCAGTTGCTTCAATGCATTTAGGGGTGTGGTCCTGGTCAAGACAATCTCCTGAACTCCAAACTGAATGTCAGAATGGGAAAGAAAGTTGATTTAGGCAATTTTGAGCGTGGCATGTTTGTTGGTGCCAGACGGGCCGGTCTGAGTATTTCACAATCTGCTCAGTTACTGGGATTTTCATGCACAACCATTTCTAGGGTTTACAAAGAATGGTGTGAAAAGGGAAAAACATCCAGTATGCGGCAGTCCTGTGGGCGAAAATGCCTTGTTGATGCTAGAGGTCAGAGGAGAATGGGCCGACTGATTCAAGCTGATAGAAGAGCAACTTTGACTGAAATAACCACTCGTTACAACCGAGGTATGCAGCAAAGCATTTGTGAAGCCACAACACGCACAACCTTGAGGCGGATGGGCTACAACAGCAGAAGACCCCACCGGGTACCACTTATCTCCATTACAAATAGGAAAAAGAGGCTACAATTTGCAAGAGCTCACCAAAATTGGACAGTTGAAGACTGGAAAAATGTTGCCTGGTCTGATGAGTCTCGATTTCTGTTGAGACATTCAGATGGTAGAGTCAGAATTTGGCGTAAACAGAATGAGAACATGGATTCATCATGCCTTGTTACCACTGTGCAGGCTGGTGGTGGTGGTGTAATGGTGTGGGGGATGTTTTCTTGGCACACTTTAGGCCCCTTAGTGCCAATTGGGGATCGTTTAAATGCCACGGCCTACCTGAGCATTGTTTCTGACCATGTCCATCCCTTTATGGCCACCATGTACCCATCCTCTGATGGCTACTTCCAGCAGGATAATGCACCATGTCACAAAGCTCGAATCATTTCAAATTGGTTTCTTGAACATGACAATGAGTTCACTGTACTAAAATGGCCCCCACAGTCACCAGATCTCCACCCAATAGAGCATCTTTGGGATGTGGTGGAACGGGAGCTTCGTGCCCTGGATGTGCATCCCACAAATCTCCATCAACTGCAAGATGCTATCCTATCAATATGGGCCAACATTTCTAAAGAATGCTTTCAGCACCTTGTTGAATCAATGCCACGTAGAATTAAGGCAGTTCTGAAGGCGAAAGTGGCAAAACACAGTATTAGTATATGGTGTTCCTAATAATCCTTTAGGGGAGTGTATATTATTATTATGAGTGTATAGCCTACTATTCCTGCCAAACTCCCATGGTTACAGTTAGTAGTGTTACTACAGTAAACCCATGGTGAATGTTGCTGATCTGTGGACACTGAATAGTTCATTCATGGCACAATGTTTCCTCCTGGTTTCCACATCAGCGCTGTTTGATCCGTTAATAACGGAGAAATGTGAATGTTTCAGCGATGTTATTACTTCAGTGGCGAATTCAAATGCTTTCTTTACTGGATTTGGCTGTAACAGTGCTGATGATTAAGATCGGCTCGCGCTGCATTGGTCCAAACTGATAAACGGTCCGTCAACCACACAATAACGAGGAGTTTCGTTCCGCTTACATTACATTTGCCATTTGATGTTGGGCAATGTTGTGGTCACGCCAGCGTCTCTTATGAGCGCGCTTGACACGCGTGACGCACCTACATTTGAAATAACGAAATTTTGGTCGGCAGGAAAAATGGTCCAACAAACCGTTCGGTTAAAAAATGCGTACCGAAAACCGAACCGAAAGCCTCGTACCGAACGGTTCAATACGAATACGTGTATCGTTACACATATATATATATACCGTACTTTTCCAATAATTAATTTAGTGCAATAAGTTGTAATCATTTTTTTAAATATCTATTTTAAACTTGCAGATTAAATTTTGATAACTGAGTTTAAGAATCTGCGACGCATGATTTGAGATGTAAATCTGGCCTGGTATATGAAGTATTCATTTTACTCCAGTTAAATGTAAATCGTTACATTGGATTATAAAACTTTAACAGCATGGAAGACGTTGCTTGTCGACAGCCGTCTGTCTACATCGGCTCTTCTGTAAAGTCTCCGCATGACCAAAACAAGCTGATGATTGATGGTCACGTGACCCGCCAGTCCAAACTGAACAAGTACGAGTGGAAAAGTAACATTTCCCAACAACAGAGGTCACATCACGATGTGCTTTTAACCTTCTGGAGGGACATTACTTTTAGTTTTCCACCATCCTTAAATGTATTTAATTTTCTCTGTTTCCAGCGACATCATCGAGGACTGTACAAGAGACAAATGAAGAGTTCAAGGCCATGACGGGAACCATTCACTCGGGGCGGAAACTTATCCTGAAATATAATCGGCGTGAGCTGACGGACAAACTGCTGATCTTCTTAGCTCTCGCTCTGTTTCTGGCCACAGTGCTCTACATCCTGAAGAAGAGACTCTTCCCCTTCATTTAGTGGAGAAGTGAACTGTCACTTGCCCAGCCATTCTTACACTTAATGATGACAGAAGCGTCAACACACACAATTACGGAAGTGACAATGGATCAAATCAATGCACTTTAATGCGCTATCTTATGCTTTTTGCTGCATTAGTCTTACTGATTGCATCATCATATTCAGTAGCATATTTAGTGATCATTGCATTTGTTTGTACAGTGAATGTTTCGAGTTCAGGTTAGTTCTGTAACTATTTCATAACCCTGACACACAATGTGGATAAAGTTCAGGACAACATTAGATATTCATGCCATATATAATGAATATTAATATTAAACATGTCAGAGCATGATTTTAGTCATGCGATATGCAACATGTTTAGGGGTGTGAGAGTCGCATGTTCTTCAGTGGAGTGAACACTAGAGGGTGTCGTATCTCTTTTTTACTGTAATGTGTGTCTGGATTTGTCTTAACAAGTACATTTACTTTATTTAGAAACTGATTAGTTTGTTCCCTTATTCAGATCAAAAGTTTGAAATAATTAGGAAATTTGAAATAATTTTCAAATTTTCTAAGCCTCTTATGCTCACCAACTTTTTGGTTCATATGATCAAAAATACATTAAAGCAAGTAATATTGTGAAATAACATTTCTATTTAAAAGAACTGTTAGCAGTGTTGAGGAACGTTACCTTTTAAAAGTTATGCATTACAATATTGCGCCAATAAAGCCACTAATTACGTTACTTTTTATGGAAAGTAATTTTATGTTTCTTTTGTGTTATTTTTTTCACCTGCTTTTAATTAAACAAACAACCAAAATTTCTGTTTTAGGCAAATGTAAAGGCTCTTTCACACCTTAAGTGAATTATTTACAGTCCCCCTGTGGTGAAAATCCAGCTTTTAATGTTGTTTATGTGTCTATGTGGTGTTTTAAATATGATTTAAGACAAACCATGAGTAAACCATGAGTGTTTTCTCCTTAAAAAACTGCAGTGAACCAAAGACAGTCTCAAAAACACCGTTTGAAATCGCTGGTGTTTCTGACGTCACAAACGACCTTGTAACCAATCAGGGGTGTGTTTCCCGAAAGGATCGTTATCCAACTATGATCGCAATTCCCATTGAACTCTATTGGTAACGACGGAACTTGCGACCATATTTGGCCAACGAGTGGATCTCTGAGCTGCTGTGAGTGAGTGGAGGCGGGGCTCATTTGCATATTCATAGAACTGCGTATATTAAATGAGGGTGTCGAGTTAAATTCAAGAAAAGGCAAGAAGAAAAACATTTCAAGAAAAAAACCCTTAAATATGTAATGTTGGTGATCAATGATGGTGGGACTTTAAACCTCAGTTCACGGCTGTCCAGTAGAGGGCGCCGCTCAAACAAACCTTCAGCTCTGCTGCCATTCTGGATCCCAGAAGAGGAAAGTTCAACACTTACTTCAGGTAAACATCACATTTATTGCTTAAGTCATTTTTGCTTATTAGTATGGCTAAATGTGGTTGAGTATGATCAAAGGTCAGCAGCAAAGACATTGTTTAATAAAGTGAGATTAAATATTTAAACCCCTGTTTTCACAGACAAGGCTTAAAACTAGTCCCAAACTAAACTGGATGTTTGAGCTGTCTTAACTGAAAGCACTGATATATGTTAAACTATGTCAGTGTCAAGTTTGTGCAAGTGAGATGAGTAAATGCACACATTAGTCGAGAACTACAATAACCATCATGTTCACACGGCACACACGGCCGCATTAAGAGCTCACTGGGCCCCGGGGCTATGAGTTACTGCAGGCCCCCCCCCCCCCCCCCCCCCCCCCCCCCCCACCACTTTAGGTCACCAACTACATGAGCTAAATGTTATATCATTATACGAGTCATTTTATCCATCTATGATATTCTTCACAGTTAAGTTATATTACTTTTAACACGATTTTTTATCATATCAAAATGTAATGCCACTAAAATTTCATAATTCTTGTGACCAATTTCAATATCACAAAAAATAATATAGCTTAAGAAAAGAATCTCAAGCTTACTGATGACACAAATAACAATAGAACAAAGGCACATAAGAAATCGACCTACTTGAAAAACTTAAAGCACTGAATAATATTATATTGTATAAAGTAATCAAAATATAAAATACATAGTTTTCACTATAAATTCAACAATTTATTCTTATTAATTTTACAAAAGTGATTCAGTCAAGGGGTAAATTACTTTCTTTCTGATGTTTGATTAACATTATTGACACAAAAGCCGACAGCAGCTTTATTAGCAGCTTCTGTCACTTTAAGACCTCAGGATCGGAACTCAAGTGCGCTGCCGCTGTGCAAAACCGTCTCAAGTTTACCATGGTCTCAAAACGAGCATTTACAAAATTAATTCTCTCCCGCTGCTTACTGTGCATGAGCAGTTTAAAATAATTTGTGTCCAAACCACAATGCTTAAAAACGAGTTTAAATTATAAACTTACATCATGATGGCGCAGCAAAATTGACATATTTCTATCGGATATATTATCGCCAGCCCTTTAGGCGAATATAGAGTTTGATCAAACACAAAAAGCAATATCATACATACATCAAGTTAATATTCAAACTTACCGAAAAGTTGTGGGGTCGATGATGACGCTGTGTTTCAAGAATAGTCTAGACTAGAATGAAGTGAAGAGTGGAGGCGATTTATTGGTTGATGCATATTCTAATAAAGCGCAGGCAGCCTTCTATAGGCCAACGTGCAGCAGCAGGTCGATCGTTCACAAGTTAAATATAGAATAAATGTATTTGTTATATCAAATTAAAACGTGACGTTTTAATTCACCATGTCCTGCTGCCCACGGGGGTTTGATTGACAGGCGGCCTGGCCAATCATAACGCTGAATACGCAATTTTGTCCGACAACAAAGCTGTCAGTAGATTAACGTCGGTGGACTTGAACTTGAAAACGGTATTGTTTAAATGACAATATTTAAAAGTTGAGACTTTGTTTCATATCAACAGTAGGCTAAGCTGCTCTGAACTCTCTCTCGTAGTCACTCGGTGTAATGTTAGTCTTTGCCCCGTGATGTATGTTTTACTGCGTGAGTGAGAACATGACGTGCGTGACTCGTGAGAGCCGCCTGGCTTGTCAGTAAATAAAAAAGGCGGGTCTTTGCGAACGTCTCTATAATATTAATGAAAATGATTCCATGATAATGCATGGAATATATGGCAAAGCGCCACTAAATAACAGGGCTAATTTTTGGGGGGCGTTGCGTGGTAAGGCTTTGGCAATCAGATGGCTAGCAGTATCTGCACCACAGCCAATCACGGGCCCCCTCCTTGCTCGGGCCCCGGGGCTTTAGCCCCGCCTAGCCCTATAGAGGGTATGCGCATGACGTCACCGTCGGCCGGAGTGAATGCGGTCACGCCCACAAGTGGCAAAAAGACTGAGCGGCAGCATTTGTTTTCAGCGTGAATGCCGTGAAAATCACACAAAACACATCTAAAACGGGAAAGAGCTATGCGATTGACTGTACAACTAGATTTGACCAGAAATCTGAGGTACTGTATATTTTTACAGACTGCAAAAAGCTACAGAACAGACTATATTCTGCATAATTGGATGTTTTTAAATAAACACTGACAAAAAACTATACAAGTTTTAGGGCTGGACGATATGATGATATACAGTATAACATTAATGTAAGTGATCACTCGGATTTAGACCTATCTATATTGTATTTATATAAAACGTTTACAGGCAAATTTTCTTCATTTATTTCCCCGGCGTCGAAATCAGGCACATATAAATGTCAGGAAACACGATTCCTGGCTGCATGTCAATATCCATGGATCACTGGATCTTTGATAAGTTGTAAGGAACACTATATCGAGTCCAACTTTTAGTTTAAACTGATAATAGTTTGTTTTACTCGCGTTAACGCAGTTTCCCCTATTAACTCCAGTCACGCAGCAGCTCTTCTGCCACTCAGTCCCGCTGAGGGGGGCGTGTTCCGGCGGGGAAGTGACGTTAATGCATTCCCTCTATTGTTAATGCGGCCGTGCACACGACGCCTCTGCGCCTTTACTTCTGATTTCTCTCAACGTGGTGACGCGTCAGTCAATAAATTGGAAAAAGTAACTTGCGTTACTTATTTGAAAGAGTAACTCCAATATTTTGATGTAATGCATTACTTTACTAGTTATTAGGAAAAGTAATCCGATTACATAACTTGTGTTACCCCTGAAACTGACCGTTAGCATCAGGATCGTGTGACACTGAAGACTGGAGTAATGATGCTGAAAATTCAGCTTTTATCACAGGAATAAATTACATTTTGCAATATATTAAAATAGAAAAGTTATTTTTAAATTGTAATTAAATAATATATCACAGCTGTTTTTTTACTTTATTTTTGATCAAATAAATGCAGGCTTGGTGAGCATAAGCTGCTACTTCAAAATCGTAATTATTCCAAACATTTGACTGGTAGTGTATTTACTCGTCTCGGAAAAAAAGCTCCATTTCATGCTCTTTTATATCTCCACAGTTGCAAAAATGAGATTTACAAAAAAATGCAGTCACTTTCATCACTTTTTGTGTTACATTAAAGACACCAGAGGCCTGATGTATGAACGCTGATGTGTCTATGCAACTTTTCACATACATATCACATACAAACTTTAGTGCGTGTGCACACTTTTTTGATGAAATCTACAGAGTTTTATACACAAGACCTGTTTTCTGAATTACAGTAGAGCCTGTTGCTCTTATGTGAAGCTTTGCTGTGATTGATGCTGCAGTGTATTCAAGTGTGTGTGTGTGCGTGTGTTGCACAAAACAAATGTCTCTGCTCTAGGTTTCTGATGGTAAAAAGTTACCCAAGTGCCGGATGGTCATTTTGCTTTATTGCTTTATCTTCATAACTCATTCTGTCAGTATTGTAGGCACTGATGGCCAGAGGGTGATTATGAGGTTAATTTATTGTGGAAAAACATTTTTTCTATAAATACATTTGATTAATTTGATGCAAATCCCAAATTATTATTATTTTTTAATATTTGCTTAACAACATAACAGTAAAATAAAATAAAATAAAAATAAATAGCTCAAGCATGTATATAAAATGGCTTACCAGCACTCTATAGTGGCTGCAGTAAAACACTTCCACAAGATCCACTTCATGCATAACTTTGGGGAAATTAATTTAAATTAAAAAAAAGAAATATCTACAAGATACACATTGAAACAGAGGGGAGTGAGTGTATGCATTGATGACCAAGTTGCCTTGTGAAAATATGGGGATACATTCTAACAAGTTCTATGCAATACATTAAACAGTATATCAGTACAGGTGCGCGTTACAGAGATGAGGTAGGTAAGGCAAATTTATAGGCAAGACAAGTAGTTTGTTTAGGCATGGGTTGTATGGAATTACAAACCTGCGCACATATTTTCAAAAGCACATAACTATAGAATCAATTCTGAATGAGCATGTGAACGCCGTCAGCATTAATCACAGGTTCGCGTTTAAAGTCTGATCATTTCGACGGAGGTGAATCAATCAAAACTAACTTTAGCTGGAAATAACATTATTCAAGAACCGCAACAATCTCTGTTACCTTAAATTATATGTTTATCTCTGTAAAGCTGCTTTGAAACAATCCATTGTTAAAAGCGCAATATAAATGAAGATGACTTGACTTGACTAGGTCCAAAATCGATGTTCTGCATATTATATCACATTTTAAAAAATGTTTGCGAAGGTGACTAATCTATCCGAGAAGGCATAGGTTCTTATCACGTATGAAAAATGTCCATTCTGAATTTCAAGCAAGAAAAATATGAAATCTGATCTTACATATTAGATGTGTCACATTGCCTTGACAACAGCAAGACTGCAGTGGCGTATATCTCATATCTCGGCGTATAAGAGCTCATATCTGCTGCTGTGCCTGGGCTCAAACGCTCACACATCCATGTTGTGGAAAAGACTATATTATTGCAAGTATTTAAAGCATGGCAGGATTAGCTAAACTGCATTAATGCTAATTTGAATGAAGTTAGCTCCCCCCCTTCCACATGGCATGCGGAGTAAAATAAAAAAAAATATATATATTTTTTATAAAATAAAAATATTTTTTGTAAAATAAAAAAATTTGTATGTCGTGGCCAGAATTAACATTTAGTTACCAAGACTTACAAATACGTCAGCACGTTTACTAATTCATTCCCTTGTTTTAAAGGGATACTCCACTTTTTTTGGAAATAGGCTCATTTTACAACTCCCCCAGAGTTAAACTGTTGAGTTTTACCGTTTTTGAATCCATTCAGCCGATCTCCGGTTCTGGCTGTACCACTTTTAGCATAGCTTAGCATACATCATTGACGTGGACAAGACCATTAGCATTTCTCAAAAAAAAAATGACCAAAGAGTTTCGATATTTTTCCTATTTAAAACTTGACTCTTCTGTAGTTACATCGTGCTAATAATAATGTTTTAAAGGAGTCATAATGTAGTATTAACTTTGATACCCACGCTCTATTATAGTCATTTCATGCCCTTCTAAAAAAGAAAAATTGGAAAAAAATAAACACAGAGCTCGTTTGACCCTTATTTCTGAATGCATTATTGTCTCGCGAGATCTGATGCGAGGTTTTGGCTGTCGTGGACGGTCATTTTAATAATGCAAATGAGGGGCGCGTTGATTGGTGGCAGGAAGGAGGGGGCTTGACACCGCAGGTAACTTCAGCATATCATTCCAAATAGAGATCATGGCCGCAACCTACAGGATTCAACCGTATATGTTTGAGCCAGACTCTGAACCAGAGCTGGAAAGGGAAGATGAACAACAGTCAATGGAAGGACGTCTACATCAACATGTCTCTGAATGGTAAAGATAATTTTTTTGACTGAGACATACATTAACATCAGTAACGAGCTAAAACGTTTTTTTGCTATTTTCTCCCACATAAGTTTAGCTTTAATTTAATGTAGATTATATTAACGGAGATGTAGTCTACTTTATTTCCAGTTTACAGTGGTTATAGAGATTAACGTTTGCTATAATGTCTTTTTTGACGTTGTGTTTTTTTAGATATTTAATAATTTTCATCTACAGACATGTAACGTTATGTTTTTCTTTATGTTTATTATTTCTTGACTGTTTTTTAAATTGATCTATCTTTATCTATTATATAAAAAAGTGGAAAGATGTGGCTAGCATTCGTAGAGTCCATTCCCCATGTTTACATCACATACATTAACCGCATTAGTAGTTAGCTGCTGTTTGTTACACAAAATATAGTAATAAAAACACAGTTTTACCGTTTCAAATTCAGGCAAGTCCCTGATTGTTGGAATGGCACCTTTTTCCAAACGTAGCTTCGATGCCAACTTCGCCTGATATTGGCCCAAATTTGTAAAATATTCTTTTGTGAAATGTTTAGCGCAGACACCTAACGTTGAGCAAGTTGAGATGGTTGTTGGAACAGAGTCATTAAAAATAAATTTCATCCACTTGTCCCTTGTAGTTTGGTAAATTTTGGGTAAATAAAAAACATTAGAATGTGGATTATGACAGTCAACCACAGAGCAACTCACGTGTGCACTACGTTTCTGCATCTTTCTTGACTGAATATGATGGGGAGAGGGGCAGGGCGGGCCTCCTCTGCGGTGTCCATATATGGTATATCCGGCCCCGTCTTGACGTCAAGTCGGGGGAGAAATTGAAATCTCGTATTTGAGTGCGCGTGCACGTTGGCTAGTTTAAGAACCCTGGGGTAAACAAACGCTTCACTTTTGAATATCGGCATCCCGGCCAATGTATAATCGTTAGTCAATCATAACATACATTGATTCTCATGGAAAAGTGAAAATTGCACATTATGACTCCTTTAAAATTCGTAGAAAAGTCCCCCTGTGGTGAAAATCAAGTGTTTAATGTTGTTTATATGTCGATGTGGTGTTTTTAATATGCTTTAAAGGTCCCCTGACATCGGGTTATTTTATTATTTTATAATGTTTCCTGGGTTGCCCTTAGTGAAAAGTACAGGTAGATTGAACACCTGCTAGGCATTGTTGCCGGTCACACCTCCTCCGGTGCCCACGGGTCAGCTGCAGGGTCATCAGCCAGGAACCAACGTTTCACTCCTTTAATCCTGGAACGTCTCCTGGTGGCGGAGCAGTGACAGGGACGTCTCCCTATCACCCCCTGCAGCTGATAGATATTACCCTCTGCGGCTGTTATCGGGGTTAGTTGTTCTTTCCCCAGCTCTTGTCTTTCCTCCTCAGCCAGAGCCAAAAGCTCCCCTTCTCTGCCTCCTCCGCTAGCTCTTTGGTTGCCTTCTTTAGGTTCCCTCCGGTCACTCCTATGTCCCTCAGAAGGCGTGTGGTTGACAGCCCCACGTAGCCTCGGCATCCAACCTCCACTGGATAGATGGAGGTCTTCCAGCCAGCCTCCCGGCACTCCGCAGTCAGCTCTGAGTACTTGGCCTTCTTACGTTCATAGGCAGCCTCCATCCCCTCCTCCGCTGGTATTGTGAGCTCAATGAGGAGCACGGATTTTACCTTGGTAGACCACATCACTATGTCGGGGCGGAGAGATGTAGCAGTAATCTCGACCGGGAAACGGAGCTGCCTGTCGAGATCAACTCTCATATTCCACTCCTGGTCAGGGGAAAACGGCCTAGCTGTTTCTCTTGGCCTGAGGTTTTACTTCCCCCATCTTCCGTGACAAAGGTGATGTGGTTGTGGTTCTCTGCTGGTGGTACCCCTTTGCTGCTCTGTCGACGCCTCTCTATCACCTCGGCTAGCTTTCTCAGGACCTGGTCGTGACGCCATCTATAGCGTCCCTGGGAAAGCGCAATCTTGCAGCCTGACAAGATGTGCTGGAGGCTTGCGTTAGGGGTATTGCAGAGTGTACAGCCTTCCTCACTCCCGAACCACTGGTGAAGGTTCCAAGGACAGGTAAGTGTGTCATAGGTTGCACGGATGAGGAAGCTGAGCCTTGCCTGCGGGATTTTCCACAGGTCTGCCCAGGTGATGTTTCGGTTGACAATTCCCTCCCAGGTTGTCCACCTTCCCTGTCGGCCCTGCGACACAGTCTTGATCTTGTAGCGCTCTTTCTCCATTCTTGTCACCTCCGCCACCACCATCTCCTTCCTCTCATTGTGGTTGGCCTAGGACCAGAACCGTGGCGCTTCTCCCCACCCTAGCCCTGCTCTTCCCGCCTGGACTCTGCCGACAATCTCTTGATGTTGCAGACGACTGACGGCTTGGTCGACCTCAGTTTGGGCGTTCCACTTTCGGCCTGTCCGAACCTTAGGGTTTGCATTCCTTACAGCCTGGTCAGCGGACTCTCTCAACTCGAGAACCAGCCTGGTCTTTTCCTGCTTGTACCCCAGACTGATTGATTGAAATGGCAGCTGCAGGGTGTTCCTTCCGAAGAGGCCTGTTTCTGAGAGGCACCGTGGCAACCCCAACCACTTTCGGATGAATGTGTTGGCTTTTCCATCCATCTTGCTTGCGGTGGATGAGGGGGTCTCACTCATTTTCAGTGGCCACATTACCCTCCTGTAGAGTGTAAATTGGTAGCACCAGACCTTGTACTTTCCTGGGAGTTGGCTTTGATCGATCTTTGCCAGTCCTTCTGAGAGCTGTTTTATCACGGTTCTCCCCATCTGCCGTGTACTGTCTCCCCAGGCTTTTAATGGGTTGCTCAGAGAGGAGTGGGATTTTCTCTCCCCCTATGACGAAACAGGTGCTGTCATTTCTGACTCCTCTTCTGAGAGACAGGCTCCGTGATTTTGATGGCTTGATCCTCATTCGTGCCCACATCAACTCGTCCATCCGTTTCAGCAATCTTGATGTGCATGCTGCAGTCTGAAGGAGGCTGGTGACGTCGTCCATGTACGTCCTCAGAGGGGGTAGTCTCTGCCCAGATGGTAGTTTGATCCCCCCAACCATTTGTCTTGCTCCGACGAGGATTACCTCAAAGGCTGACACGAACAAGATGGGAGAGATGGCACAACCCATGGCGATTCCTACTTCTAACTGTTGCCACCCGGTGGTAAAATCTTGGAGGGCAAAGCACATCTGCAGGTCATTGAAGTAGGATGCAACCATGTTCTTTATGCAGGAGGGCATATGGAAGAACTCCATGGCGTAGGTTATCAGCTGGTGTGGGACTGATCGATACGCGTTAGCAAGGTCGAGCCAGACGACGTGCAGGTCTGTCTTCTCCCGTTTGGCCTTCTGGATCTGGTCCCAGATCATTGTAGAGTGCTCTACACACCCTGGGAAGCCTGGGACTCCCGCCTTCTGGCAGTTTGTGTCAATGTAGCCATTCTCAAGAAGGTAGGTGATTATCCTTCTGGCCAACACTGAGAAGAAGATTTTTCCTTCTACGTTCAACAGAGCGATGTTTCTGAACTGGCTAATGTCTTTGGAGTTCACTTGCTTGGGGATAATGTTATAATGTTAGTATGTTTTTTAGATCAAAAATAGTCATAATTTAGAAATAAAAGGCATTTTTCCTAGCCTGATTTTAGCCTCTGATTTGAACGCTCTGTTTGAAGGGTTCAAGGCTTTGAAGGGCTTATCTGTCTGCTGTGGGATTCAGTGTAACCGCCCACGGCTGTGATTGGCTGACATGCTTGCATATGAAATAGCTACATATTACATGTGAAACTCTCTCGAATACTTCTACTACAGCTATTATACATTTTTACTATTACAGTGTAACTAGCGTTACTTAAGACATCAATGAGAATATCACAATGACCTATTTAGTGATATTTAAGTTATTAGAAATCAGAATTAGGTTCGGCTCTTGAAATGAATTGGCTACGACCTCTGTTTGAATAGCAAACGCAGTATCAAAACATTTATTTTAACATTCCACAGGGATTGTGAAACACACATAAGAAACAATAATAACAAATTCCCCCAAAATAGTCAGTCAGTTAAAAGAAAAGAAAAAAAATCAGTCCAGTCAAATAGTTCAATGTTCAACTCAGTTGAGTTCCAATTCAGTTCCGATGTGGTTTGTCGAACAAAAGGCCTTGTTTCAAATCACTACCCGGCAGTGTGTGATAACGTTGGAGATCTCTTAAATCTTATCTGTATGATGTATCCGAAAATGTGCAGTCCATCCGCTTGGTGAGTTGATGGCCACTGGTTAGTCACACTCCAGAATCACTGAATCGCTGAATCACAGGATCACTGGCTCGCCGTAGAATCTCTCTCAACAGTGGCAAAATATGCACACACACAAAAAAAACAGTCTGCATACAGCAAATGCAAAACATCAAATTAGTAGCTGTATATGGCTTCATCACTAACATTCAAAATCAATATAACTCAAATTCTATATCACTCAGTTTAAACATGAACACAATGCACTCTGTAACACGTCACCTCAAATATGACTTAGAATACAGTCAGTAAGAATATGTGTGAATAGTGCAAAATGCTTATTTTACAGGTTTAAACAGATCTAATCCAGAAAATAACTCATTATAATCATATAGCCACGAATAGGAAGGCAAAAGGTGTTACAAACATCCCTTATACTGGCTCAACCATTAGCCCTTTAGGATAACCCCGTAGCAAAAAGTCTCCCTTCTGTTGTACTCACCGAAGATTCTTAAAACAAGGAAAACAAAAGTGTAAACGGCAGTTTACAATAACTAAGACTTTCCGCTTTTACTAGCTAATAACATTGAAAATTATTTATCCTGTGTGTAGGCATGTGCCGGTATCAAATTTTCGTGCTGCGATTAATTGAATGAGCTTTTATCACGGTATACGGTATTATCACGATATTTTAATTGCTCAAGAGAAACAGATGGATTGCGGGTATCTAAAAAAACAACTTGCATCACAATGTGTAATTGTGATTTTCAAAACATGGTAACTAAACAGAATTTTATTAAGTTTAGTGACAACGTGTTACAATGTTTACATGGTACAATGACTGGTAGGTTACTGTTTGTATTATTCAAATAAATTATTGTATTTGATTTTAATCTTAATTCAATATTGACTCATTTGGATAAATATTAGGTAGGCTACAGTCTGCATGTTAATTTTTCTCAAGAAAAAAATATATCACATAATGCTGTAAACAGAGAGAAATTAAATATAATGCGGTTTTCATTATAATAACAATTATGTAATGACAAGTAAACATATAATTAATATGTAATAAAGTGCACATATTTAGCAAAATGACAATTTTTTCTAGTCAACTAAAGTGCTGGTCATTAAATGGCTTTCCTGAGGTAAATGTAACGTTCTGTGACATAACTGTTCTCCTGCAGTTTTATTGACCTCTTTCCGTGAAAAACACTGATTGATCGACATTTTGTATGAGGCATAAACCTTAAGGTAAGTTGTACTGTATCTTTAAATAAAAAGTAACAGATGATCGGTTTACTTGAACTGAGGCGCAGGGATCTGTCACAATGGACAGAACCTTTTTTTTTCATATCAAAAGTAACCTGCTCTGTCTAGTCTGTCGGTGTCAGTGTCCTCTTTGTTCCGCGATTTTTCTCTGCGTGAGAGCGTGTGAAAAGTGTCAATTCCGTAAAGCGGCTTTCAGACAGAACGCGGAACGCGATTTGCTATTTTGCAAATAAAAAGTTGAACTATTTTTAACTTTGACCCCGGCGTGCTTTGGTCGACGCAGCAACAAAACGTCCCCGCGAGTATTCTGCGTCCTGTCTGAAAGGCGCTTGAGTCTCAAGTTGAATGCGTGAGAGTTGGCAGCCCTGCGGGGGGTAAATCGTCGGCAGCGTTCCTCCTTCCGCCATGCTTCTACTCCATGTGATGATTGTTTACATTAGACTAGAGTGCGCTCTGCGCCGCGTGCACACAGTGCTTATACATGTGGGGATTGTTTACATCAGAGTGCGCACGTGTTTTGCGGAGCATATACGCAGTGTTTAAGCGGTTGATAGAAAATTAGCTAATGCGTGTTCTAAAAGTCTAAATTCAAATCTATTATTTTTCACGGTATTTTGAAGTGGCCGCGATAACAATATCGTGCATATTCATTACCGCGATTTATCGCATTACCGAATACCGGCACATGTCTACCTGTGTGTTAAGTGGTCTGCTTCATCTTCATCTCACGATGCACTTGACGAGAGGGTAGGAAAAGGAAAAAAAGATCGCAAATCTTCTTTAGCTGCGCAACATAGAGTGACTCAGACAATAAACATGAAGCAGCGCCATCTAGGGGAATGGAGAATCACAGCAATTACTTCAGCCCTGTACAGTTTATGTGGGCTACAACAGCTATCGAGATTAACGAATCGTGAGAAGTTTTTAAAGTATTTAGATCTATTCCCATCACATAAAATGTTGCCGTGCTGAGCATTGAGCAAGCAGATGACAGATCGGGAGAATGAAGATCTTATTATTGCAACGCCGTTTCTGCACTCTCTCTAATGCTTTCACCAATGCAGACACGATGATGTACATTCAGTAAGAGCTTCGTTGTGCAGTGTAATGTGCGTCATTGATTTCATAACGAGTTGTCAAGATAAACTCGCGCTGTGTGGAAAGATTGTTCTTTGATCGCTTTCTGTATAATTTGTTCACAATTTAAATAAGATTATTTTCATCCTACTAAAAGAAACGATGTGAAGTTGATATTTTAGTCACTGGCTTGACTTATGCATAAACCGTATTGAACGATTTTGAGAGAAAGATTACCTGTCTGAACTTGAACAATTACACATCAGAAATTGTTGCTTGGTAGCTCGATCGATTTATTTTCAGACGCTCATCGAGGCCAGCTCTGTATTGGCCGAAGTTGAGGAAACAGTCTTCGGTGAAATGTTTGGACCATACACAACTTTGGGAAGTTGTGTCGGCGCATTTCCAGAGGAAATAAAATGAACCCATTGTTTCTTCAGAGGCTCGGGTGAAGGAACTAAAAAATACCTTTGTGTTCATTTGTATATCCGAACACTGATCAACTGCCATGCTTCGCTCGTTTGCAAGCCATGATATCTCTCGAGGAAAAACTCAAATCGCGCTCGTGCGTTCGTTCTTCCTAGCTCGTTTTCTCATGGGCGAGCCAAACTCTCCAGGCGGGCAAAGCAGAGAAGGGGGAGGTAACCTTTCCCCTATATGACGTCATATAGGGGAGATTCAAGATCAGCCCGTCTGAGATCTCATTTTCTCACAGGCAGAGAAAGATAGCCAAAACTCAGTTTACACCGACTGAAATTTCTAGACACGAGGGGACCAAATACAGGCTAGGGGAACTAATATTAATGTTAAAAAACCTCAGAAACTGAAAATTTCATGTCAGGGGACCTTTAAGACAAACCATGTGTAAATTCATAAGTCGACAACACCATTGCTGAGTATTTCCCCCTTAAAACTGCAGTGAACCAAAGACAGTCTCAAAAACACGGTTTGAAATCGCTGGTGTTTCTGACGTCACAAACGACCTTATAACCAATCATGTCAACGAATGGATCTCTGAGCCGCTGTGAGTGAGTGGAGGCGGGGCTCATTTGCATATATTCAAAGAACCGCTTATAAATGAAGCAAGGGTGTAGAGTTACATTCAAGCTATTTTAAGGCATGAAGAATTTTTTAAAGAAACTTATAGATGTTGTATTCATGCCAGGTCTATGCGTTTCCATGTTTCTCTGAGGTACTACAGTAAGATTGAGCTTTTATACATCACAGAGAGTCTTACAGCTTCCTTGTAAGATAACAAAACATGTTGCTCTGAGCTTCTTAAAATTAGATCGTATATGTCATACGTACACGTTATGTTTAACATGTCACAATTCACTTCCATATTAAGAACTATCCTTGTTGTTTACATCTGTGATGCACTTACATCAGTGGAACATGTTACATTGTACACACCCCATAGCAAAATATAGCTTCCCCCTGTCTGACATGATCATCTCATGGATCCATGCTATCTATAGTTCCCTCATGCATTCAAACTCATGCTTTTCAAACTTCATAAGATAATACAACTGATTATGAATATTAATAAAGAATAATAATACAGATACATAATATTTAATAATGAAATATTAAAAGATGAAATTTTTAATCTTCATCTCCCTCCACTGGAACTACGGCCGTCAGTTCCACACCATCATTCCCAGGTGGCCAACCTATAGAAGTGATAGTGAGGAAAAAAAATAGCAGACCAAGAAAATAGACAGAAAGAACAGAAGAATGTAAACAGAGAAAGGAAAAGAAAAACAAAACAAAGAACAAAACCCCAACCCATGTTATGTCCCCGTATACTATGTGTATTTTAATATCTATGTGTTTAAAATGAACCCCAATCATCTAAGAAAAGAAAAACTAATAAGTCTTCTGCCCGTGCCTGAACTCATTAATTAATTAACTCGTTAATTAATTAAATCCTTCAGTTCCGAACCAAAACAAGAAATTAAAATAAACGTTGGTTAAAGGATCCTATCCCTTGGGGTTGAAAATCAGTAAGCGGATGTTCATTGTTTGTGAGGTAGTGTTTTGTATAAAATCTCTTATTTCACGCTGTATGTCCCATTCTTAGCAACCATCTCTAATCAATGTCAATGGAATTGATTCCTGAAATGGAAGCAGAGAAATAATTAACATCACTTCTTTGTTCCCAATCTTTAAAACTAATGGATGAACATTGCTCAATCTCAGGCCATAAGCCATCATTATCATCTTGTTCATTCACTAAGCAAGGTTTAACTTGTGACCAATGATACCATCTATCTGTTCCTACACCCTTCCCTTTGAGACAAACACTTGTATCAGTAGTTAGGAGTATCTCATATGGTCCTTCCCATCTAGGCTCTAAACCTTTCCTAGCAATTCGTTTGATCATAACAAAACTGCCTAACTCGGGAATGTGTGGAATGTCAGTAGTGGTGTGTTTTTCATCCCATTGCTGTTGAGCTTCTCGCACTTTCTTATTATTGTCTTTAGTAGCTTTGTCTAGCATTGCGAGATAGCGTCGTAACTTTTCTTGGAACAAAGTAGAGTCTCCTCCTGTTCCCGCAGGTGGCGGAGCATCAGGAGGTAGAACCATTGCTCTTCCAGTCATTAGTTCAAAAGGGGTTAGTCCTGTAACTCGGTTTGGAGTTGCTCTCAAGTTCCACAGAATAGCAGGTAATAACTTATGCCAGCCTTGGCCAGTTTGCAGAATGGCTTTGGTAAGAGCGGTTTTCAACGATCGTTTCATTTGCTCAACCATCCCTGAACTTTCTGGCCTATACGGAATATGGAATTTCTGTTTAATTTCCATCAATTTCATTGCTGCCTTAATCTATTTCCCAATTAAATGAGTTCCATTGTCAGAATCAAGTTCATATGGAAGACCCCAGCGAGGAAAAACTTCTTCCACCATTACTCGTGCTGCCGCTTCAGCAGTGCAAGATTTTGTAGGGTATGCTTCCACCCATCTAGTAAATCTGTCCATGATTACAAGTATGTATTGATACCCTCCACTGGGTGATAAAGGTCCTGTGAAATCAATTTGGAGGTGTGTCCATGGACCTGTTGGTCTGGGTGCATGTGACATTCGCACCTTTACAGATTTTCCCACATTTGCTTTGAGGCATATCAAGCATCTCCTACAGTAATCATCAATGTCTCTCATTCTTGGCCACCACCAAGTCTCACTGATTTGAGATTTCATTGCTTTTGCTCCAGCATGTACCTTTCCATGATACAGCTGCATTAGTTCTCTTCTTGTTCCGATAGGCATCACCACTTGTCCTGTTGGAATTCTCCAGATACCTGGATCATCCTCTTTCGCTTCTGCTTTTATCCATTGTTATTTCTCTTCATCTGTCTCCAATTGATATGACAGAAGATGGAGCTCAGGATTATCCTTGCTGTTTTCCTTTACCAAGGTAACAGGAGTAAGAGGAAGTAGAGCTGCTTCTCTAGCTGCTGCATCTGCTGCCGTGTTTCCCTGACTTTCTTTGGACTTGTCAGATTGATGTGATTTTACTTTGATCACGGCTGCTTCTCGGGGTAAGTAACATGCTGTAATCAAACGACGAATTATGGAAGCATGTTGTATTTCGCTCCCACTGCTAGTGATAAGTCCACGTCTTTTCCACAGAGCAAGGTAGTCATGGACCACGCCAAAAGCATAATGACTATCTGTATAGATGTTGACTCGATCTCCTTCTGATAGTTCAAAGGGTTCTGTAAGTGCTATAAGTTCAGCTGTTTGTGCTGAAAATTTCCCAGAAAGGGCTCCTTTCTTTACAACAGTTCCATCTCCTTTCACTACAGCCCATCCAGTATGTCGTTTTCCATCAACATAATAACTGGATCCATCAACCCATAACTCTTTGTCTGGGGGTTCAAGAGGGATTGGATTAACTGGACCAAGACTATCTTCTTCTACTTGTTTTTCACACTCATGTGGTTCCAGCATCATTGTTGCAGGGTTAAGAGACGTGTCCCTGATGATTTTCACTCTTAAATCCTTGTTCAAAAAAGTTGCTTCCCATTTTGCTCTTCTTGCATCAGTTATGGTTTTGATGTTCGTGTTGTTCAACAGTGTCACTATACTGTTTGGAGTGTGCAATATGATAGTTTGTGCTCCTATCAGATTCTCAACAACATCCACTGCCCGTGTGGCACCATCGAGGGCTTGTATACATTGTGGTTGCCCAATCATAGTGACAGGAATCTTTGTGGAAAAGTATCCAACTGGTCTGTATTGATCACCTGGTTTTTGACACAGTACTGCTGAACACGTCTCATCTCCTACCCTGGTCCACAAATGAAAATGCAACCGTCCGTCAGGAAGTCCCAATGCTGGGGCTGAAGTCAGTTATTCTTTCATAGAAGTAAACGCTTCCTCAGCTTCTGGTGTCCAGTTTATCTGTTCCACTCCAGGCTTTCCTCCCTTGTACAGGTCGATGAGGGGGCTGGTGATGCTAGCAAAATTAGGTATATACTGACGACAATAGTTGAAAAGTCCCATCACCTTCCGCATTCCTGTAACTGTTAGAGGTTTTGGAAGTTGTCGTAATGCCTCTACACGCTCTGTTGTCATTCTCCTTCCCTCCACAGATATTTCTTGGCCCAAATAGATAACCTTGGATTTGGCCAGCTGTGCTTTATCGGGGTTAACTTTGAATCCCCCTTTCCTAAGGGCTTGTAGAGTGTGCAATATTCAGAGCAAATACATGGCTGTTTTCATCTGGGCTTGCAATTAACAAGTCATCAACATATTGGAGGCAGACACTTCCTGATTTCTCAATTTCAGCTTTTTGCTCCGTTAAGAACTGGTCCAAAGCTCTATGAAATACAACAGGAGAAAGATTAAGACCTTGTGGGAGTCTGTTCCAAACATACTGTTTTGCGCCCACTGTGAAGGCTAATTTCTCTTGAGATCTTTTGTCTATAGGTATAGACCAGAAAGCCGACAGTACATCCAGTACCGTAAATTTTTTTAGCATTTCCTGGAATATCATTCAGAATGGTGGCAGGATTGGCCACAATAGGATGCGGTTTTGGTGTTACACTGTTAAGTCTTGTGTAATCAATGGTTAGTCGCCATGAGTTATCAGATTTCTTGACAGGCCAGACAGGACTATTAGTGGTAGATGCAGTTTGTCTGATGATTCCTTCAGCTTCCAAGTCTGCCACTATCTCTTTCACGGCTCGTCTTGCTTCAGGTTGGATGGGGTATTGTTTATGAGGGGCATGTATCGGTCCCTCAATAACAATGGGATCAATGTTGGCTTTGCCACAATCCAATTTGTGTTTAGCCCAAACATCCGGATATAAACTGCACAGAAGACTTCATCAACCCAGAGCCGTTAGCACATGCAGTTAATGGCAAAATGCTGACCAAAAAGATTTCAGCTCAAGTATGTCTAATGATATGAACGTAGTGATCAAACTGCCTGCTCTTAGTAACAAGGTGCTGTAGGTCTCAGTGCAAAGTAGGCTAGATATCACTCCAACAATTAAAAAATATATATATATTTAGCATTACAGTGTACATACCGCATATTGGGATTTGAGTGAATAAGTCAGGATCATACCTGGGAGTCAAATTTGCCTGCGTTGTGGAGGAATGTCATGCAGATGTCATGTAGTCCTCGGATCTCGCAGGAGTTGTTGTTAAAGCACTTGAACATGCCGCAGCCCACATCCCCTGCGTTCACCAGACACTGCTGAATCTCCGCTGGAGAACGTTTGAGGGACAGAGAACATTACCGTTTTTAGAGCAGTTACACATTACTCCTGCCATAGTAGCTCATTACATTTACAGTAAATAAAAAACGGCCTGACAATGTTTCATTTTTAAGGGATGTATGCGGGCCATTTCACCGAATGGGTGCCATTTCTGTCCCCATGTACAAATATTAGGGGTGGCACGGTACATGAAAAAACATCCGAATCGTTCGGTTCGCTTGTCTCGGTTCGGAGCGTGTGTCTGTCTCACGGTTCGACGCATGCGCGATGTAGCCTTGTGCCCGTATATGACCTCAGACGTGTGTTTCTTTTTCGCGCGAAATAAGACGTGTGGACATACATATGAGGCTTGTTCGACTTGACCCGGCGCAGCACAGAGCGATCGGTAATGACATCAAAGTACCGACATCAAAGCATGCGACGGCTCCGTATGCTTTTCAATCACTCTCGCGGTGATCGCTCTGTGCAGCGCCGGTTCAACTCGAACACGCCAGAGTGGAGGTCACGTCAGGTCACGTCACGCGGAGAAGTGGCAAGTGGGAGAGATAAGGAAGGCTAACCGGAGTTGGAGGATGCGCCAGGCAGCGTCGTATAAGTCCGGTGTGTGGCAACATTTTGGATTTCATGTTATGAGATATAGCAGCTACAGTGGCACTTTAAGTTTAGATAAGAACTCCAGTCATATGTTTCCAAATACTGCACTTTAATTTCAAGTGAAAAAAAAGGTGTATCCTCACTCTCAGGGAATAGAAGCATTGTTGATACTGTTTATGTGTTGAGGTTGAACTTATGTTTCACTTTATGATTATGGCCGTTGCTATTGCTATAGCCTAATTACAGGCAATTATGTTTCATGTATTTTTACTTATTTAAAAGACAGAGTTCTAAGAGTTCCTCTTTTTCTTTTAAAAGATAATATTTTTGTAAGAGCTACACTTAAGTTGGCAGTTTGATAAATGCAAGTTAATTTTTAATCTTTGTGTGCTAAAAATGCATATAAGTTCCCGTAGAGATAGTGATACACATTCTACTTTTTTTGCCAAATAAACGAAAAGCATGTCATCAATGTCTTCTCTCTTGCTGTATCAAAATGTCACCTAGCTTTCCTCGGAGATGGTCCCAATAATGTGTTTAAAGTCAAGTCAAATTCAGTTTGTGCATGATTGCATGATATAACATTTTTGTTAATACTGTGTCCTAAATTGCTTAATAATTAAGCTATATATCATATGCTGAAGTACATTTCTGGAGTGTTAAAGATTAAAAGAAAAAATAACAACAGAACCGAAAACCGTGACCCTAAAACCGTGATACAAACTGAATCGTGGGTTTTGTGAACCGTGCCACCCCTAACAAATATGCATCAGAATTAACTCTAAAATACATTTTATTATTAGGCAAAGTGTCCTGCACATTAATCTAACTGCAAATGTAAAATATACAATTTAAAACATTAAAAAAACTACTGAAAAATAGGATTAGTTACAAAAAAACTACTGAAAAATAGGATTAGTTACTAGTCCCCACTCTCTAACATTACATTTTACCATGAAATATAATCTTTCAGATTTGTTTTCCTTTTGCATTGTCGTGTACCTCCATATCCCATTTGAGCTTTAAACACTTTTTTTCTTTTCTTTTTTTGAAATCTGTAATATTTTAGATAAAATACACATTTTAGTTGTGTCTCCAGGTTTTTACTCATCCCTGTTACCACACATTCCCCCCTTTGAAAACTGGGAAAATTCCACAAGACACATTTTCAACAGGATATTGCATCATCTGGATTTTCTGAAGGCCATTTGAAGATCTTTAAGGCTACAGAATACCTAATATTTGATGATATTGAATTTTAAAAATACTAATTTATGGTAGTCCACTGGAATTTGCTCAGTGTCCTCATACTATTCACATGTACGCCATGAGGGTATATTAAATGTACTTGATAATTCTATCCGAAAAAGTCCTATTACTTTCAGTCCTTTTACCCATTTAAAAAGTAACAGAACTGTAAAAGGAGTGAGTAGTGTCCTGTGGTGTATTGATTTATTAATGTGATTATTAGGCTATATCCACATAAATCCAGATAAATTAAAAAACATATTTTTCTCTGTTTTAGCCTTCCATTCATATTGAGACAACCTTTTTTGTCCAGCGAAAACTGAGCTTTTTATAGACTCTTTCCCTAGTGGATAAATCAGAAAATACTGTTTTCACGTGTTTGTGTGCCCATATAATCTTAGCATGGTAAACAGGTTTGGCTTGCTGTCTGCTATAGAGGGGCTCAGTGAGGTTATTCTACTCAAGCTCCAATTGCCCTCCAATTATAAAGGAAGAAAATACAAAAAGAGGAGAAGGGTTGGAGGAAAGATGCTGAAAGAACTAACAACTGGAAGTGGTAAGAGGCTGATTTTTATACCTTGGCATTAATTAGAAGATTAGATGGGCGTCCTCCTGAAATTTGCATGAGTTTGTGTGCCCATATGATCTTAGCTTTAGTGGTAAACAGGGGCTCTTTAGAGAGGTTATTTGGTCCCACTTTATATTAAGTGGCTTTAAGTACAATGTACTTATGCTGTTCATGTTGCATTGTAAAACACTTTTACTGCTATTGAGATATGATGCGGGTAAGGTTGTAAGGCTGTAATTACATGCTGGTATTTTTAAAATATAAGTACAATGTAAAAACATGTATGTACACAATAAGTCCATTGTATCAAATTATTAATTTCAATGTAAGTACATAGTTCTTAAAGTCATTTAATATAAAGTGGGACCAGTTATTTTGCTCAAGCTCCGATTGCTCCCCAAAAAACATGAATGTAAAAATCAGACAGCAAGCAAGCGTTACTGGATTGAAAAGCTTATTGCTATCTAAGGAATCAGCATGTATAATTATTTCAACAGTCTGGAAGACCCCCCAACAATTGGAGAAAGAAGAAATGGAAGACGGCACTGTAGCGGCAGTATCAAGTTAAGCAGGGCACTCCAGCGGCAGTATCAAGCAGGGCACTCCAGCGGCAGTATCAAGCAGGGCACTCCAGCGGCAGTATCAAGCAGGGCACTCCAGCGGCAGTATCAAGTTAAGCAGGGCACTCCAGCGGCAGTATCAAGTTAAGCAGGGCACTCCAGCGGCAGTATCAAGCAGGGCACTCCAGCGGCAGTATCAAGTTAAGCAGGGCACTCCAGCGGCAGTATCAAGTTAAGCAGGGCACTCCAGCGGCAGTATCAAGTTAAGCAGGGCACTCCAGCGGCAGTATCAAGTTAAGCAGGGCACTCCAGCGGCAGTATCAACTTAAGCAGGGCACTCCAGCGGCAGTATCAAGTTAAGCAGGGCACTCCAGCGGCAGTATCAACTTAAGCAGGGCACTCCAGCGGCAGTATCAACTTAAGCAGGGCACTCCAGCGGCAGTATCAAGCAGGGCACTCCAGCGGCAGTATCAAGTTAAGCAGGGCACTCCAGCGGCAGTATCAACTTAAGCAGGGCACTCCAGCGGCAGTATCAACTTAAGCAGGGCACTCCAGCGGCAGTATCAAGCAGGGCACTCCAGCGGCAGTATCAAGTTAAGCAGGGCACTCCAGCGGCAGTATCAACTTAAGCAGGGCACTCCAGCGGCAGTATCAAGCAGGGCACTCCAGCGGCAGTATCAAGTTAAGCAGGGCACTCCAGCGGCAGTATCAAGTTAAGCAGGGCACTCCAGCGGCAGTATCAAGTTAAGCAGGGCACTCCAGCGGCAGTATCAAGTTAAGCAGGGCACTCCAGCGGCAGTATCAAATTGGGCGGGCACTGGTTGGATTGGGTTTCGTGGGGCAGCTATCTTGAGAAGATTGTAACCAGATTAAAAAGAAGCGAGACTTAGATGGTCTTTTGTTTGATGAGGCTGAGGTTTGAAGGAATGTAAGAATGAAAGGCGTCTGAGGACCAGCGACCCAGTAATTTGACCGGAATGGAGGGAAGTCAGGCATTTAGCGTAGAGATCAATGGTTAAAGGCTGCCTTGAATCAGGGAGAGAGGGTTGGTTTTTTGGATTCCTTTGATTAGAAATGTAATCTAGGGGTTTGTTATGGAGGGACATGGCCGTAGATTAATTTAAAGAAAAATGTAATGCTGCTAAAATAGACTTTGATGGTATTGGATTGTAGGGGTGGAACGGTACACAGGAGTCGCGGTTCGGTTCATACCTCGGTTCAGACATCACGGTTCGGTACAATTTCGGTACAATGGAGGGAAAATAAAAAGACAAAAAGACCTTGCGATATGTTTGGTAATTGTACCTGAATTAATTTAAAATTAATTTGCTATATTTCAGATAAATATTTTTGTTTGCATTCATTTTAATTAACATTATTAATTAATGTAACATTACTCTCATCTGAATTATAAATTATTGATTTCTGTATAAAATAATACTACCATTAAAAACACATTCGATTTTCTTTTTTAATCAATGTAGAATGTGTAACTTAAAAATAAACAGATTAGTGCTCCTACTCCGAGGACAAGAAATGAAAACCAATGCAATGTGATGAATGTCCAAAAGATGGAACACAGACTGTTTTGAAATGGGGTTGGATAAATATGTTTTGCTTTTAAAAAAGTGTGTGTGTGTGATATTTTTTTATTTGGGTGACAGTTGTAGGTTAAAGTTTGACAAGAGTTTACAGTGTGACAAAAGCACAATGGTGTGTTTTATTGCGAGTGTACACAAATATAAGTAAACACTTTTTAGGTTTAATGATATGTATGAAAAAAATGACGGAGTATGTTTTTTTATGTTTCCACTGTTCGATCACGCCGGCGCCTCTCTCTCTCTCTCTCTCTCTCTCTCTCTCTCTCACTCACACACACACACACACACACACACACACACACACACACACACACACACAGACACACAGACACACAGTTCGATCGCACACGCACACGCACGCACACGCACGCACACACACACACACACACACACGCTCGACATCGCAGCCTGTTCAATATGCGGCCACACCAAACGCGAATAGAGCGTCAAATTCGACGCTAGTCCAAAGCGAATAGGACGCGCGTATAGGTATAAAAGCCAACGTTTGAAGTGAACGCGCATTTAGAGCAAAGACGGGGTTACAGAATATGTGTCCCTAAAGAACCCGCGCATCTAACAGTAGTTCCGCATTACATTAATGAATTTGCACGCGAGTTATTTATTTTTATACCGTGTATTCTCCGTGTAAATTCGTGCACCGAACCGTGACGCCCGTACCGTTTCGGTTCAATACGAATACATGTACCGTTCCACCCCTATTGGATTGGATGGACTTAAAGGAACACTCCACCGTTTTTTTGAAATAGGGCTTATTCACATTCTTTCCTACATTTAGATATGTGTACAAATGCATTGTTGTCTCAGTGCATGCATTGTTTTAGTTTGACAGGGTCGGCGCTAGCTTAGCTTAGCACAAGGTATGGAATCCTTTGTTGCCAGCTAGCATGTTCTGAGTAAAAGTGATAATTTTTTTTTTTTAAACCCCACGTAATTACTTCTTGTGGCCTGCGTATTCACAACGAGTACAAATAGCGATGCAGATTAACACTAGGCGATTTCCTAGGCAGATATTGACTTGGGACTACTATATTAGGGGGAAGCACAGGCGAAGCACTGCTGCTTATGCGAAGCACTGCTACTTGGGCGCAGAAATATCACGCAACACATGAAATCCCATGACTTCCGTAAACATACCGGTGTGAATAGTATCTGCCTGACTATTTTCCTTACAGTACATGACTGGCGATGAACATGGCTGATGAGAGACGAAGAGGGTGACTTCTCAGACAGTCAAGAGCCAGAGCCATACCTATTTGAACCTATTTGAATGTTGGAGAATATGCCAACCAATGCCGACTGAAATAGAGTGTCTGTGCTGTGGAGAATGGGACCAGTTACTGCCATCGATGACCAGGCTCAACGCGTCAGATCAAGATAAGCATGCCCGCAGTTGTGTCACAGCTACCGAGGATTTCACGGCGCTGATCCATCCTGCAGTACTCACCTTCATTACCATGTTTGCTGTAACTTCTCAAAATAAATAGTCCTAAAGCGAAGACACTCGGTGCAGGTCACGCCGGTATGTTCTTCTTCTTCTGTTTTTTTGACGCGTTGAACGCCGGTATGTTTATGGAAGTCGTGGGATTTCATGTGTTGCGTGATATCTCTACGCCCAAGTAGCAGTGCTTCGCATAAGCAGCAGTGCTTCGCCTGTGCTTCCCCCTAATATAGTCCCAAGTCAATATCTGCCTAGGAAATCGCCTAGTGTTAATCTGCATCGCTATTTGTACTCGTTGTGAATACGCAGGCCACAAGAAGTAATTTCGTGGGTTAAAAAAAAAAAAAAAAAGATCACTTTTACTCAGAACATGCTAGCTGGCAGCAAAGGATTCCATTCATTGTGCTAAGCTAAGCTAGCGCCGACCCTGTCAAACTAAAACAATGCCTGCACTAAGACAAAAATGCATTTGCACACATATCTAAATGTAGGAAAGAATGTGAATAAGCCCTATTTCAAAAAACAGTGGACTGTTCCTTTAACTTGGTTGAGATATGTGCAAATGAAGAAATTGAAAGGAGGGAAAAGGCTGGTTGTAGGAGGAATGGAATTGTTTAAAAGCTCCCCATGCTGTCCAGTTGGATTGTAGTGTTCTAGGTGAGACGGCGTGGAATATTGAGTCCAGAGATAAGGTCTGGAGGTGTTTGAGTGGGTGAGTTATAGGAATATCAAGTCTGAATAGGGAGGTACTGGGGCTGGGTCTGGGTCCGCCTCCGGGGCTAATGCTCTGAATTTTTAAAATAGAAAACGAGACGCGAGTGCGTCAGCAGATTGGTTTTGGCGGCCTGGAATATGAACGACTTTGAAGATTAACTGTTTACAGGTGGATGACCAGGTGAGGCGTCTTAAGAGGGGCATGATTTCAGGGGAAGAGAGATCGAGGATCAATTTTTTTTTCCCAGAAAATTTTCTTGTAGCTACACTGATGGGGCTTATTCTGAATATTATGAAAGGTGTGGAGTCAAATGGCGCTTTTCCACTGCATGGTGCGGTACGGTTCGGTACGGCACGCTTCGGCGCTTTTCCACTGCATGGTGCGGTACGGCACGGTTCGGTACGGCACGCTTTGGCGCTTACCGTACCGATACTAAAATGTGACGTGAAAACACTGCAGATCACTGATTGGTCAGACAGAATCGTCACTACCAGCGTCATTGTATTTGCGAGACATCAAACCCGCTAAATTAAATAGCCAGTAACAGCCACCGCTGTAGCACCAGTTTTAAAACTACTTGCTTGACTTGCTTGAAGAAAAAAGAAAGGAAAAAAACTTCCAAAAAAGAAATGGCTGAATCGTGGTAAGTGGACGAAGTGCAGACGTTCCTCTCGTTGGTTGCCGAGGAGCGGATAAACTATAACGATCAAACTATAATCCCACCCACTTTGAAGCGGTACTAACTGCAGTGGAAAAGCAAACCGAGCTAAAGCGAACCGAGCCGTGCCGAGCCGAGCCGAGTCGTACCACGCAGTGGAAAAGCGAAGCGAGCCGAACCGTGCCGTGCCGAACCGTACTGATCCGTACCATGCAGTGGAAAAGCGCCAAAAGGGACCAATCATGAATCCGGACTAGATATCAAGGTGTTGACTGCTTTAGGTTTGGCTATTGCAGACTGTATATTTTTGCAAATAAGGCTAGTAGTAGGTAAGCTTCCAGACCTGGATTAATAGTCAAGTCAAGTCAAGTCATCTTCATTTATATAGCGCTTTTAACAATGGATTGTTTCAAAGCAGCTTTACAGAGATAAACATAATACCTTCCTTGAGACCTGTAAGTAGATATTGTGTAAAGTTTTGGTTGGGGTGGTTTGTTCATTTGTGCGCTAAAGAGGAGACATTGATAGGAGAAGACAGATACTTTCTCAATTTTTTATTGGAGTTGCTAAAGAGCAATAAGACAAGGCACACAGAGCAAACATGAGCTCCACCACAGGAATTACATACATGTAGATATTTGCAGCATTGTCTAGTCTGCCTGAAGTGAACCTGAAATTGCGGCTTTTGGAATCGCCTTTAGACTGTGGTACATAAGATGTAGAACTGATGAATTGAGACGTGCCTGGATTAGTGTACGGATTGCTTGGAGGGGTGTGATTGAAAAGGGGGCACGAGGAAGGCTCATGTGTGGTGGAATTACACAAAACGCATGACACCCTTCGGCAGCGCAGGAAAACCTTATGGTAAAGCTCCAGGTCAAGAGCTCCCCAGTAAGGACATTAATTCCACTGGGTGGCTCAGGCCATGCATTTGGCTGACAATAGCCTGTAATAGGTGAAAAAATGAGTACCGCCATAGGAGTGAGACAGTTCAGCTATGATAAATAAAAAGTCATTCAATTCTTTGCGTCTTGAAGGGAAGACAAAACAAATTATTTCTGTTTATCTTCCAAAATCAAATCAATTCAGCCATAGTGAGTATTCGATTGGATTTGGGATTTCAATTTTAGGGTTGATAATAATCAGTGTTGTATAAAGTACTAGAAAGCAATACTTGAGTAAAAGTACAAGTATCGTCCTAGAAAAAGACTTTGGTAGAAGTGAAAGTTACCTTTTAGAATATTACTTGAGTAAAAGTCTTAAAGTATCTGATATATACTGTACTTAAGTATCAAAAGTAATTTTCTGATATTTAATGTACTTAAGTATTTGAAGTAAAAGTAAAAAGTTTACTTTTTTTTTTAAAGCAAGCGGTTAGAAGTTTGATTGTGAACTTTTATTGTGGCCGTTCGAAAGGAGAGAGGGAACGAGTATTGCGTAGCCGGCCGCACTAACCTGGCGAGTTGTCGCTTCAGTCGTTAAACCCATAGGTTAAACCTGCTATAATGGCGAATTCAGGGGACTATTATAGGCTAAGGCCACGCCCCCTTAGCAAGCTCTGACGTGTAATGACGTGGGGCTAGCTCATTGGTCGCACGTCAGAGGCGCCCGCGCCATTGGATATGCAGTTGCCGCAGCACAGCCGATGAGCGAGCTAGACGCTCAATGTGCTAGCTGTGCAGCTGCAAATGCGTTTCACACATAGGCTTCAGTAAATCAAGGAAAAGGAGTTTCCCCCGGTCCTCCAGTAGGTGCTTCCATGGCGGTTTCAGTTGTGCTTCCTCCTCCTTTGGCAACAAACGAGCATTACGCTGAAATAGAGCGTGCAGAGCGTGTGTAATGCAATCTAGGAGCAGTGATTCGCCAAACCTCCCTTATTGCAGTCGCACACATTTCTTCTTATTTTTATTGTATAGTAACGAGTAACGAAGATTCTTCGTGGAAATATAACGGAGTAAAAGTATACATTTTATCTAGGAAATGTAGTGGAGTAAAAGTGAAAGTAGACATAAATTTAAATAGCGAAGTAAAGTACAGATACGTGAAATTTCTACTTAAGTACAGTAACGAAGTATTTGTACTCCGTTACATTACAACACTGATAATAATGGGACCACAGTCAAGTAGTGTTGTTACGGTACCAAAATATCAGTATTCGGTACCAATACCAGTGAAAATCCACGGTTCTCGGTACCAATTTCGGTACCAAAGCTTAATTTAGATTAAATTTACACATATTAAAGTGTATATCACGGTTACAAAGATGGAAACTGTAGTATTAAAAACAATTTACAATAAGATTCTATTTGTTAGATAACATTAGATAAAATTACCTAACAATAAACAACAGTTATATACTGTAATTATTCTCCATGGGGTTAACTTAAAAATGTACTAATATATTTTTAAAATCAAAAGTTAACATTATTTAATGCACAATGAATGAAGTGAACAAACATGAACAATCAAGTGTTTGTATTAAATAACATTCACAAACATTAATTAATGTTGTAAAAATATATTGTTCACTCAATGTGTTGATGTTGCATTAAGTAATATTAATGAATGGTGTCTTATTGTAGTGTTACCAAACTATACAGGAGATAAAACATGTTTTATTTGACTTAACTGTACTTTTATTTAATCCAAAAATGTCACTCTTGCCTGTCTTCAAAGCTTGAGAACCCTGTAGCTGATTTCTAATGCAAGGGCTAGAAATCAATTAATTCTGATACTTCCTCGTCATCATGGAGAGCGCATCGCAAAGCTTTCTCCTTTCCACAAGCGCATGCTTTCCCGTGTCTCCGCTATGCAACCATGAACAGCGGCGAGGCTGGAAAGACGAGCTCGCACGTCTCTTCTATTATGAGCGCGCTTGCCGCGCGCCTACATTTGAAATTTGCACGCGCAAAAAAACGCGCTATATAAACGTGTGAACGGCCCTTTATGGCAACGTGACATTAGCCTAATTCAAAATATTTCCATATGTGGCTCTTTCCTCCTTTCTTGTCAACAAGTGGATTCAGAGCCACCGCATTAGTAGCGCCGGTCGCCGTGTCTCAGAGTGTTTTTATGAAGAGTACGCACCTCTGCATCTTTCCGACAGCGCATCAAGAACCGGATTAACCCGGTACTCGGTACCTAGAAAAGCTGGGACGTAACCGTTTAATTTTTTTAGTACCGACTTGGTACCGAAGTACCGAGTTTTTTGACAACACTACAGTCAAGGGTGCGATGGGGTTCACTAATTAAAACAGGGGTCAGCATGGGCACCCTGACTGGTCTGCGGCAAGGCCGCCTCATACGCAACAAACTGCGATGCACTGTGTATTTTGACACTTCTTCTATTAGAAACAGCATCAACTTCTTGAGCAATTTGAGCTACAGTCAATCGTACCACACGGGCCAGCCTTCGCTCTCCACGTGCAACAATGAGCCATGTCCGCCCATGACCCTGTCGCCGGTTCACCACTGTTCTTTCCTTGGACTACTTTTGATACTGACCACTGCAGACCGGGAGCACCCCACAAGAGCTGCAGTTTTGGAGATGCTCTGACCCAGTCGTCTAACCATCACAATTTGACCCTTGTCAAACTCGCTCAAATCCTTACGCTTGGCCATTTGCAAAGGCAGCCACACTTTTTTGTTTATTTCACAGCTGAGTGGATTTGATTGGAACTGAAAGACATAGGAGGGAGAGAAATATCAGAATTGTGGACAGAGGAAGTAATAAGTGTCTCACTTGTGGGTGGGAAAACGGTGAGAGTCACTATCGGAGTGGCCACGGAACTATTGCGAGCGGCCGCGATAGACTCAGGCTGGAATGAGCGGCGGACGAGGAAGCGGTGGCAGCGGCTGAAGGCTGAAACTGCGGCAGGTTGGAGGCGAACCGTATGGATCGTGATTTCCTGGAAGTCAGTAAAAATGCGGGTTTGGGTGTGCCAAATGCTGAAAGAACTAACAACGGGAAGTGGTAAGAAGCAAATTTTTATACCTTGGTATTAATTAGAAGATTAGATGGGAAATTATATTTAATAACTTCACTTCGTGTTGTTGTGTATACTTTGAAAGTGGAGGTGTTCGAAACTATGACGCCTATACATACATTTTTGTTCACTGATGGGGTTCACTAATTAAAACAGGGGTCAGCATGGGCACCCTGACTGGTCTGCGGCTAGGCAGCCCCATACGCAACAAACTGCGATGCACTGTGTATTCGGACACTTCTTCTATTAGAACCAGCTAGGGCTGTTTTCGACTAAGGATTTTCATAGTCGAATCTGATTCGTTAGGTTTTACCATAGTCGAACCTTTTTTTTTTTTTTTTTTAGATAGCAGCTAGACGTTCGGTTGAATAACTGTTCGTCTGTTATAGGACAACTCGCTCTACGTTTATTTAAAATGAACAGCAAGACAACTAGAAGTGAATGTGCTTTCCATTAAATGAATCCTTAACAACAACAAAAAAAAATGTTGCAATGAACATGCTTTGTTTTAAATAAATCACACACAGTAAACAAAACCTTAACAAAAAAAACCTTTGCAATGAGCTTTGCAATTTAGACGCGCAAACTGCGTGCCGGTGCGGTGAGACGTACATGCTAAAGCAGATTCGGCTTGAAGTCATTCATCCTCGGATGCGGCGTCGGATGCGGCGTCGCGCGCGCTGTTACAAAAAAAGCTGTGCACACGACACAGCCAAGCGAAATGGGGTCTTGCCGGTCTTGCGCACCCAACGCGTCATTTTTTGCCGTGCGCACCTTATCGCTCGTGCGGACGCGTCGAGTATAAACAAGGCTTTACTCCGTGTCAGCGCGCGCTCTGATCGGTAAAGGGGCACAGACCTCTCCCGAATCATCTCCAGCACTTAGCCTCCAAAGCACCACTAACTCCGCCTCCGTTTCCCTTGTAAGATATTAGTATTTAAACATTCTCTATTATAAAAAATGTTTGTAAAAAATATTTTAATAGCACGGTTTTGGCGGTTATAGAGTTCTAATGATGGTGTTCAACTATAACCGTCGGTCTCACGGTTATATAATGACCTTCACACCCCTATTGGTTACATAACACTTCCCTACTGGTCTACTATGAGGTTCATAGTCGAATCAGACCTCTCCAAATCGAATCGTCGAATCCTCGACTATAGGCTAGTCAGCCCTAGAACCAGCATTAACTTCTTGAGCAATTTGAGCTACAGACCTCTGACCCAACCTAAGATACTTTTTTTTCACCATAAATAAGGTGATTCATAGTTTTACTTGCAAAAAATTAATAAAAATAATAATAATAATTTGACAGTATACCAGTAAAATTGCATAATGCAATCTTAACCATTTCGTTTTTTTCACTGTATATGATAATGTTTTTACTGTAGCATTTTTACAGTATAAATGATGTTAAAAATGTTAAAGGCTATTGTTTTAAAAAAATATTAAAAAAATAATTTAAATGATATATTCCCTTATTATAGTTAACTACACCCCAATGGGTAACAAGGACATTTTCTGAAAGATTGTGATTGAGAACATTCAAAATAAATCAAATAATCATACTGTTCCATGTCCGTTATGTTTGGCGCATATGTCTTTGTTTGTGACACTGTCCCTGTGTGGACTTTGGTAAGGTTCGAAATGCAGTGTTCTAAATTTATGTTCACCATATGTAAATTGTCATTAAAGCAATTTAGTAGAACGTTTAAAAAAATGTTCTAGAAACCATGCCACACTTGCAATTAAATAATAATGATGTAGCCTACCCAAAATATATATATTTTAAAAAGTTACTATACCTGTTTTTACTACCACAACAAAAAGCCAGATCAAACGTTTCAGGGTCGTTTTATTATGTACATTTGAATGAAACGTTACAGAAACAGCCATGACGATTTAAAACATTTTGATCTACTTTTTAGTAGACAACATCAGTGGAAAACCTTTCAAGTAGCCTATAAGAAAAAAAACAGAAGTAGAACTATGGTATGCCGGTTATTCAGATTACATATAACCAGTCATAAATATAAGACGACAACACTAAAGTGTCATATTTGTTCTATATTCCAAAAGATATAGCGGCGCCACTCGAGGTGACGTGCTAATAACGTCATAACAACGTTTCCGCAACGGTGTAAAATTGCATATTTATAACACTGAAAAAACAAGCCTTATGCCATCTGTCATATCAAGAAGGCTACATAGGATAAAAACGAATTAGAAAAAAAAAAACTTTTTAATCCAGTTGTGCTAACCGGTATGACATAATCTCTAGAGATAAGTTGTTTGATACAACAAAAGTTTGATTGGGCTTTAAGACCAAGAGTTCAAACAACCACACGCATACATGAGCTGTCGTTGATTTTCTGTGCATGCACTGCGCAAAAGCGTACCTGTGTTCTGCAGAGAGTCTTCTCTTCTGGATGTTCACTGATCTCTCTTGAGAGGTGTCATGAGCACTGCTGGAATCAGTCGCGTGTGTTTGCCGCACCGCCAAAAGCAATATAAACAGTCCTATAGTTAGTGGCACACGCATGTCTCGTTCGGGTGATGGGAACGCTGTCTAAAACTGCGAAGATCTTCAGATCACTGTGGCATTACCATGGAGAACACAGCCCATGCGGTGGAGGGAGCAGAGCCGACGCGAAGTGAGGATCGGGGGTGTGTGGATGCTGACTATATTTCCTACAACTCATGTCAGTTTGGATGAAGGAGGTGAGCAGGTGCTGACCAATCACAGACACCGGCGAGGCGTCCATTCGAAGTTCATACACACCGTCTAGGGGAAACCGGGGCTAGTTGTCACAAGCTGTTATAGTTGTATTTCACTAGTTATAAGGTTTGAGTCAAAACCCCGATTATATTTGTACAATTAGATTTTGAATTATAAAAAAAAAACCTAAGATAAAATGTTATTAATGTGATATAGTTAGATATAGTTTTTCTTGTATGTTATGTCGGGACATGTTGTCACACAGTTTATAGGCTATATGTTGTAATTTTACTATACTATAATATACTATATACTATACTATATACTAGACTATAATTAATTAACTGCAAATTCTGCTGACCAAACCATTGCTTTTTGTGGCTTTTACTGTTTTGATTATTTGTGCTGTTGTAATTGGTTTGTGTTTCCCTTTTTTTAGTGTTTACATTTTTCTGAAAAGCTATTGAATCATCTATAACATGGGTTTTCAAACTGGGGTCCAGGGACCTTAGGGGGGGGGGGTCTGTGAAAATGTTCAGCTGTTAAAATATTAATAATAATACATTTACAGAATTTGACAATTCCATTGTATTCTGTTTTCTAAATAGGCCTACTGGTCTGTAATAATTCGCATAATTGACAGTTACTTTATTTTTTGTTGTTTTTTTTATGGTTCTCTTCAAATTTATACATCTTACATTGGTGGGTAGAAAAAAGGATACAGATATGTTGCTATATTTTCCAGATAATATTGTACACATTTCTAACAATTTGTTACTGTATATGGGTCTTTAAACATTAATATATACACTCACCTAAAGGATTATTAGGAACACCAGTTCAATTTCTCATTAATGCAATTATCTAATCAACCAATCACATGGCAGTTGCTTCAATGCATTTAGGGGTGTGGTCCTGGTCAAGACAATCTCCTGAACCCCAAACTGAATGTCAGAATGGGAAAGAAAGGTGATCTAAGCAATTTTGAGCGTGGCATGGTTGTTGGTGCCAGACAGGCCGGTCTAAGTATTTCACAATCTGCTCAGTTACTGGAATTTTCACGCACAACCATTTCTAGGGTTTACAAAGAATGATGTGAAAAGGGAAAAACATCCAGTATGCGGCAGTCCTGTGGGCGAAAATGCCTTGTTGATACTAGAGGTCAGAGGAGAATGGGCCGACTGATTCAAGCTGATAGAAGAGCAACTTTGACCTAAATAACCACTCGTTACAACCGAGGTATGCAGCAAAGCATTTGTGAAGCCACAACACGCACCACCTTGAGGCGGATGGGCTACAACAGCAGAAGACCCCACCGGGTACCACTCATCTCCACTACAAATAGGAAAAAGAGACTACAATTTGCAAGAGCTCACCAAAATTGGACAGTTGAAGACTGGAAAAATGTTGCCTGGTCTGATGAGTCTCGATTTATGTTGAGACATTCAGAATTTGGCGTAAACAGAATGAGAACATGGATCCATCATGCCTTGTTACCACTGTGCAGGCTGGTGGTGGTGGTGTAATGGTGTGGGGGATGTTTTCTTTGCACACTTTAGGCCCCTTGGTCCCAATTGGGCATCGTTTAAATGCCACGGCCTACCTGAGCATTGTTTCTGAACATGTCCATCCCTTTATGGCCACCATGTACCCATCCTCGGATGGCTACTTCCAGCAGGATAATGCACCATGTCACAAAGCTCGAATCATTTCAAATTGGTTTCTTGAACATGACAATAAGTTCACTGTACTAAAATGGCCCCCACAGTCACCAGATCTCAACCCAATAGAGCATATTTGGGATGTGGTGGAACGGGAGCTTCGTGCCCTGGATGTGCATCCCACAAATCTCCATCAACTGCAAGATGCTATCCTATCAATATGGGCCAACATTTCTAAAGAATGCTTTCAGCACCTTGTTGAATCAATGCCATGTAGAATTAAGGCAGTTCTGAAGGCGAAAGGGGGTCAAACACAGTATTAGTATATGGTGTTCCTAATAATCCTTTAGGTGAGTGTATATTATTATTATTATTATTACTTCAGTATATTATTCATTTTTAAAAGGGGTCACATGCAAAGGGAACACCATATTTAGGTGTCGTGGCATCAAAAAGTTTGAAAACCTAATGGTCTATAATACATTTTCTAAGCAAGGAATCAAAAGAATAACTAGCCTCGGTCTCCTCTAATGTCAGGGTTATGGTAAGAATTAATTTAGTTTTGGCTCCATTTTCATTGTTCTCATTCACTGTTTTCCTGAGTTCTTGTTGCTAGTTTGTATGCATGGTTTCTGATTGAGTTACGCACCTGTTTCTCGTTTCGTTAATTATCCCTTTGTGTATTTAAGCCTTCAGTTCTTTCTGTTCATTGTAGGGTGTCATCTTTTGTTTGCAACTGGAAAGGCTTGTTATTCTCTTGTAGTTCTCCTGAGTGTTTGTCTAGTTAAATAAAGGCTGTTACTTTGTATCTTCTGTGTTGTGCATTTTGGAAAGCCACACCATCGCTTGACAGAACACTGAACCTTAAAAAACGATAATAAAAACAGCTATGGATATACCTGCAGTGCGCCTGCTCTTGCTTGAACGGGGGGGTCGCTCCCTCGAGTGTCACACAAGGGATTTTCTTGATCTGGCATTCCTCAACCACTATCTCGGCCACTCGTCGTTATGCGTCTGCTTCAACAATGGCACGCCTGCACGTGGAAGGTCCTCAAAGGAGCTTCGCCAAATATGTGGAGTGGGTGCTGGTGACTCGCAATTCACCATCTGCCTCGTGGAGGACAACACCAGCCCCACTCCGAAACCAGAGCCCAGCCAGATGTCAGCCAATGTACCAACATTGGCTAAGCCCATCACAAACTCACCTGAAATTACTAAGCCATTTTTGTTTCGGAGCATGGTCTCAGTACAATTAATTGATGGATTGAAAAAAATATCATTCCCCACCAAGGTCTCCCATTTCTGCTGGTCCCGCCTAGCTACAAGTCTTGTTTGTAGCTGATCGTTTCGTCTAGTTCCAAGTCTCCTTCGTCAAAGATGTTCTCTCCCAGCCTCCCTCTCCTGCCTCCTCTGCCAAAGCCATCAAGTCGTCTCTCGGCCCGAACTCCTCTGGCTTTTTTCACTCCCTTGGCTCTTACTTTGGTGGCTCAACTGCAGTCCAAATTCAAAATATTAGAGATCGTTGTTCCCCCCCGCCCCCTCCTCCTCAGACTCGACGCTCACGCGGGTTTCCAGTTTGAGGACACACAACAGGAACGAGCACAATTGACAATGGAAGGCGAGGAGATATACACACTGTAAGTTGATGATGAGTTGATTTATCCGCGTTTTAATATGCTCTCATTCATAGATATTTATAGATGGATATCGAGGCTTTTTAGGTTGTGTGGAAACTGCAATCTCTGACCCAATTTGTTTTCACGTTTCCAAGGCTATGATACTTTGTGTTCCCTGCCAACTGCCATCCCGGGGTGTCGAAATACTGGCAGTGGGCGGAGTCACACAGATCAAAACAAATCGTTTCGTTTTCATTGTTCCCTGTCACTGTTTTTCTGAGTTCTTGTTGCTAGCTTGTATCCATGGTTTCTGATTGAGTTACGCACCTGTTTCTTGTTACATTAATGATCACTGTGTATTTAAGCCTTAGTTATTTTTGTTCATTGTTCAGTGTCATCTTTTGTTTGCGTGTGGAAAGCCGTGTTATTCTCTTGTAGTTCTCCTGGGGGTTTGTCTAGTTAAATAAAGACTGTTACTTTGTATCTCCTTGTGCATTTTGGAAAGTCACACCATCGCCTGACAACTATTGTAAATTTATAATTTAATTATAAAATCCATAGTTCCTGTCTTGTCTTCTGATTGGTCAATACAATGTTCCAGCCATGCTAAAAAGCCATGATATAGTAACAGCCATGACACAAAACACCCGTTCAACATATTACTGTGCAGATTATCCTCTCCTGTTATGTAAGATTTAACAACATCAAAGTAAACTTTGTTACTGTATACATTTCAAGAAAAGGTTTATTAATATGTTTCATTCTGTATTCTCCTTATGAATGAATGCATTTTGTTTGGCACACTCCGGCAAAATGACCCATTCTTTATGGTGCTTGAATGATAAGTTTTATTCAGACAGAGCTGTGGACACTTAACCAATGTAGGGTTATATGCACTTCCAAGCCCAAAGTTTATCTTGACTTACTCTGGAGGGGGTCATAACCCGCCATATGCCCAAACCCCTTCGTAATGTGTACCCTAGTCATATGATCACACAGTAATTCAGCCTCCAGCTATCAGGTGGCGAGTACACATGTTAAATCTATTAGATGGACCTAATGGGGGTTTCACACCCAGCCTCAATTAGTCAGATATATAACCCAACAGTGGACCAGGGCCAGGCCTGGACTTCTCTTATCTTTCACTGTCGTCGCTCCCCCTTTTATGCTCCCGTAGCTCCTCCGTGAGCAACCCGATCTCATGAAATGCGTCTCTATAGCACGCATTATATTTATCGCGCAATTTATTTATGAAAATGAGCATTTACGTGCATATGATACGGTAAACCCTTTGGGTAGGATTAGTGGTGTGGGCTACGTGCGTATTACACGCCATAAAGTGCATATCATATGCATGCAAAAACAAATTTTCGTGTATAAATTTCCGTGCAGGTGAAGCTCATTAGCAATCACGCCTGCTTGCCACAATATTTAAATTATTTTACCATTTAAGATGTATTTATTTTACTTAATTATTCTTAATAGTTATATATAACACTACCTAATAGTAGACCTATATCTAAGTCCTATATTTATAGCCTTATATCAAATTAACCCTCTGGAGTTCTTCGTTTTCCAGTCACACTCAAGACCTTCGCGGTCAAAAGTGACCGGACCCCTGAAATCAATTTTTATTTTTTTTCAGTAAAATCAATGACATTTATTTTTGTTCAATAATATTTTTTCTTTTCTTTTTTTGTGTTTTGAGAGAATTTTATGAAAATAATTAATATTTATGCAATAATTATGATCAATTTTTTCCCATTGAATATAATAGAAAATTTATATATATATATTATTTTTATTATTTTTTAATTAATGCTGTATTTCAGGTTAAAGTGGATCCTTGGCCTATAGAAAACATTTTTTTAAATCACATTGGAGCCATCTGGTGGATGTAGTGAGCATAATTATCATGCAATATCATATTTTAACCACTAGATGGATTTACAGCCTCTGTAGAAAGGCTTGTGAATTCTAGTTGTTTTTGCACATATTTGCCTATTTTTTTCAGGTTGTGGATTTTAATTTATAATAAGTGATTCTCAAAGACTATTTTTGTCAAGTTTTTTGTTTGTTTGGTTGTTTTATTTTATTTTTTAAAAATAAAATAAAAATTATATTATTTTCGCATAGACATGAAAATCACTATCCAAACTTAAATGGTTGTAATTCAAGAATGCTTTGGAATATAGACCTATGGTTGGTCTTGTTTTAAAGAAGAAATTTGCCAGATTATTGTAGAAGTGAAAGAAATTATGAAAGTGAAACAGAAAAAAAGTTATGAAAGTTTGAGTTAATAAAAATGAACAATGTAAAATTTTTATTATTTATATTTTATATAAAATATATATATTATAAAATATATTTTATTCTAAAATCTAAAAATTACTCTATATCTTACTCTGCAAGAAAATGAAAGCCAAAAATCTTAAGAAGTTGTGTTCCAAATTTTAGGTTGATATCTCAAAAAATAAGCTTTCAGTCAAGATTTTATTTTGGCGCATACCAAACTTTTTCACTAGATGCATGGAACGCCAAGCTTCCTTACTGACCATGTAAGGGCGCCTCCATTTTCATATATGTTTTGAGTGATCTGAACCATGTATTTCCATAATTTTCATACAATTTATGAAGCAGACATTCTATTCAGAAGTAGTATGGGTAGTTTGACAGTATTTGATTTGAATTCAACCTCTAATAAACACATCAAAAGAGCACATATGTGCTGCAATAGGCCTGGAGGTTACTAGGGAAGAATTCCATCGTTTGATCTTACACTGTGTGTGTGTGTGTGTGTGTGTGTGTGTGTGCGTGTGTTCAAGAGAGAGAGACATAGTGTGTGACCTTTGCATTTTGGACCCAATGTCTCCCCTTTATTTGATTCATTGATTTGATTTCACATATTCTCACATTTCTCTGTTACAGTTTCACCAGTCTCATATTTCCCTATGTGTGTGTGTGTGTCTGTGTGTGTGTGTGTGTGTGTGTGTGTGTGAGCATGTCTATTTTGCAACCTTGATGGCTTACAGTCTCATGCTTTCATATCTGTGTGCTTTTTATTCCTTACATTGATGAATAATTGCTTTTATTTCACACATTTCCCAAAATTAGCTTTTGCAATGACACACGTTCATTTGTGTGTGCGTGTGTTTTTGTGTGTATAAGTGTGTGTTTGTGTGAGTGTATTTGTCTGTTTTGCACTCTTGATGTTTTAGAGATTCACCCCTTCACTGTGTTATGCTTTTTTTCTGCATCGTGGCTGATTTGTAGATTGTACGCACAAAAAACCTCTGTATTTTCATATTTTTGCCATTTTCCCATTCATATCCTATGGCCGGTCGTTTTTGACCGAAGGCCATGAGTGTGACTATTTTTTTTACGACCACTTAGACTTTTCAAATCATGTCCCCAATTTTTTTGTGTGTTCATATACTAAGTACCATAAAAGTCACCAAGTTTCGTACCATTCCGATGAAGCTACGATTTTTAACATTTTTTTATTTAAAAAATTCCGGTCGGAAACGACCGAAGAACACCAGAGGGTTAAATTATATAGGACGTCTTAATATTATCACTGGCCACACAACCATTCACTCAAGCACCACATGTTCTGTCAAGTTTTTAGACAGACCATTCCCGGATATAAAAAAAATATGACCTGAATATGATAAGAAAATACATGCACAAAAGAAAGAAGAACAAGCAGATACTGATTCATGATTGTTTATAACAACCGAGACTACTTCCAATGAACAGGGGATGAACGTGCGTTCAGGCTAACAGTTAAATGAATGCACGAGCCTCTATACATTTCTTCTCAGCTTTGTAATAGAAAGGAAAAGGGGAATTAACACGCAATATATATCTGATGATTTTGATAAATATCGCTTAAAAGCTATACGCATAAATGTCTGCTACTGTCCACCGGCAACAACAAGAGCGCGTGATCTTTCATGCGTACGCATCTGACCAATCAGAGCAAGAGAGACTCTCTTCTGACCAATCAGAGCGATATAAATGCCTGACCAATCGGAATATGAGAAACCTTCTTTCAACAGGGATGCTAAATCACAAAGATGGAACGGCTTCTTGAAACCAACTTATTAGATTTAGTTTTTATTGGAAGTTAAAAGGTGCCATAAGCGATTTCAGCGACTGATTTAGACCGTCCAGGCCCTTCAATCATACGGCATATTTAAAACACCGCCTTTCAAAGACATTTTAAGGTATTGACAGACAGAAAGATGCCTAAAAGATGACTTAACTAGGGAGTCAGGTGATATCTGGCAGGTAAATTTTACATTTCCAGGTTTCTCAGAAGCGGAAGTCGTCATAGTTTGGTAAAATTGAATGCTGATGAATTAGAGATTATTTAGACATATGTTTTGTGTGTTCCTATTTTCTCAAATAGCAAAAGAAAAACTTCACAATAGTGTTTTCACAACTTTCAAAAAGAGGGAAAAAATAAAGATAGAGATTGATAACGGCAGTCAGAAGAGAGAAAGATGTAATTTGGACCTTATCCATTGTATTCGAAACAGCAGCGTTAATTAGTTCTTTGTAATTTAAAGTAAATGTTATATAATACAAAGTATAGCGTTATTATAGTAAATAATAATAATAATAACTTTGCAGTGAATGCATGAACTCTGTCATGGAACTATAATCTTATTTAAACAATTTAATAACCAATTAAAAACTAATTTATACCTGTATGATATTACGCAGTTTGGATGAATTAATTTCCACGACTCTCAAAGTGCATTATGGGTATTCTCTAACTGTTGCACACTCGTTATTGCGGTGCATTACGGGATTGAATGAGTGCACTCAATAACGTCCACAATGGTTTCGGACACAACTGGCTGTTAGTGTCCTATTTAAAGGAGTATTTCGACACAGCTCCGTTCTCGTAATCAGGGGCGTCGTCAGCCGATTTTGCCAGGGCTTCAGCCCCGATTGTTTTGAGTGCAGCCCCGAATGTATTTTGAAAAGTCGACTGACAAATATGAAACAAATATGAAACCGGACAATAGCCTTTGTAAACCCCCGAAATCATAAGTTGCCTTAATTCATTGTGCTTTGGCTTTGCTGCTGTCTCTGACTGATGATTGTTGAAATATATGTCTCTCACACAGAGACGCACCACGTGAGTGATTTCAGCCTATAGGCTACTAGAATATCTCCAGGATCTGCGCGCAACAGCAAACAATCTCACAGTAATTAAAAAAAAAATATATATATAAATAACGCAGTCAGCACCGCCGCACAGTCCTCTGTCAGACCAGATGTTGTCAGGCTATATGTCAGTAAAACTCAGAAAAACGAACTTTTCTCTCGTGTCAGCCGTGTGCTGGCGGCGCGCACTCTTCAATATCACGCGCAAATGCGGCGGGCCCTGTATCACGCAAAAGAAACTACGAGCATGTACCGTCGTGTTCTGTCGTCAGTTAAGTATTTAAATAACCAAAAGGGAGATTAAAGCTGCGTCAAAACTCCTGTCTGGGCTTTTGTATTCCTTTGTAGGCTACATAAATGTTACACATTTTGGCTCATTTTTCATTAATATTCTAACATTTAATCAATATTGCAAACAAAGTCATCAAAACTTACTTGTGTCATACTGTTTTTTTAATTTTGTGACCGAAAATGTGAAAAATACACTAGCCTAAATGATCGTTCATGACATTCTTTTAAGTATAACCCAATTTGTCTAGATCTTATTTCCTTTGTATAATTAGCTGTATAATTAGCTTGTCTTTGTTTTAAATTATGTTGTATTTTTATTGTTAACTGCTGCGCAGTCATGTGATTTAGTCAGCTTGATTAACATTATTACAATGTATTCCACAGATGTTCTTTGCTAATAACAGAAACTATAAGCACAATTCATAAGTATAAATATATATTTATAAAATGTATAAGTATATATATATTTGTATGGTCCTCGAATGTGTTCGAATTTTTCACCAGTATCAGCCTTTTCACCGTTTGTTTCACTCCGCTTGTTTGTGTTTGCCCAACTTGCATCATTAAGCAAGTAGGTGGCGACAAGTGACTGTCTTAATAAGTGAACAATTGAACTTTAATTGAACTGATTAGTGCCAAAAACATTGATTAACTTAAGAAAGAAATAAGTTGCTGAAACCAATCTTTAATGCTAATATATAAATTGCTCATTTACCTCTGGACACAAAAAGATTGCACTGGTGTTTGATTGAAATGTAACATCTATGCAAAATAATCCTTGAAAGATTTCTCATTTAAGGCCATTCCTGTTTGGAATATGTGATTGTGTATTGTCAACAATAAGCAGAAATCTTCTGCATTTTCAAGTGTGGATCATTCATTTCAACATTTATCCTCATTCTCATATTTAAGAATCTGTTATCTGCTTGACAAATCATTTATGCTACTGCCTACTGACATTTAAAGCTATTGTCATCGAATTTTTTTTTACCTTCAAGCACCTTAAAATGCACACATGTAGGTCTGAGAAATCCAAATTTTCCCGGGGGAGTATGCCCCCACACCCCCCTAACTACCTCACATTTGAATGTGCGTGACTGTGTGGTATTGTGGGCTGGTGTGGTTACAGTGCCAGGGATGGATTTTTTTAACCAGTCTGCCCCCTGCATATAGGCCTGCAATATACATTATTCTCTGTATCGAATCATGTTATCTTATTACCCACCCCAGCCCCTGATGTTTCGGGTTCAGCCCCTGATGTTTTTAAAACCTAGAAACGCCCCTGCTCGTAATTATCGTAATTACAGGATTTCAACTTGTAAAAAGTGTTCAAGTTCTCGTAGAGCTCGTAATTACAACTTGTGAGCTGGGAATTTTCTGAGAGCTCCTACTTGTACCACATGATCGAATAAAAAAAAGAGACATAAATTATGCACGTCCAATATATCAGCATAGTCACAAAATAATTAATATTTTCCCTGCATTATGTATGTATAATGCTTTAAAAATAAAAAGCACAAGAGAATTAGTCTATGTAAAATAAAAACAATGAGTTGTATTAAATAATTAAATAATTTTTTTTTTTAATTTATATAAATAAAATGACAAAATAAACAAATAATATTAAAAACATTTAAATTAAACACATTTAAATCTGGTAGAGAAATTAGAGTTGTAGTTTTACTTAACTTTTGATATTGATATTTTACATTTTAAATAGAGTTAAATAGAGTGTTCCAGTCAGATCGTATGTTGGTTATTAGTTCTGGGTCAGGGAGAAATTCCCCTTTAGCCACTGATTTCCCAAACAATAATAATTATGCTCAAGATTAAGAGGGATTTTCTTAGAAAATCACAATGACCAGTGCCAGGAACCTGATGATTGGACTTGATGCATGTCCAGGAAATGTCACTTACCCTGAAAGGTTACACATGATTCAAATACATTTATGTTTAAAATTGAAACCATTATTTATTGATTTGCACCATTTGTGACATTTCAAAGATTTCTTAAAATAATACAATAAATAAAGAAATATGGTCGAAATATGCCTGCCACTCATTGCAGTCATTGACATTTTCACCCAAAATATATAAAACTAATGCTTATTTGGTTATATAAACATTTGTGCCCGGTTTCACAGACAAGGCTTGAGTCTAAACTGCATGTTTGAGCTGTTTTAACTGAAAGCAACTTGCACTGATATATCTTTAATGTGTTTTTTTCCCTAGGGCACGTTTATAAAAGCTACTTAAATGTCCTAATTGAACTAAAGCCTAATCATGGCTTAAACTAAACCCTGTCTGTGAAACCAGGCCATGCGTCTCGAAGTGGTCTTATATATAGTGTTTATGTTCACTTTCACACGTTCGCACTCTTAAAGGTCAGCGTTTATTTATGTTTTCTCGTCATGAGTGGCCTGTGACTTCAGGTCATCTGTAGCCTGTGATATTCTGACTCACTTCCTCTGTCATGTGACGAGAGACAAAACTCAGTGGCGCGAGATGGCCAAAAGTCACGATGACCGATATCATAAAAACAACTCATGAAAAGTCACGTCGGGACATTCCCAGATTGTTTGTGACCTTTACAGACATATTTTGCTGAAGAAACGCATGAAATGGTCTGTGGAAATGGTTATAATGCATGGAAAAATGGTAAGCTAAAAACGGTAACATCGAACTAGTCAGCAATATTATTTAACACAACTGAACCAAACATTACATGGCCAACCAACAAAGCAAAATTTTGGGTTGAATCAGATAGAAATGGCATTTTAAGGTTGGCCTACTACTTTTTAAAGCTGAATGCAGGGCATTCTCGTAAGGAAACGCAGTGAAAGTATGAAAACTAGAGTGATATTCAAAACAGGAGGTCTGATATTTTGCATTGTTTTGGTACTTTTGAAACTGGGACGAAAAAAACACCACCAACAACTCTCGTATGAATCAGGAACGTGAAAAAGCTCATCTAATAACGGCCATGCATGCGACAGTTGCAGGACGAGATATGGCACTCTTGATTGGCAAACCGAACAGGGTTAGGATTTCCCCGTCTCAACCCACGGACTTTACAGAGCGGAAATGGTGCATTAAATACTTAACCAACATTTCCTCCTGCTCTGGCGGTTGGGGTTTTCTCAACACCAGCGTCGCTTAAACGTCGCCTCGTCTGCAATAACAGGCTATACGACGGAAAAACAATGTTATTCGATCAACCTTTATCCATTAGCCTAAACGTGATTGCAACAGTCGGTGGTATGACGTGGGTCTATTATCATGGGCCATACGTGTGTTGTGCAATTACGGCTATCTTTGCACTCTGACTCTGAGCAAAATGGATAGCAGTGGGACTTTCCCGTGACTGTGTGTGTAGTGTGGAACAAACGCCCATGCAAATGACAGGTCTAATCGATGGGTTTATATAGGGATGCAGCACTGAGCGAGTAGGCGGCAGAAGTGCTTATCGCTCACGGCAGGTTCATCATGAGACTTGATTCAGCGTCCTCAATGTGGTACTGGTACCTAAATGACTAGTTACTACACATGTTGTGGACCCGTGGAGAAAAGAGGCCAAAACTGAAGGTAGGTTTAAGGAGGTGAGTGATAAAACGCAGATAAACGACAGATGCGCACGTGGGTTGAAGAAGTCCGTGGAGTTAAAGATGTAAAAAAAAAAGTGGCAAAATGCATTTCACGTTTAAGAGCGTCCCCCGCACTTAATATAAACACTGTGAATTTATGATGGCAGTTCAGATTCATCATAACACAACATACATACTGGAAGCCATTTGCGGGGCATTTTTGTAACATCTCTCAGTGCGTTTAAATACACCACTGTTCAAAAGTGTAGGGTAAGCATGACTTTTTGTGAAAGAAATTATTATAATTTTTTTAGCAGGGATGCATTCGTTGATCAAAAGTGGCTGCAAAGACATTTATATTGTTGTAAACGATTTCTATAAAAAAAAAAAAAAAAGTGTGACGGTTTTCCCCAAAATAATTAAGCAGCACAGCTGTTTTCGACATTGATAAGGGATTTCTGAAGGATCATGTGACACTGAAGACTGGAGCCATCATTACGTTTTAAAATAGATTAAAGTAGAAAACAGTTGTTTTAAGTTGTATTATTTCACAATACTAAAAAAATATATAATCAAAAAGTTATGACAACATCGCTTTAACTCACAAAAATAAGCCATTTTTCAAACAATTTAAAAGATTCAACTCATTTTTTAAAGTCAGTTTAATGTAATTTAAGTTGAAAAGATTTAAACATCCAAGTAGTTGTTTGTACTTTTTAATTTAATGCATGCAGCCACTTTTTCTTACAATGTGTTTTTTTTAACCAAATAAACGGATAGATTTTCAAAAGCAAAACCTTATCGACCCCAAACTGTAATGAAGGGTACAATGTATGTTTTATATGTGAGATTTAAAGTGAAATAATGTGTGCCAATAAAGTCAATAGTTATTAACAATAATGGAAATCGCATTATATCTTTCATGTTGCTATTACTGTTATTTTTGTTTGTAGCAGGTGAAATTATTTTGTTGAGAAGTTCTAACATGCACACACAATTAATTCAATCAACTGCAAACATTATTCAAATGATCCTTGATCACAAAGTTTAATTCATATTTTGTTTAGTATTTGATTCTTGCAAGGAAGTTAACCGAACATGACAAATATTAGTTAGATCCATCCGTGCATGAAGTGCTTTCAAGAAAATGCTCTTGAACAAATACAGAATCCAAGAAATCCAAGATACAAATTCTGATACCAAGAAGAGACAAAGTCATGTGACACATTTGACTATATATACTAATCCTACCATTTATGAGAAATTACCTGTCTCTTTTTTTTTTGTTTATTGTTTATTTTTTATGTTTATTGGCATACCACCGAATAAGTTTCACTTTATTTGGTTGCGTATAGGTTATAAACCACCCTCTGGGCAGCTTTGCGTGACTTCTGGATGTTAAACTGAGCTCTTGGCTTTGAGAACTGAATTCCAAGGGTGTCTTCTTCATACTCAGCCCGCGGAGTTCAGTTCTTAAGTTTGGATGCCCTCTGCATCGGCTCTGACCCGCGACCCGGACAAGCACGCCTGCGTCTGGACCTGAAGGTACTGATGCCGTTTATCATGCACAACTCTCCAGTCCTCTTCTAATATGGCTTTCAGATTAGAGATGACTGCCTTTTTTAATGCACTAGTTCAGTGAATTCTGTCAGGTTGTGGATCATCATTTCTCAATTGCGTAGAAGTAAATTAGAAAAATATTGCTGTAGGTTTGTATGGTGATTTTTTTTTTTTTTTAATTAACACTTTTATTTGTATCCTACACTTGTAAGTGAAGGCTTATTTGGTTAAACACAATACAGTAAATAAGAGTCATTAATTGTTTACCAGCAATGTTTTTTTTTTAATCTAATTTATATGCTGTATAGAGTATAATGTCATATCTATACAGTATATATCATTTGTTTTACTTGCCCTATATTTTGACATGAAACAATATCAGTACGATGAATAGCATTGTTAATAATATGTCTGCTATTAAAGAAAGGCACTGTTTCTTTACTATTTTTGCAGCGCAATATGTTATATTGATGAACTTTATTGCTAAAATATTTTGATAATAAAAAACATTTTTAATTTGAATTTGATTTTTTTTTTCTTTTATGCAATTCAAAGTGAAAATTACAGGCCATTATCCTTTTAAAGTGCATTATGAACTTTAACTGCTTTGCTAAAACTGGTTTACTAAAATGACTTTGAAGTTGTATTATATCGGCAAAGGTGTGATGGAATTGATTGTTTTTGTATTACATTTTTGTACTTTGTACATCTGACTCTTTATTTTACAGTGTCCTTGTTAGACATCTTACTAATAATAACAGTAAATTACGCATAATTACACGCAACTAACTCTAAAACTAACCCTTCGTGATTGAAATGAATTGTACTTAGTTAAAGCTGCCGTCCATAGTCCAAATATAAACACTTATTATAGGTGTACCGTAGTGATTCAGGATTAGACAAAAACACGGTTTGGAAAATGGGTTCATGATGTACTCGCTTATTGTATGCATTTTGTACATTTTTAACACAAAACAGTTACGGACTGCAGCTTTAAATGTATAAATACACTCTAACAAGGACACCTTCAAATAAAGTGTAAGCCTAAGTTGTTCTATAAGTTAATAACCAACATATAGCATATATTTTTTTTTTTCAAATGCTCAAATATCTGATGTCCAGTTGTTAAATCACTCTTAGTTCTTTTCATTTTAAAGTAAAATGTCTTAAACGCCCAAATCTGCCAAAAAAGACACTTCAAATTGTCATTATCCGGAAGGCTTCGGGTGGTGTTTTCATTTTAAAGACAATTTGTACGGGTCATGACATGAGAAATCAAACTCGCCTTGATCTTTTGATGGTAATTAGGTCTTGACGATAATTCAATTCAATTCAATTCACATTTATTTGTATAGCACTTTGCACAATACATATTTCAAAGCAAGAAAAACAGAAAAATACATGTTTCTTCATTACAGTTTAGTCTGTTATCAGAGGTGACTGTGTCAAAGTAATGTCCATTTATCCAGAGATGTATTAAGATATATGCAGTTAGGCAAGGCAAGGCAAGGCAAGTTTATTTATATAGCACATTTCATACACAATGGTAATTCAAAGTGCTTTACATAGAAGAAATAAAAAAATCAAAAGAAATAACAATAATTAAAACAGTTTAGAATAAAGAAATTAAAATAATCAAAACAAATAAGAATAATTAAAACAGTTTAGAATAAAAAATAAAGTACAGTAAAAACAGTCGGACGAACATTGACACAGTGCTCATTCACTAAATGCATAGCTAAACAGATGTGTTTTGAGTCTGGATTTGAATGTGACTACTGTAGGAGCACATCTGATCTCCTCTGGAAGCTGGTTCCAGCACATCTGATCTCCTCTGGAAGCTGGTTCCAGCACATCTGATCTCCTCTGGAAGCTGGTTCCAGCACATCTGATCTCCTCTGGAAGCTGGTTCCAGCACATCTGATCTCCTCTGGAAGCTGGTTCCAGCACATCTGATCTCCTCTGGAAGCTGGTTCCAGCACATCTGATCTCCTCTGGAAGCTGGTTCCAGCACATCTGATCTCTTCTGGAAGCTGGTTCCAGCACATCTGATCTCCTCTGGAAGCTGGTTCCAGCACATCTGATCTCCTCTGGAAGCTGGTTCCAGCACATCTGATCTCTTCTGGAAGCTGGTTCCAGCACATCTGATCTCTTCTGGAAGCTGGTTCCAGCACATCTGATCTCTTCTGGAAGCTGGTTCCAGGTGCGGCTGCTGGCATAATAGCTAAAAGCAGACTCTCCTTGCTTAGAGTGAACCCTTAGTATTTCTAGCTGATGTGATCCTAATGATCTGAGTGATCTGTTAGGTTTATATTCAGTGAGCATATCTGCAATATATTGAGGTCCTAGCCCATTGAATGATTTATATACCAGTAATAATACTTTAAAATCAATCCTGAATGTAACTGGGAGCCAGTGTAAAGACCTGAGGACTGGTGTGATATGTTCATATTTTCTGGTCCTGCTCAGGATCCTGGCGGCAGCGTTCTGTATAAGCTGCAACTGTCTTATGGTGTTTTTAGGAAGGCCAGTGAGGAGTCCATTACAATAATCCACCCTGCTGGTGATGAAAGCATGCACAAGTTTCTCTAAGTCTTGACTGGAAACAAAGCATCTAATTCTTGCAATATTTTTCAGGTGATAGTATGCTGATTTAGTTATTGCTTTGACATGACTACTGAAACTAAGGTCTGAGAGACACACCAAGATTCCTGACTTGATTTTTAGTTGTTAGACCCTTAGCGTCAAGGTATGCATTCACCTTGAGAACTTCCTCTTTGTTTCCAAACGCAATGACTTCAGTTTTGTCTTTGTTTAACTGAAGAAAGTTTTGGCACATCCAACTGTTTACTTCATCAATGCATTTGCACAAGGAGTCAATGGGGCTGTAGTCGTTAGGCGATAGGGCTAAGTAGAGCTGTGTGTCGTCTGCATAGCTGTGGTAAGAGATTCGGTTCTTTCTCATTATTTGGCTCATTGGGAGCATGTACAGGTTGAATAGGAGTGGTGCAAGAATTGAGCCTTGAGGGACTCCGCATGTCATGGGAGTCCACTCAGACTTATGGTCTCCTATACTCACATAATAACCTCTCCCTTCTAAGTATGATCTGAACCATTTTAGGACTATCCCAGAAAGCCCCACCCAGTTTTCCAGCCTATCAAGAAGTATGTCGTGATCGACAGTGTCAAATGCAGCACTGAGGTCGAGTAGTACCAGCACTGATAATTTGCCTGTATCAGTATTTAAGCGAATATCGTTTATTATCTTTATGAGCGCTGTCTCTGTGCTGTGATGCGATCGGAATCCAGATTGAAAATTGTCAAAGTATCCATTCAAGCTTAAGAATTTGTTCAGCTGATTGAGGACAACTTTTCAATGATCTTGCCTATGAAAGGAAGATTTGAGATCGGTCTAGTTGCTTAATATAGTCTTATCCAGATTGCTCTTTTTCAGGAGGGGCTTGACAACTGCAGTTTTCAGGGAGTTTGGAAAACTACCAGAAAGAAGTGAGGCATTTACCACTTCTAGGAGATCTGCTTCTAAACTGTTTAACACACTTTTGAAGAAAGATGTGGGGAGTGCGTCAAGGACGCAGGTTGATGTTTTAAGGTGCTGTATAGTTTCTTCCAAAATTTTGCCATCAATTTCTTTGAAATCAGACATAGTAACTACTTTCTCAGGTAGTGGTCTGAACTGTCTGACCCCAGTGCGGCTCAATGATGTGCTGATCACCTTTCTGATATTATTAATTTTCTCAGAGAAGAAAGAAGCAAACTCACTGCACTTGCCGTCTGAGAGCATTTCACTGGGAATCTGGCTTGGGGGGTTCGTCAGTCTCTCTACAGTAGCAAAAAGAGTGCGTGTGTTGTTTAAGTTGCTGTTTATAATATTTGCGAAGAAAGTCTGTCTAGGTAAAATCATGTTCTCATTGAGGCAGAAACAATTGTCTAATTGAAACAATTATTACAATTACAATTACCATCTTCTCTGCATCTAAAGTCTTCATAAGAGGCTGGATCCACACTGCAGCCGGTGTCCTGTTTCCTCGTAGCTGCTGTTCATAACGTTTCAAGCTAAAGATAGTCATGTTCATGTCATCTGACTGACATCTGACATTTGTACTGGAGTACAAAGAGGTTAAGATATGTATTATATGAATGCTAGGCTAAAGAGATGCGTCTTTGATCTAGATTTAAACTGGGAGAGCAAGTCTGAGCCTTGAACATTATCAGGAAGGCCAGCAGAGTTTAGGAGCCAAATGTGAAAATGCTCTCCCTCCTTTAGTGGACTTATATATGGTACCAGAAGCCCAGAGTTTTGTGACATTAAAGGGTTAGTTCACCCCAAAATGAAAATTCTGTCAGTAATTACTCACCCTCATGTTGTTCCAACCCCGTAAGACTTTCGTTCATCTTGGGAACACAAATTAAGATATTTCTGATTACATCTGAGAGCTGATCACTCCTCCATAGGCTTCTTAAGGGATCGAAACTGGCCGGCCGAGAAAAGTTATTAAGGACATTGTTAAAATAGTCCAAGTGACTACAGTGGCTCAACCTTAAGTTTATCAAGCGACGAGAATACTTTTTGGCGCAAAAAACAAACAAAAATAACGACTTTATTCAACTATTCATTTCCTTCTCTGTTGGCCTCGAGTGAGTTCACGTAGTTGAACAGCGCAACGGTTCTGGGTTGTACGGCACACGTAGGCTCACTATTGGCCGACGCTGGTCATGTGTGTGATACGTGTGATGTACAACCCAGAAGGCCCATAGAGAAGGAAATTAATAGTTGGATAAAGTCGTTATTTTTGCTTGTTTTTTTGCGTACAAAAAGTATTCTCGTCGCTTGATAAACTTAAGATTGAGCTAGTGTAGAGATGATAAAATGTTGGGTTATGTGATCAAATTTTCCTTATAAGAACTAGTATAGCTGCATTATGGACTAACTGTAGCTTGTTTATTGAGGATGTAATGCATTTTTTGGTCCCCCCAAAAAAAGGGGAGTGATCCAAACAGGATTCAAGTCTGGTGATCACTAGTCCAGTGCTCTCAGTGCTTCCCAGTCCAGTGGTCCCAAGTCCAGAGTCTCCAGCCGCCATAGACCTGAAGCTACTGAGACTGGCTTCCAGTTTGGCGGACCCACCGCTAATGTCTGTGTGAGCGGCTGACATCCCGTTCGTCTCAGCCCTTTCAAGTCCTGCGGTTCAAGAGTTCCTACCACTGCTGTTTGCACTGCCGGTGATGGCACCTATACCATAATGAGTGTTTGGGCCACACACTCCTGAATAACCTGCCGTCTCTGTTACGATTGCAGAGGTCGCTCCTGAATAAGCTGCCGTCTCTGTTACTGTTACCTAAGCAGACTCAGAGGAGGATGATGGCTGATTAATAGGGTGTTTATTAATAACAACAACGGGAGAGGATGATGGCATGATATGGTGGGTGACGAGGCAGATGAACAGTTGCCATATCACCCTGTAGCCCAAGACTGTTCGCCCACTGAAGCTGAGCAGGGCTGAGCCTGTCAGTACCAGAATGGGAGACCCCTGGGAAAACCAGGTTGCTGCTGGAAGAGGTGTTAGTGAGGCCAGCAGGGGGCGCTCACCCTGTGCTCTGGGTGTGTCCTAACGCCCCAGTGTAGTGACGGGGACACTATACTGTCAAAGAGCACCGTCCTTCGGATGAGACGTTAAACCGAGGTCCTGACTCTCTGTGGTCATTAAAAATCGCAGGGTGTCCTTCGAAAAAAGAGTAGGGGTGTAACCCCGGCATCCTGGCCAAATTTGCCCCTTGGCCTCTTTCCATCATGGCCTCCTAATCATCCCCATATACTGAGTGTGTGTGTGTGTGTGTGGTGGGCGTTCTGGTGCAATATGGCTGCCGTCGCATCATCCAGGTGGATGCTGCACATTGGTGGTGGTTGAGGAGATTCCCCCTTCTATGTGAAGCACTTTGAGTACCCAGAAAAGTGCTATATAAATGTAAAAATGTAATAAATTTCTATTATTATTATTATTATTACTACAGGTGGGAATGGAGACACTGTGGAAGGACGAGACACTGGAGACAGGGAGATAAATCCACTTTGTATAAACGAGATCGGACGATGAGCTGGGGTGAAGTGAGTGGCAGTGATGAAGGTGATGGGATGTAGTGTAGATCTGTGACAGTTACGATTGCAGAGGTCGTTCCTAAATATTTTATGTGTAATTTGATTGTTTAGTTTTTCTCACATCCATTACGTTACATGGAGAGGGCGGGGTTTATGAGCTATACTGGGTCCAGCCACCAGGGGGGCGATCGAGGCGCTTTGGCTTCACTTTTCAGGACTCGTGTGGCACACTTTGCCCCGACACGACCACGGAGGTCACCTATGAACTCTCAGTTTGTCCTGTTATGGGCTCAGAGGTTAATCTGAACTCTCTGCCTGTTTTGACACAGCCCTAGAGGCCAACCATAACCTCTCTATGGTCTTTGTTCCAGTTCCACCTGATTAGCCATGGTGGTTTTCTGCTCTGCCATGTTGGCGTCCAGGTCTGACCAAACGGCAACCTTCTCTTGAATCCAACACGGAAGTGACTTAACCTGCAATTCATCGACTGGCCACTAGAGACAGGCTCCAAAAGAGAGTCAATCCCATAGAACCGCATGTTAAAATGCCCAACTATACAGCAGAAACAAACATGTTTACAGCCTGGTGCAAAAAGTGGTTTTGGTCTATATAGCTAATTTCGCTCTTCATGACGACTGTGAGGGAGGTGATTTTTTTTTATAACTCATCCGTTTAAATCATATTAAGCCTTAAAGTTCTGCATAATTAAGGGTGTGGCCACTTGAGTGACAGGTGGATTGCCGCTGATGTCACTTCTAGCCATTTGTCTGCTGTCACCTCAGCTAATCCGACTCTTTGCCCATTTTCGGTTATCCGGGAGTGACGCGCGGCCAAGATGGCGACGGCTGGCTCCGCCCACTTTGGGCCTAAACAATGCTTTTCTGAAACCTATGGGTGACCTCACGGACACTACGTCCATATTTTTTTACAGTCAATGATCCTGACTGAATGTCCTTAGCTACGCCTTGGCAACACCAGCTGGAGTGCCCATGATCTCCACCAGAGGGCACTCCTTCCACCTGCTTTAACTCACCGTGCGTGAACTACATTTCCCAAAACTCATTGCCTGGACTAATCATATTCTGATTAATCTAATATTATCTATTATTAATCTATAGCCCTGTGTATTAACTCTGACTTTGCGAAATCTTGAATGTTGTTGTTACACTGCATTTCTGAGCATTATCCTGGTTTCTTGTGTCTTGGTTTTTTGGTTTTCTGGATTACCCTTTTGCCTGTGTTTTCTGTTGTTCACTTGGATTGCTTGACCTTTTGCCTGTTATATATTCTGGATTGTCCCAATAAAGCTGCATTTGGATCTTCAACCCAAGTCTCGGAGCAGTTCATAACAAGTCATTATAGTGTTTACAAGGCTAATGGCATATATATTTTTTAAACGCATTGAATAGGCTTTGTGCCTCCCTACATCTGTTTCCCATACTATTATCTGTAAAAAAAATAAACTAGTGCTGTCAATTGATTAAAAAAAATTAACTAGATTAATCACATTTTTTTTCTGTGATTAATCGCGATTAATCACATTTATTTAAAAAAAAATATATTTTATAATGTAATAATTTCACAGTTAATCTCCAAATTAATGTAGAAACAACATAAAACAGTATGTTTTAGATACGTGTTTAATGGCATCTTTTTATGAATGAAGGTCAGTATCACTGATCCTAATACATAGCTACTTATGTCTCGGTGAAAATATTTTTTTCTCACAATTTTAAACATTAGGCTAATTATGGCCCTTTAACATTACAGTGTAATTGAAAGCTATCAAATTTTTTTTTCATATTTATTAGGCTTCAAAAAATATAACAACTTGTTTTAAGTGAACATCAAACAATCCTCATAATAAATTTCATGTGTACATCATGTGACCCTGTCTAACAAGTTATAACGGTGCTTACAAGGCTGAATGGTTATGCTGTTATTTATTAGGACTCCTCACATATTCTGTAAAAATCAGATGGCAGCTGGGATCCATTTACCATATATTTTTAAATACATTGAATAGGCGTTGTGCCTTCCCATGTCTGTTTCCCATATATTTTATCTGTTGACAAAAACAAAACAAAAATTCTTGATTTTTCAAAAAACTTTTTTTTCTGCTTTTTGTTGCAGCTGGAAATAAATAATGTCGACACAAAATGGCACTTTGTTGCTTTCAACCACAAGATCTCTTATTTACATAAGTACAACTGGACCGTCTCTGCTAATGGAGTGCAGCAGGGAAACATCAAAACTAGTTTGCATTTTGCCCTGAAATTATAGTGTATTTTTATTGGAAATAATATTGGGGGCAATCTTATCAGAATCAAGAATCTGATTCAAGAGACTGTGAAAGCTCATTGTTTGGTTAATCGTTGAACATGTGAGTTGAAGTAGGCCTACTCAAGATCTTGAGTTTAGATCTCGAGAGACTGGTCTTGGTCTTGATCCAGTTTTTAAAGGTCTTGGCCTTGTCTCGGTCTCGTCTCTGTCTCAGACTAAAATGACTCAGTATTTTATTTTAAGACATTGAAAACAAAAAAAATTCTATTGAGTTTTTGTGAAGTGACCCAGAGTGATGCAACATCGGCCTACAAAAACGTCATGCATCACTGCTTTATAGTCTCTGCCAATAGTCAGAGCTCTTGTCTCCTTTATTATTGTTTTGGTTGATATTATGTGATGTACGTATGCTTTCTCTTTTGTATGTTCCTGTTCTCTTCTCAGCATTAATAAAAAAAAAAAGTCAAAGCTCTTCTTCTGCCCTATAACATTCAAACCCGGCTTTACTGCCATCTAGTGGTCTGTAGTCTGAACGATTTATTTTCTCTATTTTTTATTCTGATGTCTGTCTCTATATTGTCCTGTGCATTGGGTTACCAGCAACAAAGTCCAAGCTTATTCATTTACACCCTCGATATAGTAATACCAATTTGAGTATTTTAATGAACAGTTCATTTTTTGTTAACCTTTTATCACATCTCTTGGAGTATCAAAGTAATATCGTATCATGAGTTCAGTATCGTGATATGTGTTGAATCGTGACATGAGTGTATCGTTACACCCATAGACTGTAAAAAAAAAGACTGTTATACACCCCATACCTTTAAACAAATGTTATATTTTACAAATACAATTAGATTAAAGTAGCCTTTAATCAGAAGGAAAAGGCATAGCGTGGAGGAAAATAAATAAAAAATGGCAACAAGTTAAACAACTATGGTCAAGAGCAGGATAAGAATGTGAAATATGAGACAGTTGAACATATTCTTACATCATGTGAGAAATTCACTGAAATGATGACTCAATTAGGTCGAATAGTTACCATGTTAAAAGTATTCTGGCAGTTTACAAGGGAAGATGTCTACTGAATATTCTCTAAAAGATTGGACTGGACAAGCGATTTTTTAAGTTAAGTGTAGGACAGCAGGGGGCAGTAATGCCACGATCCCGATGCCAACCTCCGCCAAACCCCAGCGAAGACGAAGAAGAAGAGGGAGTGGAAGCTTCTAGACGCCCGAGCCTCGTTCGCTTCTCTTCCTTTATCCCCGTGACTCTGTGTTCAGGTTTCCAGCAGAATGTCCGCGGTTAAAGCACTAAACCCGAAAGCAGAGGTGGCCCGGGCTCATGCGGCCCTGGCCGTGAACATCAGTGCGGCCCGGGGACTTCAGGACGTGCTGAAGAGTAACCTGGGGCCGAAGGGGACAATGAAAATGTGAGTTATTAGTCGTGTTGCGCACCGCTTTGTTAGCACGTGTTTGTCACCCAATCATCCGCTAAACCGGTTCAGTCCAACATGTGCTCCGGGAATTACGCATTTCCCCCCGTCACTGCGACATGTCAAAATTGCAGTGTGTTGCAATGCTCGGAAAATTTGTTTGTTAAATGAAAGTGTGTGTTTTTGAGACAAGTTTGGACCCACTGGTTGTCAAGAAGTTAGCATCAGTGCTATCTACTTATCGTGACTGTAAACTTGCGTTCATAATTAGCACATCTGGTCTGGAGCTCGATCCTTTATGTTGTGTGATACAAGTGATTTGTTTAATACATGTTTGTAGTACTTGGTATCAGGTTTTTAATTGAATTCAGCGGCCAGCCATTTTAATTCAAGAACGCATGAACCAAATAAAATAAAATTAATTAAAAAATGAACGATTGTCTTAATAAAAAGTCATGAAATCAAAATTAAAAATTCATTTATTCATGAAATGTTGCAGTATTTAATATTAATTATACGTGTAAATTTGTATTAGTGAGGGTGGGGCAACCTGTCAATCGCTCTCATGACAGTAATGGCAAACAACAATGATTCAACCAATTTCTGATGTACAAAATTAAAAGGTTAGTTCACCCCAAAAATAAAAATTAAGTAATTACTTGTTCCAAACACCTAAGACTTTAGTTCATCTTCGTAACACAAATGAAAATCTTTTTGATGAAATCTGAGAGCTTTCTGTCCCTCCATTGACAGCTACGCAACTACCACTTTGATGCCTCAAAGTTAACAAATTAAAGAGATCGTAAAACTCAGAAGCTCAAGCAAGTTCGCTTGACGTAAACAACCAATGATACGCAGCAGGTTTGAGCTTTAGCAAGCGGTTTGTTCAGTTGAGGTTCTGTTTGTTCGCTGATCAATGTTTGTATCTGAATAAAAGACTAAAGTAAATCTATTCATCATACAAACGTGATCGTGTCTCTGCTAAAGCCGCTAAATTCATATGGATTAGTTTTACGATCTTATGAACTTTTTGAAGCGTCAAAGTGGTAGTTGCGTAGACTGTCAATGGAGGTACCGAAATCTTTCAGATTTATCAAAAATATATTCATTTGCTCTGAAAAATGAACGAAAGTCTTACGGGTTTGGAACGACATGAGTGCGAGTAATTAATGACAGAATATTCATTGGTGGGTGAACTAACCCTTTGACAAGTCTACTTTTTTTAGGGAAGGAAAGTTTCATTGCGACTTATAAGGTACACCAAGTAACTTTTTTTTTGCTTTAGTTCAAAACCAATAATGTAAATGTCAACACATCATACATTTTTTATTTCAAAACGTGTTTTTGTCTTGGCTTGATTCCCTATGGTAAGCCTATAATAAGTAAGGGATAATGTACGTCCAGTCGGTGGTTCTCTCAAAATAAACCCCCGACAGAATGAGGACCCCGAAGCGACGCGAATGTGTCATTCTTATAAAATATATATATATTTTTAAAATTATATATACATAAATATACATACATACATACATATATATATATATATATATATATATATATATATATATATATATATATATATATATATATATGCACATATATATATATATATATATATGCACATTTTAACAAGGGTACTACATCAGAAGGATAATAAAGATACAGAAAAAGTGATATTGAAACAAAATATGCTTCAATACACAAAACTATACAAGTACAGATTGTATAAAATAATTATCCATCCAAAAATCTTGATATTTTAACCAGTAGAATAGAGCTGAAAGTTGTATTAATGCTGTATTAATTCAACTCAGTAGACCCTTGAGAATGAAACATTTTATGCTTATACTTTTTAATAGCTTAATAGTCTCTTTGTGTGTAAACTGACCCATTTAACTGCTTATCGACTTGTTTTATATAAAATTGACCAACCTCGTTTATCTAAACCTGGGAAAATCTGAGTGTTTACCAGCTTCCTTAAAGTAAACCTGGTTTATTAGTGTTGTCAAAAGTACCGACTTGGGTATTTTGACATTTTAAAAATGTGACGATACCAGCATTTCCCTCTAGCATTTTGAGCGATGTTGAACGGGTTCTTAAACGCCTCTGATTGGCCATTGTGTTCACGCGCTCAAGCGCTCAACACTTATGTCTGTGATTGGCTGCAATGATCAACTCATGTTGTATATATGCATTTTTGACGATTTTTACCGAGCGCTTACACAGATACACATGGGAGCGTCTATTTGCAACATGTTTGTCCCATCAGTGGTATAAAAGCAGAAGTGCGTCCAGACTTTAGACTTCAACATGGGTGAGGCATCTATTACTTTACTCACACTTCGGTCCGCCGTCCTGTTTAAACCCTCTTTGTCTTAGGTTAGTTAACTTTTGTTCACTTTCCCTCATTCATGTGTTGAGCGCCACCTCGAGGAGCCACGAAGTAGCGACGCTGGGAGCAGGGAAACCTATTCAGAGCGCCTTATTTTATTAATGAAAATATCGATATTTGGCACCAGCATGTCTATTCTCGTATCCCACGGAGAAGGACAACGATATATCGCCCTATCGAGATTGTGTCCCACCCCTAGTGTACATGCGTGTCGCTCGTGATCCGGTGTTTTCATCATCTCAGAGTCAATGCTGTAAACTTCATCTCTGTATATGCTGTGCCAGATACACTTCCACATTTGCGTCATTTACAACATTTTTAAAGACAGATGATTACGACGCATCATTTGGTGTGTTGCTTTTGTAAAGCTCCTCAGCAGATTTGTGTTGACATGCGCACATTTCCGTTTTACTACTTCCATTTGTCATGAGGCGCGCAGGATAATAGTTTTGAGACATTAGTTTTACATTACATTAGGTTCGAATATTCATTTCTCTAAATACCCGGCTATGTGTAAATGTGGCCTTACAGCAAAGAAAGATAACTTATTTCAGCAGGCCTGGTATCTAGGGATGTCAACGATTAATCGACGATCGATTAATTGTCGATAATACATTTAATCGATAAAACTTATCGATCATCGATTAAGCAGGATCATGCGCGTGCGTGCTGCTCAACCGCGAAACATGTAAGCGAGCGCGCCGGTGTGGTGAAGTGTTGAGTCCCACTGAATGACACACACACACACCGGAGTTGTTTGGGACTATTTTACACCTTCATCATGACTATAAGTTTGCGTGTGCATTCACAGCCTTTTGTTTTGTGCAAATGTAAGTTGTAATAGTTTATTTTGTGTACGCTTATCTATATCTGATTGGTCTCATATTGGATGCATTTGGTTAAGATTTGACGTGATCTTTAGCGCGCTCAGCTCAAACGACAATGCACGACTAATAATGATTATTGTGACTGTCATATTACACAAGATTATAAAGAGAACAATATTGTAATAAAACATTGTGAATTATTTGGGTTTAGATGCCATGTCGCGTTGTTCCAGGAAGAGTGCGTCCACCACAACATGAGTCGTTCTGAATGGCACGTAACTTAGTTTAAGTTCACTTGTGCATTCACGTCATTTTGTGCAGATATAATTTTGTAAGATTGTTTATTTTGTATATATCTGATTAATATCAAATAGGATGCGTTTCTTTGAGTTAAATAAACGCTAACAAAGTGCTCAACGGTTATTCATTCAGCGCGCACCGCTAAAGCAGAATGCACGACTAATAATAACGATGGTTAATTTGGGACTGTCATATTACAAGTAGGCATGTGCCGGTATCAAATTTTCGTGCTGCGATTAATTGAATGAGCTTTTATCACGGTATACGGTATTATCACGATATTTTAATTGCTCAAGAGAAACAGATGGATTGCGGGTATCTAAAAAAACAACTTGCATCACAATGTGTAATTGTGATTTTCAAAACATGGTAACTAAACAGAATTTTATTAAGTTTAGTGACAACGTGTTATAATGTTTACATGGTACAATGACTGGTAGGTTACTGTTTGTATTATTCAAATAAATTATTGTATTTGATTTTAATCTTAATTCAATATTGACTCATTTGGATAAATATTAGGTAGGCTACAGTCTGCATGTTAATTTTTCTCAAGAAAAAAATATATCACATAATGCTGTAAACAGAGAGAAATTAAATATAATGCGGTTTTCATTATAATAACAATTATGTAATGACAAGTAAACATATAATTAATATGTAATAAAGTGCACATATTTAGCAAAATGACAATTTTTTCTAGTCAACTAAAGTGCTGGTCATTAAATGGCTTTCCTGAGGTAAATGTAACGTTCTGTGACACAACTGTTCTCCTGCAGTTTTATTGACCTCTTTCCGTGAAAAACACTGATTGATCGACATTTTGTATGAGGCATAAACCTTAAGGTAAGTTGTACTGTATCTTTAAATAAAAAGTAACAGATGATCGGGTTACTTGAACTGAGGCGCAGCGATCTGTCACAATGGACAGAACCTTTTTTTTTTTTCATATCAAAAGTAACCTGCTCTGTCTAGTCTGTCGGTGTCAGTGTCCTCTTTGCTCCGCGATTTTTCTCTGCGTGAGAGCGTGTGAAAAGTGTCAATTCCGTAATGCGGCTTTCAGACAGAACGCGATTTGCTATTTTGCAAATAAAAAGTTGAACTATTTTTAACTTTGACCCCGGCGTGCTTTGGTCGACGCAGCAACAAAACGTCCCCGCGAGTATTCTGCGTCCTGTCTGAAAGGCGCTTGAGTCTCAAGTTGAATGCGTGAGAGTTGGCAGCCCTGCGGGGGGTAAATCGTCGGCAGCGTTCCTCCTTCCGCCATGCTTCTACTCCATGTGATGATTGTTTACATTAGACTAGAGTGCGCTCTGCGCCGCGTGCACACAGTGCTTATACATGTGGGGATTGTTTACATCAGAGTGCGCACGTGTTTTGCGGAGCATATACGCAGTGTTTAAGCGGTTGATAGAAAATTAGCTAATGCGTGTTCTAAAAGTCTAAATTCAAATCTATTATTTTTCACGTTATTTTGAAGTGGCCGCGATAACAATATCGTGCATATTCATTACCGCGATTTATCGCATTACCGAATACCGGCACATGTCTAATTACATAACATGAGAACACTATTTTATTAAATGGTTGTGAATTCATTGGGTTTAGTTGCCGTTTTCAGTGCGTTGTTCCAGCACGTAAACAGTCACACATTCTGACAAGCACGCATCTGCGGCGGCGTTGGTGACGCATTGTATTTGTCGTTATAAATATATTAATTTAATTTATCTATCACATCAAAACATTTTACAATCCTACTAACCCTTTATTTAGATTAAAACCCATTATTATTAATTTGGTGAGGAACATAGCTTTTTGAGCATCATTTGCAGACCCTGTAATGCTGTTTGCCATTAATGCTAACGATTAATCGATTAATTGATCGTCAATTTAAACGACGATCGGATCATGGGAATTTGTGAAAATTGACATCCCTACTGGTATCCAAATAATTATTGAAGAAAGGGGGGAATCCATTTAACATAAGAGTAGGGGTGGGCGATATGAGCAAAAATTCATATCACGATATTTTTCACTGTCCGGACGATATCGATATTATATCGCGATATGAGAAAAAAAATTGGAATCACATTTTAGTACACCTTAGTTAAATTACAGGCAGAATATGTATGTTAACACTAGATAACTAGAAAAAAGGTGAGGCATTTCATCGGACATAGACCTGAAATGTTTTTTTTTTTTTTTTTTATTGTGCCATTTTTTCTCTCAAAAAGTGCAAACGTGCAACATGAGGTAGGCCTGAATGCACTTGTTGTCTTTCCACTTTTTGCTCGTCTTGTCATAATGAGAACCGGCAGCGAATGAAGACTTTATTGATTTCTGAGTGAGAGCCGTCTTCGGGTGTGCTCTGTGTCCGGGAATATCTGTTGTTATAGTTTTGCTTTTTTAAATTAGTTTTTATTTTAATATCGTTTTCAATTTTGCTTTAAATTTCAGTTTAGTTTTAGTTAGTTTCATTAATGGTTTTGTTAGTTTTTATTTAGTTTTTATTTTGCAAACACATTTCTATATAGTTTTTATTTTATTTAGTTTCAGTTTTAGTAATTATAGTTTAGCTTTAGCAGAGCGAGCAGAACACTTCCAGTGTAGACCAAAGCGAGACGTTTTAACGTATTTAAGTTTAATGTTTGCACAGATTACAGTTAACTCTTGTGCAGACATCTTAATAATAAAAATAAAATAATGGTTTGAGATTGAACAAAGCACCAAATAAATAGAACTTAAAAGTATACAAGAAAAAAACAATGAAAATTTTCATACAAACTAATTCATTAGTGTAAGGAGACAGAATATAGGCCTACAGTTTGTACAGTATAAAACCCATTACGTCTATGGAGAGTCCCCACAAAGATAGTGGACCAGTATGTGTGTATGCGCGCGCTTATGTGTGTGTCGTGTGTATGCGCGCGCTTATGTGTGTGTCGTGTCCTGTTATTCATAGCCTAACGTACATTGCGGGGAAATGTCTCCACGTGGATAATATTATTAGCAGTAAATGTTTTGTAAAAACAAAGATAATAATAGCAGCTTTCAGCCTTTCAACCTGCATTAAACATGACATCTCAAACATACAGTAGCCTAGAACTTTAACGTTTTTTTGTGCTTGACGAACTTGTTTTGGTGTTGCACCCGCGTCTCGGAAATGAAACGGCACTCTAAAAATGCTGCGCTCAAGTTAAGTCAAACTTGCGTCTCATTACCTTGTTATTTCCCATTCCACCGCAAAAGATGCATCCTTTATGAACAGCCGCTTAGCACTAGCGATGTGTTCTACGTTACGGTCCTTCATTGAACGCGTCACAGGACAGCGGTTAATCGCCTCAGCAACTTCACGCGTATGAAGCGCCAAATCAGCCGTTTCCGTAAACAGCGTATTCGATTCTGTATCGTCATTAGTGTTAACAGTTGTAAAGAGTACCAAATTGAACAAAACAATATAACTGCAAAATTTGAATTTATGAATACGGTATCCTCGGTATCGCAAAATCCATATCATGGCACAACATAATACCGGTATTCACGTTCATACCGGTATAGCGCCCACCCCTACATAAGAGTTCTTAATGGTGTGAAATAAGGGGCATTTAGTTGTAGTTATACTCGGAGACGTTACGTCAAGAATTGCATGATTATCTTGATGACTACAGACTACTGTTATTTCATCTCACACAGGCGCAGAACACACTGTCTGGTTGGCCTTTGTCTGTCCTGCTTTGCAATTTGTTCAAGTGCATCCTTTTATCCCGGACCCTTGCAGTAACACGGTTTAACACGGTTACCTTTCATCACTGCTAGTTTGACGTCGGCTTGGTGTGTCATGGTCTAAAATCACTGTAAACCACGGCTTTACTGCTTTTGAAAAAGTGTTATAACTAAACCTCAGCAAGGTTTTATAAACACACCAACCAAGCTCTTAATAATTTGATAAATTATAAGTTCTTCAGCAGCGTTTAGCAGAATGGTTGTCAAGCGCAGTGGTGCAGTAATAGTGATGTAAGGAGTAGTCCACAGGTGTGTGTTTATAGAGTATTTTACAATGGCTTCAAACACTGCTCAGCCAATCATAATCAAAGACTGTAGCTAAGTAAATGGATATGAAGTAAATGCAGCACACAATAAACATGGCATCTTGTACATGAATCCTCTCGTATGTTAAACCAGTTGTGTTCGTTTCACAGGCTTGTGTCTGGTGCAGGAGACATCAAGCTCACCAAAGATGGGAATGTTCTGCTGCATGAGATGGTAAGAGCTTTACTACTAATATTTTATAAACTTTAGTGTCCTAAATTATTGTTACTATGACATTAATTGTCTACTGCCTGTGTCTTAAAGATTGTTCCTCAGGTGCAAGTGGAAAAATTGTTTATGGCTTATTTGACAAGCATGAAAAACATAGTTTAAACTGGGGACTGAATACGCATTTTTATTTTTAACTATACACTCACCTAAAGGATTATTAGGAACACCATACTAATACTGTGTTTGTACTAATACGCCTTCAGAACTGCCTTAATTCTACGTGGCATTGATTCAACAAGGTGCTGAAAGCATTCTTTAGAAATGTTGGCCCATATTGATAGGATAGCATCTTGCAGTTGATGGAGATTTGTGGGATGCACATCCAGGGCACGAAGCTCCCGTTCCACCTAGTGTTTTCACGGTACCAAAATATCAGTATTCGGTACCAATACCAGTGAAAATCCACGGTTCTCTGTACCAATTTCGGTACCAAAGCTTAATTTAGATTAAATTTACACATATTAAAGTTTATATCACGGTTACAAAGATGGAAACTGTATTATTAAAAACAATTTACAATAAGATTCTATTTGTTAGATAACATTAGATAAAATTACCTAACAATAAACAACAGTTATATACTGTAGCAATTATTCTCCATGGGGTTAACTTAAAAATGTACTAAATTTTTTTTTAAATCAAAAGTTTTATCTATTAACATTATTTAATGCACAATGAATGAAGTGAACAAACATGAACAATCAAGTGTTTGTATTAAATAACATTCACAAACATTAATTAATGTTGTAAAAATATATTGTTCACTCAATGTGTTGATGTTGCATTAAGTAATATTAATGAATGGTGTCTTATTGTAGTGTTACCAAACCATACAGGAGATAAAACATGTTTTATTTGACTTAACTGTACTTTTATTTAATCCAAAAATGTCACTCTTGCCTGTCTTCAAAGCTTGAGAACCCTGTAGCTGATTTCTAATGCAAGGGCTAGAAATCAATTAATTCTGATACTTCCTCGTCATCATGGAGAGCGCATCGCAAAGCTTTCTCCTTTCCACAAGCGCTTGCTTTCCCGTGTCTCCGCTATGCAACCATGAACAGCGGCGAGCCTGGAAAGACGAGCTCGCACGTCTCTTCTATTATGAGCGCGCTTGCCGCGCGCCTACATTTGAAATTTGCACGCGCAAAAAAACGCGCTATATAAACGTGTGAACGGCCCTTTATGGCAACGTGACATTAGCCTAATTCAAAATATTTCCATATGTGGCTCTTTCCTCCTTTCTTGTCAACAAGTGGATTCAGAGCCACCGCATTAGTAGCGCCGGTCGCCGTGTCTCAGAGTGTTTTTTTGAAGAGTACGCACCTCTGCATCTTTCCGACAGCGCTTTAAGAACCGGATTAACCCGGTACTCGGTACCTAGAAAAGCTGGGACCGTAACCGTTTAATTTTTTTAGTACCGACTTGGTACCGAAGTACCGAGTTTTTTGACAACACTAGTTCCACCACATCCCAAAGATGCTCTATTGGGTTGAGATCTGGTGACTGCGGGGGCTATTTTAGTATAGTGAACTCATTGTCATGTTCAAGAAACCAATTTGAAATGATTCGAGCTTTGTGACATGGTGCATTATCCTGCTGGAAGTAGTCATCAGAGGATGGGTACATGGTGGCCATAAAGTGATGGACATGGTCAGAAACAATGCTCAGGTAGGCCGTGGCATTTAAACAATGCCCAATTGGCACCAAGGGGCCTAAAGTGTGCCAAGAAAACATCCCCCACACCATTACACCACCACCACCAGCCTGCACAGTGGTAACAAGGCATGATGGATCCATGTTCTCATTCTGTTTACGCCAAATTCTGAATGTCTCAGCATAAATCTAAACATTTTTCCAGTCTTCAACTGTCCAATTTTGGTGAGCTCTTGCCAATTGTAGCCTCTTTTTCCTATTTGTAGTGGAGATGAGTGGTACCCGGTGGGGTCTTCTGCTGTTGTAGCCCATCCGCCTCAAGGTTGTGCGTGTTGTGGCTTCACAAATGCTTTGCTGCATACCTCGGTTGTAACAAGTGGTTATTTCAGTCAAAGTTGCTCTTCTATCAGCTTGAATCAGTCGGCCCATTCTCCTCTGACCTCTAGCATCAACAAGGCATTTTCGCCCACAGGACTGCTGCATACTGGATGTTTTTCCCTTTTCACATCATTCTTTGTAAACCCTAGAAATGGTTGTGCGTGAAAATCCCAGTAACTGAGCAGATTGTGAAATACTCAGACCGGCCCGTCTGGCACCAACAACCATGCCACGCTCAAAATTGCTTAAATCACCTTTCTTTCCCATTCTGACATTCAGTTTGGAGTTCAGGAGATTGTCTTGACCAGGACCACACCCCTAAATGCATTGAAGCAACTGCCATGTGATTGGTTGATTAGATAATTGCATTAATGAGAAACTGAACAGGTGTTCCTAATAATCCTTTAGGTGAGTGTATAGTATTAGTTTGTGTGCTTGCAATCTGGACTTCACCATGTTGTCAATGTCATGATCATGTGACCTACCAATGCAGTTGCATCACTTCACTATCATTCATAAATCCTCTCCCATGGCCTCATGGGATAGTAAAGTGTCCATCGTATGCATACAATCTCACTGGAAGTATTAGGTCATCCGGGTACATTTTACCTACTCTTTTATGAGTACTGTGAATTCGAAGACTTATTGTCGCATACTATTTTTCGCCTACTATATAGTAGGGAAGTATGTGATTTCGGATGCGACCTGAACCGACTACATGAATGATGAGCAAGCGATCTCATTGGCTGTAGGATCAGCTTGTGCCCTGCAGTATTGACGTGAGAGCTTGCAGATTGCCAGCAAAGGACCGATCAGCCCTCTAGAGTTTCATGATTTGAACTAGATGTTTGTAAAATGCTCCTCTTTAGAGTTGATTATTAGTTATTATTATATACCATGTTTATAAAATGTATTACATTAGTCTGGGTGGCGAAACCTCAGGTGCTGTAACATATTAGATGTGTTCGTCACTGTTGCTGACACTATTTGTCTGTGCATTAAATATAGTTTTTTGGTCTGAGAAGGATCATTAATTCCCTGTTATTCAAGCCACTATCTGAAACTATCTTTTTGAGATTTATTTTTCTTTCTTTTTCCAGCAAATCCAGCATCCCACTGCTTCATTGATTGCCAAGGTGGCCACGGCACAGGATGACATCACGGGAGATGGCACAACATCTAACGTGCTCATTATTGGAGAGCTCCTCAAGCAGGCGGACCTCTATGTTTCTGAGGTGCTTCGCATATTTCAAAATTCGTCTTTGTCACGAGTCATGTTCCTCATTTAAACCAGTCTTGCACTTGTCTGAAGGGTCTTCACCCCAGGGTAATCGCAGAGGGATTCGAGGCTGCGAAGGAAAAAGCCCTTGAGGTGCTGGAAGAGGTAAAGGTCGTGAAGGAGATGGACAGAGAGACTCTCATCCATGTTGCCAGGACCTCACTCAGAACCAAGGTCCACGTGGAGTTGGCCGATTTACTTACAGAGGTGAGAAACATTGTTTGAATATCTAACGTTTTAAACCAGTTATGATGCTAGAACAGAAAATCATTTTAACATGGGGAGAAAAAAAAAGGATTTATTGCTTGTCACTGGAGTTATGCCCATGGCATGTAAATGGATAATCAAAATGTCCTTGGTATTTACACATTAGAGATTACACTACAGTAAAAACACTGCAAGTTAGGGATCGACCGATATGGATTTTTTTGTGCCGATATCGAGTTTTTTTTTTTCCCATCAGCCTAAGCCGATGACCGATACGGGCTGCCGATTTTCTTGAGCCGATACTGCTTTTGCAGTGCTATCAACTTTCTCAGTTGGTCGCACCAGCATATGATTTGAACGCTCCTGGAATGGATGCAGTGTGAAAATACCGTGTCAGGCTACACAAATATTGATATTGACATTGTACGCCATGTAAAAAAGACAAGAGGCTAACACTGTACATTTAACTTGCACTTATTATGACTTAATTCCTCATTGGCGCGTTTCACCATCAGTGTGCAATGCGCGTGACGTGTACATCCGTTAATAAATAAACCGCAAATGTCTTGCGGATAGGGCTGGACGATTTAAATAATCGACACCGAAATTCAGAGCCTATAACCGACGTAATTTTACCATGTCGGTTATTCCGTTTTTTTAATCCTATTAATATTTCCGCCCACTGCGTGTTAATGTACTTTCCCCTTAAAACATATTAACGCGTGTGTAGTCACGTAACTCCGCCCCGTCCAGTCTGCGACATTGAAGCAACATGAGCCCCTTTCACACAGTGCGTTGATTCCTGGAAATTGCCAGAACAAACACCTTCTGTGTGAACGCAAACACGACCCGGGATTGATGCCAGGTTGCGGTCATAGTAACATTGCCATGTTCAGTCCTGGAACGCACGCTGTGTGAACAAAAGCCGTAATCAATGCCGTGTCGCAATGATGGCGCTTAAGCCGGGATCGTTCGCCAGCGTGAAAAAGTTATGCGATAGTTTATGATCGAATCAGAGTAAAAAAATGCACAAGCGTGGTTTCTGGAGAGAGAGATCACAGCTTATAAGCAAACTATAGACGCTGATGAGACATGTCTTTGTGGGTTGTGTGTAAACGCACTCTCTGATTCTGAGATCACTGGCAGTGTGAATAAACCAAAGCCAAACGAACCCGGGTCAAATCCCTGGTCACTTTATCCGTGTATTATCCGGAATCTCTGTGTGAAAGGGAACTCAAACACTGAGTCAACTCAGCAACAGGAGCCGCTTGTACCAAAGAAACACGCGAAAAAAGAGAGAGACTGACAAACGCCCAGCAACGAGTGCCTCTACTCCACAAAGCAGGTTTCGATAACACAAGCATTTACAAATGCTACACAATATGAAAAGGATTAGTTTTTTAGTTTTATACAAGTTATATTTTACTTTTAAGATGGCAATATTTACAATAATTTATTTTGTTTACAAAAAGAACTATTTTCTACATTTTTAGGAAACTTTCTTTTTACATTAAAACTTAATGACTTTTTTATAAGACGTTTTTATTTCAAGCATTGTATGCTTTGTTTGATTCAATTGTTTGAAATATTTAATAAATAAAGATTGAAAGCTATCTGTGTGTTTCCTTATTTTAGAATCACAAAGATAGGATTATGCTCTCGTTCATTAGAAAAAATAACCGTGAACATATTTACAGTATAAGCCTTGCCAGTGACATATGAGAAAGATTTTTTTTTTAAATAATCGTAATCGAGGTAACTTTTTCGATTAATCGCGATTATGATTTTAGCCAAAATCGTCCAGCCCTACTTGCGGAAGAACATTGTAGCCGGAGCTATTTCTCTCTGTTAATGTCTAGGGCTGTCACTTTCGTGGAAAAATCCTGATCGATTTTTGAGACGTAAGTGTTCATTGAATCGATTGTAAAATCGATTTTACATGTCTAAAGACGTTTCCATTTTCAACACCAAATACAGGCAAATCCACGGACACCTAACAGGCATTAGGACGAACGTAAAGAGGGCGCTTGAGACGCACAAGTCAGCAATATTCCTAATGATTTATTGGCGTGAAGTTTCAGCACAATGACAAACAGGAGCGCAACATTCAGGGATTGAAATTAACACCCTCAACCCGCCCAATACGGGTAAAAATGAACTTTGAGGGGAAACGCTGTCAAATCACGAGCCAATCTGGCGTGTTTCTGTGTTTACTCACTTTGCTGGGGAAGTTCGTGTAAGACAAATCTGCGCGGATTTAGCGCAAATACGCAACTCGTGATCCTCATGATCTATTAAATACAGCGTAATGTGCAGAATCTGCTCATTTCTGGCTTATTTGAACACACACGTCACTAAGCAACAAATAACGGCGCGCTTGTTCACTTGCATTGAAGTAATAGCGAATATTAAAAAGCATTTGGTGAACAGAAAAGACATTTTTATTTTCCAGCATCCTACATGTTCTGATACTGTATTCATCTGTCCACCTAAAACACATTTTTGGTAAAAAAAAAAAAAGGCTGTTAAAATCGATTCCCTATTTTCGTTTTCGAAACTTGTGTTGGTTGGTCCGATCGATTGTGCAATCGATTTTCGAACGTAAAGTGACAGCCCTATTAATGTCAATGGCGAGTCACGCAGGCACTGGGCAACGCCGCAGCCGAGTCGACCCCGGTATAAAATAGTCAGAGTATAAACACTTATTATAGGCGTACCGTAGTAATTCAGGATAAGTCAAAAACATGGTTTGGAAAATGGATTCATGATGTACTCGTTTAGAGGTCGACCGATAGTGGATTTTACCGATACCGATATTTAGGTTTGAGCGTACATGCCGATAACCGATAATTCAACCGATATTTTTTTAAATGGATACTGGATTAAAAACAAACATAACACTCACAATAAAACAGTGTTGAAGTAAAATGTGCTAAATTAAATAAATATATAAATATGAATATTTTAAAACTCTATACAGAAAATAAATTCAAACATTAAAATATTACAGGTTTCGTTAGCTATAACCTAGAAACATACATTTCATAGATAACACTTTGCAAGTCCCATTTGTAAACAAGGATGTATTAACTAGCTTCCATGAACTATATGCATTATGCAATATACGTTTTTACTGCATGTATTAATATGAGCAATACAATTGTACCTTTATCATTCATGTTAGTTCATAGTACATTAACTAAGGTAATAACAGATAAAATAAGAATTAAAACTCCATTTCAAATGCATTAGTAAATGTTGAAATTAACAAACTAACAATGAATAATACTTCTACAACTTGTATTAACCTTAGTTAATGCTAAAAATGGAATCTTATTGTAAAGTGTTACCATTTCAAATAATTCCAAAGAGTCGTGTTTAAAGATGGCCATTAAAATGTAATAAAGACCTGTATTACGTATATGTAATATAGCCTCTCACTTTATTTGCTTCTATTTTAGAACACTTGATGATTATCTAATCAAAATAACAAGATGTATTGTAGTGATTAAAAAGATCTTAAATCGAAAGCGTTTCTGATTTGTTTGTTTCTGTCGGCTGCATGAACATATCAATGTTGAGAAAGCAATCACGTCACTAATTTTAAATATGCAATTTCGTCGGCTAATGAATGCATAAAAGTGACCAGCCGGATATAAAATAATGCAAATAGATGGTAACAATTGCGCCATAAAACATTTGGGTCAGGTATGCGTGTGTTTTTGTCACAATTGTTTAAACCGCTTGACTGAGGTAATGTTAGAGTCCTCACAGCCTCGACGGCAAACTACTGTTCTTTCTCTGCTGATGCAGCATCTAGTCAACAAATGAATTACTTTATAATGATATGGCAAAATGTACTTTAGTGTATTGTATTCAGACTGTTTCGCTGTCGGTGTTTTAAATGCGCGTCTAAGTGTCAGCGCTCTCTGTGCTGCGTGTTCTCTCCGTGCTGCGCGCTGCCTCACGTGTTAACGTAAACAACTCAGCCAGTGATAGTTTGGTATTTGTCCTCTAGAGGCCGCTCTCGCTCTGTATAATGGCAGCAGTCTCTTCTGTTCTGAGCGCTCTCCTGCTGTGCAATGACCGCGCGCACTTCTCAGCCGCTCCAGCAACGGACGCAACCCGGAAAAACTATCGGTGTGGATTTTTGCCGATAACGATAGTTCCACCAACCAACTATCGGTGTCGATTAATCGGCAAAACCGATGAATCGGTCGACCTCTATACTCGTTCATTTGAACAAACGGACTGCAGCAGCTGCTGATACAACGGTGTTCTGTTGCGGATGGTGAATTTAACTGAGTACATGACCATGCACTCGCACAATACGACCACATACAATTTTAACTTGCACATTCTCAAAAAATTATCGCATATGCGACCATTTTGGTCGCAGTCTGGAACCCTGAAACATATTAAACCATGTTAGAATATGGTGCCATACAGTTCGCCAATCACCGCACTGGGCGTTTATTTGCATTTCTGAAAGATCTAACACCCTTTGAAACAGAGTATGGAAAATGATTTTCACAAATTTGATTGGTGCAAAAACATTACTAACTTCATAAGATAACCTCCAGAAACATAAAGATCTGAAAATGCATTTCATGACCCCTTTAATATGATAAAAATGAATTGGATGGGACATCTTTCTCCTGTACATTTACATGTGCTTTTGCTTCAGGCTGTGGTGGACGCTGTGCTGGCCATCAGGAAACCCAACGAGCCCATCGACCTCTACATGGTGGAGATCATGGAGATGAGACACAAAACCGACAGCGATACACAGTAAGACTCAGAGAACGGTGTCCTCTCTTGTGTGGATTGTAGACTTTCCTTAAAGAAAAAGTTCTCAAAAATGAAATTGTGAAAAGTTGTAAATTGTTTTGAACATGACAGAAGGACTTGTGTAGCACAAAAAGTGAATATTTCGACGAATATCCTGGGCAGGATATATATTTTTCCATATAATGAAAGCGAATGATGGTTGGGGGATCGGCTTGTGCTATGCAGTGGTGGCGTTTCACAAAAACCTAGAGTACGGCATTCCCTCTGGGCAGACATAGAACAACGACATTACCGGACGATACACCTCACATTATACCTAACAAAATGCACGATGCACTATTAACTCGATTACACTATTAATTAAAACTCACAGTTAACAGCATTAAATATAAAAACACATGCCTTGCATTGTTGTTGCAGGGCAGTTTTTATTGCATATGTGGGTAGTGGCGAAGTCGGTGACAAGCTCATCCAGATCAAAACGTTTCAGCAACTCTTTCTCCACAGACATGAGCATTAAGTGGCTTAGTCTCTCATCACCCATTGTTGTCCTCAGATAAGGTTTTACTTGTTTTTTTTTATTGCTGCTTCCATTCTCCTGATTGCTATTATTTAATTTCTTCGTTAAAAAACATCCTGGGGAGATTGAATAGGCCTGTTTCTTTGCATTTTTACACAGTAACTGACAGCTAGGCTAATCAAAAAAGACGCGAGATTAAGTGATGCAGTAAACTGCGGCTGCGCACACTCACTCCACACTTGTTGTTGTTTTGTTTTTTTAGAATAATACTTTTGCAATAATGTATACATTAGTGTTCATTTAGAATCTGCCATTGTCGTTTCGACATTGTTAAAATAAGAATAAAACGCATTGGTTTTTTTTTCTGAAGTGGGATCCAATCAGAGAAGTTGGCATTAAGATCATATGAGCAGCGCTCATCGTGAATGCTCACAAAGGTTTTGCCTTTGGATTCATTATCAAATGAATATTATAACAATTTTGAGCTTGTCTGAAGTATAAAATCATTGGTTACCCGTAAGCCAATCACATAACGTCTGGTTTTGACGTGTGTTATTCGCCAGCTCAGCCGCATCGAACTTATGATGCGAAAACGAAACCATCGAGCGAAATACCGGAGTGAACATGGCTGACCGAGTTTTGCTGCCTCCTTAACCTGATCCTCCATGAGTGCAACCAAGGGGGACACAATCACAACTATCGGCTTGCCGGCCTTTGGCCTGCCCAGTTTCTCGCTGACGATCGGTAATATTTGATAAATTAAACTTTTCCCAAAACCTGTCGGGAGTAGGGCCACGACATCACCTCCATTCAAAATGTTTAACAAACACTCTTCTTGTTCGGGCTTCAGTTTGCAAATGCCGGGAATATTCTCCACAACAGAACGAATTGCATCCCGTGTCTCCATATCCGCGGTCGTTTTCCATTTCCCTAACCTAAAATACAATCTTAAACTCGGCGCTTAGCGTCTACGTCACGGCTCTCAGCCCGCCCTCTGTTCGTTGATTGGCCGGCTGTTTTCAGGCCGGAGGAACACTGAGAGACATGTCGATGTCTCAGACTGAGTACAGAAGCGAACTGAAACAGAGCGGAAGTACGAAGTCTGACGTAGTCAGGCTAATGTAAATGCATTTATGACAAAGAACTACACAGATGCATATATATCATCACGATATATATCAATAAATACACACGTTGTCCTCCGCTTTTGTTCTGACGCTGCCGAGATAATACTGGGAGGAGCCGGTTTCATATGACTTTGAAAGGTCACTGAGGCGATCACGAATATTAGTGTAGTTAATAGCAACTTTTCAGGGAGCTGGGTGGAAATTTAGGGGTTAAAGCCCTCGTCAAATCTTTAACGAAGCATCATCATTAGCTGATGTTTTATCTGAACTCTGGCTACTGCCATACGCAAACGTATGCCAGTTTTATGGTTCACGGAAACATAAGAAATGTCTTCGCTTGAGCTTGAATGTCTGGCCTCCGCCCAAGATATTTATCTATAAAGTCCCCTTGATTTCCTTGTAAGAAAAGTAACTCGGGTGTGGGTCAATAGGGGTTGCAGCACTTACATTTACAACTGTTTGGGTTCATTTGTTCTCAGGCTGATCAGAGGATTGGTGTTGGACCATGGATCTAGACATCCTGACATGAAGAAGAGGGTGGAGGACGCATTTATTCTCACTTGCAACGTTTCTTTGGAATATGAGAAAACGTAGGCTTTACAAATGTTCATATTTAATCATTTTTTTGTAGGTTACTGGGTGTTGCTAATCATCTATGAATTAGGAGATCTGTAATGAAATGATTGCCTGTTCTCACAGAGAAGTGAACTCTGGGTTCTTCTACAAGAGTGCAGATGAGCGAGACAAGCTGGTCAAGGCTGAAAGGAAGTTCATTGAAGATCGTGTGATGAAAATCATTGATCTAAAGAATAAAGTGTGTGGAGACACTAAGAAAGGCTTTGTGGTCCTCAATCAGAAGGTAATGTAACTATTTTAGTTTGTGGAATAAATGATTTTTAATTGATTTATTTATACCCTACTTAATTATATTCTCTAGTCTAAGGCAATCATCACTCTTAGTATTGGCCATACTTGGGGTTAGTAAACAGACTCTTGAATTAAAGGCGGGTCTTTTCTACAGGTTAAGTTCAGCCACATAATCATAGTCATTATTGAAATTAAAATTGGCTTGAGTAATTTGCATTTGACACAGTGTAACAACCACTGGTTAAAAAACAAGCACTACTCACATTTTCATGACATGTAGAAAGTTGTTAAAACATTTTATATTCTTGTTTATGCATTTAAAAGACACCCTCAAACAGAATTGCACAATTACACTTCACCTTCTACATGTTTTTATCAGACAAGTGGAGTGTCTGTTCTTTAACTTTTACAGCTTGCTAATCACTTAGTCTTAACCAAAATTTATTTTGTACAGGGTATTGATCCATTTTCTCTGGATGCTTTGGCTAAAGAGGGGATTGTGGCTCTGCGCCGAGCAAAGAGGAGGAACATGGAAAGGTACGAGAACAATGTTAATGGATAATGAATAATGTTAACGATACCCATTTTAATTCTGATACCAAAGTTTCATTTTTTCTGCTTAACTAATATTTTCTCATGTATAAATAAACATTAACTATGCTACTTGAATATAAATCGAAAACGCATACATTTGCATAATATTTTCAGGTTAAACAATAGGGGGTTTCACACCGGAGGAACCTTTTCATAGTTCCTACAACCAGTGGCGGAAGTACTCGCTTTTTGGCGTATTTGCACCGCAGGAAATGGGAACGATGTTAGGTCTAGGAACGCCTTTTGGGGGGAACTAAATTCAGAGTAGGGTCTAAACCAGCACTATAGGAACAACCAGTATGTAAGTGTATGCTGACTGGCCGAATGCACACAAAACACCAGCACTCGCCATTTAAAAAAAAGCCGTGTACACACAGATTATAGCCTATATATTTACTCTACAAACTAACTCTATAAACATGGAAAACAGTGATAGATGGACCTCTTAACATCTACGCTGAGGAGAAAATCCAACGCAACTTTGAGGGGACCAATCGAAACATGATTACGTATTTCAGATCGGCTAGCGACATTGAGCATAACCACATGGCAAACGCTAATGTTTTCCTATACGGTTTACTTTTTTTGATAAAAGTTTAATCTGATAATAATGTATTAGACAGCACTGTTAAACAGCTTGCAAACACTGTGTGCTCGGGCTCTGGTGTACTCAGTGCTGTCTTACGTCAATTCTGAGTTGCTACTTGTGGTGAAAAATGGCCCTAGAGGAACGTTTAGTTTTCGGGGACCCACCCTGGTGGCTGGTTTCTATAACCACCCAGTGCGAAAGACCCTATTGCACCCGGGGGCCCTCGACCTATAGACCGAGTCTGTGAAATAATGTGCTAAACCTTATTTCACAGACAATAGACCCCTTTTTAGTTAGTAAACATGGTAAAGTTTTTTTGTGGGCGGAGCTTAGGTGGAGGCAGAACGATCCCTCTGGCTGCTTCACTAACCTTAGTTTGCATGTTTTGTTAGCTTGTTTTTTTAACAATGACTGGAGAAAATCTGATTTTATCTCACTGTCCAGGACCGCGATTGTTATTTGCAAAAGTTCATTTTAACGGACGGAACCAGATTGGCTGACCCGTACTGTACACGCTGTCAACGGATGGACGATCTGACAGGATTAACGTTAACGCTACCTCCGGTTGAGTGGCCTGACTTCTACACCTAACGTTACCTGATAGAGAAACAGAGCGGAAAAATAAACTGAGGGCATATAAATCTTTAGATGCCTATAACTATGTGCTGAATGGTCATGTCAAGACTTGTGTGTACGATCCGCAGTTCTGCCGAGCCAGCGCCGAGAAGACGACAATGTAAAGAGTGACATTACGGTGCAATGTTAATGTGAATATTTTCTAGAAATAAAAATTCCAGATACAGCATATTCATTTTTCATTGATTCTTGCACCCAACAACACACCAATATGACATTTAATAATAATAATAATAATAATTTAAGCTCCTTATGTAGCCGAATCTGTGCTGGTTTGTATTGGCCGCCTCCAGTTGTCTGTTTGTTTTGCCTCCAGCTAGCGCTGTGACGTAACTGTGACGTCTAAGCAAAAGGGGTCTATTAGTCACATTTTTTACCATACGAGACGTGCTGTGACTTATATTATGATTATGAGAGGGTTCTTGGGGGAAATGTTCCAGCCAATAAGGGGCCCCTGGCTTACACTATCAAAAAACAACCAGTACAATACAATTTTCTACGTTTGTCAACTGTAACAATGTCAAAATTGTAAAGTTAGTTTAAACATTTTTGTCAAAATTGAAAAGCAAAATCCCTCTTACTATTCAAAGCATGTTCTCTTCCCACAAGGCTGTCTCTGGCATGCGGTGGCATAGCTATGAACTCGGTGGACGATCTCACGCCTGAGTGTTTGGGACACGCTGGGCTTGTGTACGAGCACACACTGGTGAGTGAACTAAACTCTGAACAACAGTCTGAATGTCAGCTCACAGTCACTTATGTTTGGCTCTCTGTAACAGGGAGAGGAGAAGTACACGTTCATTGAGAAGTGTGGAAACCCTCGCTCCGTGACCCTGCTGGTGAAAGGGCCCAACAAGCACACGCTCACACAGATCAAAGATGCGGTCCGAGACGGGCTCCGGGCCGTCAAAAACGCCATTGAAGACGGTAGGGAGACGAACCTTCAAACATTCAAAGAACACGAGGCATGTTACTGAAAAGTGGAGGAAATATCCCATTTCGTATTGAAGAACAGTTTTAGAAATCCTGTTAAAGTTGACAGTCTGAGTCAGGTGGTGTTTTCTTCAATCTGTTTGGTTAAACACTTTTATTCTGAGCATCACACTTTTTTGTCACTTCCTGTGTAGGGTAATACATCATAAGATAGGGTAGTTGAACAAGTGTGTGCTAAAACTAATCTTGTTTGATTACAACATAATCACTTAAATGTAAAACAATTCCATATGCCTTAAACACTGGCATTGCCACTCATTTAAAGAGGAGTTTATTCACCATCACCTCACGCCTAAAACAGCCAATGGTAATGTTAGATAGAGATCCTGAGAGGATCCGTGTGGATATAGGGGTGTTTTTCCTCATCTGGTGTGTGTGTGTGTTTGTAGGATTTGTGTGGACTATAGCAGTGTTTTCCTCACCTGGTGTGTGTGTGTGTTTGCAGGATTTGTGTGGACTATAGCAGTGTTTTCCTCATCTGGTGTGTGTGTGTGTTTGTAGGATTTGTGTGGACTATAGCAGTGTTTTCCTCATCTGGTGTGTGTGTGTGTTTGCAGGATCTGCAGGGCTCCAGACTAACTTTTCCACTGGTTGCACTGGTGCTACCAACTTTCTCAGTTGGTCGCACCAGCATATGATTTGGTCGCACCTTTTTTTTTTTTTTTTGCTACATGTCATGGGATTAATCAATGCATGCTGATGAATAGTGGTTTTAATGGACCAAGGCTAGCAAAGGCTTTCTGGGTTGCAGCAGAAATACCTGTAATATATTAATTATCATTGCCAAATTTCAGGATTTTCATGGATTTTGGACAGTAATTTTAATCTGTAATTTTAAGCATTTTACATTTGAATTATATACAATCTATCTATTTACATTTGAATCATATTCTATCTATCTATCTATCTATCTATCTATCTATCTGTCTATTATCATCTTTCTATCTTTTAAAAATCATTAAACATTCAAATGTATGCATTACATTTTAAAAGATTAGAGTATTATAATAAACTGATACAGAATTTTCGTTATCAAAGTTTATAGTTGTAACTAAAAGCAGAAATCTCACACTCCTTACCTTCTGCATTTTATAATAATTTCCTTTTCCTCTGTCGAGCGATCGAGAGTAATCGCTCGACAGAGGAAAATATAACCGCTGAAAAGACGTAGGACTAGGAGGAAGGGGCTCTGTGTTTCGTGAGACCATTTTTATCATTTTTATATGCCTTAATTTGTGAATTCGTAATTGGCGCGTTTCACCATCAGTGTGCAATGCGCGTGACGTCTGCGTTCGTCAATAAATAAACTGCACGTGTCTTGTGGAAGAACATTGTAGCCGGAGCTTCTTCTCTCCGTTAATGTCTATGGCGAGTCACGCAGGCACTGGGCTACTCCGCAGCCGAGTCCACCCCGGGATAAAATAGTCCGAATATAAACACTTATTATAGGCGTACCGTAGTGATTCAGAATAAGTCAAAAACACGGTTTGGAAAATGGATTCATGATGTAGCCTACTCGTTCATTTTGAACATAAGTTACGGACTGCAGCAGCTGATACAACGGCGTTCTGTTGCTCAAGCGTCCACTCGCACAAATGCGACCACATAGCATTTTAACTCGCACATTCTCAAAAAATGGTCGCATTTGCGACCAATTTGGTCGCAGTCTGGAACCCTGATCTGTGTGGACTATAGCAGTGTTTTCCTCATCTGGTGTGTGTGTGTGTTTGCAGGATCTGTGTGGACTATAGCAGTGTTTTCCTCACCTGGTGTGTGTGTGTGTTTGCAGGATTTGTGTGGACTATAGCAGTGTTTTCCTCATCTGGTGTGTGTGTGTGTTTGCAGGATCTGTGTGGACTATAGCAGTGTTTTCCTCACCTGGTGTGTGTGTGTGTTTGCAGGATTTGTGTAGACTATAGCAGTGTTTTCCTCATCTGGTGTGTGTGTGTGTTTGCAGGATCTGTTGTGGCCGGGGCCGGTGCGTTCGAGGTGGCTGTAGCGAACGCTTTGGTCAATCATAAGCCCAAAGTAAAGGGCCGTGCCCAGCTGGGGGTGCAGGCGTTTGCTGATGCGCTCCTCGTCATCCCCAAGGTACTGGACAGACCGCAGAACAATGTGTGCGCTGTGTAAATACTTGAATCAACAGTGTAAAGGAGCCTTTGACTGAAGCTTATCTCCTTTTCTTCAAAGGTCCTGGCTCAGAATTCAGGCTACGACCCTCAAGAGACTCTTGTGAAGCTCCAGAGTGAATTCAAGGAGTCCGGACAACTGGTGGGAGTGAACCTGAACACAGGCATGTCTCTCTCTCTTTATAAAACACGTGTGTGTGTGTGTGTGCAGTCAATGTTTAAGATATTGTAGTACTGTAAATCAGGCGTGTGCAGTGGAGCCAATATCTATGTCCGTTACAATCCCCAAATCAGTTGCATCTGCAGTCGGATGAAAACGGGTCTAAAAACGCTCATATAAATGCAAATCCGAACAAATGATAAAGAATACAAAAAAATGTCAGCTCGGGGAGAGAGTTAGACAGAAAACATATGCATCGTATCATACAAGGTTTGAAACATTTAAATACACATATCATATTCAATATCTCACTTGATATTACTCTCGTCAAGCTCTTATTTTTGAGAAATATGCATAGTCGGAAATGCAGCTATTGATTTGTGATCATTGCGCTCATTTCATTCATAGAGCTTACACTAAAATCACTTCACCATAAACGTGTGTGAAGTGATTTTAAACCGCTATATCACGCTTTCCCCTGGCTAGGGCGGGCCCATAAAGATAAAGGTATTGATAAATGCATGATTTTAACTGTTGAACATTGATGGTTCATTTTTAAAAGTCAGAATTTTTTGTTAAAATGAAAAGATTCTGACTGAGCTTTGTCATTTTTACAGATGTAACCGTTTTTGTTAATGAACATAAATGTATATCTTCATCCAAACTCCAGCTACTGCTACCGTCAACTCAAGCTACTGTCAGCTGAGCGTTTCTAAGAGATGAAACGTAATATTGTTAATAGTGCAGCCTGCGCTAAACACACACGTCAAAGTCCGGAAACACGAGCACATTTCAAGACTCGAAACGGTGTCACCCGTTAGCTCATGCAGCAACTGAGAAATGACTTTTTCTATTCACATGTTTATTTGAAGGAAAAATGACTAGAAATGTGTAAATAATTCAAAAACATGTTCCGACGATAAAGAGCAGTTTAAAACTACAATTAATGCTTTGGTTTCTACAACTTTCAAACAGGAGAAAAAGTATGCCTTTAATCTTAATCAAGATAAGTCACATTTTTATTTCTTTTTCTATCAAAATCGACTGATATGAAAATTATGATGCTTTTTTCGGCCACATCGCCCAGCCCTGCCCCCGCCTGACCCGTTATCCAGCAAACACGAGAAGTGTCTGGCCAGCGTTTCTCCTGTTATCCAGTAGAGTTTGCTATTCCTTTTGAAGCCATTATCCATTCCTATCCAAGGCTTTGGTGCACATTCCTATTTATACATGTGTGTGTTAAATGTGAACTACTCTCTCCAGCTGTGAGCTCATTTCAGATGTTTGTGGTGTTTTGGAAGAGAACATCTGCATCCCTGTCTGGTTTAACATCAGTGTGGTGTGTGTTGTTTGTAGGTGAACCCATGGTTGCAGGAGAGGCCGGTGTGTGGGATAACTACTGTGTGAAGAAGCAGCTGCTCCACTCCTGGTGAGACCCGTCCCACTCTCTCTGTTACTCTGTCACATCCCAGCTGCACTCTTTTACTTCACTAGACTTCATAAAGACGTTTGTGACCCGTGCTGGCAAGATGTGTTGGAATGCGCATGCGCTAATTTCAGGCAAAACAAGTGAACAATGACAATTTTAAGGTTAGAGCGCAATCCTGATACACGCATACGGTAAGAGAATTACAGGATTTCAAAATCTCTGTCTTGGCGTGTATTCATGCAAACATTATCGTTTATGTCTTCAATAAATGGTTGGTTAACCGTTGGGGATCATATTACATCCAGGGGTACAGTAGGTCTGAATAAATATATAGGCTCTTTGTTATTTATTTTAAATAAATGTTAAACAATTGTGGTATCGTGGAAAAATATTTTCAGAAAACTTAAACTCGATTTTTCTCAAAATGGACTTAAACTACCGACTTCAAACAGTATCTCAGTTTTTTTTTTTGTCTCATTCAAACAAATCATACATTTTGATGATTTTTTTAAATGGAGAATGTGGAAATAACAGTAACTCATTTGTGAAAATGTGTTAATTGCGACTCATTTTGCCCGCACTGGTCACATTTAGTTATATAGCCATATAGGGACGTCCCGCCATTTGGAGCCGCCATCTTGACGGAATAGAAAATGCTAAACCGCCGGTGATAATACAGCTCGTCGCGAAATATTCCTATCATGCCCGAGCGATGCTGTGCATTTGGATGCGATCAGATACGTGATCATACGAGAGGAATATCTTCATACCGTATCCCAAAAGAAGCAAAGCGGAGAAAAGTGGTTGGCGGCAATAAACTGGCAAAACGCACACATGCATTCCTAGATCAGTTAATTCGTTAGGCGTATTATCACATTACATTCTTTCGTTTTCAAATACCAAAAGCTGATCTTGTATTTTATTTGACACTTCTTATAAATCGTTAGAAACACAGGTTGAGACAGTCTCAATGACAGTTTATCATACAGTGATGGGTATAAAATAGTATATAAGCTATTTCGTTTTTCTTGGATCAAACTAGATTTAACAAATTCATTAAAGATACACTTAATCTTGTTGGTGATTTTTTTTTTTTTTTTTTTTTGTGCTTTTCCCTGTAAACTCGGTTTAAAAATTATTACAGGTAGGCCTACTATAATATGGTGATAAACATACATTGACCAACCTTTGCGGTGATGATTGAAAAATCATTTTCTTTTAATGAAACTCCGGTGTAGCGTGATGGGAAGTGAATAAGGCAGCTGTAATGTCAATGTCAGGAAGTTTTTCTACACATTTAATGCCTGTAATAAAAACTTGCGGCGCTTCATATGGATATATGGTTCCTAATTCCTTTATCTTCCTCTTGTATATTTATTTTTGTGATGCTAATAAGTGCGATGACATGACGTGGTGGGGGAAAAAATCGATTCTGGTTAGTATCAAGAGATATTTTGCACCATGATTTTGCGCATGCTATTATATCAATACTGTAGCGCAAAGTATTGCAATATTCAGGCTAATTATACTAATAATATATATTACCCACGGCAATGGATCTATGAGTAGCCGACGGATGTATTCCGTCAAAATGGCTGACACGCGGCTAGGGGTCACGTGACTGGGAGATCCCTATACTCTTGTTAACCATGGCTTGGAGGAGGCATGTATAGGTTTTTACCTGAGGTCACCATGAGGTTACATGCAAAAATAAACGGTCTGGACAATTCTCTCTTTCTGCAATGCTTTGAATGAACAGTGCAGCGCAACATTAAAACACAACAACTCTTACATCTCATCTCATGAGCTTCTGATAAGGCTGCCTGACACAAAATTAAAATCCACAAAAGTAGAATTAGCCCTCCAGTGCAGAGAGGTTATGGACAACTTAAAAAAAAAAAAAAAAAAAATTTCTCTGATGCCTGAGCCTAAACCTGACTCTAGACCAGGGGTTGGGAACCTTTTTTCACCAGTCTTCTCTCTCTCTCTCTCTCTCTCTCTCTCTCTCTCTCTCTCTCTCTCTCTCTCTCTCTCTCTCTCTCTCTCTCTCTCAGCACTGTAATTGCCAGTAACATCCTTCTGGTTGATGAGATCATGAGGGCTGGCTTGTCTTCACTCAAAGGATAGTCCATCACCAGGAAACCCGTCGTCATCCCGCCTGGACTCAAGACCACAATCCTAGGCTGTTAGCAACACATTGTCTGCTCATTGTATGTGTCCAAGCAGTTTTGTCCAATTTATGAACTAGGAAATGTTACTCCTTCCAGTCAGTTGGTTTATTTAAGAAATTGTTGCATAAGCACTGAATTGCAATACACACTTTCTTTTGTACCCATTAAACGTTTTGCTTTTTTTTTGTGCGAATTCTTTAGCATGTTTGAATTTAGCATGAGCTACTATTCAAAATCAAGAATATCCATTTGAGTGCTTGACAGCATACAGAAAGATGCTCCAATACTGTTACTATGAGTGGGAGAAAAGAGAACACATCTTGCTTTCTACATTAATAAAAAAGGTAGAGTCCTGCCGCTAGAGGCTCCGGTTCATCTCATAGAAACTGTTTACATGCACTAGTTTTTTTCCATCTGAATCAATCCAGTCACATTTCAGAAGTTCTGTTTATAAATTAGATCAGATTGTTCTTGCTTTCAACGGTTTAATTTTCAGATAAATGCGTTCAAGTGTAAATACTTGTGTGAACATAAAAAGATTTAACAACTGAACAAGTTTCAGAGACATTTGATGAATAGAAATGGAATAATGAATGAGTTAAAATCAAAAGTAACAGTAGTATCTGGTGTGGCTTGAAGTACTTGGATTTGATTCAAATATCAGACAAGAACGTACAGGTACGGGCAGAAATGACCATGGAGACACAGATATAAGGTCAATGTTTATTGTTCAGGTGTCAGCTTCTATACATATGCAGACGATGGTAAGGGCGGTATACCTCGTGTCCTTATCGCATCGTGACATGTCTTGCCCCCACACCTAAAAACCCATATATCGAGTAATCATCTGTGTAGTTGTGTGATAATGACAAGACTACACGAAACATAATAGTTCGGCATTTTATTAAATGATACAGATGCTACATTACATTTTTTTATGACTGCCTTGTGCGAGCTCATTGATCATCTGGATGGTAGACACACACTTCCTTTCAACTTGCGTAAAACAGCTGAGACAATCTGATAAAACTGATTTTTATCCTGAAATCTTGATAATGTGCCAACTCATTTACTTTACTTGCAAACATGTAACACTTGTCTAAAATTCCATTAAGTGAACATTAACAATAGCCAAATAAACAGTAATCTTGTTGAAAGCCAACATTATTGCAAAGGAGCCAAATTCATTAACTAATAATAATAATATATATATATATTCTGTAGATTTGCAGCATGGCTGTATTTAAATGGGTTTTGTCCACAACTTTCAGTAAAACTATTTGAAGGGACGTGTGTATGCACAACAGAAAGCTGAACTGGAATTTGACTGTGGTGTGAAAGTAAAACACAAAGGGTAATAATATATGAGGCAAATACATTCTGAGAGATGTTCATGTGATAGTCATTTAGTTCTTGCCTAGTTGCCCTGGATGAAGTTATATCCTTTAAGCTTTTCATTTATGGTGGATCAGTCATCTTCGTCACTTCCAAAGCCTTCTTCATCTTCCATTTCCACTCCCTGAAACAATCTAGAGCAGAACATAAATAAACACACAGCAAATGCATCACCCATTTTAGCAAACTGTTTATCATCTGAAATATATGACTAAGACCAGGAATTGTATTTGCAAAGGAAGAAAACTCAGAGGCAGTGTCTCTTAGGGAAAAAAAAAACAGGCTGGAGAAAATAATCGATTTTACAAAAAATAAAAACGCGCAAATATTACAAGATGTGAAATTAAAAAGTGTAAAAGTCACTGATCTCATTGACTTGAAGGGACAGTTCACCCACAAATTAAATATACCCCAAGATTTACTCACCTTCAAGCCATCCTAGGTGTGTATGACTTTGTATTCTTCTGAAAGAATAGTTATGTTCAAAAAATATCCTGCCTCTTCCAAGCTTTATAGTGGCAGTGAATGGTGCCTTAGGGCACTTTCACACCTACCTTGTTTGGTCCAGACTTTCGGACTTTTCAATTTGGTCCGAATCAAAATGACAGGTGTGAAACCTCCCCCGGACCACGGTCCGGACCAAAGATGAAATTTGGTCCGACGAAAAGAGGTAGTCTCGGTCCGGATCAAACTGAACAAAGGTTTGGTTCGTTTCTAGTGTGAAAGCATTTCTGTATGGTTCGGACTTTCAGACCTTTTACAGGAACTTCCGGTGGTTCCCGCATAGCCGAAAAAAACAGAAGGTGGCAGGAAAAATGAGCCGTGGCACATGGAGAGGAGGAGACGAGGTTTTTAATTGAAGTATATCTGATGACATAATAAGAAGTCAACTTGCAGTCTTCTCCTCCTTTCCTGCCGGCGACGATAAAATGTTCGCACGACGAGGACGTTCATTTGGCGAATTTGAACTAGCCTTGTGTATAGTTGGTGCTGCAGGTAATTATGCCATAAAAATAACAATATAGTTGCAACGATATGCGTCTGTTCATTCATGTTGTCAAATTTAGGCCGGAGACACACTGCAAGCGTGTTGGAAGCGTTTCCAGGCAAAATAGAATAGGAAAAGATGTTTATATGTCATTTTGTACACGAATACATATTAATAAATTACATTTTGATGGTTGAAAGTCTAGGTTTTGACAAATTCAGATATAGGCCCCTACATAATTTAAAAATAAATAATGATCAATTTTCAAATATTGCACCTGTCAATGCAGAACGAAATATTATGTAGGCCTAGTCTATTTTGCTGTCAATACTGCTGACAGTGTCTTTATATTTATGCTTGATATGAAGTAGCCTATATAGGGCTTCCACTATACGTCCTCCCTGTATCACCTAGCAGCAGCCGCGCCGCGTCAGACACGTTTCTGGTGTGCAAAGACACAGAAAACGCGACGCAGCCGCCACGCAGCTGACACGCAACAGAAACGCCACGCTCACGCCACGCAGCCACTGTGTCCCCGGCCTTACTCGCCGAATTGACAACACGCTGACGTCAGACGCACGTCCATTTACAAAACCAATCAATGTCAAGATGCAGCCCACAAATGATGACGACAGGACGCAAGTATGTCACGTAAAGTTCTTTAGTGCGCAGCTCGCATAATTGCAGTGTGAGACCAAACCAAAACTTTCTGAAAGTATAAAATGTATCAAAACGTGAACTTTGGTTCGGACCTTGGTGCGGACTTTCAGGTGTGAAAACGCCCTTAGATTTTTAAGCCCAAAAAAGTGCATCCATCCATCCATCCATCATACAGGGGGTTAATAAAGACCTTCGGAAGCCAAGCCATGTGTTCGTGTAAGAAAATATCTACATTTAAAACTTTATCAACTAAAAAAAGGCAAATTACAGCAAAAGACTAACACTTGACATGATGTAGGAGTAGCCTATGCTTCTAAACGGCTGGGCAAACTCGAGCTCCTCCCACATTTCTCTTTAATAATTCTCCTTTTAGACTTCTAATTTATGACCGGTGTTTTGTTTTGCTCAATCCTCTGCGCTTTCGTGTTCATCAAACGTCAGGTCAGGTGTTAGCCTGGGAAAACCCAGACAAATTTAGATTTGCTCTGAAAGTTAGTCTGGCAAAGAGCTCATTCAAGCCCATTTCCAATCCGTCGAAATCGAGGCACCGATCAGAAACGTTGGGGCGGGCTTTACACGATGACGACAGCGCTGGGATTTTGAAGCAGATTATTTTGTAGCCTACATTACCATAGACATATACATATCTGATTGGTTTTAGGTCTATCCGCGACGTCCGTTGGTGACGCCCCTCTGGAAATGATTTGTCTATGACACTTTGCCAGACCATAACTCAGTTACAACTGAGAATGGTCTGGTGGTTTTAACCGGGCTAGCAACATGACATCATGACTTTTGCGTAAACATACTTGAAAGTGGCGTGTTATCTATACGCATTTTGAGCTATCCGCGTGTATGCGTGTATGTCTACACCATTAATGTCCAAGTGATTCCGCGTATATGTACGCGCCGTTAAATGTCCGAGCGAAACGAAGCAAAATGTAGATCTACATCTGGGGAGCGATATTTTTTTTCCTAGGATGGCAGGGGAAGACTCATAAATGCTATTAACCCCAGTGACGGGTAGGTTTAGGGACGGGGTTGGGGTAGGTCATATATTTATATATACAGTAATAACGTTGTCAACGGCGTTCATAAACACGCTGAAAAGCGATTATGAGTGTTGATAGCACGCCAAAAATGGAAATACGAATTGGCGTGTCACACACACGCAATTTTATGAGATCAGTCTGGGGCTAGTCAGGTGTCACTCTTTCGCTGTAAATCTTTTGGCCGTCTGTTGGAAGCTAGTTATTTTAGTTGATAAAGTTATAAATATGGATATTTTCTTACACAAACACATGGCTTGGCTTCAGAAGGCCTTTATTAACCCCCTGTATGCAGGGCCGGCGATTGCTATAGGCGAACTAGGCGGTTGCCGAGGGCGACAGATGTGCTGGGGGCGCGGGCGCGCTCTAGTGTCGCCCTTGACCTACTTCACATTCTCTGCTACTTCCCATTAATCGAGAAATGACAGAGTTAGAATGAGAAGCGAAACAAAAATATGTTTATTAAACATGATCATCCTAAGGCGCCCCTCAGCCACACGTTTAATTACTTCCTTAATTACTGATTATTAGATTGAATTGATGAGTATTGTTGATCGTTTCCGGGGGGTTGCGTTACGTTACGTTAGGCAAGTGCTCAGCTGCTGCCGCGTTGATAAAAAATGAAGCGGTATAATGGTGCGTTCACGTGCTATGGAAACCATGATATTTTCCACTTGTGAACTGGTATTTACCAGTGTGTTGCGTTCAAGTGCTTTTGTTGTCGTAATGTGGTAAAAAGATGGAGATCCAGACCTGTTATTTAGCTAAAATCATTTTAGACTGCTTAAGTCATCTGCTACCGCAACAAAATGATTTATCAAAACTCAAACGCTAAATAATATGCTGTATATTTTCTAGATCATGAATAGTACATATTTTTACCATTCACGACTCTCGCATTGCTCTCCGCCATTTTGAAAAGGTCAAAGGTTATCTCATCTGGGCAACTCGTGCATCAAAATATTCTACGAGTTGCCCGGTGGAAAATACCACATGAGGGGGTGTTCATGTGCATTTTCCACGTCGGCTTTTGGTATTTACAATAGCGCATGAACGCACCATAAACCCTCTGGTGCGCAGGGACGAAAACAGAGAAAGCAACAAAATAAAATAAAAAAGCCCAGTATAAAGGTAAGTCTTCTCATCTCAGCCATTAAGGTGTCAAACTAAATAAATGTACTTAGTGTTGTGCACAGGCATTTAAGCCAACCGGCCATCGGGATTACCGGGAGATTCCCGGTGACCGACGTGCTTTTTGGGCCGATACATCTCATGGCCTTTATTTATTTTTTGTCTTAACGGCCCATAAAACTCGTACATCGGCAGCCCATTCGTTTTGTTTAATTGTCGGCGCTGAGTTGCTTCCAAGTATATAGCTTACTTACAAGTATAGAAATTTGTACAAAACTAATTATGAAAGTTTCCTTTATTTTTCACTGCATTTGTTTTACAATATAGCCTGTTATGTAGTAGTGTAACGTAGACAGACACTGAACAAAGAAAAATTCAAACCTCTTTTAGTTACAATTTGCACACTGAATTGCACCAAATTGATGAATTGTAAGAGCATTTTTGTTTAGTTTAATAAATACTCATCATTTTAATTGGGGGCGGTAAAAATCAATCTCGCCTACGGCAACCAAAGGGCTAGAGCCGGCCCTGCCTGTATGGATTACTTTTATGACGGATGGATGGATGCACTTTTTTGGGCTTAAAAATCTAATGCACCATTCACTGCCATTACAAAGCTTGGAAGAGGCAGGATATTTTTTTAATACTGATTGTATTCGTCTGAAAGAATAAGTCATATACACCTAGAAAGGCTTGAGGGTGAGTAAATCATGGGCTAATTTTCATTTTTGGGTGAACTATCCCTTTAAGATATTTAAAACTATTTTCAGCTCAAGATTGCGATCCGATGGGGATTCTAATCTAATCTCTTCAGAAAATTTGGACTAAACCGCTCAATTCATATGGATCAGATTAGAATGAGATCAATGAGGGACAGAAATCTCTCAGATTTCATTAAAATATCTTCATTTGTTGTGTTCCGAAGATGAACGAAAGCCTTACGGGTTTGGAACGACATGAGGGCGAGTAATGGCTCTGCTACTCATGGGGCTTCAGTGGTCACTTTGCACTCTTTCTGGAGTGGCTTTCACATTGATTTCACTCTGGTACCCTGACATGTTTTAGAGTAATAGGCAAAAAATTATGTGTGCTGATTACAAGAAGCCTCGATAAACAGTTTAGGACACTCGCTTGTCCTTGTCGGGTTGCTAAGCATCATGGGTAGACTGGTGGATGTAATGGCACTGGCTCTGAAACGCATATAAGGGCTTATTGAAGACAGTACATGAAGGAACTCACTGGTTATAGCATGGTGAGCTGGGGTTGTTGAAGTGGCTATAGGGGTTCACTCTGCTGAGCGCTCCCAGACAGATCCAGCAGAAATACTTCTGACAGGAGCAACAGGTCATCTTGTTACAGCCATGAACCTTCTGAGGAACGGGAAAAATGAGAAAAGCGCTTTCACACATGTGCAATGAGTCTTTCAGAGTCCCCCTGAAATGCACACGTCCGCACAACACGTCAGATCTCAGTTTCCACAATTTTTCTTCTACTGAATTATTTTTTTTAGAGACTTCTGGGGCAGTTTTTTATTGTAATGTTTCGTAACACTTTCTATGAAGCCTGTAAAATGCGTTACAAGGGTATTCTTGATGAACACATCATAAGGTTGTTTATAAGGCGTAATGCATGCATTATAACCCATGAAGAATACCCTTATGATGCATTATAAATGCAGGCCTTATCTGTTGTTATAATGCATTGTACTCTTGAAAAGCTATAACCACAAATAGTGGGTTTATCCCGTTGTTCAATAATGTATTGTACCTTGTGAATATTTATCAGATGATACAAGATAATATAGGCGCTATGCATGCATTATAATGCATTAAGAATACCCTTATAATACATTATAAATACAGGCTTCATAGAAAATGTTACCTAATGTTTAAATTAAGAAATGTTTTTGTATTTTTACAAAAACTTTTTTAACCTTTGACTCTATTGTCCGAAATTCCATATCTTAATGTCTTATAATCCGTGGTTTATGGATCGGGAAAAGCGCCACGTGTCAGAGCACTGTCCACTAGGCTATCGGCCTCAATGTTTTAAATTATTTTCCATTCTGCTGCAGCTCCAGCTGTTTTTGAACACAAGAATGCATCTTCTGCATTTCTTCCAAAGAGAAACGCATCTGACTGGGATCAGCCGAACTATTCATGGCATTTCATTTCAGACAACCTAACACATGTAGAGAATGTGTAGCATACTGACCTCTATATGAGAGCCACAGCAAGGGCACTGTTTAGAGTTACTCTTCAGCCAGTCTGTGCTGAAAGACTCCTCCACCGCCTTCTGGATGACCCGCTTCCCAAAACGCTTTTCAAGGAACTTCTTTCCCTCTTCGTTTGCAGAAATGTACTCATCCCGCAAACTGCGAAGCTCGTCTGTTAAAGGGATAGTTCACTTTGAAATTAATTTTTTATATGTTTTAGCTTACCTCCAGTGCATCCAAGATGTAGGTGTCTTTGTTTCCACAGTATCTTCAATTTTGATAATTTTAGGTAAAACCGTTGTTGTCTGTCAGTCATACAATGGAGGTGAAGGGGGTCCAACTCAAAGAGCAGTCAAAATTAAACATTATTTAATGACTCGTAAATGTAAGTACACATTGATGCCCTAAGACACGAAACGAGTGGTTTTTGTGAGAAAACGAACAGTATTTATATCTTTTTTAGCTCGTGTAAGCATATCCATGTCCAAATGATCTGAGAGCAGGGCGCTTCGGTCTGCGCATGCGTACAGCGTTCGCCGGAATGCCCCGGAAGGGCTCCCTCGCGCGTGTTTACGTCACTCATTGTTTATGCAGAGATTTCGGAAGTTTTACCTTACACTGTGAAGATCTAAACATATTTAGATATACAGGATCGCAATGGAAGACGATTTCTATATACCAACAGAAACGTTGATTTTTTTTCACAACCTTATTTATTTGAACCTGAACCGGGGCATTCCGGCGAACGCTGTACGCATGCGCAGACCGAAGCGCCCTGCTCTCAGATCCGTTGGACATGGATATGCTTACACGAGCTAAAAAAGATATAAATACTGTTCGTTTTCTCACAAAAACCACTCGTTTCGTGTCTTAGGGCATCAATGTGTACTTACATTTACGAGTCATTAAATAATGTTTAATTTTGACTGCTCTTTGAGTTGGACCCCCTTCACCTCCATTGTATGACTGACAGACAACAACGGTTTTACCTAAAATTATCAAAATTGAAGATACTGTGGAAACAAAGACACCTACATCTTGGATGCACTAGAGGTAAGCTAAAACATATCAAAAATTAATTTCAAAGTGAACTATCCCTTTAACGAAAAGCACACCTTTTGAACTGTACAGAACAAACTAACCAAGTGTCTGTACTTCACATTCTGTAGCAAGAAAGCTGGTCACTGAGCATCCAATACATTTATGGAAATACTAATATCAGAATCAGGCAACAAATTAGCCGGAAGTGACTTATTCAATCAGTAACTCAAATGGGTGTAAATACCCAGGTATCTTACCCGTGGTCGCTATGCAGTTGGAAAGGCCGTGATAGCTTCTCTTACAGAGGGTACAAAAGGCATATCGGCAGGAGGGACAGATGCCCATGGTGGAGTCGGGCTCGACCATCACAGCCATACAGCAGCTCATGCGGGGGCAATACACAACATCGGCCATCAGATCCAGACTGGACTGCAGCAGAAGACGATCGTAGCGGGCAAACTCATCTTCACCCACAAGAAGTTTCACCTGTTATCATATGAGCAATGTCCCAAACCATTCATTCAGGTCTCAAAACAAAGACACTCAACACACTATTAGCAGACCTCTACATTTTACACTTTACACAAGTTTAACCAGGTGCTCATTCATAAAACACAAACACATCATATATTAACTCAAGTATAACCATGTGAACTTAAACAGCACGCATGTCTTTAAGAGTACACATTAAGTAGCAAAACTGATGACACACCAATCCAAATTTCAGGATATTATAAATAGGAGCACAGGTGAATGCTCTTTAGAAAACGTATCCTACACTGGAGAGCTGAAAGAATCATCTACAGGGTTTTTATACACACACTAACAGTACTTTAGAGCAGGAAAAGTATTTTTGCAAGAAATGAGAGATGACCTCCTAAGGTAGAGAAAGTCTTTTGACCAATAAACTGTTATAGTACTGTATACTGTAATGAAATTTGGAAGAAGGTGCTGAACTTAATTTAAAACTTTTTTTTTTTACTGCACCGTATACTGTAATGTGTTGCATATGCATACAGAGTTCATTTTCAAATTCTTTTGGTATCTGAATCTTTCTTCTCTAGTGCTTTTCATCTAATGTAAGATCCCTTTACAGTAGTGTAATGAAAGGGTTGTTGTATTTTACTGCATCTGCACTCCTTCATTTATGTTGTATAATGTAATAGACATTAAGCTGCACAATTATTCCTAAATCCGACTAAGATGTTTTTGTTACAGTGTTATGAGTGTTCTCTAGTTCAAACTAGTCTATGTATTTGTTATGGTTGTGTGTCATCTGAGGCCAAAGTTTGATTCTGACAAAAGACAATATATTTGACTAAAGTATTTGATTTTGATGTAACAGTTTGACAAGTTTGTGTGTAGTTCAGAAATTGTTGAATAATGTCAAAATTAAAACCTTTACTATTGAATTTTTTTTAGCAGATGGTGCCATTTTCTCTGATTTGGCCTATTAAGCAAAATTTTCTGATTTTGCTGTATTATAAAGTCAATTTAAAAACATCATGCAGGTGTAATTGTGTGGGTTTGTTAATATGGATGTCAGAGTGTGGTTTGTGCTAGTGATGTGTCGTTCATGAACGATTCGTTCATTTTGAACGAATCTTTAATATGACTCGGGACTACCGAGTTGTCTCAGAGAGTGATTCGTTCATTTTGTGTTGACCGCGCATGCGCATTGCGCAACATATGGTTTCTGAATCTGAATCTGTACTGGAAATGATTAGTTCATCTCTCTCGAGTCTTCGGGTTCGGGACGGGTCCGAGTCTTTCGTTCTTCCTGTCAGTCCCATGCTGTCAGTACCGGAAAGAGAAATGATTAGTTCATATTTCGAGTCTCTAGTTCGGCCGGGTCCGAGTCTTTCGTTCTTCCTGTCAGTCCCATAGAGGCTATGCTGTCTGTACCGGAAAGAGAAATGATTAGTTCATATTTCGAGTCTCGAGTTCGGGTTCGGCCGGGTCCGAGTCTTTCGTTCTTCCTGTCAGTCCCATAGAGACTATGCTGTCTGTACCGGAAAGAGTAATGATTAGTTCATTTTCTGAGTCTTCGGGTTTGAGTACTTCGTTCTTTTGTCTCGTGACTTGTAACTAATTCACAACCTTTTTACAAACAAGCACATAGTTAATGTATAATATAATAGTAGTTAATTAATGTATAATATACAGTGTTGGGGGTAACTCATTACAAGTAACTTGAGTTACGTAATCAGATTACTTTTTCAAGTAACTAGTAAAGTAACGCATTACTTTTAAAATTTACAACAAAATATCTGAGTTACTTTTTCTAATAAGTAACGCAAGTTACTTTGTTTTCCCCTTTATTGACTGACAGCTCTTCTGTCCTAATGTTGAGACAAATCGAAGTGCAGAGGCGTTGTGTGTAAACATGATGGTTATTATAGTTCTAGATTAAATGTAAGCGTGGATTTACTCATCTCACTTGCACAAAAAAAGATTCAATATTCCTCAAAATGAATAAAATCAGTGAAATGCAGAATCAGAACACTATGCAAACCTGCTCCAATACCTAAATATGTTAAATAAAACAAAACATTTTTCATGCATTTAATCTTTATTGGCCAAAGTACTTGCTTCTGACCTCCGATTTTTCAGTTAAACCATAAGCAAAAATGACTATAGATTTTTTTATATGTTTTTATTGGTAAAGTAAGTGTTAAATTTGTTTCTCCTGCATCCTCTTCTTCTGTTACCCAGAACAGCAGCAGCTGAAAGGTTTGTTTGAGCGGCGCCCTCTACTGTACACTACTGTACTCTACTACTGTACAGGAGTAAATCTGCATTTCCTTCAGTCTATGAGGCTTATTATTTCACTTTTGGTGTGAAAGGGTCTTTACATTTGCCCAAAAATATATCTTTTTTGGTATAAAAAAACAAGCCCAGCCCAGGTGGAAAAAAAGTAACGCAAAAGTAACGTAACATTACTTTTCTAAAAAAGTAACTAAGTAACGCAATAAGTTACTTTTTAAGGGAGTAACGCAATATTGTAACGCATTACTTTTCAAAGTAACTTTCCCCAACACTGATAATATATAATAAAACACACCACAGATGCACAAGAAACATTTAGAAAAGAGACGAACTGGGACAATAATAAGATGGAACGTTTATTTTTCAGATAATGTTTATTTCACATATTTTGTATTTTAATTCCTAAATATAAAACAATATACAATTCAGACGCAGTCAATAATACGAATCTAATGTTGTATTTGATGCGAAATACTAGCCGTCACGTGACAAAAGAACGAAAGACTCAAACCCGAAGACTCGAAGAAAATGAAGTAATCATTTCTCTTTCCGGTACTGACAGCATAGCCTCTATAGGACTGACAGGAAGAACGAGAGACTCGGACCCGGCCGAACCCGAACTCGAAAGATGAACTAATCATTACTCTTTCCGGCCCTGCTGTATCACACACGGCACGGCCCAGCAGACAGCACAGATCAGAGTCAGACACTGACGAGTCGACAACGTCTCGAGAGACACGAAAGGAGGAGAACAAACCTGATAAATATAAAGTTGCAAAGGAAAGAACGTCTCGGATCAGGAGGTGAGGTGAACTAACAGAATCAGACTGCAATAGCCTGAACTTAAGACGCAACAACTAATCAATTAATACAAATTTCGGTTTATTATAATTTGGCTTTGGCTGCATTACCCTATAGTTTATTTTTATTATTTTTTACAAATTTAAATCAACATTTTCATAAGTACTAGATGTGTTGGGATATAACATGCCATTTTAATTATATTATGCTGAAATGAACGAAATGACTCGAAAAAAGATTCGTTCATTTTGCTGAACGAGACTCAAAGATCCGAGTCAGTAAAATGATCCGAACTTCCCACTACTAGTTTGTGCGTGTAAAAATGTGCATGTGTGTGTGTGTGATGTTTGAGAAATTATACTGTACTTGCTGCAAATCACAAATGCTGGCATCTAATGGAAAATGTTGGTATTGCACCCAAACAATTTTTCTAAATCTAAAACCTCTTCACTTTGTTAAATAAATGTTTGTTCTGTGCCCCAAAATAATAATAATAATAAGCTTTGAGACACATTTAGGTCTTCTAAGGACCTCTGAGTGACTTTCAAGGGTTTAAAGGGTTAAAATCAGGTGTAAAATGGCGTCATGCGAGCATTAGATAGGTATTGTGATGTATTGTGCACTATTGAATGAACACGGCTCTATAGGACACTGTTGTAACTGCCGCCTAAAGACTACAGTTGAAATTAAGCTTTCAGCAAAAGACTGTTACTGGTATATAAAGTGAATTATCCCTGTACAAATAAACAAATAAATCAATCAGATTTTCACCCAACGGTTCAGGGAAAAGACTGTGTTTACAACAAGGATACTCTCTTTGACTACTCTGTGTGTATTTTTCCATTCAAGCGTGAAAAGACATGAAGAAAAACTCGATTCAGTACTCAGGCTTTCTGTGTGCACACTCTTGAGGGTGCGTTTACACGGCAACGCTAAAAACTGATTTTTTTTTTGTACAGAAGACAACGTTGTCAAAATGATCCCTGTTCAAACGGATCTGTGAAAACGACTAATAACGCTGTATTCATGTCAGACAAGTAGTTGGCGATGTGACTTTATAAAGTAAGACCACGCGCGCACACACATACGCCAGCCGAACGCACATGCCTAAATAATCTATCGTGTTTTTTGTCCGATTTTCATTCTAAGGATGTTAACCTTGAGAATACTGTATTATTACTTTGTCTTCTGGGCAAATTTCATCTTCACAAAGCCAGAAACATTCACTGTAATCCCAAATGTAGAATGTCCTCCTCTTTCTTAAAGGAAGTAAAGCGGGACTTTATATCAATGTCAAAACCTTTGAACACAAAAGCTTTGAAAACAAGTATCATCCTTGAGTCTGTTGTAAGAAACCTTTCATTTTTCATGATGACAAAATGTTATATTGTGATTTGTGTAATATCCACTTGTGATGATCCACCTTGTTATCCTTGTATCCTTTCAAGGTTATAGACTAAACGCATAATACGCATGTGCATGAGGTCACCGTTTTGTAGTTTACAGAGATGATAAGGGCGTCGTTTTCAAAAACTTGCACTTTGAAACCCGTTTTCAGGCCCCCAAAATGCTATTGTCATGTAAATGAACGGCCAAAACGCATAAAAAGTCTTCTGTTTTCAGTTGAAAATCAGACGGCCACGAGTGCCGAATGGAGTTCACTTCTGTGTCTTGTGCTTGAAATTGCAATGAGTGTTTAAACTGGCAAGATTTTAAAAAACATGAACGAATAATAAACTTGCTCTGGATAGTTGATGGAATTTCCACGTATCTTTCAAGCTGGCCCTACATTACCTATTCATATTATCTATTACTATTCATATGAGCACACAATCATAAAAAAAAGGCAAAGATACCTGTGTGGGAGTGGCCAGGGACATACACTTGGGCTCAGGGCAGTTAAGGCACTGAACTTTGCCATCTCTTATTTGGATCTGAAAGTATTCCTTAATGCAGGCCTTGCAGTAAACATGCTGACACTCTTTGAAGAGCAAAGAGTCGGATCCCAGCTTCTCCGAGTAGCAGATGCCACAACAGAACACCTTCCCGTCGAACACCTTCTGCTTCTGAGCTTCGTCAAAATCCAGCAGCCGAGTCAGTATATCCGTGTGAGGGTCAACTTCTTGAACCGCTCTCGGGTCTAAATCTTGTGCTTTACTTTTATCTCCAGAAATGTCTTCGGCTTCTTTCTGACCGGATTCGCATTGATGCTGAATGCAAGAGCTTTGGATTTCAAGCGGAGACTGTATTCCCAGGAAATCCAGAGTCTCTTCCTTTAGGAACTGGATCCAGGTAAAAAGAACCACATTGCCTTGGTTCTCCTCCCAAAGCTCATCCAGCCTCCTGCAAAGCGCAGTGATCTGATGGAGTGAGAGTGGAAGATTATCTAAGATTATGATGGAATGCCACATATCAATCACGTCAGAAATACTACAGCAGCAGAAAAGATATATGTGATGTCTGCACCACTAACAAACATTAGGGGCCCTATTTTAATGATCCAAGCGCACGGAGGAAGTGCACTTAGGCCGTGTCCGAATCCACTTTTGCTAGTTTAACGACGGGAAAAATGGTCGGCGCTCCCGGCGCATGGTCTAAAAGGGTTGTCCCTATTCTCATAACGAGTAATGGGTGTGTTTTGGGACGTAACGCGTTCCCTTTAAAAGCCAGTTGCGCTCCCGTCAGGCGGATTCACTATTTACATGGAGGAATTTGCAAGCGGAAAGACTGAACGCGTGCGCGAGGTTAAAGCACGAACAGACCATCTACGGGACAAGCCGGATTCCACCATATCTTTATGTACAGTACACAATATTAATCTTTTACATTGTGATCGTTTTATTTTTAATATTTGGCATGTTGGTGTGCAGCTGCGCGTCCCTGTGTGTGTAATAAGCAGAGTGTACGCGCGTTGTGGACCCGCCTATAGGCGCACATTACTAATGCGCCCTTTAAATAACACAAAACAAATAGCGCAGTTTATTTCAGTTGCCTCAAAATAGCAACGCGCCAACAATGCGCCTGAACACACCTCGCTTTCAGACCAGCCGCCCATGGGCGCACAAACAGGCGCAAATGCGTTTGCTATTTAAACAACGTGGCGCAGGACGTGAAAATGATAACTGCGTCGGGCTTTGTTTGACTTCCACTGGTCAAACAAACTGATATCCCCAAACTAACACCATTTACCAATGTCAAAGTTGCCGTGACAGGTTGATTGGGATGAAAGCCCATCACTTTCATCATGGTCCGGAAAATCATGAACATTTCTCTGAACTTCTCCTTTTGTGATGCACTGAAGAAATCCATGCAGGTTTGCAATGACAGAGGGAAAATTATGACATTTATTTAGTGAACTATTCTTCTAAAAGATGCTGCCTTCTCAATATTTACACTTAATATAATGTTCCTGGCTGTTTAAATAAAAGAAAAAGTTACATTTATGCGAGTATGACTAATTGCTTGATGACTGCTTTTTAGACAAATGGACATGGCATCTAATTACAGATTTTCTGGTTAAAAATGCGATTTGCAATTTAAAATGTGTTTTTACTTTTTAACCACAAATGCTCGTCTTGCACTAGCTCTGCGATGCGACACGCATTACGTAATCACGTTGAAAGGTCACGCGTGTTCTGGTTCAAAAATGTAGGGTAGGGTATCTCATTTTCTCCTCCAACTTCAAAATTGTCCAACATTGTTGTTTTATCTTTTATTTTTTTTGTAAAGGGCGTTTGACTTAGTCTCTGAACGTTCGCTTTGTAAACACTAGGTCGGTATTTCCGCCTACGTCACGCGTGACCCTTCAACATGATTACGTAATGCGTGGCGCATCGCAGAGCTAGTGCAAGACGAGCATTTGTGCTTAAAAGTATATTAATGTTTTTTTTATAGAAAATGACTGATCGTTTGTCTAGAGAAGACCCTTATTCCTCGGCTGGAATCGTGTCGAGACTTTGAATCTGCACTGAAGCTGACATTTGGACCTTCAAACCGTTGGACCCCATTGAAGTCACTATATGGGGAAAAATCCTGGAATGTTTTCCTCAAAAACCTTAATTTTCTACTGAAGAAAGAAAGACATGAACATCTTGGATGACGTGGGGAGTAAATTATCAAGAAATGTTAATTCTGAAGTGAACTACTCCTTTACATCCTGCATGATCTTACATTTGTCAGCAGAGAAAAGTGAGCGTCACAGAAAGCTATGATTAAAAACTACAAAAGCAAAAATAACTAAATTGCAACAATAACATTACACACATTTCGGGACATTACTAAACAGGACTCACCTGGACTCTTGTGAGCCATTTGGAGCTTAAAGTAAAAACGGGAGACGATACTGAAGGGTAGTCTGTAGGAAGTTCAAAACTCAGAACCAATGGAGGTAGAAATGATAAGTTATACTCTGTGGATTTCGGTCCTGCAAAAAAACAAACATAAATATTTTTTATAAATTTAAATATATACAATAAACATATTTTGTGTGCGCTTATATATATGCGCACACAAAATACGACTCCATGAATATGTTCGCTAAAACATCCGCTAAAAAAGTCTCACCCTTGACTAGCAGTTTGAAGTTAGGAGGAAGCTCTAGGCACAGATGAATCTCACCCTCCTCTTCTGACTCCGCCTGGTGAAACTCCTCTTCATCATATATGCTTGTTAGAGCAAGCAGTTCATCTTTTTTCGCTTCCTGGTCGGCTGACATTTGAACATTCCTGAAATTAACATGAAATCAAGTAATGCTTATATTTTGTAAAGCATCTTGAGCAATGGAAATACTCTAAATCAGGGGTGTCAAACTCAGTTCCTGTCCTGCAGAGTTTAGCCGCGTGTCGTAATTACCGTCATTTCGTGATGACAACACGTGACGCTCTATTTGAAGGCGTTCACGTCCTCGGACTGGGAATTATGCATTTCTATCGACGCCTAAATAAATCTGCAGCAGTCAGGCGGTGGTACAGTGGTTATGTGGTGCTAGTAGGAGCTCTCAGAAACTTCATAGGTAACAAGTTCTAATTACATTTCCTAGAAGGACGTGACAGCTTTTTACAAGTTGGAATCTCATAATTACGGTAATTATGAAATGGCATTAAAGCTCCAACCCGAACAAGGTCTTCAGGATTACTAGAAACTTCCAGGCAGGGTGTTTGGAGATGGTTGGAGCTTCACTTTGCAGGACAGTGGCCCTCCAGGAACAGAGTTTGACACATGTTTGACACTGAGTAAACTACTAAAAAATACTTGTTCTATGTAATGCAATGTTCCATGTATGTATTTGTCTAATAAAGGTGGCTGATATGGCTGGATTCTTCATGTCATTTAACTCACTGTAAACAAACATGTCACAACTTTAAGTGTTAAAATAATCAGAGGACCATTCTCCTTTCCTAGTGTGACGTTAATCAACTTAAAACGGTTGGCAAAATTTATAATTTACAGACATTTAACAAGATAGAGAAAATGTTAATTGTGCTTAGGTTGTTGCACCTATAAATTGTGTAAGTGAAACCTACATTTAGGTAAATCTAGGCGATCAACTGGAAACCAAGGTGCCGGTTTATGTTTCTGGTAGTGGGTGCGCACACTCCATACCCGTCATGCGATGAGAAACGCAAATACGTACAGCTTTCTTTTCCTGGAAAACACTAGCCTGGACGCCAGCCCGAACCCCGCCCACAACATTTTTTTGGCCGGGAAGTTCGGTCTGGACTCGATCCATTGAGGAGTAATTATGACCGGTTCAGAAATCGTCGGGCCAATCAAATTGCCAGGGCGGGCTTTATACGATGATGGACAGATGATCTGCAGTTACGTAATCATCGCGTTATCAAAGAGCGTTTGGGTTGAACTGGTTTCCCTCAGAGATGACTGCAGCTGGAGAACTGAGATTGAGACGAACAGAGAACTGCAATGAAGGCATTTGTCGATCGGAAAGATGTGTTTGCCGTCCTTCCTACGGGACGGGATTCGGCAAAAGTTTATTTTATCAGCTGGCTCCGATGGTCGCTAAGAAGACGGGACGCAATGAAAACCCTGTGGTCGTTGTGGTTTCTCCTTTGGTCGCACTCATGGAGGACCAGGTAAAAGAAGCAACACTCATTATTTTACTACTTCTTCCAGCGTGCGTGCAGTTGAGTCCTGTTGACAACGACGCGTCGCTCAACATACGTCACTTACTGCGTTGCTCTGATTGGTTGTAGGTCTATCCAATTGAGTGCAGAGTTTTTTTTTTCTTCCTGGTTCGGTTAAGACACGCCTCATAATCAAAGCCCTATGGAGCATCAGACTCACATCTGACTAGAATATCAGGCTAGGAAAACACATTATTACCAATCAAATATAAACTTCTTTATTCACCTGTTTTCATGAGCAAATGATAACTGGGCTAAGTTACACATATACGCAAGTCCCCCTGTGGTGAAAATCAAGTTTTTAATGTTGTTTATATGTCTATGTGGTGTTTTTAATATACTTTAATACAAACCATGTGCAAATTCATGTCAACATTTGCTGAGTGTTTTCTCCTTAAAACTGCAGTGAACCAAAGACAGTCTCAAAAACACGGTTTGAAATCGCTGGTGTTTCTGACGTCACAAACGACCTTGTAACCAATCACGTCAACGAGTGATCGTCAACCAGTTGATCTCTGATTGTTAGCAGCAAACACATCCAAAGACGTCTGTCCTGTTGCGTTAAAAGTTCAATGTGCAACAATCCTCATTAAAACAAGCGAGAGCAGGGCGATTCTCCGTCAGTCAGCGCTGCGCTTCCTATCCTTTCCGTCCAGTAAAAGCGCGAGGGCCTCTTCCTTGAATCCAAAGTCGACGCGTTCACGTTCTCAAACAAAGTTTGTTGACTAACTTGTAGCGGCACATAAAAACAATCCTAAAACCGCTAAGGAGCTGAGTGGAGGAATAACTTCTGTGACGCGTTTATCCTTGAAGCTTGCATGTTGTTTTATTTTGTACAGGTTTCACGTTTGCACGGTCAACAAAATATGTGCTCCAACACTCACCCCCATTCTTCCATATGAACATACACACACAACCGGAGTTTTAACCCCACTTAATTAATGACACTCCCATTATCGTTTGGTCACATGACCTTCCCATTACATGGCTCCTACAGTCACTGTTTCTGTACCACAGTCCATTATAAACCACATCATGGATAACGTTTTCAAAGCCATAGTCAGGTGAGGATCAAGGGTCTATAATATAATAATAGTAATCAGCTGATTGTCTAAACCCATAATACAGCGAGGGAGAAGAACCACATTAAAGGGTTAGTTCACCCAAAAACGAACGTAAGACCTTCGTTCATCTTCGGAACACGAATTAAGATATTTTTGATGAAATCTGAGAGCTGGATCTCTCCTCCATAGGCTTCTTCAGGGATTGAACTTGCCGGCCTCGAAAAGTTATTAAACAGTGGCTCAATCTTAAGTTTATCAAGCGACGAGAATACTTTTTGTGCGCAAAAACAAACAAAAATAACGACTTTATTTCAACTATTCATTTCCTTCTCTTTGGGCCTCTAGTCAGTTAAACTAGTGTAATTGCGTAGAGCTACGTCACACGTAGGCTCACTATTGGCCGACGCTGGTCATGTGCGTGATGCGTGTGACGTACAAAATCAGAAGCGTACGCTATTACACTAGTGAACTGACTCGAGGCCCACAGAGAAGGAAATGAATAGTTGAAATTAAGTCGTTATTTATTTATTTTTTTTGCGCACAAAAAGTATTCTCGTCGCTTGATAAACTTAAGATTGAGCCACTGTAGTCACTTGGACTATTTTAACGATGTCTTTAATAACTTTTCGAGGCCGGCAAGTTCAATCCCTGAAGAAGCCTATGGACTGAGAGTGATCCAGCTCTCAGATTTCATCAAAAATATCTTAATTCGTGTTCCGAAGATGAACGAACGTCTTACGGGGTTGAACAACATGAGGGTGAGTAATTACTGACAGAATTTTCATTTTTGGGTGAACTAACCCTTTAAACTAGGCAACTATATATTTTTCTAACAGGGTAGCTGCTAGTAAAAGTTTAGCTGGCTAATATGAGCTGTTACTGTGGCGGAACTGGTTAAAGCGTAAAGCCTTGTTTAAACTCGACGCGTCCGCATGAGCCCAAAGGTGCGCGCGGCAAAAATGACATGATTGTAACAGCGCGCGCGCCTCCGTATCCCCTAGACACCATTTACTACACACAATAGGCTTTTTTTCTCCGATTTTGAAAACTCTTCGCGATCGACTTAAAATCCTTCCAAGATCGACGGGTTGGTGATTCCTGTAACGTTACTGTTTTATGGTCAATGACAAGAGTACTAATCAGCTGTCTCACGAACGTAACCAGCACATGTATCCCCACATAGCAAAGCCATAACACAGCGAGGGAGAAGAACTAAGTTACATGAAACAGTCCAACTACATATTTTACACCACTGACAAGGATTTTTTCACATTTTCAACAAAACAACAGTTTGCAATTTCAGTTGAATAACCCGATCTAAAACCAAACTGCTGTGGGTGGAGAAACCGACTGGCTTCTAAGTGATCAACCAATTGTGCTGCTACAACTTTCTCAATTACTTTAGACAAAATAGGTAAAATAGATATGGGGCGCTAGTTACACATAGAGTCCTGACTTCCTGATTTAAAAACTGGCACAAAGACTGCTTTTTTTCCCATCCTAATGGAAATGTACACGTTCTTATAGAAAGGTTAACAAGATGTGTCAGTGGTTTAACTAACACAGTTCTGTGTTTTTTTCAAAAGCAACTGTTCATCATATAGATATCATTTGATTTAGAATTTGACAATTTATTAATAATTTCTGCAATTTGTGTCTCCGGAATATTAAAGGAGTCTGCAGAAGTCACTCAAGTTGGATAATTGAGATCTATAGACTCAAAATCTTTTGTTAGTTCTTCTACTGATTGCACAAAATATGAATTTAATTCATTAGCCATAGTAGCATTATTATTTATGTTCTTTCCATTTATGGCAAGTTCCTTTATCCCTTTGTGTTTATTTGTTTTATTAGTTCGATTATTTAAGTGTCTCCAGATGGAATTATTATTGCCCTTGGCATTACCTATAAGTTGAGTATAATAGGAAACCTTTGCTTTACGTAGTTCTAGTACCACTTTATTTCTTCAGCTTTTGTAAGTTAACAGATCAGTATTCATTTTTGAGCATAATGATTTTTTCAGAGCCAAATCTCTCTTCTTCATAAGCTTTCTGATTTCATTACTTATCCATGGTATAGTAGTTTCTTTCTGGCTACATCTATAAACTCCAAAACTCCAGCTTTTGTTCATGACCACTCCTCAAGCCCCATTTGGACTAGTTTGGACCAAGGTATTTGGCGAGCAAAACCCCCTGGCCATTGGCCCTGAGGAGGCTCGATCAGGTTGAACCACTGTGGTCGTGAACTATTTTAACGATGTCTCCACTACCCATCAGGGCCTTGAAAGTTGCAATGACGTTGCTGCCTATCTTCATTTGTGTTCCAGGTCTTACGGGTTTGGAAAGACATGCGGGTGAGTAATTAATGACAGCAATTTCATTTTTGGGTGAACTAACTCTTTAAATATGACAAAAATATGTTAGTAATGGAGTTTGAAGTAGCTAAATGAGAAATATTGTGATTTCTTGTTGTGCTTGAACGTTAAAATGGCCCTCCTATGAGATGTCAATCACAGCACTGGCCCCCAGCCAATTTGAGTTCGAGAGCCCTGATTTACACCAATCATGATGTTCAAAACACAGGAGACAAATGGGGGATGAATGAAAACAAATGCCGTCAGTCAGTCTGTTCACCTTCTAAAGTACAACATCTGAATGTGAAATCAAAATCGAGATGATTATTGTTCATATTTCTGTAAAATAATAGCATCATGTACATATAAAAGTAGATATTGGCACAGTAAGTCTGGAAAATAATCTACTACAACCATTGGATTATGAAAAATAACAATTAGGTAAATTATAGCCTAATGATTATTTTCCTTAAAATATTTTAGTACTGTATTCGAATAAAGGGAGGTATTGGACACATCTCACCTGTAGAGAGTCTAGCACCTTATTGTGACCCTACAACAACTGTTTAGAATGTGAAAATGTTGTTTTGGTATATATATATATGTATATATAACTTTGTGTATGTTAAAAACTTGTGAGTGATTTGAATTAACGGCTGTTCATCTCATATGTTTTGTACTGTGGGTGGAAATGTCAGATGATCCCTTAGGGAGCATTTCAAACACGAAACTAATAATTTTAACGCAATGTCACCCTACGACTACAGTCCAACTGATTGAGTCTAGTAATTTCCATTTATTATTTATCTAACTTGCGACCCATGAAAAGATATGAACTAGTAAAACACGTAACTTACCTTGCTCCGTGCCTGATGCAACTTCAACAACAACTGCCGCTTCTTCTTCTTTAGGTTTAATGGCGGGCTGCGAACTGACGTCATCCGTGCAGACCGCCACCTACCGTGATGGAGTGTGAAGAGAATTAATTCTATATTCCCATATCCTATTTTTTAATCCACTAATCCTAAAGAATATCATGATTGCATTCATTTGATCTCGCGCATTTGGACCATTACATCGTATATTTTGAATTATTAAGAATCCTAAAGATTGCAATTCCTTTCTCTTTTATATGCATTACATGTAATCAAAACATGCTACACTGTCTCATCTATTAAACAAACATCACATAATGGTATGTAGTGATGATGGGCGTTTTCGAAACACTGCTTCGTGAACCTTCGAAACCTTTGTGAATCTTTTGTTTCGAACCAGTGGTGCGGAGCGCGTATCAAACTGCAATAGTCACGTGATTTCAAGCTTCGTTGCGTCATAACTTTTTCGAAATGTCAATGGTTCGCCGCTAGAGGGCGATGGTCTCTGTGAACACATGAACAAGTGTTCAGATGTTTATAAACATGACCTCTGTGAATGTTTTTTATTTATTTAAAGTTTTTACCTTATCTCAGATCAGTTTCATAATGTTGTAGACATTTGTAATTACACATTTGTATAATAAAAAAGGAAACGCATTCTGATTAGCCACGTCCACCATAAAACACTCTTTCAAGCCCTAGAAATGAATAAAATTCATTTCGCATTTATTTGTATAGCGTTTTTTAGAGTACATAATAGTTTCAAAGCAGCTTTACAGAAAATGTAGTGATCTGTTATCAGTCGTGACTGTGTCCAAGTAATGTCCATATAAAATAACACATATTATTCAGACATATTATTTGATGATTTGTAGATTCAATAGATCAAACTTTCAATAAAACATTGGCGATTTGTTTTTAAAAGGTCTTTTAGGGTGACATATGGTTGCATTTACACTGTTTGACCAGCAGGCGTCACCAGCGCGCCGTGTTTCGAGCGCTTCGAAACAGTGAATCATTTTGCGCAGCAATCGGTTCAATTGATTCAGAGTTTCGAAAAGATCTCCCATCACACCTCTCTCGGAACAGGTCCTAACCCCATATTGAAAGCGGCTCCCTGATGCACGTAAATTATATACAATATCCAAGAAAAAAAAAAGCGAGCAAGAGAGAAGCCCTTTTTCCACCTTGTTTTAAGATGCGTTTTCTGTGAACCGAATTATAATAGTGATATTTGACACCCAAGTCATGTTAAACAAGCCTGTTAATCTTAGATAATTTAAGACTATGGTGTGGTGTAGGTATACTTTCTCCTGTCCTGGACCTGGACCAACTATAAAAAGATTTTGCATTTTGATGTTAATTACACACCCATTGCAAGTATAGCTTTTCTGTTTTGTTTTTTTCTTCACACGCTGAAGAAGCACTCCATTATTGTCTGGTTGCAGGGTGAATTCAGGTTGTTTGAGACACGTTTTTCCAAATCATCTCAGTGACAAAAGTGCCCCAATTGGAATTCACCCCTACATTTATTGTCCTGTTTACTGTTTTCCTATTAAAATAAATAGTGAATGAACAAGACCTGAATGGCCTATATTAAGATGAGTAATGTCAAAAAGTGGGTGTCATAAAGCTTGTTTAGCCAATATATCAACAATTTTATTACCATTTTATTATTATTACATGAAGTTTTTTGTCCAATAATTAGAATCTCTGTTTTTTTTTTCAGAATTTAGTAGTAGGAAATTACTAGTCATCCAGTTTTTTATATCAGCTATGCATTCCATTAATTTTGTGAATTGGTAAGTTTCGTCGGGCATGAAGAAATATACAGCTGAGTATCATCAGCATAACAGTGAAAGCTAATTCCATGTTTCCTAATGATATCTCCTAATGGTACCATGTACAGAGTGAACAGCAACGGTCCTAGTACTGAGCCTTGTGGTACACCATACTGAACTTTTGATCGATAAGCATCTCTTCATTTACTGCTACAAACTGATTACGGTCAGATAAGTATTTAAACCATGCTAATGCAATTCCACTAATGCCAACATAATTTTTGAGTCTATTTAAAATAATGTTGTGGTCAACTGTGTCAAATGCAGCACTAAGATCAAGTAACACTAATAGAGAGATACAACCACGATCGGATGATAAGAGCACATCATTTGTAACTTTAATGAGATCGGTCTCAGTGCTATGGTACGGTCTAAATCCTGACTGGAAATCCTCACAGATATCATTTCTTTCTAAAAAGGAACATAGTTGTCTCATAATGCATGAGATAGTATTCAAATGTAATTCAAATGTTTCATGGCAATGATGTTGCACTGGTAAATGGTAAAATGGTAAATGGACTGCATTTATATAGCGCTTTCACAGACCCAATGGCCACCAAAGCGCTTTACATATTGCCTCCCATTCACCCATTCACTCACGCATTCATACACCGACGGCGGTAGGTACGTCAAAAACAACAACAACCGCATCATGGAGGGGTTTGCAATACAGAGGTTTTCTTATTTAAAACATGGCAATGTGTAGCCGCTGGCCCGGACCACTGAGGCAACGGCAGAAACGGAGGAGGCTGGTATGAGTTTGGTATGGTATGAGCGGCTTTATTCCGTGCTGTCGTCTCCACCGGTTTCAAAACATGTCTCTGTTATATTGTCATTTTCTGCTCGTCTGGCACTTTGCAACAACACAACCTGCAGTAGTCTAGTGATGAGTCAATTATGAACGAGTTGTCTCAGAGAGTGATTTGTTCATTTTGTGTTGACCGGCACGCGCACCATCCCATGGATTTGTACTGGAAACAGAAATGATTAGTTCACCTTCTGAGTCTGAGAAACGTCCGAAAACTGATGGATGCATAAACACCTTCCTTACAAACAAGCATGTAGTTAGTTTTTGTTTGTTTATGTTTTTTTACTACTCTTAATGTTACGGGATGCATTTCTGGTCTCAGATTTCTTACAGTTTATAAAATTGTGAATTTCTGACACGATGGTTCTTTTCCATATCTCGTGGGCTGTGTCCAAAATCGTCCCCTATACCACTTTTTGAAGGGACAGCCATTTGTAGTGGTGTCTGAAACCACAGTGGAGGTTATTGAGTGCACTCATTCAATCCCATAATGCACCGCAATAACGACTGTACAACCGATGTACGCTCAGCGGCTAGAGAATACCCATAATGCACTGTGAGGCACGTGCCGAATGAAGAAAGCTCGTTTCCATGACAGATTTCAAGATATATCTTTTCATTGCTACTGAGCTGCCAGTTTGCTGTTTCAAATGATTATCAAACTCCAAACACAAACTATGCAAAAGCAGCAGCCCTTCCGGCGCACTCAGTGTCCGAATTCACTCCGGCACAGACTGCAAAGCTTCAGCCTATGGGGATGTGACGTGACAAAAGAAGGAACGACTCGGATTGGGAGGTGAGGTGAACTAACAGACAGCCTGAAGACCCAGATAAGCAATGAATTATTCGTTTCTGTTTCTCATAATTTGGCCTTGGCTGCATTATAGTTTTTTCTTATTCTAAATGTGATCGTTTGTGTTGAGGAATTTGACTAGTAGCATGTAACATTTCAACTATATTCAGCTGAAATGAACAAAATGACTTGGAAAAAATATGAATTCATTTTGCTAAACGAGACTCAAAGATCCCATAACAACGTCTGACGTCACATTTCACATGGCATGAGAAATTCACAAAAACCATGCGATATCCAGTCAGAGCAGTCAGAAACGGATTTCCAGAGATGCGATTTGAATATGATTTCAAACCCCATATGAATGTAACTCGAAATGGATTTGTAAATATCTCATTTCATTACTAAATCTGATCGAATTTCAATCGAATATGTGCAAAAATTGTATTTGGACTGACAGTCTGAACAAGGCTTATATCATTCAGTGTGTCCATGAATATAGGCCTTGGAATACACTAAAATAGAGCAGACATCTTGAATGAAATTTTATATGTTATATGGGATTCAGATGATGGGATTAAGTGTACCAGCTAATGTGGGAGAAAGAGATGGGGAGGAAACATTTGGAGGAGGAACTGCTAGATGGTTTTATAACAAATTTAAGGGATTAGAATAACATGAAGAAACAGATGAGAAGAAACTATAATCTCCAGATTTAGGTCCGGACATATGGCTCTCAATAGTACACTGCGGAGAATATGTAAACATGACGAAGGGGAATGTGACCATTGCAAGGAGAAAGAGACATTAGAACATGTGATGACGATCAGTGATAAATATTACAATGAAAAGATGTGATTTCATAAAAATGACTCTGGGAACATCTATTCTTTCCTCTATAAAATTCAGTTGCATCTTTGTCATTTAATATATTGTCAGTATCATCAGTCACATTTGCAAATTTAAAATGAATCTATATTCTGTCCTTGTTGAAAACGAATGAACATGTCCCTTTATGTGCAGTCAGTCAACATTTCACAAACAAGATGTCTGATTCATTTATTTTGTTCATGAACAAGTGCAATTGGGTCACATTCTATTCAAGGTAATGACGCTTACAGAACTCTAAGCACCATAGAGGTTTTCACCACAAATGACAGCAAAACACATTTTAATTCCATATGTTTAGGATTATATAGTTACAATTTAGATATTTAGGATTATGTTTTGTGCATGCTATCTTTGCATTGCACCCGCTTTCCCTCCTTGTAAAACAAGACTGACTCACAAACTGAATTGATGAATGCCTTGCTCATTCTCGTTCAGTTTTCAACCTTGAGTTCCTAAAAACCAATGATTTTAAATTCATACTGCGAAAGCATTTGCAAGGTTGCAAAGGTTGATGAGCATCATAACTTTGAGAATGTGATGACTGATATAGTGGTTATATTCGTTCAGTATGTCCAACCGAATGAAATGCACCTGTACAGTCCACACTTGAAAACGGTTGTCTCATGCTATAGCCGGTTACAGGCAGGAGAAACCACCAAATAAGTCACACGCTTGAAATTGAGATTCAAAGGGGAGAGACTTCAGTAAATAAGAAATATGAATCAATGTATGAAAATGAACAAAACTGATCCGTTCAATTTAGGGGTGTAACGCTACATGTATTCGTCCCGAACCGTCACGGTATGGACGTCATGTTTCAGTGCATGCAGTCAGACGACGAATACAGTCAGTCACAGGCGATCCACACTCCAATCCAGAAGGGGGCGGCATGGTAATGCAACACTGTTTGCTAACCGCCACAACAGGAAAAAGAGCAGAAGAAGAAGACACAATCTATGCACCACACCAAAACAAGACTGAATCCGAAATAACCCCCTAAACTCTCAATCACTATTCCCTACGTTAGTCCACTAATACAGTTCACTTGAAGGAGTGAGCGAGACAGCCGTTGAGCGTATATCGGCTGCACACTTGTTATTGTAGTGCAATGTGGGATTGAATAAGTGCACTCTATAACGTCCACTATGGTTTCGGACACACCACTACAAATGGCTGTCCCCTCATATAATGCCCTATTTGAGGTATAGGGGGCGATTTCGGATTCAGCCCAAGAGTTCAGATGGTACGCACGAGCTTGCTAGTAGCCTATATGCTGACTTTCGACCAATTTTTGTGACGCACTACACTAATTCACGGAAGGGAAACCGGGACTGCAGAAAGCGGCATCCTGTTTGTTTTCTTTATTTTACAAAAGCACGATGTTTTGTTTGTATTGTGAGCGTACACAAATAAAAATAGACCCTTTACAGTTTTGAATGACGTCTTACTCTTATCTGTATGACCAGAAATGACAAAGTATTCCTGAGAGTTGTTTCCGCTGTTATAATGAGACAAACACATTTGGCATTGTGCCGATTTGTGTTGTAGAAGTCTCTCTACTGTCCAGTGATGAAATGCGTGTCCTGAAAAAGGGAAGCCTCAGGTGCCGCGTCACTCGCGGTCTCGTCGTGGAAAGCTGAAGTGGGCTCAGGTGTAGATGGCACCCTTTCTCCTTCTTGCTCACCTTTTAGTGATTTCTTGAAAACGCGTAATATTGAACTTTGTGCATCCACCATTGTCACGGCATGTTGATGGACTCTCACAGCGTAGGCTACTCACCTCACATTAATTAATCAAAAATTAAAAAACCAACACGGTTGAAATCAATACGTTTGAATCAAACCAATAAGTTTGAAAACAGCTGTTGCATTTTACAGCACACCATTGGTCAATCTATCATTTAGAGGTCCAAATCAACAACCAGAAATCAGTTTTTTTTATCAGCCCTACAAAAAAATATGACCTCTGCAAGAGTGGATTGTTTACTGCTTAATACTCTATAGGACGCTGTCCTGTACCAACTAGGGGACTAAATGCCGCTACTGTAGGTGGAACAAACTGTAATTTGCACTACTGTCTGTTCAAAATAAATGAAAAGAAACCTAGCATTGGGGATTTGTTGCTTTTCCTGTTGTACCAAACTCGTATCGAACCTTGACTCCAATACTGAGGACCGTACCGAACCGGGACTTCTGTGTACCATTACAGTCCTAATTCAGTTAAAAGATTCTTTTCAAAACACTGATTCATTCACGAACGACACATCACAGGACATTGGGAACATAGATACGCTCCCCACTACTCATACTTTACCAGGGTTAACAATTAATCCTGGACAACATTCATAATCTGACGATTCACACTGTAGATTCCTAAACCCTGGGTTCATATTCTTGTTTGTATAAATGTGTTGTCAATAACTGTATGAATGCAGCAGGCAACTGATTTAAATACCACACTGTAAAAAATAAAACCGTAATTTTTACGGTAAAAAAACGGCAACTGTGGTTGCCAGAACTTTACCGTTAAAAATACGGTAGGAACGTTAATGGTTTTACAAACTTAACTTAACATTTTCAGATAAAGTGTTGATTGACCAACCGTTTAAAAAATGTATATCTGTTTTGTACCATTGTAATACACTGGCATCCCACAATTATCACAGCAGTGATGAGAGTCACATGAGCAATCAAAGCTCATCACAAGCAATCTTCCATAAGAAGGCTAATACTTATATAAAGAAGCTGCACTGTGTCATTCACACAAACATTAAACACCATCATGGTAACACACATGAAATAAAAAAAATGCTATAAACATTAATTTAACAACATTAAATGTAACATAAAACCCTAATGTACATAACTGATTAGAAAAAAAAAAACAAGAAAACTATGAGGAACTCTCTGTTAACCAATTAACAGTTTTGCACTGTAGCATTTTTACAGTCTTTTACCGTTAACATCACGATTCTTTTTTACAGTGCAGCTTTTCTCATGCTTTTGCATCAGTGGGAGATTTTTTTTTGTTGCCATGTAAATCGTCCTTGGCTGTTTTACAAAGTGCAGTGTTTCCGTGAATGTGCAAAGCACGTAATAAGAGGCAAGTGCTGTTCAATTTGTTATTGGATTCCTTTTGCTAAGCATTACATTCTAACAACACATTGTTCACTTGCATGTTTGGCATTGCCCTGCTGAGGGTTCAAACAATGATTTAGAACGGTGGATTAAACGCATTATAACAAGCCCTTCAGAATTCATGTAGCCAAGATTCATTTATGTTGCCCTGAAAATGGTAGACACTACACACAAGGCTATGGCATTGAGGTTTTATTGTTTTTGAGATTAAAACATAAAATCAATACTTATTCCCCGCCACAATGAATTCATTTACCGGTACTATGAATGACTTTGTGTGGTTATACATTCAAGTATTTCACAAGGACAGGATAGGTAGTGCCTATGTGCTTCTGGTTGTAGTGGTGACAGACTATCTCCACCTCATAAGCGTTAAAGGAGACTTTCACTCGCTCGTTTGGGGACGTGAGGAAACACAGTGTGTACAGGGCAAACTCAAACTCTGGGCTCACACCAACAAAGATGCTTCCTTTGGGTTTAATTCCATTCTTCCAACTGAACTGGAGAGCCATCATGTGTTTGTTCTCATCCGGCTGGCAATATGAAAATTAGAAGAAAAAGAAATGATGATTACCTATGCATTAAAAAGAGATTAATGTGATTAGACAGACAGATAGAGAGTCCAATTGATTCATTGGTTGATTACAAGTTTTCTGCAGAAGATTTTCCGCAACAGATTTCAGCTAGTTAGTATATCATGCAAAGTGCTTTTAACTTGTATAATAATTTTAATTAAAGGTGCTGTAATTGATGTTCACCCAAGTACTTTAGAGCACTAAGTTCTACGAGATTAAGGCCCTGTCCACACGGAGACACGTTTAGCTGTATACGTACAAATTTTATATCGTCTTGGCGTTTCGTCCAGACGGATCCGGCGTTTTGGCACACTGAAACCTAGCCTGGGAAAACCCAGACAACTTCCGGCAAATTTAGATTTGCTCTGAAAGTTAGTCTGGCAAAGAGCTCATTCAAGCCCATTTCCAATCCATCGAAATCGAGGCACCAATCAGAAACGTTGAGGCGGGCTTTACACGATGACTGTCACAGTCTTCATCTGCACCTGTCTGTCTTAGTCTGCACTACACTACCCAGAATCCTTTTTGTCTCCACACCTGAACTCACTCCCTCATTATCCACCTGTCCCTCGTCATCATCATCTGTGTCACCTGTCTTCACCTCGTTAGTGTTCATTTGGACTTGTATTTAGTTTGCTTGTGTTCAGTCTGTCTTTGTTGGTTCTTGTAAATGTTACCTGGTGTTTGTGTTCTCTGCCCGCTTGTACCAGTTTGATTTTGGAGTTAATTAGTAAATGTTAGTGATGGGCAGATCGAGGCTTCGTGAAGCAATGAAACAGTCGAAGCAAATGTGCCATTTTGTTTCGAGGCTTCGAATCAATCCGAAACCCGTCTCCACGGTGACACCTGGTCACTTGCAGGTGTTGATCTGAAACAACCTTTACAAAGAGCTAATAAAAAAATGTGTTTTTTTTTTATTTTTTTTTATTGTATTTTTGTAATATATGAAGCTTGTAACCTGTAGTCTCTGCACCCTGCAGAATGGCAGGATGAATGCTCCTCAAATGGCGCATCATGGATGATGTATTGTTGCAGTAGGCTAGCTGCCGATCACAATACACACATCTCACTTTATTTGGGGTTTCCAAATGGAAATGCTCCCACACCACAGATGTACGGCATCTCTTCTGTGGAGCCTCCATTTCTATCTATCTATCTATCTATCTATCTATCTATCTATCTATCTATCTATCTATCTATCTATCTATCTATCTATCTATCTATCTATCTATCTATCTATCTATCTATCTATCTATCTATCTATCTGTCTATCTATCTATCTATTGTATATGTAGCCTATCTATCTAATAATCTATATGTATCTGTAATATATGTATCAATCTATATATATATATATATATATATATATATATATATATATTTCTATCAATACATCTATTAATGTGTCACTATATGTACTCTGTGTGTCTCTAAGTCAATGTGTAAATGTAAATTAAATCCTAAATATGACTAAACAAATCGCACTATAAATGTCACTATATCACCAAAAATCCGCTATCTCAAAACCAAACTCCTCTCACAAAAACCAACGATATGAAAATGCGTTGACAAAACTTTTGCTTCGGGATCTCGCAAAGCTTCGGAACGTCTGTTTCGCGCCAGCCATCCTTAGTAAATGTTGGAATTGGATCTTTTTGACTCAGCCTCCTTCTTCCTCTGCATACACCAACCGTGACAGAAGAACCGACCACAAAAATGGACGACCAGATGGAGGCTTTCCTTTTTGACCAAAATGGGGCCTCGCTGGAGGAATTCACAGAGGTATATCTTCACCTGCACCAGGACGTATACTGGGAGGAAGATGTCCTTAAACAGCGGTTCTGGAGAGGTTTGGATGATCCCTTAGCCCAGATACTGCTGCTCGATGACCTACATCTGCCGTTCTCGGAGTTTCTGGACAGGGCACTTTGGGTCTGTGGTTCATCCCTCACGGTAACATCAGTCCAGCCAGAGGCCGTCCAGCCAGAGGCCGTCCAGCCAGAGACCGTCCGTTCAGAGCTGCCTTCACCGCTGGTGCACGCCTACCCGCCAGAGACTAAGCACACTGCACGTGAGTCCACTCAAGAGGACACTGCATTGATGGTGATGTCTGCGGCGATTCTGTGTGTGTGGGCTACACACGCATCAGTTCTGGCCCATGAACCCAGCCCTGAGCTTCCTTCGCCGCTGGTCCCGTCCAGCCCTGAGCTTCCTTCGCCGCTGGTCCCGTCCAGCCCTGAGCTTCCTTCGCCGCTGGTCCTGTCCAGTCCTGAGCTTCCTTCGCCGCTGGTCCCGTCCAGCCCTGGGCTTCCTTCGCCGCTGGTCCCGTCCAGCCCTGAGCTTCCTTCGCCGCTGGTCCCGTCCAGCCCTGAGCTTCCTTCGCCGCTGCTCCTGTCCAGTCCTGAGCTTCCTTCGCCGCTGGTCCCGTCCAGCCCTGGGCTTCCTTCGCCGCTGGTCCCGTCCAGCCCTGAGCTTCCTTCGCCGCTGGTCCCGTCCAGCCCTGAGCTTCCTTCGCCGCTGGTCCCGTCCAGCCCAGAGCTTCCTTCGCCGCTGGTCCCGCCCAGCTCAGGGCCCTCTTCACCGCTGGTTCCGCCCAGCTCGAAGCCCTCTTCACCGCTGGTTCCGCCCAGCTCAAAGCCCACTTCACCGCTGGTTCCGCCCAGCTCAAAGCCCACTTCACCGCTGGTTCCGCCCAGCTCAAAGCCTTCTTCGCCGCTGGTCCTGCCCAGTTCAAAGCCTTCTTCGCCACTGGTCCTGCCCTGCTCAGGACCTTTGCCGCTGGTCCCGTCCAGCAAAGAGCCCTCACCGTCTGCCCAGTCAGAGACTGTTCACGTCCCGTCCCAGTTACTCTCCCCAAAAATTTTTTTTGGGGGGGGCCATAGGCCACCTGAAGGGTCTTCAACGCCGTGGCCGCCCGAGGGGGTCTCTCCGCCATGGCCACCTGAAGGGGTCTCTCCGCCATGGCCACCCGAGGGGATCTCTCCGCCATGGCCACCCGAGGGGGTCTCACCGCCATGGCCACCCGAAGGGTCCTCACCGCCATGGCCACCCGAAGGGTCCTCACCGCCATGGCCACCCGAAGGGTCCTCACCGCCATGGCCACCCGAAGGGTCCTCACCGCCTTGGCCACCCGAAGGGTCCTCACCACCATGGCCACCTGAAGGGTCCTCACCACCATGGCCACGCCCACGTCCTGCTCCGCCTTGGCCGCCTGCATGTCCTGCTCCGCCCTTGCCGCCTGCACGTCCTGCTCCGCCCTGGCCGCCTGCACGTCCTGCTCCGTCCTGGCAGCCTGCACTTCCTGATCCGCCCTGGAGGCTTCCCGTCCCAGTTTGGTCACGCCCTGGCCAGCCTTCAGCGCGAGGTTGCGCCTTTTTGAAGGGGGGCGTTCTGTCACAGTCTTCATCCGCACCTGTCTGTCTTAGTCTGCACTACACTACCCAGAATCCTTTTTGTCTCCACACCTGAACTCACTCCCTCATTATCCACCTGTCCCTCATCATCATCATCTGTGTCACCTGTCTTCACCTCGTTAGTGTTCATTTGGACTTGTATTTAGTTTGCTTTAGTTAATTAGTAAATTAGTAAATGTTGGAATTGGATCTTTTTGACTCAGCCTCCTTCTTCCTCTGCATACACCAACCGTGACAATGACGACAGCGCTAGCATTTTGAAGCAGATTATTTTGTAGCCTACATTACAAAGATGGATGCCGCCGTCGAACATCACTCGTTCGAATCAGCTATCGCGTCTGTTTTAAGCGATTTGAACGTTTCCTTTTAGTTAAAAACCGAGCAAAGAACAGCACTCGGAGATGTTTCTCCGCCTCTCTGCATACGTCATCTCCTTCATTGCTCTGATTGGTTTTAGGTCTATCCGCGACGTCCGTTGGTGACGCCCCTCTGGAAATGATTTGTCTATGACGCTTTGCCAGACCATAACTCAGTTACAACTGAGAATGGTCTGGTTTTAACCAGGCTAACTGAAACCGCTATTTTTTTTAAACCGGGTCCCAGAGTGGATAAATCTGAAACCGACACCCTTGCGTTTTCGTGTGTACGGCCAATTCGTACATTGTGTGAAACGATGAGATCATCACACCACTTGTCAGCATTAGTCACACACCGCTACGTCACACGTAACAGCAACAACAACGGCGGACTACATGCTTGTAGTCGTGCTGCAGAAGCCACTGAGCCTATTAGATTTACTAAAGTAAAATCTTCTGCTCCTATATACTACGGTCTTCGTCTTCACCTTGGTGTCGCGTTGGGTTTGTATAGAGTGCGCAACGTTATGCGCATGCTCCAAGTCTTCTTCTCCTTGTTGAGTGTATCTCTGTGGCAGAATTACAGCGCCACATACTGGTCTGGCATATATACCACATCGTTTTCAGTCGGTTTCAGTGGTTTCGTGTGTACGCATATATTTCTTGAGGCGACGCCGTGTTTACGAAAAAAATTTAGAATGAGGGAAAAAAAAAAGATCAGATAGGGAAAGCTCTGGGTTCGTGTGGATGTGGCCTTAGTGCTCCTCATTCTACAACCCAGCCACTTTTAAGTGACCATTATATTTTCACCTGTCAAGCAGAAGATTCAATAATAATAATGCCGGTTGCATTTCAATAGAGTGGTGCGGGTATGACATCAAAACCCCACCCCCTGGCTCCCTCGGGATTTTCCTATGGGGTTTTATAATGGATTCAATTTAAAATAAAGCCTGTTGTAAACATAACTTGACAATACTTTGACGTTTTGTTCTACAACGTCAATTACACACCCATACCGGAAACACGAATTTTGAAGCTGTCATGTTTTTTTTTGAAAATGTACGTTTTTAATAAACGACTAGATAAGGCAGTTTGGGGTGTGAGTGTGTGCAGTGTAGGTTTTAGAACAAAATATCAAAATATCGTTGTTATGTTTACCACAGGCTTTGCTCATAAATTGAAAAAAAAAAAACATTATATTACCGCATAGGAAAATCTCGAAGGAACCAGAAGCGAATTTGTCTTCCGAGGTCTGACGTCATACCTGCACCACTTATTGGTTACTTAATAGTATTATTATAGCACCAAACCTCACTGGTGCTTGCGTGATGACACCATGACGCCAAGTGATGTGACATGCAACAACCAATGAGATTTGATGCTTTTTGCCATGTCGCCATATTGGATTTGGCAATGAGTAGACATAGGCCCCGTCCCAAATGGCCCCGTTCCGCCGAGTCAGACTTTCATGATGTAAAGCCGCTTTGACTAGGAGTTCTCACCCCTGGCCCTCGAGGTCAACTTTCGTTAAGCTCGAACCCTGATCCAACTCACATGCCTACAACATGCTAGTAGTCCTGAAGACATTGATTGGCTTGTTCAGATACACTTAAAAAAATTATATAATCAATAAGTCGACAACACATGTTTTTTACATTGCTTAACTCAAAAAAATAATCGTACATTTTTTAACTTATTTTGATATGTTATACAAGATTCAACTAATTTTTTTTAAGTCAGTTTAATATAATTTAAGTTGAAATGACTTAAACATCGAAACGATTTTTTTTTCCCTCAGTTTGAGGTTGATTAGTGTTGGAGAAAAACAAAAAAAAAAGCTTTTGGAAAACCATTGATTATTACTGTATGGACTTTATTGTATCTTTTTTGTTACGCAAAAGAAAGAAAATCATATGATTTTGGAACAACATGGAGATGAGTAAATAATGGCAGATTTTTATTTTATTTTGGGTATTCCTTTAAAACTAAGTTATTACAACAGAACTATTTTTATTAATTTATTAAAACATGCAAAGATTTACCCAATTTGGTAACACTCTACTTGAAGGGGTGTGCATAAGACTGACATTACACCTTCATAATCATGACATGACACACATCATGAATATGAAGGAGGTTTTATGCATATTTATGACAAATGTCATTAAATGTCATTCGCTCAATTATGACAATTTTAATGCAAATATGACATTGTTTGAGATGTCTTCGTCATGATAACTTGACATTACTAAGACAACACAACCTGTCATTAATATGTCATAAACATGACATAGCAGAATAATTATAAAACTTAAGAAACCACTTAGCTTTATGGGTTAACGTTACATTAAACTGTCAGGTGGTTGGTTTTGACATTGGCTGTCATGAGGCCATTATAACATTTTAATGACAAATTCAATTTGTACCACTGTAGTTGAGGTCAAGAAAAATATTCATGACACAGTTATAATGGCCTCATGACAGCCAATGTAAAAACCAACCACATGACAGTTTAATGTAACGTTAACCCATAAAGCTAAGTGGTTTCTTAAGTTTGATAATGAATCTGCTATGACATATTTATGACAGGTTGTGCTGTCTTAGTAATGTCAAGTTGTCATGACAAAGACACTGACAGGTAATGATGTATTGGTTTGTGTCAAGGTGTCATAACAAAGACATCTCAAACAATGTCATATTTGCATTAAAAATGTCATAATTGAGCGAATGACACTTAATGACAGTTGTCATAAACATGCATTAAACCTCCTTCATATTCATGACATGTGTCATGTCATGATTACGAAGGTGTCATGTCAGTCTTATGCACATCCCTTCAAGTAAAGTGTGACCATCAATTTTATAATGTATCTGTTATTACTAAGAACAAGCTAGATGTACATTCCAGTGATATTACAAGCATACCTGTGGTGATTTGGCATTCACACTATATCCTTTGTAGTCGATGTGTCCTAGTTTCTCCTGTAAGTACAACTGAATCCAGTTATGGAAACCAATGACGGTATGGCCTCCTCTCGTCTCACCTACAAAGACATGTTCAAAACCAGAAGAGTCCGGTCTTGTGTGGAGAGAGAAACAATCAAAACCTAACTTTTAAAAATGACTTTATGTTACATAAATGAATATCAAGTTACCTGTCTGTGTGAACAGGGACCAAATTCATCACACATTCTTAAGAATAAAAGTTGTCTTAAAGTTTTGATGTATCAGATATAGCAAAAGATATTTTCCTCCACGCTGTGACCTACATCCGAGTGAAACGGATTATTGAAGAAGAAAAAAATTCTATCCATCGGTTGTTGATTGGATGGAGGCATTTCTGAATGCAGGCTTGCAGTCGATTGAAAGACATTTTTTGCAGGGTTTATGGAGACTAAATGATTGGAGAAGTTCAGAATAAGTCACTAGAGGGAAGTCTTTCATTTCACCTAAAGATTGAGTTATGACATTAATCATAATGGTGTGAGAATTTTTTTTTACTTGTTCTTAAAGGGATACTCCCCCCAAAAATGAAAATGAAAACGCACATGATGGCAACGAATACAACCCCAGTAGAGAAAAATACTAATATTTCAAATTTTTCACCTTAAACCATCACTTCCAGTCAGCTGTTATAGGCACATTCGAGTGTTCAAGGTTGACATAAATGTCAGCATGTTGTGAAGGGTGATGCAAGCACATTGTGAAGCTCATGTGAGAAATGACGGTCCTCTGTGCTTCTGCACTATTTCTTGCACAGTGCTTCAAAGTGTGCTTATGTCACGCACCACGTAGCGCTTCACGATGCTCTCATGTATGACAGCTGGCCAGAAGTGATGGTATCACTGTATGGTATCACTATTTTTCTCTCACACACACCTATCATCCACTGGGGTCATATAGGTTATTGTAGTGTTCTTTTTGCATGGTTTTTGAAGCATCAACTTTTGGGCACCCATTCACTTGCATTATACGGACTCAAAGAGGTGGATTATTTTTCCAAAAATCTTTGTGTTCTACTCAAGAAAGAACGTCATATACATCTGGCATAGCATAGTAAGTAAATAGTTCGTAAATGATGTGAGAATTTATATTTTCGGGTGGAGTATCCTTTTAAGGTTTTTGTGAATCTGGCCCAATAATCTCCTGCAAACTGTTTTGAAATCCTCTATACTTACTTGCTGGATCCTCTTCTGGCATACAGCTCAAACCAAATGTGATATAGCTGCTTCTTGAAGTCTGTGGAGTTCTCTGGAGAGAGATGCTTCTCCACTAGATATTTGTGGGCAATCTAATGTTAGCAAATATACACAATTGTTGCAAATGAATATTCAGTGCATATCTTACGGAAATTGTAAGGTATAATAAACTAATTTCTCTTTTTAGTTTTACCTCTGTGCATGGTACTTCACAAAAAAATAAAACAAACATCTCAAACTGTTATTTTATTATTACTCATCACAAGTAATGAATAACTTCCGCGACCCATTTGTTACCTTCATAGTGGGAGTCTTTATGATTGAATCCAGGAACTTGTGATTTTCCAGTTCTTCCTCTGGTGTGACAATCTCTGGTTCACCAGTAGCACTTTCATAGTTGTCCAGAAGTGAGATGAAAGCTAAAATGACACAAATATCATTATGAAGACAAAATATTTCATCTCTTAATTAGTACCCATACTTGTTTAGATCAATATTATTTCCAATCGTGTCATGACAAGTAGAATGTCATTATTCCATTGATCACTACAGTATATATTTTTAATTCAATAAGTTGTTTTTTTTGTTTGTCAAGTTTGTTTTACTTTTTACGTTAAAAAATAACCATCAAACATGATGATGGAGTCTTCTTACATTTCTTTTGTTGCTGATTCTTGAAGGTACACTATGGAATTCTGGGCTCACTATTTACACTATTTACATCCGTACGGAGGGAGGTTTTTATTTTAATTTATGTTTTACATCTGTGTGGATAAATCTAATGGTTTGAGATACAGGCCTACCCATGTTTGCCTGTAATTGCTATATTGTCACGGTGTGGGTTGTGTGTTTTGTTCCTTGTTCTTGTCTGTCATGTGTTCCCCTGTCTTTTCTTGTTCAGCTGTTCCCTGTTTTGTTTGTCTCCCCATGTGTTTCTGATTAGCCACGCCCCCTTGTTATCTTGTTTAGCTTGTTTGCCTGTGTATTTATACCCATGTTCTTCAGTTGGTGTTTGTTGGTCGTTGTTTAATGTTTGCTGAAGTTGTTTGCTGTTCTTGTCCCTGTCCTGAGTTCCTTTGGATTACCTTTTTGTTTTATTAAAGTGCTTGGGATTGGATTCTCTCTGCTTCATTCCTGACCCTACGTAACATATATATTCTGAAACATTTCACAATTTCAATGGTTCGCTGGTAGAGGGAAATCTTAGTTAACCCATAAACCAGTATCTGTATTAGGGCTGGGCAACTGGTCCTCAAGATCTACTTTCCTGCAGAGTTTCGTTCCAACTATGATCAAACTCACCGATCTGTAGCTTTCTTTGGCTGCTTCTGAAATCGCATTCTCTCCCGAGTAGATACTTCTTTTGAATATATAATTACTTCACGACCGGTCATTATCATGTGACCTACCAGCGTCAGGTGCGTCACTTCACTGTCATTCATAAATCCGGTCCCATGGCCTTATGGCATAGTAAAGTGTCCATTGTATGCACACTAACTGAAAATTTTCCATCATTGACCATTTTTTTTTTAGCATTTTGCAGTAACAGAAAAATCTAAAAAGCTGTCCGTCATTTTGACATATTACACTGAGTGTGATGTATTGTAACTTGTAACTGTAATTCTCACCCCTGTCCACTTGGTGGTGAATGTGCTCTTGCTGACTATCAAGTTAATGGTCGACGAATGGCTTTTCTGAGTTCTGTGAAATTGTTTACAAGCTGTTTTATTGAGGTCTTTCTGCGGTTGAAACACTGATTGAGCGATTACATGAGAGACATGATACGGATTTCGGTAAATTGGACTATATCTTTCAACATATTTTTTGATGTTCATTCATGTTTATTTCATTCTGTAACGTAGTAAAGAGGAAGGAATTGATCGCGTTCACTCACGCTCCGCTCCGCTTGAACTCAGGTGGACACCTGAAAAGTGACCCACAGTCTCTGTTCAACTTTCTCGTCATAAATAAATTCATAATCTAGCCTGTCCTATACGTTTGTAAATACAAATTAAATTGTGAACAAAAACATCATCATCATCATCATCATCATCATCATCTTCTTCCGCTTATCCGGGACCGGGTCGCAGGGGCAACAGTCTAAGCAGAGACGCCTAGACTTCCCTCTCCCTAGACAATTCCTGCAGCTCTTCAGGGGGAATACAGAGGCGTTCCCAGGCCAGCTGGGGTACATAATCCCCCCAACACCCCCCCCCCCCCCCGCCCCCCCCCCCCGCTTGACCTAGGTCTTCACCAGGCTCTCATCTCAACCTCCCCAGGAAGCCGTCCAGGAGGCATCCGGGACAGATACCCGAGCCACCTCAGCTGACCCCTCTCGATGTGGAGGAGCAGCGGCTTTACTCTGAGCTCCTCCCGAGTGCCCAAGCTCCTCACCCTATCTCTAAGGGAGTGCCCAGCCACCCTGCGGAGAAAGCTAATTTCAGCCGCCTGTATCCGCCTGTACCCAAAGCTCATGACCATAGGTGAGAGTAGGAACGTAGATCGGCCGGTGAATCGAGAGCTTAGCCTTGCAGCTCAGCTCCTTCTTTACCACGACAGACCGGTACATCGACCGCATTACTGCTGAAGCTGCACCGATCCGTCTGTCGGTCTCCCATTCCATCATTCCCTCACTCGTGAACAAGAGCCCAAGATACTTGAACTCCTTCACTTGAGGCAGGAACTCTCCACCAACCTGAAGTGGGCAAGCCACCCTTTTCCGACTAAGAACCATGGCCTCGGATTTGGAGGTGCTGATTCTCATCCCAGCCGCTTCACACTCCCAGTGCACGCTGAAGGTTCTGGTTTGATGATGCCAACACGACAACATCATCCGCAAAAAGCAGAGATGAAATGGTGTGGTCCCCAAATTGGACACCCTCTAGCCCTGGCTGCACCTAGAAATTCTGTCCATAAAAATTATGAACAGAACCGTTGACAAAGGGCAGCCTCTCAAGGACACCCTAGACACACACACACACACACACACACACATCTTATTCACCAGACATCATTGTCTCAAGATCTCATTTAAAAATGAATAGGATGAGTTTGTTTTGTCACCTAGAATTGTGGCATATGTGTGGATGGAGCAAGAACACGATTTTAAACCCAGAATTTATATGTACGGGTTTTGTTTTCTCAAAGTTTAAAGGTAAAGTCTTCCACGGTGTATCTTTTGACGCTGAAATTCTCAATACGAATTCATCATACTTAATACGAAACTAACCTGACTTCTCCACCACGGACAATTCAGACAACCTCAGGTTGTCAATATAATATAATAACAATACGACTGTACCTCGGGGAAGTTCCTGTCCCGAATAATACAACATAATCCAATACTTCAAGGTAATTCCCCTCTTAAAATATTGTGACGACATCCCCTCAAGAAGCCACTATCACTACCTCAAACCACACATGAGCACCAGGTCTTAAGCATCTATACCTGGGGTTCCTCAAATCTTGCCCTGGAGGGTCAATGCCCTGCAGAGTTTAGCTGCAACCCTGATCAAACACACCTGAGCAAGCTAATCAAGGTCTTCAGGATCACTAGGAAATCACAGGTAGGGGAGTTTGATCAGGGTTTGAGCTTAACTCTGCGGGGCAGTAGCCCTTCAGGACCAGAGTTGAGGAATCCTGATCTATACACTATATCACTGCCCTTCTCAGGTGCACGCTGGTCCAACACAGGATCATTAATACTAACTCTGAGTATTACAGCCTCACAGAGAGAACGTGTCTATAGTCTTCCAACACCATCACTGTCCCGGTTGTGGACATCAGAGCGTAGAATCTTTAGTACTTCTATTCTTCAGCTGTGCAGCATATACCAGACAAGACTTCCACTGCTCTTTGCAGGAATAAGAGTTTATTCACGGCCTAGTCTGGTCTGCCTCAGCGATCTAACAGCACACTTGTCAATGTCAAAATGATTGAGATGGCCAATCAAATCAAAGGCGGCGAAACTTACTGTTCACAGAAGCAGAGCGTGAATTCCAGAGTGAAGCGTCAGTTTAACGTTGAAAGAGAATGAGGTAAGATGTAAATAATGGTCAATAATACATCATAACCTGTCAGTGTCTTTGTCATGACAACTTGACATTACTAAGACAACACATGTCATAAATATGTCATAAACATGACATAGCAGATTCATTATCAAACTTAAGAAACCACTTAGCTTTATGGGTTAACATTCCATTAAACTGTCAGGTGGTTGGTTTTGACATTGGCTGTCATGAGGCCATTATAACATTTTAATGACAAATTCAATTTGTACCACTGTAGTTGAGGTCAAGAAAAATATTCATGACACAGTTATAATGGCCTCATGACAGCCAATGTCAAAGCCAACCACATGACAGTTTAATGTAACGTTAACCCATAAAGCTAAGTGGTTTCTTAAGTTTGATAATGAATCTATGTCATGTTTATGACATATTTATGACAGGTTGTGTTGTCTTGGTAATGTCAAGTTGTCATGACAAAGACACTGACAGGTTATGATGTATTGGTTTATGTCAAGTTGTCATAACAAGAACATCTCAAACAATGTCATATTCACATTAAAATGTCATAAGTGAGCGAATGACACTTAATGACAGTTGTCATAAACATGCATGAAACCTCCTTCATATTCATGACATGTGTCATGTCATGATTATGAAAGTGTCATGTCAGTCTTATGCACACCCCTTAAAGTAAAGTGTAACCAATTACGGTAATAATAATTATCTTGAAAACGGGAATAATACACACGCTAACATAAGCGAGAACCGACAAACATTGAGGGTGAACTGAGGACTTACAAGCAGGAACCAAACAAAGAAGCCGATGAGATAATTAACAGAACACAGGTGGAACCAAATGAACTAATCAGAACATAGGAAAACCCGGTCACAGAGAACAAACGAATTAGACATGTGAAAGATCGCTTATACTGACCTGGTGATCGATATTTAATGATCTATTTTAATGAGGCTAATCATGACAGTGAGTTCTACTGTGTTAAGCACTTTCTAGGTAGGTCTAGATTCTTTGATCATGTGATGTATATAGATATACATGGTCTTTGATATGAGCATCCTTAGTCTGCACATTCCCTGTTGAAACCAAGAGGCCATTACATAAAATATTTCTATCACACTTTAAAATGAACAAAATCATACATATTAGCTGATTTCCTACCCAAGAAAGTCTCCTTTTTGAAAATGTTTTCGTCAACAAAAGTGAACAAAGGCAACCCTGCTCCATCATTGCAATCGTCAATACTTGCCAGATCACCCGCTTTGCCCTGTGAGATAAAGCAAAGTTTGAGGAACTTCCAAAAGCATTTGCACTTTTTTTTTTCATGCACGGCTGGCATAACTTTAGACCGGGAATTCATTACTGGGTAAACTTAAATTATTATTATTATTATTATATCTGAAAACAGGAATGTTTCAATTGCTGGTTAATTACAGAATAGAACCTTAACCAGAATATTGACCTTAATCGGAAAATGTTACAATATAATACACATTAATTATTAATGCAATCAATTAGATGTGATTAAATCATGTAATTACTATATATCAATCCTAATAAGCATCCAAATTAATGTTTTGCAGCCATGTCCAAAAGCGTCACAGTGAATGGTTTTCTAAACACAGCACTAAAGAACAATGCTCATCTCAGTTTGTATGTGTTAAATAGGAGCTCTCTGACCTTATGACCTTATGTCAACAAACATAACATACAAAATGCATGTCACTTTTTAGTGTAAATTGTAAAGGATGCAACAGAAAGCAGATGTCAAATATTATTCAGAATTATTATTTATATTATTATTATTATTATTATTTCTATTTCTAGAGAACTTGTAAACTTCACACAGAAAAGACTTCAGAATTACCCGTAGAGATATGCGATAGTCTATCCCAGGTCTCAGACGATTGATGTCATTGTCCCAGAGCTCCTGAATCATAGCTGAAAGTTCTCGATCACCTTCAATCATTTTTGTCTTCTTTTTGAATTCCCAAGGATTCACTGCAGGTGTTAAAATATACTTCATGTGAAATGAATTGCTTCAAATTCATGACTTAAAATTTCATTTAACCTAACCATATAACCTTAAAAATTAGTAAGTGACCAATTTACCAATGGAAAAAATGTATTTAATGAAACATTTGTTGTAGTCGTTTTTTTCAGAGTGTAATTATTATTATGGTCTGTAAAAGACTAATACATTTCTAAACACTATGTTCTGAACTGACACCTGAAAACAATACAATATATAACACATAAATGTATCCACTGACCTGGTTCCTCTCACCGATGTGGGTTAGTGGTAGATTCTGATGGTCTTCTTAAAAACAGTGAGGGCAGGTATGCCACAACAGCTCAGGCCAGTGGTGTTCCCACACATGGACTGGTTGGGTAAGATGCAGCAAGCTTCCCACACTATGACAGAAGGCCCATTCTAAAGGGTTAGCCAGTGTCAGCAACTCTAGCCAAAGGGATTAGAGCAGCTTTTGAATGTCCCTCGACAGTGAGGGCAAGTGCTTTGTATTTGTTTTCGACAGGTATTGACCCTTTACCTGACATTGTGTACCTAAAGCCTGACTCAATCCCCAATACACCCGGGGTGGGCAGACATTTACTTTTCTTAATTTCATATGAAAGGAACAAAACCTCCACATTTACTCTCCAATAAATGACAATTGGAATATCTTACAGGGGTTATATTTAGATTTTCGGTGATATTAACATACCGTTTCAACTTCACAATTCCACAAAGTTAGTGTCACTTTTATTTTAATTGATTATTTTCCCCCCCTTTTATTTATTTTGGTCACGTTTATTACCGGTACTTGGAAAAAGTTATTGGGAGAAATGATTGGGAGAACAGTGGACAACAGGATCAGGAAACTGCTTGAGCATACACACTCAAAATCTTGAAGAAAAGGTTGTCAAGTCAAGCCAAGTCATATTTATTTATATGTGATAACAGGAAAATGATTCAATGAAGCAAACAGAGTCCATTTCTGCTGTACAGCAGCTCTAAAAGAAAATAGCATCATTGTTCAACTAAAGGTGATTCATTTCTGTTGTAAAGATCATCAATAATTAAATTGGTTTATTTAATCTATAAAGAAGTTCTGCAGAAAACAGTGATGTCATCACTCACCCAGCTCAGTTTAGTTCTACCAGAAAGACTCAGGAGAATAAATACTGTAACAATAAATACATTTATTGATAGCCCAGCAAGTAATAAAGTTCTTTGGCGTAGGCCCCGTCCATAGCTCGCAATCCGAGGGTCTGGACTCTGCATTTCCTGCCTGAAGACGAAGGCAGGGGCGCAGCCGACCCCCCGTGAGGTGTAGGAAGGGACCATCCTGGTGGTGGTGGGGAGGATGGAGGGGAAGGGACCATCCTGGTGGAGGTGGGGAGGATGGAGGTGAATGAAAGCGTCAGCATCTGCGAACTCAAACATGTGTAAGTACTGGTCTTTTATACCGCAAGCATTAGACACGATTGGATAGATGAGAAGGTAATAAGTGACGTAGCAATTGAGTCTTCCTGGCAGAACTTAACGCTAAAGCTTCCATTTTTCATACAACAGCGTCAGTACAGTCAGATCAATAATATTGCTGAATATTAAGTGTCCCCAACTAAGCAAGCCAGAGGCGACAGTTGCAAGGAACCCAAACTCCACCAGGTGACAGAAGGAAGAAAAAAAATCTTGGGAGAAACCAGGCTCAGTCGAGGGGCCAGTTCTCCTCTGGCCAATGAACGAACATGGTGTGATTATGATTCAGGCTGCATTAGAAGTCAGACATCAGATTATAGATTGGCAACATTACAATATTTCATCCAGTTCCTTTTGCCTGAAGATCGGATTCGTCATGCCGGCATGGAGCCGAAGCTGAAGTCTTGTTCTTGTGGTCTTTTCTGAGGATCTTGTGCCGATGGCTGACGTGATGGGGCATTTACAGGGGTTTGTCTAGTTGGCACAATTTCTGCTGACATTCATGGCTACGATGTGGTTGTGTCTAGGCGCAGGTCCACCTATGATCTGGATACGGACCGCATACGGCTGACTACGGTAACCGCGGGATAAACAGAAAGACTAATATTAGCTTAGATGCCATTCTTCTTACGCTGTAACGAGTACATCTTACACAACTTACACCACACTTATATGAACCATTTGAGTACCCCTGCTTTGAGAGCAGCGCATCGTACACTTGTCACACGGGTTCAGAAGAAGATGAATACGGATTATAAAAATATCAACAAGGTTTATTAAACTAGGAGGCAGCAGGTTTAACAGCGTGCACTAACACAAATAATAACCGACAACTGAAGGAAGTTAAACGAACAGGTGTGATGATTAGATGAGTGTCCATGACAACTGAGGACTGGCGGGAAACTAAGACAAAGAAACACATGTGATAGATGACAACTGTTACAACACTAACACAGTAATATAAACCTATTACTCCTGCCCTGAGAGCAGTGTTAGGTTGGGAGATATATAATTGTGGCTGATGAAATGTTGCAGAGATTTGAACAAGTTCTCTGGTCACACATATCGGACATTTATATATCGGATATCTAGACGATGATTATTAGATCTGTGCATTTTAATCTCCGCTAATTATCTTAGTAAACGTTAGAGGCTACTGAATCTTTAACAAAATTTCACTTACCTTGCAATAACTGCATTCTCCCAAGAACAGTCAATAACATATCTGTCATATTCCCTCCACATTTACAAATGTCTCGACCCCGCCTCTGCTTCAGTTCCATTAGTTGAATCTGTAAACCAATCATTTTCCTTCCTGCCCTCAGAACATTTTTGAGTAAGTAAAACTCCCAGCTGCGTTCAACTACACAGGGGTGCGTTTCCCGAAAGCATCGTTAGCCAACTATGGTCGCAAGTTCCGTCATTATCAGCAGTTCATCGAGTCTGTGTTTCCCGAAAACATCGTTCCAACGAACATTCGAAAAACAGCATCGCAAAGTTGTGTGGTTGGAACGACAGATCTCGAGCTGAGGTTTAAGAAGCAGAGTTTCTAGATTGCATGACATGTGGACTCAATAAATCCTTATCTTGAGCAAAATAAGCAAGCTGACATTCAGTACAACAAATACATACAAATGTCAATACGTCTTTGAGTTTGTCAAGAGATTTAAAGCACCGTTTTTGAAGAATGCGCATGTGCGAACGTGCTCTATAAGAACGAGCCTATGATTGAATCTGGAAATAAAGCGATATAACTGAGAAAAATGAGAAATATTCCTCAGATGCCATGTCTGTAATTTATATCAAAACATCTAGCAATAATTCGATCTCAAACAGTTTCATTAAAATAAGTGATTACTCCACCACGTGCGTGACGTTATGCAACGTGGTTGAACGACCACTTTGCGACAGTATGGCTTTGGGAAACAGTCGTGACTAGCTAGTTAATTTCTCGAGTAACGTCGTTGTACGGGAAACACACCCCTGGAGTTATAGGGGAGAGCGGGGCACAACCTAACACATTTTGGTTTTGGCTCAATTATTTAAAAAATAATTAAGTTAGATTCATCTTTTTTTTTACACAAGCAACATACACATCTCTGCTACATGTGAACACTTAAAGTTTTTTTCTAGGAGCTTCCATTTTCGTACAGTTGCACTGAAAGTGACAGAAGTGCAAATGTTACAACCTACCCCATATGTGGGGTTAATTGTAACAGACAGAGGGGTTAGTTGTAACACTTGTGTGTAACACACATAATTCAGTACTATTTTATCTGTATAGTTTGATATTGTTTGTGCATCTGTATAGATAGATATCCATACATCCATCCTTCATCCAATCATCCTTCTATTATGGATCAATATCATGGATAGAGACATAGAAAAGGGCTGCACAGTTTTGCAAGCAATACATAAATAAATAAATAAAATCATCAAATATTGTAATTGCAATTGAATTACATTTATGTGTGGCAGCTGCATGTAAAATTATTATTATTGATAATAATAAAAGTAATAATAATAAAAACTTAAAAAATTTTAATAAAAAAATTAAAGGGTTTATTGCATTAAAACCAGGCTATATTTAAAAAAAAAAAAAAGAAACAAGTGATCAATGCATAGTAAACTAAATAAAAAAAAATAAAAAAATAAAAAATACTCAAACCTAGAAGTTGTGTGGCTCCCTGTTTTCATTTGATTATCATTGTACACTTGGCGGCTTGTTTGTAACACTGTGCTACAACTAACCCCGCTGTGTAAAACATATTTTAAGCCTAGCTAACAGTTGCTAGGAGTTGCTGACATGTTTCAAAACGGTGCTATGTTTTAGCCAACAAGACAGTTATTAAGGCAATATAAAGTTAGATTTGGTGACGTACACACCCAACTCAGAAACCGAAAAAAACCTATGATGAAAAAATGTACTTGCATGGTGTCAAAACACTCTTTGTCCAGCATCTTCATGAAATCTTATCAAAACTTTCCGCAAATTCGCGGGAGACCGTCTTCTGGCAGCGCGAGAAAAAGAGTGGAAACACAACCGGCTTGATCCCGACTAACTATGTAAAAGGTCCGTGTTACATTTAACCCCGCGTTAGGTTGTGCCCCGCGCTCCCCTACTCTACATCCGGGGTGCCCAATCCTGTTCCTGCAAAGTTCAGCTCCAACCCTGATCAAACACAGCTGAACTAGCTAATTAAGATCTTCAAGAGCACTTGATAAGTACAGTCAGGTGTGCTGGATCAGGGTTCATCTGAAGTCTGCAGGTTGGTAGATCTCCAGGAACAGGATTGGACACCCCTGTCCCCCCCACACACAGTGCATGGAAAAAGAAGCAGCAAACACCTTGGAAATGCCAAGTATGGTTTGCTTGTGTCTACAGTTGAACATGAACTGTTTCAGGAATGGCACAACGGTGTGTGACTGTTCAAGTCTCTGTTTAGATCAGTGTGCTCAATAATGTGCCTTTGACCTTCATTATATATATATATTGATTATGTTGTGCACTATGTTGTAAATACACTACAAACAAACAAACAAACAAAAAAAACATTCTTTTAATCTCCTCACATTCTTTCTTTTGTTTCCCTCAGTCCCGTTCACCTTGATAGGCCCATTAGGGGAGTGTGTTTTGTCTTCCCGGGAGTGAAACACATCAATATTCATGGCCATTGTCACTCCATCGCATACAGCCTTTCCAACACAAAGTCTCACAAAAGGTAAATCATTATATTGTTTTATGTGAATTTATGTGAATTATGATTTTCACATAACTTTGTAGTGAAGACTCTATTCCAGCCCAGTATTTAAATATCCTGTGAACAAATGTTCAGTACATGTTTCATGGCCTTATTCAGTGACTTAAAAAAATAATAATAATTCACTAACCACACATAAATGTAGTTTTCTCAAGAATACAAAATTGTACATGCTGCTTATATTTTATTGTAGGACACTATATGCTGAATACATCACAATGAGACTTTAGCCATTTTTATGATTAAATGGCATTGTTTCTGACCATGTCCATCCCTTTATGGCCACCATGTACCCATCCTCTGATGACTACTTCCAGCAGGATAATGCACCATGTCACAAAGCTCGAATCATTTCAAATTGGTTTCTTGAACATGACAATGAGTTCACTGTGCTAAAATGGCCACACAGTCACCAGATCTCAACCCAATAGAGCATCTTTGGGATGTGGTGGAACGGGAGCTTCGTGCCCTGGATGTGCATCCCACAAATCTCCATCAACTGCAAGATGCTATCCTATCAATATGGGCCAACATTTCTAAAGAATGCTTTCAGCACCTTGTTGAATCAATGCCACGTAGAATTAAGGCAGTTGTGAAGGCGAAAGGGGGTCAAACACAGTATTAGTATATGGTGTTCCTAATAATCCTTTAGGTGAGTGTATATCAGGTGGTTACTGTGTACATGACGAGTATCATTTATACAGTGTATTGGACCTGAGAAATATTAATGCAGAACCAAAAGTTGTTATGGACGCTTAAAGCCTTACAGGTCCAGGTGGAAGGAACCAGAACTAACTTCCCAAGGTGCTGGTCAAGATGTAGACAGAAGTGTCCAGGAGTTGAGACCAGTATCGGGGCCGCTGGTTGGTAAGAATAGGCCCCCAGGTTCCTCGTTCTCACACTGGGCCTCCTCAGAAGTTGGGGAGCATGCGTCTGAGGATGCGCTAACTCGTTCAGGACACGACCTAGGATGCTTTCGTGTTGATTAATAGTATATATTGCAATTTTGTGATTGGTTTCAAGGTTTTACACTGTAAGAACATGTATTTTAACATGGTGTATTTTTTTTCTGCACAAAGTCTGTGATGCTTTTATGTTATGATGTGTTAGAGAAAAAAACAAAACGAAAACTCTCGAGATGATGAAAACATGTTTATTTTGTACAATGGTTACAAACTGTTTGATATTGCCTGTAATGGCATGTTATATCCCTTATATGTCCTGTTAACTCTGTGAAATTTTCAAATGCGATTTTGTTCTCTGTATATATGGAATGAGGACAGTTCTTTTTCTAACGGGGGGGGGGGGGGGGTGGGGGGGGGGGGGGTTATTTGTGTATGATAATTTTGTGTTTATGTAATTTGGGTGATTTGGTTAGGCTACTGTTCACGGGTGATGTAACTGACTCTATTATAAGGATGGGGAGTTGGTGCGCGGACACGTGTAGTTGTCTGCAGGAGAAGCATGAGCAGTAGAGAGTGTGTTAACAAGAGCGACGCGTGTGAAGCAAACTGTAATGCATGGTGTTCCTAACCGCATGAGCTCTGACAAATAAAAGTCAATAAAGCTTCATGCAGTATCTCCACGTATGCCTGCAGTATTGTCTGCAACACATCTACGAGAGACAGTCACAGCCACCTCTTACATAACCACATGTCATTCTACAGGAACTAATCAACGGCACATTTCTCACGGCTAGGTGATATCTCTGGGAAAAATATTAGGAGGAAAGTGATTCGATTTTCTGATATGAATGTAGACGGCACACAAACAGCAAACCGATTCTGTGCTGAGAATAGTGTTCATATTCTCAAAAGGATGTTCAAGATACTCATATGACACCTAATTTTAATGAGTATAAACGAATAAAAAATTAAACATGCCCACGTGTATAATGCAAAACTATCAAGATGCATATATCCAAAATATACAAAACCCGTGGTTTGCTCAGCTGGAAGGTTAATGCAATAGGGTTAGAAATCAAACAGTGTATATTTCTCTAAGTGCAAATTATGTTTTACTGTATGTAACCAGAAATGTTCGCTTATCTGTGTTTTTTTGATACCGAACAGTTGCACCTGTTCAGTCATTTGGAAGCAAAACAAAATATTAATTTTTAATGCAGCAGTGAAAAACAAAATGATCTAAACATCTGATTATGCCGCAACACTTTGGCAATTCTGAGATTTTAGCACACAGTGTTTTTAGTCGCATTTGTTTTGGTGTTTTTTTATATATTTATATGCACTAGCCTATATTTTACACTATGTGTACTTAAGAAAGTACTGGGTAACATAAGGTAACTACATGGGTTAAGGTTAGGTTCTGGGTTAGTACCTACAGTAGTTATTACCCAGTTTTTGTAATACTATACTAGTTTTCGTGATAACACTTGAGCGGCGGTGCCCAACACCAAACGTATTTATGCACTCAGAATCAGTTACCTGGGGTACGATTTCTGAACTTCATGATTTATTAAAATAGAAAGTGGGTTGTGCTTGCATATGTTACATTTTATTAATGATGCTGTAATTTAGTTGTTTCCCATGTATGCATGTTAATGTTATAAAGATACTATTTAACACATGCATGCATGTCATTTGCTAACTGCAACAAATAACACACACAGTAACGTATCAATCTACAGATTATCTACTAAGTAATTTTTTTGTTAACTGAAATGTCATCCTATGTTTAAGCCCGATTTATTCATTTACAATATAAATTAATACATGAAAAAAAAAAAAAAAAAAAAAAAAAAAAAAAAAAAAAGCATGTAGACATTTTGCAGTTTGTTTGACAACATTCTGTTACATGTGTTTGGAAATGACAGTGCTAGTAAAGGAAAAACTTTTTTTTTGTAAACTAAACAAAATAATAATAGTAATGGGGTAAGAATATGACTATAGTAGACTACAGAATACTCACCCCATCAACCGAAAGATGAGCTGGACTAACTTTGGATTAATATTTATTTAGTGGGTATATACCACACCTGTCCGAGGATGGATAGGAGGCTCATACTGATACCCAAAAGGATGCAAAAATTGAAAACAGTACTTTTACATATAACAATATCATTGTGCATTTATAAATGACTGACATCTAGAAGTGGCCATAAATGATGTCAAATGTAGCTGGACTGTTGAAGTTAAGCTTTCCTGACCCCCCTTTTTTTTGTGCCTTTTATCAGTTGATGATAATAAAAGACTTTTGCTAATTTTGGCCTAAAAGGTGCATGCATTATACAGTATTCATTATTTACAACATTTGTACAGGTGACCAAACGTTTAACCAGCCGCGACCACACATGAAAAACTCTTTTCAAACACTTACATTTTTACATTTGATCTGTAGAATGCACAAATAATAAAATGCTAGGACATGTTTGTTCATATTTGATTGATTGCTTTTACCTCATATGGGCCTGACAGCCATGCATTTGGATAAAGTTTCTCCAAATCTCTTTAGTGCTTGCTCTCTAGGGGCCTAAAAGAACATACAGTACTCATATGTTCTGCCTTTCGCCCAACCAATTCTGAATGAAAAATCTTACAGATGCACTGTTCGCCCCTTCTGCTTGTGTGTGTTTTTTTTTGTTTTTTTTTGCTACAACTTTTGCTTTATGCACAAGATATACTTTCTAGAAAAAAAGATGTAAACATAGACAAACCAACGATTCACATATTACATTAGTGCACAAAAATCGTAAACTTTAAAATCAAAGAATAAATAAATAAATAAATAGTAAAAATTGCACATAACATAGACTGGAAAAACAACAACAACAACACAATGCAACTAAATGTTTTCAATGGGTTCCCGTTTCCAAGAAAGGGTCTTGCTGGAATCTGTAACATAAAATAAGGCCAGCCTTTGTATATAGGCCTAAATATGTATTTTTTAAAGATAGAGATATGAAAACCAGTAAACTACATTGAATAGACCAAATGCAGTAGGAAAGAAAATGCGGGCGTAAGAGTCTATCTTAGCAACACGGATGTGCAAACGGCCGTGCCGCCAGGCTCCTGAGCGACAGTCCTCAAAGCAGCAGAAGAAGCTGGTGCAGTCCTTCCCGTCCAGACACTCGTAGCCGTACTCCTCATCCCGCTCCTGCATGTGGGTGGCGTTGTTCATCTGGATGGCGGTGGCTGAGCGCGGGCGGATGTCCACGGTGGGGGCCTGCTTTTAGAAGAAAACACAATCAGCACGGGTCACATCAAACACACGGGACATCTCCGCCAGCCGTCTGCGTTTAAAGCTCTGTCAATACGCGCTTTGCCCCTGATTTTGCGGGTGGAATGTATTAATATGTAACTGCAATATTTGGCTTGAATGAATACTAAATTAACATTATGGCTGTTCAATGTACATTTATCTGTCTTTGATTTTTTTTATATTGTTGTTCAATTATTAGATTACTCTAGGAGTGGTTCCCAGACTTTGTATCCCCGGAGGCATTTAACATCCTTTTGCGTACCCTCTCTTGTCCACTTTCGACGCCTTTTCCATTGAGGGACAACATTTGCCCCTTAAGTTGATTTTCAGGAGCATTTTTGCTTTACCTAAAGGCAACGTTTTTCTAACCCTATTTAATGTGTCTCATGTCAAATTTTGAATATTTCGTTCATTTAATTATTAATATAATAAATAAAGCAATACATTCAAGTAAATCAATCGTTTCAATCAAATGAAATTGGTATCAACTAAAGCCATCCAATTTTCCGTCATTTATGAGACAACGGACACTTCCAGCTTTCCGTGTTTTCACTGTCATACGCTAGGGGGCGCTATTATGCATCTTCTGAAAGATTACTGAATCTCCAGATCAAAACACACGAAAAGAAGACGCAGAAACAAGCGATATCATATGTGATCATATGCATATGTAAAATAACTCGATTACCAACATTAAAAAGCATGTAAATATAATAATAATAATAATAATAATAAAACCTTTATTTAACCAGGTGAGCACATTGAGAACATTTTCTCATTTACAATGGCGACCTGGCCAAAAAATCAAAACTGCCTAATGTTGCTGAATGAAATGTCGACCAGGGCGAGCTACAGGACTGTGAAGCTTTAGAGGTGTTGATGGACTCGATCTACTCCATCTGTGTATTGATCATTGTTCTGAATCTGATCTGGATGTACCGTATATACCCGAATATATGACGAGGTTTTTGTCCTAAAAATAGGCTGAAAAATGGGGGGGTCGTCTTATATACAGGGTCATCTTATATTCGAGTGGAGGAATCGATTGATAGCCTTTTTCTCCCGCACCGTCGACTTACGAGAGCGCCGAGGAGGATCTCGATGCGGCGCGGACGCGCTTGGAAAAAACGAGCGCGTCGCTTCCATTGTGAGCGCGCATCCCGCGCGCCTACATTTGAACTAACGAACTTGAGCGCGCAAAAGACGCAATATGTGAACAGGTATGTGAACAGGTCGCGTGTCTCCGTCCGCTCTGGCATCCTCTGTGAACGGCGATTTGTCTTGCGCGGCTCGAGCAGAGGGAGAGAGAGAGAGAGAGCGGGAGCCGGATCGTCGTTGAAAACGGCCAGACGACCCCGCAGGGTGATTAAATCCATCCCGTCGCACTCAGGGCAGCCGCAGTCATGGCCAATCAGGACCGCATATGTGCCGGTCTCCGCCGACGAGCGGGCCTCTACACGAGGCACAGGTGATGCGAGGCATTTGGAACAATGCCTCGGAAATTTGCTTTTTTTCCAAAAACCTTTTTTTCCAAAACGCTGGCGGGGGAAGAGTTAAATATTAAACTAAAACCGCCAGTAGGCGCCACTGTCTTAATGAGTGCATCATTGAGTCGTTCATTCATTCAGTAACAAAGCAAATGGCTGTTTTTAAAGGCATACTTCAGGTTTTAGCATTAAGCTTTGTATTAGTAGAAAACCTGTAGTATTTTCAAAATTTGTGCTTTCCACCCGAATATCCCCCTGAGACGAGAGATTTATGTATTTTTTGTCGGGAAAAAATCCTCCGATGACGCAAAAATCGTTCCCTTTCGAGAGGTCTCTCCTATTGCGTAAGTAGCTTACGCTATGGGAAAACTCCTTTTCTCGAGAAATATTGAAGTCTTTATGTAAAACGCATTGCAGCTGCACAGCATACAGCAGTGAGCGAGGCAGCTCGGTCATTGGCTGTGCTGCGGCAACTGCACGAACCTATGACGGGGCGACTCTGAACCCGCTTCCAATGAGCGTGCTTCGCGCCCGCGCGCGTCAGAGCCCGCCAAGATGGGCGTGGCTAAGGGCTATATATTGGGCGCCCCGTCATCTGAGTCCTTTAGATTTAATCTCCTTCAGCAAAGACCTTCTCTTCGCTGGATCCTCCGGATTTTTGGAGTCTTTTCGCCGCCGCCGTCGACAAGCCTACAGCAGGACTGCTACGAGGACGCCGGGACCTTCAGCCGCCTTCGAACGCCTTCTGCTAAGCCATCCGGCGCGCATCACCTCATATCCTTTTAAAAAGCTATTATTCTAAGTGTTCGCCCCCGCGACACTTTTTCAAAAGCTAAAAGAGCAAATTTAAAGGCGTTGTTCCAAATGCCTTCCTGCACATCGTGTCGAGGCCTCCTTCCGGACGGGGATCGTCACATCATCTGCTCTCGCTGCCTGGGCCCGGACCATGCAGAAGCTGCCCTTACTCGAGGCGGATGCCCCGAGTGTAACACCCTGGGCCTCACCGAACTGCGCGCTCGCTTCGCCGCTTTCGCCGCGAGAGAGCCCACCACCACTGTGCTACCATCCCCTCTAGCTGAGCCGCGCAAGAAGAAGCGCCGCTCGCAGAGGCCGCCAGAGCACGCGGATTGTAGTGACGTCACGCCGGGCCAATCCCCGCGAGCTTCACCGCCACCCGAGGATTCCCCGCCCCCAGTTCAGTTCACACGGGCGCCGGCAGGCCCCCCGACAAAGGCCCTCCCCGTTCTTCCCGGAGGTTCATGACGAACTTACTAAGTCGTGGAAAGCCCCTCACTCCGCCCGCCTGAAGCCTTCTTTCTCTTCATCACTCTCCTCTGTGGACGGCGCGAAAGAAAGAGGCTACGAGGGAACCCCGCCCCTCGAGGAGGCTGTGGCCAACCACCTGTGTCCACCCTCCAGCGCGGACTGGAAAGCCAAAGCTTCTCACCCCTCGAAGCCCTGCCGATCTACCTCAGCTCTCGCCGGTCGCGCATACGCCACCGCCGGCCAAGCTGCGTCAGCGCTTCACTCCATGGCTGTCCTCCAAGTCTATCAGGCCAAACTTCTCCGCACCATGGACGAGTCTGGACCTGATCCTGAAGCGTTCAAGGACCTGCGCAGCGCCACCGACATAGCCCTGCGAGCCACGAAAGCCACCGCCCAATCCATCGGCCGTGCAATGGCGAACTTGACTGTCCTTGAGCGCCATCTGTGGCTGACGCTAACAGAGATGAAGGATGCAGATAAGGCGGCGTTCCTTGACGCGCCTATCTCCCAAAGCGGCCTGTTCGGACCAGCGGTGAGAGAGTTCGCTGAGCGCTTCACCGAAGCCCGGAAGGATTCGCAGGCTATGCGTCACTTCCTGCCCAAGCGCTCCAGCTCGTCGCAGAGCCGCCAAAAACCGCCTCAGCAGCAGCGAGTCAGGACGGCACCTCCCATCTCTCAGCCCAGACCGGAATCTGACTTCCGACGCCGCTCGTGCTCTGCCAACAAGAAGCAACCGCCCGAGCGACGGGGACCTCGGCCCAAGATTGTGCTGAACCCGGAGCCTCGTAAGTCTTCCTAGCTATAGGGAGAAAAAGAGAGAGCGCGCGTCTCGCAGAAGCCGGACCACTCTCTCCAAAACGTCTAAAACATTACCCAGTCCCCTTACAGGCGGCTGAAAATGTCTGTACAGCAGCCAATGGGCCAGCCGCACAGCTCGCTCACCTGCAAACAAACGCCGTTTTAACGGCGACACACAGAAATCACATAAAGAGTCATTTTCTGCCTGTGTCATTAAAGGGTCACGTGTCCACACTAAAGTGCGCATTCCCACATTTCAAAACTGTCAAAACAGTGCCAAATGCTTCCCCGGCTCAGGCTGGACGCCCCATAAATGTAGATCGTGTGCCCACTGTCATGTATGCACCACTACACATAAGCACTGTCCCCACAGTTATAAACACTTCCCCAGTAAAAGCGGGAAATCCTGTCAAAGTAGCGCGTGTGCCCGCTGTAATGCACGCACCCCTACTCACAAACACTGTTTACATGGCCAAAAACCGACCGCCACGAGCGGGGGGGTTTATGAAAGTGGCGCGCGTGCCTACCACAATTTATGCACCCCCACCCATAAGCACTGCCCATACAGTCACAAAATTTTCTCTAGCCCGCGCTGTGAGCATTACAGATGCGGCGAGCGTGCCTGTAATCTCACACGCACCCCTGCACTCGGCACTCAACAAAGCTGCTCAGCGCGCGCCCGCGCCTCTGAGAGCCGTAAGCTCGGTGTTAGCACAGAGCGATTCGCCGGCGGGAGCCATAAATCAATACGACACGCCCCCAACCAGCATTCAGCCCATATCTGTGCGAGCGAAAGCTTGGGAAAATATCCCCGACATGCCGAAATGGGTTCTGAACATAATAAAACACGGTTACTCGCTTCAATTCGCTCGCAGACCACCCCGCTTCTCAGCGGTGGTCGAGACGAAAGTGAGAAAAGATGTTTCACATGTTCTACGCACCGAGGTGCTCAAACTGATAGAGAAGGGCGCTATAGAAACTGTTCCTCCCTCTATGAGCGAGGCGGGTTTTTACAGCCGCTATTTTCTCGTCCCGAAGAAGGATGGCGGTCTCCGCCCCATCCTAGATCTCAGACGTCTGAACAAAGCTTTAATGATTCGCTCGTTCAGAATGTTAACAACCAAAAACATCCTCGCGCAAGTTCGCCCAGGGGATTGGTTTCTATCAGTGGATCTGAAAGACGCTTACTTTCATATTCCGATAGCGCCTCATCACAGGCCATTTCTGAGATTCGCTTTCGAGGGACAGTCATACCAGTACACAGTACTACCATTCGGCCTATCACTGGCACCCCGTACATTCACGAAATGTATGGATGCAGCACTTTCCCCCCTGAGACAACGGGGTGTGCGAATACTGAATTATCTCGACGATTGGCTAGTCCTAGCACAATCAGAGAGTCAGTTAATGACGCACAGGTCTTGGATTACCAGCCATCTAGAATGCTTGGGTCTAAGAATCAATTTTGCAAAAAGCACGCTATCTCCCAGCCAGAATATTTATTTTCTGGGAATAGTGCTAGACTCAGTGCAGATGACGGCGCGCCTCTCATCAGAGCGCGCGCTCACTATCGAGCGCCTTGCAACATCGTTCAGAGCGGGCGCACGCGGCCCCGTCAAGCGTTTTCAAAGGATGCTCGGTCTCATGGCTTCGGCATCAGCTGTACTCCAGCTAGGATTGTTGCACATGCGTCCTCTCCAGCGCTGGCTCAAGAGCCGTGTCCCCACTCACGCGTGGCGCTCGGGCCATTTTTTAATCAGAGCGAATCACGGCTGCATAAAAGCCCTGACGCCCTGGAAAGCTGCCGACTGGTATCAGTCCGGTGTGAGTTTGGGTGTGAACACAAGGAGAAAAATGATCACGACAGATGCCTCCAAAATAGGTTGGGGGGCCCTTTACGAGGGCAGGCCTGTCTCCGGCTTGTGGTCAAACCCGGAGAAGCGCCTACATATAAACTGTCTGGAACTGAAAGCGGTCGCTTTGGCTCTCAGAGCCCTGCTTCCGTACCTAAAAGACGAGCACGTCCTGGTCCGTACGGACAACATGACGGTAGTCTCATATATAAATCGCCAGGGTGGACTCAGATCGAGCTCCCTGCACTCGATGGCCAGGGAACTCATCTTATGGTCCCAGAGCAACCTGCGCTCGCTGAGGGCAGCGCATGTGCCGGGTGCCCTGAACCAGGGAGCGGACATGCTGTCCAGAGACAAAGTTCTCCCAGGGGAATGGTCTCTCCACCCCCTGACGATCCAGTGGCTATGGCAGACCTTTGGCAGAGCAGAGGTCGACCTCTTTGCCTCCAAGGAAAATGCGCACTGCCCCCTCTTCTTCTCAAAGAGCACAGACGCGCTCGCCCAAATCTGGCCGAACCGCCCGCTGTATGCCTTCCCCCCGATCGCGATGCTACCTCAGGTCATCAGTCGGGTCAAGGAAGAGAAATGTGCAGTGCTCCTAGTAGCCCCACTCTGGAAGAACCAGACGTGGTTTCCGGAGCTGATGCAGATGATGCAATCTGCCCCATGGCCGATTCCGCTGAGGCTAGACCTCCTCAGGCAGGCCAACGGGATGATCCTCCATCCCCGCCCCGATCTGTGGGCCCTCCATGCATGGCCCCTCAACGGGTTCCCGGGGACCTCCCCAGTGGAGTGTTGAGAACCATCACGGAGGCACGAGCGCCCTCTACGAGGCGCTTATATGCCCAGAAATGGACGGTGTTCAGTGACTGGTGTAAGACCAGGAACCTGAACCCTGAGACATGCGAGGTACCGAGCGTGCTCGCCTTCTTACAAGAGCTGTTGGAGGCAGGCCGCACCCCCTCCACGCTTAAAGTATATGTGGCTGCTATAGCGGCGTCACATGATCCTGTGGCAGGACGCACACTAGGGAAAAACCACCTAGTTGTTCGTTTCCTGAGAGGCGCCAGGAGGATGAATCCCCCACGCCCCCCCTCAGTGCCGATCTGGGACCTGGCCACGGTCCTGGACGCACTCAAAAGTGCCCCGTTCGAACCTCTACGAACTGTGCACCTTAAACAGCTCTCGCTCAAAACCGCTCTCTTGCTGGCTCTCGCCTCAGTCAAAAGAGTGGGCGACCTGCATGCGCTGTCATCAAGCGCCGCCTGCCTGGAATTTGGACCTAACGACAGTAGAGTTGTCCTTAGACCAAAACACGGGTATATTCCTAAAGTGCTCTCCACACCCTTCAGAGCACAGGTGATATCTCTGGCTGCGCTATCGTCTCCAGCAGACGAAAGTGACGCTAATTTACTCTGCCCAGTCAGGGCGCTCAGAGTATATTTGGAACGTTCTGCCCTGTTCAGACAGACAGAGCAATTATTCGTATGCTTTGGCGGCCGCACCAAAGGTCACGCTGTTTCAAAGCAAAGAATATCGCGCTGGATAGTTGATGCTATAGCGCTGGCTTATGAAGCCAAGGGCCTTCAGTGCCCCTTGGGCATCAGAGCTCACTCTACGAGAGGCATGGCCTCCTCGTGGGCGTGGTCGAGTGGGATACCCATTCAGTATATTTGTGCGGCAGCAGGCTGGGCCTCGCCGTCAACATTTATCAGGTTTTATAACCTACAGGTCCCCTCATTACATTCCAACATACTGTCGGTCTAAATATAAAAAAGTATAGACTGGAGTGTGTACATGCTGAGCATTATCTCCTCCCTTATAGGGTCCGTCTCTGACTGACTTAGAGGGTTTTTTATGCATATCAGTACACAAAGGTGCTTGTGTGTTTTTCCACTGGACGGCCATTAGGCCGTTCTACATTGTCCCGTATAAAGCCCGCCTTCGGCCGGCTCGTTGGATAATTACTTTGCTTAAAGACTCAGGCATCTGCCTCTGGCTATAATAGAGCGAAGTCAGCATGCACGGCGTTTTACATGGTGTTCCCATAGCGTAAGCTACTTACGCAATAGGAGAGACCTCTCGAAAGGGAACGACTCGGTTACTAACGTAACCTCGGTTCCCTGAGAGGAGGGAACGAGTATTGCGCAAGCTGCCGTGCTTATGCTTGGTCAGTTCGCTTCAGTCGATTGAACCTAAAGGACTCAGATGACGGGGCGCCCAATATATAGCCCTTAGCCACGCCCATCTTGGCGGGCTCTGACGCGCGCGGGCGTGAAGCACGCTCATTGGAAGCGGGTTCAGAGTCGCCCCGTCATAGGTTCGTGCAGTTGCCGCAGCACAGCCAATGACCGAGCTGCCTCGCTCACTGCTGTATGCTGTGCAGCTGCAATGCGTTTTACATAAAGACTTCAATATTTCTCGAGAAAAGGAGTTTTCCCATAGCGTAAGCTACTTACGCAATACTCGTTTCCTCCTCTCAGGGAACCGAGGTTACGTTAGTAACCGAGTCGATTTTTTGGCCAGAGGCTAAAGACTACAGCCAGTAGTAGAGGCTGTCCCGCATGTCCTCAACCCGCCCATAGAGGGTGGGATCTCACTGACAGAATGTACACATAGTGTCAGACATCTTTTTTGGAAGCTAAGCTAGCAGACTCTTGTTCTGTGGAGAAAGCTGAGTAACTTAGGAGAAAGCTGAGTTGTAGGGGTTACCATTCATCCTCTTTTTCCCGGATATGTCTGGCCGTCGAGATCGTACAAAATGTCCGGCTTTCTGCAGTCGCCATTCATTGTTTACATGCACATCTTTTGTTTCAATCTAACTGAATTCATTCCGATTGGTGAATCTGAATGTAGTGTTTACATGAACGCTAAACAAGTGATCGGTTGATGTGCGCTAAGAAAATTCCCGCTCCTCCGTGAGAGATATGTGCATCTCACAGGTGTCGCTCATCGGTAATCACGCCACCGGCCTCGTGCCGTTCTCCCGCGGCCCTCAGACTCGTCCTGCTCGCCACAGTAAACATGATGAATGACGACTGTTGAACGCAAAAGCCGAATCCCGGACATTTTGGGCGATCTCGAAATCCCGGGCAGACTCATCACGGAGACTCACTAGTAGCCTAGACTTGTTCTTTAACTACTGCGCTCTGTTACCGGTAGGCGTGGCCACCTAGGGCAGCGAAACAAGTGCATTCTGGGAGTTGTTGTCTTTCATCCACATAAGCCAAAAATACATTTTCTGGCTTTTCTCAGTCTAGAAAGCTCCAAATTCAAAAATAATTTCACATTTCTTCTACATAAATGACCCATTTTAAATACACATCCATCTTTCCAGAGGTGAAGTATCCCTTTAAGAATGAGTCATTAGCCACGTTTCCATCCAAAGTTGCGAATTTAACTTATGCACAAAATTGGAATATCGCATAAAACAATTGCAAATAAAGCACTGTTTCCATCCAGTGAGTCAAAGAGAAAAAAAATGTCACTTCCTGATAAACCGGCACTAAATATCACTAAGAAAAGAAGGAGAAGCAGTTTGAGAAAGCAGTCGTGTTCTGGGAGGTAATTATACCGAATCTGGGCGGATCTGGGCCGACACTGTGTTGCTGTCTCGGAAGTCAAATGATTTTTTTTTATGTGGATCATGGAATTTATTTGGTAAATTTGTTTCCATCGTAGTTGACGCGCATGTTTTCTTGTCAGATAAAAAATTCATCCGACTCAAACAAGCACTTACATTTTTTATACGTATTTTTAGAATTTATGTGCATCTTTTTGACGTTTTTGATGCACTATCCCAAAATGCGCATAGAAATGGGTGGATGGAAACATAACTATTAAATCATTTTAAATCATTAAATTTGTTCAAAACCGCATATTCGTTCACTAACGAAAGACCGCTGTGTGTTGAAGACACACAACAGTACTGCTGTGGCTTTCATTATTTTGTAGAACAATAGGACAAACAATATTAAAAATACTGTTAAATATGTATGTCACTTAACATTACCTTTTTGTTTGTTGAAGTGTTGTATAAAATCAGTCACATTTGCGCACAATCGTGTGGTTATTCAGAAAAAATTGCCTTATTGCTTGTATAATATATGATCAACATTAAAGCTACACTGTGTAACTTTTTTAGTTTATTCTTAGCTAAAAACACTTAGTTCTTTCAAAAATATATGTGCTCATTAATGTATATTAACTTCGTTCAAGTAATAAAGTATTCTCGTGAGTGTATAATATGCCATTGAAAATACATACGGGTAAGGGGTTCTAATGTCGGTCGCCATGTTGCCCCTCCATCTTGAAAGTACATTAGCCAAAGAGGGACATACCCGTTAATTCAAGCTTCGCCTTTCGCGTTTTAACACTCGATGGCACCGTGTCGAATGTGAAGAGGGGGATTGCTTGAGACTGATATATAAAAACCTGAAAGCCTTTCTGAAAGTCTTTTGCTGATGGAGGATCACTCTTATTCCCGAGGATACGTATCAGAGTCGCCAAGGAAGCGAAAAAGTGTTAAAAGTTAAAAATAAAAGTTACTTTACTAAGATTAACTTGCATTCGTCTGGGAACCTGATAACTGATGTTGGCAATGAAATGGTAAAAAAATTACGAAAACATAAAACTAATATTCATTTTACATAGATGTCATAACCTATATGTTACCTGACAAATTAAATTACTGCAAATTATAATAGTTTTCTAAAATAACCTCATCACTTGAAGGAACACTCATGGACGAGGTCGAACTGGAAGCCATGTTAATCTTGGACTACATTGGCCACCGTAGGAGTTAAAACGAAATCGGAATTGAGAGGAACAGAAACTAATATTCACTGGATGGTCATATACCTTTTCACCGCTAGATGGGGGTAAAAATCACACAGTGTAGCTTTAAAAACAAGAACTCACACAAGGAATGTTTCTGAATCAAAGAGAGTTTGAGTCTTGAATCGATCTCTATGCACTCTCTGTTTCTATATTTGGTCTTTCTTTATGCAAGTAAGTGCTAAAACCACACTTTTTTTCTTGAGAACGGCAGTAATATAGAGCGATTTTTTAAGGCAGCATCCTCTGCATGCAATCTATCATACCTGTATTCATATTGCTTGCGTGGATGCACTCAGTTTTGACCGCAAAAGATGAGGTAATTTGATTGGATGACCTTTAACGGCACCACCATTTCCCCGTTTACACTAGATGTAGCATTTTGCCTGTTAGAAATACATGCTCGGTTTTAATGTTATTTTAAGGTGGTGTAGAATTAAATGAATTGCAAAACTCAACATTTTGTTCGCGTACACCCTCTGTCACCTCGCGTACCCCTGTTTGGGAACCACTGCACTAGTTTATGTGTTCTGCAAAAATAATAAAACATAAGTGCATCATTTATTTGGCAAAAATATCATCAGAACGATGCAGGATAAAAAGATAAATGTTACTACAGCAAAGACTATAGATGGCTTTTTCTCAAACAGGGCACTGTGTGTCAACATGCACAAGAAGAACAGCTAAATAATTAATTATTAATATCCATTCAATCTTGTATCTTGGCCAGCAACAGTACTGAAATATATGTTTAAATATACATTTGAAATACACAAATGTTACAAGACCTGATTGTCAATATTTCCCAACAAAGCCAAGAGAAACAGGCTCATTGGGACATATCCACATTTCTGGACTCACAATCATTTTGCCCAGCATCGGAAGGGTGCTTCAAATCCCTTTGAAAAACGAAGCACAACCAGATGTTCATGCTGGCTTCTCCGAGTGTCCATTGTGTAGCTTTTAGGACAGAGCCACCTGAGGCTGTGTTAAAACAGGGTCATGTGAATCGCTTCTCAAAGGGTTTCACCGAAGCGTGTGGAAAGCAAGGAGCACAAAGAGTCTGCCAAGCGAATAGAAACAAATACAGTGGAATTGGCAGCTTTAACTGGATGAAATATGACAACCTACCAAAAACGAAGTGCCTGTCTGCCTGTCCAGGTGTGTGTGAGAGATTAATTCAAAGTGCTTTTCTTCTAACTGTGGTTCTCAACTGGTTGGCTATGACACAAAAATAGGTTGTAAGTAGTCCCAAGAAAAAAAAAAAAAAGCCTAATAACACACAATCAGAATTTAGCTCCAACCCTAAAGAAAAACATACCTACCTGAAGTAATCCTGAAGACTTTGTTTAGATTTTTGAGGTGTGTTTGATTAGAATTGGAGCTACACTCTTTGCCCACCCTGCTGTTAAGCAAAGGTCGTGCGGAAAGCCCTTATATGGAGATGCTTTGGGTGTGTTTTATGCAAATTACTAACCTTGGGTTTGTGGTCAGTCACTTAGAATAGCCTACTACAAATTCATTAACAATAGAATAAGGTTAATATCAAATTCTTGTGTGTATGCACTAGGGGTTGCTCAGACTAGCCAACATGTCGATTTTAATTCTCTGCCATGAAACTTCAAGCTTGACGTCGTTTGACGTTGACTAGTCGCTGATCACGTTATTCTGACACTAACAACATGGACGCCTTGCAGAAGACATCCAGACTGTTCTGACTTAGTGCGCTGTATCTTTTCGAACTGATCAGAGTTAAGATTTTCATATAAATTACGATCAAATCTGACTGACTGTACAAAAACACTGACTGTAATACTAATGCTGTCCTATAGGGGGCCACAGGATAATACATCTTTAAAGTCCACTCTAACGCTCAGTTACCATTAGTTAAAATGACAAATAAGAGCACACTCTGAGAGCGCTTCACCAGTTATATTTGTTTATACCATCTGAATAGTTGATATTGATATCAAGCACTTAAAAGTGGACTTTTTTTATTTCGCTCAACCCCTAGTATGCACACGTTGTGAATCTGCTGAGATTTCTGTCCTTTCTGCTGAATTACTTATGAATCAGACCCAGTGTTTGTTGTCCACTGTCAAATTTAGGTCCTGAAGAAAAACTAGTTGAGAACCACTGGTTTAGTCTGGTTACACACTGATATAATTGAATTTCCTCCAAATTCTGGCAAACTTTCTTCTAATACTAAGTGGAAGTTGCAAATATCGGTCTGTGCACATTGCACATTGACTTTTAAAAAAGATTACTATGGCTAAATCTGCCAAAGCCATCAAGCTTATGCTCTTTAATTGGGATTAAGGTAACCAGCGTGGTTGTCTATTTCAAGCTGTTAAGGCTCTGCTGACTATTTCTGTCAGGTTTAAAGCCTCATATACAAGCACACAGAGAGGGAGGAAGGCGGCCTATTTGTAATTAAATGAAAGATGCAAATATTTCAGCCATTGCTGTTCTATTTAAGTAAAATGAGAGTCCCACTGCCTTTCACAGCACAGGAGGTTCAGTACTAAACTTACTAGATGTTAGTGCAGTGAATCTAAAGGCCGGACACAAGAGCAGTGTGGTTGCGCAGAATGCAGAAACATGCATGATTAGTGAAGTTTACATGAGCAATATACCTTTGAGGAAAAGAGCCGCAGGAGCTTTTGTCCACACAGGAAACAAACAACAAAAAAAATTAGAAATTGAAAAGAAGAAAACAAACACGAACAAACCAACAACAACAACATAAAAATAGACATACAATATAATATAAAGAAGGCTCTGAAATATACATAGACACAGAGGAAGGAAGGGGTGCAAGACAGTATATCTTAACAGGTTCACTGCATTTTGTTAAAATACAGAATAAAAATGCTCGTTCTTAAGGAGAACACATTTGCACAGTGCAAGGATTCATTTAAAATACTATCAAAAATACAATTAAATACAGCATATTTGACATGGTTTCGAACATGGCTCATCCGATCAGATTTTACATTTTTGGAAACAGACATTTCTTATAAACGTAAAGTGCAAATCGGCAAACATTAATTACCAAACAACAAAAGAAGAACATGATCATCCGAGGAGGAGACTGACACTCTTCCACTCTGCATAGATCAAAACACTTCTTCAGCAAAAACTTGTTGTCATTTTATTTGATGAGTTTTTCTTCAGAGCGTGCCTTTGACTGGTAACCAATCTGTGGAATGTGGTTTGAAAATCCGCCTAACATTTTAAACCCCAAAATCAAATTTCTAGACATTTCTGGCAGCCCTTTAATCATCTGAAAGTGGAACGACCCCGTTTTCTGAGATCAGCACTCCTCAAGCTACAGAAATGAACACCATGCTGAGATGAAAATCTAAGACTGCTCATCAAACCTGCTGCCGAAATGATTCGGATCAAGGACATCACTGCTCAGCGACACTGTTTACCAGAGGCTGGCAAAGCTGACCACATCTGGAGCAAGTTTCTAGCGTGCACACTATAGCTATGTTCCAAAACCTAGTGAGCTTTCTCATTGTGTATCACCTATATAGGCATGTTCGGAACCTTATGGACAGCAACTAATGATCTTAGGTGCATCGCAAATAGCTTTCTTCACAGAAAGTACACAAGAGACTCATCTAGCACTTAAAGTTGATTCCTAAATAGTTAACAATAAAGCCTTAAAGGGGTCATATAATGCCATTTTTGTACAAGCTAATATGATTCTTTAGGGTCTAAATTAAAAGTTTGTAATATACTTTAATTCAAAATTCTCATTAGTATTGTAAGAAAACACTTATTTTACCTGGTCAAAAACAGCTCTGTTTTCAGCACGCCGTTTCAGTGCATATGACTTTAAATGATAATGAGCTTCGCTGACTCCGCCCCTCTGTTCTGTGCGTACAGCGTTTGTAACACAATAACACAATAACCATAACGCGTTGTTCAGTATAAACGTGGGATTATGAATTATATTGAGAACGTCATACATAGAAAACATGCCGTAATGTACCCTGAGTGTAAACCTTAGACGCATTCATTGTGAAGCGTGCAGCTAGCGATTTGCAAAGATTAATATAAATATTAATATAAAGTTTAATAAAACGTTACACTCACTTCAGTTCTTCTGGAGGTTCAGCAGGAACACGAATATCTGGTGCCGATCCTTTTTTCACGAGCAGCTTCTTAGCAAAACCAGCTTTATATTGATCCTCGTATATAAAGCAGTCTGGTGTGTGAAATGATTCGCGCAAACATGAGAGCATTGACGTTGCTCGTGGGGAATATTCCCTTCGAAAACAAACTCAGCCACTGCGTCTTCAGCGGTTCGGATTGAGGAACATTAAAATGACTGTGTTCGTTATTACACCCAAGAACAGAACACCACAATCGCTTAGACGGCATTCTGCTCATAGACAGTGCTCCAGCGAATCAACAACGACCGAACCGGTCCGCGCGGACTATGATTGAGCGAGGGCGGGTCTGTGTTGAAACGCTGCTGTCAATCAACAATCGTGGGAGGGGCTTCCGTGTGACGTCACATGGTCGAACGGCTTGAATTGAGGCAGGGGAAAACATATAAGGAGATTAAAACAAAACACTGGATGGATTTTTATCATTTTATAATGGTTGTGTACAGGCACTGCCAACACACATTTCAGTACAATCAACTTGTAAAAGTGCATGTACCATTATATGACCCCTTTAACAGGTTGTGAAGCCAACAACACAAAACTGTAATAAGCACTGTAATAAGAAGGATCACACACATAGATTACAATACATACAGACTACAATATCACATGCCGATTACAATACACACACATAAACACTTTTAACAGTCTTTTTTTTTAACCAGCCGGGACTAGTTTTTCAATCTGATCAATTCTCAGCAAACTACAGAATATACTCTTCCAGTCAAAGGTTTGGACACAATTACTTTATTATTTCTATTTTCGACATTTGAGTCCTCAAGAATATAACCGTCCACTGTCAGGCCAAACCGTTCGAGTTGCTTAACCGTTCCGCTCCATGCCGATCCGGTCCAGCCGGTTAGTTTATATAATGCACCTTGTTGTTGAAAAAGAAAGATGCTAGGCCTATTTAATCATTTATTTGAATTCTAAAAAATGTTGTACTAACAACCCAAAAATGAGAATTAATGTCAATGGCAGGCAATTTTGATGTAATGGGTTACACAGAGACTGCATTACAAGATTTGTAAGTCCAAATTGTATAGTCCTAGAGATGTAAATTATGCTTACTGTAAATAAAAGCAAACCAAAAACCGTGCTGAGAGTTTCGGTCAGAGAACACTTTGTCATTGTGCAGTGCTGAACCAAGCTCAAGTGGAAATATAACTATAACCTTAGCGTTCTTAGAACTGTTTGGCCCAACAGTGGAACAGAGACTTATGATTCCAGCTCTTTACAATCAATATTCCCAACCAACTAAAGGTACATATAATGTGATTCTATTTAAACAGTACTGAAGGAAATCACATTGCTGGATACCTTTTAGCTGCACTATAAAACTAGGTATACGCATTTAAGTACCTTAACCTTACACAGTCTAAGCAGCTCACTAACTTGTGGAAGAGTGCTATGATTTGGCGTACTCAATCCTTGACCCTAAAAGACTACAATTGCAGTTCTCAAATAGGTTAATCTAAAATACTTACAACCCTGGTAGTAAATACACTTTATAATATTGCTGCACTGTAGGTGATAATGTGAATTGCTTTAGGAAGTGTACTCACAGGATTTTTCTTCTTCTTGTCTTTTTTTGCGCTGGGCTTGCGGTTGCTCACAAAGTAGTGGAGCATTCCGTACTCAATTAGAGCGGCGAAAACAAAGATGAAGCACACAGATACGAAGAGGTCCATAGCTGTGACGTACGACACTTTGGGTAAGGACTTCCGAGCAATGGTACTCAAAGTGGTCATGGTAAGCACAGTTGTGATTCCTGGGGAGCAAAGTAAATAACACTGAAATAAGAGCATGGACATTTCAACATCTGCTGCATGTGGATTGCTGAGGTTACATCTGTGGTATTTATCTTTCACACGGCTAGTCCACGCTTGTGGTTTGGATTTTAATTCCTACTGGACAACAATTCAACCACTCATTTAAGAGACAACGTAAAACAAATTATTACATTTAAACATTTTTTTTTATTATTGCTCTGAAAATATAAAATAATAAGAGAATGTGAATGTATAAATACGGCATATTTACTACTAATTAATTATTAAATTAAATTAATTTTAAATGTTAATGAGTGTGACCAACTAAATTGGTCAGAACCCAAAAGATATTAATTTGGATTCTTCAAATAAATTGGAGCATTCTGGGGAATTAAATATTATGTATTATTAATTACAAATGTACTACGAACTAGACTTACAGAAGATACAGGGTATTCAGAAAGTATTCAGACCCCTCCATTTTTTTTCCCAGATTGTATGTTGGAAGCCCTTAAGGGAAAACATGCTTTATTAATTCTTCACAATCTAAACTAAAATGTGCAAATGACTGACTTTACTATAAAGTTTGATCCCCACTGAAAAATGAGAAAACAAGATGTAGAGTGGTTTTAGAAAGCAGCCTACTTGTAACATGAATCTTTAATGTGATTTTAAATTGTATTTTTAAAACACCTGAGCAGTTTAAGTAAACATGCTAGATCCTTGCTCACTCAAGGATGCTCTTTTATAGCACAATTGAAGGAAAAACAAAAGACATACAGTGCCTCCAAATCTCCAAGCCATTTAAGAGATGACAAGGCCAATAGCAATACAGACTTAAAAGTCAGAAGCTTTTCTGAAGCTAAATCCAATGGCTAAAAAGGAGGATTTGTCAAAGCCTCCAACACCACAGATATATCCAAAAACAGAATGCTTACCAGGCAGAAAAATTCTCAACAGTCTCGCCCACGCTTAAAACAGGATATCATGGAATGCCTTCCCAAACATAGACCAGTAAACGACACATGCTCAGCCGCAATAGCTGCCTCACAAAAGCTGCAGATACACCTGCTCCTGTAGAAACGCCAGCACTGAACCTACAGGCCAGTGAAATACAAAGTTCTGTCATAAAACTCTAGATGGTCCTAACTCAACCTGCTCGTAATCACATCATTATCTATAGGGCACAGCTGATTGGTTCCGACTGTACCAGTAGCCAATGAGCTCACGTGCTCAACCTTGGGTAGCATTTACATGGGTAGCATTTGCCTTAGAGTTGCAGCGCGCTTTCAGAAACCCTCCACCTTCCCCAGCTCCACCTGTATAGATCTGCTACGGGTCATTCATGTATGCTATATTTTACAGCAGCAGCATGAATTACTTGCTCACAGCAGCCTGTCATGTATGTATTGGCAACAGGAATAACCTACAACAGCGATAAAATCAGCAGCAGCGTAGCAGATCTATTCCGCCAAGACCAACATTGTCATATCCATTATCATATCCATTAAACACTCCGAGAGTTGTCGTGACAGAACTTGATCTAGACCCAGTGGTGCTGGAGGAGTCAGAGAAAACCAAAGGGATCTCTTAGACTCTGAATGTCTGCCAAATCAAGCCCACATGAATGAAGCCTCCACTTCCCGGGCCTCAGCCCATGTCTCGACAGCAGGTCTGCCCTGAACTGCCCTAACAGAAAAAGGAACTCGCCTTGCGACCAAAGCAGAATGCACAGACTGACCTAGACAACACACCCTGTGTTGAGCGAAGCAGAGGCAAAAAGACTGAACACATGGAGGAGACAATCCTACCTGCATCGTGCAAGAAACCAGGATCATTACTAGAAAGGTCTTTTGCTGCCTCAGCAATAACACACTCTTCTGGCTGTTTAACCTCAAACCCATCCGTAGCAAATGACAGAGAACTAAGCCCTGATGCCGAACCACCAATTCCTGTGATTGTACTAAAATTAGCTAATTGCCAAGGTAATTTAGAACTGTGGCAGAAGGAAGTGGAGTGAAGTCAGCAACGGGAGAGCGAGTTTAGGAGCAGAGTGGTAAGAAAATGGGTCAACTCTCTGATAACTAAGTGTTTCCTCTCTCAGGAACAGACAGGGAGAGAGAATGTAAGCTGACTGCCTATTTGGTATGGGGAAAGATAGACAAGCCTGACTCAAAAATAATAATAATACTGAAACGCTGATTTTATTGTGCTATGCACATTTTTCTTTGCGTCTGTAAATTAAGCAAAAGAAAATTCTCTCGTCGGCCCTGACTTCTACCTCCCACATCTTCAATCTTGCTAAACATGCACAACCCGGGGGTCTAAACGGGGCAAGAGCCATGTCCATATATTTTGTAAACATCTGGGGAGCCAAGGCCAGGCCAAAAAAAGAACACGAAACTGGTAAGCCCTAAAGCAAACCATAGACACTTCCTGTGTGTCTGAACGCTGTCTTCTGAAACTGAACACACTGAGCATGAAATTCAGAGGATGCAAATCCAGAATAGGATGCAGACCTTCTATCTTTTTCGTAACCAGAAAATACTGGCAAAAGTTAGTTTCCCTTTGAGGAGGACACACCTCCTATATGGCTCTTTTTTTCTCTTTAAAAAATGTAGTCAAGTCACATTTATTTATGTAGCACTTTATACAATGCAGATTTCTTTCAAAGCAGGTTTACAGTGATAAACAGTAAAATAATGATTCAATGTGCAAACAGAATTTAATTCTGCTGTAAAGTAGCTCTAAAAAGACTATAGTAAACAGTCATTATTCATTTGAAATCAGTTCAGTGTTGATTCAGTTTGGTTCAATAAATGTGTAAAGTTCATCAATTATGGAATGTGTTCAATTACTCAATCAAGCAGCTTTGGAGAAAACAGTGTCATCATCAGCTCAATTCAGTTCTCAACCCAATAGTGTCAGTGCATTCAAGTCAATAATATTACAGAATATTAAGTGTCCCCAACTAAGCAAGCCAAAAAGCCATGTCACCAAATTATTTGAGAGAGGTGACCGTGAGGTGTCAACCTGTGGAGTCACCATGTCAGGGGGAGATAACCTCCTAGGACAAGTTCAGACAGAGAGAGAGAGCGACCGCGTCTCTGACCAGGACTGACCATCAAGGAGCCTTTGCTGCCGGCCTCAGGTTAACACATACACACTGGCGCACGAGTCCAGGGGGCCCAATCTCTCTGAAAGATCGCCTAAGCTGCAGCATCTCTGTCCTGCCTCTCCACGGGTCGCTGCAGAGAACTGGAGCAGAAATTACTTGACGGAGGTGCAGGCTCTCAAGCTCTGCGTGGGATGAGATACCAAAAAGATACTGACTGCTGCTTCGCATCCTGGAACTTACTGAAGACAGCAGAAACAGTCTCGTCAAAAAGCATTGCAAGCCTCTGAACCCTGACATAAATCCTCACATGCAAACATAACCGAACCGGAGCTTAAATCTTTATCTGGAGAGAGTGAGAGTAAAAGAGAGAACTCAACTGGATGGCTCTCCATAGCTACAGTGGTTAGCCAATCTCCCTTTTTCCATGAAAAGAAAGAGAAATGAGATCTGTCATCGTAAAACATTAGTAGTGCGGAATTTAGATAAGCTGCAAAGTATCGAATGAACATATTGAAAACCCAAGTATTTAACACACTTTTAAGTGTCCTTGCTCGAGATCTTCTAAAACGGCATTGTGCTAACCCTGAAGAGATTACCAAGGAGAATAATCCAATTGAAGTGGATCGCTAAACACAATGAATCCTTATACAACAACCAACACAAGCAGATAAATGGTCTTCCTGAAGAGAAATCTGAGCTGTAGAAAGTAGAAATTAAAAGATCAGCGCTGATATTTTTAGCACATGGTATCAGTTTACATAATTTTCTTGCATGCAAACCTAGTACTATAAATCATATTGTGACTACCCTCGATTGTAGATTGTTTGAATATACACTTTGAGGCTTTCAGCAAACTTCATGCGATCAGAAATATTGTTTCAATGTGCTGATCTGGATTTATTGTGCATGATAAATCTGCTGTGTAATAAAGAGGCCAACAATAGAGCATAATTGTCAGGGTTGGTTGCAGTAAGGAGAGGAGTGCTGATGATCTTTTCCAATGGTACGTTTATTCAAAGAAAACGCACACAAAACAAACTAGATCCATGAAGCATAGGAGCAATGGAGCACAGGAGTACTGGTACCCAAACCATAAACCAACAACAAGAACGGACAACAAACAACTCAAATGATAGGTGAAACAATGAGCAGGTAAGGGAAATCAATCAACAAATGAGAAACAAATATAAGATAAGATGGCGCTTTTGAGTAGACTGGCGTCTTTTGCTGTTTGTAATCGGTTTCATACGTATTTATCTTTGTTTGGCCAGTGTATGAGCTCTAAACAAAGTCTTTGGTGGTTGTGTCTAGCTGGCATTCAGGCGGACAAAACTAATATGATCCCCCCAGTCATTGCATGCACATCTGCGGATATGTGTGGCTTTCCAGAATGTTTTCGTCACAGAAGGAAATGCAACAGTAGAAGCGGCAAGATAGGAGGTGTGTTGATAGAACAGAGACGAGCGTACTGCATCTTCAGTAGTCTGGCTGGTCACTTGGTCTCTGAGGTGGATCTCTATGAGCCTCTTTGGCATCTCTTTCAACGCGCCAGGTACTCTTACTGGTTTTGGTTGTTCCAGCCACTAGGGAAGTGGCATCTGTTTACAAAGTAATGCGACTGCATTTTAAAAAGAGGTGGGTCAACCCTGATATTTTTCGTCCTCTGGAGCATGTGCTGTTTTAATTCAAACGAAAAGAGGTTTCTACATGCCCTAGCATGAAGATGGTTCTATTAAATATTAAATGGTTCTATTAAATCACCTCACAAGATCTAGATGTTCTATATTTAAAATGAAGACACGACTTAATGTATGTGATTTGGGCTGTCTTGGGGGGGGGGGGGGGGGGGGGGGGGGTGGGCGGGGGTGGATCACTATTCTTCTGATCTGTCATATACAGATCTCATAATTATAACAAGGATCGTATTTTGTTCATTTTTATCATCTGTGATTCCTTGTTGTGATAGTCTTTTAGTATTAGGAGTTATGTTGGTGCAAGTTTTTTTGAATCTTTGGTGGATTCTTTCAACCGATCTCAATCCGTGGTGGTTTCTATGCTCAAGCTCAGCATAGGTCAGACACTGGATCTGGTTTTGTCTTCGGGTGTCCCGGTGTGTGTGTGTTTGCTATAGAAAATATTTGATTCTCAGATCATTTTCTTGTTATGTTTAACGTTTTTTCTCTCAGAGGTTTATAATTCCTGTATGCAGTTTCAGAGTATTCTTCATGTAGGGATTGGATGAGTAGATGGCTGACTTTAACTGGTTGCAATGATATCTTGCATACACAAATGGAGACAAGTAGAGAGGATATTGAAAAAAGACAGACTCCAGGTTTCATATGAGATACTTAGAGATTGTATGGTTTCGTATCAACAGTTTGTTATAGTGGTCAAGGCATGGTTTTGGACTTAATTTGTCAGAATTACCATAGTCCTAAAGTATTATTTTGCATAATAAATAGAGTCCTGAATCCTGAGGTCCAGTTTCACAGACAGGGCTTAGACTAAACCAGGATTAGGACTTAGTTAAATTAGGACATTTAAGTAGTTTTTATAAATGTACCTTACAAAAAAAAAACATTACTGTTGTGCATCTTGAGACCAAATAATGGCACTGACATATTTTAAGATATGAAACACGAGACAGCTGAAACATGCATTTTAGTCACGGACTAGCTTAAGCCTTGTCTGTGAAACTGTACTAAGTTTGCTGATTTTGCGTTTACAAACAGTCCAAAACGCAGCCGCTAGAATTATGACTGGTCCTCACAAAGATGAACATATTACCCCTGTCATGCTCTCTTTGCACTGGCTGCCAGTCTGGTTTAGAACGGTTTTAATTGGACTGGCACCTTCTTATCTTTCTGACCTTTCGAGTATAAACTCACCGGCTCTGCTAGATGTATAAGATCTTTGGATCAGAAACTCTTACTGAGATTGTTTGAGTCAATAGGTGGGAATCAAGAGGATTGCACTAAAGTGGTTCTCGTCTTATTTAAATGACAGAACTTTTGTCGTGGAAATAGGGAGCTCTATTTCCACTTCTGGGCCTATCTCTTCTGGGGTTCATCAAGGTTCTTTTCTCGTTATATGTTTCTGTTGGGATCTGGTAAAAACAAAATGTGGCATATTGTTTTTATGGAGAAGACACTCAGTTGTATCTATACCTGTGAAGTGTTATGACAACTCCACACTCGGGTCTCTTTTAGTGCAAGCACGCTACATGTCGGGGCCCTGCCTATGAAGCTATCGGCTCTGACAAATAGAAAACATTTAAAGAAATTGTATTATTATAATAAAAAAAGTTATACAAGGGATATGTGTTAAATGAAAACGGAATTACATGTCTTGAAATGCGTTTTCAGATTTTTATATGATGTTTTCAAGGTTAGTTTATAAAGTTCGTCAAGTCCAATATTTGTAGAAATGAGGATTTTCCATCCTCGTTTTTACTCTCTGTGGAAAACACTCAATTTCAAGGGGCAGATCTTGCGGAAACAGAAGTCGCCCGCTGCTGTGATTGGCTAAATTTAATCGCACCATATCCATGCCCTCCTTTACAGCATGTCATGTGTTTTGATACCCGAGATGGCGAGCGCCGTGATAGAGGCGTTTGAGCCTAAGGTCAGATTTCGAGGAAGAACTCGAGAAACCCCTGACCGTAAACTAATGCCTCGTTGAATTGCTGACGACCTCCATGCACTCGTGCTACTTCTGACGAAGGACAAATGGATCTGAAACGTTTGCTTTGTCGTGTCCAGTGTAGACACGGTGAGATTAAAAATAAGTGTACTTACCAGCGTTGCCGCCGAGGACAAAATGCTTGCCACTGCCAGAGATGGGCAGAAATACATGAAAAATGTATAAAAATAAAAATACAAAATGCCTCAGTTGAAATGTATCAAAATAAAATATCAAATATAATTAATTTTAAATTATAAAATGTATTTAAAATAATTGAAATACAAATACAATATTTTGTATTTTGAAAATACACAAAATACATGTGAAATATCACTATTCTTCTGAAATCTATCCGGGCTTATTCTGAATGTAAAGAACATTTTGTTGTGTACAACGTCTTCATTTCACCTACCTCTTACCTTTCCCTGAAATACCATTACATTTCGTTGGTTTCGTGCGTCATACGTTTTGCAACCCGGCCAGTTGTCACCATATTGTGATGATGCAATTATTTGTAATGAGGATTTGAGGATAATGAGGATTTATTGCATTTTATTTTCACATTTCTTGTCAAAGGTAACTTATGCAGGACTATAGAACAGGACACGACAAGCTAGGCTGATTTTTGGCCGTTTACCTTTTTCACGACGAGGGAAGGGGCAAGAGGGCCAAGGTTCAAGAGTCACGGTTCGCCACTGACAATCAGTCACCAAGTATGAAAACTAGAGATTGAAAGCTTTCAAATTACACTGTATATATTTTGTCCAGATTATTTTAGCTTTAGACTAAGATATTATCATTATAAAAATGTAAATGTATTACAAAAATGTGATTTTTGGGGGAATTGTATTAAATCCAATGCGGGTCAATTTGACCCTCTCTCTCTCTCTCTAAAAAAGAATAATTCATACCTAGAAATCGAACATAAAATAATGGTTAAATTGAAGTATCTCTACTTTTGCATATAATCGTCATTAGATGCATTGAAATTGATAGTGATGTGTGGTCTTTTGTAATCTTGATTGTGTAAAAAACTTGCGTTGTTTTTAAATGTGCTAAATGTTGATTGAACAAATGAACAGGAAACACACAAAGAAACTAAACAAAGCAGACTAAACTTGACAATAATGATGGATATTGTGAAGCATGCTGTATGCATGATGCTAAGTATCAGCTGCAAAAACAAACGAGTTTGCAGTGTGTGTGTGTGTGTGTGTGTGTGTGTGTGTGTTCACTGCTTACTGCTCCTAATATATGTGCACTAACTTGGATGGGTTAAATGCAAAGGACAAATTTCGAGTACGTTTGCCATACTTGGCCTTCACGTCATGTCACTGTCACTGCCAAAAGTGGCAATCGGAAGAGATCACCACATAATAAATGTACATTGTTTAAAACCAAATTCTGGTGTTTCAACACAGATAATTTAGAATTATTAATGGTAATACACTGAGGTCAGAAGTCACTGCAGGAAAGATGAGCTACTGAATAAGAAGAGAAAAACATATATATTTTTTAAATATCCTGAATTGCCCCTTTAAAGAACAAGGACATTACAACAATAGAACAGAACAAGAGAACAGAAACAGGAAATTTGCTTTCAGTAAAAAATTAACATGCTTTTAAATGCTAATGAAGCACACTCATGTTGCACTCCACTGTATCATCAATATACATATTTATACAATTTTAAAAATGTTTACAAATTTGAATGTCAAAAACCATCTACAACAGTTTTAAAAAGGACTGCATGCCATACTATTGTGATTGTAACATTGCAAAAATCTTTCTTATTGATCAGTATTTCTGTATTGTTTTCCAATAAAACATATCTAAACAGCTTATGACAAGATGTGTTTTCAGAATATTTCTAATCGTCTCCCCCCCCCCCCCCCCTAAATTTAGTGATGTTTATAGGTAAGTCTAGATAAAACATTTTGCCATTGGAGTAAGAAAAATAAATTGAATTCAAGATAAATTCTCTTAATTACTGTGTGTGTTTCTTACATAATTTTATTCTCAAGTGAACTGCCTTGATTTAAGGATGTTTAGATTTACTGTAGTAAAAAAAAAAAATACTGATTAAGAAAACACAACACAAAGGTTGTACATCATGTAGAAAGTAAACAGAAAGTTTTACCCAAGGAGGTTCTGGCTGGCACGGCATCCTTGTTGATCCAGAATGAAACCCATGACAGGACAACGATCAAAGTACAGGGGATATACGTCTGGATGGTGAAATAACCCATTCTTCTGCTCAAGTCAAAGAAGACTGTCAGAACCACATAATCTCCTGGGGACAGAACAAAATGTCATATTATGAACAATATGCATCTTCTATACATATCTTTTCACTCATTATTACAATTTTCTTCCTTCAAAACGTACTTTAATTACCATCCTTTGTCCATGGATTACTGGGCATTCTATCAACTCAAAGTCAAATCACCTTTATTTATATAGCGCTAATGACAATACATATGGTTTCAAAACAACAGTACTGATTCCCCATGTTCACAAGAAACAAACTCAGTCAAGTACACTGAAATGTCTGACTGGTAGAGGAAAATACTGTTCTCAAATTGGACTGGCTGCTGTTCCAGCAATCCCAGGCTTCGGCTGTTCCACCAAGAAACCTGCGGCTCTGCAGCCATCAGGCAAAATGCTGTTTGGGCTAGAGAATCATAAACTGGATGTTAAAGGAACATGTAAAGGTCAGTTAATCATACAGTATGCAACTACAGAACAGGACATTTATGAAGTTGCAGGAGTGTCTGTTAGATCTCCATGCAATAGACAACTTCACATTGGCAACACACAGAAATACAACATAAGGACATTATAGCAAAAAACAAAAACAGGTATTCATAATATACGTTATAATACATTATATCTTTTAATAGATATTTGTAATCAAAGTTAAAATGCCTTATAATATTTGCAGATTCCTTGTAACATCTGAAATGAGTTGTTTGTCATGTTGTTTCAATGCATTATACTTTCTAAAGTTGTAACCATGCATGAATAGATGCGTATTATAATGTATATTATACTGTGGTTTTTATTCATGAGACCACATACAATGCATTATAAGGTGTATTACAAGGCACAGTGAATGCATTAAACATACTTTTACAATGCATTATATATGAAGGCTTTAAGTAATGTGTTAAATTACAGGAACATTATAAAATTAAGTAAGGTTAATTAGCATGATATTATACATATGCAGGGAATAGCACGATATTATACATAAAACTCTAAAATCACTATGCAATAATGAGTGTGTGAAGTAAACGGGTGTAAACTCAAAGCACGGCCTTGCCGTCTCTGAATATCTTTCAGAAATCAGAGCTTTGTCAAGAATAATATCAACCAAGATAATAGGCTACATAATACGCTACACATTTTGTACTATTTATTCTATTATTTTCAACTTAAATGTTTTAAACCTTGTACAATACGATATACGAATATGTAAACTATGAATGAAATGAGAAGTTGCCGCATTGCCGTCTCTGTGCATCTCTCGGAAATCAGAGCTTGCCAGGAGTAATATCGACTAATGCTGAATCATTCACATATTCTGATATTTTATGTCTATTTAAACGTTTTAAACCTCGTACGATATGTTTCTCTGTCTCAATCTCTCCCAGAGCCGACGAGCATTTAAGAATCTATCATAAATTGATAGATTTGCATTTACATGCATATTGCAAGTTGTTAAAACAATTTTCAATATTTTCTTTCATCTTGCGTGGTCTATAATCAGCGATTTTATATAGGGTCCTTTGATTTAAGGTTGTGATTGTCCTGTCATAAAGTACCCCTGGGAAATAAAAAAAGAAATATTTTTTTATTTTATATAACATTTAGTATTCTTGTTTTAATTAGAAGATATTTCAAGTTTTATAATTATAATACAAAAATAATCATTTAGTTGCACAATGTATATTTGTTCAATGAAACCTATGAGGGGAACAGAATTAATTATAAAACTGGCTTTTCATTTGGTTAAACCCCTGCCCACTTGCGGTTTTATCCGAATAAAGATACAGACAGAAATAATTTGTGATTGCTATAGATCCAGATCCATATATATATTTCGACTGAGGCTGTTAAAATTCACTTTGCATGTTTCGGGTAAGCAACTGATAACCGCATACACATTACCAAGATCGCTTGTAAAGCACATCTTTACAGAGGCAGAAAAAGAAAATGATGTGATGTTAAAGTGTAATTCGAAACCTTCCAGCTACAGAAGCAAGACTGAATGTGATAATAAAGAGTCGGCTAACCCCATCTTTGCAGAACTTCTCCAATACAACGAGACTGAGAAACACGTCCTTCCACCGGAGCTCGGGCTATAGAGAGAACATGCCCGTGGCTGGAGAGCTACTCCTCAGGGGCCAAACACTTGTGATTCCTCACTGCATGAGGCAAGAAATCCTTCTGAGTATACACGGAGGACACCATAGTATTGTCAAGTGCAGAGCTTGAGCCCGTCAGTTTGTCTGGTGGCCAGGACTATCCGTGTGCATCAGTCACCTTGTGGAAAACTGCAGCTTCTTTTCACAGTACAGGGCAGAGCACAGAGACGCATTCTAATGCTGGGTACACACCTAAAGATAATCGGGCTGATTTCGGGCCGATTTTCCCCCTTCCGACAATCCTAGGTATGTCCCGATTATCTTGATGGTTCTACAGATTATCTTATCAGATTCTCCCTTGATGTGAGGTGTGTTAAGAGTGTCCGAACCTGCTCGGAAGAACATCGGAGCCGCTCCGATCGCGAATCGTAAATATTCAACATGTTGAATATTTACGATCAGAAATCCTGATGTGTGGGGGGAACCCCGAGGACAAACGCGCGCACGCTCTGGAGATTATCACGTGAAACGAAACAATATCCAATCAGAAAGCGAGATGATGGAAGACGGAAGCATCACAAAGCAGTCATAGCGCAGTACAAAGTGAAATTGATGTGGTCAGCAGAGATGGAGGATCAGCTTGTTGATTTGTGGCTCAGAAAATGTAATTAGCTCAGTATAAAAACCATTCCATATAAGGATAGGTGTATGTGTGTGTGTGTGTGTGTGTGTGTGAGAGAGAGAGAGAGAGAGAGAGAGAGAGAGAGAGAGAGAGAGAGAGAGAGAGAGAGAGAGAGAGAGAGAGAGAGATGGAAAATTAACCATGGTTTTATTATAGGTGTATTGAACATTTGTATAACCAAATAAATACTATAGTTAGATTAGCGAAACGATGGTTAATTTGTGGTTATCATGGTTTAACTACAATATCCATGTTTTAATTTTTATTTGTAGTAAAACCATGGTAAATTTTCAAAAGGAGATAGAGACAGGGCCAGCGTGTGTGCATTACCACAACATTTATCAGAGAAGTTCACTAAATTCACGCCATCTCCACGACTTCACCCAAACCCTTTTCTTTTTTCCCCCGTGAATTTTCTGTGAAAATCATTCCAAACACTATCAAAGCAATTTATTCTTGCATTTTGTCGCCATGCTTATTCTGAAGTCTCGTTAGATTTTGCGAGATTTCCTGTATTCACAGTCTAGACTCTGGTTGAAAATCTTTTCGTGCGTGGTGTGCTGTCTTAGTCACATCATGGCACACCACACACTATAGGAGCAAAACGGTTAAATCTAGGATTTTTTCTCCTCATGTGTGTGGTCTATCACATTTTAAAAATCTTATAAGATGTAAAAAATCCTTTGGTGTGTACCCAGCATAATGCAGCTAATGCCTGGTTCAGATTACACGATTTTTTTGTCTGTTACGATAGTCACTGTGTCAGATTGCTCCTAAAATCTTGTCGTGTCGTGGACAAGAAACATGTCAGACTACACGTTGCTTCCTGACCAGTCATCGCGTGCCGTCTTTAACGACGCGCGTGATGTCATCGAGAAGGCGAAACTAGTAGAGAGTGACTTCCGGAAACGAACGTAAACAAACAATGTATGAAGCGGTGAGTGTTGGCTGTCCTGTGTTCAGAAAAACGTAAAAAAGAAAGAAAACCCGACAATGGACACGTTCCTGGATTGCTCGAAGAGGACAGTATGGGCTGTCAATCCTCCAAAGAGAACTTGAGGTAAAATATTGTTTTCTGTTACTGTTGCCACAGCTCCACGAACCTTTCCTCCATGACATAACTCCACCTAGTAGCACAATCGTCTCTCTTTCGTTTCGCCATTTTTGAAAGTTGTGTACGCAAAAGCTTCTGTGCTCCTATTGGTCAACCTCACACATGTGACGGAACCCGTCGTGGACGACCGTTAAAAAAATTATACATGCTAGTCTTTTTGTCGTGATGTCGTGAAGCATCGCAGACGCGACGTAGGTTGTCGCCCACTATGACACACTATACGAGATGATACGAACGAATCTTGCGTCCCGACGCCCGTTGTCGTTTACGAATCCCCACGACACCCTACGTCAAACGGATCGTGCCAGAATCGGGCTAAAATCGTGTAATCTGAACCAGGCATAATGTCGACACATCTAACACAGTCCTTCTAATGCTGTTGAGCACTCGAATGCTGGAGAAACCATGGCAACACATTGGCACAGACGTATACTTCTGGAAGAAGAATTCGTCCCTCCTTGTTGTGGATTATTTTTCGTGTCTCAATAGCCACGTTTCCATTACAGATTTGCACAATTTCTAAATGTCGATTAAAAAACTATTGCGAAATTCCATGAACCGATGTTACGTGACTAAAATTTAATTTTTTCCTCTTCCCGAGAAGTCATTCCAAAGATCATGGCGATGGATGTTGCTAGGTTTACGTATATCCCAGCCACCGCACTAGCCGTTATTTTTAATTGAAGGAGACGTATGTGTGTTATCCAAGCATTAATGGCAAGGAAAGCCCCTTATACTTGGGAGCGCCACGTATGAGATATTTCTCCCTCATATCTGCTTCAAGGTCTTGATAAATTGTGGCATTTCATTGTTGTTTAGAATACAGTATTCCCGTAATTCTTTTGTCTTTTATGAGTTTCTTAAAGAACTCTGTCTCATCTTCTGTCCTAACATACAGCGCCTTCTTTAAAGAAAGATCGACTTTTACGTACGCCAGGTGACCTGTAAATGCGAAAAAATTGCAGTCCCATTGCAGTTTTGTGAAATATTCCTTTTTCGAATTGCCTGAAAATCACCTCATCCGAGCGTTAAAACCTTTTTGCGATATATGGGAGTTTTTGCAAGTTTTTGACGTGTTTCCATTAGGCGTACTTTCAATTCGCAATTTCAATTTGCGCAATTTGAAGGGCAATGGACATGCGGCTAATGTCGACACATCCAACACAGTGATTGCAACCCTACAGGAGGCATTCAGCTCCCTCGGAATTCCAGAGAATTCACTGGCACTAAAAATCAGATTTTTACTCACGTCTTTCACAGATAGGAATTTGCTGCACACGTGTAAACACAAAAATCTGCATGAGATCGAACTTTTTTCACATCTGTTCTGAGCCACTTCCAAATATGGTTTAAAATCAGATACATATCTGATATCTGGACATCTGATCTCAGTCTAAACACGTATACCCAAAACTCACAGCTAAAGTGTAAGAAAAAAGGATATACAGAATGGTCAAAAGATCAGATCTGTGCATTAAGACATTAAGACTTGCAGTATAAAACACATATTGTGTCTCAAAATGGACCAAAGTACAGTTGTATACTTTTTCATACTTTTTTTTTTTTTACATTTTTCAATGGGTTCACACACATTACCAGCAGCCCGAGGAGGAGGGGAGAAAAAGAACCCTGTGATGAAGTATCGTGCTACACCTCTGGAAAATGGTTACTCTCCAGCATATGCACAATGATGCTGCAGCTTTCAACTTCTCTATTCCCTCGCTGGACGAACATCAAAGGATTCAGAAAAGCGAGGAAATGAGAAACAGCAGCAGCAGTACAATTTGCATGTCCCTTAACCAACACTGCAATCTGGTCAAAGCATGTGTCTGAATGATAAAGAGACTTTTGTCAAGCGAAAACACCCAGTTCTTATGTTATACACACTGCTGAGAGACTGGCCATGTGTACAGCTTACCCGCCTCAACTTCTGAAATCTGGACGGACATAATTGAATGTAACACTTGTGGTCCTTTATGTGTTCCTTAGTAGTTATCCTTCTCACAGCGGCTCATTATTCTAAGAATTCAATAGCTAATCAGGGATGCAAACTCATCCGGGTTGGAAAAGGTGACAAAGGTGACATGGTGGCCAGTTTCTTGAGGCAATTACCAGTCAGTGAGTGACCCCTAAAAGTGGGATCCAGTGAAGACAGACTCTGAAGCGTTGGACTTTGAATCGGTAGGACGACTAGGAGTTTAAAATGTGAGTTCAGTTCAAGAATAAAAGTATGGTGCTAAAACATAAGTGTGTTGATATCCAAATGTTTATGGAGCTCACTGTACATAAATTATTGCTACATGTATGAATGACTTGAAAGAAAACCTGTGTTAAATTGGATTTTGCAGAGTACAAACTGCATGTTTTGGATTCTTGGTTTTGAATTCTTCTGCTTCTCAAACCAGCTAGATTTCTCTTGAAGGCAGCATCTTGTCTGTGAAGTCAAGCTCTACCAGTGCTTTGGAGTGCACATTGCTCAGATATTCAGCTTTGATTAAACATGCCATGAAGTGTGCAAACACTTCAAGTTGCTTTTTATGTAACTTGTGGACTAATGTCTGGCTACCCTGTGAGAAATTTGTCTTAATAGTGTAAATTGATATCCGATTTTCCTCTGATCTGCAGTACCCAATCTGAACCCACTTTATTTATGAAAATATTGACCTGCAATCCAGTACCACAACGCATGCGAGTTGTGTTGACTTTTTAAATATAGAGGTAAATTATGTTTTTTTTTTGCTCAAACAAAGCACTTGCTTGGATTACTCTAATGATGTCTTTCCTATCGCTCTGGACCTTAAATTGCATTGCTCCCAATGGAGGAACTGAAAGCTCTCAGATTTCATCAAAAATATTGTCATTTGTGCTCTGAAGTTGAACGAAAGTCTTACGGGTGTGGAACGATATGGGGGTGAGTAATTAATGACATCATTTTCATTTTTGAGTGAAGCAACCCTTTAAGGCGTGCGGGCAGACCTCCCAGAAACGTCCCTCTTCAGTCATGTTCACTCTTCCCAGGAGCGTTGCGCGTGCGAAGCCAGGATGAGTTTTTTTTGACAACTCAGAAGGCGTGACTTATCCACCAAAACAGCGAATTTAGTCGAAAAGTGACAAGTCCTGAGCTAATGCAATAGTTGGGGGAATAGTCTGTTTTTTTGTCTCTTTGAACTCAGACTCTCTGCAGTTTAAGATTTCTTTGTTTTGACAATGATCTTTCACAGAGGACCTTTAAAGACCTCCTCCCTTTGTTAAAAGTTAGAGATGAGGGTGTGAAGTAACCTACTTGCTCTTCTGAGAAATCACTTCCTTCCTTATTTTCATCTGCTGATGGTATCATTAAAGGTACCTGCAACTGCAATGTTTCATACATACTGATCCTGTTCTTTCTGATGACAGGGCACTTTTCTGATGGACTGCTCCCAAATCGTACTTACCATATTCCGCAGTTTTCAATTTGTATTCATTAAGACCTGCGTAAGTTGAAGCCCCTAAGCAACCTTTTCGAATGGCAAATTGCTGTACAAAAACACCCTAATTTAGCATACTCAGCAATGTCAAAGTCAAAGAACACCACTGTCTGCGTTTACTAATAAGGCATCACAGATCATCAAAAATGCACTTTTTTCAATAATTTCAACATATTTTTAATTGTTTTAGTACAATGCACAAACTCACAAAGTATCCGTTTTACTACAGATAAGTGTTTTATCTATATTCATGTTTTATTCACAGTAATTGCCCTTCTATTACTGCAAAACTTTTCAGCTGCATTTCTTCTTATTCGGTTAAATTAATTTTTCTATCATAGCAGAAAAATCTGCTCTGGGAGGTCTACCTTCTTGCAGACTTCAGTTCCAGCTGTGCTCAAGCACACATGGCTGTTGTTTTCAAGTAATCCTGAATATTGATTAGCTGGTACTGGTGTGTTTCATTAGGTTTGGAGACAAACTCTGCTGGATGGTAACCCTTTATGGCCCGGTTTACACCTGGTATTAAGTGGACGAGGGAGACATATACCCATTTACACCTGGTGTTTTAATCCATCTCTTTTGTCAACTTTCAACCACCTTTGTCCTGATTTCTTTGAGGGGTCTATGGGAGGGTAAATGTATGGTTTTTTTCAGATCTTTCGATCTAATGGCCAAAATAAGCTCACACAATTTACACGACGGAAAGAGCAGAGCAGTAGTACGGAAAGCAGTAGCAAGACCAGCTGAACGCTGTGAGTGTGTGTTAGAAATTAGGAATGGTGAGAGAACATTGTGTTTGCTATGTTTTTAATCTTCAAACCAAACTTGGGTCTTAAAGCAACACCAAGTAACTTTTTCTCTGCGGTCGCCCTACAGGTTGGAAGCGGAATTGTCCATTACCGCTGTGGTAAATAATTTCGCCTACCGCAGCCTACTGTCGCACGCACGCTCTCTGTTTATCTAGCACCGGCTTTGGAATGAACAATGTCCACAGACAAAGTAGAGTATGTTGCATGATTTCATGAGAGTATGATGTATTGCAACATCAGAAACGAAGAAAAACAAAATAATGACTATTGTAACGCTTGACTTAAAACAAGTCAAATTTGTAGTTTTCTTTTGTCTCATTAGAACTACAGAAACACGACCCGATCTGGCAATCTTACATAGCGTGGTTATAGCAGATATAGGACCGCAAAGCGAATCCAGAAGTGCCTTTCACCCTGTTACGACTTAATGATCCACTGAAACGATTTTGGAAACATTATTTTAAGGTAAAAGATCTTACTTAGTGTTGATTTAATGCCGACAAAGTTAAAATCCCGTCTGGGTAGCACACAAAATGTTTACGCATTAGGTCAGTAGGCGGAGAGTAGACAGTCTTTTGTGGCTGTTCGAACAAATTCTACCACATGAGCGTTTACATTACGAAACTACCTCTGGAAGTGTTCGAAAGTTGAAAGTTTTCGAAAGTGAAAGACTGTAATTTAAGAAGAACAATGGCAAAGTACAGACTAAGCAATCAAACTCTGACCATACAGACGGCCAGATACCGAAAGAACTGGCTGCCCAAAGAGAGCCGGATCTGGTGTTGTCACAGTCCTCGTCTGCACCTGTCTGTCTTCGTCTGCACTACACTACCCAGAATCCTTCTTGTCTCCACACCTGAAATCACTCCCTCAATCACCCACCTGTTCATCGTCCTCATCATCTGTGTCACCTGTCCTCACCTTGTTATGTTTGATTTGTGCTTGTATTTAGTTCCCTGGTCGGTTGTTAGTCATATTTAGATGTGTTTTGTGTGCCTGTTCCTGCCTGCCTGTACCTGTGAGTGTTATTAAGTAAACTGTTTGTATTGGAGCCTTCTGACTCTGAGTCCTTCTTCAACCACCACAAAACCGTGACAGAACAACCGACCGCCCAAAATGGACGAAGCAAGTCAGATTCTGTGTTCTATCTTTCAAAATGGCCGTAAGATTAAATTCTACTTAGAGGAATTTATAAAGTACAGCCATCTAACCACGCTTACAGATCAGCAGTTGATGGATTTATTTTGGATTGGATTAGACCCACACTTCTTTTCATGGATGCCACCAGGAAATCCCGGTATGACCATAGAACGGTATCTGGAGGCCGTGTTAAGATGGTGTGGCTCATCGTACATGGTCAGTACCGTTGAGTCACCGCTGGTTCCGTCCAGCCCAGGCGAGCCCTCACCGCTGGTTCCGTCCAGCCAAGCCTGCACCGCTGGTTCCGTCCAGCCAAGCTGAGCCAGAGACCGTCCAGCCAGAGACCGTCCAGCCAGAGACCGTGTGTTCTAATCCCTCTTCGCCGCTGGTTCCGTCCAGCACCAAGCCCTCTTCGCCGCTGGTTCCGTCCAGCACCAAGCCCTCTTCGCCGCTGGTTTCGTCCAGCATCAAGCCCTCTTCACTGCTGGAGTACGTCAGGCACGCAGAGCCTGCGCATCACGTCCCATCTGCCCAGCCAGGGACTGTCCACGTCCCGTCTGCCCAGCCAGAGACTGCCCAGCCAGAGTTCACGTCCCGTCTGCCCAGCCAGAGACTGTGTTCCCACCCGGCCTCCCTCTCCCACCTCCTCTCATCTGTCACCGTTCCACTCTTCCGCCACTGCCTGTCATCCCCTCAGCTCACCTAAGCACCTTCAGTGAGGTGGAGTCGCTGTGGGCCCGCCAGCCTGCAGCTTCAGCGTGGCTAGATGCCGAGTCCCTGGCTACACCTCAGTCCTCAGAGCCCACACCTTCATCTCGGCCTGTCAGCCCTTCGCCTTCACCTAGATCCACGACTGCTTCATCGCCTCCGCGGTCCGTCTGCCCGGAAGCTTAGCTGGGCTCGATCTCCACTCCAGGTCGGCCTTCAGTGGTCGAAGCCCAGTTCCTGCCACGGACTTCTGGGATTCGGGCTGCACCCTCACCCTGCACCCCTTCGGCATCCCTGGACTCCTCCCTTCCTCTGACCTCCCCGTCGGCCTCCCTCACCACATCGTCACCCCGGTCATCCATCCCTACGTCACCTCTTCAGTCCTGCAGATCAGCGGCGCGGCTTCAGTCCTCCAACCCTACGATGGCGCCATGGTTTATCGGCCACTCGGTTCTGCCATGGCCGCCCGAAGGGTCCTCACCGCGATGGCCGCCCGAAAGGTCTTATCCGCCATGGCCACCCGAGGGGTCTTCTACGCCACAGCCACCCGAAGGGTCTTCTCCGCCGCGGCCACCCGAAGGGTCTGCTCTGACCTGGCCACCCAAAGGGTCTGCTCTGCCCTGGCCACCCGAAGGGTCTTCACCACCACGTCCGCCCGAAGGGTCTTCTCCGCCGTGGTCACCCGAAGAGTCTGCTCCGCCCTGCCCACCTGCACGTCCTGCTCGGTCCTGCTCGCCCCCACCCCTGTTCTTCTACGGCGTGAGGCCACGCCTACTGGGAGGGGGGAGTAATGTCACAGTCCTCGTCTGCACCTGTCTGTCTTCGTCTGCACTACACTACCCAGAATCCTTGTCTCCACACCTGAACTCAGTCCCTCAATCCCCCACCTGTTAATCGTCCTCATCTGTGTCACCTGTCCTCACCTTGTTATTTTTAGGTTATTTTTAGTTAGGTGTTTGATTTGTGCTTGTATTTAGTTCCCTCAGTTCATTCAGTCTTGGTCGGTTGTTAGTCATATTTAGATGTGTTTTGTGTGCCTGTTCCTGCCTGTTATCCTGCCTGCCTGTACCTGTGAGTGTTCTTAAGTAAACTGTTTGTATTGGAGCCTTCTGAGTCCTTCTTCAACCACCACAAAACCGTACTGTAGCCAAGGAGATGTAGAGCAATCCTTCCTCACAAGCTTCCATGAGGAAATTCTATCCAAATTTTGAAATAATTTGCCTTGACTTTAGAAACTTTCACTCAATATTTATAAGTGGAAAAGAGATTGTATCTATAGAGCAGCACCTGGCTTAAATAAACAATTAACTTGATGTAGCAGAATTAATATTATACAGTCAAGTAACCTTTTTGTCTAGCGAAAACTCTTTTATTATCATCTGTCAACTCTCAGAAAGTATATATTTTTTGTGGCCACAGAAAAATGGGTACAGTACTACTTGGAGCATGTTGCTGTGAACACATCGTTAAAGGGACTTTGCTTTGCAAGCAGTGACCATAGAATCAAAGTAATAGTAATCAAATCACGAAAACACATACATGGGTAAAATGGAAAGTGAAAGAATGAAACTGAAACAGAAACTGGGGGATGAAACTGAAGTTAACCAACTTAATAAAACCATCAGTTGTTTCCTAATATAAAACACATTGGTCTACAGCTTACACAAAACCTCTGTTTAGTTAGTTAAATGTACAATACTTGCACAATGTCTTAGCCACTGAAGAGCATCCGGATATACAGTTTTTAAAGACAGTGATGGTTCAGTAGTTTGACAGTAGCAACAAACTTGACGAAAAATTACGAACTTCTGCAAGGTTAGTGTCACGGGTTGGTTCAGAGAAGACAGACGAAGAACGTAGTAAACTCTTTCTTTAATCGTAGAGACCCAGGATACACGGGAACAGGTGAGACAGCGTGTCGAACACAAACAATACCGGACAATGAACAATGCAGACAGGAACTTAAATACACAGTGATGATACATAAACGACAGGCAGCTGTGAGGAAAGTGATTAGTGTCTATGGAAACAGAATGTGGCGGAAAACACTGACAGGGAAACACACGTGAGAAATAAAAACAAACTGAAAGTCAAAAGAGCCTAATGGTGACAGTTAGTCTGACTCGGTTGTTATTGGGAAAGTTAAACGCCTAAATAAAACTGTTAATCATATAAAGCGATCGTGTATCTTCAGAAAATGTGGACTAAACCACTTGATTCCTATGGATTAGCTTTACGATCTCTTTACGAACTTTTTGAAGTGTCAGAGTGGTACTTCAATGGAGGGACAGAAATCTCTCAGATTTAATTTGAAATACCTTCATTTGTTTTTTGAAGATGAATGAAAGTCTTACGGGTTTGGAACATCATGAGGAGTACATCAGGAGTAGTTCCAACGAGTTTTAAACATGATCTTGTACAGCCCCTCTTGAAAAGAACAAATTTGGATCAGAGTGTTTTATTAAATTACCGTCCCATCTCGAAATATTTTTTTTTATCTAAAGTCTTAGATAAGGTTGCTTTAAACCAAGTGCAGGCTTTTCTAGATCTAAATGACAATTGTGAAATTTCAATCTGGGTTAAATGCAAATCACAGTACAGAAACGGCCCTGCTTAAAGTTTTAAATTATAATTTTATTTCGATTTATTCTGGTGACTCTGTGATTCTAGTCTTGCTAGACTATAGAGGCAGTGCTATGCTCTAAGCAATGTTTTGATGTGAAACCTTGGGTCCTGGCATTCATGTGGATGTTAACTTTGACACCAACCTAAAGATTGTTAAAGACCATGTAACACCAATTCATGGCAATGGTGTTTCCTGATGGCAGTGGCCTCTTTCAGCAGGATAATGCATCCTTCTACACTGCAAAAACTGTTTAAGAAAGGTTTGAGGAACATGACAAAGAGTTCAAGGTGTTTCCTTGGCCTCCAAATTCTTCAGATTTCAATATGATTAAGGGATAAAAAATAAATAAAAAAAACTCGGCACATGCAACGACGGGCCGCACTAACATTAAACTTTAATGTCAAGTAGGGGGCCACAAAATATCACCCCGCGGGCCGCGAGTTTGTGACCACTGATCTATGGGATGTGCTGGACCAACACATTCGATCCATGGACCCAACCTTGCAACATTCAGGACTTAAAGGATCTGCTGCCAATGTCTTGGTGCCAGAGACACAGGACACCTTCAAAGGTCTTTTGGAGTTTATGCCTCAACGCATCAGAGTTGTTTTGGCTGTACAATCTTAGGCAGGTGGTTTTAATGTTGTTTCTGATCAGTCTATTATGTTAATTGGAATTAAATAACTTAATTGCAATAACTTACTGTAAATATAATGCACAGATGCACACGGAAAATGCAGAACATGCATGAAACCTTGGGACACAAACTCTCTCAACAGATTTGCTTCACTTTTGTTGGGTACAGAGCCTCATAGAAATACCTCTGATCATTTTAGGAGTTTGTCCATATTTAACCTAGTGGTTCTTTATGGTAACCAAAAAGATGTGAGATAGAATTGTGATACATTAGAATTTGATTGGCACAACTGCATTTTCTGAAATATATTAATCTAAAATAATAAGATAACAACAATAATATAAACAAAATAATTAATTACAGCGGCATAAACACAAATTTGTTCTGTTTTGTGTATGCTGCAGTGAATTTCCAAGTAATCAAACATCTAATCAAGATTATTTTTAAATCAAATATTTTAGTAATTTCTTAAGACCTAATCTGCATGTATAACCAATCACCCATCTTTCAAAGCAGAAGAGGGAGTTTGTTTTTGAACTAAAATGATTTCTTCCTGTCGCTGTTTTTGTCATATAGGCTTTTTCTAAAAGAAATATAGATGATGGCACAAGGCAGTGGTATCAGTCCTCTGCTCAGATGATATGAATGTTTGACTGAAGTAGCTGTGTCATCTCCATTGCATTTATTTCATTCTCAGCTCAAGGACTTCAAAGAAGCCCATTGCTCAGATTTTCCCTAATGAGAGCACAGCACAACACCTCAAAGGCTGAATCTGCCAAGAGATCTCATCTGACAGTCTGCTTGCCTGTAATGGAACAAATGGTGGGAGTGTAAAAAAAAAAAAAAAAAAAATGAGATGAGATGATATGCCTATTTGCCTTTTATCTCTGCACAGTGGGAATATTCTCAGACATTCTCTGTTTGAGGGCAACATTTTTCATCTATCTCTTTTCCTTCTGTTTCTTTCTTGCATTGAGACATATGCAAATCACAAGCAACCATGAATAGAAAGAAAGTTTACCAAAAGATGGTTAAAATAGCTTCAGCACAGGCAAGGAACCTTCATGTATTCAGAAAAATGCATTGAATTATGTATAATTTTGCATTTGGATATTTTATTCTAAAAAAAGACAAGGATACTGGATGAGTTTTAGCAATGTAAAGGCAAAATGCCATTTCCAGTCCATCCCTCAGGTGGATCTGGGCTGCGTTTAAGTTTAGACATACACTATTGAGCTTCCCCATCGGGGGAATCCCCACCGTCATTTTGAAGAGTGTTCACCTTCGTCAAGCAGAGAATAGGGAAGTTTATCTGGACAGTCTACTCAATATATACTCTTCATGCAGATCAATAGACCTCAATGCAACACGATTGTGACATCACAGCAGATAACGCCTAATTTACGCCCACCCCACCCCACACAACTCTACACAGCTTAAACACAGCCTTGTTCGATTCAAGCTAAATTATCCATTCTCCCCTTTGGTTCTGTCTGTCGCGTTCCCTTCCAAGGGAGCTCGCGTTGCGTCGATTGACGCTAAGGGACCGCTTTCCGTGATGATGTCTTGAAGCACGTGTAAAATCAGTCCAATGGTGTGATGGAACTTCAGAGGCGGGTGACTTCATGAACCAGGAAACTATAAAGCCTGCCCAAACAAAGCAGTGCTAGCTTCTGTCTTCTTCAGCTCTCTGTGTAAAACTGTCTCTTGTCTATTTTGTGTTGTATTGTCACTATATATAGTAAATTAAGGCGAGTAAGCAGCAGCAGTTCAGACTGTGTGTGCACCCCTGCCCTTGCTATTTAATGGGTGGCGACACACATGTCCTGTGTGTTGCATGTGTGGGTGAGGAACATGCACAGTCAGCGCTCGAGAGCACTGCGAGGTGCTTCCAATGCGGACACTCCGATCCTGCCTGGCGTTCTTTTGCGAGGACGCTCAGGCTCGTATTCCCCAAGGTTCGGGCCAAGCCAGTTAGTACAATGTCACCAAGCCAGTTAGAACAACATCAGCTTTGGTGGGTAAGGCTTATTCAGCTGCTGGTCAGGCCGTTCTATGGCAGCCCTGGTGGCCACTGAGAGACATCTCTGGTTCAACTTGAGTAATATAAAGAAAAAAGATAAAAACTTTTTAATGGATGCACCTCTGTCAATGTCTGGCCTCTTTGGCAATGCAGAGAATTTGGTTGTCGAGAGGTTTCAGGAGTTAGCTAAACAGGCGGCTGCATTCCAGAAACTCCTCCCCCGCCACATACATGTCTCCGGGGCTGCTGAGTGGGAACAGCCCTAAACATCAAAAGCCAGCTCCTCACACCATGCCACACAAAAGAAGAGTGTTGCTTCCCGTGCTCCCCCACAAAAAGACTGGGGACACGGAAAGCGCACTCAACCGCAGCCTTCATAGAGTAAGACTCTAGAGTTTTTTTTTTTTCTTCTTTCTTAATGTCCAGTTCTCCTGTTGCTCTGTTTACCATTTGTCAAGTAAGTAGGGCTATTTTCGATTATTTGCTTATTTGTAATTTTTATCTTCACTAAATATCTTTAATTTAATTAGACGCGTTCCTATTTTGAATATCTGCCGTCTTAAGGGTTGTAGTCTGTTTGTTATTGTAGCACTTAAGTATTGCTGTTCATAACAGCTAGTTTCGATTTCGGCCATTCTCGGGATATTTGCTTTCGCTGTGCTAATTGCAAGGGCTACCACAGCTGTCCTCACTCAGGCGATTGATAGCATTATATCTATGTAGTGTGCTACTGAGCACACTACATAGACTGAGACCTGGATCCGCCCAGAAGACTCAGCAACCCCTGCTGCTCTCTCTAACAACTTCTCTTTCTCTCACACCCCTCGTCGGGGAGGGGTGGGGGCACTGGTCTTCTCATTTCTAACACTTGGAAATTTTCAACTCTCTCTTCTCTATGCAATAACAACTCATTTGAATATCATGCTATTACACTTACAACTCCCATGAAGATCCATATTGTAGTTATTTATCGCCCCCCAGGTCAACTGGGAAGTTTTGTAGAGGAGCTGGATGTGTTGCTGTCCTCTTTCCCTGAGGATGGCATCCCACTTGTAGTCTTTGGCGATTTCAACATCCACCTAGCGAAACCGTATGCAACAGACTTCATCTCTCTCCTAGTCTCTTTCGATCTCAAACGCCTCATCACCACCGGTACTCACAAGTCAGGCAACCAACTGGACCTGGTTTACACACGCAACTGTATCACAGACAACATTTTGGTGAAACCTCTCCAAGTTTCAGATCATTTCCTCATTACTTTCAATCTACAACTCACTACCCATGCTCCACCAACCTCCCCACCATTTACTTTCAGACGAAACCTGCGCTCACTTTCTCCGTCCCATCTTTCCTCTGCTGTGTCATCTTCTCTTCCCTCACCCTCACATTTCTCATCTCTGGATGTGAATACTGCAACGGATACTTTATGCTCCATCCTAACCTCCTCTTTAGACAACATCTGCCCTCTCTCCTCCAGGCCAGCACGCACTACTCCCTCTAACCCCTGGTTATCTGAGGTTCTTCGTGAACACCGGACCAAGCTCAGGGCAGCGGAGAGGAAATGGCGCAAATCAAAAGACACATCTGACCTCAGTAGGTATCAATCTCTGCTCTCTGCCTTCTCTGTTGATGTTCACACCGCAAAATCTTCATATTTCCACGACAAGATCAACAGCGCCTCTAACACACGTTCACTGTTCAAGACATTCAACTCTCTCCTCTGTCCACCTCCACCACCACCCACCTCCTCGCTAACTGCTGATGATTTTGCTAACTTCTTCACTAACAAAACTACAACTATCAGCAGTCAGTTCTCAGCTCCACACACACAGGAACCCAAACTAACCTCTCCCACAGCCAATAACCTTCTCTCCTCCTTCACTCCACTAACCGAGGAAGAAGTATCTAAACTTCTCCTCTCCAGTCATCCTACCACCTGCCCTCTAGACCCCATCCCCTCACACCTTCTACAAGACATCTCTCCCACACTTCTTCCAGCTCTCACACACATCATCAACTCATCCCTCCACACTGGTATTTTCCCTACAGCATTTAAGCAGGCTCGGGTAACTCCTCTGCTTAAAAAACCAGCATTAAACACATCACTTCTAGAGAACTACAGACCTGTCTCTCTCCTACCATTCATTGCGAAAACACTTGAACGAGTTGCTTTTAACCAAGTATCATCTTTCCTGTCTCTGAACAACCAGCTGGATGTCAACCAATCTGGCTTCAAGAAAGGACATTCAACTGAGACTGCATTGCTGTCAGTCACGGAAGCCCTGCGGATCGCAAAAGCTGCTTCCAAATCATCAGTTCTCATTCTACTGGACCTGTCTGCTGCTTTCGACACAGTGAATCATCAGATCCTCTTGTCCGCCCTCTCATCACTGGGTATCACTGGAACCTATCTCACAGGTAGGTCCTTCAAGGTCGCATGGAGAGGTGAGGTATCCAAAGCACATCAGCTGACCACAGGGGTTCCCCAGGGTTCAGTTCTTGGACCGCTCCTCTTCTCCATTTACACCACATCACTGGGACCCATCATACAGGCACATGGTTTCTCTTACCATTGCTATGCTGATGACACCCAACTCTACCTCTCATTTCAACCAGATGATCCCACAGTAGCTGTACGGATCTCAAGCTGTCTGGCGGACATCTCGGCATGGATGAAGGAACATCACCTGCAGCTCAACCTGGCAAAGACTGAGCTTCTCATCCTCCCTGCCAATCAGTCTCTACAGCACGACCTCACTATCCAGCTAGATTCATCCTCAATCACCCCATCAAGGTCGGTCAGAAATCTTGGAGTAATCTTTGATGATCAGCTGACCTTCACTGACCACATTACAAAGACAACTCGATCATGCAGGTTTGCTATGCACAACATCAGGAAGATCAGGCCTTTCCTAACTGATCATGCAACACAACTTCTCGTCCAGGCCCTGGTCATTGCTAGGCTTGATTACTGCAATGCTCTTCTGGCTGGACTTCCATCATGTGCAACTAAACCTCTACAAATGATCCAGAATGCTGCAGCTTGTCTCGTCTTCAACGGGCCCAAAAGGGCCCACGTCACTCCTCTGTTCATCTCTCTGCACTGGCTACCACTCGCTGCTCGCATTAAGTTCAAGGCTTTGACGCTTGCTTACAGATTGACCACAGGTTCAGCTCCCTCCTACTTCCACTCACTACTACAAGTCTACATCCCTACCAGAAGCCTACGATCGGTCAACGAGCGACGGCTCGTGGTACCATCACAGCGGGGCACAAAATCACTCTCCAGAACATTCTCATTCACGGTTCCATGCTGGTGGAATGATCTCCCCACCGTCATCCGGAATGCAGAATCCCTGACAGCATTCAAAAGGCAACTGAAAACTCATCTCTTGCGGGAGCACTTAAAAAAAAAAAAAAAAAAAAATCCTTTCCTTTAACCCTCTGGTGACCAGAGTGTTTTTGGGGCCCTTGGGATGTTTTGACATGCACTGACATTTGTGCTTTTTTCAGTTATTTATAAACATGTTAGTGGCAAAGGTGTAAATTCACTCTATATAGCACAAACTTGGCTACCATGAGATCTGAGCAACATGTATGTACATGTTTGTATTTTTAATAGAATAATGTTTATGCGTGGTTATTGAAAAAAATAAAAATGAAAGTTGCTGAAATAAGACCACAAAACACATATTGATTATTTCTTCACAAGACTTTTGAAAATTGTATCACATAGCCTAGAATATTTGCTCCAAAACAATGTGAGAATCATCCTGACTACTCATTCAGATAAGTCAATAAAGTCTTTTACATTTTTAATAACGTGTTTTGTTTGAGAAAGCTTTATGCAGGAGGCGTGATCTCTCATTAATATGTGTGGCATTCCACACCTGAGAAAGACAAAGACCCTCCCCATAATGGCCCTATTAGGTGCTATCAGGCCATATCATTACAGGAGCCTTGCACAAAGAATGAGGAGATTTAAAAAAGAATGGCTTTTAGATTGTTTGGATTTATATAAGGAAAATACAGGGTGCATACGTCTGGACACTTCTATCACACACCCTTCACCATATAGACATGGTTTTATTTCAGTTCAAAGTTCAAAGTTAGAGTTGGAAACATCTTGAAAAGAAAATTGTCTTTCTCCATAAATGTCTTAGTTTGATCATACATATTTCAAAGTTGAGGATTCATTATTTTGATATAGCTTGAACAAACACTATAACATCTTAGTTGATTAGTTTATTGACAAAACATACTATATATTTAACATATGAGCAGAAACTCCTAAAAAAAGCTTATTTGATGTCTATTTTAGAGTAAAAACTTTATCCAAAACGAGTCAACGAAATGTTGTCTGTTATTTAGTCTGTAACAGTGCGTATCTGTGCGTTCATTCATTCATTCATTCACACACACACACACACACACACACAAACATGATTCACATTTAACAGTATGCTATTTTTCCGTTTACAGACACTACGTTATTCTATATCGCGATTAGAACAAAGCACTTGCAAAAAACACTTACTTCTCAGCTGAATCTGTTCATCCTCGAAGTGAAAATAAACCCAATGGTAAATGTCCCAGGATTGTTCCTCATATAGCCGCGCAAGACGACAGTAGATTAATCTGACTAAAAAATATAGTGTGTTTTCAGAGTTTATGGGCGTTAACGCGTCTCAATGTGTTGCTTCACATATTTGCGTTTGAATAGCGCGTGCTCTCCGTGGGCGTGTCACATTACCAGAGATAATCAGCTGAGAGAACAATAATGAGACGGGCTGACACGTCTCTCTTTTTATATAGATGACATAAAGTTTTAGTTTAGTTTTGAATCGGATCATTTAAAAGTACAAACTCAAATGATTTAAAAGATATATTGCTTATGGCTGGGTGAATAGTATTAGCTGAGTTGTGTTGAAGATTAGAGACGTGCTCCAGAAAAAAAGTTCACGGTGACCGAGAGGCAGAACGCCCTGTTTATTTTCTTTATTTTACAAAAGCACAATATTTTATTTCGATTGTATGTGGGCACATAAAAAAGTAGACATTTAACAGATTATTTTCTCATATTTCTTAACTCTATATGAACAGAAATGATGGTAGTACTTTAAGTCTATTTTTCTGCTATGTGAAAAAAAACGAGCAAAACGCGCCGGCGCGTTTCTGGTCCCCAGAGGGTTAAATTCTCGCTTGCCTGGCTTATGCTACTCCGAGCTATGTCTGAACTTTGTATTTTGAGCACTTCTTGCGTTGTTTTTGCCTCTTCACGATGACTCGCTTGGGTTAGTCCTCAATTGTAAGTCGCTTTGGATAAAAGCGTCTGCTAAATGACTAAATGTAATGTAAATGTAAGACGGATCTGAGGACTGTCATTATTTCTAAGAAGGCTGCAGGGAAAAGGTCCTGACGTCGGAGGGCAAAGGCCAATGAGGGAAGTCCCCGGTGCCCTCAGGGGACCGTTATGCTAACCCTGCCACCTCGTGTGCTTCAGGGCGCAGCGGCCTCCAGCGAGCACATATCTCAGGGTCCACCTGGAAACGTAGTGGTCCTGGGATGCCCGCCCCCTCCGAGGAGGGTCCCAGAGCAGTCAGTTCGGTCTTTCCCTGCCGGTTCGCCATTACAGGGCGCCGGACTGATTGCACAACAATCCAGAAGCCAGTCTCGAGAGGCTGGTAACTCTAGTAGAATTTTTGACAGCGTGGAAGCTACTGCCAAATATTTCTCATTGGCTCCTGCAGACCATAGAAAAGGGTTATCAAATACAGTTCGGGTCTTGCCCGCTCAGGTTTATGGGGGTCCTATCCACCATGGAGGGCCCTTAACAGATTCTGGTAATAGAACAAGAAATGAAAACCCTGTTGGAGAAAGGGGCCATAAAAAATGTACCTCCCTCGAGCAGGGAAACAGGGTTTTAGAGTCTGTATTTCAACATGATACCTTTTAACCTGTTGTACAGTTGTAGAGACCATTTTACAATACAGAGCTCCCTCCACGAGAAAACTTTATGCTCTGAAGTGGAGAGTCTTCACTTTATGGTGTAGTGACCGTCAGGTAGACCCAGTTAACTGCCCGGTTGGTACAGTGCTGGACTTAAAATCGTGCTTAAAATTTGCGCCTGGCATGGTTAAAGCATTTCTTTAACCTAGACCAGGCTACATTCCCAAGGTCCCCACTAATGTGGCTAGATCTATAGTACTGCAGGCCTTCTGTCCTCCTCCTTTTCAAGATTCGGACCAGGAAAAGAACAATCTTTTATGGCCAGTTAGGGCACTGGATGCCTATGTCCACAGAGCTGCCCTATGGCGTAAAGCTGAACAATTATTCATATGTTTTGGGCCCCCTAATAAAGGGTCCCCAGCATCTAAGCAGAGAATGAGCAGGTGGGTGGTTGAGACTATCTCACTTGCTTATGAGTCAACTTATGAGTTGGCCACGTGCAAATAGAGTGAGACACGGAGTGTGTATTACCTCTGGATACTGGATACTGGATGCTTGGCGTATAAATCATCAGAATGCCCCCATCGAGGAAAGGCCCGATACCGGAGGAGTTCGAGGAGATAAAGCTCTCTATCCACTCCCTGTGCGGCGATGAGTCTGCGGTTAGAGCGCAGCAGGAGCAGCTCCTGGGGCTACTGGAGGAGGTGAAACAACTACGCCTCCAGAACGCGGAAAAAGACCAGCGTATTGTGGATCTCGAGCGGAGAGTGGACGAGCTGGAGCAATACTCTCGCATGAATGACGTGGTCATCACCGGGATTAAGATCAGGATGCGGTGGCCATGGACAGCGGGGAGCCCAGCGACCAGGAGACACAGTCGGTGGAACAACAGGTTGCTTCCTACCTCCAGAACAGGGGGATAGAGATGGACCTGGAGCACATCGAGGCGTGAAACCCACTGCCCACGAAGAACGAGAGACCACCAGCGGTCATTATGAGGTTTACCAATCGGAAAAAGAAAATAGCACTTCTGAAGCAAGGAAGCAAACTGAAAGGCACAAATGTTTTCATAAATGAACACTTGACAAAGAAAAATGCTGACATCTCAAGGATTGCACGACAACTTAGAAAACAAGGCAAGATTCGACAAACCTGGGTAACTAACTGTAAGATCTTCATCAAACTAAATGGGCCACCGGACGAAGCAAAAGTTTTGGTGGTGAAGAGGATAGAAGATCTTGATAAGTATTGACATTGATGCAGCACCTGGTATCAAAGTAGCTTGTGACTCTTTACATTATCAAAATGCTAAACATACCAAGAACACAGACTACATAAAGTGTTGATATGGATATGTTACAGAACATCCTACAACATCAACCAATGGAACTAGAGACGTGTGAGTATCAAGAGCACACCACAACAGAGACTGATACTGACATAGACCCTGACAATAATTTTTTCTCTTCGATTGTTAGAAAATGCAATTATTTTACCCAAGAAAAATATGAAAACATTGTAAAATCAAAAGATAACCTGTCAATAATACATTTCAACAGTCGAAGCATGTACACTGACTTTGAGGCTATCAAACATTATTTAGAACACTTCGCTCATCCATTTAGCATTATTGCAATTACTGAAACATGGTTTAACGATGATAAAGGTATTGATTTTTGTCTTGATGGCTATGAATTAAGATATACAAACAGAAAACAGAGCTTTGTACCTTCATAAATCTGTTCAATTTAATGTTTCAACTGATATGACCATAGCTGTGGATGGCTTATTTGAATGCATAAAAGCGGAAATTCATAAGGATAAAAAGACAAATATCTTCATGAGTTGTGTGTACTGGGCACCTGGTTCAAGCATAGAAACTTTTAACGAGTGGATGGGTAAACTGTTTTCTACTGTGAACCAAAAAAACATATTTATCTGTGGTGATTTTAACATTGATTTGTTAAATCCAACCAAACTAAAAAACGTTGATGACTTCACTGACACAATGTATAGCTTGTCTCTGTACCCAACTATAACGAAACCGAGTAGAATAACGTCACATAGTGCCACAATCATTGACAACATTTTTACTAATATTATGGGAAATCAAATCATCAGTGGCCTATTTATATTTGATATCACTGACCTGTTTTTACTTTGTATGACTGTAATCTCAAGAAAACGAAAGATGCTATGGCAAAAATCTCTAAACGAAACATCACTGAGGACATGATCCGTGCCTTAAACAATAGTTTAGCGCTCCAGGATTGGACTTCAGTTTACAGAGAACCAAATGTGGACAGTGCTTATTGTACCCTTTTAGATATTTTCACTTCCCTGCATAATAAGCATTGCCCTGTGAAAGAATATTTTATAAAGGAAAAACATAAAAAAAGCCCCTGGATTACGAAAGCAATAATAAATGCCTGTAAAAAGAAAAACAATCTCTATAAAGTGTTTATTAAAGTAAAAACAAAAGAAGTGGAACAAAGATATAAGAAGTACAAACATAAATTAACTGATATGATAAGAACAAGCAAACTTTTATTTTATATTATATGATCAAATATTATCAAAATATTTTTAGTTAGTTTTAGTCAAATATTGAATATATAATATAATATAATAAAAATATTGAAGTATTGAATAGCCTAATCAAACAAGGATCCTCAAAGTTGATATATCCTGATCACTTTATTGATGAAAATGGTGAAGAATATAATATGAGTAATGTAGTAAATAAGTTCAACAATTTCTTTGTAAATGTTGGCCCTAAGTTGGCCGCTGATATTCCAGACAATGGAGCTGCAAAATCAACTATTGAACGGATTTCTTTGTCATTTTTCCTCTCAGCTACAAATGAGCAGGAAGTGACAAACATTGTTGTGTGAATGTAAAAGCAAGTTCTCCACTGACTGTCATGATATCAGCATGAAATTGATTAAAAAAGTTATATTGAATATTGTAAAACCCTTAAAGGGTCACTCCACCCATTTCAACATTAATCTTTATTGAAAGTGGGTTATATATGTAGTCGAAATGTAAAAGAAATTTTGAATTTGGTGCCCTCTTGACCGAGAAAAGACAGAAAATAACTTTAGGGCGCATTTGTATGTAAGACAACAACTCCCACAATGCACCACATTGCACAGCTCCGCAAGCCACTCCCACTAATCCAGAACAGCGCGCAAACATCAGAGAAATCACTCTTCCGTCTACAAGGCTAGCTACCAAAAGAGTTTGAAATTCATTTCACACAAAATGTCTAGTTAGTTGGCTGTGGCGAGCAGGACGAGGGACGTGAGAGGACGGCACGAGTGATAATGAATGACACCTGTGAGACGCAGCGGTCTCATATCTCTCACGGAGGAGCGGAAGCACAAAAGGAACAGGCCTGATTTTATGTTTTGTTTCTGTTGTGTGTGGCCAGCTGGCTTATACTTTTGTTTTGTATTTGTTTATTTTACTATTAAAATGTTTAAATGTTCGCCGGTTCCCGCCTCCTTCTTCCCACAACAACGAACCCCGTTACATTGGCAAACTCATTAGCGAATTACTCCTCGTTTGTATTTCTTTCTATATGGTGAATTATTGCATGATACCTGGATGTTCAGTCAGAACATATGCGGTGCGACACTAGGATGGTTCACACAGTGGCGGTTCTACATTGAATTACACCCTGGGCGAGACCCCCTTAGAGCGCCCCAAACAACAGAAAAAAAAAAAATTAAAATCACATACCGTTCATTTGGGAAAAAAAAAAATAGTAGGAAAATCCAGTTATTTTGCTATATTAATCTAACTTTCAGGGAGGAACCATTAGCTCATTGGTTACTGCCTCGAATTCTATGCATGGCACACTTTTAGTTATGACTTGTTAAACTATACTTTGTCACGAAATAGAGTTTTTAAAAGTGAAAGTGGCTGAGAGATACTTATGTAGTAACACAATACTTATCTCTTAAATAATTAAATAATTCTAATAACTCTAATATTAACAACTATCCAAACTGTTTTAGACCTAAAATAGCTTTTGTAGGCCTATGTCACTCTTAAATGTCAGAGAAAAGGACAGAATCAGAGATTATTTTTTAACAGAAAGTTGTACTTTGCATATTATAGGCTACTGTAAAAACACATAATTATAGTTGATTTTAGTTGATCATTATGAAAATTATTTTCATTTCATGAATATAGTGACCAAAATGATCACGGTTAAACACAGAATCTTGTTCAAAAAGTAGGCCTAATACACAATGAATTCTATTCACCAAGTTAATAACATTAAAGATGATGGCCAGATTTTAAAGGAGTGTGTTTTATGTTATCTACTAACATGTACACGTTCAAATAAACTTTTGACAAAAAAGGTTTTATAAAAAGATAAACCTCACATATTTCAGCCTTTAAATCATCTTTATAAAAAGAATGGGTCAATAAAGATAAATTCCTGACATTTATAAAGCACAGTAGCTTATTTTTTATTATTAATAGTAAAATTCGGTCCGATTTTCCCATGGCTGTCGTTGCTATACAACCATGCACTGCGCTCTCCACAACGACAAAGAAGTTTTAGTAGCTAATGGATTTCCACCACAGAAAAACGATTGCTGTAGCTCTGCTAAAATATTTATTTACGGAGAAGAGAAAAACACCCATGTGTTTGGGTGCACCCCCATACTGAAAAGTTTAAAAATGTTCATCTCGCTGCTCCTGTAAAAAAATGAGCGCGTCGCTTCAATTATGGGCGCGCTTCCCGTGCGCCTACATTTGAAATAACGACCTCGAGCGCGCAAAAAACGCGATATGTGAACGGCCCCTTGGTGAGCTACCTCCAATCTGGAGACTCCCTTGACAAAGCTTCTGTGCACGGCACCTTCTCAGCAAGCAGGGGCGCCATTGCCAATAATTGAATTGAAATGATAGAAAATAGAAAACCTTCGCGGCGCAGAGGATTTTTTAACTGCTCCTGCCGCCCCCCATGTGACATGAAAAAATGCCACCCCGGGCGGCTGCCCGGTTCGCCCGTGCCTAAAACCGCTACTGGGTTCACATCACAACACAAACGTCTGTGTGCTCGTCTGAGTCAGAGATTTCGTCCAGGAGAAATTGCTATCGTTGAAATTCTCTGCAGCAGACGGACTCTATCTGTCCGTCTCTATCCGTAGCGCACAGCGAGAGCACAGGCACCAGCAGTCCACTCAGCTCGAGCCAGTCCGGGCTCCTCGTCCGCGACAGGCAGTCGCCTCCTGTTCCTCCATCAGCCTCAGCTGCTCTTCACTATATTGCGGCTCGTAAAGATAGCCACGAACAGCGGATTCGAGCAGCAGAATTTCAAAATCCTCTACTTCCATATCATGTTTAATTTCTTCCATATCGTGTTTAGTTTCTTCCGTCATTGTCATAATTTCCAATCTCCACAGCGCTTGTTAGCTTAGCTTATAAACAAGATGGCTGATATTGATTTCAGTATCTACAAGTGAAGTCCCACCCACAGATCTGTGATAGGACTGTTAGCGCATTAGGTCCAACCTATGGGCGGGTTTGAAAGGGTGGGATCTAGTGCTTGTAGTCTTTACAAAAATCCCCCCCTCTTACACTTGAAAATGTGTTTTCTTCCTGTTTTCATTTAGCTGTCAAATTAATTAATTGTCTGCTTGATTAGTGCACAGCTGTTCCCTTTCAAGGGAACGAGACGCTGCATCGAAACACTGTGGGAATGCCTCTGCGTGATTGCATCATGAAGCACGTATGAAACCAGTCCAATGCCATGACGGAATGCCATGTGACGTCATTGACCAGGAAACTATAAAGCACACCTGAAACAAACAGCGTCGGCTCGAGTTGCGGGGTTCGCAAATGGATCAGGCAGAGGGGTTAGAGACGGGCTTCCCCCTTTCTCTGCCTTCACCTGCCAGGTCCAGTGTCTCATCTCTGGGTCAGAAGCACGCTTTGCGGTTAATGAGGCACCGGTACTGCAATTATCCAGTTCTGAGGAGCTGAATGTTGTAGTTACAGTTTTGTCATGTTAGATCTAAAGGACGCATACTTACACATATCAATCCTTCCACAACACAGGAAGTTCCAGAGGTTCGCTTTCGGGGGTGAAGCGTACCAATATTGTGTTCTTCCTTTCATAGGCCAGCCACTGTAAAGCAGTTTCAAAAACTGTTAGGTCTGATGACAGCAGCATCCACCGTTATACCTTGTGGCCTGTCGTACATGAGACCGTTGCAGTGGTGGCTCAGGACCAAGGGGATCTCCCCGAGGGGAAACACACTCCGTATGATCAAGGTCACTGATACCCCTTTTCCACCAAGGCAGAGCTGGTGCTGGTTCGGAGCCAGAGCCTAGTTTCAAATAGGTTCTTTGTTTTTCGACCACCAAAGCACTAGCTCCGAACCAGTAAAAGTGGTTCTTAACCCTCTGAGGTCGGCTATCGCGCCGGCGCGATAGTCTCGCTTTTTTCTTATCAGTGCAAAAGAAACTCAAAATACTCTGTTGATTTTGATCTTACATATTAAGTGTTGTACATCATTAGATCCTGATAAGTGTCTATTTTTTTTTGTGGATACTCACAATAAAAACAAAGTGTTGTGCTTTTCGCCAAATAAAGAAAAACAAACATGATGCGCGTTCTGCCTTCTCTCTGTCAGTGAAGTCCATTCTGAAACGCGTCCTAAGATTATTTTTAATTTCGCGAATACTTGTCATACAGGCACGAGTGCTTTTCCATAATGAAGCTTGAACTCTCTTCTTTTAAATGAGTTAATTTATATAAAAAAACAAATATTCTTAGCTTATGTAATCTGTATGAAAAGAGAGAGATGTCAGTTTTCTTTCCAGCTCATTATACCTAATTACGCGTTAATGTGCCACGCCCACGGAGAGCGCGCGCTATTCAAACGCAAATGATTTTAGACAAGCCGTTCAAACATGCCAACGCCCACCAGCTGGATTATAAAACACATCGTGTTTAGTAAGTAGGCTATCTTGTACAGCTGTGTACACAGCGTATCCTTTCACTGTGAGGAATATCTAACCCTGGAAAATGTACCAGAAGTGCTGGTAGTTTCATTTCGAGGAGCAACGGATCCAGCTGATGTAGTAAGTCATTTATTCTAGTGCTTTGTTCTAATCGTGATATTGAAGTGTCGGACTGTAAACCGCAAAAAGACTGTTTAAATATGAATTGCGTGTATGTGTGTAGGCTAAATGATGAGTGAACGGCAAAGGCGCGCGCGCTTTGTTTACAGTTATACAGCGCGTGTCTGTGCCTTGTTCATTCACTCTCGCACCTACATTAGTAAACGTTATGTTTACATAAACACATCTTAGTAGGCTATAGCAATATAGTTTGTATGAGTAAAAATAGACTGAAATATGTTGAAATAAAATGTCTGTATAAGCAACAAGCTGCAAATTCACATGTATATACTAATATATCATACACAATATATTACAGACTAAATATGAATGTTTAGACACGATTTTGTGATTAGTTTTGGATAGCTTATAAAGTTTTGACTGTAAAAAAAGACTACTGTCACATTAAATAGGTACGCTTTTGTTCACCAATTTCTGCTCATAGTTAAATATACTATAGTATGATGTTTTGTCAAAAATAAAGTAGGTATATTGAATTATCAACTAAGATGTTATTATAGTGTTTGTTCCAATATTCAAACTAATGAATCCTTACCTTTTTTTAATACGTATGATAAAATGTATAGTTTTTACAAAGAAATACACTTGAAATATTGTTAAAATTGTAATTGTTGTTGTAATTGTAACCTATTTGTAATTGGTTACAATTTCTAATTGTAAAATATGTATAGGCTATATAGATAATTTCTTTTGTCCTTGCATTCTTTGGGATCCTATGACACACCTGTGTGAAAGGGCTAATTAATATGCAGCTCATTATGCGGCACATTATCCGGCCTTTGTCTTCTCAGGTGTGAACACGCCTCCACGCATATTGCCTTTCCAAACCAAAGGTCTCTAATAAAATTTAAATCAGTGTATGTGTTTGTGTAAATGATTAGGCAGGATGATTTTCAGATCATTTTGAAGCAAAAATTCTAGGCAACAACACTGATTAGTCACAAGTCTTGTGGACACATATTTAGTATGTGTTTTGTGGCCTTATTTCAGACACTTTAAGTTTTAGTTTTTTCAATAACCATGCATAAGCAATATTCTCTCAAAAATACAAACATGTTTCATAATTGTTGCTGAGAAATTACGGTAGTCCAGTTTGTGCTTTATTGAGTGAATTTACACCTTTGCCATTAACATGTTTATAAATAACTGAAAAAAGCACAAATGTCAGAGCATGTCAGAACACCTCAAGGACCCCAAAAATCCTTAGACCTCAGAGGGTTAAGTAGCACCAAATCATTGCTGGTCTAGAAGTAAGAACCGCTTACGTCAGCGCCTGGGGGCGGGGTTACTGTGACCAACAAGACGAACAAAAACTTGTGACCGCCATTTTTTAAATAGCAGCTAATCATGCTAATAGCAGCTTGATTGTAATCTTTGCTAAAGCAAGTTATGGCGAGCTGCACAAATGTGCTGGATTCGCCGTGTTTGGATACCGATGTAGGTTTGCAAAGCCATGAGTAACGCAACGACCGGCATTGTTGATGGAAGGCTTGTTCGAGATGCATCGGAGCGGCGTGGACTGATCGGAGCTGCGGGAGTGTTTGGAGAGCATACGACTCCTTCTGCTTTTGGATCGCTCTCGCAGTTCAAGATTCGCAGTGCCAAACCATCTCGAACAAGCCTGGTGTGTTTGTGTGTGCCGCGCTAGCGTTGCTGGGCAACATGAGATGTATACAGCAGTGATGCGCGGGTTGATCCAAAATGAGCGGGTGCCTGTGGTCACCCGTGGTTACCCGCAGTTACGAGTCATCCAAAAATATTTTTAATGATATTCGGGTCGCGGTCGGTCGGGTCGTTTGAAAAAAGATGCAAATTAAACCTTTGTATTTATATAGTACTAGACATAATTTTCTATGAAATATATAGGCCTACACTTTATTGGCTGAATAACTGGCACGAAGATGACACACAAGCTCAGTCAACAGTTCTCGGTTCTGTACTGGTGATCCGAGAACCACTGTACCTGTGCGTTCGGTAGTACGCGGATGCGCAGTATCAGCTACTCGTGCTCATCACTTCTCTCAGCAGTGGCACCAACATGTCTCAGTTCAGTGAACTGTTCCTGGAGTAAAATATACTTCGGGATATTGGTTTATTTCGATTCGGAGGGACTGTCAGGCATGTCTGAAAGTGAGTAACTTGTGGATCAGCACTGACGCAAGACGCGAACTGTTTCGAAGCTACTTTCTTTGAGAGCGATATATATCCCAGGGTACTTAAATCAGGGGGCAGACATCCTGTAGAGGCAGGGGCCAAGGCCCGGGGAGTAGAGACTTTGGGAGAACTTCGGTCAAGCTAAGGCCGACCTGTTCATTCATTCGCACACAGACACGCATTTAATATTTAAACAGTCTTTGTGCAGTTTACAGACACTATTCAATAACGCGATTAGAACAAACCACTTAAGAATAAATGACTTACTACATCAGCTGAATCCGTGCTCCTCGAAATGAAACAGGTAACTGAGTTAACTTTTCCAGGAATTATTCCTCACTGCGCAGCAAGACGAGATAAAGGTTAGGGCGTTCTGATGTGGGCGTTTTCATGGCTTGCCTCAACATTAACGTTTGAATAGCGTGCGCTCTCAGTGGGCGCGGTCACATTAACACGTCATACGCTATAATTAGGTGAAAGGAAAAAGACCGGCATCTCTCTCTTTTCATACAGATTACATCAACTGAGAATAGTTGCTTTTTTATATAAATTACTTCATTTAAAAGAAGAGAATTTCAGCTTCATAAAGAGAAATCTTTCGTGTCTCTGTGACAAGTATTTATTGAGTTACAGTTAATTTTTCGGACGCGTTTCAGAAAGATTTTTGCGGAGACAGAGTGAGCTGAAAGCGCACCCTGTTTATTTTATTTATTTGACAAAAACACAAGGTTTTGATGTTAATAAGAGTGTACACAAAAAAAGAAGACATTTAACAGTATTGAATGATGTGTAACACTTATATGTAAGATCAAAATCAACAAAGTATTTTGAGTTTGTTTTGCACTGATAAGAAAAAAAGTGAGCAGATCACGCCGGCGTGATTGCCGACCCCAGAGGGTTAAGAAGGGCATTTGATACAAAGCCAAAGAAGGTGAAGTGAGACTTTGATCAAAGAAATTAGGGATTTAAAAAGTGTGAATAGAAAGTCATCAGTAAATATAATAAAGAAAAAAGAATAATGAATAAATAAATTGCATTTCTAGACTGCAACAAGGCCAATTTTTTCCATAAATACATTTCATGTGGCACTGTGGAATAGAGTTCCCATAGCATCAGCTACTGTTTGAGGAAACATTATTTATTCAACAGTCTTTGATTGCTTGCTACTGTCACATTGAAATTCATCGCCGGTGTCCCAAAATTAAAGAATAACAGTCATCTGACACTCTCACACTCACTTTAGGTGACGTGTGACCAAACTCACAATATTAATTCTGTGCCACCTGCGAGACCCACAAATTCTGGTGCCTGTTGTGAGAAATGGCTTAATTAGTGGTGCTCATACACACCACCAGGGCTTGATATTAACACTCGCCAACTTGCCATATGCGTGGGGATTTTAGAAGTGGAGTGTAACACAGTCCCTCCTACTAGCCACTTTTGAGGGTTGAATTTTATATATAATATATACATTTTTCAGCTGTAGTCTTATCAAAAGGCATCTGAAATAATAAACTAAGTGCAATGTAGTGTTGTCAAAAATATAGGTTTTTGGATACATATCAATACTGAAATATCTGAAATATTTCCAATACTAATTTTCCACAGAATAGATACACGATACCAGCTGCTCTCTCATCTCTCTGACAGCGAGTTGACACACAAACCTGTCTCCCCTCACTCACTCGTTTAATTTGCTCCGGATGAATTCTGTTGCTGTTAAAGGGCTTGTATATGCACAAAGAACATATAGAAAAATATGACATTCCCTCAACATTGGATCGAGGCCAAGACTTCACATTGAGGGGAAATGACATACAGATGTTGCTAACTTGTGGCCACCGTATATCACATTCCTATGAGTTAATATGTCTTGGCCACGACAAAACAAATTAACTGGTCCCTTCCGAGTCACAATAGAGGCTTGTCAACTTGCAACATACATTTTAGACATTTAAGACAAAAACGCATACAAGAATTAAAGATGCAAAGTAAACCTGAAACTTTACCTGACACAGTCCTGACAACCTCTGTGGTATTCCTCAGGCCAACAAAGGAGAATTGGTAAAGACGCCAGGAGCGGATGTCTCCAACTTCCACGGAGCTGCGCTTCCACTTGTATACAATCTCCTCCTTGGGGTAACCATCTGCAAAACAATTAGAGTTGGTCTAGAAAACTACATACAAGAAAACATTTAAAAATACTCCCTAATTTCAGACACCATGATGTGGATGTACTCATCCAGATTTCTTTTAAAAATCGACTCGGTTACTAATGTAACCTCGGTTCCCTGAGAGGAGGGAACGAGTATTGCGTAAGTAGCTTACGCTATGGGAAAACTCCTTTTCTCGAGAAATACTGAAGTCTTTATGTAAAACGCATTGCAGCTGCACAGCAGACAGCAATGAGCGAGGCAGCTCGGTCATTGGCTGTGCTGTGGCAACTTGCTCGAACCAATGACGGGGCGACTCTAAACGCGCGACCAATGAGCGCGCTTCGCGCCCGCGCGCGTCAGAGCCCGCCAAGATGGGCGTGGCCAAGGGCTATATATTGGGCGCCGCGTCCTGAGAGTTCTTAGGTTCAATTGACTGAAGCGAACTGTCCAAGCACAAGCACGGCAGCTTACGCAATACTCGTTCCCTCCTCTCAGGGAACCGAGGTTACGTTAGTAACCGAGTCGTCCCCTTTCGAGAGGTCTCTCCTATTGCGTAAGTAGCTTACGCTATGGGAACACCATGTAAAACGCCGTGCGTGCTGACTTCGCTCTATATAGCCAGAGGCAGATGCCTGAGCCGTAAAAGCAAAGTAATTACCCAACGAGCTGGCCAACAGCGAGCTTTATAATGGGACAATGTAGAGCGGCCTGCGACGGGGCGCCCAGTGGTAAAAACACAAGCACATATGTACTGATATCCAGAAAAAACCCTCTAAGTCAGTCAGAGACGGAACTTTATAAGGCAGGAGATAATGCTCAGCATACACACACTCCAGTTTATACTACAATCAGGCTGATAGTATGTTGGAATGCAATTAGGGGACCTGTAGGTTATAAAACCTGATAAATGTTGAAGGTGAGGCCAAGCCTGCCGCCGCACAGATATCTTCAATAGGTATCCCACTCGACCACGCCTAAGGGGCACTGAAGGGCCTTGGCTTCATAAGCCAGCGCTATAGCATCAACTATCCAGCGCGATATTCTCTGCTTTGAAACAGCGAGACCTTTAGTGTGGCCGCCAAAGCATACAAATAATTGTTTTGTCTGTCTGAACAGGGCAGAACGTTTCAAATATACTCTGAGCGCCCTGACTGGGCAGAGTAAATTAGCGTCGCTTTCGTCTGCTGGGGACGAAAGCGCAGCCAGAGATATAACCTGTGCTCTGAAGGGTGTGGAGAGCACTTTAGGAATATACCCGTGTTTTGGCCTAAGGACAACTCTGCTGTCATTAGGTCCAAATTCCAGGCAGGCAGCGCTTGATGACAGCACGTGCAGGTCGCCCACTCTCTTGACTGAGGCGAGTGCCAGCAAGAGCGCAGTTTTGAGCGAGAGCCGTTTAAGGTGCACGGTTCGGAGAGGTTTGAATGGGGCACTCTTGAGTGCGTCCAGGACCGTGGCCATGTCCCAGATCGGCACTGAGGGGGGGCGTGGAGGATTCATCCTCCTGGCGCCTCTCAGGAAACGAACAACTAGGTCGTTTTTCCCTAGTGTGCGTTCTTCCACAGGATTGTGTGATGCCGCTATGGCAGCCACATACACTTTGAGCATGGAGGGGGTGCGGCCTGCCTCCAAAAGCTCTTGTAAAAAGGCGAGTACACTCGGTACCTCGCACGACTCAGGATTCAGGTTCTTGGCCTTATACCAGTCACTGAACACCTTCCATTTCTGGGCATATAAGCGCCTTGTAAAGGGCGCTCGCGACTCAGTGATGGTTCTCAACACTCCACTTGGGAGGTTCCCGGGAACCCGTTGAGGGGCCAAGCGTGGAGGGCCCACAGATTGGGGCGGGGATGAAGAATCATCCCGTTGGCTTGCCTGAGGAGGTCTAGCCTCAGCGGAATCGGCCATGGGGCTGATTGCATCATCTGCATCAGTTCTGGAAACCACGTCTGGTTCTTCCAGAGTGGGGCTACCAGGAGCACTGCACATTTCTCCTCCTTGACCCGACTGATGACCTGAGATAGCATCGCGATCGGGGGGAAGGCATACAAGGGGCGGCTCGGCCAGACCTGGGCGAGCGCATCTGTGCTCTTCGAAAAGAAAAGAGGGCAGTGCGCATTTTCCTTGGAGGTGAAGAGGTCGACCTCTGCTCTGCCAAAGGTTTGCCATAACCACTGAACCGTCAGGGGGTGGAGAGACCATTCTCCTGGGAGAACTTTGTCTCTGGACAGCATGTACGCTCCCTCTTTCAGAACGCCTGGCACATGCGCTGCTCTCAGCGAGGGCAGGTTGTGCTGGGACCATAGGATGAGTTCCCCGGCCATCGAGTGCAAGGAGCTCGACCTGAGTCCACCCTGGCGATTTATATACGACAATACCGTCATGTTGTCCGTTCGGACCAGGGCGTGCTCGTTTTTCAGATACGGAAGCAGAGCTCTGAGAGCCAAAGCGACCGCTTTCATTTCCAGACAGTTTATATGTAGGCGTTTTTCCAGGTTTGACCAAAAGCCGGAAACAGGCCTGCCCTCGTAGAGGGCCCCCCATCCTATTTTGGAGGCATCTGTCGTGATAATTTTTCTCCTTGTGTTTACGCCCAGACTCACGGCGGACTGAAACCAGTCGACGGCTTTCCAGGGCGTCAGGGCTTTTATGCAGCCGTGATTCGCTCTGATTAAAAAGTGGCCCGAGCCCCACGCGTGAGTGGGGACACGGCTCTTGAGCCAGCGTTGGAGAGGACGCATGTGCAACAATCCTAGCTGGAGTACAGCTGATGCCGAGGCCATGAGACCGAGCATCCTTTGAAATCGCTTGACGGGGGCGCGTGTGCCCGCTCTGAACGATGTTGCAAGGCGCCGAATAGAGTCTAGCACTATTTTCAGAAAAGAAATATTCTGGCTGGGGATAGCATGCTCTTTGCAAAATTGATTCTTAGACCCAGGCATTCTAGATGGCTGATAATCCAAGATCTGTGTGTTATTAACTGACTCTCTGATTGTGCTAGGATTAGCCAATCGTCGAGATAATTCAGTATTCGCACTTCCCGCTGTCTCAGGGGGGAAAGTGCTGCATCCATACATTTCGTGAATGTACGGGGGGCCAATGATAGGCCGAATGGTAGTACTGTGTACTGGTATGACTGTCCTTCGAAAGCGAATCTCAGAAATGGCCTGTGATGAGGCGCTATTGGAATGTGAAAGTAAGCGTCTTTCAGATCCACTGATAGAAACCAATCCCCAGGGCGTACTTGCGCGAGGATACGTTTGGTTGTTAACATTCTGAACGAGCGAATCATAGAGCTTTGTTCAGATGTCTGAGATCTAGGATGGGGCGGAGGCCACCATCCTTCTTCGGGACGAGAAAATAGCGGCTGTAAAAACCCGCCTCGCTCATGGAGGGAGGAACAGTTTCTATAGCGCCCTTTTCTATCAGTTTGAGCACCTCGGTGCGTAGAACATGTGAAACATCTTTTCTCACTTTCGCCTCGACCACTGCTGAAAAGCGGGGTTGTCTGCGAGCGAATTGAAGCGAGTAACCGTGTTTTATTATGTTCAAAACCCATTTCAGCATGTCGGGGATATTTTCCCAAGCTTTCGCTCGCACCGATATGGGCTGTATACTGGCTGGGGGCGTGTCGCAGTGACGTATGGGCCCCACCGGCGAATCACCTTGCGTTGACACTGAGCTTACAGCTCTCAGAGGCGCGGGCGTGCACTGAGCAGCTTTGTTGAGTGCCGAGTGCAGGGGTGCTTGTGAGATTACAGGCACGCGCGCTACATCTGTACTGCTCGCTGCATGAGCTGGAGAAATGTTTGCCATGTATATAGTGTTTGTGTGTAGTGGTGCGTGCATGACAGCAGGCACACACGCTACCTTTATAGTATTTCCCGCTTTTATTGGGGAAGTGTTTATAACTGTGGGAACAGTGCTTATGTGTAGTGGTGCATACATGACAGTAGGCACACGATCTACATTTATGGGGCGTCCAGCTTGAGCTGGGGAAGTATTTGGCACTGTTTGGACAGTATTGATATGTGGGAATGCGCACTTTAGTGTGGACACGTGACCCCTTAGTGACACAGGCAGAAAATGACTCTTTATGGGATTTCTGTGTGTCGCCGTTAAAACGGCGTTTGTCTGCAGGTGAGCGAGCTCTGCGGCTGACCCATTGGCTGCTGTATGGGCATTTCCAGCCGCCTGTAAGGGGACTGGGTAATGCTTTAAACGTCTTGTAGAGAGTGGTCCAGCTTTTGCGAGACACGCACTCTCTCTTCCTCTCCCTATGGATAGGAAGACTTACGAGGCTCCTGGTTCACCACAATCCTTGGCCGAGGTCCCCGTCGCTCAGGCGGTTGCTTTCTGTTGGCGGTGCGCGAGCGGCGTCGAGTGTCAGTTTCAGGTCTGGGCTGAGAGACGGGGGTAGCCGTCCTGACTCGTTGCTGCTGAGGCGGCTTTTAGCGGCTCTGCGACGAGCTGGAGCGGTTAGGCAGGAAGTGACGCATAGCCTGTGAAGCCTTCTGAGCTTCGGTGAAGCGCTCAGCGAACCCTTTCACCGCTGGTCTGAACAGGCTGCTTGGGGAGATAGGCGCGTCGAGGAATGGTGCCTTATCCGCGACCTTCATTTCTGTTAGCGTCAGCCACAGATGCCGCTCAAGGACAGTCAGGTTAGCCATGGCACGGCCGATGGATTGGGCGGTGGCCTTCGTGGCTCGCAGGGCTATGTCGGTGGCGCTGCGTAGGTCCTTGAAAGCCTCAGGTTCAGGCCCAGACTCGTCCATTATGCGGAGAAGTTTGGCCTGAAAAACCTGGAGAACAGCCATAGAGTGAAGCGCTGACGCAGCTTGGCCAGCAGCGGCGTATGCGCGACAAGCAAGAGCTGAGGTAGATCGGCAGGGCTTCGACGGATGAGAAGCTTTGGCTTTCCATCCAGCGGGTGGAGGGTGGGCACAGGTGGTTGGCCACAGCCTCCTCGAGGGGCGGAGTTCCCTCGTAGCCTCTTTCTTTCGCACCGTCCACAGAGGAGAGCGACGAAGAGAAAGAAGGCTTCAGGCGAGCAGAGTGCGGGGCTTTCCACGACTTTGTGAGTTCGTCGTGAACTTCCGGGAAGAAAGGGGAGGGCCTTTGCTGAGGGGCCTGCCGGCGCCCCTGCAAGAACCACTCGTCCAGTCGGCTGCGGGCGGGCTCTTCCGGAGAAGACCAATCGAGCCCGAGGTCTTCCACGGCCTTGGACAGGATGCGGCTGATCTCCGAGTCCATGCTGGTGCCCATGCTCGTGCCTGCTAATGTCGACGGCGTGGGGTCGAAGGCCGAGCCCGGCCAGTCGTCGGATACAGCGTCGATAGAAAGGCTGTTATCCTTCTCGTCGTCGTCCTCTGACGCGCCAAACGAGACGAGACCCACTGCTTTGTTGGAGGGGTGCTGGTCCGCCTGCGTGAACTGGACTGGTGGCGGGGAGTCCTCGGGTGGTGGTGAAGCACGCGGGGACTGGCCCGGCTTGATGTCACTACAATCCGCGTATTCTGGCGGCCTCTGTGAGCGGCGCTTCTTCTTGCGCGGCTCAAACAGAGGGGACGGCAGCACGGTGGTGGCGGGCTCGTTCACGGCGAAAGCAGCGAAGCGAGCGCGCAGCTCGGTGAGGCCCAGGGAGTCACACCCGGGGCATCCACCTCGAGTAAGAGCAGCTTCTGCGTGGTCCGGACCCAGGCAGCGAGCGCAAATGATGTGACGGTCCCCATCCGGAAGAAGGCCTCGACACGAGGGGCAGGAAGGCATCTGAAACAACGCCTTAATTTGCTCTTTTAGTTGAATAGTGTCGCGGGGGTGAACACTTGCTTGTAAAAGGATATGTGATGATGCGCGCCAGATGGGTTAGCAAAAGGCGTTCGAAGGCGCCTGAAAGCGCCGGCGTCCTCTTAGCAGTCCTGCTGTAGGCTTGTCGACGGCGGTGAAAAGACTCCAGAAATCCAAAGGATCCAGCGAAGAGAAGATCTTTGCTGAAGGAGATTAAATCTAAGAACTCTCAGGATGGGGAGCCCAATATATAGCCCTCGGCCACGCCCATCTTGGCGGGCACGAAGCGCGCTCATTGGTCGCGCGTTCAGAGTCGCCCCGTCATTGGTTCGGGCAAGTTGCCGCAGCACAGCCAATGACCGAGCTGCCTCGCTCATTGCTGTCTGCTGTGCAGCTGCAATGCGTTTTACATAAAGACTTCAGTATTTCTCGAGAAAAGGAGTTTTCCCATAGCCTAAGCTACTTACGCAATAGGAGAGACCTCTCGAAAGGGAACCCCCTGTAGTTGATAATTTTATCCTTTAAAACTCATCTTTGATCACCAAAACGACAAAGTTTTTTTCCTGTGAAAAAAATTCTTCATGCCTTAAAATAGCTTGAATGTAACTTTAAACCCTTGCTTCATTCAGTATACGCGGAACCATGAATATGCTAATTAGCCCCGTCTCCACTCACTCACACCAGCTCACAGATCCACTCGGCCAAGTTACTGAGGTAAACGCTGCACAATTGTATCGCTCTTTACAACGTTGGACACATAACAGTCATTAATATAATTAGCCTTTTAAAAATCATTAGAAACACTTTGAACAACACAATGTCAGTGGAGAAAGGCATATATAGTTCATCATAACATCGTAATATACATCATACACCCACTATATTGCTAAATCTAACTGACTTGTTATATCAACAGAAAAATATACCGGGATGACCTGGCTTCTCTTGAGACTCCACTACTAGTTCACTGTTAATGATATGCTAAAGCCCACACAGGCATGTTGACCTGATTGGTAACAAGGTAGTTTGTGATGCCAGAGATTTTAAACCGCGTTTTTGAGACTATCTTTGGTTCACTGTAGTTTTAAAGAGAAAATACTCTGCAATGGTATTGAGTTAGGAATTTGCACATGGTTTGTCTTAAAGCATATTAAAACACCACATAGACATTTAAACACAGGGGTTAAAGTGAAAAAAATTCCTGAGCCTGAACTTTTTTGGGGGGGGGGGGGGGGGGGGGGGGGGTGGTATTGGGGGTATTACAGCATTACAGCTGTACAGTATATAAGCACAGTATTACAGCTGTATCTTATGGCATCTTTTTTATGAATGAAAGCCAGTATCACTTATATTATAGCTAGGCTACTGATATCTCGATGAAAACGATTTTCCCAAAAATGTTTAACGTTAGGCTTAAAAAAATATAGACAATCAACTTAAGACAATCCTCATTAAACCCATAATAAATGTCATATTTATCTGTACCATACATAATTTGAATAAGGTTATTTAACAGTCCGCACTGCATAAATTATAAAAGAAATATAGATTAATCCTTATCAAAGCTACAAGCGTTCTTTAGTCAAGTGCAGTTAGTAATTTTCTCTGTTCTTTAGTTTAACTTTGCTCAGACAGAATGGCTCTGTCCTGTCACTTTAAAATCTGCCGCTGCTGACAGGATCTCACGCATCTCATTCTCTCACTATTGGGAATAACCTATTGGGAAATTATTTATGTCCAAATAGGAAATTACACCCGTGGGTAAAACATCATCCCCGGACTTTATGAACTATGAAGCGCTCCATGCTTTCACCGACGACGCTAACGCGAAGTATGGATCTCAATCACACCGTGTTACCAGGACCCGCCCTGCTCTGCTTCTGATAGGCTTGTAACGTGTTAGAGCTGCGATCCTCTCATATGATTGGTAGGTGAAATCAATTGACTCGAAAATATTAAACGCATGCAAGTTCCCAATTTTTTCACCCCTCACGGCCGCACGCCGGAGATCCGGCACGTTGCCGGAATACTTTAAGCCCTGTAAACAACATTAAAAACTTGATTTTCATCACAGAAGGTCTTTAAGAAAAACTACACAAAATACCAAAGATAAGTGGAACAAAAATACATTGAAAGCCCAATTATCAATAAACAATTACATTTTTTTCCCTTTGAAATATTTGCCCATGTGAATTCAGCAAATAAGATTTTCAGTAACTTCCATTAGAGCACGCTAAAGTAGGGCTGCAACGACGCGCCTGAAATGTGTCGATGCCTCACATTTACGTTTATCACAACCTTTCATTTGAAAATCACGTGTCTAGTATCTGTAAGACCGCATTTTTCCATCTTAAAAATATATAAAAATTACGCCATATGCTCTCATTGACAAATGCGGAACAGTTAGTTAATGCGTTCATGACATCAAGGCTAGATTATTGTAATGCTCTACTGGGTGGTTGCCCTGCATGCTTAATAAACAAACTACAGCTCAAAGTTCAAAACGCAGCAGCTCGAGTTCTTACCAGAACCAGGAAATATGACCATATTAGCCCGGTTCTGTCAACACTGCATTGGCTGCCTATTAAACATCGTATAAATTTAAAAATTTTGCTGATTACTTACAAAGCACTAAATGGTTTAGCTCCCCAGTACTCGAGCGAGCTCTTAACGCATTATAGTCCTTCACGCCTATCCTATTGCGGCCAGTTGATAATACCTAGAATTTCAAAATCAACTGCTGGCGGTAGATCCTTTTCCTATTTAGCACCAAAACTCTGGAACAATCTTCCTAACATTGTCCGGGAAGCAGACACACTCTGTTAGTTCAAATCTAGACTAAAAACACATCTCTTTGGCCTATACACATAACACACTGTAGACTTCCTTAATTCAAAATTAGGCTGCATAGTTTAGATCAGCTGGAACCGGGAACACGTCCCGTAAATCCCGATGTACTTGGTACATAATAAGAAGGATGGCGTCTACGCTAATATTAGTCTCTCTGTTTATCCCGAGGGACCGTCTATGATGGACCTGCGCCTGGACCCATCCCAACTCATCCTGCAGTGCCAGCCTCATCAGCCCTGTGAAGGCCTCATCGACACGACAGCCATCGACACTGATCCTCAACAACTCGTCTCCATACCGGCGTGATTACTTCGACTTCCAACCAGATGGAAATGGATAAATACTCTAAATGTTCCAATCCAATCTGACTTGTAATGCTGCCAGAATCATACACTGTTCCTTCCTTAGCCAGAGGAGAACTGGCCCCCGACTGAGTCTGGGTTCTCCCAAGGTTTTTTTCTCCATTCACATAACACACTATAGACTTCCTTAATTCAAATTTATGCTGCATAGTTTAGATCAGCTGGAACCGGGAACACGTCCCGTAAATCCTGATGTACTTGGTACATCATAAGAAGGATGGCGTCTACGCTAATATTAATCTCTCTGTTTATCCCGAGGGACCGTCTATGATGGACCTGCGCCTGGACCCATCCCAACTCATCCTGCAGTGCCAGCCTCATCAGCCCTGTGAAGGCCTCATCGACCAACAGCCATCGACACTGATCCTCAACAACTCGTCTCCATACCGGCGTGATTACTTCGACTTCCAACCAGATGGAAATGGATAAATACTCTAAATGTTCCAATCCAATCTGACTTGTAATGCTGCCCGAATCATACACTGTTCCTTCGTTGGCCAGAGGAGAACTGGCCCCCGACTGAGTCTGGGTTCTCCCAAGGTTTTTTTCTCCATTCTGTCACTGATGGAGTTTTGGTTCCTTGCCACTGTTGCCTTGGCTTTTGGCTTGCTTAATTGGGGACATTTAATATTCAACATTATTATTGATCTTCCTTACTCGTTGATGCAACGAGTGGACGGTGGACGTTGATGCAATTTTCTTCTAGAAGCAAACTTTGTTTTCATGTTATCACTGTGAAGCTGCTTTGATACAACATGTATTGTAAAAAGCGCTATATAAATAAAGGTGACTTGACTTGACTTGACGAATAATGCCAGCTACTGCCAGAATCTATCACATGATCCAGACCTCGATCATCAAAAGTGTGGGAATGCTGTAAACTGAGGCTGAATAAAATGGTGCTTTCTATGTTCACTCTGTAAAGCTGAAATGGCATACCAACTGCTATGTACGAGCATCCTGGGACTCTCCGACCTCGAAACGACGAGCCAGCTGGGTAAGTAACTTAGCATTTATTACAGTAAGTTTTGGGAGTTATTATTGCGTACTTACCAGCTGTGTTTCGGTCAAAAACTCATCGAAGTCTCCTGAAGCTGTCGGCTAGTACGTCTTTGTGTGCTAGGTAATAATGCCAATGTTAATCGCTTATAATAGGGTTAGGTAACAATGTTATCGCTATAATAATGCCTAACCCTTACCGCGACAATAAAACAGACTTTAACTTATAACTTTAATCTGGCAACGATGCTTTCTGTGCATTTGCCAGTTGTTATAAGTGGTGTATGCACATATAAACTAAAAAAAATAAACTACTAATGTTAGATTTACATTAACACTAGGCAGTGAGCTAGTGTATGTGAACCTTTTTCAGATAAATACAAGTGCATTTTCGTTTACTATTGACTAGTCAATTAAGTAAACCATACTCCCAACTACAGTAATTAATAACAGATTATAGTAAACACACTTCCTTTTTAGGCCTACACTGTGAATGTATACATCTTACATTTTATGATAAGTAGTTTCATTAGTTAAAAAATTAAATAAAGTTTAATATGCTTACTGTGTTCATATAATTCATAATAAAATGACATGCATACACTACCCTTTCTGAAATACAATTATTTGTCATCATTCATAGATTTCATGTTAAAATAATATACAAATGCACTACAACTGATATATTGTTGGCATTCATAGAATTCATGTTTAAATATGTTACTGATGTTATTTTTGTGTTTGTTTATTTCTCAGGAAGAGGAAAAACTGTGCACGATTTCATTCATCAAAAGGATGTCACCGTTTCGAAGTATTTTTTAGAAAATTATTTAATAATATGACTAATAGAAGTTTGAAATACTAATGGTAGAAGTTGTAAAATACCAATATTCTTTTTTTTTCACATGCCTTCATGAATCGTTTGCTATGTGCTTTGGGTCATTGCTATACTGTAAAATTACTTGGTTCTATTGCCTATTAATTTCTGTTAGATCTTGAATTGATCTTTTCACCACTATGCTTGACTGTAGCAATGGTGTTTAACTGTATATATTGTACACACCAAACATAGCTTTACATTTTCAGTACTTAACCCAGGGGTAGGCAAGTTCGGTCCTAGAGAGCCGCTGTCCTGCAGAATTTAGTTTCAACCCTAATCAAACACACCTGAACAAGCTAATTAATGTCTTCAGGATTACTAAGGCTATAGGCAGGATAGGTTTTTTTCAGTGTTGGAGCCAAACTCTGCAGGACAGCGGCTCTCTAGGACTGAACTTGCCTACCTCTGACTTAACCCATATAGCAACTGAAAGTGCTGAATTTTTTTTTGATGTATGCACAGTTCATAGGATAGAGCTCTGCCATCCCATCAGTTTATTCCCTTTAATAAGTTAATGCGATGCAGTGTCAGTAGCGGATACTATGGAAACAACCTCCAGGTGAGATAACTGTCTGAAGCCCACATAAAATCACACCAATTAATTCGCTGATGGCGCTAGTGCTACCCTCCTAGTTGCTGTGTGAAGGTGGCACTAGCGCTATGAATGAATCATGCACTAATGAAATGTAAGGACTTGTCCGCACCATCACTGCTCAGACCTTAGAGTGGAACACAATGCTGTTTCATCAATGTGTGCCTCTGTGTTCTTGCTTATAACAATTGAGGACACTCACAGGAAGTGTTTTTACGTTTGCCATGTGGAAACTTACAGGTATGGCTCTATGGCAGTGTTATTCTAATGGCAGACCGCGGTCCCAATCCGGACCACAGCTTGGTTCCATCCGGACCACAGGAACTTAATTGTGCCATTGTACCATTTCTACAGATTAAAGTGAGCAGTGCGTCAAAACAACGGAGTGGTACACGCCACAAGCACTCATGGTTGTTTATGGTAATGATATTTCGGAGCTATATCTATAGTATTTTTTATCTAGAGCCAGAAGTGCTTCATTCAAGACCTTTCTGTACTGTGCGTGTTGCTTCTCTCTCTCTCCCTCGGTAAAAACGTAAAGCGCCACACTAAGAGCTGCAGATGGCGTGGTTATTTTAACAAGAGTAGCAGAAACACGGTGAGCAGCAAAATACCGATAGATACTTTTGCTAAAACACTGCAGAAAATAAGAACGCAGCTAATACTAAGTTAATGTGTGGTGTATCTGCTCCAGGGAGTGAAACCCCCAACTCCGCTCCAGAGACTGAAATCCCCAATTCCGCTCCCGTGACAGAAATTCCCCAGTCTTCTCCAGTAAGATAAAATCCTGAATTTGCTCCAGTGTAAGAAATTCCCCAGTCCGCTCCAGTGAGAGAAATCCCCCAGTCCACTCCAGTGAGTGAAATTCCCCAGTCCATTCCAGTAAGGGAAATTCTAGTGCCTAACTCAGAGAGCATTGCACTGTCTATTATGGCTCTAACCTTTATTCTTTATGTCTATTAACAGCTCCACACCAGCCCCTGAGCACAGTACAGAGTCCTCTGACCAGTGCCCACTGATGGCTACTGTACATCTCCAGCCATAGTGGCCGAGCCTAGCTTATGGGTCAATGCTATGGAGGCTGATCCTTCCTGGGCCCCTGATCTGTCGGCGCCACCCTGGTATATACAGTTGCAGCCCTCGTGTGAGGACTGAAGAGTGTAAAGACCAGCGACTCTACCTGCGTGACTCCACCGAGCAAAAACAAGGCACTTGAGTATTGTTTTTCTTTCCTTTTATACAGCTTGTTCTCATCTGCTTGTTCTTTTGACCTGTTTTCACTATGTGCTTCCAAATCCCTACTATTACTAACACTCGTAAATCATGTCTCACGTAGGACGCAGGGCAATCCTAACAGCCTATGTACTTTCCCTGTGATTCTAGTACATTACTTTCTTTTTCTTTTGGTCTCTGTGATTGCCAGTCTGCTGTAAACAAATCAGACTTCATTACATCTATCACTAGTCATTCAGGTCTCAGCTTTATGACCCTGACTGAGACCTGGATCAGACCAGAGGACACTGCCACACCTGAAGCCCTCTCCACAAACTTCACTTTTTCACACACCCCTCACCTGACTGGGAGAGGTCGAGGTACTGGTCTGCTCATGGAGGAGTTGGATGTGTTACTCTCATCCTTCCCTGAGGATTGTACACCTCTGGTAGTTCTTGGAAATTTCAATATCCACCTAGAAAAACACAAAGCTGCTGATTTCACACTCTTCTTGTCTCATCTGACTTCAATTGAGTATCTACTGCTGCTACTCACAAATCAGGTAACCTCATGGACCTTATTTACATGCGCTACTGCTCCACTGACTGCTGGTCACTCCACTGCACACCTCAGATCACTTCCTCCTCACTCTTAATCTTAACCTGACTCCTGACACAACACACACTCCTTATCAGGTCACCTTTTGGCGTAACCTACACTCACTCTTAACCTCCCGCCTATCCTTTTTGGTCTCATCCACACTTCCTCCCCCTAATCAGCTCTCATTACTAGATTCTGACAGTGCAACTGATACTATTTTCTCCACTCTAACATTGTGCTTATACAACTTATGTCCCCTTTCATCCAGGCCAGCCCGCGCCACCCCCTCTGCCCCCTGATTATCTGATGTTCTCCGCAAGCTTTGTTCTAAGCTCAGGGTTGCAGAGAGGAAGTGGCACAAGTCGAAAGATCCCACTGACGTTGGTTTGTATCAATCCCTTTTCTCTTCCTTCTCTGCTGATGTCTCTACTGCTAAAATGACTTACGAACACAAAAAAACTAACAATAGGTTCCCTCATACTTTTCAAAACCTTCTGTCTTCTCAACCCTCCTCCTCCTCCTCCATGATAAACCCTAACAGCTGACGACTTTGCCACATTCTTCATAAAGGGTGCCTCAGGGCTCTGGGCTTGGAACACTTCTCTTCTCCATCTACATGTCATCACTAGGATCTGTCATTCAGAAACATGTTTTTTTTCCTATCACTGCTATGGTGATGACACACAGCTCTACCTCTCATTCAAACCAGAGGTTCCGACGGTAGCTGCACGCACCTCAGCCTGCCTGCCTGACATTTCTTGCTAGATAAAAGACAACCACCTTCAACAAAATCCTGCGGCCCCGGCCAACCCAACACTCCAACAAAACTTCTCCATTCAGTTAGGTTTGTCAACCATAACTCCATCCAGGACAGCCAGAAGCTTCACTCTCAAACCTCTGCAACTAAACCAGAATGTTGCAGCAAGAGTGGTCTTTAACGAGTGTGAGAGGGCACGTGTCGCACCTCTCCTCATAAACTTGCACTGGTTGCCAATCGCTGCTCACATCTAATTCAAAGCACTGATGTTTACCTACAGAACAACCACTTGCTCTGAACCCCTGTACCTAAACTCACTACTTCAGACCTATGTGCCCTCCAGAAGCTTACGTTCTGCAAGTGAACGGTGCCTTGTGGTGCCATCTCAAAGAGGCACAGCATCACTTTCACAGACCTTTACCTGGACTGTTCCCTGCTGGTGAAATGACCCGCCTAACTCAACCCGAGCAACTGAGTCTTTAGCCATTTTCAAGAAACTCCTGCAGAAGCATCTCTTTTGTGAACACTTGACCTATTAATACTAACACTTACTATTCTATATCTATTAAAAAATACACACACACCTTGCTACGTGTACTGTGCTAAACTAACTGGGACTGGTCACAGCAGTTGTATATTGCTGCCCTACTGTTAGTTTGATTGCTTCTATTGCTCTCCTAATTTGTAAGTCGTTTTGGATAAAAGCGTTGGTTAAATGATTAAATGTAACTGTAAAAGTAAGCTCTCTGACTCTGAATGGGAACATGGTTTGTGTAACATTGTCTGCCGTTGTAAATCGTTTTAAACCCGCAATTCCATTGTGCAGCTTTTACCTCAGTAAGTTGACCAAGTGGATCTCTGAGCTGGTGTGAGTGAGTGGAGACGGGGCTAATTTGCATTTTCATGGTTCCGCGTATACTAAATGAAGCAAGGGTGTAGAGTTACATTCAAGCTATTTTAAGGCATGAAGAATTTCACAGGGAAAAAAAAACTTTTAAATATATCATTTTGGTGATCAAAGATGAGTTTTAAGGGATGAAATTATTGACACCAGGGGGACTCATGCGAGCTTTAAGCTTGCGTATTGTCAGGCCAGCTGTGCTTAATTGTTTTACTCCCTTCATGATACGCAAACTTGTAAAACAATAAACATCACTTAATAATAATACACATTTATTTACTGTTGCTGGTGCTGCTTTTGAGAAAGAGAGACCGATCCATAGTTTGGGGGCATTTTGACATGGAATCCCCTACTAAGGTAGGCTAATGCAATAATTCTTCTTCTTCTTCTTCTTCTTCTTCTTCTTCTTATTATTATTATTATGATCATTGTCATTATGGTAGACTGATTATAATGTGTTGTATATGTATGAGCAAATAAATTGTTTTAGTATATCTGTTAATGTGCTAATAATTGTATTGATGTTTATACTTTTTCAGGTTCGATGCTTACTTTGTACTTAACAATTGGTGCACAACAGCAATATGTCCTCAATGCTGAGGCACCTTATGCAGATAGCCCTACACCCCCACCAAATTCTGCAGCAGGGCCTACTCACAGTAAGTAGCCTAACTTTTATTTCAAGATTATATATGATGGAAAGCATTATTTAAAAAAAAGTATTATTAAATACTAAAATTATTATTAATGTTTTAACAGACAATAATAGCTGGATGATGCCTTTGTCCAGATGGTTGTGAAGGACAATCAGCCATTTTCTTTGCTAGAGGGGGAAGGCTTCAGGGCTTTGTTGGCCTGCTAGACTCTGCCTACATCCTCCCCAGTAGGAAAGCTCTGAAGGCTATGGTAACCAAGAAGCATATAGAGAACAAGGAGAAGGCCCAGGCTGAGGTGAGGAAGGTTGCAGCAGTGAGCCTGACATCCGACATGTGGAATTCAATTAACATGCCACTGTGACCTCAGAGTGGAAGCTCTCATCCATCCTTCTGGGCGTGGCCAAGTTCCCCAAGACCCACACAGCAGCTCACATCGCAGAGGCAAAAGCCACTCTGATGGGGGAATGGGGTATCTCTGGAAAAGTAAGCTGCATTGTCACTGATGGTCCAGTAAACATGGTGGCTTGTGTTGAAACTTTAAGAAATCCACCATGCACACTACTTCTCCCATGGTCTCAACTTGGTGGTGAAGAAAGCCATTGATTCAATCCCTGAGTTAGAAGACCTCTGTACCCGAGATCGTGATTGACTTCATATCCAGCACCACAGCCAAGGACAGGCTGTCACAGTTCCAACACCAGATGGGCAGGCCTCAACTGATTCAGGAAGTGGAAACAAGATGGAACAGCACCTTCGCAATGTTTCACCAGCTGTATGAGAACCAAGAGCATCTAGGAGCAGTCCTCCTCACTCTAAGATCCAAGCTGTCATCATTCACACATGAGGAGTATTCTATGATACTGATTTTATGAATCAGTGTCTTGGGATTCTTGAGCCTTTCCACCAAGCCATGGAGAAAAGGGTGTCAGGATTCAAGTCGATCCCAATGATCAGAATGTTGAAAACATTCATTCGAGATATGAGTACCAAAATAACATCAGGTATGTGCTCACGACTGGCTGCAAACCTGCCCAAACAACTGAATGAGAGGTTTATCACTCATGAGCAAAAGAGCTGGGTTGTTCTGGCAACACCCACGTTTTAAAATGGTGGTTTTTAGTAATGACACCGGTGCCCAGACTGCGGTGAAAAATCGAATTTCACAATGTACAGCCATCATCAAAGCCTCTAGACCTGAGAGGCAACCACAAACACCAGCACCACAGGATCAACCAACACCAGGAACCTCAGCAGCACCAGCAGGGTCTTCAGCAGCACCCACAAGCTCATCATCAAACATTGTGGTGGTAGACCTAAGAAAAACCCTGGACAGGCATTCAAGTTCTCCGCAGCGTACCAACAGCGCCAACTGTACACCAACTGTAACCTCAACACCAGACAGAAACTGAATGCAAGTCACACCTCTTTTGCATTTAATCATGTTTTATAGCTGGGGTATCAGAGACCCCGAACAGAACATAAGAGTTAAACAGTTCACCCAAAATATATTTTTTTAACTACTTACGTCAATTATTAATTATGATCACATACTAGTATATTTTATATTATTTATCAATATGTGAATCCGTTGACCAGGCTACACATGACATGAGTTGTGGTCTCATTGGCACAAATGAATTTAGATGAGAATAGATCAGATTAGATAGAACTGTATTGATCTCAGATTGATTCCAATCTTGTATGTAACAGACTTCCGAAGCTTTGTTTGGTCTCATGCTTTTTCAAACCGTATATCGTTTGCTCCGCAATTATTTGTTATATATGGTGGAGAAAACAAGTCTGACCACCAGATGTCGCTAATGCTCATTGTGTTAAAAGCTTTGAGTAATGAACCGTTTTTCGGCACAATTTATAAATGATATATGATGACATAAGATGTGCGGTTTTCAAAGCACAAGGAGATGCCAAGCTCATTGGCCTCACCCCACTGATCAACAAGAACAATTTCCAACTCTCAAGTAACACATTTTCCTCTGTACTGTTTCTAGAAAAAAAAAATCTCTCATTTCCTCTGAAACTACAGATGATGCTGTCCCATGAGACTGTCCCATGACACATCTGCTGCTTCATTTCCCCTCCATAGCCAAATGAGAAGAAGAAAACTATGGCAGTGACACAGCTTCCTTGTATAAGCATGTAAAGACATGTATCTCTAAGTTAGGGCATATTGACATTTTCCTCATTACCTGTCCTTCATATTTCAAGACAAACATTTAGGTGAAGTGTTTTTTTAGCATCATAAAATGGTTTCTATGCTCTCAACTACATCAGAGCATGAAGGCATGCATGGGGTGGAGAAAACTGGAGAGAAAAAGCGAGCAAGAATGGAACCGATATATATGGATTTGCAAGTTAAACATATGGCCAGACTTACAGCTTGAGAACTCCAGGGGACATGAATGTTCATCCATTGGAAAGTTATTCAGTTTAAGCTGGCACTCTGCATCAATGGTCAACCTACAGACAAAAATTTCCTTAATTAGATTTCTCTATATAAGCTGTTTCATTGGTATACCCGTAATAACATTCATAATCTACAGCACTAGAATACAGTGATATACATAATAAAATGAATGACAAAACATGTAAGCAGAGAGTTGGCATCAAATGCAATTTATAGCAGGCGTGCTTTATAATTGTTATAACTGCATAAATGCTTTCCAGAAGAATGCAATCAGACTAGAGTTGCATAAAGAATCAATTTAAGATGTCAGGGTGAACATTAAACCATGATCACTTGTAAAGGTTTTTTATTACAAAAGCTACCCAGATAGCAAGGTAATATTGAAACAATGTTGAGTTTTCCTTCAAACCACCATTTTGTTTGAGATTTACGTTTCAGTGTTTAAAGTATGTTGGATCAGCATTGAAATTTTGACACCAAACATGGGTGATGCAAGAGACTTCATGTCAACTAGCATTGATTTGTAGCTTATGACCACAAGATCATGCAAGTTTGTATCTCTAGAGGCCATCCCCCAATCAGAGGGCCGTTTTCAAACTATGAAGGGCACTTAACCCAATTTGGGGGCTAGGTTTAGGGGTGGGGTTAGGGATGAGCCTTCATGATTTTAGCAAGTCTTACCAACTTGCTAAAATCATGAAGGCTCATCCCTGTGGCAGAGCAGTTAAAAATCCCCATCATGGTTTGAAATGCCCACTGATTGTGAAATGCCTATTTTGTTTCTTCATATGTACCTCTCAGTAGTCTAATAGATGTGAGATGCTTTAGAAAGAAAACGTGTATAACTTATAAGTCTTGTTTGTTGAACCACCTGAAATACGATTTCTCTGGCACAATTTAAAATGGTGCATCTACTCAAGATGCCTCTCCTCCTTTGTTTTACTGGCTTATTTTTCTGTGTTAATTGATTTTTTATTGCTACTGACTGTAATTAAATACATTAATTTTAATGTTATTAGTGTTTAAATAAATCAGATCTACATATATCAATAATTAGTGCACAAGGTCAGGCAAGTTTTTGTCAGTTTTACGCTTTTCAAAAATGGCCAAAAGGACGGTGCAAGGACATCTTCTGACGTTCTTTAAAAAGAAGAGAACAGAAGGTATGTTGACAGTCTTTCAGGACATTCACTTGACACAAAATTAGAAAGAATATAAGTAAATCATGTCCAGTACATTGATTGAATAAAGGATGTTGTCAAGTTATTGAAAATTAATGCAATCACCAAGGTGGTAATTCACACATGAGCGTAATGTAAATGTGCTTGTGCCCCCCCCCCCCCCCATCCCCATCCCCCCCTCCCCCCCCCCCACCTCCCCCATCCCTCCCATCCCATCCCTAACTCTAAATTATGCACCATTTATCATCTGTAATACCATGGTGTAACCACTAGATTGCAGTGCAGCCCTATATATAAATATATAAACATGCTGTGTATTCCCTACAATGGTGGATGAAGTACACAAATCAAGTCCACATGCCTTAATAAAATATTATTAGTAAATGTCTTATGTACTATTTTTGGTTTTACTTGAGTAAAAGCACAGAGGTACTTATTTTTTTATGTATTTAAGTATTAAATGTAAAAAGTACTTTTTGACAAATGTATATTTATTTAGCAATTTCATATACTCCATCTTAATGCTGAAAATATGTGTTGGGGGGTGGGTGGGTATAATGTACTAGACACCCAGATAGAGCTTAAATAGGTTATAGCTCAATATGACATCATTGTAAATCATTATACATTTTCATTAAGGAAGATTATGCAGACATTTCATTTTATTACCAAAACTTGTTATACACTGATAATACTATTAATGACCTTTTCTTATAATTCAAATATCAGTGAAAATAAATGACAGGGGATGCGAGTAAAACAATAAAATAATGTGCAAACAAGTAAAAATAACAAAATAAATCATATAGTAGGCCTATATAGAAATGAGAAAAAACTAAATGTGTGTAAATCATATAAACAAATAATAGAAAAACAGAAGTCACATAGGGCAAAATGTGTTAACATTTTAAAGGCACAGTATGTAATTTTCGCCACTAGAAGTTTCTTGATTGATAACACTGTTAATGAGCGTGGAATCATAGGTGTCATCTTCACCTCCACAGCAAATGAAAATCCATCCGATGGGACTCAGGCAGAAATCATGTTCATGGATAAGCTAATTTACTAAAGTTGTATTAATGTTACTGTGGTATGAAGCTGGGTGGGGCAGAGAGCCATCAGAGCGGAGCGGGGCCGGTGCAGTGAATGCTAATAGCCATGTTTCCACTGTCGGCCCAAAAGCAAGTTTCCACTGTCATTTCCGGGGTTTGATCGAGCCTCATTGGGGCTTCCTTGGGGCCAACAGTTTGTGGCCTGCTGAATACCTTGGTCTAAAGCTTGAGTAGTGCTCATGAACAAATGGTGGAGTTTATCTGAGTCAGGACAGGAGAGGGTCAACACTGCTGCTCATTTATCATGTTATCATATCAGACTACCAGCTAACAAAAACCTTTAAGACATTTAAAACAATTTTCAGCTCAAAACTCATTTCAGATACCAGCAAATGTTTGAAATAGCTTCAGAATTCGATCCAGGGTTTCTGATCACCGCATGAGGCAGAAATATATTTAGATGCGATGCTAAAGCCTACTTATGCTAACCATTATGATAATAAATACACGTATGATTATGGAAAATAATTGAGACCATTTGAAGAACTAATAAATCATATATGATTTATATGATTGTGTATTTATTTGGTTTCACCAGTCTCTTCCCTGTGCATTTGTTGATTTAGGGCTTATGTATTCATATACGTCCCAAATTACAAATACTCCGGTTACTCATATAACTTCTGTCCGTCAGCTCCCTCTGTTTGTCTGGCTGAAAGGCTAACAGTATAGTGAGATGGGAGAGATTGCTCTAACCCCCTCAGATCGCATGATTTTGTGGAAAATTAAGAGCGATGCTCATTCTTTCTAAAGAAATATGACAAACATGATATTTTATCAACATTTTTCTAATGATAATTTATCAATATTTATTTTTCCTTCAAACCATTAATGGGGTTGTTTTGTGTGTTCCTGTGATCACAAATAAATGGAAACAGTCGTGACCGAATAAGTATGTGTTCTCCTTTTATGTGAGATAATGATACATACCAGTTTCATTCAGAATGATTGATGTCTTAAAGGTTTAATAAATTACTGTAAATCATGTGTCAAATGTCGATGCATGGAGTCTTTATTCTTTAAGTAAAGTCCAAACATTTGCTACTGTCATGATCATTTTGTGATCCAACTAGTTTTTAGTCAGCTAGTTTCATGCTGGTGAAATTGTGGGGTTGTGTGACATTGTTCTATGGAGGCGTGTTAAGGCCGGCTTTCAGGGTAGCGCTGTGGGGATACTGGAACAATAGTGGAAACACTGCTTGACTTTGGCCTCGCGGCTCGAGGTCTGAGGCTATTGGCCCCGCCCAGTACATTGTTGGCCCTGGATCGCACTGGCCCGACAGTGGAAAAGCGGCTAACGAGACACATCTATCTGCGCGACACACCAGTCTCAAGTCCCACAAAGGAGACATTTTTTTATTGCAGTTTTTATCATGTTTATATGCTGAAGTCAGTAGGACAGCTGCTGCCACTGCAGCTGTTTTGTTGTTTATGTTAATTTTATGATTAAAAGTTATGTTAAACGTTTGCCGATTCCTGCCTACATCTTCCCTGAACTTGAACGTTTGATCACAAAATGTCACATTATTAATTTGAGGGGTGGCAGTGGCTCAGTGGTTCATGTAGGTTGTCTACTAACCGGAAAGCTGGTGGTTCAATCCCCAGTTCCACCTGACCAAGTGTCGAGGTGTACATGAACAAGACACCTTACCCCAGCTGCTCCCGATGAGCTGAATGGCGCCTTGCATGGCTGACACCGCCGTCGGTGTATGCATGGGTGAATGTGAGGCAAAATAAAAGCAAAAACCCAGATGTTGGGTCTGTGAAAGCGCTATATAAAATGCAGTCCATTTACCATTAATTTAATTAGACAAATAAAGTGATCTGTATGAATAAGCATGGCAGAATGATGACAACAGTGGTGGTTAGGCAAAACCTTGCTGTGAGTGGGCTAGAGTGGGCGGAATCAGATATAAATGAGAGAGAAGACCATTTGGAGATTAATCAGGGAAATGAAACATCAAGAGAGAAATGAGGAAACTCCTTTGAAAAAGCTGGAAAGAGGAAAGTCAAAAAGGTGATGAATAACTCTAAAGGAAGGTGTGGTAAAAGCTTGGTAAAGAGGATTATGAATTCAAGGTAATACTTAGATTTAGTGAAGAAAAAGGGTTGCATGCCATGAGCCCAGTGAAGTAGACTACGATATTAAAAGAATCAAGTAGGTGAGGTAAAAATGGCCACATTTTTGAGAGATAGGAATTTACTTATCATTTATAATAATTAAGAACAGAGAGAAAGGGCTTGTAGGATGAAAAAAGTAGGAAAACATAAAGTGACAAATGCTGGCCATGTGGAGAAGAGATACACGTGGAATAGGGGAGTGATTTAAAGGTATACCTGTTAAAGTTACTATGGATGACATAAAAGCAACTCTGAAAGGAGAGAAACTGAGTGATGGGGGAAGATTACATTCCATTATAAGATGGATAAGATAGTAAGGGATACGATGAGACAGCGAAAGTATGCTGTTGGAGTTTGAGGAAGAAAATCTCCCAAACAAAGTAACTTTAGGATACAAACATATAATGTGAGGGAACATGTCCCTAAACATATGAGTTGCTTTAACGGTCAAATATTTGGACATACTGCTCTGACATGCAAAGAAAAAATAAGGTGGGCTAGATGTGGAGAGGATCATGAAAATGAGGAAAGAGATGCAGCCAAAATGTTAGAATTGTGGGGGGAATCACAGTGTAGCCTATGGAGTGGGTGCAAAGTACAAGAATGTCGGCTCACCCCTTCTTAGGGAGGGTTATAGAGCAGTATGTGCGGTTATACCTTGCCGGTCATCCGCTTCTGGGCATCGGACTCCCTACTCAGAATGAACCAAATGTCAGTCTCAAGAGACTTATTCCTTAGACAAGCTTTTTGGCAGCATGGAAGCTTCTGCCAAACATGTCTCGTTAGGTCCTGCAGATTAGATAGGGGTACATAATTCAGTTCTCCCTGAGAGCAGTCTATATTCCTAGATACCTGAATCAGGGAGCAGAAAGGGGCTGAGGCACAAGGACAGGAAACTCCATTCCGAGACGGTACAGTTGATTTGGAAGAAATTTGACCAAGCAGAAGTGGACTTGTTCGCATCCGAGGAGACAACGCACCGTCAGCTATGGTTTTCCCTCATGCATCTAGCTTCACTGGGGCTGAATGCCATGGTTCAGATGTGGCCAAGGCTGGGTCTATATGCATTTCCCCTGATCGTTCTGCTGCCGGAATTCTAGAGAGAGTGCGGCAGGATGGGGTTCATCTGCTGTTAGTAGCCCCTTTCTGGCCGGCCAGAGTGTGGTTCACAGACCTTTTATCCTCCTGAACAGCTCTCCTTGGGATGCAACACTCTTGTTTTTGCCCCCATTTTTCATGAGCTGAACTCGGAGATCTAAGACTTTTTCTATGTACAAAAAAGGCATTTTTCCCTCAAATATTGTTCACAAATCTGTCTAAATCTGTGCTAGTGAGCACTTCTCCTTTGCCGAGATAATACATCCACCTCACAGGTGCATACCAGGCTGACCTATTAAAAGACATGAGCGAGAGTGGGAGGTCAGCACTGACGTGATTCGCGAATTACGTCAGGCAGCAGATTTATCTCTCCGTGCCACCAAGTAGATCGCTCAGTAGGAAAGCTCAAAATGCTCACTCTCAAGCAGATCGTGTCACAAATCAGATCAGAGGACTGGTTTGTCACGATAGATCTAAAGGACGAGTACTTCCTTGTATCCATCCTTCGACAACACAGGAAGTTCCCGAGGTTTGTTTTGAGGGACGAAGCTTACCAATATCGTGTTCTTCCGTTCGGCCTAGCCTTATTACCCTGCACGTTCACAAAGTGTATGGACGCAGATCTGGCTCCGCTGTGACTCCAGGGCATCTGTATACTGAACTATATCGACGTTTGGTTGATTCTAGAACAATCGGAGCATCAGGCGGTTCGGCATTGAGATGTTGTTCTCGCTCACATCAGAAAGTTGGGGTTGAGGTTGAATACCAAGAAAAGTGTGCTATCTCCATTACAGAGGACCACTTTTCTGAGTGTGGTATGGGATTTGACGACGATGCAGGCATTTCTGTCTCCTGCTCGTATTGCTTCGATTCTCTCAGCCGTTAAACAAGTGAAGCTAGGCCAGCCGCTCGCTAGGCCAGCAGTTTCAGAGACTGTAAGGTCTGATGGCAGCAGCATCCAACGTTATACCTTGTGGCCTGTTGTACATGAGACCGTGTAGTGGTGGCTCAGGACCAAGGGGTTGTCTAGAAATGTTGGCAGTGTTCCAGGCTTTTAAAAACTTCCTCCCAGACCTGAGGGGCCATCATGTGCTTGTTTGGTCAGACAACACATTGGTGATCTCTTATATAAACCATCAGGGGGGTCTGCGATCACGCCCCTTATACAAGCTGGCTCTCCAGATCCTCCTTTGGGCCCGGGGGTAGCTACTTTCACTGAGAGTGATTTATATCCCGGGGTATCTAAATCAGGGGTCAGACATCCTGAGGCCCGGGGAATGGAGACTCCACCCCGAGGTGGTGGAGCTCCTGTGGAAGAACTTCGACCGTGCCGAGGTCAACCTGTTCGCTTCCAAGGAGACATCACAATGTCCACTGTGGTTCTCTCTTAGCCATCCAGCCCCTCTGGGGTTGGACGCTATGGTGAAGGCGTGGCCGAGGTCACATCTGTAGGCATTTCCCCCGATTGCTCCCAGGAGTTCTAGAAATGGTTCGCCGGGATGGGGTCAGTCTACTCTTGGTATCCCCATTCTGACTGGCCCGAGTATAGTTTGTGGACCTAGTGTCTCTCCTTGACGGCTCTCCTCTGGAGATTCCGATCAGGAGGGGCCTACTCTCTCAGGAGAGTGGGTCGATCCTTCACCCCCGCCCAGAACTGTACAAACTGTGGGCTTGGCCTCCTCATAAGTACAGGTCTCTCAACCGAGGTTGTGGAGACCATCCTCCACTCCAGAGCTCCGTCCACAAGGAAGTTATACGCCTTGAAGTGGAGATTATTCACTTCCTGGTGTGGAGAGCACCAGTTGGACCCGGTTAACTGTCCGGTGGGTGCAGTGCTGGAGTTCCTGCAGGAGCACTTCTCCACAGGGTTATCCCCTTCCACACTGAAGGTGTACATGGTGACACTAGCTGCTTACCATGTCCCTTTGAGTGAAGTTTCTCTGGGGAGACACCTACTAATAACTCGTTTCCTTTGTGACACTCTGAGGCTGAGGCCAGCAGCCTTCCTTCACCCTAGGCCTGGTTATGTTCCTAAGGTCCCTACTAATACTGTTAAACCTATTATACTGCAGGCTTTCTGTCCTTCTCCTTTTCTGACGTCAGACCAAGAGAAACTAAATCTGCTCTGCCCTGTTAGGGCCTTAGATGCTTATGTCCACAGATCTGCCCTGTGGAGGAAATCTGAACAGTTGTTCGTTTGCTTTGGGTCACCCAGGAAGGGGTGTCCAGCATCTAAACAGAGAATGACCAAGTGGGTGGTCGAGGCTATCTCTAATACTTGCTTACGAGTCGGCTGGGCAGCCTTCACCATTGGCTGTGCAAGCTAACTCGACTAGGAGTATGGCTGCTTCTAAAGCTCTATTGTCAGGAGTTTCCTTACATGCCGTTATTAACCAGAATTTTTTCTAATCAAACCATTTTTAAAATACTGACTCTGCTCAGAGTGAACGGATGACATTTTTTGTTTGTATTTGTTTTTAAGCCCTCGATCGCTGCACCTGCATATAATTTATCATTTAAACAGCCTTTATTGTTATGCAAATTAGCCAAATAGCATTAAATCAGATACAAATCATTTACTATCTTAATCGTGTGTATATTAGCTTCATGTTTCACGTGTAGAAACATTTCTCTGGGTTTCTTATGTATGTGTAGCCCAGTGGTAAACTTGGCTATTATAGTGTAATGGGAACCGGGTGGGTTATGATTAACCCTCTGAGGTCGGCTATCGCGCCGGCGCGATAGTCTCGCTTTTTTCTTATCAGTGCAAAAGAAACTCAAAATACTCTGTTGATTTTGATCTTACATATTAAGTGTTGTACATCATTAGATCCTGATAAGTGTCTATTTTTTTTGTGGATACTCACAATAACAACAAAGTGTTGTGCTTTTCGCCAAATAAAGAAAAACAAACATGATGCGCGTTCTGCCTTCTCTCTGTCAGTGAAGTCCATTCTGAAACGCGTCCTAAGATTATTTTTAATTCCGCGAATACTTGTCATACAGGCACGAGTGTTTTTCCATAATGAAGCTTGAACTCTCTTCTTTTAAATGAGTTAATTTATATAAAAAAACAAATATTCTTAGCTTATGTAATCTGTATGAAAAGAGAGAGATGTCAGTATTTTTCTTTCCAGCTCATTATACCTAATTACGCGTTAATGTGCCACGCCCACGGAGAGCGCGCGCTATTCAAACGCAAATGATTTTAGACAAGCCGTTCAAACATGCCAACGCCCACCAGCTGGATTATAAAACACATCGTGTTTAGTAAGTAGGCTATCTTGTACAGCTGTGTACACAGCGTATCCTTTCACTGTGAGGAATATCTAACCCTGGAAAATGTACCAGAAGTGCTGGTAGTTTCATTTCGAGGAGCAACGGATCCAGCTGATGTAGTAAGTCATTTATTCTAGTGCTTTGTTCTAATCGTGATATTGAAGTGTCGGACTGTAAACCGCAAAAAGACTGTTTAAATATGAATTGCGTGTCTGTGTGTAACGTTAGGCTAAATGATGAGTGAACGGCAAAGGCGCGCGTGCTTTGTTTAGTTATACAGCGCGTGTCTGTGCCGTTCATTCACTCTCGCACCTACATTAGTAAACGTTATGTTTACATAAACACATCTTAGTAGGCTATAGCAATATAGTTTGTATGAGTAAAAATAGACTGAAATATGTTGAAATAAAATGTCTGTATAAGCAACAAGCTGCAAATTCACATGTATATACTAATATATCATACACAATATATTACAGACTAAATATGAATGTTTAGACACGATTTTGTGATTAGTTTTGGATAGCTTATAAAGTTTTGACTGTAAAAAAAGACTACTGTCACATTAAATAGGTACGCTTTTGTTCACCAATTTCTGCTCATAGTTAAATATACTATAGTATGATGTTTTGTCAAAAATAAAGTAGGTATATTGAATTATCAACTAAGATGTTATTATAGTGTTTGTTCCAATATTCAAACTAATGAATCCTTACCTTTTTTAATACGTATGATAAAATGTATAGTTTTTACAAAGAAATACACTTGAAATATTGTTAAAATTGTAATTGTTGTTGTAATTGTAACCTATTTGTAATTGGTTACAATTTCTAATTGTAAAATATGTATAGGCTATATAGATCATTTCTTTTGTCCTTGCATTCTTTGGGATCCTGTTACACACCTGTGTGAAAGGGCTAATTAATATGCAGCTCATTATGCGGCACATTATCCGGCCTTTGTCTTCTCAGGTGTGAACACGCCTCCACGCATATTGCCTTTCCAAACAAAAGGTGTCTAATAAAATTTAAATCAGTGTATGTGTTTGTGTAAATGATTAGGCAGGATGATTTTCAGATCATTTTGAAGCAAAAATTCTAGGCAACAACACTGATTAGTCACAAGTCTTGTGGACACATATTTAGTATGTGTTTTGTGGCCTTATTTCAGACACTTTAAGTTTTAGTTTTTTCAATAACCATGCATAAGCAATATTCTCTCAAAAATACAAACATGTTTCATAATTGTTGCTGAGAAATTACGGTAGTCCAGTTTGTGCTTTATTGAGTGAATTTACACCTTTGCCATTAACATGTTTATAAATAACTGAAAAAAGCACAAATGTCAGAGCATGTCAGAACACCTCAAGGACCCCAAAAATCCTTAGACCTCAGAGGGTTAATCTCTCTTACTCTCAAAAACGAGTCACATGATTATTAAAAAAGTAAACGTTGATTTACATTGAAATAAATAGTAGGGGACACCTGATTTCTAAATAAGGAAATATAAATTCATTTTACATAATTAAAAGGAGATCGATATTTGGTAATTTTATTTCATGACAGTAAAACTAAAGTTTAAAGTTTGTATTATTTAGCTAAATATTACCAGAGGTTGTATGCAGTTAGCCTTATATTACTTAATTTTTACTGATTTTATGTTACTAATTTTATTGGTCATTTGGGTATTCACGCTGTATAGTCAATAGTGTTTGGCTCCAGATATACACGTGACCTGGAGAGAGACATGTGGGAGGAAGTGTGGAGCACGGGACATTGACACGTTGAGGAGAAAAGATAAGACGCTAGAAAGTGCTGGTAACGCCGATGAAACTGAGCGGGAGGCTCAGAGAAGAGGACCGCGGACTCGGGATGTTTGTGAGCCGAGAGACTGAGTGAGAAATGAAGCCGGAGACCCGCCTGACGGAGCGGGAGAGAAGGAGCGGGAGCCGTGATCGGAGGGAGCCGAGATAGCCAGCCACGGTGGGCAAATGCTGGGCGGAGCTGTCGGTTAATCGCACCGCACCTGATCAGCCAGACTGAGGTATTTCCACGCACTCAATGTTTTGCAAGTGTCCGTTCAGCGCACTCAATGTTTTGCAAGACCAAAACAGGCCTGCAACATATTTTTCTTCTCCGTTCAAAACGTTACCGTGAGTAAACTGGACCGTGTGTGAAAGTGTGTGTGTGTGAGTGGGCACACCACTGCATTTGCTAAGACTGGTTTCAGGACACTTGGCGGTGTTTTTCTTGTTTATTGTAAAGTTCTCTGTGCATTCTCGATTGTGAGGAAAGAGATAAAGGAGGGTAACGTTTAGACCACTTATTTTGGTGTAAGTGTGATTGAAACTATTGGTGTTTCTAGCTAAATTTAAAGGGGCTATTATTTAAGTGTTTGGGGAATCTTTTGGTTATTTATTTTGTATATTCGTTAATATTGAGTTTTGGGGAAAAGCTTTTATATTTTATTTGCCAAGTTTTGTTATTCAATTAAACAAGGGTGTTACCCTATTTTTTTGCTAAAATAACAACCATCTCTGGGTCTCATTATTTTTCAATATTTTATTGTTAAAAGTTTTACAACTCATCATACACTTATTAGGTGCACCTTCGTGGTATCCACCTGAACTACATCGAACCCAAGCACCCTCCATTCTCACTTAAGTAATTCACAGAGTGGTTGTACGGGTGCTACATTTGGAACAGACCGTAGAAGTGTAATGGAAGTTCGTCATCAGAGGAGACAGGGCGGGTTATGACCGTGTGATATGAGAAACATGTGCAGCGAATGAGCTTCCTCTGAGTAATAACAGAGCATAACAGTAATGATTAGACTATAAGCACTTCAAAGTGCCTTCCAAAGGTATCATTCAGGTTGTTTGGTATGCAGGGAGTGTGTGTGTGCGACAGAGAGAGAGGGAGAGAGAGAGAGAGAGAGAGAGAGAGAGAGACTGGTGCAAAGTCATAAGACTACAGTCATATACATTTTTACATTTATAAAGCTCACATTTTGGTAAATAAAATGTTTGAAATGATTAGACAAATTTTGTAATCATTGCGTAATCGTTGTGCAACCACACTCGTTGTGTAACCACATTTTTTTTTGTTTCTTTACAATCCTACTTCTGGTTTAACATTAAAATTCATGAATGTGACCGTTGACCTGCTCTCGGGTGACATTATGCTTTTACAAATTTCAGAGAGCTCAAAAGAAAGGAGGCAGTAGTCTGATGTAAACAAGATAGGCCTATTTAAAACTTGAACCTTCGGGCCACTTGCAGTCATAATGACATCAGACTTACAGCGAAATGATTTTTTTTAAGGGTTATAGTCCTTTTATCCCACTTTTACTTTTCCATTACTTTTCCATTTTTCCATATAACCCGTGCTACGGTGGAAGAGTGATTCCCTATATTTATGGAGAATGTCCTTCTTGTCCAACAGAAAATTATCCGTAAATATAGGGAATCACTCTTCCACCGTAGCACAGGTTATATGTGGTGTCCCTCAGGGTTCAACGTTAGCACCGTTGCGGTTCTCCCTATACATGCTACCTATAGGTTCTATATTTAGAAGATTTGGAGTATCTTATCATTGCTATGCCGATGACACGCAGCTATACTTACCAGTTAAACGTAATAAGTCTGCCTTAAATCAACTGACGGATTGCCTTCAAGAATTGAAAACATGGCTCAGTAAGAACTTTCTCCACTTGAACGATGATAAAACTCAAATAGTCCTGTTTGGGCCAACTGAGAAAAGTGACCTGAGTAATGTTGACTTGGGTTCGCTCACTTTATATCGCTCACTCTCGGCAAAGAACCTGGGTTTTATATTGGATAGTGGCCTAAACTTAAACAAACAAATAAATACAGTTGTTCGTTGCAGCTTTTACCATCTCCGGAGATTAGCGAAAGTTAAACCTTTCCTAAGTAGGAACAGTTTTGAGATTATAATTCATGCCTTTATTTCATCTCGACTTGACTACTGTAACTCGCTATATCTAGGACTACCTGCGTCATCTATTCACCAACTTCAACTGGTCCAAAACGCAGCTCCCCGCTTACTCACAGGCACTCGCAAATGGGACCACATCACGCCCACACTACGTTTACTGCACTGGTTACCAGTTCAGTATCGTATTGGTTTTAAAATCTTGCTGTTCGTGTATAAAGCACTAAGTAATCTTGCTCCTCAATACCTTACGGAGCTGGTGACGGAACACAAACCAATCAGATAGCTCAGATCACAGTCTAATCATCTGTTACGAGTAACCAGATCCAAGCTGAAATGTAGGGGTGACAGAGCCTTTGCGGTAGCTGGCCCCAGGTTATGGAACAAATTGCCATTACATATTAAAACAGCACCCACAGTGTCTGAGTTCAGAAATCTTTTAAAAAACTACTTGTACTCTTGTGCGTTCAATGTCTTGTGAAAGTTGTTCTCAAGTTTTGTATGGATCTAAATAGCTATATCTTGTACAGCACTTTGGTTAACCAAGGTTGTTTTAAATGTGCTTTATAAATACAATAAACTTAAAAGTTGAAACATTTTTATCATTGTTTGTTCTAAACTGTGTTAAAACAAATATTAAAAACAAAGTGACTCGATTACTGGAAAGGTGTTGATTTTATTTGAAGTGTTTTTCACCAAATTGTGTTTATTCAACAACAGGGATGTAGAATCTAGAATCAACAACACATTGTAACATTGATTTTAATGACACTACCATTGATTATTATTTTTTTATTTCAACATTCAACATGGTTTCAACATTAACCGAGGGTGAAAAAGTGATACTGAAATAAAATCGACTTTTTGTAACTTTAACTCGATGCAGTTTGTGTTGATGCATCAAAGTTGACTTAGCATTGTTTCAGTGGTTGTTTGCTATCTGGGTATGCTCAATATATGTATGAGAAGAAGAATTAACAAATAAAAAGTGCATTTACCTTAAAGTGTACAGTATACGTCCATCGTTCCATATCCGAAGCATCCGATTGGGTGTGGTGATCCAATGGGCATCTGCCTTCTTGGAGTTGCGGAAAAACGTGTCAGGGATCCAGATTTTTCCTACCATGTTGCTGTTGAGACGTAAAACCTTCATGGTGCTGTTGAACTTCAACCTCCTGTCATACCACGTCTGGGCGAAGAAGATGTCAATTGTGTACTCCTAAAGAATCGTAAAGGGCAGACCTTTCAGACCTTTGTGTAACTGACAAAGGAAAAACCAATTATTGAGAGCATACACATTTGTCACAATTAGAATATAGCCTATGCATTCCACTTTATTTGGCATTTTTGGCCATTTTAGATGAATCAAGAGAAGTAAATGGGATAAAGAAATGACAAGCCAGAATCAAATGTGCACTGGAGCATATGTACTATTGGCCATTTGTTTGGCACAAATTAATCAAAACAAACACTGATTTAATCCATGTTAAAGCTTATTTCTTATTTGTGCATATTCAAACAAACATGGCATGGTTAAACAGAGGTGCCAGCAACAACTGTAGGATAACTGTTGCCATATGTTTTGTACTGTTTCATAAGTAGATGTTTAGAGACTGTCACAGCCCAAACATCTTTTCTTACAAGTCGAAGATGCGTACCATACAGAGAAAGAAGTAGCCAGCAACACTTTTTATTTGTGTTTCTTTGGCGGTTTGAATCTTCAATGAATTGGCAATGGGCCAAACAGCGTTATTGTCCAAGTTGCAGGAAACGGGAAAAATAGGAACTGTTGCTTACTCACATATTTGTTGATGTTGTTCATAAGTTTTTGGGGCAGACCTGACTTGATTAAAAGAGATAGCCTTCATCCCTTCAGGGGTGGTGCCACCCTTCTCTCTAGATATACAGACATAGTCTTAGAGTTGGTACTTGACTAACTGGGGCGCAGGTCAGGAAGCAGACAGACTTGCTAAACCAACCATCTGCTAGCCGCCTCACATCACAGAAGTCAGATAAATCTCAGCAAATACTGACTCTTTCACCCAGATATCATAATATAGAGAATGTGTCTATTCCCCGAACTAGTAAAAAAAAAAAAACATTTAAGGGTAAAAATGTAATTGATGTTAAAAAACAACAACAACAACAAAAACCAGATTTAATACATATAAACAAATCATAAAACTTGGCCTGCTGGCCTGCTGAAATAGATCCTTTTCTACAAAAGCACTTTTTTTTTGGTAAATGATATGATCACAGATCACAACCTAGATGTGCTCGGTTTCACATAAAGCTGACTAAAACCAGATGATTACATTATTTTAAATGAGTCTACACCCCAATGTTACTGTTATAAACATGGGCCTTGTCTGAAAGCCAAAGGGGAAGGTATTGCTACAATTTACAGTAATATTTTCAATATTTCTCAGAGTTCTGGTTTCAAGTATAAATCTTTTGAAGTGATATTGCTTTAAATAACGTCATGTAGTGTAAACAATAAATCGCTTTTGATATTTGTACTGGCTACTATATAGGCCACCAAGGCACCACCCAGACTTCATCAAATAATTTGCTAATTTTCTATCGGAGTTAGTACTGGCTGCAGATAAAGACTTAATTGTTGGTGATTTTAACGCACGGATAATGAAAAAGATGTATTGGGATTGCCATTGATAGACATTCTAAACTATATTGGAGTTAGAAAACGTGTCAGGACCCACTCATTGTCATAATCATTCTTTAAATGTAATATTGACACATGGAATCGATCTAGTCTTATCTAGTCTTGTGTGTACTTCATTTAGCCAAGGCCACTAAAGATTACTTTATAAATAATTATCCTGATTTGTCTCAACTCCTCAGCATACCAAATAGCTCAAGAAACTGCAACAGAAACTACAGACTCTCTTTTCTAGCACTTTAGACACGGTTCCTCCTTTGCACTTGAGGATTAAAGAGAACAGTCAGATGCTGTGGTATAATGAATACACTCGTGCCCTCAAGAGAGCAGCCCAGAAAACAAAACTAGAGGTATTTTGCAACGCATGGAAGGATAGTATTTCTAACTACAGAAAGCCCTTAAAAACTTCTAGATCGTCCCGGGTTACGTATGTAACCCTAGTTCCCCGAAGGGACGGACGCTGCGTGTAATCGCAGTGGGAACGCCCCAGCGTGACGCGTCTGAAGCATGAATGAAATCAGTCAATGGAGAGAATGAGCGTACGGCGAGTGACGTCATAGACCAGGAAGCTATAAATATCCCCTGAGCACACAACACGCCAGCTTAAAAGTTACTGAAGCAGCGACCCAAGGGGATGCCGAGAGTATGGCAGGACACGCAGCGTCCGTCCCTTCGGGGAACTAGGGTTACATACGTAACCCGGGACGTTCCCCTTCAGGGACTACCGCTGCGTGTAATCGCAGTGGGAACGCAATACCCACATCCCCATACGACCAAATCCCCGTCGTGTGTCATCAGGAGACACAAACCGATGAGAGAACCTGAGCCCCTGGAGTGGAGCTAAGGTCAAGGGAATAAAATCTGACGAAAGTGTGCGGTGAGGACCAGCCTGCCGCATCACAAACGTCCTGAAGAGAAGCTCCTGAAAGAAGAGCTGTAGAGGCAGCCATACTCCTGGTGGAATGAGCCCTTACAGCCAAAGGTGAAGGCTGATGGGCCGAACCGTAAGCAAGCGAGATGGCCTCGACCACCCACTTGCTCATCCTTTGCTTAGATGCAGGACACCCTCTCTTAGGTGACCCAAAACAGACAAACAGTTGTTCCGATCTCCTCCACAGAGCAGCTCTGTGGACATACGCATCTAAAGCCCTAACAGGGCACAGCAAATTTAGTTTCCTCTGGTCTGACGTCAGAAAAGGCGGAGGACAGAAAGCCTGCAGAACTATAGGTCTAACCAAAGTGGTCGGCACCTTAGGAACATAACCTGGTCTCGGACAGAAAAAGGCCTTAACCATACCAGGAGCAAATTCCAGGCACGAGGGAGCCACCGAAAGTGCTTGAATATCACCAATCCTTTTTAGAGATGAGATAGCAAGAAGAAGGATAGTCTTAAGAGTAAGAAACTTTTCCGAAACTTCCTCGATGGGCTCGAAAGGAGCAAGGGAGAGACCTTCTAAGACGATGGCCAGATCCCAAGCTGGTACCCTTGTGCGAACTGCAGGCCTCAGCCTCAGGGTGCCACGAAGGAAGCGAGATATAAGTGGGTGTTTCCCGAGGGAACCTCCACTTGAAGGGGCGTGGTAAGCAGCTAAGGCCGCCACATACACCTTCAGTGTGGAGTGGGATAACCCTGTGGAGAGACGGTCCTGCAGGAAATCCAGCACTGTACCAACCGGGCAATTAACTGGGTCCTGCTGGCGCTCTCCACACCAAGAGGTGAAAAGTTTCCACCTCGCGGCATATAACTTCCTCGTGGAGGGAGCTCTGGATTGGAGGATGGTCTCAACGACCTCAGCCGAGAGACCAGAATCTATGAGCTGGGCCCCCTCAGAGGCCAAGCCCACAGCCTCCATAGCTCTGGACGGGGGTGAAGGATCGACCCACTCGCCTGAGAGAGCAGATCTCTCCTGATCGGTATCTCTAGGGGAGAGCCGTCGAGGAGAGACACTAGGTCCGAAAACCACACTCGGGCCGGCCAGAACGGGGCTATAAGCAGGAGACTGAGCCCGCCCCGGCGAACCCTGTCCAGAACTCCTGGGAGCAGAGCGATCGGGGGAAAAGCGTACAGGCGTGACCTCGGCCACGGATGTACCATAGCATCCAACCCCAGTGGGGCTGGCTGGCTGAGAGAGAACCACAGTGGACAGTGTGATGTCTCTCGGGACGCAAATAGGTCTACCTCGGCACGACCGAAATGTCCCCATAGGAGCTCCACCACGTCGGGGTGAAGACTCCACTCCCCGGGCCTCGGCCCCTGCCTCGACAGGATGTCTGCCCCCTGATTCAAATACCCCGGGAGATAAATCGCTCTGAGAGAGAGAATTTTCCCCTGGGACCACAGAAGGATCTGACGTGCCAGCTTGTAAAGCGGGCGAGGACGCAGACCCCCCTGGTGGTTGATATAGGAAACCACCGATGTGTTGTCTGTCCGGACAAGAACATGGTGGCCTCTTAGGTCCGGGAGGAAATGTTTCAGGGCCTGAAACACTGCCGACATCTCTAGACAATTTATGTGCCATAGACGGTGATGGTCCTCCCACAGACCCTGAGCCGGGCGACCACTCATGATCGCCCCCCAACCCGTGAGAGAGGCATCTGTCGTTAGCATCACGCGACGACAAGGAGCTCCCAACACAGGGCCTTGGGACAGAAACCAAGGATCTTTCCACATAACCAGGGCGCGATGACACCGTCGCGAACTCATGATCATGCGAAGCGGATTTCCCCTCGGGGAGAATCCCCTGGTTCTGAGCCACCACTGTAACGGTCTCGAATCGAAGCAACACGAGCAGGTGACAATTGTACCTGCATCGTCGTCGAATCCCACACTACACCGAGAAAAGTGGTTCTCTGTAATGGAGAAAGAACACTCTTCTTGGCGTTGAGTCTCAACCCCAACCTCTTGATGTGAGCAAGAACGACATCTCGATGCCGAACCGCCTGATGTTCCGATTGAGCTAGAATTAACCAATCGTCTATATAGTTCAGAATACGGATGCCCTGCAGCCTGAGCGGAGCTATAGCTGCATCCATACACTTCGTGAACGTGCGGGGTGACAGTGCTAGGCCAAACGGAAGAACCCGATATTGGTACGCTTCGCCCCCGAAAGCGAACCTCAGGAACTTCCTGTGTTGAGGGAGGATAGATACATGAAAGTAAGCGTCCTTTAGATCTATCGTGACAAACCAGTCCTCGGATCTGATTTGTGACACGATCTGCTTGAGAGTGAGCATCTTGAACTTGAGCTTCCCTACAGTGTGATTTAAGACACGCAGATCTAGAATGGGACGCAGCCCTCCATCTTTTTTCGGAACGATGAAGTACCGGCTGTAGTATCCTAACTCCCTGCTGGGTGGAGGAACCCGTTCTATAGCCCCTTTTTGCAGCAGAGTTTTTACCTCCTGTTCTAATACCAGAGCCTGCTCGGGGCCTACCACAGTGGGCAGAACCCCTCTGAACCGAGGTGGACGCGTTCTGAACTGAATAGCGTACCCGTTCTTTATAATATTCAGGACCCACTGAGAAACATTGGGAAGCATTTCCCATTCCGCCAGGAACTCTACTAAGGGAACCAGCCTCTCGAGGCTGGCCTCTGGATGAACATCCCGAGTGACAGACACAGCGCCCTGTAACATACTGGCAGGAAACAGCTGGTCTGAACACTCCACAACCCTCCTCGGAGGGGGCGAGCATCCCTCGGGAAATCGCTCGCCGAGTCTCTCTACGCCCTGTGTAGGCAGGGTTAGTAGAACAGACCCCTGAGGGCATCGGGAAAGACAGGGCACCGTGTTCTTGCGCGGTGAACTCAAGTCTCTCCCGATGGGGACCACCCTCAGAGTCCTGACGTTCAGCCCGTCAGGACTTTTTCGACGCGGCCTTCCTGGCGACAATGACTGACCTCAGATCAGTCCTGCCCCGAGACGGCCGCGCCGGAGAGCGCCCCGCCTCGTCCCTCCAGTTTCCCTGCGGGGGGGCACGAGACGCGACACTCCGCTTCTGCTGTGCTCTTTTTGAAGAGGAAGAACTCGACGGCTGGGACTGCCCTTTTCGCTCAGCAGCCCCAGTGACACGTATTTTGAGAGGGATAAATTTAGAAAAAGCAGCCGCCTGTTTTTTCTCTTCCTGGAACCTCTCCGTGACCGAGTGAAGAGCGTCACCGAAGAGGCCCGCAGGCGAAACAGGAGCATTTAAAAGGAGAGACTTATCTTTTTCCTTCATCGATGTCTGACTCAACCATAAGTGCCTTTCTGTGGCCACCATGGCTGCCATAGATCGACCAATAGATTTAGCGGACTCTCTGGTGGCACGCAGAGTGAGATCAGCAGTCTGCCTAAGTTCGCTAATCATATCAGCCGAAATTTCACCCCCCTCAGAAACATCTTTGAGCAGGTCGGCCTGATAAGCCTGCATAATAGCCATCGTATGCAAACACGCAGCCGCCGAGTAAGCCTTCCCCACCAGCACAGAGGTATTCTTTAGTGGTCTAGATGGAAGAGCTGGCGCTTTAAGTGAAACCGAAGAAGCAGGAGAGAGATAGCTCGCGAGCGTCTCCTCCGCCTTCGGCATCGTCACATAACCAGCAGATTTAGCACCAAAAATGTTACCATAAGCATTTGACTGATTCGTGTAAATTCTGCTAGAAACCGGTCTAACCCAGGTCTTTGAAACCTCAGCATGAAGGTCTGGGAAGAACGGTAAGCACCGGCGAGAAGGTTGAGGTCGTGCAGACAGAAATCTATCATCTAGTTTGCTTTTAATTTTAGAATTCTGTCTATCAGCTGGCCACTCGATACTGAGCCTTTCAACAGCCCGAGATAACACATCCATCAAACCTTCTTCATTTGCAATATAATGTGTCACACTAGTTTCCTCTGATGCAAAACTTTCGACATCCAGATCTTTAGAACTGGATAATCTTAATTCAACATCATCATATGCCTCCACCTGGGCAGAAGTAACCGCCGCAGCGCGTGCTTCCGAAGCCGGGTGAGAGGCACCGGATCCCGCCGGAGAAAGCTGAGATAGGGCGGGGCCCGTCTCAACATCGCCGGTGAGATCCATCTGCGAACCCCAAGTCAAGCGCCGCCGCTCTGCCTCAACAGAAGCGGGACCCGAGCCTTGGGGAGCTCGCAGCAAACCACTCTCCTCGAAGAGCGATCGCCGCGAGCGCAGAGCTCTTAGAGGAAAGCGTTCGCAATGCTTACAGTCGACTCCCTCAAGAGCCGACTGGGCATGCTGAACACCCAAACAAGCCACACATAACTCGTGTGAATCCCCACCCGTGATGTATCGAGTACAGGGGGGAACACACTTCCTATACTGCTCGCTCATATTGGTTTTTCTATATATATATATATATATATATATATAAAAATATATATATAGTGATAAACTCCTGACAGAACAGACAAACACAATCGACAGATTCAGACACACGCACAGAGCTGCTGAAGTGACAAAAGCTGGCGTGTTGTGTGCTCAGGGGATATTTATAGCTTCCTGGTCTATGACGTCACTCGCCGTACGCTCATTCTCTCCATTGACTGATTTCATTCATGCTTCAGACGCGTCACGCTGGGGCGTTCCCACTGCGATTACACGCAGCGGTAGTCCCTGAAGGGGAACTGCTTATTTTCCGACTCTATTGGACGAAAACACAACCCAAAACACAATTAATAAGAAATAAAGCATTAACATGTTCAGACATTTCCCAACAGCACAGCAGTAATGACTTTATGAATTTCTTCATCTATAAGATTGATACTATCAGAGAGAAAATTATAACCATGCAACCGTCTACTACAGTATCACATCAGGCAGTGTACTATAGACACCCTGAGGAAAAATTCCTATAGGAAGGAAGAATGGTCTAAACTTGTTAAAAATCTAAAATATATTAAACCCTATACTAACTAAGCTACTGAAATAGATGCTTGTAGAAGTCATCCTTTTCTTAATGTTATTAATTCATCATTGCCATTAGGCTGGTTGTTAGTAAGTCTCTCATTAAAAACACAACTTGGTCCTAGAGAATTAGTTAACTACAGACTGATCTTGAATTCCCTTTTTTTTGGTCAAAAATACTAGAAAAGTCAGTATTCTCACAACTATATTGATAGCCTCGCCGGAGCATGGAACAGCTACTACTCATGTGTGCAATACTGTCATCATTACAACAGCAAACATCTTCTATTTCTACATGGATAGTACACTTTTCCATTAATTCAATTAATTCAAGTATATTTAGGTCTATAACAGGTCTGGTTCTCACTTTATTGATGAACAGAAATTGTAGTTTGTGAGTAAAGCAGCAAATTCCTCCATCAAAGTCAACTGCCTCAGTAATAAGTGCAGTACAATCAAGTGAAAATCGTGTGCGGCATAAATGATATATATAAGGCAGCACTTTTCTTCCTGTTTTCTTCAAAACAAAAAGCGTGCTCCGGGCCAGAACGTTAAGTGCAATGTGAGTGCAGGCCAGCGGGTTAGTGGGATGGTGGCAATCACGCCAGGGCACAGTTCAAGGCAACCGTGCCTAGTGTAAGTACGCCCTTAGAGAGAAATGGTATCTGTGAGGATTTCCAGTCAGAATTTAGACTGTATCATAATACTGAGACTCTCATCAGAGTTACAAATGACTTGCTCTTATCATCCGATCATGGTTGTATCTTTCCATTAGTCTTACTGGAGCTTAGCGCTGCACATGATACTATTGACCACAATTTTTTTTTGAATAGGCTCGAAACATTACATTGGCATTAGTGGACTTGTACTGGTATGGTTCAAATCAGACTTATCTTACCATCATCAATTTGTAGCAGTAAAGGAGGAGGCATCATCGCAAGTTCATTTATGGAGTACTGCAAGGCTCAGTACTGGGACCGTTGCTTTTTACCCTGTACATGCTACCCTTGAGAGATATCATTAGGAAACATGGCATCAGTTTTCTTTTGTTAAGCTAATGATACTCAGCTCTATATTTATTTGAGGTCCGAAGACAAATTCCAATTCACAAAACTAAAGGAAAGCATAGTTGATATAAAAAATTGGATGACAGGTAATTTCATTCTACTAAATTGTAATCATTGGACCAAAAACCTCCACACAAAATAAACTAGAACACTGTCTAAATTTTGATGGATGTTGTGTCAATTTAGATCGATGTTGTGTCAATTTAGATCAGTTTGCTATTTAAATACCCAAACTCTGGAACGGTCTTACTAGAGTTGTTCGGAAGTCAGACACACTCAGTTTAGATCTAGATTAAAGATCAATTTCTTTATCCTAGCATACACATAATTTAACACACTATCACATTTCTATACTTAAAATCCCTTAAAAGATTGTTAAGCTACATAAATTAGGCCAACTGGAGCCTGGAACACTTCTCACAACATCCCGTGTACTTGTTACATCATAAGAGGAGTGGCATCTATGCTAGTATTAATCTGTTTGTCTCGTTCTTATCCCAATGTTACGGTAGTCAGCCGGATCTGGATATATATTCATAATATTTTGATGGTTTAAGCAAATTTGTCCCATTGAGGTTAAAAACCTCTTTTTCAAGGGAGTCCTGGCCAAGAGGCAGCAAAACCACAATCAAATACATTTAAAAAGGTTATACAACACAAATAATTAAAAACATTTACAATTTAAACAGGTCATTTCAGGTTCTCTCAATCTGGACTTAAAAGCATTTAAGGAAATAAGTTCAGATAATTTCAAGTCTTTTTGCAAAAAGTTCCATGCAGAAGGAGCGGAGTAGACAAAAGCCCTTTTCCCCAGTTCTGTACGGGCAAATGGAACAAAGAGCAGCAAGTGATCATTTGATCACAATGAATAAGAACCAACACTTCTCCATGTGATTAAACTACTGATGTAGGATGGCAACAGACCAAGCATGGCCTTATAGATAAAAATATGCCAATGCCCTGATCTCTTGTTGAACAACGATGGCCATCCCACTCTGGAATATAATTCACAATGATGGGTCAAATTTTTACAATTCGTAATAAATCTCAGAGACGCATGATAAACAGTGTCAATCTTATGCAGACATTGTGCTGAAGCGGTCCTATACACCAGGTCACCATAATCTAAGACAGATAAAAATGTTGCAGTGACTAGCTGCTTTTTTGCTTTAAAAGAAAAACAAAATTTATTTCAAAAGAAAAAAGACAGTTTAAGTTTGAGTTTCTTCACAAGGTTGTCTATATGAGGTTTAAAAGTGAGAGCATCATCAAGCCAAATGCCAAGGTACTTATAAGAATGAACCACCTCTATGACACTTCCAGTCAAAGTGAACACAGAAGGAGGAACTTGAGAAACCTTCTTAGTATTACTAAACAGCATCAGTTTGGTCTTATCAGCATTGAGAACCAGTTTAAGCTGCATAAGCGTGTGTTGAACCACATCAAAAGCTTTCTGCAAAGACTCAACCGCTTTAGCTGGGGACGATCCAAAACGATAAATAATCGTGTCATCAGCATAGAAATGCATATTAGCATCCGACACATTGTGGCCCAGTTCATTTATATACATAATAAACAAGAGAGGACCCAATATTGAGCCTTGTAGCACCCCCTTGTGGACCTTCACTAATGCAGAACATAGACCAACACATTTAATACACTGAGTCCTGTCACTCAGATAATTCATGAACCAGGAAACTGCACAATCAGACAATCCCAGACAAAGAAGCCTATGCTTTAAAACAGCATGGTCCACTGTGTCAAAAGCTTTCGACAGATCAAGAAAAAGTGATGCACAGAATAGCTTTCTATCAAGGGCGACAAGTATGTCATTAATTACTTTTGTAACAGCAGTGATGGTGCTGTGCTTTTTCCTGAAGCCTGATTGCAGTTTAGAAATAAGTTCATTTGAGTATAAAAACTCTTTTATTTGGTCTGAAACAAGGGATTCTAAAATTAAAATTAAAACCAAAATTCAAAACAAAAACAAAAAAAAACAAAATTCTCACATCACATTTGCCCAGTACTGTATGTATGGTGTGGTTAGTGCCACAACAGTGCTATTTAAGACCCAGCTTACAGTGGACTGAAGGGCCCAAGTCATCACCAGTGCACTGCTGCATTTTTACAGTTGCCAAAAAATATGATTATTACTTTCATTACTGTAGTCAGAGCATTGATTTGTAGAGTGTGAGAAGTTGTTACATTTCTTACAAGGACAGATCAAGATTTTATTGTTTTATCCACTCCCGTGCATCATATTACTCCAATACATTATATCTTTGTTGGAAAGTGTGTGGTCTCCTCCTCTCTGCTGCCATCTTGTTACTCTTAACTAGGTTAGGATACCTCTTCAGCACTCTTAAATAATTTAGGTGCTGAGACCTAGTCTTAACAGTTAGGTACCTTTATGAATCACACTTATTCTTGAGTCTAGGAATAAGAGTAAAATGACATCATTCTTATCATTTTTACACACTTAAGCCTAAAGTTTTACTCTGAGAGGCTTTATACATACGGCCCCAGGTTATCCCGGTATTTTTTTCTGTTGATATGAAAATCTGGGTACATTTAGCAATATAGCGGGTGAATTTTGTATTTGATGTTTATTACGGTGAACGATATGCCTTTCTCCACTGACGTTCTAAGTTGTTCAAAGCGTTTCTAAGGATGCTGATTTTTAAAGGCAGACTGAGATGGTGAACAGCAACGGAAACATGGTTTGTGTAACATTAGCAACACATTATTAGCTGTTTGATAACGTAGTCAATCAACATACAAACAGCATACTAAGGAGATGAACTGGGCCAGCTACTTTGAGTGCTTCCTTGTGACTGCCATGCATGGGTGAGAGAACACAACCCAACATCAGGACTGATGGAGGTGAAGCTAACTCAACAACAGTACACAAACATTCATTCAAGTGTTCCTCGTTCTCAACCACCATGAGGTAAGACACAGTATACATCATCTTTTGACAAAAAAATGACTAAATCTTACATTGAGGGTGAGACTGAACTGAGACGCTCAAACAATACTGGAAGTGCACAAAGTCCCAAGGGTGGGGCTAGCCAGAACCAAACGGGGCACAAAGCTTCCTTTGATGTTCAAGGAAAAGATGATGAGTTCTTGTTATGTTTCTAGAGAAGAGGACAATAATTCTGAGTCAGTAACTACAGTTCCAGCCAGACAACTTGTCAATGGACAACCAGTAAAAAACTTTGTTGGATACTGGTAGCACTGTGACTTAGCTCTGGGCGACATGACAAAAAATTTAAATCTTGATCTTTTTTTTTTCAGAACGATTGACCGATTCACAATTTCGAATTTTTTTTATTTAATTTATTTTAATTTTCTTAATTTATTGTCTCCTTTCTTGTTACGCAGCAACAATCCCGCGCAGTATTTTTTGACCGCCACTCCCACCCGCAGCAAACGTAAATCCACCTGCCCAAGCAATATTTGCGTTGGGACCCATGGGACCCACATGATCCCAATCCCAATGTAGCCCTCTAGCCTGCTGCATATCTTGATGATGTTTCAGTTTAAAGCAAAATTGGTGCAGACCATCTAATGCATCTACAACACACCCTGGAGAAGATCCATGCAGCAGGCCTGTCCTTGAATGTGTCAAAGTGTGAGTGGGCTCAACAGGAACGGTGTTGACGGTGTTACCGGTGTTCAGAAGCAACACCGGTTACATCACTTCCGGCACCGCCACCCACCGTCGATTTCATTTTTTATGTTTGTAATAAAATCATTTAGTTCAGTTAGAGAACAGACACTACAATTAAAAACTGAACGTGTCTGATTAATAAATCGTGAGTCGAAAGAGAGGCGCAGCACAGATCAACAGCAGGAGTCTGTCACAAGAGTGAGGAGCTGACTGACAAGATGATGGTGGAATATTTTGTGTCAAAGAGAAATGTAAGTGTAAAATGTATTTAAGTGAGTTTGTCATTGTATTGTTTTGTTGTTGTGTTTTTCATAAAGAATAATAGGATAATGAACTAACCACTCAAGCAATCCGGCCCCGAATTGTCACGTTCGGATACAGAGGATGTTTGACAAATAGTTTATTTACAAAAACAGGAAAAACAAAACCCACGAGGGGGCAAAACATAGACAGGACACGAAGAGAATAAACTAGACTATAACTAACAAACTAGACAATACTCTGGAACAGGATACTCACAAGATATTACAAGGTCTCAAAAACTCACAATGATCACACAGAGGTAAGGATCACAATGAACCGACACGAGACAGCAAACACAAGGAGATTAAATAGGGAACCAATAAAGGGAACAGGTGATACTAACTAGACAATCATGACAAACGAGGAAACGAGGGGGCGGGGTTAAGTAACGAGACACACAAGCACATGGCCCAAACCAAGGACCATGTGTTGTACACAAACATGGGTCTGCCATGATCCTGTCACAAAACTAGAGAACTCAAGGACAGGATCATGACACGAATTGGCAGTCATTTGAAAGCAAAAGTAAAATGTGCACGGCCGCACAGGCATTCATAATGGTGCGTGTGCACTGGCGCGGAGCGAACAGAACAGAGGAAGCATTTTCAGTTCATTCCTATGGAAGCTTCCGATTTTTAGCGATTCAAAAGCCCCCACCGGTGATACCGGTATTACTGGTGTTGTCACATGTCGATTAACCTGTGGGAAAATATCCTCACCGTCACATCCCTAGAAGCCAGCTATTTGGGGTACTACCTGGGAAATGGCAAATTAAGGTCTCAAGTGGGCAAAGTAGAGGCTATTAGATGCAGTCTGGAAGAAAGAGGTTTGATCATTCCTGGGTACCGATAATTCATCACAAACTTTACCACCATAACTGCACCTGCTAAAAGAAAATATGTGCTCCAGAGTCCAGACTTTTCCAAATGATTCCTGGTTCAAGTAGATGCCTTGAATAAAGAAATTGGGCCGGTACTGGTCCAGGGACCCAAAGGGGAGGAACAATCTCCGGTTACAAATGTAACCATGGTTCCCCCGAGAAGGGAACGAGACACTGTGTCTGACGTCGATGCTATGAGGAATGCCTTAACATGACTGCATCTGAAGCACATGTGCAACTATTCCAATCCTGATTGTTGCGACATCACCCAGTGACGCGTGACAGCGTACTGCGGAAGGATAGCCGGATCAAAGCAGCATTAACTTCTGATTGGCTGAAACAAGCCGTTCCCAGGCATGCAGGAAATATGGCAGGGAAAAGCAGCATCTCGTTCCCTTCTCAGGGAACCATGTTTACAGTCGTAACCTGAGGCGTTCCCTTCCTAGGGAACTCGACGCTGCGTCTGACATTGACGCTATGGGGAACGGAAAAAAAAGGAATTAAGAGTACAGCTTAGGACAAAAGCACTTTCAGCCCAGGTCCAGGCTATAAAACCTTATAAATATGTGGGGGAAAAGAACAGCTCGCTAGTGATGCACTGATTGGGGTTATATCCGTGGACACTACAGATAATCAGCGGGTCAGGCAGGCCAAGTAATAAAAAATAACATTCCAATTAGTTGCGGGTGGGTTGCGGGTAACTATAACTAAAATTATACACAAGCTTACCAAAAATTATTCTGATAAAAGTGTTTTCCAACATGATGATGGAAATATTAACATGTTTAAAGCTTAATTTTCCATCAGGCACTAATTTGCAGACTCCACTTGTTTAAGCAGCAATGGAGGCAAAACAGATCTGAGAAATTTCAAAAAGGAAAATTTAAAACAAAACAGAAGAAAAGAAAAGTACCGTGGGAGTTTTTTACTATTCAACCAGGATGAATCAAGTGCTGGGTATCTGATATGTAACAGCTGTGAAGCGCTGTATGTATATGACAATAAACTAATAAAGCCTATATCCAGCCTTCACTTGGGCTGAATGTATTTCATTTCTCATGCGTGTGCTCGGGAAGTTGCAGTAATGGAAACAATTAGAGTTTGAAGGGAGTAATGTCTGTTTAGGCTATTAAGGATATGTAATTTTACCAAAGAAGAACATTTACTTTAATTAAATGTTAATTTAAAAGCATCCTACTTCAGTGTAATATGTTACCATATCATCACACTTAACAGAGATAATATGAATACTTGTAATGTGACAATTGGGTGTGGGTCGGGCGCGGATATATAAATCTGAGAAATCATAGGTTCGGGTGGGTGGTGGGTGGATGATTTATTTTTAACAGTGACGTTAGAGCTGATCCGCTCATCTTTACAGCCCTCAGCATCATATCATTCTTGGAGTGGGACTCCAGACAATGAAACTTTAGAAGCTGCCATACTAGAGTGGGCTCTCACAAGCAGAGGTGAAGGCAAATCACGTGGAAGGCAGGTATAGTCGTCACGTAGACCTGAAGCTGTGAGGGGGATAAACCGTCCTGAGGAAACTCCTGCACTGAAGCCACTGGGCAGTTAACTGGATCCAACTGGCATTCTCTGGACCATAAAGTGAAGACTCTCCACTTTAGAGTGTACTGCTTCCCCGCACAGGGAGCTCTAGAGTTAAGGACGGTCTCAACAACCTTGGCTGAGAGACCATAGTTCAACAGTTGGTCCCCATTAGGGGCCAAACCCTAAGCTTCGACATCTCCAGCCAGGGATGATAGAATGTGTCCCCGGCCTGAGATAGAAGGTCCCTCCTTATGGGAATCTCCAGAGCCATCAAGGCTAACCTGCTCTGGGGCAGGTTATATTCTGGGTAAGAGGACCAATCAGCTGTGAACAAAGTGACACATCTCTGACGATATGAAGTCCCTTCCCCAGTTTCTCAAGCTCCAAATTAAAGGTTACTACATAGTAACATATTTTTCAATACAAAATTGTCTGGCTTTTAGCGATGATTATTTATCATAATTATTTTATTTTATTTATATAATGTTTATATAATTATTATAACCCTAATCCATTACACAGGAGGAATTTTAGTTTAACAATTAATATTAAACGTTTAGTTTAAATATATACAGTACAAATAATGTGTAATATAAAAAAGATTCGGAATCGCATACCTATATATATTATCAACTATATAAACTATCTTCACAACTTTCACTTGCACTGATACAGAAATATATTTTCTTCTTGTTGTGTGAGTGCATTTTTGTACTTCATATTCTTCAATCTCGTTATCCTCGGCAGAACAGAGAAAATCTTGCTGATTCTCTCCCGAGAATTGAATTGCAGTTTCTCTGTTTCAAGCCATGTGATTGGCTGTTCTGTCACGCAATCATGTGCACACATTCCATGAACTCAGGATCCAAGTCTGAGTTGACAGAGAGAGTTTTCTGTACAATCTGTATTATATAAAGTGCCATATAAATAAATGTGACTTTCAATTGTTGAACTGTGACTGTTCAAAATGAAAAACAAGTTCATGCCCATAGAAATGTTAACATACTGTATATGCCCATGCCACTGTGCAACCTCACAAGCTCTCCATTGCTATCTTTTATTCATCTCTGTGTTGTACAGAGCAGGACAACCCTATGGTTCTAAAAAAAAAAAAAGTATAAATAAAATAAACAAGTAATATGTGGGTGAATTAGACCTTTAAACAACCTTGTCCTTATAACAAAAATATCACCACTGGATCAACAGTTTTGTCACGTGTATTCAGCATTTTGTGTGTTCCGTTGTGTCTAAAAACTCATGCATTAGACATAGTTTACATTTTAGTTCCATTGATTCCGTTTTCTCTTCCTGTGCTTACATCCTGTTTCTATTAGTTTATGTGGTTTTTGATTATGTTCACCAGTGTCTTGTTTAGTGTTTGTTATCTCCAGACTTCTCCAGACAAAATACATATATAATACTTTAGTGACATATCATCTCTTTCCCCACCAGCGTTTCAAAAAGCATTTGATCATTTTCACAAAACGTTCATGGCTCCTGAATTTGTTTTGAATGAATATCTGAACATGTAATATAATAATAAACAATAAAAACTAAGCAAATATAGTTTTATACATTTTTTTTATTATCAATACAATACAATACAAAATTGGTTCTGTTCTTATCTGACCAACAGATGTTTTAGTGTTCGTATTGGTCATCAGTTCTCCTCTAGTCTACCTCTAAATTGTGGAGTCCCACAGGGATCAATCCTCGGACCAGTATTGTTTACCCTGTACATGCTACCTCTGGCTTCCATTTTGAATAAATGCGGAGTATCCTTTCATCTATACGGTGATGATACTCAGATCTACTTTCCTTTAAAACATAACGATAAAAATGGAATACAACCCCTGCTGGCCTGTTTAAATGTACTTAAGCTTTGGCTGTCAAGTAATTTTCTAAATTTAAATGAAAATAAAACCGAAATAATTCTATTTGGGCCCAGGGAAAACTGTGTGCTTGATGTTGACCGTGGTCATCTTGCCCCATATGAAACTCAATGCGCTAGAAATCTGGGCTTTCTGTTTGATCATAACCTAAAATTTGATAAACAGATCAGTACTGTTGTAAGAGCATGCTTTTTTCATCTTCGCCAACTCTCTAAAGTGAAACCTTTTTTAACCCAGAGTAACTTCCAAACAGTGATCCATGCTTTTGTTACATCGCGTTTAGACTATTGTAACTCACTTTATATTGGTGTCTCTCAGTCTTCCCTCTCCCGTCTACAGCTATTGTAAAACGCTGCTGCTAGACTCCTCACTGGGACCCGCAAGTAAGAGTCGATCACCCCTATTTTATCCACACTGCACTGGCTACCTGTCAAATTTAGAATTGATTTTAAAATGTTATTATTTGTTTATAAAGCATTCGACAAATTGGCCCCTCAGTACCTGACCGATCTACTTCGTCCGTACATCGTGATCGTGCTTTTGCAACTGCGGGCCCAAAACTTTGAAACAGTCTACCTCTCCACATTAGATTAGCTCCTTCTGTTTCCTCCTTCAAATCTTCTTTAAAAACATATTTATTTTCTTTGGCTTTTAATGCTGCTTGACTTTGGTACGATTATTGTTTATCTATTGATGTGTGTCTTATTATTATTTTATTTGTTATGTTTTATTCTGTTCTGTATGGCACTTTGGTCAGCCTTGGTTATTTTTAAATGTACCTTATAAATAAATATTGTATTGTATTGTATTGTAACTCTCACAAAAAGGGCAATTTAAATAAAAAATTCATGTTTCACTGGGTAAATCCTATGGATAATTTTAAATGAGACCTCTTTGACATTGTTTGTAATTAAATATTGATTGGGTATAAGCCAAACCTTTTAGTATAAGGCATCCGAACAATGCTTCTATCGCTTGTGTTTTGATTCTGAGATTCTGTACTATTTCTACCGTATAACAGTGAAAACACGGAAATCTGGGAAATTCTGACGGTGGCGGTGAATGGCGGTGAAGAGTTCTCTCACAAATGTCAAAGGCAGGAAAAGAGTTAAAAGTGAACATGTCAATATATAAATTACTTCATTATTTTTACATCGATTTTTTCACAATACAGCTGTCATAATTAAGGAAACCTTATTCAACATTGCTGTTTTTAAATCACTTAGTAATATAGTAGGGAACAAAAATCTGTTGAAGCACAAGTAAGACTTTGGGAACTTTTAAATGCACCTAATTAGCTTTAGCTGTTAGCCCATGAATGATGATGCAGGATTTTTTTCCGAGCAGGATTAAATGTGATTCGTGGCTTCTCAGAAATGGTGCTCAAGGGACATTTTGTCAATTTGTGGAACTGGCACTGGATGGATCCTGGAGGAGGATCATGTTCTTCCAGCACCTGGTCCAGACCCACAGCTTCTACCTGAGCCTCCCCAGCCCCTCATCATGCCCGCCACAGACCCCGAGCCAGCGCACCGCCTGCCACTGACACCGAGCCATTGCACACGCCTGCCACAGACCCTCAGCTAGAGGTCTAATCTGACCTGGAGCCAGCACCCAATGCCCACTTTATCCACCGCTCATTGACTTGTCCATCCTCCACCGGCTCTACTATGGTCTTCTCCTCCACCGGCTCCACCATAATGGCCTGTAGCGGGGATCTTTTTCTCTTTCTGTGGGCCTGGCCCTTCCTCCCATTAATGCTTTCTGCGAGCGAAGCCCAACTTGACGGTTTTTGTGGTTTTGCTTGTGGGCAATGGTAGAAGTAAGTGGTCAGATTAAATATTTTAACATTTTCAGTTTAAGCATAATGGATCAGAAAAAAGCACAGTTGGATTAAACTAAGACATACTTCTTATTTCCCTGATACTCTCTTCAGGAAATACTGGAAAGGCCACTTTTCTAAACTGATATCTCCCAGAATTAACTTTTTTGGACATGCCCATATTTAGTTATTGCTGATATTCTAAATTAACATTTTTACATGACCCTGAAATCAGATAAATATAGGTCAGTTGTCAGTTGGATTTCTAGAAACCAAAACATTGGCTTAATATGTCTGTTGTTATTCTTCTAAATAAGATTATATCCAACATGCAACACTACGCAAAACACTATAGAAGGTAAGCATAAAAAAACCCCCATCTGAAATAGATATAAAATTCTAGACAATTTAGAATTTTAGGGATTCCCAGTAACGGTAAATTATTTGGTATAGCTCTCTAATCTTTCTAATAAAATAAAAAAGCCATAAAATACAATCGTAAATCAAATTTATTCTCCAAAGATTGGTCAGTAAAACCAAACAGCAAACTTAAGGCACCTGGTAACAGTAAAATGTAATAAACAATGTTAAATTTCAGTTTCTAATGTAATAATGTTTCTAATAATGTATTTGATTGATAATACAGTACACTCTCAGAAAAAAAATACAAAAGCTGTCACTGGGGCGGTACCCTTTCAAATGTACACCTTTGTACCTAAAGAGTGCATATTACTACCTCAAAGGCACATATTGGTACCAAAAGTGTACATATTAGTACCTAAATGGTACATATTAGAACCCCTTTAAAGGGTACCGGCCCAGTGACAGCTTTTGTACCATTTTATCTGAGTGTAGACATTACAAATCTGCTTGTGAAAGAAACACTATATTATTCTTTCTTTTTTTTTCCATAAAATAATTTGTCATTAGAGCATAACTCTTACCATGTTGATGGCATTTACTGGGCCAATACTGTTGACAAACATGTCTGCATGGATCACAGTTGGTTTGACTGTAAAGAGCAGTGGAGAGAAACAAGGAGAATGTAACATTAGTTCAGTTATCTCAGAGTACATTTAAAAGAGGTTTATTAAGGTAATGACAATGTAGTAAGTCTGCACCTGCATTTATTTTGTGAAAAGTTTTACTTGAAAAATGGTCCTGCCATCTTTCTTTAAAAAACATCACTTGATTTGATATTTCATCTAATTCAATAAAATGTATATGATAGGCATCCAAATATACACAAGCACAAATAGTTAATATCTAAAGTTGAATTAACCATTAAAAATGTCTAAATGTTTTTTAATAAGATTTTTGCAGTTTTGTTTTAGCTACTGATTCCAGGTCATGGCAGAACACTTACTACATAACTACAGTGAATGAATGAATGAATGAATGAATGAATGAAGGAATGAGACTATAATATCAGCAATATTACGGCATCTTGGCTGTACTGTTTGCAAATAAAGAGATCCAATGTCCAATGCTCTGCCGTACCCAAGCTGTCACCACCATTTAGCATCAGTTGCCATTTATAGACTACCCAGTGTGTAACCATGGCGTGTAAAAAAGGCTAGTTTGCAGGTAATATGACAGGCTGTTAAATGCGATCACATGTACTTTAACAGTAGACAGTCATGCATGTAAACATATGGTCATTGAGGCTTTAAGTGGGACATAAAAAATGATTATTTTTTACAAAGAAATCAATTGCACGTGTTTCCAAGAGAGCATTTAAGTTACATTTATTTTAAATCTGCATTTATTTTACTGCTGGATTTGGCTGATGTAGTGAAACATTTCGCAATATGATTACATGTTTTTTCCATTTTCTCATCTTTCTCATATTTTCAATGTTTTTGTCACAACAAATATTTTCTCACAACTTCATTTTGTTATGTATTTGTACTATGGCTGTCAACGCTAACCCGTTAACGCATACGATTAATTCAAAATCCGTATTTAATAATTTGACACAAATATATGGAAGAAAATTAATGACAAATGTTTTTTAAACAAAAAAAACCTTGTTAAATTGCTCTACTTGAAAAAAAACATGCATTGCATTAACCCTGCTTGCATTTTAATGCATTGTGTTTTTAAGGCTTACATTTTTATGGGCTACAATTCAACATAGTTGTATATTTGTGAATATTTCAATTCAAAACATTTCACACACATTTTCATCAATAAAAATGAAATAATCCATATCCACCTTTCAAATTTCACTTCCAAAATATTAATTCAGTTTAAAAATACGACCTATAATATTTGACAGGCAATTTTCGGTCCATTTTATTACGCTTTCACAAATTCAGTGGTTCAAATTCGACAGAAAATTCAACGTTTCACATCCGGGAACTGCAGGAATAGCAGTATATTGCCGATACATGATCTCCATCTGCTGTTAGTCTGCTCACCAGCAGGTGGCGCAAGCGCATGTTGACGAAGACCAGAGCAACGGTAGAGCGAGTCATTCATTAATTAAAACAGATGTGCAGAAATGAAGCAAGCGGTAAGTATAGGCTATGTGTCGATTATCAGGGCCAGTATGTACACGGTAAGATGAAAAAGACACAAAAGCTGTGTTTATGTTTAATTCAATGTCTTCACGGTTCGCAATATGATTACACGTTTTTCTATTTTCTCATCTTTCTCATATTTTCAATGTTTTTGTCACAACAAATATTTTCTCACAACCAGAGGCGGACAGAGTACACGGCTTTATTACTTGAGTAAAAGTACAGATAACCCTGGCAAAATTTTACTCAAGTACAAGTAAAAGTACTAAAGTCAGATATCTACTCAAGTAAAAGTACTGAAGTACTTGTTTTTAAAAGTACTTGAGTATCAAGAGTACTAGAGTACATTTTCTAAATATTGCATTACTACTGCCACAGTGCTTACATTTATGTACAGAAACGTCCTACATGGAGTTATGAAAAACTTTAATGTTAATACCTTGGAGAATGCAAAAGGAATTGAAAGAAAAATCAAGTCATTTTCATCTTTTTACCATGTTGCTTTATTTAACATTTAAGAAAATGTCTGAAAATTCTGAAAATTGAAATAATCTGGCGAGGCGGGGCCACGGGTTGGCGCATTCACGGGATGGACCTGCTGCGTCTTCATCCATTGTTTCGTCCATGGTTTCGTCTCTTAACTAAATTTGACCATGGAGTTGACTTTAGCGGAAAGCTGAAGGTGATTGCTGATAGGCTGTCCCAATCAGTGGCGCCTGCACAATCCAATTACGTTTGAGAAGGAAACAACAAATTGAGGGTTTCCGAGATTTTTCTTGGTTCCATTTTTTTTTTTTAGAAGTAGTAATGGGTACTCACGGTTATGGATAGAAATGTAGTGGAGTAAAGAGTACAATATTTGCCTCTCAAACGTACTTGAGTAAAATCATGAGTACTACCCAAAAAGGATACTCGAGTAAAGTACAGATCCCTCAAAATTGTACTAAAGTACTGTACTCAAGTAAATGTACTCCGTTACTGTCCGGCTCTGCTCACAACTTAATTTTGTTATGTATTTTTACTATGGCTCTCAACGCTAACGCGTTAACGCATGCAATGAATTCAAAATCCTGATGTTTATATGTCACATATGTTTAATTCAATATCGTCATGGTTACTTTCCTTGTGTAACTTAAATGTAAGCAGCTTTCTCTACCATGAACGAGATTATAATGTTATTCCCAGATGCTGACATACAGATCAAACGTTACATCTGAGGTAGACATATTTTTCTCTTGGTTTGTTTAGTTTCCTTAACTTTATGCTGTGCTGGAGTACTGGGGGGTTTTGCCGGTGCACTGTGGCTGTAACAGTTTGACTCTTTGTTTCCCCCTTTTCTTAGTATTTTGGTTTAGTCCTGTTCAGTTTTCCCGCTCCTCATCATCCCTCAGTTAATTCACCTGTGTCTAGTTAATTATCTTCATCTGTGTCACCTGTGCCCCAATTATGTTCCTTTGTCTCCCTGTGTTATTTAAGCCCTCTGTTTCTTCCTATTCCTTGTTCGTTCTCGTTAATGTATAGTGTGTGTTGTGGTTCCTGAGTTTTGTTAAATAAATCCTGTTTTCCTGATCATCCTCGTCTTCTCATCCTTCCTACCACCACGTATCGTGACAGAAGAACGGACCAAAACAAAAGATGGACTTGGCTGGTTATTCTGTAACGTCAACGGGTGGATGAAGATCAGGCGAGGATACAAAATAACAAGGTCTTTATTAAAGATCCGGAAGAACACGAAACAGTGTGCGTGTGCACAAACAATAACCAGCAATGACAAGGAGTAAGAGGGGAACTTAAATACACAGATAATGACAAAGACAACAGGTGACGGTGATGATGATGATGAGGGTGATGAGGAGCAGGTGCAGGTGATGATGACAACCGGGAATGCTGGGAAGTGTAGTGAAGACACAGATGAAGGAGGTGAATGTGACAGTGGCAAGCTTTATGAGTGTGCTTGAGCGCTAATTAGGCTATGTATAGGCAATTAAAGGCTCATTATTATGAGTTGGCTTATTGATATACACATGTGAACAATCGCTTAAATAAACGACTAATTGTCGACTAGAAAAACCTTTAGTCACTGGCAGCCCTACCAAGCTGACATCCTTAAGTACTTAGATGAGGGAGCTCTAAAGAGCTAAGATAAGGGACTAATGACAGTGACATGACGTGAAGGCCAAGTATGATATTTTGCTTTGTGCCATGAAGCTGTAGTGCCTGAGACAGATCAGACACAGAACAATGTGTTAGCTTAAAGATCATCTACATTTTGATGGAGATTACATGGAATATGCCCCTTTCTTTAGTGTAGGATTTCTACCACAGTACCACATGACATGAAATTACCATTATAAACAGTAGATGGCAGCAGAGGACCACTCATTGACTCATTCTCCTCACTATTATACTTATTTTAACAGGTTTTGCTTTTGGAGTCATATTTATGATTACGGTGAAACCTGTTAATGGTGTTATAAAGAGGAGACTTGGAGTAATCATTTTGTTTCCTATCATTTACTTCAAATATCTGTAACAAAATGTGTGTGTGTGTAAGCATGCTTCATGTGTTAAATCTGCAAAGTATTATAGATTAACCTTTTCATTTCTCTGTCTGTATTTGTGTATTCTCCATTGAGGATTTGTTATGTCTAAGCCCTACATTTCTACGTGTTCTGAATTGTGGGTTTATTATTTCATTTGGGGTCGGTCAATACCCCAACAGCATAGAAGCGACAAAAGTCCTAAAGCACTTGAACCCCGATAATTGCTGCTCACAGCTATATTTATTAGGGTTTCAAGCACAAAGCCTTTAAACCCTATTGGAGTTTTAGGGTTTTTTAGGGGATCAAGGCCGAACCACTGAAAACCTATTGTATTTGTAAGGATCTTTATTAGGGTTTCAAGTGTGAAGTGGAAAAAACCCTATTGCTATTGTTAATTATTTTTAGTTCTCCCTGATGCAGGAAAGTGCCAGGAGTCATATTATCATTCCTGAGACGATATGGTGAGGCTATTCCCTCATGCTCTCGCTCTGCTGTCACCCCTCCCCCTGAGGGGGGAGTCTTCAAGATTGTGTTTCTTTCACATACACATTATAGACTAATTCAGATAAAATAAGTGGCAACGTGCGTCGCACTTTTTCAACTGTGTGGTGAGGGAGAATATGTGCTTCCTCTGTCACAAAAGAGCACACGCAATAGGCTGGTGTAAGCGAAGCAAGTGGGCAATACCACCACTCGCGTCCCACTTCTTCATCTATCGCCTCTCCGGTACTGGAAGTACGGAGCATGAAAATGGGCTGTTACAGAATAGGATAGCAGGCAGTACAGCTTTTCACTTCCTTATCTGTCGCCCTCTCCACGCTGTAATTTCCATCTGTATTCACTTCTTTTAGGCTGGGCTGAAAAGGAGAAGTGAGCAATATTGCACTCTCGTCTCACTTCGTTTTTGGCCAGCGCCCTACAGTACATGCAGCTCAGGGTGGTAGCAATATACTCCTTTATTGAATTGGGCTAGTACAGATGAAGACAGTTGTCAGTGCCGCCACTTGCGTCCCAGGTCTACATCTGTCGCCCTTGCCAGTACTTGGAGTTTGGTGGAGGCTTAATGCTTCCAATTGAATTACCTTTGTAGGTTCCACTTTATTTCAATAGTCCACTTTAGACATTCTACTAACTATAAGTAACTTTGCAACTACATGTCAACTAACTCTCATTAGAGTATTAGTGGACTGCAGTAGACTGTCAGTAGACTGTTAGGTTATGGTTAGGTGTTAGGGTCCGGGTTAGTAGAATAAGTTGACTTGTAGTTGCCAAGTTACTTATAGTCAGTTAAATGTCTGTTGGGGGAACATCACAATAAAGTGTTAGCAGATATTAAGCTGACAGTCTACTAATACTCTAATGAGAGTTAGTTGACATGTAGTTGCAAAGTTACTCATAGTTAGTAGAATGTCTAAAGTGGACTATCGAAATAAAGTGTTACCCATTTGTATATTAGACATGGACTTGGGAGTGTTATTGCTGCACTTCCCTTGTGTTCTCAAACTTGAAAGAATGGGCATGACCGCTGGCAGCATCCCACTTTCCTATGTGTCAGCCCCTCCGATCCAAATAGATATGGAGGTTACATACATTATTCTTCCTCATTTAATCATATATGATGTGGCTGCACGGAGGAGGAGAATGGACATGGCCGCCATGGCCCTTATCTGTCGCCTCTCCAGCATGGTCTGGAGGTGATAGTGTGGACATAGGGAAGCTGCTATGTTAACATGGTTTCTGGCAGTTCACGAGGAGCAATGGAGAGACAGAGCATAAAGGTGGACATTGTTGCCATTGCCATCTCTGCCTTCTCTGCCACTTTCTCCTCATTAGAACCGTAGGACTGGGTAACCACTAGCCGATAGAGCCACTTGGCTAACAGGTGGACTTTCTTTGGCAAGTCTTTTGGTAATGGAGCTCTTGGAGAAAGAAGTGGTTGTTATCGCCATGGCTGCCCCTCTTTCTCTGTGGTTCCTTTCGGATGATGGAGGTGGGGTGTCGTCAGGCAGGGTCTACATACCATTTTGGATGGTCTGTAGTAGAAAGCTGCTATAGATGCTCCATTTTTAGTACTCACTCACCAGACTTCCCGAAAGCACTTTTGAGGTTTTCCTTAGGTAGAGCAGGCAGCTGAGAGAACACAGTTCTCTCCTGAGGCATCTTCCAGTTTATAGAATGGATTGCTTAATTCTACAGTCCCTTCAGTTAGGTTACCCCTGGAGCTAATGGCCAAGGGTTCGGACAGTCAGGATAGCAATACTTTAGTCTTCCCTCTTCATTGGGAGTTATGGGTGTCTCTTTAGCTAGCTCTGCCATGGGTCATTGGGCTTGGAGGTTAGTCCCATTTCCCTAAGAAGGGGAAGGTTCACCTGTATGTCACCTGACTTTGGTAGCCAAAATTGCTGTGTATAACACATGCTTCAGACATTGGCTCGCACAAAGCATTCCCATAGCTTCAACACCATGAGGCAGCTTCTCGTTCCCCTCCTCAGGGAATGGGGTTACATATGTAATCTAGACGTTTTGGAATGTGATGTCTAAAATAAAGGAATATATGTACAAGTTAAACTAAAGATAAAGACAATGCAAACAAGATCCCAGTTTAATGAATAAATCGGAGAGATATTCCCACGTCATATGTAAGAGCTTTTCACATAATATCTGCTGTATGCATGGACATTAAAATGTACACTTTAACAAACATTGAATCCTGAGTTTCTAATTGAGAGGGAGTTTGGTGGAGTATGATTTTTTTGTCAAGCCTTTGTAGCAAGCAGGACGGGGGCGTGACTGATAATGAGTAGAGATGCACCGATTGATCGGCTGGTGACCGGAATCGGCCGGTTTTCACATGATCGGCCATGATCGGCGACCGGCCGGTCAGTCTGACATAATCCGATTTTATGCCGGTCAAATGCACTCGGGCGCCGCATGATTAACATCGCGCAACATCAGCATCACACGTGCACACGGAACGCGCACATGTAGGAAACCTCGTGAATTACGGCCGTTTCACACCACAAGGTGCAGCGCGTTTTTTTTTTTTTTGTTCGGCGTGCATGTTAATCAATGAGTGCATTCACACCGCGAGCCGGAGCAGCGCGTGAGCGTCGAGCAGGAGCGTCGCGGGAGCAACAGCGAAGCGCGGGTTTCGGCGCCGAATCTATTTTTGCTGCGCTCAATTTAAGCGAAAGCACACTTTTGATGGACAAAATAAATATGATTTCATCCAAAAAGTGCCCAAAATGCAAAGAATTTGCATGTCTGGTGTGTTTTAACAAGAACTGAAGTAGGCTAGGCTATGTCAGAAAGAAAATGAAGACTCAAAAATATTTATAGAAAATTTACCCATTTAAACTTGTTTTTATTATTATTTAATTGTTTCCCTGCACATGCTCCACTTGTCCTGTTTAGCTTGGCTGGACATGTGTCAGATGAGAGAAGAACTGCTTGAGAAATATAACTTGCCATTGATATACAACAAGTGATTGCAATAGGCCTGTGTGTGTGTGTGAGAGAGAGAGATAAATATCTTTATACTGCAAGGCTATATTTATTGAATTTTTATTTGTTATTTATATATTATTTTATTGCCATTACCTGTTTTCATACAGAAGTTTAGTTTGCTAAATATATCAATTTTTTTATTGGATATTGGATGTGAAAAGGAAATGGTTCTTCCATAACACTGCACTTTAGATGTGTGAGAATTTTTCACACTAGGAGTCATTTATATAGTTCTATTTTATAGCGATTATCTGTTAAAAAAGTGTTCTATGCAAAATGTTCTATTAAAGAGAAGATAGAAAATAAATATTTGTGTGTGCTGTAAAGTGGTTTGAAAAAATAAAATCGGAATCGGCTAAAATCGGTATCGGCAGGTCAAACTCAAGGAAAAATCGGAATCGGGATCGGCCTAGAAAATTGTAATCGGTGCATCTCTAATAATGAGTGTCACCTGTGCACCACACCGGTCTCGAGTTTCTCACGGAGGAGCTTCGGAAGCATAAAAGGAAGAGTGACGACAGTGAAGGATGAGAGAGGACCAGGCTTGGACTATGTAATGTTTTGTTTATGTGTGTGCGGCAGTCGTCCGTGAGGGGCTGTTTTTGTGTTTGTTTATTTTATATGATTAAAGTTCCGATATTTTCGCCGGTTCCCGACACCTTCTTCCCTTATCAACGAACTTCAATACACTGGTGCCGAAACCCGGAAATGAAGGAGGGACGCGCTGTCGGAGAGCCCTCACTGCATGGAGGAGCGGAGACCGAGGTAGTGGTGCTGGAGCGACGGATCGGGTGAGACAAAGAGCTCGCTGCCGCGCTTCTGGGTCGAGGAGATGTGGCTGCCACCTGAGAGGGAGCGGAAGAGTCTGCGCCGTTTGCTAGGAGGCCGGAGCCTGCTGCTTTCCACCATGTTTGGGGACTCGCAGGGAATGGGGGACTCGCTGCTGGCTGCCCTAAACTGGAGGACCCAACGCTGTCTGCCAGGAGGCAGAGGAGCATTGAGCCGTCCACCAAAGTCCACCTTGAGACTGAGCGGCAGTGTGTTCAGGAACCAGACCAAGATTTTTTTTCCTTTGCTTGTCGCTCCTTATGCTTCCATCTCCTTTTCTTTCGCCTCGTCTGTCCTTACCCCAATGTCCTGCGGCTGCCGTGACTGCGCCCCCCCTTTCCCCCCCCCCCGGAGACGGTGGGTTGAGTAGAGCGCAGTTTCGTTGGTACCCCCGGCCTGCGAGGGGCGATGGGGGTATGTGGCAGGCGGGATAAGACCGGTGGCGTGACTGATAATGAGCGTCACCTGCACGCCGCACTGGTCTTTCTCACAGAGCACCTTCGGAAGCATAAAAGGAGGAGCGACAACAGTGAAGGACGAGAGAGGACCAGGTATGGACTTTACGCTATGTTTTGTTTATGTGTGTGCAGCAGTTGATCGTAAGGGGCTGCCGCTTTTACTTTCGTTTTGTGTTTGTTTATTTTATATGATTAAAGTCGTGAAACGTTCGCCGGTTCCCGCCTCCTCCATCCCTTATCACAGAACTTCGTTACAACCTTTACTGTTGTGTTTATGTAGTTATATTGTGTTGTAGTATTGTTTTTATTCATACAGTAGGCTAACTGCAAATAATTTAAACAATGATTTTGTCTACAGCATGCATTTCGAAGCAGTTAAAAATTTAAATTATGGTTAAATTAATAATTAATTCAACAACATATAGCCTACATAACACTTTACTCATCTGGAAACTGTAGTAAAATGCTATAGAATTTGCACTGTCCTAAAGAGTCTGAAATAGATAGATTGCTCAATCAGGAAATGAAATACATGCATCATAACTTATTCAAACAAATTACGCTGACTGCTTCATTTCCAATGGTGCATGGTAAACTTTAATTTTTAATAGGCATACAATATATGCAATATAGTCAATATAGTAAAAGAGGCCTGTATTAATTTTGATTGTATAGTCTATTCAAATCAATTTCTGCAACTGAACACATATGTTCATGTTTAATATTTCCTCCATATTTACGTACATGAAGAAATGACCAGTTACCTGTGTCTGAAGTGTGCAGTAGACACACCCACATTGACGATTTAAATATATGACTTATCCTCTCCGAAAAGACCATAAGCATTACAGATAACATCTGAAGTAACAATTCATTTAAATACGTTGATCATTAAACTAATTCTGAGAGACTGAGCAGGATTGATTTTAGGTCAATGTTTTGGTTTTAAATCAATGATGCCCTCTGTCGGTAGGGAATAGTAAGATGGCCGCTCAAACACTTCCGGTGACTTCACTGCCTGATGGCAGTTTAGAACGCGATGAGTAATCCAGGTCATTATACAGATCAGTGGTGCAAACTTAAATATTTAATAAGGTTCAGAATTTTTTGAGATTAGATATGTATTTTATCCAGTTGTTAAAGGTGAAGTATTTAAGAAGTATGCAAGCCAATTGTTTATTGACTACTATTAGTATGTAATTTATAGGTTTATGTCCCCCAAAAGTGTAAACACTGTGCTTCCCGGGCACCATCAAAGCATTGTGAGTGTTCCATTCAGATCTGTCAATCTCTTTCCAGCTCAACCTATAGCGAGAGTTTAGTGCTTGGCTACTTTAGCAGGCTGAGCCAGAGGGTTTAGCCAGCTAAAAAGAGATGTGTGAGAACAGTGAAAAGCATTTAGGAGCAGGTGTCCGATTTGGTAAAAAAAAAAGAGTCAAAAGCCTACAAAGCTATTGCCGGATAAGGCAGTGAGACAACTAGACGGCTGTCTAAGTTTTCGGACGCAGCCATTGTATGTGTATCTTGTCTAACACACCTTATTTAAACCATTAGGAAAGACAGTAAAGAGAGAGCTCTATGATTTGAGCGTTCCAATTTACAGGATCCCTACGTAGTGTTCACTATTCCCTGAGAACGGGAAAATATAAATAATATAGTGGGTCTAAAAAAAATTGCACTAGTTTTTGCCAAGGTGGTACCGAAACTTACAGCGAACCATGATTTTTTTACTGGTAAATAAATGGTGGTCAATTTTCATTGCGCCCCTAAAGATTTTTAATATGCTCCTACATTTTTCTATGTAAAAAATTCAGTTTAAAAGCTTTCTCTTTTTTCAAGCTCTGTGTGGGATTATGGATTATACGTTACATGGGAAAACACATTCAGCTTCGATTACGAAAGTGCAAGCCAAAATTCGTTGCATTTAGACCTTAAACAGGTCATGAACACATCAAAGCAAACAGGGCATTGCGCTGCAACGCGCTACAATGAATGCTTCAATACCATGCAGCTTCATCCAACCATTCAGAAAGACAAATGTACCAGTTTATGTTTGCTTTGATGCGAACAGTGTAGACAGCCTCAAATAGTTGTGGTGCATCATCTCAAAAAATGTGCCTTCTGCAGATACATTGGATGGGTTTATTATAAGCGAGACACTAGCATTCGCTCTAGACATAGTTTTAGCCTACTCAATTGGGTACTTATGACACATTGCAACACAGCTAAACATATTCCTGATATGTTGGACATTTTATTGAAAATAGCTTTTACCTGTTTGCAAAGTCATTTAAAAATATGCTTTATTTTTGTAATTCTGCTAGGTGTCGCAGAAACTACATACTTCACCCCTAAACAAAATTCACATTCAGTAGCTCAACATAAAAATAATTAAATAAACAAAAACAGACACCTACCTCCAATGTCTGGTCGCAGCTTGTTATCATAGCCATCTAGTAAGCTGTTCAAAATATGTGTGACGTCACTCTCATACACTTTGGGGGTCAGAACCCATGTTTTGTTTGCCACTTCATCATCATCACTTTCCAGCTGAACAGTGCTAATGGGTAAAACAAACAAAAAAAGGTGAATCAAAGATGCTAATGATCCTTTTTTCAACACTTTTATAAATGCATTTTATTTTTGTAGTCTCTACAATGCATGCTGAGTTCATGCTGATTATGTTTTAAAGGGATACTCCACCCAAAAATGAAAATTCTGTCATCATTTACTCACCCTCAAGTTGTTGCAAACCTGTATGAGTTTCTTTCTTCTGCTGAACACAAAGGAAGATATTTTGAAGAACGATTGGAACCAAACAGTTGTTTGGCACCATTGACTTCCATAGTAGAAAAAAAAATACTATGGAAGTCAATGGTGCCAAACAACTATCAAACAACAAAAATATCTTCCTTTGTGTTCAGCAGAAGAAAGAAACTCATACAAGTTTGCAACAACTTGAGGGTGAGTAAATGATGACAGAATTTTCATTTTTGGGTGGAGTATCCCTTTAACAACATGAATATCCTTATGATTTGGTTCTGCTATTACGTATGATCTTGTTAACATCAAGTGATTATACTGTAAACATTTATTTCCACATTTCTTCAGGCAATTTGACTGTATAGCTCATACTGTAGGTTGCTCTTTCATAGTCTCATAGTTACGTTTCCTTTAAGTATCAATTATTAAACACAAACATATAATGTACTAATGTAAACAGAAATAATGTAATGAAAGAAGTAAAACCTGGTAGATGATGTTTAAACTTTAAACAAAACCTTATCTGAGAAGAGGGGCTAATTTATTGCAAAAATGAATTCAATTAAAGATGCAAATAGAAAGCAGACATGTTTTGCTAATGAAAATTTTCTCAATACCACAGAAGTTGGGGCCATTAATTTAAATTGCAAATTGTGTGAGTATTCTTTCTTCTGCATGCATGTGTATTTGGCATGCATACAGATAGCTGTAAGTTGTCGTGTACTTAAAGGGATACTCCACTTTTTTTGGAAATAGGTTCATTTTACAACTCCCCCAGAGTTTAACTGTTGAGTTTTACCGTTTTTGAATCCATTCAGCCGATCTCCGGTTCTGGCGGTACCACTTTTAGCATAGCTTAGCATACATCATTGAAGTGGACAAGACCATTAGCATTTCTCAAAAAAAAAAGACCAAAGAGTTTCGATATTTTTCCTATTTAAAACTTGACTCTTCTGTAGTTACATCGTGCACTAAGACCGACGGAAAATGTAAAGTTGCGATTTTTTTGAGCCTATTTCCAAAAAAAGTGGAGTATCCCTTTAAAGTCCCTGTAAAGTCAAAATTAAGTATTGAGTTTGTCACACCACAGAAAAATGTGTTATTAGCCACCCAGAAAATTTGAATGATAAAAAAAGCAGCCAAGTAAATAAAATAAGCTATCAAAATCTTAAAAAAATGAGCAGTATTCTCTGCTCTCAAACCCTGGGGGCGTGTCCGCTGGCTGCGCTGAAACCACGGGAAGATGAAGGCCGAGGCGGGAGATAGTCGGTTCGGCCCCATTCACTAGTAACAGCGGATTATCAGTGAATCCCAGTTGTCTCAGATGAAAGTTTATCCCGTGTAAAATGATCACTACAGAGGCGGGTGTTGGCGGTGATCCTCAGCTCTCCATCAAGGTGGCTCTTCACAAAATGAATCCAATTCTTCTTGATATGATCGTTTTTCAGAAATTTAAATAAGGAGTGGACACCGATCGGTTTTGTAAGTGGTGGCATCCAGTTAATACGCATTTCCGAGACGAAGGCATAGCTAGCTAGCGAACTGTAGGCTGTAGTAACACTAATAGTACTGACAGAAACTCGCGATTGAGCGGCGAACTGATGCGAATGTGCTCTAGTTATATTGTTAGGGGAGGGGCTAGCCTACGGGGCTCCAGTGCGTCACCGAGCCACCATTTTAGCCCTACCCAAAAAATCCTGAACACAGCAATGGTGAAAAACTGTTTAACGGTCTAACTCCACAACTCAGTACTTCACAGTTCACAGTCTTTGTAATGTGTTTTATCAATACATTTCTAACATTTATAATGTGTTTAGATTTTTATTTTTAGAATTGCCTTTACAGGGACTTTAAGTTTAAGTAATTTAACTTGAACTATTAAAAAGGCGAGAAATGAACAAAGATAATGACAAATATGACAGTGAGTCTTTGGAAAGTGTGGGTGTGATACTGAAGGCTGGAGACAGACAGACATACAATATTAATGTTGCATTAGAGGTGGAAACGTGCTCTCAGGCAATCTGTCTTTCTCCCTGGCAGCACTCCTAAAGTCAGATTGTGAGGGGAAGGTGCGACAAATCCAAGCCTCTGTTTCTATCTATCTATCTATCTATCTATCTATCTATCTATCTATCTATCTATCTATCTATCTATCTATCTATCTATCTATCTATCTATCTATCTATCTATCTATCTATCTATCTATCTATCTATCTATCTATCTATCTATCTATCTATCTATCTATCTATCTATCTATCTATCTATCTGGCAAAGCAATCAAACAATATTGTGAGGCAGTAACCATGGAGTCAGTAGAAGATAGAAAGGCATATCCTTGAGAGAAACATGTGACAGAGTTGTACTGCTCTGGCAGCTTCAGAAAGGCAAGACTACAATATAACACTTTCAGTACATTTCACTGTACATTATACAGGGAAAAACACTGCATTATTTCAACAACACATTGTTCAACAACACAAGCTGTTCATCAACAGCTTGTGAATCCCATTTAAAACCTTCTTGCAGAACTCTACTTATATTCTTTTTTTAAGCAGTTAACAAAGAAATGAAGACCCAACTTTTACACAAAATAATACTTTAGTTGAAGTGAACTTCAAGCAGGCCTGTCACAATGATTACATAATTGTCAAGTTTAGTGGATTATTTCAGATAACTCATCATTGTGCACTTTAAAAATCGATTACACATTGCATTACCTGAGTAGACAGCATCCGTTATCTATTGCTTTTGAAGCAACCCGATGCTCACATCTAGTGTAGACTGTGCCAGCCATTAAGCCAGTGGTTCCCAACCTGGGGGGCGCCAGAGTTCGCGGGGGGGGGGGGGGTTCTAGGGTTGCGCAAGCTTATATGCTTTGAGGTCCAAATATGTATACGAAAAACCTTTTCATATTTATAGTTTAGGAATGCTTCCCCTGATCGGCCACTGATAATTACTTCCTTCAAGAAGTCTTGGAGCGGAGGCTGTCCCCCTTCACCTTGAAGGTGAATGTTTTCACCATCGCAGCATATCACAATGCTGTTGATGGAAAGCACGACCTGGTCATCAGGTTTCTGAGAGGCTCCGGGAGGTTGAATCCTTCCAGGCCGCGCCTCATCCCTTCCTGGGACCTATGTCATAATTTCAGGTAAGAGCTCCTTTCGAGCCCATAGAATCAGTTGAGCTCAAAATCCTGTCTGTAAAGACGGTGCTCCTGACCACGCTCACTTCTTTCAAGAGGGTGGGGGGCCTGCACGCATTTTCGGTCAGCAAATTGTGCCTAGAGTTCGTGTCCAAAGTTACCAACACTCCATTTCGGGACCGGGTGGTGAACTTGCAAGCGCTGTCCCCAGAGGAAGCAGACCCATCCCTTGCGCTGCTGTGTCACGTTTGCGCACTACGTGCATACGTGGACCGCAGGCAGAGCTCCAGATGCTCAGAGCAGTTCTTTCCTTTGGAGGTCAGCAGAAGGCAAAGGCTGTCTCCAATCAGAGGTGCCGGATAGTGGATGCCATCGCCTTGGTGGACCAGTCCCAAGGCTAGCCGTGCCCCCTCGGAGTGAGAGCTGACATCTCCAGAGCTGCGGGCAGGGCGACACCCAACACATTTGCGATATTCTATAATCTCCAAGTTAGCTCTCTGCCCATGTGTTGGGTTCAAACAGGTAATGTGCGGGAAGTAGGGGTGTGTCATATCATACCGTCCACGATAACACCGGTATACAATTTTACATGATAAAAAAGTATCATATCGCGATATCAATGAAATAGCAATCCAATGACGTATGGTGCATTTACATTCCCTAGAGTATTTATGAGAGCATTTACAACAACACCTGTCTGAGAGTAAGAGCAGCATGTCACCCTCCGATGATGAGGCTGACATGTACCTAAAAAGGAAACTACTTCAATAGAATGGAAGTGGTTTGGTTAAGAGGTCAGACCTCCAACAAAGCACAATATTTTGCAAAATATGCAAGAAAACTGTTACCCCTAAAGGTGGAAACACAACAAACTTGTTTTACCACTTCATAATTCCCGCAGGTCTCCCACTTATAATGTGGGAAATTCCCCCGCAAACATTTATCACTTTAGCATGTAGATTGTAGGGATGTCCCGATCCGATCACGCGATCGGAAATCGGGCCCGATCACGTGGTTTCAGACTCGATCGGAATCGGACGATACCTCCCGATCAGGACTCGGATATATGTAAATTAGGGGTGTAACGGTACATGTATTCGTAATTATTGAACCTTTTCGGTACGAGGCTTCCGGTTCGGTTCGCATACAAACCGAACGATTCCTAGGACCATTTTTCCTGCAGACAAAATCCGCGCTGGCGCGATCACCACAACGTTGCGCAACATCAAATGGCAAACGTAATGAAAGCGGAACGAAACTGCGCTACTCATTATATTGTGCTTAACGGACCATTTATCAGTTCGGACCAGCAACATCTGTGTAGCGCGAGATCAAGCGACACTGTGCTAAGAGATCCAGTGAAGCAAACATTTGAATTCGCCACTGAAGTAATAACATTGCTGCGAGATCTTGTGAGAAGCATTCAAATTTCTCCGTTATTAACCGTAGATCTCTATTAGATCAAACAGCGCTGACGTGGAAACCAGGAGAAACATTGTGCCATGAATGAACATGGATTTAATGTTGCACTTCAAAACTCAAATATTATATAAATATATATTTAAATGTTATTTTTAATGTGATTACCAAAACATTATTTGTTCATCCTTCAAAGATTACCCCCATTTATAAACCTTAAAGTTTCAAGATGTAGGAAAACTCAAACTTATTTAAAAATAGTTTTTATTTTAATAAAAAGGAAATTTCTCTGGCATTTATTTCTTTTTGCTGTATCGTATCGAACCGAACCGCAAATTGTGTGAACTGTTACACCCCTAATGTATATATATTCTCATTATTTTATTATCCACTTTTAAAACATTTTTATTTTTTGTTTACATGCCTGCCGGGTATTTTAAGTTGAGATGCTATTTGTTTTTATATTAGAATTTTTCTATATTTACTGTTGCACTAAATTCCAAAAGTGAAGATTTTATGTTCTTGATTGTTCAAGCTACTTTACAGAAGTGCTCTGTTTGTTAACAGAGTTGTTGAATGTTAAAATAAGGTGAATTAAATAAAAAATAAGGACCATCCTGGATCTGTTTTTTCTCTCTTCTTTATTCCTTTTTTTTTATGTATTATATAAGTATCGGATCGGGACTCGGTATCGGTAGATACTCAAAATCAAATGACTCGGACTCGGACTCGAGGGCAAAAAAACCTGATCGGGACATCCCTAGTAGATTGTATGAGTAGCCTAAATGAATCCAAACAGATTATAAAATCAAATCAATAATTTAAAAATTTTCTCTGAGACGCAATTTCACGAACCGCATGAATGTTCAGCGGTGCTGCGTCCTTCTCTCTCTCTCCCCCCTAAGTTATTTGCATTTATTTGTTAGTGAAAAAAAAGTTTTCATTGCGTAATACGCGGGTTATGGCAGCCGTTCCGGTGCAAGGAACAGCCTCCTTATCCCTCTGTAATGGGTGCAGGTGTGTGCCAGAGGCAGGTGTAACAGTCGAAGACTTGCTTGTCGCAGTAGGACAAACGAATGGGTTCGATAATGTAATCTCAGCTTCGCGAATGAATAAAGCATTCGTAGTATTTTTGAAATCTGAAGCGTTAGTGAATCAATTGACTGTGGACGGATTGTGGGTGAAAGAGGCCTTTGTTCTGGTTTCCCTGTTATCTGCCCCAGCTACAAAAATCACTATTTACAATGTTCCGCCATTTGTTTCCAACGATGCCATCATAAAAGAACTTGTAAGATTTGGGAAAGTTGCGAGCCCCATGAGAATGATTCCATTAGGGTGTAAAAATACGTCACTGAAGCATGTTTTGTCTTTTTGAGGCCAAGTCTACATGTTCCTAAGCTCCCAAGAATGATCTTTAGAAGCATCTTTATAGACGCTGCTCCTACATCTTTTTTTTTAAACCTAGAATGGAAAACTAAGCATGGACTAAAGATGTTGTTTTTGAAAGATGAGAATGAACATTTTGTTTCAGACCCAGTGAGGATGCGTAGACCTGCAGTGGATTTTTAGACTGAATTATATTCTGCTGATTTTTTAAATGATCAATGCAAAAACTTTTACAAGATCTTCCTGAATTATCAATGGAAAAAAGCAATTGTTGATGCTCAGTTTACTTTTAATGAACTGACTTCAGCCGTAATGGAACTTTCATCAGGCCGGGAACAAGGAATTGATGGACTTCCTGACAAATTTTACAAACGGTTTTGGACTATTATTGGGCATGATTTTTTTTAAAGTGTTTCAAACATGTATAAATGAAGGAAGTCTACCAAGAAGTTGCCAGCGTGCTGTTTTAACTTTGCTTCCAAAGAAGGGAGATTTGACGTTACTAAAATTGGAGACCTGTAGCGATCCTATGTTCAGAATATAAAATTCTCTCTAAGTGCCTTGCAGATAATTTACATCTGATACGAGATCTTTATGACTATGCGTTTAATAACAATGTTGATGTCGGGTTTTTGTCAATGGACCAAGAGAAGGCCCGTGACAGAGTAGATCATGTCTACCTTTTTAAGACTCTTAAGGCTTTTGGTTTCTGAAATGATTTAATTTCATGTATAAAATTGCTTTATAATGAGGCAACTTATTGATTAAAATAGGTGGTGGTCTCAGTCTTCCCATAATAATAATAATAAGTTTTATTTATATAGCGCCTTTCCAGAGCTCAAGGACGCTTTACAATAGACAAGCAACGATAAAGGCAGAGGACAAAGACAGCAGACAAAACAACAGCATGTAGATAGTGTAGGTACAGAAAATGAGAAGGTTAGGTATGCAGCATCCAGCAGAAAATTACAGTACAACTTAGGAGTTATGACATTCAGCAAATAAGTGAGTTTTGAGCATGGATTTGAATTCAGAGATAGTGTTAACAGAACAGAGTGATCGGGGTAGAGAGTTCCATATTTTGGGTGCTACAACACTGAATGCTCTGCCCCCCATCGAAACAAGGCGATGCCGAGGGACGACGAGAAGGCTAGAGTCGGAGGATCGTAGAGAGCGAGTCGGTGCGTAGGGGTGAAGCAGATCAGAGAGATAGGGGGGAGCCAAGCCGTGCAGAGATTTAAAAGTGAGAAGGAGAATTTTGAATTTAATACGGTAAGCCACAGGAAGCCAGTGAAGATCATGCAAAATTGGGGTGATATGTGCAGAACGCTTGGTGTGGGTGAGTAATCTGGCAGCAGAGTTTTGAATGTATTGCAATTTGGAAATGGAGCTAGCAGGAAGGCCGATAAAAAGTGCATTGCAATAATCGAGACGTGATGTGATAAATGCATGGATGACAGTTTCAGCGTCTGAGATACTGATGAAGGGACGGAGTTGAGCGATGCGGCGCAGATCAAAGAATGCTGATTTAGTGATAGAATTAATGTGAGAATGGAAAGATAGAGAGGAGTCAAAGATTACACCAAGACTTTTAACAGTACTAGATGGTTTGATGTGAGAGCCAGCGAACTCACAGGTGAAGTTAGTAGGAATTTTGTTAGTGAGTGACGGAGGTCCGGTAAATATAATCTCAGTTTTTTCCATGTTAAGTTTTAAAAAAATTGAATGAAGCCAATCTTTTATTTCGTGCACACAAGCAGAGATTTTGTCAGTTGTGATAGATAGAGTCGATGTACAGGTAGTATATAATTGAATGTCGTCAGCGTAAAAATGATAATTAAAACCATGACGGCGGAGGATCTGACCAAGAGGTATTATATAAATGATGAATAGTAATGGCCCTAAAACGGATCCCTGTGGGACACCTTGCTTCAGGGGGACAGTAGGTGAGCGAAAATCCTGAACTGAAATGAAGAACTGTCTATCAGAGAGATAGGAAGAAAACCAAGACAGAGCAGCACCAGAAATACCCACATCCAAAAGGCGAGAAATGAGTAGTTGATGGGAGACAGTATCAAAGGCAGAGCTGAGGTCCAGCAGCAGGAGCATAGACAGAGAACCAGAATCACCAGAGAGAAGCAGATCATTGAGTACCTTAACTAGAGCAGTTTCGGTACTATTTAGAGGGCGAAAACTAGATTGAAGAGGATCAAAAAGATTATTTTCGACTAGAAAAGACTGAAGCTGGGAGGCAACAGTACTTTCTAGTAATTTAGCTATGAAGGGTAGATTTGAAATAGGACGATAGTTAGATAATACTGAGGGATCAATGTTGGGTTTTTAAAGAACAGGGGTAACAGCAGCAATTTTGAGTGGCAGAGGGAATGAGGAAGAGGTAAGAGATGCATTGATGAAGTGAGAAATAGGTGCAGAGATAACTGAATGGCAGAGTTTCAGAAGAGGAGTAGGAGCAGGGTCAAGACGGCAAGATGAAGGGTTGGATTTCAAGATTAATTTAGAGACAGAAAAAGGAGTAGTCAGAGAAAAGTGAGACAGGGACTGTCCAGATTGGTTCGGCAGATAACTAATATTTGCAGCATCATTAGAGAGGCACTGGTTTACGGCATCTGTCTTTTCTAGCAGGTGAGTCATGAATGAACTACAGAGTTCATCAGAAGCTAGAGTAACAGGATTTGGAGGTTTGGTGAGTTTGTTTATTGTGCTAAATAATGCTTTTGTTCTGCTACTTGATTTATTAATTGTGGCAGATACAAAACTAGAACGAGCCAAGTTCAGGGCCGATTTGTAATGTTTGACATGTTCAATAAAAGCTAGATAGTGAACAGTCAGGCCAGTTTTTCTGTAGTGACGCTCAAAACGTCTACCAGTGGTCTTTAAGATACGGAGTTCAGGAGTGTACCAAGGAGAAGAATGTGTGGAAGGGACACTTCTGGTCTTAACAGGAGCGTGCTTATCTAAGATATCCGAGATTATAGAGTGATAGTTAGATAATATCAGGGAGGTAGAAGAGATTTAAAAGACATCAGATAGACTAGAAGATGCAATGGAGGTACAAAATAATTCACCCCTCTGAACCCATAAAGGTTCAGAGGGGTATTAGACAAGGTTACCCTATTTCAGGGCAGCTTTATAGCATTGCTCTTGAACCTTTAGTATGTAAATTAAGAAGAGAATTAATGGGATTACAAATCAGAGACATGGATCTGTCACAGTCTATTAGAATGTCTGGATATGCGGATCATCTTACAGTTTTAATAAGAGGAAATCAAGACATTTGTGTTTTAAAAAAAGTGTTTAGAAACATATGAAAAAGCATCCTCTTGAAAAGTTAATTGGGGCAAAAGTGTGGCTGTATGGTGTGGAAGAGACAATAATGGTCCCACCCTTCTTGGTGGGCAGGGCTTCAATAGGGAAGAGAAGGTTTTAAATATGTAGGAGTATTTTTAGGATCTGAAGAATATAAGAAACAGAATTGGGATTGACTAGTGGAGAAAACACGAGTTGTCTCGATGGAAGTGGTTGCTCTCCCAGCTATCCTATAGGGGTAGAGTTTTGATCTGTAACAATATTATTGCTGCTGCGTTGTGGCACAAGATGAGGATATTAGAACCTCCAGAAAAACTGATAATGGACATTCAAAAACAACTACTGGATTTTTTTTGGTCAGGGCATCACTGGCTAAAAGCAGTGCTCTATCTGCCCAGGACGGAGGGAGGATAAGGACTAATCGACATTAAATCAAGAACTAAAGCTTTCAGACTTCACGCTGCTCAAAGGTTCCTGTATGGGGAAGAAGTGAGCTGGCTTGGTACAGCCTGTGGCCTCCTGAAAAGAGAAGGCAAAATGGGATATGATTGTCAACTGTTCTTAATGGACATTTACAAGCTGGACCTAACTGGTCTGCCAGCATTTTATAAGTCAATGCTCACAGCGTGGACCCTCTTAAAAGTTTCCAGAGATTTAAATGGTATGCAGAGTCAGTGGCTTCTTGAAGAACCATTGATTTTTAACCAAACAATTTACTTGCATGTTCTAAAATCAGCTTCTATGAGGAATGCTTTATTGTCTCCAAAGATTGTCAAACTCAGACATTTACTGACCGACGATGGATGGATTTCTGCAGAGACATGGGCTTGGGCAATTCAGAGACATTGGGGAAAAAAAAAACATTTTATGTACTGTGTGTAAAAATTCTTCATCTTCATGTTCTTGAAACTGTAAAGGAGTGTAAATGGACAGTTTTTTGGACTAGACTCTACCCCAAAAGGTTGCTGGAGGACCATGTACAAGCCTCCCATTGAAAAAAGGTCTGGGGACCTGCAATGGCGAGCTTTACATGGTATCTTAGCAACAAACAGACACAGAGCACATGTTGATCCACTAGTAGGGATAGGATGTACTTTTTGTGAACAACAAGATACATTTTTTCATCTGTTTGTAAACTGCAATGGATTAATGCCCCTTTTTGATCTTCTTAGTGGATGGTGTCAAATAGTAGGAGAATTTTTTACGCCTGAATTTATGGACCTAAATACAAACGTAGTTAGAGGGAGATTTATCAGCTACTGAATTTCTTTTTTGGACAAGCAAAGTTAGCTGTTTGGCTGTCTCGTAAAAGCAAATTAGGTGGTTTGGGACAAACCGGTGTGGTACTCATTTTTAAGGGTTTAATGAAGTTTCGGTTAAGAATAGAGTTTCAATATCAACTGATTGAGAATATTGCGGAATTCAAATTTAAGTGGGGTATAAATAATTGTATTTGTGATGTTGACTGCATTGAAAATGTACAAATGTATGTATAAATACACTGAACAAAATTATAAACGCAACACGTTTTGCCCCCATTTTTCTTGAGCTGAACTCTTCTGACTTTTCTATGCTGACTTTTTCTATGTACACAAAAGGCCTATTTCTCAAATATTGGTCACAAATCTGTCTAAATCTGTGTTAGTGAGCACTTCTCCTTTGCCGAGATAATCCATCCACCTCACAGGTGTGCCATATCAAGATGCTAATTAGACAGCATGATTATTGCACAGGTGTGCCTTAGGCTGGCCACAATAAAAGGCCACTCTAAAATGTGCAGTTTTATCACTAAGCACAATGCCACAGATGTCGCAAGTTTTGAGGGAGCGTGCAATTGACTGTTGGCCGTGAATTGAATACTCATTTCTCTACCATAAGCTGTCTCCAAAGGCGTTTCAGAGAATTTGGCAGTAATTCCAACCGGCCTCAAAACCGCAGACCACGTGTGACCACACCAGCCCAGGACCTCCACATCCAGCATCTTCACCTCCAAGATCGTCTGAGACCAGCCCCCCCCGGCAGCTGCTGCAACAATCGGTTTGCATAACCAAACAATTTCTGCAAAAACTGTCAGAAACCGTCTCAGGGAAGCTCATCTGCATGCTCGTCGTCCTCGTCAGGGTCTGACTGCAGTTCGTCGTCGTAACCGACTTGAGTGGGCAAATGCTCACATTCTATGGCGTCTGGCACTTTGGAGAGGTGTTCTCTTCACGGATGAATCCCGGTTTTCACTGTACAGGGCAGATGGCAGACAGCGTGTATGGTGTCGTGTGGGTGAGCGGTTTGCTGATGTCAACGTTGTGGATCGAGTGGCCCATGGTGGCGGTGGGGTTATGCTATGGGCAGGTGTATGTTATTGACAACGAACACAGGTGCATTTTATTGATGGCATTTTGAATGCACAGAGATACCGTGACGAGATCCTGAGGCCCATTTTTGTGCCATTCATGCACAACTATCACCTCATGTTGCAGCATGATAATGCACGGCCCCATGTTGCAAGGATCTGTATATATTCCTGGAAGCTGAAAACATCCCAGTTTTTGCATGGCCAGCATACTCACCGGACATGTCACCCATTGAGCATGTTTGGGATGCTCTGGATCGCCGTATACGACAGCGTGTTCCAGGTCCTGCCAGTATCCAGCAACTTCGCACAGCCGTTGAAGAGGACCAACATTCCACAGGCCACAATCAACAACCTGATCAACTCTATGTGAAGGAGATGTGTTGCACTGCGTGAGGCAAATGGTGTTTGCACTATTGCTTACTGAGGCTGGATTTGTTACATTTTCACTTGTAAATAAAGATACAATAATCCAATGATTTACTGGTAATAATAATAATTATTAGGGGTGTAAGAAAAAATCGATACACTTAAGTATCGCGATATTTTACTTGGCAATACTGTATCGATTTTCAAAAACGCAATATCGATTTTTTTTTTTTAGTTTACGTGCAAAAATATTCATGGTTCAAGTTTATGTTGTGTTTAAAATCCCTACCACTAGATGGCTATGCTGAGACGCACCACTAGTCTCTCGCCTAACCGCGTCTAACTTTTTGCTAAAAGCTAAAAACATAGCTATGGCTGAACCCCGCGTAAGACCGGCTCCTGCTGCATTCCGTGCTGAAGTGTGGAATTATTTTGGTTTCCAGAGTAAAGAGGGCTCTACAGATATCGACAAGAACCATGCGGTTTGTAAACTGTGTCTGGGAAAGATTAAGTACTCTGGTAATACCACGAATTTGAGGGCACATTTAGCAAGACACCATTCAAACACTCAGTTAAGCGAACAGCAAGCTAAACGAGTCGACCCCTCACAACTCACCCTTGCTCAAGTTCAAACGCACAAATTACCAACGACTTCAACTCGTGCAACCAAAATAACCCAGTCGGTAGTTTATTTCATTTGTAAAGACATGCGTCCGCTCAGTGTGGTTGAAAACGAAGGTTTCCGTTCTTCAATGTTTCCTTTAGGAATCATGTTAGTGTTTTTGCAACACAAAACATGTTGGATGTACTAGGGTACATGTTGTGTACTAGGAATAGTGCAAGCACTTTTTTTTATTGACATAACAATGTCTTTTCTTTTTTGAGATTGTGTGATTTTTCAGATTTCTTTTTTTATGTATTGTGACAGGGTCTGTATTTATTTTATTTTATTATGGCTTACTTGAGCATATAAAAATGTGTTCACCAAGAACTGTGTTCACCATTGTTGTTTACCTAAAGTAAACTTGTTTGACTTTTATGCACATCATGTCTTTTTTCAAATAATACTTTTTTCTAAAATGATAGTCCTACTTTAAAAAAAAAAAAATCGCAATATATCGCATTATGCACAGTATCGGAATATATCGCGATATATTGAATCGTGACCCATGTATCGTGATACGTATCGTATCGCCAGATTCTTGCCAATACACAGCCCTAATAATTATATAGCACTATAAAATATTATATCAGCTAATTATTTATCATATAAATGCTAAATGTTCCAGCTATCTGACAACTGTTACAGTGAAATATTGATGGCAGTGCATGAAGTGTGCTTGTTTTATTTTTATTTAATTTTTTTTATTTTACAGTGCTGACCAGTATTTTAGATTATTATACATTAAAGAGATGTAAATTATGCCATAAAATATATACAATTTGAGAAAATGTGGATTACAATGAATAGGTACATAAAGGGTGATATAGCCTTCTAAACATGGATTTATTTACTTTGTCAATATTGTGACCAATTATTTGAAAATAAAACATTTAAAACTACAAGTAATAATTCACTGATGTATTTCAACAGGTCATGCATGCACTCATACTTAACATATTCGTTAGGCTGTTTGTCCTTTTTGGCATCATTTCCCATACAAAACAGCGCTCTGCACATAACATGCAGAAAAATATAGTGTCCATGAATTAAGAAATTGATCGCTTTTTATTAAATCGTATCTTTGTATAAGTGAAAACGTGAGAACATCGTATTTTGCTCTTATATTTTGAAAAATTAAGAAACCATCAAGTAAAATGTAGCCACTATTTAAATAAAACAATGGAATTAAAATGCTGGGAAGAATTTGCCTATTAAAATGTCCTCATGTTTATCTAAAACAAAATGGTTAATAAAATGTGTTGCGAAGTGGGTGATATGCAAATGGATAAAATCCATATGCAGTTTAATAAAACAACAAAAAAAGTGTGGTAAAGAAAACAGGCAGTTGTTCGGTACACAAAGTTCAGTCCAACCAAGCAAACAAGTACAATCCACTAGGCAGGAGAGTAGTTGATAACAACAAGCAAACGTCTCTGGTTACTCACGTAACCGTAGTTCCCTGAGAGGAGGGAACGAGACATTACGTATGGGGAAATCCATTTTCCTCGAATCATGAAGTCTGATAGAATAACTCTTTTGCTTGCAAATAGCCAATGGCGGTCCCGCCATCACCTGATTGGCTGACACTGCTCAATATAGGTGACGGCGGGCGCCAAAAACCTCAGAATCTTAGCTGAACGAGAGTAAGGAGACTGAGAGTCCCTCCCACACGGCAGGTTACGTAATGTCTCGTTCCCTCCTCTCAGGGAACTACGGTTACGTGAGTAACCAGAGACGTTCCCTTATCGAGTCGGTCTCTCGACATTACGTATGGGGAACAATAAAACCCCCGCCGCGTGGGAGAAACCCCGCCCAGCTCTCAGGAACAGACACCGGACCTGGTTGAAACATCTATTGGCACAGAGCCAACTCGGCATCTGCACCAACGAAGGCCCCTCCCATCAAGCTAAGCACGCTGAACTGAATGGAGGGAGATTGCAGCAAGTGATTGGTGCTTAGGAAAATACTGCCGGCTATGAATGCGGACATAACAAAGGGTACAATATAGTGAACATGATAGCTATGCTAATAATAACTCGCACTGTCTGACGACTAGTTGAACCGTGGCTAGAGCGCGCGCCATTGGGGCAGTCTAGCCTAGTCCAACGACAGCTCAGCTTCTCTCCCTGCACTGACAGACATGTGGTGCGAATGAAGGGATATTCAAGTTATAGAATCTCGCGAAGGTATTACGAGACGACCAACCTGCCGCGAAACAAATGTCTTGAATAGACATGCCTTTCGCCCACGCCCATGATGACGCCAAACTCCTAGTGGAGTGGGCGTGCACCCCTATAGGGAACGGCTTCCCGTGAAGCATAAGCCAGCCAGTGCACAGCCTCCACTATCCAGTGAGATAGCCTCCGTTTCGACAGCGCGCCGCCTCTTAGCACCCGCGTAGCAGACGAAGAGCTGCTCTGAAGTTCGAAACTGGCTAGTTCCGTTCACATAAGCACGCAGGGCACGCATGGGGCACAAGCGTACTTCTGAGACTCTGAAACACTGACCTCATCCAGGCAAAATGCTGGAATTGCAACCACCTGGCTTCTGATGAATATACGCAGTAGATAATAGCCCCATAATAGCATAGCACCTCAGTAAACAACAAACACATAGCCGTAGCTACAACTGTGAGTAGACGAGTTAGCACAGAATAGCCAGTTGTACTTTAGGAAACGGGGCAACATAACAGCATAGCACATGTACGTAACAGCATCGGTCGCTGTAGCGCATCCATGCATGTACATAATGCAGCATAAGTCGCCGTAGCGACAGAACTGCGTAGAGACAGAAACTGAGATGTACAGTTCGATCAGGATGGCTAGCTGCACGGAACGGGGCAGCATTACAGCATAACACATGGTAAATTGCACATCCGTGTACGTACATACATTCAGAAACTGTGAGTATGCACAGTAGATTAAGATAGCTAGTTTTGCACTGAAAGAAACAGAGCAACAAAATAGCAACACGCGTCCTTATACGTACATAAGTGCAGTGTAGTCGCTGTAGCGACAACTGAATGCAGTTAGATAGGATAGCTGGTTGTTGCACTGAATGATAGAGGGCAACATAACAGCATAACACATCAGTGTGCACATTTTAAACATCTGTGTGTATAATGCAGCTCAAGTTGCTGAAGCGACCGAAACTGCATGAATATGCGTACACAATGGCCCATTACATTGAAGGGCAGCATAACGCTTCAATATCTACACAGATGCAATGCAAGTCGCCGTAGCGACGACTGAGACTATGCACAAGCATAGTTACATTTTTGTGTACAAAAAACACAGCGTCAGAGGCATAGCGACATCGACTGTAAATACGTAGTTAATCGGAATAGCCGGCTGCACTGAGGATACAGGGCAACATATAACGGCATAAATCATAGACACATATCAATGTACATAACACAGCGTCTGTGGCATCGCACAACAACTGTGACTACACAGTAAAAGAGTAGCCAGTTGCACTGAAGGATACAGGGCAATATATAGCGGCGTAATAGTTACACATATCAGTGCGTTGTGTGTACACAGCGTCAGTTGCATCGTACAACAATTGTGAATACGTAGTGATCAGAATAGACATTTGCACTGAAGGATAGGGCAAAATATGACGGCATAGATCATAACACATATCAGTGTGTAGTGTGCACAAGCACAGCGTTAGTTGCATCGCACGACAACTATGAATACGCACTGCGTAGTAATCAGGATAGCCATTTGCACTGAATGACACAGGGCAATATATAATGGCATAAATCATTACACATAACAGAGTGCGGTGTGCACAAACACAGCGTCAGATGCATCGCACGACAACTATGAATACGTAGTAATCAGAATAGCCATTTGCACTAAATGACACAGGGCAATATATAAGGCATAAATCATAACACATATCAGTGTGTAGTCTGCACAAACACAGCGTCAGTTGCATCGCACGACAACTATGAATATGCACTGCATAGTAAACAGGATAGCCATTTGCACTGAATGACACAGGGCAATATATAATGGCATAAAACATTACACATAACAGAGTGCGGTGTGTACGTAACACAGCGTCAGATGCATCGCGCACGAACTGTGAATACGTAGTAATCAGAATAGCAATTTGCACTGAATGACACAGGGCAATATATAAGGCATAAATCATTACACATATCAGTGTGCAGTGTGTACAGCGTCAGTTGCATCGCACGACAACTGTGAATACGAATTGCGTAGTAATCAGAATAGCCATTCCACTGAAGGATACAGGGCAATATACAACGGCAAATTCATATAGTGTGCAGTGTGTACACAAACACAGTGTCAGTTGCATCGCGCAACAACTGTGAATACGTACTGCGTAGTAACCAGAATAGCCATTGCACTGAAGGACACAGGGCAATATATGGCATAAATCATTACACACAACAGTGTGTAGTGAGTACGTAACGCAGCGTCAGTTACATCGCGCAACAACTGTGAATACTTACGGTGTAGTAATCAGAATAGCCATTGCACTGAAGGACACAGGGCAATATATAATGGCATAAATCCTTACACATAACAGTGTGTAGTGAGTACGTAACACAGCGTCAGTTGCATCGCGCAACAACTGTGAACACGTACTTGCAGTAATCAGAATAGCCATTGCACTGAAGGACACAGGGCAATATATAATGGCATAAATCCTTACACATAACAGTGTGTAGTGAGTACGTAACACAGCGTCAGTTGCATCGCACAACAACTGTGAACACGTACTTGCAGTAATCAGAATAGCCATTGCACTGAAGGACACAGGGCAATATATAATGGCATAAATCCTTACACATAACAGTGTGGTGTGTACGCAACACAGCGTCAGTTGCATCGCGCAACAACTGTGAACACGTACTTGTAGTAATAGCCATTGCACTGAAGGACACAGGGCAATATATGGCATAAATCATTACATACAACAGTGTGTAGTGAGTACGTAACGCAGCGTCAGTTACATCGCGCAACAACTGTGAATACTTACGGTGTAGTAATCAGAATAGCCATTGCACTGAAGGACACAGGGCAATATATAATGGCATAAATCCTTACACATAACAGTGTGGTGTGTACGCAACACAGCGTCAGTTGCATCGCGCAACAACTGTGAACACGTACTTGTAGTAATAGCCATTGCACTGAAGGACACAGGGCAATATATGGCATAAATCATTACATACAACAGTGTGTAGTGAGTACGTAACACAGCGTCAGTTGCATCGCGCAACAACTGTGAACACGTACTTGCAGTACTCAGAATAGCCATTGCACTGAAGGACACAGGGCAATATATAATGGCATAAATCCTTACACATAACAGTGTGTAGTGAGTACGTAACACAGCGTCAGTTGCATCGCGCAACAACTGTGAACACGTACTTGCAGTACTCAGAATAGCCATTGCACTGAAGGACACAGGGCAATATATAATGGCATAAATCCTTACACATAACAGTGTGTAGTGAGTACGTAACACAGCGTCAGTTGCATCGCACAACAACTGTGAACACGTACTTGCAGTACTCAGAATAGCCATTGCACTGAAGGACACAGGGCAATATATAATGGCATAAATCCTTACACATAACAGTGTGGTGTGTACGCAACACAGCGTCACTTGCATCGCACAACAACTGTGAACACGTACTTGTAGTAATAGCCATTGCACTGAAGGACACAGGGCAATATATAATGGCATAAATCCTTACACATAACAGTGTGGTGTGTACGTAACACAGCGTCAGTCGCATCGCGCAACAACTGCGAATACACACTGTGTAGTAATCAGAATCGTCATACAGGGCAATGAATGCTGCGGCGGGGGCTGGGCGCCAGCCACCGGGAAGCATTGACTGCTATATGAAATGGTATAGCTCGTCCGCGGCATCATGCACGGGGACATAGATAGCCATCTCCTCGGGTTTCCCCGAGCTTCCGCTCTGCGATGCGTCTCCCGTCTATGAGGCGGGTAATAATGTTGGAGAGAGAAGCACTTTTGCTGAGACATGTAATGTACCTTGTTATTGAAACAGAACACAGCGGCTTCAGAAACAACACATTCGTCGAACTCTGGGCGGGAACACGCCCTCTTCGCACCGGTCCGACGAACACGTCCCGCGCTCTTTCCTCCCTGACCGCCGAGGCCACCTTTCCGACGGCAGCTCCTTGAGCGCTGTCCACTCCAGCACCATATCTGCCACCGCCTCAGTGAGAATGGCCATTAGCTCCGCATCCAAAGAGGCGAGGGCGCCTTCAGACGGAGACTCGGACCATTGGCGTCGTCATCGTCGTAACCGAACGAAATAATTCCCGTGCTTCCTCAAGAGGGCGGTAAATGGCCTCAAGAGTAACTCACGGGCTCTGCCACGTGAGGATGGCGTGGACCTTGGGCCGACGTCAGCGCCTCAACAGAACCCGCGAATGGAGATCGAAGGCGGCAGACTGGGGAGAGGCAGGAGACACAAGGTCGTCGCTACGTGTAACGGCCAGCCTTGCACGAAGGATCTGATGGGAAGCTCCTCACAGGCGGGACATCCCGATCCCTCGAGTGCCGCCTCTGCGTGGTCCCGACCCAGGCACAGCACACAAGTTGTGTGGGTCCGGGGATTCAATGGGTCCACCACGTGACGGGCGACAAAGAGACATAATATAATCCACCGGAACGTGAGAGGGGAATTAAAACTCCTTAATATACTCCGCTCTGAATGCGTACATCAACGGTGAAAACAGACTCGAGTGAAGAAAAAAGATTCTGAGGTTTTTGGCGCCCGCCGTCACCTATATTGAGCAGTGTCAGCCAATCAGGTGATGGCGGGACCGCCATTGGCTATTTGCAAGCAAAAGAGTTATTCTATCAGACTTCATGATTCGAGGAAAATGGATTTCCCCATACGTAATGTCGAGAGACCGACTCGATAAGGGAACAAGTTCTAAAACTCAAAGGCAGGCAGGGTATTTCGAATAAACAGGAACAGGTTTAAAAACCTTATCCTGGTTTTTAAAAAGGTTTGAGGGGAAAATGAGTCCAAGAAGAGGATTATGGGAAATACAGTTTGTAAAGGAAAGAGTTCAATCTCAGGAGATGGAGCCAAATAAACAAATTCATTATTGTGGGTTTGCATATAGAATTCAGTGTCTGTATTCCCTGTGTTGATGTCAAATTAGGAATACAACATCTGTTTTTAAGTACAGATGGGGGTATGTGGCGAGCAGGACGAGTGGCGCCGGTGGCGTGATTGATAATGAGCGACCCATGCACCCGTCTCATATCTCTCACGGAGGAGCGGAGGCTTAAAGGAGGAGTGACGACAGTGAAGATCGAGAGAGGACCAAGCCTGGACTTATGTTGTGTTTTGTTATACGTGACAGCAGTCTTCCGTGAGGGGCTGCTGTCTTTCCTTTCATTTTGTATTTGTTTATTTCGCGTTTATTAAAGTCGCGTTTATTAAATTGGAATATTATTATAGAAATACATTAGCTGTAAAAAAAAAAAAAAAAGATGTGTAAGATTTTTTTATTAGAATAAATTAAACATGACCTTGTTTTAAAGGGGACATCAGATGCCCCTCTTTACAAGATGTAAAATAAGTCTCTGAATTACCCAGTGTGTATGTGAAGTTTTAGCTCAAGATACCCCACAGATGAATTTATTTTTATTTTTATTTAAAAAAAAATCTTTTTCTTTTTTCGTGTCCCTTTAAATGTAAATGAGCCGATGTTCCCGGGCACCCTTTCAAGAAGAGGACTGAGCTTTAATAAGTCCGCATTAAAGTCTTATCCTTAAACTCTCTCTTTTCCTTGCATTAATATCAACATAAAAAAATACACACCGCTTAATGGGGTCTATGCTAATACAGCAGATTCTTTCAGCAGTCGTAAGTTGTCTTATTCAAATAGCTAGCTATCTACGCAGAAACCGGCTGCAAATTGAAACAGCTCGCTGGATGACAGTTTTAGACTCAGACCGCCCATAACCAACTGGCTGCGTGTTTTCTTTTCAGCTTTTCTGAGCTGGCAGACAAAAACCTAACTAAATGCAAAACAAAGCTAAAAAAGTGAAAATTTCATCCAACATCCCCTTTAATAGTGCTTTATATATAGATATAACTATATATAACTATATATATATATATATATATATATATATATATATATACATATATATATATATATATATATATATATATATATACGTATATATAATATCATATTAACACTAGTCTCAGCCTCAGACGTAACGCCCACGGAACGTTGGCTAAACGTCTGATGCATATGGTACACTTAACTGGAAACACTTCAGGAATGTCGAAGTCGTCATCTGATTGGTTGAATTTTATCAGATTTCCGGGGGGCGCGAGTGTCGCGTTTATTTTCGGTCCGCCGGGAAACAAAGCGCAGACGTGCGATTGCGGAAGAAAAACTGTTGTTTACATGAGTGCCAATGAGCATTTATCAAGATCAGCTAAACGTAGAATTCTCAAAAGTATGCGAGGTTCACGGGAAAGACTCTTGAAGTTTTCTTGTCTTTCTTTGATTTTCTATGCTGACTGACTTGTTGCACGCAGGTCTGTTGTTGTGGGGACATTTCCATGCACCGAAACGTGACGCTGAACGAAACGAACTGTAATTGGTTGTTTTACATGTCGGTCAAACGGCCTTATGGGCGGGCCTTGGCCAAAGAAAGCTGCTATGAATTCCAGACCTTCAGCCGTCAGTCTGAAGGTCTGGCTACGCGAGACTATATTAACACAGGCTCATTGGAAACACGTACCTGAGGCAACATTTCTGCAAAAGGCAAAATGTGTACCAATACATTCATACAACAGAAAGGAACACTAGAGGCAGCAAACCAGCAAGCACATTTAATCCTTTCCATACAAAAGTATGATTAGGGACAGCTTATGGATTAATAAAGAATTATTTTCAAGCGGCTCCTTGCAGGATATTATATTATGACCTCAAAACACTTTTACCATAGTGCATGATTTGTCAACGAATACTTTGGCGTTTGCATCCCATAACCAGCTCCATGTGTTTGGCTTTTCTGATGTACTAAGCTTGCTCGGTAGCTCAGCTGGCACAGCAATGAACTTGTGATGTAAAAAAGAAATGAAGCTCGGATATGAAATCCCATGAAACACGAGTCAAAAGAGCTCAAAGACAACTAGAATCAAGCTAAAATGGCACGGTTGCTTAAGCAATTGCATTTTTACGTTTGCTTTTGTTAACACTATCGGGTAATTTTAGGGTTTAATGAAGGTGTACTTTATTTTAAAATGCGATAGAGCATTAACATTTTAGCGCCACTCACCGGACATTTTAATTCTGAACTGCGGTGAAACGTACAAAATCCTTCATAATAAAATGTTGCTAGATTAACGTTCTTCTGTTTTGTATAAAACTGATCACGCTTTTAGGGCCGCCCACTCAGTGGACATTTCACTTTGAAACTGTTGTAAAAAGTGCCCAACTCAACGTAATATCATTTTGCAGAAATGTTGCCACTCTTTTGTCATGATGGGTTCCACTGCAAACACAACCTGAGATAATCTCACAACAGCTTTGTATCATTTAATGATATATGTATTACATATTCATTTACATTCAGCATTTTGCAAAGATGACTTTTGGAGATTGGCCAAACTTCTGTGTAGCAGGTGTGATGTATTTCTGTGAATGTATTTGGAAGATGCAATGTCTTTCTTTCTTTCTTTCTTTCTTTCTTTCTTTCTTTCTTTCTTTCTTTCTTTCTTTCTTTCTTTCTTTCTGTCTTTCTTTCTTTCTTTCTTTCTTTGGATGAATGTAGAGTCCTGCAGTTCTAAAACACATTGATTTATGTCACACCATAACTGCTTTATTTACATTTATATAGAATTACCATGTATGTCCATTTTACACCAAGCAGCAAATATTATCCAACAGTGTGACTGAATTTACATTTGTATAACTGCAATCAGATTATCAACAAACAGCAGTTCTGGAAGAGTTTTTAAAAACACGGTTGTAAGGATCCCATGGATCCCTGTGGAATTGTATTATTTGGTTAACAATGTTGTGTTGTTCTTGGTGACATGAAGTCTCTGCAGGGTTACAAAGAACATGAGTAAAGTCTGTACCAAATATCATTAACCTGATAAAAAAAAAATAAAAAATCAACGAAAGTCTATGCAATGCCCTCACTAGTATAGTGAAACAAACGTGTGTGTGTGGTATATATAATATATAATATAATACATATATATATAATATGTGGCGCGAATTTTAAAGAAGTTCCCGGCGACACAATCATATCCTGAAGACTTAAAGGGTTAGTTCACCCAAAAATGAAAATTAAGTCATTAATTACTCACCCCCATGCTGTACCAACCCTGTAAGACCTTCGTTCGTCTTCGGAACACAAATGAAGACATTTATGATTAAATGTGACAGCTGGATCACTCCTCCATAGGCTGCCTAAGGGATTGAAACCTGACGGCCCAGAAAGTCAATGAAGAAAATGTTTAAATATTCCATGTCGCAACAGTGGCTCAACTATAAGTTTATCAAGCGACGAGAATACTTTTTGTGCGGAAATAAAACAAAAATAACGACTTTATTCGACTATTCCTTTTCTTCCTTGTAGGCCTGAAACGAGACTTCAAGAGATTTCCACGACGCGCACGTGAGAACTTAACTGAAGTAGTTGAAGGAGATCGCAATTCTCGCGCATGCGTCGTGGAAATCTCTTGAAGTCTCGTTTCAGGCCTACAAGGAAGAAAAGGAATAGTCGAATAAAGTCGTTATTTTTGTTTGTTTTTTCGCACAAAAAGTATTCTCGTCGCTTGATAAACTTATAGTTGAGCCACTTTTGCGACATGGAATATTTAAACATTTTCTTCATTGACTTTCTGGGCCGCCAGGTTTCAATCCCTTAGGGAGCCTATGGAGGAGTGATCCAGCTGTCACATTTAATCAAAAATATCTTCATTTGTGTTCCGAAGACGAACGAAGGTATTACGGGGTTGGTACAGCATGGGGGTGAGTAATTAATGACTTAATTTTCATTTTTGGGTGAACTAACCCTTTAACATCGGTCTTGACAGCTGACTGGATCCGCGAACAGCTGCGCTATCTGCGGGAAACCGTCTTGCCTTCTCTGCGGACACGAGTGACTCAACCCAAGCGGAACAGAAAAGTGAGCAGGAATAAACTTCCATACCTGTGGCAGCATAGAAGATCTAAAGCGATTCAAGTCATTTTAAACCACAGTGAATATCCCGCCCGCCCACCGTGCCCTAGCGACATTACAGTTATACAAACTTATTATGACAATAAATGCCTAAATCAGAGGCGTAATGATGATCTCCCACCCCCACCCTGGTATTTGAACGTGCCACCAATGAAACCAACTTGTTTTCCCTGAAACCACGCACTTCACATTTAAGGATGTAGAGACTGTCTTAAAAAACCTCCCTAACAATAAAGCAAGTGGTAAGGATTGCATGACATATGAGACTCTTAAAACTATACAGTCATGTCAGGTTTTAACAACTATTTTCGTTTGGAAAATAAGAGAGTACCAGATTCATGGAAAGGAGCACTAATCCATCGTATTCCAAAAAAGACAACATTCCTGATGATCCATCGACATGGAGGGATATATAGGCAAGAGCAATAGGCAGCAATAGCATCCCTGACCCAATGTGACATGGTCTGTTTGGTGGCGGCAGCACCCCTGTTGCTGCCCCTATTACAAACGAACATTTGCTCTGATTTACGCCACTGGCTTGTGCGGTGGACGTAAGGCTGAAGAGCACGGACTAGACACAGTCTGTGAGATCTCTCCTGCTCCGGCGTTGAGAAAGGTACCTTAGACGGGTAATCAGGATGAGGATGCAAAATCACTTTCACCATTCCTGGGGCAAAGTCTAAGTCAATGTTGACAGAGCCTGCATGTCCCCGATTCTTTTTAGAGAGGTTATAGCCATAAGAAAAACCATCTTTAGGGTCAGACGTTTGTCAGATGCTTACTCTAGAGGTTCAAAGGGGGTCTCAACCAGACCCTCGAGGACTATAGCTAAGCACACGAAGGGATCTTGGTTCTTAAGGCGGGCATACATTGTGAGATGTCTGTGCGATTTCAGCACGGTACCTACTCACACTGAACGAGTAAATCGCATGTGCGATGTGCTCACACTATACGGTCCGATCATCAAGCTGCGACCACTATACGTGTGAAATATCAGCGATAAACCCGATTGCGCCTATAGACGATATCATGTATCCAGAGATAGTCAAAACAAGCATCAGCTATCAATATCAAGATGATTTAGCATTTCCAATTTATGCATTAAATTAGTATTAGTATTACTGTATTATCATTATTAGGGGAGGCCTAGGCTAATTTTATTATTAAATTGATCCGCTATTATAATTAATTTGCCACGCAATAATTTCACAGCACATAACCAACGTGCGGTGAGGATAATTAAATATTACATAGAAGCTTACTCCTCCTTATTGAAAATTGTCTAAAACGTTTAGGTCGATTACAATGAATTATAGGCATATAAATAACTATTAACAGTCTATAATATGTCCGAACATTGCAATAATTAATCATCAATGAAAATTAAAAACAGGTTTATTTCAAAAACATTGTTTAACAAATTAATAAAAGAGGCGTTACATCGCAGGTGGCTTGGAAGCCGTGGGTAATATATGGTTAATCCATTTGGCAACACGAACTGGAGGTAAGCAACAGTAATTTGTAGCTAGTTTGAACTACAGAACTTAAAGGTCTCCCTCTTTTCGTTTTTATTTAAATTAGATTTTTGCTGCAGATGAAATGGTTAAACTTCTGTTTTCGCACAGGCGCAGTGAGGGAAAAAACACTGAGTTTAGGGCAATCGGTTCGTAATTTTGCTTCAACTGTGCGATATAGTCACGAGGAGCGACCAAAATTTCTGACATGCCAGAAATTCATCCGACCATCCGATTGTCGGTCGGGAGAGGTTAATCCCTTCAACCAAGGCGTGGCAAGCCGAAAGAGCAGCCACATAAACCTTGAGAGTAGCGGGCATGTGCCTATTGATATTTTTTCCTGCAGGAAATCCAGAACTGAAGCAATCTGGCAGTTGACCAGATCTACATTATGTACAACACACCACCTTTCAAACACACCCCATTTGTTGTTATAACTCTTTCTAGTGGAGGAAGCCCTAGCACTTAGAATGGTCTCAATAACGTCAGGCGAAAGCCCAGTGTCCCTCAGTTGGTATCCATCAGGGGCCAAACATGAAGGTTCCACAGGTCATTTTGGACCATGTGTGCGCCATTGCATCCAGACCCAGGGGGGCTGGGTGACTAAGAGAGAATTAGAGGGGACATTGCGGTCTGCTGGGAAGCGAAGAGGTCCACCTCCACTTCGTAAAATCTTGCCCAGATCTGTTTTACTACATCTGGGTGGAGTTTCCATTTCCCTGTGTGTAATTTCAGTCTGGACAGCAAATCCACTCCCACATTCAGATGCCCTGGAATGTACACTGCCCTGAGTGACAGGAACTTCTCCTGGGCCCAGAGAAAATCTGCCTCGCTATTCTGTTCAGATTGCGTGAGTACAGACCTCCTCTGGCCTTATTTCGGGGCCAGAAATACATATTCCATCAACTTGAGACAATTGATTTGCCAGTCAAGATGATGACTCCCCAGATAACCTGGGCTGGACGACCACTTAAGACTGCTACCCAGGCCGACAGGGAGGTGTCTGTCGTTAGGATTCTGCGACGGCAAGACGCACCAAGAGTGGGACCCAAGGTGAGGAACCGGGGTCTGAACCACGTAGAAAGGGAACAAAGCCATAGCGCGTAACCCTTACCATGAACATGGATTTTAGAAAGTACATGAAGCGTTCACTGCGTGACTTACCATTAACATGGATTTTTAGAAAGGACAAGAAGCACTCAGCGCATGCTCTTGCCTTTATTTGCCCTTGGGGATTGTATAGCGATTTTGAGCCACAACTGAAGTGGTCTCATGTGCAAAAGGCCCAGAGGGATCCCTGTAGACGCAGCTGCCATGAGACCTATGTAATGTACTGACCAAGTCAGATGTTGCTTTAGGGTGTTTAAAATGGTCTTGACACAAGCGGGGGACAGTTGTGACCCCGATGGTGACAGAGACCCATTTAACCCCCAACCAAGTTACCATGTGGGCAGGAAAGTGAACGCTTTTCTTGGCATTGCAACTCAACCCCATATAGAGAAGATGAGCGGGGATCGATCTAGATGTCGAAGCGCAAGCTCTTGAGACTGGGCCAGGATCAGCCAGTCGTCTATGTAACATGGCTAGGTCGAATGGAAGGACCCGGAATTGGTAAGCTTCGCCCCCCAAAGCAAACATCAGGAACTTCCAGTGTTGTGGCAATATTTTTATATGAAAATATGCGTCTTTTAAAGCTGTGGTTCAGAATTTTGGACATCGGGCCTCATTTCCAAGTTAGCCTTAGTGTTATTTATCAGTGGAGACAGTTTTCAAAAATGTTCATCCAGTCGTTCCAGTTGCATAGTTCGCCGGTGCTAGGCTAGCGGGAGTCAACAGTAACTGCTAGCCTGCCATTAAAAACAGTTTTACCCACTCCACAGTACACCAAATTATATGTTTATCTCTGTAAAGCTGCTTTGAAACAATCCATTGTTAAAAGCGCTATATAAATGAATATGTCTTCACTTGACTTGACTTGACCAAAAGCAAATAAATTATAACGTCAGACTATCGATGTAAATGTCTGTTAAGAGAATAATGTTAACATTTACAGGAACTAGTTTCTCAGCAGCGGCGGAATTTTACTTTGCTCCGGTTAGTAGTACTGCGCCTAAAAGTAAACACAGAACAGAAGCGCACTACAGTCGGGACTACCTGTACTACCTCTCTCTACTTCTTTCTTGATGTAGACTGCGCTAATAAATACAGGGAACAAAGTATAACTATTGCAATGCGATGAAAGGGTAGTTTGATTTCTAACTTTATTCTCTCAACAGACATTTACATCGATAGTCTGGCGTTATAATTTATTTGCTTTTGGTGTACTGTGCAGTGGGTAAAACTGTTTTTAATGGCAGGCTAGCAGTTACCGTTGACTCGCGCTAGCCTAGCACCGGTGAACTATGCAACTGGAACGACTGGATTAATTTTTTTTAAACTGTCTCCACTGATAAATAACACTAAGGCTAACTTGGAAATGAGGCCCGGTGTCCAAAATTCTGAACCACCCCTTTAAGATCGACCGTGAAGATCCAAACGCGATGTTGAATTTACAACACGATCTTCTTGATAGTTAGCATCTTGAACTTGAGCGTTCTAACTGATCAAAGATCTAAAAACGGACGCAGTCCCCCATTTTTGTGACAGCAGATGCGCCTATTCCTGTTTTGGGAACCACACTGTTAAAATGAGGAGGGGAACATTCCTTTTTACTGTCTTTAGGACACAAAAAGAGATACCCGGCAGTAGCTTTTCACGCTGTCTTTTTAATACTTCCTGTTAGGGGAATGTTATTTGTCCTGGGAACAACAGGAAACAAAAGAACATTTAACATTTCGCTGGAAACCGCTGCCCCCTGAATCACCAGAGGTGGCAAGGATATTACAGTGGTTTCGAAAGGGCAGCTGAGCACGACGAGCCGGTCCCCAGTCTTTACGAGGGGGAACGCAACTTGCCATACTCTGCTTTGAGCCCCCCTTTTTTTTAACGCAATTCCAACTCTGCTTTGAGCTAAAACACTGCGTTTGTGGTCATTGAGTTTGAAATGTTGACAAACACTGAGATTTTTCAGATTTTATGTTGCGACGTTCTCTGTATATTTACGATTCTTTAAAGCCTTTAGCTACTGCCTACAACAAGCTGGATACTTCACTGGAAACTGAAAGTAACTCACACCCGCTAAAAGTTTCCTCTTTGAATTTTTGCCCCCAGGAACAATACAAGTCGACACCACTATGACTAAAAGTTTGCTAAGAAGTATTTCCTACTAAAGCAAGGCAGTATTTGACCCTAATAAATGTATCCATAGCAGACTGGTGGGAGTGGCCTTGGAAAGCAACATATACAGTACATGTATATAACAACACCTAGCGCATTATGGGTGTTGAAGTTTACCTGCCTATTTGGCAAAAAGAATCTCTGATTTCACTAGTGAGGTAGCACCGATTTCATTATTTGCTTTCCTTTCTACTGAATAGGCAGCCAAGTTTTATGGAAAGCCCATTTTTCCAGCGGTAAAGTACCCCTTTAAGGATTAATTACAACTGCTTCATTACAAGCAAACTCAGAGAAAGACAGACATTATTCAGGGCTGGATTGTGGACTGGGCCATGAGGTGCCAAGCCCAATGTTATCTACCACAACATGCATTTTAAAATTTTTTTTGCAGCCAAAATGTCATGAAAAGATTTGTTACATTTGGGGAAAAAAAAAATTGGAGGGTGGGGAATCTCATAACATATCTCTCACGGCATTTTCTGCAACACACCGCATGCATTTTGGTGGCTTGGTCAACTAACAAATAGCTGAGCTTTGGTTAAGAACACAAGGGTGAGGTGTTACTAAGGGCCCTGGCTCTTCAACCAGCAGGCTGAGTCCAATCAAAGGCAGTACTATCAAAATCTTTTTATCATGCCACTATAGTCAGTATTAATCCCTGTGGTGCAACTCTAGATGTAAATGTCACTTAATCTTGGGGTACAGCTAACAAGGGTCACCAGTGCCACACAGTCAGTCACCCGCTGTCAGCTTTTAATCTCCTTGAATCTGACACTTGCCTAGGATATGCCTTATGGGTCAGAAAAAATATCCTACAAGGAATAAAATAACTTCATCAGGTCAGGGCTCCTCAAATCTTGCCCTGGAGGGCCAATGCCCTGCAGAGTTTAGCTCCAACCCTAATCAAACACACCTGAGCAAGCTAATCAAGGACTTCAAGATCACTAGGAAATCACAGGTAGGGGAGTTTGATCAGAGTTTGAGCTTAACTCTCAGGGCAGTGGCACGCCAGAACGCTAATCTAAGTCAATTTACGTATGGAGAGATATTTTCAAGAGAACTCTTGACATCTGCTGCTGAGATTACATGTCTACATATAACTTACTTTTAAAAATAGTTGAACTGCTATTCCTTCAGTAAGTAATTGTCAATCAGTGATTAAAGCACTGTTAAGAATAACTATTTGAATTTCTGTGCAGCTCCTAACAGTTAGAACACGTCAATTACAAGGTCTGGCTAGCCTTTCCCAATCAATAATCAATAGTCGTGGATAGGTGAATGCCCTATGTGGAATTGGATTGCATGTACAATAGAAACCTTTTATGGTATAAGATCTGACTTAAACCAACATAAAGGGCGTGTTAAATATATATAGGGACATAAGCAGGCTTTTACTATAATTACAATATTAGATGCTTTTGTCAGTAATCTTTTAAAACATAGACTAAATCAAAATACAAATAATTCACTTAATATTTGTTCATATCCCCATTTAACACGTTCGGTTTGTCAGTATATTAGCCTGCAAACATCATAAGGTTGAAAAATAAAGGTTCAGTTACTTTATTTTAAACAAATAATAGAAGTAGCAAGCATGAGATGATTGATATTTTGTGACTTCCTTTCACCAAACAGATGTCGCTAGGTTTTCTGGGCCCCCTGTACAGCATATTTAATTGAGCCCCCTCTGTAAAATTGGGGACCCGGAGATGGGGGTTCCCTGTTTGTCAAAATCATTGTGGGGCCCCCAATAGCTCTGGGCTCACTCTTTCCCCCCATTAGAGACTCTCCTGACCATCATGTTTCTGAAAAAAAGTACACCTAGTACTTTATGATGAACAGAAGGTTCAATATCATGTGCCTTCTGAGGTTTGATTAGGCCAATGGTACATACTAAATATATATAGCTTCATTTCAAAATTATTATTATTTATTTTTACACGTTCAGCATTATCGCAGGTAACCACAAGATAAAAAAAAATCTCAATCCCAATAAAACATGACAGGTAAAACCCCTGATGATCTTTCTTTATATCAACACTTTGATATGTTTATTATTTGTTTGTAGTTTCTGTGGTACATATCCAACTTAGACTGTTAGGCCAGAATTATCCCAACAGCAGGTGGAGAGGAGGAGTCAATCGCTGACTTAAATCTACTTAAACAAATGTCTGGACTGAAATGGCGTCATGTACATGACAAAGATTAACTTTACCCCTTGTACTGTATACAATGAGAAATAGCATACTGTTAATAGAGGGGAAAGTCTAATTTGAATTCCTGCTTCCCAGATTCAGTTTAATGGCTGTTTGAATCATGACACACCTCTTCTCAATAAATACTGTCATTATATAACTATTATTATGAGGTTGTATGTATAAAATATGTTGGAGGTGTATACATATATCGAATATTTAATTTAATATATATTATTAGCATATAGCCTATATATAAATATAACTGGCACACACTACAATGTGAGAACATACATTTAGACGTCAAACCAAACAGATTAAAGGAATCCATGGGAAATAGAGCAAATCATCGCAGACACTCCACACACAACGTTTACGTATCATAACATATTAACATGTTCAATTCGTCTGCCGATATGATATTCTTACCTCAAAGGAAGATAGGCGAATAGAAAAGCCCATAGAAATAGCTTGAGTGTGATCTCGGGGATGGCCATCGCATTCAAGCATTCAGAGGAAAAATGAAAAGAAGCCATGATCACCATCTTGCTCTCTCTTCAGACAGATCGACGCGTCCCCTTTATTTACTGCCTTTCCTCGCTATTACACATAGCAGATCGCTTTGCCTTTGGCGTCTCAGAGCCGTTGCTGCGATGCAATACAAGCCGTCACAAAAACAACAAAACACGCGCACACCAAATGAAAGCGAGTGTCCTGCTATATTCAGATATGGGCAGATCACTGGAATTAGATGAAACTAGATAAATGCGATCTCTCCGGGTCCAGTATAACTGCTAAAAGTGTGGATGCAGATGAATTGTGTGAAAGCCGATCTGATGCACGTCGCTGCAGCACAACACATGCGTGGTAGAGATGGATCCAAAGCTCGCATGCTTCTATTAATACAATCTACACTATATATCCAGTTAATATTTTAACTTCCACCACACAGGCATAGCGTCTGCATTTACGTGTTTTGTTGTTGTTTTGTTATTATTAGATTATGCTAGGATTATAAAAAAAATACAACATTATTTAATAAAAGGGAAAAAACTAAACTTTTGTAATGTAGTTGGTCTTTGCGCAAAATGTGCGTTTTTATCGCGGCATTTTGGTGTTTTCGAGCGCGATTTTAGATTTCAGAATTTGAGCTGAATTTCGATACTGTTTTATTTAGGTTATGTCGTTAAAATTCATTTAAAGGCATTTTCAGATTTAAATACATTGTTCATAAGACGATGAGGCTGACAATGTATAGTTGAATGCTAGCTACCTTTAAATGTTTTTTCTTTTTTCTTTTTCTATAATAGCTTGTAGAGGGGAAACTATTTAATAAATGATGTTAAGATTTTGATAATTATTTAGCATGTCAATAAATGACAATATTAAAGTCCTGCGTGATTTGGTTGAGTGGTGCAAATACCGAGAGAGAGAGAGAGAGAGAGAGAGAGAGAGAGAGAGAGAGAGAGAGAGAGAGAGTCTGTCGTGATGCGACCACAGGAAGCTGTCATGCCTCACAGCATGAGGAAAAAGAAGAGCATGATAATTCCACGTGATCTAGGCTACTAATCGCCGTGTACAGCTTGCAGATGTCACATATCTGTAATCAGGTAGTGTTATATCATCAGATAAAGTGAAACAATTTGACAGAGTTGCTATTTATGGGAGGAAACCCACTTTCAGCAGATGTACAAATCAAGCAAACGTCAAGTCGAGCATGTTGTATTCCAGTGCCATGGACAGCGCTTTAAATGTCCTCAAGTGAAATTTCTGGTGAAACAGACACACACACACACACACACACACACACACACACAAAAATACCCATAGATAGATCGATAGATCAACACAAAACTCAAAACAAATGAATAAATATATAGGTCAAAATGTTAAATATATAAAAAAAATAATAATAATTAGGTCATTAAGTTCAATTATCCTCAAGCAATCTAGAAACTATGCTTTAGATAATCCCTTATATAACACCATGTGTCTAATGAATTATCTAATGTTTTTAAGTGAGGCATTGTGCCTGAATGGTCCATCCACTTCTTTTAGCCACTGGGAAGGAATAAAATGGAAAACGGATTATAATTCACGCTTCTGGCCTGTCCTCTTTTTCACTGATGTCAGCTTATGCCACGAATGCTCAGTATTAGTGCTCAGCACAAAAGTTAGCCCAAGGAAGTAGCCTATCGTGCCTGTGATCATGCTTGCTTTGCTGGCCTATCTCTGAGAACACACAGCACATGCATTATTTCTCCTCTAATCTAGGTTATCCAAAATGATTTAACTCAAATAAATTGTCTCATCCAAACGAACATTGTTGTTGGTGAGACCATTGCTAACATTGTAATTGCAGAACTTTTCTCTACTTTCATTTAATAATCTACCTCACCTTTGAGATTTATAATTTCAGAGAGAAAGAAAAACGTAAATACAATTTTAACAGTTTTATAAAAGAGATTGTCGCATTTATGTTCTGTTTAGTTTGACTCTTTGTATTTAGTTTATTTGCTGGGTTAGTCCTTAGTTATTTGTTACCCTAGCTTAGGAAAAAGTGTATATTGTGTTGTAAATATTATTATTGGTTGTGGTTTATTTGGGAAAGTAATTATTTGATATTCACCTTTATTTTTGGTTTGGTAGAGGCTAACTGGGTTACTGGGTATTTATAGCAGTGTTGAGGAGAACAGAGTTAGTTCTGTTCTCCTAGTAAAAGTGCTCCAGCCACAGTAACATTTAAGCTGGTGACCTTAGTGGTTTAGTTTTGTTGTTAATTTATTAACAGTGGAGATTTATAGGGTTAGGGTTAGGGCATTTATAGTTTCAGTTGACTTCCATCTTTTTGAATGGACTTTGTTTGAAGATGTCTTTTGTTATATCTGCCACTGTATGTTATTGTTGGTCCTTTTTGTTTGGAGTAAATACATTTTCTTATCGGTTCACTGCCTGTGCTGCCTGCGTTGGCCTTGACCACCACAATATGCCACAAAGGTTATGCAGCAATCAACTGCCAGGTGATCTGTGACCGTAAGTGTTCGATCACAGGCATTGTGGCAAGGTGGCCTGGAAACACATGACTCCTTTTATCTTTACTAACTCATCTAGTGGATTTAGTATTTCCTATATGTTTGATAAGGAGGATCAGTGAAAATAATGACAAACGAATCCCGTGCCTTTCAGTAATTTTTATGGCGAAGCTGCTGATGTCAATAGCTTAAATTATCAAAATAATAAATTGTTTCAATTTATTTCAGAGTCAAAATGTTTCGTATTCCTTCTTACGGAGACGGATTGATTTAGTTAACCCCTAAAGGTGAATTAATGCATTAATTGTCAAACATGTACTAACGTGTAGTCAATGCTGCTGTTATGTATGTATCCCGACGGCTGTCGTTAAGAGGATAGCTCAGTTCATATCTTCACTAATCATGAGTTTATTGTGAAGTAATTACTAATTCAGGTATTAGTACATGATTATTCATGTATTGTTATTGTAAACAACTTATTTTTAATGAAATCTGAGAGATTTCTGTCCCTCCACATTGCAACAATGTGAACTTCAAAAAGTTCATAAAGAGATTGGAAAACTAATCTATATGAATTGAGCAGTTATATTTTCTAAAGAGACACGATCGCTTTATATGATGAACATATTTAAATAAGGCTTTTATCCTTGTAAACCTTCATCAACGCACAACATCAGATATGGTAAATGGAAGCTCAAGAACGCACGAACCAATGAGGTTAATTCTCTTCTTACGCAGCACGTTTGATCGTCTGCAAAAACCAATGAGGTTTGTTCCTGTGCATTAAAGGGTTATTTCACCCAAAAATGAAAATTAAGTCATTAATTACTCACCCCCATGCTGTACCAACCCCGTAAGACCTTTGTTCGTCTTCGGAACACAAATAAAGATATTTATGATTAAATGTGACAGCTGGATCACTCCTCCATAGGCTCCCTAAGGGATTGAAACCTGACGGCCCAGAAAGTCAATGAAGAAAATGTTTAAATATTCCATGTCACAACAGTGGCTCAACTATAAGTTTATCAAGCGACGAGAATACTTTTTGTGCGAAAAAACAAACAAAAATAACGACTTTATTCGACTATTCCTTTTCTTCCTTGTAGGCCTGAAACGAGACTTCAAGAGATTTCCACGACGCATGCGCGAGAATTGCGATCTCCTTCAACTACTTCAGTTAAGTTCTCGTCGTGGAAATCTCTTGAAGTCTCGTTTCAGGCCTACAAGGAAGAAAAGGAATAGTCGAATAAAGTCGTTATTTTTGTTTGTTTTTTCGCACAAAAAGTATTCTCGTCGCTTGATAAACTTATAGTTGAGCCACTGTTGTGACATGGAATATTTAAACATTTTCTTTAATGACTTTCTGGGCCGTCAAGTTTTATTCCCTTAGGCAGCCTATGTAGCAGTCATAAACCTCTCAGATTTAATCATAAATATCTTCATTTGTGTTCCGAAGACGAACGAAGGTCTTACGGGGTTGGTACAGCATGGGGGTGAGTAATTAATGACTTAATTTTCATTTTTGGGTGAACTAACCCTTTAATGCTGCACAGTTTTACGCGTTTATCGTTAATGCTGTGTTGTTTTTACGTGTTCAAACCTAAGTAAATTTTAACGAACATTTGCAAGTTATGATATTGTTTAACAACACATATCCGATTGTATTTAATTGCACTGCCACAATCTCGGTCAAAGCACAAGTGATAAAAAGCATTACCAAAGTACAAAGAGCAATAACTGAATTTTCATCAGCATAACAATCACTTGATAGTTTTTGAGTTGAATCAACATATGCATAAGGATTTATTTGTCACGTCATATAGGCCTATGTATCTCGCATTGTTTATAAGTGATATTATTGACAGTTGCATGTGTTGCAAGGAAACACAGATACATCCTTTTGTTTCATGAACATTTGCTCACCTCGTCACCTGTCTAATAAAGTATATGCAAGAGCGGTGTTGCTCCAAGTTAGTCGCGGATGTGGAGCTCTCGGCATCTCGAAAACGCCACGCCGATACTGATCCTTGTTTTAGTTCTCCTTTTTTGTCCCAAAGTCTGCTTGCCATGGTCCATAATGATTGAACGAAACAACAACAGCGTGCAGCTAAACGTTACGCACTATGCAGTTGTCCACGTCTGTCGCCATGGTTACGTCATGGCTATGGCAGTACGAGCGGAAACTGAGGAAAGCGCGGATATTGCGTCATTGACAGGCGACATTTTTTTTCCGGGACGGCCACTTATTTAAAATGGGAATTTCTCTGAAATAAAAAATCTTTGGAGACTTTTGGGATATTGTAAATACACAAGTGCAGGAAATATATCACACTGTGGCAATAGATGACACCATGCTGGACGGGACCAGTGGAGGCAGGAGAAAAAGATAATTTACCTCCTTGAATCCTCAACATAATTTCTTAAGGCCATGTCAGTCACATCCACAGCGGTGAGGTTGTGGGCGGGGCTTTCCTCCATTCCCTTGTACACCCCTAACACTCTCTCGGCAATGCACATTTTTGCCAGCTCATGCACCTGGTCAGACTCTTTTTGTGGTTCAGGCAAGATCTGAGGCACATGAATCTTTATTGCGTAAGACTTTCTTCCTTCAGGCCCCAAGGAACTGGCCAATGCGAGAGATTCAATAGGACAATGCATGACTTATTGTGAACCCTTCCTGCTAAAAAAAGAAGTATCATTGGCCAGATTTTCTTTCACAAGTTGTGTTTGCTTACAACACTACAGAACATCAGTCTACCAGTTATTCTCCATATGTTCTTATGTTTGGAGAGGAGCCTCAGTTGCCAATTGATTTAATTTTGGGGCAGAATATTCTTGATCCTACTGGAGAACATTGGATAGTACAACATAGAGAGAATTTGGAACAAGTCTTCAAATGTGCAAAAGCCCACCTGCAAGCTGCTGCAGTCCAACGTGTCCGATCAAATAATGAAAAGGTTTATCATAACTCTTTGTAAGAGGGTCAGTTGGTGTACCGAAGATCCCATAAGGTAACAGGCAGAAATAAGATTCAGGATGTTTAGGATCCTACCCTCTAAAGGATTGTTCCAGATGGTTCAGGCCCAGTGTATTCTATATGTCCAGCGAATGGTAGTGTGAAGTCAAAAGGATACATCGGTGTGAGTTGCATCCTGTCTGTTGTACGGATGATCCTGGGTTGCCTACCCATATGAGAGACGAAGAGCCCAATTCAAATGTAACAGGGTGACCTATGAGTTTGGGACTACACTTCTCATAAGTCTGTGGAGTAGCGTATTATGTCTGCACTTACTATAAATAGACCCACAGTAGTGTAGTGCATACTCGTAATTTATGCACGGTTGTGTTTTAAAAGTAATTTTAATGGATGCATTTTAATCGAGAAGGCTATTCCTATTTTATGTAAATTATTTGATGCTGTTCATGGTTAGAATTGTGAAATTTAAACCGCTCGTCCGACTCTGAACGTGTTGTGCTCTTAGGAGACTTAAATGCTTGAGTCGGAGATGACCATCAAGCCTGGCCTGACTGCATCGGGAAGTTTGGTGTTGGTTGAATGAACGAAAATGGTCAACGTTTATTCGAGCTCTGCTGTAGAAATAATCTGTGAATCACAAAAACCATCTTTCCAGCGAAGAGACATCGTAAAATAACATGGTGTCACCCAAGATCAAATTCATTGCATCAGCTGGACTTTATCATAGTAAAACAGAAGCAGAGAAAGGAGGTGCTCAACACATGCACCAACCATAGCGCAGACTGTGACACAGACCATAGTCTAGTTGTGTCTACAATGCAGCTGCAGCCAAGGCCCTACTATCGCCAGGGTAAACATTCCAAGAAAATTGATGTAACAAAAACATGCATACCTGCGCTCAAAGAGGAGTACTGTAAGAAACTCGAGGAAGGCCTGAAGTCCATAGATAAAGAATCTGACCCTGACTCATACTGGGACTCGCTGAGAAATACTGTACATGACGCGGTGGTTAAGACTTTCGGAAGAAGAAAACGTCAAGATCCAGACTGGTACAAATCATCCATTAACACAATCCAACCTGTGTTAGAGGGAAAGAGGGAAGCACTAGCTCGTTTGAAGTCAAGACCCACTCGTCAAGCTCAGGAAAACTATTGCGCAGCCAGATCAACTGCCTAGGCAATTGTCCAGAAGTGTGTCCAGGTATTCTGGAATTCCCTCTGCTCTAGAATAGAAACCGCAAGAGACACTGGAAATCTCAAGGAAATGTTTGCAGCCATCAAGACTGCAACAGGACCCACATCTCAAACCTGTAGTGTGTTAAAGAAGAAAGACGGATCTACTATAGATGATCAGATGGAGAAGCTTAAAAGATGGATAGAACACTACAACGAGCTATATGGAGCAGAGGGAAACGCTTGCCGTTAGACTCTCTTAAACCTCCCTCAATCTCAAATCCATAATTACCTTGATGATGAACCTGACATTGCTGAGGTGTTATCCACCATTGAAAGTATGAATTAAGGAAAGGTACCAGGTGCAGATGAAATACCAAGTGAGCTGCTGCAAGCGGGTCTAATCCCATTAGCCAGTCATCTTCATCAACTCATTCTGAAATGCTGGCATGCCAAACAAGTACCACAAGATTTCAAAGATGCAACGATCACCACTCTTTATAAGAACAAAGGCGATCGTGGTGACTGTAACAATTATCGAGGTATTTCATTGCTGTCTGTCACTGGCAAAGTACTTGCTCGTATTCTACTGAAACGTTTGTAGGAAATCGCTGAAGATGCATATCCAGAATCGCAGTGCGGGTTCCGACCACAGCGATCAACTACTGATATGATCTTTGCTGTCCGACAACTGCAAGAGAAGTCACGAGAGCAGCGGCAACCGCTTTACATGGCTTTTGTTGACCTAACAAAAGCTTTTGACTATGTGGACAGAAAATCTCTTTTCCAGGTCCTTGAGAAAGCTGGCTGTCCACCTACTCTACTCTTACTGATTCAGTCATTTCATGACGGTATGCTGGGTAGGGTGAAGTTTAATAGTAAGCTGTCTGAAATGTTTCCCATCAAACGAGGTGTAAAACAGGGCTGTGTATTAGCGCCTACACTGTTTGGTATTTACTTCTCATATGTAGTCAAAAGAGCATACGAAGACCTGGACAACAACACTGGTGTCTCTCTATTGTCACGTAACGATGGTAATTTCTTCCATCCGTCTTGTTTTAAAGCTAAAACAAAGACCCAGCAATTTGTTGTGTGTGAACTACACTACGCCGATGATGCTGCGTTATGCGCGTCATCTCCAGATCAGCTTTAAATCCTGATAGATCGATTAGCCGAATCATGTGACAAATTTGGACTCACCATTAGCCTGGAAAAGACTGTTACAATGTCACATGCCCATGACTCTCATACATTTACAATCAATGAGACCCCACTTAAAGAAGTTGAGAAGTTCACTTATTTGGGTTCTACAATAACTCGAAGTGCAACACTTGATCTTGAATTGGGTACCAGAATTGGTAAAGCGGCTTCTACCTTCGGAAGACTCACTAAACGAGTTTGGCGGAATAAGTACCTGTCTGTCCGAACTAAAGTCAGAATCTATGAAGCCTGTGTCCTGAGCATTCTCCTCTACAGAGCAGAAAGCTGGCCAACCTATCGCCCACAAGAAAGTAGACTCAGTGCTTTTCACACCAGAAACCTACGGTTCATCATAGGAAAAACCTGGGAAGACAAGATGACAAACGAGGAACTCTTTAAGATAACTAACTCAGAACCTCTATCATCTAGGCTCAAATATACTCGTCTTAGATGGGCAGGACATGTAAACAGAATGCCACCTTCCCGCATCCCTCATTCTATCCTCCATGGCGTTCTGGAAGAAGGAACTCGTCACACTGGTAGACCAAAGCTTCGCTTTAAAGATGTACTCAAAAGAGATCTTGTGGACTTTGGCATTCAACCTGAATCATGGACCGTAGCATCAAGGAATCGGGATCAGTGGAGGGCTCAACTTCACAAAGGAAGACAACTAGATCACGGCAACAACCTTCTAAAGTTGGGGGAAAGACGAATGAAGTTAATCAACATGGACTAATGTGAACTACCCAAGCATTGTCATTCTTGACAGACGCATGCCTAGAAAAAAGGTCACCTTCATGTAATTAAAATGTGGGCATGTAGTAGCTCCATGTATGGGTTTTTATCATTGAGGTGATGGGTTTATGTGAAGAAAGTAGTAGACTACTTTGTGTAGAAAGAATGCGGTCTTATTTTGTTGTTGCGTTTAAGAACCCTGTGTCTATTGATGGTGATATGCCTGGTGACAGCCTTCAGAATGTTGAATGATTTGTGAGCGAATTATGCTTAGGGGTAACAAGTATTGACAAGTGTATTACTTATTTAGTTATAAAGATGGTTGTTTTCATACAAACTTGTTTTGTAGGTCTGTTTTAAAGAAGAAATATCCGGTTGATTATTAATTCATCTATTTTAAAGATATGTGTATGAATTTATGTAAATTTATTCAAGGTATTTATAATGGGTATTTATTTTTTTACTGGATTAGCATGACTGTTGTTACTATCTTTTATTTTGTGGTGAATTATCTCAGTTTTCTGTGGACATAGTTTATCAATATTATTGTAGATTTTTGATTGATTCTGTTTTTCTTTCTTTTCTTCTTCTTTAGTTGCCATTCGTCCCGATTTCTTGGCAGCCGCAGGGTCTCCTCCAAGGGTGAGACGTGCACTGGTGAGGAGACGGGGATTCTTCTTTGGTTCCTGGTGATTTGTTCTTCCTTTTGAGTGCCGTGAATTCTGTACTGCATTTGGAATGCGAATTGCAAGTAGTTGTCCTGATTCTAGTTGGTTGTATATATTTGTCTCCACACGAATGGTTGTGCCCTGTCTGTCATAAATGTGTTTTGTTTCTCTCTTTCTCTCTGAATGAGACCTGTATTAGTGTTTCAGACATGTATTGCTTCATGCACAATTTGGTATTTGTGACCGGTAATAAAACTGCTTGTACAGGCGATAAAGCTTTCACTACACTCTGTGGCCAGTTATTAGCCTACTCCTATTCGGTGGGTTACATTTAGATAATAGGCTAAAATTGTTGACAATCCAAACACACTAATTATAAATCTAAAGCCAATTTAACACTTGGTTTGAACTCTTCAATCGATTAAACGCATTTATGTAAAACCTTTAAATACATTACAATATTTATAGCTTAATAAAAAGACGCATAGAGACAGTCATCCTGAAACTGAGTTTGCCTATGCCTGCTCTGTAAGTTTAAATTGCTCATTGTCAGGTAGACGACACCACCTTGACGACACACTCCATATGAAGGAGTGACAATTACAACTTTGTATTGTGCTGTGCTACTTGTCATGAAACTGCTCCGAGACTTGGAGGTGAAGATCCAAATGCAGCTTTATTTGAGGGCAATCCAGAGGCGTAATCCAATGTACAGGCAAGGGTCATACACAGACAGGCAGTCCAAAACAGATAAACAAAGAAACAAAGAAACAAACAAAACAGGCAGGGACCAGAGGCAAGAGAGTAATCCAGGGAACAGGGCAAGATATCCAAAACCAAGAGACAAGAAAACCATAGAATGCTCAAAAATGCAGTGTAACACTTAAACAAGACTTCGCGGTGAGTGAATGAATGAACATGGTATAAATGGACAGACCAACAGGATGAGACACAGGTGAATGAAATCAGTGAATGAGGTACAGGTGAATGTGATCAGTGATAAGTGATGGTGAGTCCGGGCAGTGAGTTATGGGAAATGTAGTTTGTGAGGAAGTGATCATAGTCTATTGTGGAGTGCCCTCTGGTGGCTCTCGAGGGCACTCCAGCTGGTGATCGTTACACTACTGAACTGTCCCAACCCCCAATCTCGGAGGCGGTCGAGCGTCTGAAGACTTGTTTATACTTTTGCCTGGCTCAGTGTTCATACTTGACACACTCGCTGTTATACTATTCTTTAAAATGACAGGGGGTGACTCTGAGTAATTGTCCTCTAAACTATCAGGACGCAGCGGTGAAAAGAAGTAAGGTACACATGTGACGATGTTTGTTTTTATTACACTTCAAAAAACCCACTCTACAAAAGAATCAAAGAATTGTGTAAAACCATGTGTAAAACCCAATAAACATTGAGATTATTGTGACATCAGAACAAAATTATGTCCAGAGACGTATTCTTTAATTTGGTAACACTTTAGATTACTGTTCTGTCATTAATGAATAACTAGAGAGGAACAAATGAGTAACACAATATTAACAGCCTACTACTATTAACTACTATTAACTAACAAGAAACTCTGATTAACGAATTAGTAAGTATTAGTGCTCCGTCGAATGTGGTAGTTCACTATTAGCTAATCAATAACTACTATTTTTTTCATACCTTCCAGAGGACTAAGAACCTATACAGGTTCATAATTAACATGCATCGCCAGTGTTTATGCAAAGAGTCGCTGAGACGAGAGACTGGTTTAGTCAAGCCTTTAATGGCAGATGAGGAAAAACAACACACACACACACGCATGTGCATGCGAAGCCAGGGACCGAGCATTAACGCTCAACGTCACAGAACACGTCACGATCCACGTTACACTCCACATACTGGCGCCACCCGTTTTCCTCTGGATTCTACGCCCCCTTTTCCGGCTTGAGAAACACACACACACGAAAACAAAAAGGAGGTATATGACAACACAATATAATTTAACTGAACCATTTGAGCGGTGCCAACAGCACAGACGACCTCACGGAGCTGCATAAAACACTACTGCAACGTCTGAAACGTTCTAATTACGGCATAGGGGCCATCGAGAGGACGAAGGCTAATACACGTACGAATGATACCCTCCCGCAATGTTTACTTCCGTTCATCATTAATCAACAATGCGACTGTGAAGGATGTCACACACTCACGCACGACTTGGATGAGCTGACGTTCACGTTTAAGCACGTCAGCTGCAAAGGTAGACCCGACCATCTCAGGTGGGTCGCAGCTGGGCTGCTCCACTGCGAACACTGGGGACTGTGCCAGTGAAGCACATTGGTGACAACCCTTACTGGTAAGCTAGATGGCCGACTCCAAATCCAGGGCATAGAAGTACCGGCCGACGACAAGTCTCAACTGGTGTGCCGAGGGGTGATCTAACCTAATATGCAATGACGTATGCAAACCATGCAACACTGACCTAGGAACGACGATGCACTCAGTGGTGGTCGACAGTGGTGTTACGTTGTACGACTAAAAGCCCATCTCTTGCCAAGGTAAGAGATGGCCTATCACATTGAGCAGCATTACGACTAGCATAATCTGATGGGAGAATGGCAGCCCCAGCGACATGGCGAACAGAAACCTGGAAGCGGCTTGCAGTGGACAAGAAAGTGGTAACTCGCGGGCTTGCAGAGAATTCGCCCCTGCACAGCTTTTCAAAGGCCTGCACGCATGGTTTACTGTCAGTGAGCACACATGCCTTCTGTGATGACTGAATAATGCATGGGCTGCAATGTTTGAGGGAAGCAGCTATGGCCAGGGCCTCAATCTCGCACGGAAGCCAATTAATCTGATTTTTACGAAGTTTAGCGCTAAAATATCCAGCGATCAGCAGCTTTTCCCCCCGTGTAACATACATTGTCGCGCCTAACCCTGGATCCCTGAGAGCACCATCAGTGACAATCCAAAGCTGATCATTAGGTCGCGGTATCGTCACAGCGCAACTGGTGGATAACGCCTGCTGAGCCTTATGAAAACACTGGAGAAGCTCATCTGACCACACAATCGCAGCCGTCGACTCACCACCAGCGACAACATTGTCGAAGGGAGCAAGGATCGACGCGCAACCCTTAAAAACACATGCCAGGACTTTATACGCATCAATGAAGGACCGTAGGCCACGAACAGTCGCAGGGGGGGGCACACGAAGCCAATGTTGCAATATGGTGTGAACTAGCGTGAATAGTACCCTGATTCCACACCCACCCCAATATATCGGTCTGGACCTGGGCAACGACAGTTTTATTGGGAGCTAAGCACAGATTGCATGCCTGGAGAGCCACTAAGACCTTTTTCCACACTGCAAGAAGGCCTTCAAGAGTGTCAGGCCCACAATACAGGTCAACAGCAACCTTAGCCACCTGTCCCTGTTGAAGGAGATCGCCAAGTACCCGACAGGTCAGTTCTTCTAACGCAGTTTCTGAACCAGGCATGCCCATGGGACATCTGGCATACACACGGACTCGTGAGGTCAGTGGCGATAATATACCTCCACTGAGCAATCTGACGCAACGTGGCGTCCACATTTGGCATAAGTGACGGCTGGGGTTTGCTATAATGACCCACGTCTGCGAAAGCTGTAACAAGACGAAACCCCCCATTAGGTTTTTTGATAAGAAATGATGGGTTGACATATTCAACATCGACGTCAATGTCTTCAGGCTTTCGAAAAACGCCTAGTGATTCTAGCTCGTCGAATTGAGCCTGCAGTTCCTGTAACTGGCCCCTGGAGTACTGCGGAACTTCTCTTTCGTTGCGGTGGTTGGACAGGTCCCATGTTTACCCACGCCTGTAAGGGGCCAGCAGCGCCATTGTAACCCCCAAACTGCGGACTGAAGACCTCATCAAATGCCCTATGAATGTCATGAAATTTGTCTCTAATGTTTGCCGACATAATACCATTGGGGTCTAATGAGATAAGGTCAGAGAATAGTGTTAAATTTGGCGAACTGGACTTGCGAACAGGGGCCTGAGGAGATTCCATTGGGGCTTGTTCGGTTAGGGACTCCGGTACGAAGGTCATGCGAACACGGAATACATGGTCATGTTTCTTAATTCCCTGCGGTACGTCAGTCAAATTGGGAATCCTGATTTTTCTGGATACCCCTACGACCAACGATGGAGCAAACCAGTGTGCACGGCACTCATGCGGCTCGACGGCAAGCTTGTCGCTAATGTTAGCTAGTTCTGCTGGAAGCTCAAGTTCGACAAAATCCCCCGGCCATACAGTATGTGATGAGGTGGCACGAAGTATGTGAGCTCGCCGAATGGCATGTCTGTCTCCATACGTTTGACTGGCACCATACTCGTATGTGTCAGAACCCACACAGACCTGGTGTCGAGCAGGGCGGATGGAGATGTCATTACATTCCATAAAGGGGATGCCAGCGAGAATGTCAGAATCCAGGTTTTCTACCACAAGTCCGTCGAAAAAGAGCTTGTGGCCATCTCTCTGAAAGTATGTGCGTATCTCTCCCACTACCTTCAATGGTGAGGAACCATCTGCCTGACGAGCTGACTGCGTACTACTGGAGACTTTAAGGCCCAGTCTGCTGGCACATGCTGCCCTTATCATGTTTCCTGTTGCACCATTGTCAATGGTCAGCCTAATGGGGGTGTGGACATGGAAGGCTTCGATGCATGGTGACTGCATGATATGAACGCGCTGTACTGGCGTACGGTTGGATGCACTGTCCTCGTTGTCGTCCTCAGACTCGCCGTCAGAGTGACTCAGTGAGCCAGCAACTTGCCGCGCCTTAGCAATGAAAACTCTGTCAGGAGGGGGCAGAAAGGGGCACTTACTGAGAAAGTGATTGTCTGGCTTTACAAAGTGGGCAGGATTTCTTTAGTTGACCCAGTGAAGCCAGCTTCTGTCTTGGGGGGTTAGACACAGCCAACCGCATAGCTCTAGCATCCTCTGATGATTGCAGCTCGTCTAGTAATGAGCACAGGGCTTGAGATATCCCTGGTTTAATGGACGCGAAAGTGCGTGAACGTAACTCTGTGCTATACCTCTGCTTTACAAGCTTCGGCAACTCGCTGTGTATAAGACGAAGCCAAGTGAGAACAACAAAGTTTTCTATCGTGGGGGAGAGCTCCTCATCCTCCGCGATGGGTTCACCTCCGTGAGTAATGCCAGAGTCTCTGCGTAGTAAATTATCCTCAACAAAAGCCATTAATCTCTGGTACAAATCCTCTGGTCCTTTATTAGACTGTAGTTTAATAGCAGAAAAATCAGTAAAATGTGCACCGGTCAACTGGAATGCATAATATAGCCGGATTGTCTGCCATATGCTATCAATGCATGTAGAGCTCTTAACAACAGTATTTCGGGAAATAACTGGGCAGTAGTTAGCGATCTGCCCCAGCATGAGCTCAAGCATGCTGACCTTTTGTTGGCGCGTGCGCCGTTGCCCCGTGGGAACATCTGCGTCATCATCGGTGAAACCTCTGAATGGTGAAGCCCTCGTCTTCTTTTCCCAGCGTGCGCCGTCAACTAGAAATGGAGCGAACTACGGTAAAGCTGCCACCACGCCAGTGTTTATATGATGCAAAGAGTTGCTGACACGAGAGACTGGTTTAGTCAAGCCTTTAATGGCAGACGAGGAAAAACAACACACACACACACACACGCATGCGCAGCCAGGGACCGAGCATTAACGCTCAACGTCACAGAACACGTCGCGATCCATGTTACACTCCACATACTGGCACATAATGTATAATTAATTCTAAAGTAAAAGATCATGGTAACCCACTACTAATGACTCGAGTATTTCCAAATGCTTCAGAAGGAATTACTCATTAGTGTGGCGATATGAAAGAAATCCATTCCGGCTTTTTCACTTTTCCTAATGGGCGGAAACCAATGAGGAAGTTAAGAGGAAATTTATTACAAAAGAGAGAGAGAAACGGAAGAGGAGGAGCAGAAAAATCAAACAAACTTTGGTTATCTGAGTGGGACACATGCTACCTGAAGGCAGTCGTTGCTGGAGTCTCTGTGAATGCTCTGACTGGATACGATCGCCACAGTGACAGAGAAATTGAGCTCTGCATGGTTCGCCTGCCTCAGGTATTAGTCTTGATGTCCATCGTCTTCCCCACGGCAAGTCTAGAAACTCTTTTCCCGGCCCTGAATTTGCAGCCGCTACACAGACTGTTTCACGCAGTCAAACACACACACACACACACACACACACACACACACGCACATACGCTCATTACACACGCACACACCCACACACCAAAAGCTTGTTTGATTATTTATATATATATATATATATATATATATATATATATATATATATATATATATATATATATATATATACCCTTTCTTTTGGTTGAAATTGAACATGAAAAACTGTTTTAAAAAAGATTTAAGACTGGTAAATCAAGGACTCTTTTTTTGTTATTGGGTAAAATCTAACTTGATCTGAACTTGAGCAGCAATCTCCTTACTGTTTGTTTTTATTAATTATTTTGTCATTTCACTAGTTCACACTTACAAATAAGTTGTTAGATAGAGTAAATGGTATGCATATTTGGTGTGCTGTCCGGGGAGAGGGCTCGGATATTGGGCCCGAACCCAGAGTACTCCTCCCGTATTGCTGGTTAGGAAGTAACCAGGCGAGTGTGAGGAGACGGGTGGTGGAGGGATGCTGAAAAACTGTCGAGGAACATTGGTGAGTCAAATGAGTATTGGTCTCCTTATTGGATGGACATGTTGATTACTGATTGTTGACAGCTGGTTGGAATGATGTGATAATTGGATCAATTATTTGAACGTGCTCCTCCCGAACTTTGTCAACAAAACATCATTTGTCATGTGAGGCAAAGAAAAAAATACAAAATGTGTGAAAATCGAAATTCGTGTAACTTTTTTTTTTTGTGTAAAATGTTTTCCTAAATAACAATTTTTGACTGAAACCCTTCAATCTGTGAATGTGTGTCATTTAAGCCCATATTCTGTGTTATTGTTGGTATTGGAAGGCATTAATTTTGTGTATCGGTGGTAATTTTTTTTTTTACTTTACTAGTTTTGACTTGCCTGGGCCCGAACAATTTAAATTCAATTTACACTAATTAAATAATCAAATTTGATTTGTGGCAGCCACCTTTACAGTAGGGATGCACCGGACTAAAAATTTGGGTCCGAAACCGATAATTCTGGATGCACTTGGATGAAACAATTTTTTTAATTTTTTTTTATTAATTTCTTATTTTAAATATTTTTTTTGTATAATTGTATTTTTGTTAGACTTTAATTAAATTCAATAATTTTACTGAATCTGAAAAAAAAACCCAAGCCAATAAAATAACGTCTCAGGTTACGTCTGTAACCCATGTTCCCTGAGAACGGGGAACGAGACAATACGTCAATTGACGCTATGGGGAACGCCTCAGGCGTGACAGGTGTCTGAAATCAAATATCAACTCACAGCAATCATGTTGACCGGCGACAGCCCGTGCATCATCAGCTCGAATGATGAGCGCGTCAATATGGATGTATAAAAAGGGCGCCTTGAAACCGTGACAACATCCTTTCGTCTGAAGGGACTGTTGCAGGCAGGCCCTGAGGCATGGCAAAGAGACGTATTGTCTCGTTCCCTGTTCTCAGGGAACATAGGTTACAGCCGTAACCTGAGACGTTCCCGTTCGAAGGGAACTCAACAATACGGCAATTGACGTTATGGGGAACAAAATACCCACTACGCCATGCTAAGGGGAGTGCATGCCTAAAGGCAGTGACAACTGTCAGAACCAGTGATTCCAAGGAACACTGAAACCACTCACCCTAAGTCACATCGGGCTGTCAGTGACAGCACTCCCTACCGGTCATAGCCCAAGCTAATGAACCAAGAAAAGCCAGAAAGTAATAAACGTGGGTAAATCTGGGCCAGCTCAAAGGCTTAGGACCACAACTTCCAAATAGAAGGGGTCCCTTCTAGGGAGTGTAGCTAGGGGGCCAAAGGGACCCCCAGCCAGTCACTATTCAGGAGAACACTCCTCCTGAAATGCCCCCAGGCTGGCCTGGTGATCTGTACTGAGACACACAGTCTGGCCATAGCCTGTCTGTCGAGACAGAGCCTCTGGAAATTGCCTAGGAAAGGCATCCAAAAACTGAAGGCCTGCGAAGCTGGCAGAAACCATCGAGTTTCGGATCACAGAGACGGGATCCTCCGGAGAGTGTGACTCAACCTCAAACAACGGGAGTCGTCCACTCAATCCACGGGTCTACCCAGTGCTCGCTGTTGAGCACTGAGGAAGTAAGAGAGGGATCAAAATCAGAAAGGTCACTGAGGCCTAAGACCTGATGACCCCCTATGTGGGGAGCTCCGATACATGAGGGCTTATGTCAGGAAGGCCGTTCCCTTGTACGGAGGACACTTCTAGAGTGGGACAACAAAGTGAAGAACCAGAGTCTGAGCCACATAAAAAAGGGGGAGAAGCGTACAGCACAAACCCCTTCCTTAAATAACGACAAACGCAAACACGAAAAGTGCGTGTGCATAGCCATTCTGGAACCAGGAAGGCCTGGTGAGGCCTATAACCCGGCGACAAAGGACACATCTAGAGTGGGACCCAAAGTGAAGAACCAGAGTCTGAGCCACATAAAAAAGGGGGAGAAGCGTACAGCGCAAACCCGTAATCCCGGCAACCACAGTATGTGGGAGCTCATAACCAGGAAGGCCTAGTGAGGCCTGTAACCTGGCGACCCCAACACGTGGGAGCTCAAAACCAGGAAGGCCTGGTAAGGCCTGTAACCTGGCAACCACATCGGGTGGGAGCTCGTACTCAGGAAGGTCAGTGAGACCCAGCCTGGTGACCACAACCTGTGGGAGCTTACTTTCAGGAAGACCTGATAAGGCCTGTACCCTGAAAAACCACACCAAGTGGGAGCTACTTCCAGAAGTTAGCCAAAGAAGGGCGTCCGTCGTAGCCTACTTAAGCGACAGGACGCCTCTTAAAGTGGGACCCGAGGAAAAGATCTGGGTCTGAGCCACATGAGAAGGGACCGAAGCATACCGTGCGTGACCCTTACCATAAGAAATGGATTTTAGAAAGTACACAAGATATCTCGTCGTGTGACTTACCACAAGAATAGGTGAAGTATAGGTGTTTGTACTTCACTCTGTATTCAGGAAGGCCGATCTTGAGGCCTGTAACCTGCCAATCACAACATGTGGGAACCCAAAATCAGAAAGGCCTGACGAGGCCTGTAACCCGATAGTCCCAATGCGTGGGGAGCTCACATTCAGGGAGGCCGCTGAGGCCTGCAACCTGACATGTGAAGACTCACTACTACACCTTAGCGACCACAATAAGTGGGGGTTTCACATTCAGGAAGGCCTGGTAAAGCCTGTAACCTGACATGTAACAACTCACAACCAGGAAGGCCAATGAAGCCTGAAGCCTGGTGACCACTGAGAGTGGGAGCATAGTACTTAGGAAAGGTGGTGAGGCTGTAGTCTGGCTACCACAGCATGTGGGAGCTCACATTCAGGAAAGCCGGGTGAGGCCTGTAACCTAACATGTAGAAGCCCATCACCAAGAAGGCCGGATAAGGCCTGCAACCCGGCAACCACAGTGTGTGGGAGCTCGTAACCAGGAAGGCCTGGTGCGGCCTGTAACCCAGCGACCATAGAATGTGGGAGCTCATAACCAGGAAAGCATGGTGAGGCCTGTAACCCAGCGACCACGGTATGTGGGAGCTCATAGCCAGGAAGGCCTATAACCCGGCAACCACAGTATGTGGTAGCTCATAACCAGGAAGGCCTGGTGAGGCCTATAACCCGGCGACCACAGTATGTGGGAGCTCGTAACCAGGAAGGCCTGTTGAGGCCTGTAACCTGGCGAACACAGTATGTGGGAGCTCATAACCAGGAAGGCCTGGTGAGGCCTGTAACCTGGCGACACAGTATGTGGGAGCTCATAACCAGGAAGGCCTGGTGAGGCCTGTAACCTGGCAGCCACAATATGTGGGAGCTCACATTCAGGAAGGCCGGATGAGGCCTGTAACCCGATTGGCACAATATGTGGGAGCTTAACAGTATGAGGAAGCTCATAACCAGGAAGGCCTGTTGAGGCCTGTAACCTGAGGACCACAGAATGTGGGAGCTCATAACCAGGCAGGCCTGGTGCGGCCTGTAACCTGGTGAGCACCGTGTGTGAGAGCTCATAACCAGGAAGGCCTGGTGAGGCCTGTAACCTGGTGACCACAGTATGTGGGAGCTGATAACCAGGAAGGACTGGTGAGGCCTGTAACCCGGCGACCACAGTATGTGGGAGCTCATAACCAGGAAGGCCTGGTGAGCCCTGTAACCCAGCAACCACAATATGTGGGAACTTACATTCAGGAAGGCCGGATGAGGCCTGTAACCCGATAGGCATAATATGTGGGAGCTCAACAGTATGTGGGAGCTCATAACCAGGAAGACCTGGTGAGGCCTGTAACCTGGTGACCACAGTATGTGGGAGCTGATAACCAGGAAGGCCTGATGAGGCCTGTAACCCGGTGACTACAGCATGTGGGAGCTCATAACCAGGAAGGCCTGGTGAGGCCTGTAACCCGGCGAACACAGTATGTGGGAGCTCATAACCAGGAAGGCCTGGTGAGGCCTGTAACCCGGCGACCACAGTATGTGGGAGCTCATAACCAGGAAGGCCTGGTGAGGCCTGTAACCCGGCGACCACAGCATGTGGGAGCTCATAACCAGGAAGGACCTTACAAACATTCATTTTTGAGAGTGTCTCCTCTGGATCACCTCCCTGAGATCCTGCCTCCCGCGGGAGTTATGCCTCCTGCGCGCCCTACTCCCCCTACTGGGAGGAGGGGGTGCACGGGAAGCGACACTGGCCTTCTGGGTCTGTCTGTGATCCTCAGACCATGACAGACCAGGCCCTTCCGCCTGCCTGTGGCTGGGCAGAGGAACTCCGCGTTATGCAGGTCTTAAACGCCGCAGAGCGCACCCTCCCTGTACTTATCGACCACCGTCTCGACGGAAGGTCCAAAAAGCCCGGAAAGTGAAACCGGCGAATCGAGGAGAAAAGTTTCCTTTCTCCCCGATGTCAGCCTGGTTGAGCCACAGATGTCTCTCCGTGGCCACCATAGCACCGATGGGAACAGCAGACTCCTTGGTGGCCCGGAGAGTCAAATCTGTGGTGCAGTGCAGCTCTGCGACTTCGCCAGGGGACAGGCCAGCCCCCTGATCGAGGTCCCGCAGCAGGTCGGCCTGGGAGGCCTGAAGACCACAAGGGTGTGCAGAACCGCACCTGCCTGACCTGCTGCCGTGTACGCTCTGTCATTCAAGCGCGAAGATGTCTTGAGCAGCTTGAATGGCAGGGTCAGAGGCAGAGCTCTTAGTGAAGAGGACCGACCAGAGGTGAGATAGTTAGCCAACGTCTCGTCCACTGGCGGCATCGACACATATCCGTGCTCCGCGGCTCCCTCCACAGCAGCGAAACTAGCCCGCTGATGCAGATAGAGACGTGAGGAAAACTGGTTCTTCCATACCCTCTCGATCATAGAGTGTAGATCGGAAAAGAATGGAAGGCTCATCCGGGCTGGTGGCTTACGGGTGGGGAGGAACCGGTCATCCAAAATACCATGAGCGGGTTCCTCCCGGACACACCTCCACTGCAACTGCAATCTGTCTGTGGCGCGCCCCATAATGTCAACCAGCTCAGCATACACTGGGCAGGAGGGCTGAGATGGTCCGGTCTCAACCAAACTGACGTCCTCAGCAGCCTCCGCGTCTCTGCACGCTTCATCGTTGATACTATCAAACAAACAATGACATGATTGTAAAGCGCTTTGAGTTTAGGCCTAGTATACATGTGAAAGCGCTATATAAATGCCTCATTCATTCATTCATAAAGCTGGATATCTCCATCCAGTCTGAAGAGTGTTTTCCGGGTTGGTTTTCCTATAGGCTAAAGTCTATTCCGGCGCAGTATATTTTATAACGTCCTATAATGGTAGCCTAAGGCTGGTAGATTGGCACACACACACACACAGTGTGAAACACTCGCTATGCACCATTATGAATGCCTGTGTGTGCGGCAATGTGAAACAATGGCAAGCACACACGCAACGTCTACGGAAGACTGTATTCTCGTAGGCCTACTCTCGAAATATTTCGACTTTGATCTCGAAATGTTTCGACTTTAATCTCGAAATGTTTCGACTTTAATCTCGAAATGTTTCGACTTTAATCTCGAAATGTTTCGACTTTAATCTCGAAATGTTTCGACTTTAATCTCGAAATGTTTCGACTTTAATCTCGAAATGTTTCGACTTTAATCTCGAAATGTTTCGACTTTAATCTCGAAATGTTTCGACTTTAATCTCGAAATGCTATTTTTTTTTTTTTTTTACGTTGCGGTTCAGGGCTTCCGTATTGCAGTCTTCAGTATTAATAGACGGTTAATACTTTTAATTATAAGCCTATAATTCATTACAAGATCGAAATGTTTTTGGATAATTTTCAATTATCCTCACACCCCGCCAGTTGTCCGGTGATGTGCTATGAAATGATTGCGTGGCCAATGTATTATAGCCTATTTAATAATATTCCCCAATAATAATAAAATAATACTAATAATAATGTAATACATACATTGGAAATGCTAAATCCTCTTGATATTGATAGCTGATGCTTGCTTCGACAATTTCTCTGGATAGCCTGCCCTACATGATATCATGGTCTATTGGCGCAACCCTGCACGGGGGTTTATCACACATATTTCACACGTATAGTGTGAGCAGTGAAGTCGCAGTTCGACGTTCGGACCGTATAGTGTGAGCACATAAATCCTGAGCTTTGGCTTTACATCGCATATCTACTCGTACAGTGTGAGTAGCTAACCTTGCTGAAATCGCACAGACATCGCACAGTGTATGCCCGTCTTAAGAAGTTGAGAAACATTATCCAGAATGCTGTCTGTAGCCAGGTTTCCATTCAAGGCTTTTTTTGTGAAAAAAGGTTTGGCGCATCAAAATGTTTACTGATATAGCTGATGGAAATGCCAATTATCGATACATTTTTGCAAATGTCGACACAATCTTTTTTCCTTTTGACTTTAGCCATAAATTCTAGGTGTCACATGTTGAGTTTGTTTTAGAAGTTTATATTGCTGTTTTAGTGTTTTGCTGTTTTAGTGTTTTGCTGTCAGTGTGTTTAGTTCAGTCTTTCTTTGCCCCCGGACCCCCCTAGAGGTACCGAGATCCACCTACAAAAATACTGTGCCACAGCAGACTATATGATGGTCTACGAAAAATACACATTTATTATTTGATTAAAATACATGATCCCGATTTTACTACCTTCGCCTCATTTTAAGCCAGGAAAAAGCCTGCATGTGCAATATAAAGAACTGGACTACTTTCTTTCTGTTTTATTGCTTTAAAAATAAATAGCATATTAAGCTAATTAAGCAAAAACCTCAACAAAAGTCTGAAGAAAAAAAACTGGTATTACACGTGACATTCTGTCCCCCTACGCCCCTGGCTTCCGATATGTGTCCTTGTTTTCGCATGGGTCCGGTTGCAGTCTCTTTTTTTCTGTAGCCACTCTGAAGTCCAAGCAAGTCTTTTGCATTTTAGAACGGGTGAGTCTCCTGTTGTCACTGGTGATTGTCGTTTGAACCTTTCTGGATCCGCCATCAAATTGATAAGTTTATTTATATCAAGTCCTGTGAGAAAAGGCTATAAATCTGTTTCTGAATAAATCAATGTCATAAAATCGCAATTTTATGGTCTGAAGTTGGCTATTTGACGAAAGAAAATCACAAACATCATACTTGTTAATAAAACTATTTTATAAATATAATTTATTAAAATGCAATATAATTTTAAATCAAACAAATTAGGGATATGAAGTGAATTGAATCCAAAACCCTCTAAATGAATTTTAGAATTAAGAAGTAATCAGTTAAGCAATGGGCCTCTATTAAAAAGATTAAATATAGACCTGCCTACACAAATAAAAGCTGCATCTGTCTCTGAAAAAAATTAAAAATAATAATAATTCAGCAGCAATATGATGTTTTTGATTGATTTGATGTTACTGAACTCTGAAACCAGAACAAATAACTTTGTTAGTTTGAATGATCTGAATATGTTCTTGGTCACGTCAAACAGTGACTGGCTTGACTGGATCCTAAAATTTAGCATATAGGCTACTGGTCAAATGTGCTGCCCTGTGTCCAAACCCATTGGGTTGGTCAAATAAACGCTGTTACATGCAGTCCTGTCAGACAAGCTGTCTCACTACACCATGATTTTTGATTTCCTAATTTAGTAATAAGCTAATTATTTGTGAATATAGTAAGCAGTAAACTGGTGAATTCCAATTGTCTCATTACTCTCTGCGTTTTACAGATACAATATAATTTGCGATACTTGAAATGGAAACGACTCGAGGGGAGTTTTTTTTTTTTTGTGATAAAATAAAACAAAACTTGCGGGACAATGCAGATTTTTAGGGATAACATCATTATGCACAGCATTTTATCTGTAAAAGGCCAATTGGATGGAAACAGGGTTTTTTCTTCTTTTTCTTCTTCTTTCTTCATCTTTTTAACGCATATACACTTTGTCAATAACAAAAAAGAGCAGAAAGTGGATAGAAACTTGGCTTGTGTCCTGCCCAACTTATTGTGTTGGACTGGTTTATATGCTTATGGTTGAATCGGAGTATGTTTGCATTGAGGTAGTGACTGCAATGCTTATCTTGTTATTCCTTTAAATGCAGGCTTATGGGTTTATTAACAAGTGGCTAAAGCTTACAATTTAAGCCTGTTATTATCTTGATTATGTTTGTTTATGCCTGGTGGAAGCAGTAGGGAGGTGGATGTGTTTGTGGTGCTGTGGCAGCCTCAGGGCACAGGCTAGAGCTCTTTAAATCATTTAATATTGTTGGGTCCGCTTAAACCCCCTAGACTCGTGTAGGACCAGGGTTTCAACTTCCAACTTTTTCACTCACCGGCCAATTTGGATAGTATATGTTTAAGTTACGGGCCATTCAAAACTTCTACTAGCCAAAAAAAAAGAAAAAAAAGAAGAAGAAATGAATCAGATTAACTACGTCACAGCTTATTTATATATATCAATTTTGGATTTCATACATTCATTTCTAGCCATCTCCTCCCTTCCTCTTTCATCCTCATCACCAAAAAATGTGTTTTAGGAGGACAGATCAATACAGTACAAAGAACATCAAAAAAGGCAGTAAGGGACCTGGATAATGGATTCGGGGCACTAGCCCAAAAAAGGTTGAGAACCACTGGTCTAGATTATAAGTTAAATTTTCCATTTCAGAATTAAATAATTTGCATGTGTCAGTATTTTTGGCATAAACGTTTCATAATTGTTAAATATTTCATTATTTATATGATTGAAGAGTTCAAACAGAGTCAGATGCTTTGCTTGGTCAGATGATTTACTTTGTGTAATGAGGCCGCACAAAACAAAATGGTACAAACTTCCCACTCATGTTCTTTGTCACCCTGCAGACACTTCACACTTGTTGCCATGAACAATATTGGCAACCCAATAATTAAATTCCACAGGGTTCTATGTGATCCTGTGATGGATTTATGTAATGGTCTCAGAAGTTATCAAAAGGGTATTTGGAGAGGAAGTGGCCATTCACACAGAGCGCGTTTTTCCATTTCAATGCGCTACTTTTCCATTGTTTTTCCCACATCTCTGCACAGTTTGTAGGCCTGTGTCTCCCTCATTTAACACACCTGATTCAGACAATCAGCTCGTTAGGAAAGAGCTTTATGAACTGAACTGGGTGTGTCAGATAAAGGAGACATATAATGGCTCGTTTCCACTGAGCGGTACGGTACAGTACAGTACAGTACGGTTCGGGTCGGGTCGGTAAACCATGATCCGGCTAGCGTTTCCACCGCCAACAGTACCCTTACTTGATAGGCGTGGTGTTTGCCGGAAAGAAGCGATCGACGTCATTTTCGCGCGAAGAAGAAAGCGACATAGTAAACAACTATGGATGATATACTGCAGGGCTGCATTCCAAACCGCATACTTCCCTACTATTTAGTATGGGAAAAAGAGTAGGCGAGCGAAAAAGTATGTATGAATCCAAAAGAGTAGGCGAGAATTACCTGGGTGACGTAGTAATTATCGCGAGATTCGGACTTAAGTGCGTTCGAATATGCCTACTTTCCTACTATATAGTAGGCGAAAACAGTACGTGAAGGAAGCAGTACGTTCGAAACATCAGTATTCAGTAGGCGAGAAGTTCCCGGATGGCTTACTGCTTGTGCCCAGATTTTTGAGTGCTCGTCCGATGGATACTCTTCTATCCCAGGAGGCCACGCGAGAGCATGCGTCATTATCAAACATCACGGAGATCAGCGACGCGGGGGTTTTCAAATGTGAGTAAACACGGTTCCATGTGTCGTATGTGTTAAACTACTAAAGAGTAAACGTTTTAACTGTTCAAGGTGTAAAGGAGTTAGACAGTATAGTATAGTTGTGATTTAGCTGTGAAAACATGTTTTATTATGTATAGCTAACAGGGGAGCTCCAGTAAGCACACGTAACGTTATAAGTTACGTCTCTAAACTGAATTTAAATAACCATATACATCTGAAACACGCTTATTTAAAATGTCTATTTACATCTGAAAGAAAAATATTGTATAAGTATTGCAGATGAGCACATCCCAACATGAATAAGACATCTGAGCGATGAATATGTGCTATTATGTAGGATAATTCACTGTTGTCAACACTGTTTACATTAGACAAATGTGCAATAAATAAGGTAAATAAACAAATCTGTAAAGTAACTAAACATGTTATGTTCAAGAGATTTCCACGACGCGCACGCGCGAGAACTTAACTGAAGTAGCTGAAGGAGATCGCAATTCTCGCGCATGCGTCGTGGAAATCTCTTGAAGTCTCGTTTAAGGCCTACAAGGAAGAAAAGGAATAGTCGAATAAAGTCGTTATTTTTGTTTGTTTTTTCGCACAAAAAGTATTCTCGTCGCTTGATAAACTTATAGTTGAGCCACTGTTGTCACATGGAATATTTAAACATTTTCTTTAATGACTTTCTGGGCCGTCAAGTTTCATTCCCTTAGGCAGCCTATGTAGCAGTCATGAACCTCTCAGATTTAATCATAAATATCTTCATTTGTGTTCCGAAGACGAACGAAGGCCTTACGGGGTTGGTACAGCATGGGGGTGAGTAATTAATGACTTAATTTTCATTTTTGGGTGAAATAACCCTTTAATTCTAGCACATTAACCCAATATGGCTGGATTTTTGAACATGTGTAGAGGACATGAGCCAGGTCAACATTACATTCACCACACTCTCTCCAACAGTATTGTGTTTGGTTTATATATTTACCAATTGTCAGTGGTGTTCTAAATAATCTAACCAATAGTTTCCACGCATATTCCTGCCAATAGGGGGACTTAACATAGCAGAAAACATTTTTCCATGCCTGACTCCACTCCTCTTTAGTCACTGTTATTCCAATGTCTTTCTCCCAAGAGTTCAAAATATTATTAATTTGATTATCATTATTTTTATTTAAAATATTATAAATTTGTCCCGTTACATTTTTGAAACTCGACTTTTCATAGACTCTCAAGATATGCTCCACGATAGGACTAAGGTCTTGGAAAGACTGTATATTTGTTATTATATAACTCCTTACTTGGAGGTATCTAAAAAAATGATTACTTGAAAGGTTATAGTCCTTAGATAGATTTTCAAATGTATCAACTGCATGGTATTTGAACATTTTATGAAATCTTGTAAGTCCCTTGTAAGTTTCTTGTAAATCTTGTAAGTTTCCCATATCCTGAAAGTCTCATCCATACGATTTGGAGTGAAGTCTGGGTCTTGACTAATTTCCCTCAGGCAAACCATATCAGTTGATTTTATTTTCGTAATTTTACATAATCTTTTCCAACTCTTCCATGTATGGTAAATAGAGTAATTCAAATGTTTTACCCTTTCTGCAGTTTGCTCTGAGAAGATTAGAGAGGTGGGTGAGTCTACCAATTTGTTCTCAATAGATTTCCATTTAGGATTCATTTTATTATTCATCAAAACTAAAATGCTTTTGACTTAAGCTGCATGATAATAAAGGCTCAAATTTGGTAGACCCAACCCACCTTGTTCCCTACTTTGTTGTAAAAATTTAAGTTTTACCCTTGGCTTCTTTTCATCCCATATAAACTTTCCTAGCATTCTTTCCCACTCCTTAAAACATGCACTTGTTAGATACAGAGGAAGGCTCTGGAAAAGAAAAAGAAAGCGTGGTAATACATTCATTTTTACAGTTCCTATTTTTTCAAATATTGTTAGTGGCAGGATTTTCCAACGCCTAAGATCCTGCCTTAAGGAGTTTTCCAAAACTGTATAATTACATAATTTATCAATTTCTCTGGGAATTGTAATGCCTAAATATTTTATTTTATTCGGATCCCATTTCAACTTAAACTTTTTCTTAAACTCTGTTTGGAGATTGCATCCTATTTCCATGGTTTCAGTTTTAGCTGAGTTTAATTTATAGCCTGAAATAGCCCCGTATTTCCCAATTTCCTCCAGAAGCGCCGGTAATGATTTGTATATATCAGTTAAGAATATTATGACATCGTCCGCATATAACGCCAGTTTATGTTCTTCATCTTGTATTTTAATGCCCTTTATACTCATACTTGTCCTTATGCCTTCTGCCAATGGGTCAATGCACAAGGCAAAAATCTGTGGAGAGAGCGGATTGCCCTGTTTTACCCCTTGTTTTATCTGAAAGGGTTTCGATAGCGAACCAATGGCTTTCACTCTGGCTTCAGAATCATTATACATTCCCATCATTAAATTAAAGAATTTCTTGTGAAAGCCAAATTTATTCAAAACTACAAACAGAAAAGGCCAAGATACTCGGTCGAATGCTTTTTCCACATCCAATGTAAGCACTATCATTTGTTATTTTGTTTTTCTTGCAAAATCAATAACATTAAGGGTTCGACGTACATTATCACTAAGCAATCTATTTTTGACAAATCCTGTTTGATCCTGATTTATAATAGATGGTAGGATTTCCGAGAGCCTATTTGCCATAATAGATGTAAATATTTTCTGATCAACATTCAGGAGTGAAATAGGCCTTTCATCACTGATGACATTTAACTAGTTTAGTTTTGCATTATACTCACTCGTGTAGTACCATTAAGTACAGCAGTCAATTTTTGCCGTGTCAACACAGTATACGTATCTGAGGTTGTGTCATCGTCACTTCTCTCTGCATTAACATCCCCCTTATGAATTCGTCTTTTCTTCATGGTCCTTATTTTTCATGAACTTCTGGTTTGGATACTTTGTCATCGGTTTTCTTACTTTTACACATCTGTGAAATGTGGCCTCTCCTGCTACAATTGTGACACTGTGGCTCAATATAAAAACTCTCACTTTCAATGTGGTAACAAAACGTCTCAGGTTACGTATGTAACCCTGGTTCCCTGAGAGGCGAACGAGACGCTGCGTTTGAGAAGCGGTGGGTGCGCCCTGCGTGATTACGTCGTGAAGCACATGTAAAATCAGTCCAATGAAAGCCCGAAACGTCATGGGTGACGTCATAGACCAGGAAACTATAAAGCACCCCTGAAATCAGACCGTGCCAGCTTCTGAAAAAACCTGAAGCAAGTCGATCAGGGCATGCAGGAAGTATGGCAGGCAAACGCAGCGTATCGTTCCCTCTCAGGGAACCAGGGTTAGATGCGTAACCTGAGACGTTCCCTTTCAAGGGAACTTCGAGCTGCGTTTGAGACGCGGTGGGAACCCCCATACCTACTACGCCATAGTGACTAATGCCCGTTCTGTGTAAAATCCTTGCGCACACTAAGAAGCAAGCAACCTCGCCCCTGGAGTGGAGAGGTCGAGGTCGAGGTCATAAAACCTGACAAATGTATGCGGTGAGGACCAACCTGCCGCATTACAAATATCAAGAAGGGAAACACCCGAAATTAAGGCCGTAGAGGCCGCCATAGTCCTAGTAGAATGGGCCCGAACAGCCATAGGTGAAGGCTGTCCGGCCGCTTCATAAGCCAATGATATAGCCTCGACTATCCATTTGTTCATAACCTGTTTAGATGCAGGGTACCCTCTCTTGAGTGACCCAAAGCAGACAAATAGTTGTTCAGACTTACGCCACAGGGCAGCTCTTTAAACGTAGCCATCTAATGCCCGAACTGGACATAAAAGGTTCAGTCGTTCCTGATCTGGGGTATTGAAAGGTGGAGGATAAAAGGCCTGTAGCACTATAGGGCCCCCAACATTAACTGGGACCTTAGGAATATAACCCGGTCTAGGGTATAGAAATGCTTTCACCATACCAGGTGCAAATTCCAGAAATGAGGGAGCAACGGACAGGGCATGTAGATCTCCAATTCTTTTGATAGAAGTAATATCAAGGAGAAAAAGAGTCTTTAGAGTAAGGAATTTTTCTGAAACCTCTTCAATGGGCTCAATGGGAGCCAAAGCCAGACCTTCAAGTACAACGGCTAAATCCCAGGCCGGTGCTCTAGAGTGCAGTGCAGGTCTCAACCTCAATGTACCACGGAGAAAACGAGTAATAAGAGGATCTCTCCCAATAGAAATACCCCCCATAGGGGTGTGGTAGGCAGATATAGCCGCCACGTAAACCTTTAGGGTGGAAGGAGATAATCTAGCAGAGAAACGGTCTTGCAAAAAAATCGAGAACTGAACCAACAGGGCAGTTAACAGGATCTAAATGACGTTCACCACACCAGGTGGAGAATAATTTCCATTTCAGTGCATACTGTCTTCTCGTGGAAGGGGCTCTGGAATGGAGAATGGTCTCAACGACCTCAGTCAAGAGACCGGATTGTATGAGCCGGGCCCCCTCAGAGGCCAGGCCCACAGTTTCCACAACTCCGGTCGAGGGTGAAATATTGTGCCCTCTGCCTGGGACAGCAGGTCCCTCCTGAGCGGAATCTCCATGGGAGAGCCGTCCAGAAAAGAAATTAAGTCCTAGAACCAAATTCGAGTCGGCCAGTATGGGGCTACTAGTAGCAGATGAGCCCCTTCACGGCGAACCCTCTCCAGAACCCCCGGAAGCCTAGATATTGGGGGAAATGCATACAGGTGTAGCCTCGGCCACACCTGCACCATCGCATCCAGTCCGAGAGGAGCTGGCTGCGTGAGGGAGAACCACATGGGACAATGGGTTGTATCTGACGATTCGAAAAGGTCTACTTGAGCTAGACCAAACTTCTCCCACAGGAGCTCCACCACCTCGGGGTGAAGTCTCCACTCCCCGGGCCTCAGCCCCTGCCTCGACAGGATATCCGCTCCCACATTCTGACGCCCCGGAATGTATACTGCTCTGAGAGATAGCAACTTCCCCTGGGTCCATAGGAGGATCTGATGGGCCTGGTTGCAAAGGTGACGTGACCTCAGACCCCCCTGATGGTTGATATAGGAGACCACCGATGTGTTGTCCGTGCGGACCAACACATGATGGCCTCTCAGGTCTGGCAGGAAATATTTGAGAGCTCAAAATACCGCCATCATCTCCAAACGATTTATATGCCAGGAACGTTGATGGTCCTGCCAAAGACCTTGCGCCGAGCGGGCCGCTCATGACCGCCCCCTATCCCGTGAGGGAAGCATCCGTCGAAAGCGTGACGCGTCGACAAGAAGCCCCCAACACTGGCCCCTGGGCGAGGAACCAAGGTTTCTTCCACATGACCAAGGCACGAAGGCATCGCCGCGTGACCTTGATCCTGTGGAACGGATTTCCCCTCGGAGAAAACCCCTTGGTCCAGAGCCAACACTGCAGGGGTCTCATGTACAGAAGGCCAAAAGTAATTATGTTGGACGCAGCTGCCATTAGACCCAACAGTCTCTGAAACTCTTTTACAGTGAGTGACTGGCCTAGTTTCACATTCTTTACGGCTGCGAGAATCGCAGAAATACGTGCAGGGGACAGACGTGCCTGCATTGTGGTCAAATCCCAAATTACACCTAGAAAAGTGGTCCTCTGAGCTGGGAGGAGCACACTTTTTTTGGTGTTGAGCCGCAACCCCAAACTCTTTATATGGGACAGAACGACATCTTGATGACGAACTCCCAACTGCTCTGACTGAGCTAAAATCAACCAATCGTCGATGTAATTTAATACGCGAATGCCCTGGAGTCTCAAAGGAGCCAGAGCTGCATCCACGCATTTTGTAAAGGTGTGGGGTGATAAACCTAGGCCAAATGGAAGAACCCGATACTGGTATGCTTCGCCCCCGAAAGCGAACCTCAGGAACTTCCTGTGATGAGGATGGATAGTTACATGGAAGTACACGTCTTTCAAGTCTATTGTGACAAACCAGTCCTCGGACTGAATCTGTGATACAATCTGTTTGAATATAAGCATCCTGAACTTGAGTTTCTGAACTCTGCTGTTTAACTGGCGCAGATCTAGAATAGGACGCAACCCTCCATCCTTCTTTGGAACAATGAAATAACGGCTGTAAAACCCTGACTCTCTGCTGGGAGAAGAAACCCTTTCTATAGCTCCTTTTTGAAGAAGTGTCAGTATTTCCTGCTCCATGACCAGAGCCTGCTGTGAGTCCACTACTGTAGAGAGGACCCCTTGAAATCTGGGCGGACGAGAACTGAATTCTGTAACCCTTTTCTATTATGTGCAGGACCCGTATAGAAACATTTGGCAGAAGTTTTCACGCTGCCAGAAATTCAGATAAGGGAACCAGCCTCTCGAGACTGGCCTCTGGATTTGATTGAACAATCATTTCGGTGCCCTGACGCCGCGAACCGGCAGGGAACAACCGAAATGACCGTTCTACAACCCTCCTCAGAGAATTGTAAGGGGACGCTGACACCTCGGTGCCCTAAAACGGCGAACCGGCAGGGAACAACTGAAGTGGCAACGCTGCGACTCTTTTCGGAGAATCGCCCACCGCAGGGCACCAAGGAGGGACGTTTCCTCGGAATCGTTTCTCCCTGGAGGCGACCACCCTCTGACGGTCTTGGCGTCAGGACTTCTTCTTAGTCTAAGCTCTCTTAGTTAGGGCTTAGGGATTTTAATTCTGTGTGTTCTGGAGTTTTAGACTCTGTTGCTCCATATAAGATCAAGCATAGTAAGGTTAATCATCAGCCGTGGTTAAATGAACAAACTCGGGCTCTTAGACAGCAGTGTAGGCGAGCAGAACGGGCTTGGAAAAAAGATAAACTTATGATCTCGCAACAGATTTTACGTGATTTACGTATGGGATACCAGAAGGCGGTAAAGGACACTAAATCAGCCTTTTTTTCTAAAATTATGTCACAGCATTCAAAATCACCTAAAATCTTGTTTCAATCTATTAATAGGTTTTTAAACTCAAATACTGTCTCAATACTACCATCTACTGAGTGTTGTGAGAAGTTTTTAAATGATTTTTTAGACAAAATTAACACAATTAGATCTGGTTTTCATGACTGGAATGGTTTGACAGGAGACACTTTAAAAAATGTTAGCACGTTTGATAAATTTGATTTGTTCTCAATCAAGGATATTAGCCTTATTATTGGGAAGTTGAAACGCCCAGCTCCTAGTTGGGATGTTTTGCCTTTTGATTTGTTGGCTGAGACATTCGATTATACTGGGCCTTGTATTACTGCTATTGTTAATTGCAGTCTTTATACAGGCATTTTTCCGTTAAGTTTTAAGCAGGCGGTTATTCAACCCCTTCTTAAGAAGCATACTCTTGACCCGTTGGATTTGAATAATTATCGGCCCATTTCAAAGCTGCCTTGTATCTCTAAAATTTTAGAAAAAAGGTATTTATAATAAATTATAAAAGGTTAATTATAATATTTCATTACATTTATATAGCGCTTTTCTAGGCACTCAAAGTGCTTCACATGGTAGGGGGAATCTCCTCAACCACCACCAATGTGCAGCATCCACTTGGATGATGCGATGGCAACCATAGTGCGCCAGAACGCCCACCACACACCAGCTTAGCTTACTGGTGGAGAGGAGACAGAGTGATGAAGCCAATCAGTGTATATATATATATATATATATATATATATATATATATATATATATATATATATATATATATATATATATATATATGGGGATGATTAGGAGGCCATGATGGACAGAGGCCACTGGGCAAATTTGGCCAGGATGCCGGGGTTACACCCCTACTCTTTCGAAAGACATCCTGGGATTTTTAATGACCACAGAGAGTCAGGACCTTTTATCTCAGTAAAGTTCTTTTTTGGCTAGAACCAAGGTGTTAGATGTCTTTCAGTCTGGTTTTCGGGCAGGACACAGCACTGAATCATCTTTACTGTGAGTCTTTAATTATCTATTACTTATTGCAGACTCGGGCAATACTGGGGCGCTAATCATGTTGGAACTTAGTGCAGCCTTTGATTTAATTGATCATGATATTCTTATTAATCGTTTGGAACACGTTGTAGGGCTGAGAGGGACGATTTTAAATTGGTTTTCCTCATATTTAAGGGGGCGTTCAATTTCTGTCAGGGCTGGGGATTTTTCCTCCGGGTCAGTTTCTCTGGATTGTGGAGTACCTCAAGGTTCAATTTTGGGACCTATTCTATTTTCTCTGTTTTTGCTGCCTCTAGGTCAAACATTCAGGAAATATGGTATATTTTATCACCTATATGCCGATGATATTCCGATTTATTTACCGATTGGAGCTGGAGGATCAAGCCCTAATTTATCCCTGGTTGCTTGTTTACAGGAGGTGACTAATTGGTTACAGCAAAACTGCTTACAGTTAAATGCCAGCAAGTCTGAAGTCATGATGAAGAAGTCAGGATGAAGAAGGCTGACAGCGGTTTAACCGATTTTCTAGGTATATGGGAAACATATGTTCAGCCTAAAATAAGAAATCTAGGTGTAATTTTTGACTCTACTCTTATGTTTGACTATCAGGTTAAAAATGTGTTAAAAAATATTTTTTATCAGTTAAGGACTATTTTGAAAATGAAATCTTTTTTGTCTGTTCCTGATTTGGAAACAGTGATTCACGCATTCATCTCCACATGATTGGACTACTGCAATGCTTTATATGTAGGAATTAGTCAATCTTTTATTTCAAGATTGCAGTTGGTTCAAAACGCTGCAGCGAGGCTCCTTGCTGGTATTAAGAAAAGGGAGCATATTACTTAGCATATTACTCCTATACTTTGTCAATAAAACATCAATATTTTCAGCGTCTGCAAAACAACATTCAGCCTGGAGCGCCCTCCAGTGGCAAACAGGGAAGGTTGAATTACCCCCAAAACATAACATATTCATACATGAATAAGTTAAAGTGACAGTGTTCTTTTAAAATATAAGATAATGTTTTCATGATGTTAGCAAAATCATCCTGATATCTATCTGATATATTGCGTCGCTGCTAACTGGGTACCTGTTCTTCATGCAATAAACTAGAGAAGAATATATATAAACCGCATCATTTTTTATTGAAGGTGAAACAATTGACTACACTGCATTTGACGTAAAGAGATCACTCTCTTTATAAGAAATGAAGCAGACTGCATGTAATTAGTGTTTAGTGAATGAGATGTCACTTAGCAGTGTTTAATATAAACACTGAATCTTTCAAATAACCAAGGTCATTTTAATATTGAGATCATTACTTACTTTCACTATATTTAAGGGTTTTCTAGGACAACTGTATGGAAATGACTGTGGTACTGTTTTGTTGATGGTAAGATGTACAGTATATTTGTGGTTAATTACAATTGTTTTCCCCTAATACTGACTTGTTTTTCATTTATAGTCTGGCTAATACTTTATTTTAATGTGTCCGTTACACATGTTGCATGTACACTGAAATAAATTGACTGTGAAATTCACAGTAATAAACTGGCAGCAAGTGACAAGTAACTCTCTGTAAAATAAAAACGTCTCAGGTTACGACTGTAACCTATGTTCCCTGAGAACAGAGAACGAGACACTGCATCTAATGACGCTTTGGGGAACGCCTCAGGCGTGACAGGTGTCTGAAATCACAATCAAATCACGTCAATCACATTGACCGGCGACAGCCCGTGAATCAATAATGTGAAGGATTGACATGCGACCTGGAAGTATAAAAGGGTGCCTTACAAACATGATAATATCCTTTCGGTTGAAGGGACTGTTTGGTAGGCAGGCCCCGAGGCATGGCAAGGAGACGCAGTGTCTCATTCCCTGTTCTCAGGGAACATGGGTTACAGTCGTAACCTGAGACGTTCCCTTTCGAAAGGAAGCTCGAACTGCGTCGAAGGACGCTTTGGGGAACGATATACCCACGCCGCCATGCTAAGGGGAGTGCATGCCCATTGGCAGTGACAACTGTCCGAACCAGCAAATTCAAATGAAACGCTAGAACCACTCACCCTCAGGTCACACTAGGCTGTCAGTGACAGCATTCCCTACGGTCATAGTCCAAGCTATAAGCCTCGCAGGAAAACCTCCATTAACATTCGTTGAATGAAAGGCCTACCTGGGCCTGCTCAAAGGCCTAGGACCACAACTTCAGTTAAAATGGGTCCCTTCTATGGAATGTGGCTAGATTACCTGAAGGAACCCCAGCCAATCACTATTCAGGGGAACGTACTCACCCCGAAATGCCACCAGGATGGCCTGACCTGGCGTCAGTTACATAGACATTTAGTCTGGCCACTTCCTGTCTGTCCGAAGACAGAGCCTCTGGACACTTGACTTTAGGTAAGGCATTCAAGCCACAGCCTCAAATTGCCACGGTGGAAACGTGTTACCAAGGGGTCTCTTCCTAAAGACATACCACCCAAAAGAATGTGGTAAGCAGCTATGGCTTAAACTTTTAAAGTGGACAGGAATAAATCTGCAGCGAATTTGTCTTGCAGGAAATCCAGCACTGTACCAACAGGGAAGTTAACTGGGTCCAGCTGATGACCACTTCACCAAGAAGTGAACACTCTCCTCTTCAGGGCATACAGGGCATACAGTTTGTGGAGTAAGAAGAACTTCCCATGAACCCCAATCTTTCAATGTGTCCCAAATCAACCAATCGTCGATTTAGATCAGAATGCGGTTGCCTTGCAGACGCAGTGGTGCTAGTGCTGCATCCACGCATTTGGTGAAAGTGTGGGGTGATAAAGCTGGCCAATTGAAAGAACCCGATACTGGCATGCTTCACCCACAAATGCGAACCTCAGGAACTTTCTGTGTTCTGGAAGGATGGATACATGGAAGTATGCGACCTTGAGATCTATCGTAATAAGCCAGTCCTCGGATCTGATCTGTGGTACGATTTGTCTCAAGGTTAACATTTTGAATTTGAGCTTCATGACTGACTGAAACATAGAAGACGCAGATTCAAAATGGGATGCAAGCCTCCATTCTTCTTTGGAACGAATAAAATACCGGCTGTAGAAACTGGTCTCTCTGCTGGGAGGAGGTACACGTTGGCCTCTTTCCCCAGCAGAGTTTTTGCCTCCTGTTCCATAACCAGAGCCTGCTCAGGGCCCACAACTGTGGGTAGGACCCTGATAAATCTGGGTGAGCGAGACCCGAACTGAATAGTGTAACCCTTTTCGATTTCTATATATTTGGTAGTAGCTTCCACGCTGCCAGAAAATCTACTAAAGGAACCAGCCTCTCAAGACTGGCCTCTGGTGTTTTTCGAGCAACCAATTCGGTGCCCTGAAGTGGCGCACCGGCAGGGAACAACCAAACTGGTAGCTCTGGGAGCCTCACCAGAGACCACTTTGCCGAAGCACGCAAGGGGGAAGAACGGCCCCCTGAGGGCACCGAAATGAGTGCGTATACTGAGGTGTTGAGCACTTCCCTCTAGAGGGGACCACCCTCAGAGGTCTGGCACCATAGGCATCAGGACCTCTATCCCATAGCCTTCTTAGTGATAAGGATGGTCCTCAGATCCGTCTTACCCCTCGAAGGCTGCGGTTGAGAGCGCCTCCTCTATCCCCCTTCTTTCGCCAAAGAAGCCCAGAGAGCGGAGCATCCGTAGTGGAAGCTGTTCACAGTCTGCACAGCCAGCACCATCCAGATCTGACTGTGCATGCTCCACTCCCAAACAAAAAAACACAAAGATTGTGTGTGTCCCCACCCGTGATGTAGCTTGGTCAGGGATGAATCTGAATTGCTGTTTACTCGCCAAAATATAATAATGATGGAAGACGGTACAACACCAAATACGACGATTCACATAGCGCTTGCTGAAGACACAGAAGCTGGCGTTACACTGTTTGGGCAGGCTTTATAGTTTCCTTAGTGTTAGTGACGTCGCCTCTGACGTCTCGTCACACCATTGGACTGATTTCACACGTGCTTCACAACGCAATCACGTAGAGCGTTCCCACAGCGTCAATTGAAGCAGCGTTTCGTTCCCTTGAAAGGGAACTTACACAAAACTACAGATTGAACAATAACTGCAGAAAATCAACAAACAATACTATTTATTCTTAATTGTTGAACGGTAACAAGCAAACATTTTTCTTGTCCTTAATGGGTGAGCATACCATGGCAACCACAAACAGTATGATGATAGGAGATACACTTTGTGACACGCCTCCAGTGCAAAGAGAGGTTTTGATTTAAAGCCTAAATATTTTAAAAGAGGGTAATAGAGTGAAAATAACTAGTTTTAAGTTCTTTTCCAATCAAATCTGGGGGATCTTTTCAAGCTTTTATTTCATCGAACTCCGGTGAGTATTTTGTTGCTCTGTAATCAATAGTGGTCAATTAATGCTTTATGGTTAGAAATATGATTGATAACTAACTGATGATGAATAAATATTTAAATATACATGTTGTGACAAAGAGATAAAGGATAGTTTTGTCATAAAACCAATCAGGGTTGAATCAAATGTAATGTTAAATTCATCTGCGTAACATGCTAGTTAATGTGAATTGGTTCATGCAAACTGAGTAATTTTTTTCAGTTTGATATTAATAATCAGCTTAGGGTGATATACTGTAAAAAATAAAAGAATCAGAGTATGTGATTATTTGATGACACGACATAGTTGTTTTATTTTGTGTTTGAGTCATACAATAATAATATATACAAGACATTGCTCAGTTTAATATTAATTAGGTGGGTATATTTTCCCAGGATTTTCTTTGTAAAATAAGTTATGCAGTTGAAGAAAGAAAAGAGAAAGAGATCTGAAATTTCATGTGATTATATCTGTTGTCAAATCAGATAATGTGAATGAGTGATAAGGTCTCTCCATTATGCAGTTTTTTTTTCTGTTGATGCATACTTCTTGAGTCGACCTTGGACTAGTGAACGGTGAGCCAACAGTGTATAATTGATGTTGCAATGCTTCTTACTCTGGAGCTAATTCAGTAGCCTTAATCTGTCTTCAATCCGAAGACAATCCAAACAGATAAGAGGAATACAACACCATACACTTCGGATGCCTTAAGTAAAACAAAGTTTAAGGGTATAAATATTTCTTCTGTCATGTGTCTACTTCTACCTCTTCTATTTTTCAATTTCTTCTATTGTTTTATATATATTTTTTCTGTAAGGATCAGACTTCGGACAAACAAGAACAAAAGGAAAAGACTTCTGAAATGTGTTTGGTGAAACATTTATTTTATTTCTCATACCAACAGGCCTGATTGGATTTCCTCTTGTTTCTATTGACTGTATGTTTGCAAACGTTTAACTTACACTCACCTAAAGGATTATTAGGAACAACATACTAATACTGTGTTTGACCCCCTTTCGCCTTCAGAACTGCCTTAATTCTATGTGGCATTGATTCAACAAGGTGCTGAAAGCATTCTTTCGAAATGTTGGCCCATATTGATAGGATAGCATCTTGCAGTTGATGGAGATTTGTGGGATGCACATCCAGGGCACGAAGTTCCCGTTCCACCACATCCCAAAGATGCTCTATTGGACTGAGATCCGGTGACTGTGGGGGCCATTTTAGTACAGTGAACTCATTGTCATGTTCTAGAAACCAATTTGAAATGATTCGAGCTTTGTGACATGGTGCATTATCCTGCTGGAAGTAGTCATCAGAGGATGGGTACATGGTGGCCATAAAGTGATGGACATGGTCAGAAACAATGCTCAGGTAGGCCGTGGCATTTAAACAATGCCCAATTGGCACCAAGGGGCCTAAAGTGTGCCAAGAAAACATCCCCCGCACCATTACACCACCACCACCAGCCTGCACAGTGGTAACAAGGCATGATGGATCCATGTTCTCATTCTGTTTACGCCAAATTCTGAATGTCTCAACAGAAATCGAGACTCATCAAACCAGGCAACATTTTTCCAGTCTTCAACTGTCCAATTTTGGTGAGTTCTTGCAAATTGTAGCCTCTTTTTCCCATTTGTAGTGGAGATAAGTGGTACCCGGTGGGGTCTTCTGCTGTTGTAGCCCATCCACCTCAAGATTGTGCGTGTTGTGGCTTCACAAATGCTTTGCTGCATACCTCGGTCGTAACGAGTGGTTATTTCAGTCAAAGTTGCTCTTCTATCAGCTTGAATCAGTCGCCCATTCTTCTCTGACCTCTAGCATCAACAAGGCATTTTCGCCCACAGGACTGCCGCATACTGGATGTTTTTCCCTTTTCACACCATTCTTTGTAAACCCTAGAAATGGTTGTGCGTGAAAATCCCAGTAACTTAGCAGATTGTAAAATACTAAGACTGGCCCGTCTGGCATCAACAACCATGCTCAAAATTGCTTAAATCACCTTTATTTCCCATTCTGACATTCAGTTGGGAGTTCAGGAGATTGTCTTGACCAGGACACACCCCTAAATGCATTGAAGCAACTGCAATATGATTGTTTGATTAGATAATTGCATTAATGAGAAATTGAACAGGTGTTCCTAATAACCCTTTAGCTGAGTGTATTTTCATTTGATAGTACCAATACAATACATTTTATTCTTTTACAAGTTGTACTGAAATTGCTGTCTCAAATCCTCCTTACGAACTTAGACGTTCAGTCATGCTACTGTGCTCATTCAACCTGATCTGTTCATTTAGAACCAAACAGTATGAGTGTTAAAATGGATTACATGTTTTGATTTTTCTTTTGAAGTGCATTTACTAATAACTATAAATTAGGCATAATTACATGCAACTAGCCCTAAACCAAACCATAATCCTACCAGAACCATATAGTAAGTACATGTAGTTAATCACTATTACTCAGTACTTAAATGTATAATTACACCGTGGGGACACATTAAAATAAAGTGTAACCACTTTCAGAATGTAATTTATAAAGGGCATTAACTTTTATGTTTTCAGCAGTTGGACATGGCAGAGCTGAGGAAATATTGGAGTGTGAGAATTGAGAATTGTGGACTAGATATGTACAGAATTGTTTTTTGTTTTGTTTGTTTTTTTGAATACTTAAAAGCTTTAATGAGAAATGTTATGTAACACTTTTATATTCGATCACACACAAGAAGTCCAAGCCATCTGATCAGGTGATCTGCGGCCTGTATTTAGGTGGCAAAAAAGGAGGTTTAAAGAAATATCTCAGGTAAAAGCATATACTTGGGAATCAGACGGTTAAAAATAGCATGTTATAATGACACTAGGTAAACTTATGCTGTATTTTTTCCACAAAGAGGAAGAACCTTTCCATCACATACAGGTAACATGTACATGCGACTGTGTAGTAGCTAATCAGGAAATGTGACAGTTACCTCAAAAAAGGTAGTACTAAAGGTAACAGGCTCAAACTGGAAATTCATATGTTTTTTAGGCAGATGAAACAAATATTTCACCCCTGGAGCTTGCACTGGAGAAGGCAGGGGTTCAGTGGTTCACAAAAAGTAGGTTTTGTTTGAGATGGTTGCTGCATCAGGCCAAGTAATATTTGATTTGTTTCGTGCTTTTTAACATTTATGATATTACATTTGTGTTGTCATTATTGTTGAGCATATTTTTATTTATCTTATTTTGTATTGTGTTATTTCTTATGTGTGTGATGCATCTGAAAGAAGTTCAGGTTTCTCGTGTCCTTTGCATGGAGAATGAAGAAGCTGCTGAGGCTCTGGAACAGTTATTCAGTGCAGAGTTCAGAGAGCATGATGCTGTAGTGCCACTGATGTTTGTTTTTACATTTATGCAGGACATGCATATATTTCTTGAGCATGTGGTAGACAATTTATATTTTAGGATCTACTGCCGAACACAAAGTCCAAGTACATAGTTGTCCATTTTTTAATAATACAAAATCATCAAGTAATTGTAATAATAGGTAAATTTGTAATTTATTTTGTTTTAAGTTAATTACATAATGGAAACATGAGGGCTATTTATACAGAGACTAATGACCAAACAAGGAACACCTGTGAACATGACACATACAAATGGCAGATTACGGCTGCGTCCGAAAACTGATAAACGCTGCCTTCGGAGGACGCATTCCAAGGTTTGAAGGCATCAAGGCACGTCCGAATGCAATGTTAGTTTCACTTACTGTCTCCTGAGATGCCTTCATCTGGTCGATTTTGAAGGCAGCATAGGTGTATTCTTCTCTGCCTTTGATATCCCACAATCCTGTGCTTTCCATTCTGTGACAGTTGAGCAAGAAAAAAGGTAACACTTTATTTTGATGGTCCCCTTTGAACATTCTGTTGACTATAAGTAACTTTGCAACTACATGTCAACTAACTCTCATTAGAGTATTAGTAGACTGTCTGCTTAATATCTGCCAACTCTTTATTGTGATGGTCTTCCAACAGACATTCTACCGACTATAAGTAACTTTGCAACTACATGTCAACTTCTTCTATCCCTAACCCTACCAGTCTACTAATACTCTACTAACACTCTAATGAGAGTTAGTAGAGATGTAGGTGCAACGTTTCTTATAGTCAACTGAATGTGTTAAAGGGACCATCCAAATAAAGTGAAACCAGAAAAAATAAAGATGGTGTCTGAAAGTTGCGGCTGGTTGTCAGTTTGTGTGTAAATGTACATTTTTGAACATCGTTTTCCACTTATGATGTCATTTCTGGCGAAAATTTACTATTGTAGTAATTAAATATTCACTTAGTTTTCACCAAAGCTCGCACTATTTTGCTGTAGATAGGTAAACCGTTTCAGTACCTCAGAAGTTTGTTCAAAATCAGTTTCATGAGGTGCCTTCATGCGCAGACCCTGCCTGCAAAGTCATTGCCTGATAGGGCAGCAACAAGTCAGCTGCCTAAGTTTTCATACGCAGCCAACATGAGGAACAAGGGAAGCACATGACACAAAACTATGAGAATTTCAAAATAAAAGACATTAAACTATAAACATGAAACAAAACCACGTGACATAAAAAAGGGTGGCTCCTGACACCCTAACAAACCACCTAAAAACGAACCTTAAAAACATCAAAAAGTCCAGGAGGTTGGTGGAGTGGAGCAGGTCCAGGGGGCGGGATGGGGGGCCAGGCTCGTGAAGGGGAACTGGACCTGGACTTAGACAGTGGAGCAGTGGTAGGCCTGGACCGTGGAGCAGTGGGTCATGGTGCATAGGCGGACCAGGGCCATGGAGCAATGGTAGACCTAGGCAGTGGAGCATTGGTGGACCTGGGCCATGGAGCAGAAGGTCCTGGTGCACTAGTGGACCTGGGCATGGAGCAGTGGAGGTCCTGGGCCATGAAGTAGAAGATCATGGGGCACTGGTGGACCTGGGCCATGGAGCAAAGTTGAGTCTAGACCGTGAAGCAGTGGTGGGCCCGGTCCGTGGAGCAGTGGCCAGGATAGCGCAGGCTGGGTAGGTATGGCAGACGACCTCCGGGGCGGAGCAGAAGACCACCGTGGTATATCAGATGAGACAACCACATAGTATATAGTAGGAGACAACCACAACCACACAACCACATCGCTGCCCTGAATGTCAGCAGAGACCGTTGCTACCAGACAAACCCCTGTGAAGGCCTTGTCGACATGACAGCCATTGGCACTGATCCTCAGAAAAGACCACAAGAACAAGACGGGTCTTCCTCACAGCCCTATGGCCAGCTTCGACTCCATACCGGCATGATGAATCCGATCTTCAAGCAAAAGTAACTGGATGAATATTTGAATGCTACTAATCCTGATTTGAATTCTGAATTCTGACTTGTGATGAAGCCTGAATCATAATCACACCATGTTCGTTCATTGGCCAGAGGAGAACTGGCCCCTCGACTGAGCCTAGTTTCTCCCAAGATCTTTTTCTTAATTCTGTCACCTGATGGAGTTTGGGTTCCTTTCCACTGTCAACTCTGGCTTGCTTAGTTGGGGTCACTTAATATTCAACATAATATTCAACAATATTTTTGATCTGACTGTACTGACGCTTTTGTATAAGAACTGAACTAAGCTGGACGATGACCAAAACTTTTTTTTTGCAGAACTGCTTTAAAGATATTGCTTTACAGATTCATAGATTATATTATAGATATAACTGATTTAATATTTGATGATCTTTACAGCGGAACTGAATCAACTTCAGCTGAACAACAGCCGAAATGCATCCTTTTCCGGTTATCACTGTAAAGCTTTAAAGAGATATATTAATAAAGGTGACTTGACTTATGACCCTTTGAATGGACTGTAAATGGTAATTAAATACAGTGAGCTTCAATTAAAGTATATTGATTATGAATTTAGTTCACCTTGAATTATTATGGCTACTTATGATATCTTGCAACTGATTGTAAAACAGCAGGGCCGGTTTGTTGTAGCCATTTATGAAAACATACTTAGTTTAGTATTGATGTTTAAAAATTATTTGATTAACATTCCATGTATTTCAATTTATGTTAATTATGAAAGTAGACCATGATTGATATGTCATAAGAGGCTGCGGCTAATGGAGTGAACAGCAAAAAAATGCTGCAAGACATGATTTTTTTGATCACTTCATATGACTTTGTTTCTTTTGGAAAGCTTTTCTTTAAAGTGAATTTTGGTTTGTATTTATTTTATTGTAATAAATTTTTTTTTGTAATAATCAATGTACTAATATTTTTTTTTGGAAAACAAGACATACAAAAATGACAAAAAACTATGGATTTCTTTATTTTATTTTATTGTATGGCTAATGAAGATAATCAAATTATACAGGGCTATAACATTAAGACAGCAAACCTTTACGAAGACAATAGCCATTTCCCAGTATACAGTGCAGAATAAATCATTCTTCCCTCTTGACAAAGCTGTTTGTGCCAATGACCATGTATGCACAAGTTCATCCTTTAGTCACTTCAACTTAGGCCACGCACAAATGTAGTTTTTTTTTTATTACAGCGTGTGTTGGATTTCTCCAGTACACTGCTAAATCAAAAAATAAAACCACGTTCATAATCTGGTATGCATATGAAATGCTATAATCTCCCATAAAAAAAAATACAAATTCTTAATTCATAACACATTAAAAATATATATCATTAGATGCAATAAAACAATCCAAATGTATCTATTAATTGATGTGTAAATAATTTAAATACACTGACTGAATTATTTTCAATCCATATTTTTTATTGCAACATTACCATATCTTTGAATTTGTTTATTCCAAAACTGAACAACCCATTTTTAGATTTTCTGAATGACAAACAGTCCTACAGCTAAACAGGGTGCACAGTTTATAACTGACTTTTCACAATATATATTGAAAACAACAGTGATGAGGGGTGGGAAGCTAATTAATATGGTTTAAAGCTATCCTTGCATAGCACAAAGCTGACTACATAAATATCAAATATGCCTATAATGTGCAAAATGCATAACAACAGGTTGGTACAAATAAAACGCTGCATCTTTAGAAGTATCATCATCGATATCATTTTATATATACTGTTTCAACATGATATTAAACATCAATTCAACATATCGAGTTGAAACCTCAATGAACTTTACCGCATTCACCAAAGTCTGGCTCCATGTGACTCCATATGACTGTGCGAGTGCATACACATATCCCAGAGTAAACTTTCGGTCTTTGCTTGATCTGGCACAAACTCAGCAAATTCCCAGGTGCTATCAAAAAGGTTTTTTAAATTGGGGTAACATGACATTTATCTGCATCATCAAGTGCAGATAATGTGTCAGAAATATACTTAATTAGTGACATACACCAAAAACCTCCATTCAAAAAGTTTGAAAAAGAAAAAAAAGTATATTTTAAACAACGAAAGTAACAAATCGACAAAACAGAGGAGCACTGCCAACTTAGGCATACATTAACATACCAAGAATAGCAATTCAAATTGATTATAAAGGTGTGCCTTTTATCACTTCAATCACAAAAAGCCCTTACTAATCTATATTGCTACATCAAAGTAAAGTATGATTATGTCCAAGTTCCTCATTTAAAAGAACTTTTCTCTCTCTCCCTCTCTCTCAATCCAAAAATAGAGAGCATACTCCTTTATAAGTTGTTTTTTAATAGGTGCTTGAGCAACTGACATGCCACAAACATAAAAAGAATTTGGCATTGTTATAGCATTACAAGACATATTTATATGTAGAACAGTGTATTCACATACATGGATAATATCTAGAAATGTTTTCTTTTAGTTTGCATTAACAAGCAGGGACAAACATGTCTGTAATGGATTATGTTTATATGTATACTATGACATGTGAGACAAAAGGAGTGTGGCTGAGACTTTCTTCGGTGATGTTTTTAAAAGGTTGCCCATAAAATTAAAACAAATAAGTAGTGCACCTTCTAAGAAAGTACGCTTTCAACTTGCAAATATATACAAGGCACTACTCTTGAACCATTCTGACTTGATCACACTAAAGTGATGCTAGCGAGTCACAGCACACAAGTGATAACCCCAGTGCCATAATTGTGCACCACCCACAATGTTTCAAAAACGATCTACCAAAATAAAGACTAAAGAGTATTTTAATGTTAATATAAAATTGCATTCTGACATCAACAGAAGTTTACATATTTTTTCTAAGTATCTACTGTAGTCTCTCCTCTTAAACTCTTTATAAACTGTGCAACTGCACACATATACTTTCATTTATGTGTTATTATCATGAAAAGGTAAATCCAAACTAGTGTCTAGTAGATCTATAGGGGAAAAAATACATACCCAAATTTTCTCAATGATCTGCACAAATCGAAACACAAAGCTCTCTTTCTGGCAAACACTGAGTTTGTACCTTGTAGTTACATTTAGCAAAGCTCAAAATGAATATTGACATCTCTAACACTTTATATTTACATGAAAACTAAATAAATAGTATGCTTTATGATATACACATTAACCTTTTTTTAAGTTCTCTTCAATTTTTTATATCCATGAGTATTTTTTTCTTCTCCACTGAGACATGTTTTATTGCTGTTAATGGAACCCTAGTAGAATATAAAGTCAAATAACAAAAGATTCAAAACACAGGCTAAAGAAAACAGAGAAACACATGACTGTTTAAATCAAGCTGTTGATTGGGTATAGAAAAGCTTCACCCATGCAAACTTATTCCATGTACATTGCTAATGTAATGCAAAAACATAGTATTTAAATGTTGAAATAAACATCTAAAGAATAGTTCACCCAATTTACTCAAACTGTAGGCTTTTTTTTTCTGGAACACAGAAGTAGAAGATTTTTTTTCATTTATTTTTTATTTTGCACGTACACCTACATAGTCACCACATAAAAAAAAAAGAAAAAAAAAGAAAGCACCATAAAAATATTCTATACAAAATCTATACTGTAACTCTTCTAAAGCCATATGGTAGCGTCATGTGAAGAATGAGACTTTAGAAGACTTGGAATGAAGTGTATGGTATATTTTTACTTTTATGGTGCTTGCTATTGGTGTTTTTGGCCTTTTCAGGTCTTGACAGACATAGTCACTAAACTGCCATTGCAACAAAAAGAACAAAGTGTCTCATTTTGTGTTCTACAAGATCATACATTGGAACAACATGAAGAAGAGTATATAATGACAGAAAATGTATTTATGGGTGAACTATTCCTTAAGGAAATTAGTTTTAAACTATTATTCTGTTACACTATTTCGATGGTCCATTTTAAACACTCCACTAACAGTAAGTAACTTTGCAATCATATAGGAAGATACAGTATGTTACATATGTTGACACAAACTTGAAAGTGGGAACCCGACTAACATTGAAACAAATTTGAGACAAATTGTTTCTTTTCACTTTTTTGTAATTGTTTAGAAACATAAGGAGAAAAAAAGACAGAGGAGATAGACTTAGTGTGGTTGCACGGCACCCTGTAATTTGGGTTTTTTATTCAAGTAAGTTGCCCAATACACTAAGTTAAAGGTTCCGAAGAGCAACGGGAAGGCTATTCTGGCAATCCTATCGATCTTGCTCACGCTGTTGAAGGTCTTTTTTGCCTCAGGAGCTTTGGGTTTTGGCTCTTCCTTGGGCTCAGTTGGGGGAGGGGGGGCACTTTTAGCAATAGTTGCCAAACCAGGGTCTCTGGCAATGTTCGGAGCAAAAGCTGTTGCTGTTGCAGCAGTGTAGGTGTTGTTCTTTTTCAGCAATGACTCCTTCTTCTTCTTTTGCTGTAAAGGAGGTCAACAGGAAGTATGTCATCAGCTGTTACTACCACTGGGTATTGCTGTATACCTAACTTTAGAGTATTTAAGATACTTCTTCATATATGTATTATTTGTCTACTACATCCAGGTTTTTAAAGAAGTTAACCAAAAAAAAAAAAAAATTCTGTCATCAAAAGAATTAACTGCTTAGCTCAAAAAGTAAAAACAACAAAACACCCTAAAATCAATCATTGTGCAGTATATTCTGAGTTAGTGATTTTATGTGAAGAACAGACATCTCTCTCATAATTATGAGGAAGTTTCTCAGTATTATGAGATTCCAAGTTAGTCCCAAGTTAGACTAACCTCTCGGTTAGTTGCTTCAATGTGGTGTAAATGTGATGACACTAGGGGTCACACTTGGGAGCCCCAAAAAACCCTGATACTTCAGAAAAGGCCAATGAGAATTGGCGAGTGAAATTTGCATGTTCACTCCCCCGGACATTTGGGTATAAAGGAGGCAGTGCACATCCACTCTTTCACATTTGTTCTTCAGAGCCGAGTGGATGTCAGTAGACAAACACTCATTTCCATTCACTCTACATGCTTTGCAGGGAAATTTATGCCACATTGCAGAGGTTTCTCCATCCCCTGTATGGATAAATGTAGCAAGTTTCCCCTGGGCGCTTCAGCAAAAGAGCCGTTTCAGAACTCTAAAAGAGCAAAACTCTAGGGGAAAGTGTCTTTTTAAAGATGCATTTCCGCTTATGTTCTCATTTGGGGCTCCTGATGAGGGCGATGTTTCGATAGCAGAATTTGGGGGTAGGCTTTCGTCTTATGATGCTGAAGACTCGGTTGGGCCTTAACCTTCTGAGTTGGCAGCCATGCTTGCCCAGGCCAATGCGAATATTGGAGTAGAGTGGAATCCTTCGCCCTGTCCTGAGTGCTCGCGGATGGACGATTGGTATCTGGGCTCGGAGCGCAACTTACAGTGCCTTTCTTCCTGGAGGTGCATGATGAGCATAGGGACCTTTCAGTGCCCGGTCCCGCTTTGCGACAGTGGGGCAGTCAGTGGTCACATGGAGTTTCCCCAGGTGGAGCAGAAAATTGCGGTGTACTCATAATACTGAGTGGTAGTAACAGCTTCGTCCCTAGTGCCTGACAGACCATCTCTGCATTGCATGCCATGGTCATCCCCCAAGGCCACCAGGCAGAGGGACTGAAATACCTGAATGTGGTTAGTTCTGATTAATGCAGTAACTGGGTTTGGCAACTGATTTCGCTCTCAGAGTGACTAAAGTCATGGTGCGGGCTCTCAGCCAGGCAATGTCCATCATGGTGGAACGCCATCTTTGGTTTAACCTTGCTGAGATGAGCGACAAAATCTGCTTTGAACTAGGGGTAAAGTTAAAGTGCCCATTTGGAGACTAAATGATTGGTTAACGATTTTCATTTTTTGGCCTGCGATCTATTGCACCTCCTATGGGTACAATGGCAACCTATTTGGATGGGCCTTTGTCCACATACCTACTCTTTTGCCTTCCTCTATGGCCCTATATCACAGGGTGGCCTCTTCAGTGACACTGTCGAGGACTTTGCCCAGCAGTTCTCTGCAGTCAAGAAGCAGACAAAGGCTATTAAACACACCCTGCCTCGGTGCAACTCCAGCGCTACCTACAGAACAAGAGGGCTGGCACCCCAGGGATGGCAGTGACTGTTATTTTCCAGGTAGCTGTGTGCAGCAGTTTTCTCCTTCACTGGGTTACACAGTTCGCGGCATGAGCATGCCTGACGCGAGTACCCTACCTCCTCATGTTCAACCGTCTCAGAACAATTGCAGTGGGATACACAAAGCAAGGTAGGTGCCTATATGCACCCACAGTCACAGATCTGGGGTTTGCTATGAGACGCTCCTGTCCTGCAAGCAGAAATTGCAGTCCTCTTGGTGAAGGAAGCGGTGGGTTTAGACCAATCCTAGACCTGCGTGTTCTAAATCGGGCCCTACACACGCTCCCGTTCGAGATGTAGATGCAGAAATGCATTTTGACATGCGCTTGCCGACAGAATTGGTTCACGGTGATAGACCTGAAGGTTCCTCTACTTCCATGTCTCGATTCTACCTTGACACAGACTGTTTCTTTGGTTTGCTTTTGAGGGTCAGGAATATCAGTGCAAGGTACTCCCTTTCAGGCTGTTGCTGTTACCTCGCATCTTCACGAAAGTCGCAGAGGCTCCCCTTGCCCCATCTCGATGATTGGCTAATCCTAATGCACTCTCGAGATTTATTGTGTGCACACAGGGACCTGGTGCTCAGACACCTCAGCCGTTTGGGGCTTCAGGTCAACCAGGAAAAGAGCAAGCTCGTTTCAGTGCAGAGCATCTCTTTTCTCAGAATGGAGTTGAACATGACAGCACATTTTACGAACAGATGTGCCCAGTCAGTGCTAAACTGTCTGAAGACGTTCAGGGAAAGAACAGTGGTTGCACTGAAGCAATTTCAGAGGCTCCTGTGGCATTTGGCATCGTCCACGGCAGTAACGCCGCTAGGGTTGATGCATATGAGACCGCTTCAGACTCCAGTCCTGAGATGGTGCTGTCACACAACGCGTGATTATTACACTGATCTGTCGCCGTACATTCAGCCCTTGGAAATACCTTGCATTTCTGCAGCAAGGATTCCTTTAGAGCAATAGTGTCCAGGCACGTTGTTGTCACAACAGATGCCTCCAAGTCAGGCTGGGGCGCTGAATGAAATGGGTACATCAATTGCCTTGAGTTGCTGGCAGTATTGCTGGCCCTGTAAAGGTTTCGGCTGTTGATCCAAGGCAAGTATGTGTTGGTGTGGACGGACAGCACAGCGACTGTAGCATATTTAAACTGTCAGGGCGTTTTTTCCCTCGTGTCGCATGGCGCAACTCGGCCGCCATCTCCTCCAGAGTCAGCAGTGTCTGTTTGCTAACTGGTGTGCTTCATTAAGGGAAGACTCTCAAAGATGTGCAATCTGGGTCAGTGCTTTCCTTCTTGAAGGAGAGGCTGGAGGGTTGGCTGTCCCCTTCCACCTTGAAAATTTATGTGGCCACTAAAGCAGCACATCACGCAGTAGATGGTAGAGAAACCAGGAGGTTGAATCCTCCTAGGCCATGGCTTATTCCCTCATAAGATCTCTCTGTAGTCTAGCTGGATGCCCTCTCACTGAAGACGCCACTCCTGACCGCACTTACCTCCATCAAGAGTGTCAGGGACCTGCAGACATTCTCTGTCAGCGAAACGTGCCTTGAGTTTGGGGCGGCATACTCTTAGATCGTGAACTAGAAACGAGGGAGACCAGCCAAATCGTTGCTGTGTCCAGTATGAGCCCTGCACATTCATATGGACCACACGCAGAGCTTCATAAGGTCTGAGCAGCTCTTTGTTATAGGGGATAGCTGTCACCAAACAGAGGTTGGCCCACTGGATCTCGGATGCTATAGCCTTGGAATATCAAGCAAAATGTGTGCCATACCCCTTTGGTGTACAAGCACACTATACTAGGAGTGTTATGTCGTCCTGGGAATTAGCCAATGGCACCTCTCTAAAAGACATCTGCAAATCCATGGGCTGGGTGACACCTAATACCTTTGCGAGATTTTACAATCTCCGGGTTGAGCCAGTTTCTTCCCGTGTGTTTTCAGGTATGAGCAGGTAAAACTGCGGGCATCTGCCCGCGTGTACCACTTGGCACCAAAGGTGCAGGACACAGCACCTTTTCCCTCCCTGAGGTGATAACTTGCACTTTTTTTGTCCATGTGAGTTTCCTAGACCGCCAAGCCCTAAATGTATTTCGCCTTTCAGCCCCTGACGCAGTCGAATTCAGCGGAGGAAGTCAACGCCAGGCCTGGCTCCCTTTCAGGTCTTTCAGGTCAGTCTGTATACTAGGCCTGGTGCTCCATATGTTGTGATTCCCTGATGGTAATTCCATATGATGTTTTGCCCATGATACGGATTTCCTGATGGTAAACCTGTCTTCTCCTTGACAGAGCTCCGTTTATGCCGCCAATCGATGTGTTTGTAGTAGTCCTACTGCAAGGACTTCTGTCTACGAGTGGTGCTTCCTGGAAGGTAAGTCCATGTGATGTATTTTCCACATGTGAACCTCCCTTCGACATCTGCATCACCAGGACCACATTGTGGAGTTTTCCATAGGGACCCCTAGTGTTATCACATCGAAACCACGTCAAAGTGACTGACAGATAGGGAATGTCTCGGTTACTGTTGTAACATCCGTTCCCTGGGCAGGTATAAAACGCCTCTTTTATACCCGTATGTCTGGGGGAGTGGTGCATGCAAATTCCACTTGCCTATTCTCACTGGCCTTTTCTGAAATATCAGAGGTGTTTGGGGCTCCCAAGTGCAACATCACGTCTCGTTCCCTCCACCAGGGAACGAAGGTTACAACCGTATCCAAGTCGTTCTGAAGTTTGATCATGACCACTCAAGCTTTGTTCCTTTTCAGTCGGTCACGTTCTACTTAAATCTCCGTTCCCTGCTTCGGGGAACGAGGGTTACGAGAGATGTTTTTCTTTTCAAGCTTGAATCTAAATGCCATCTAACTAATGATTCCTTATTAGTTCTCTATTGGCCTTAAAAAAAATTATGTCATGACAATGCTGATTAGCTGAGTGCACAACAAGAACATGAACATGTACAGTCCTAGGCCATTCACTATCAATCTGAGCATCAAAATAATTGATTCCATCACATTACACATTAGTGAATGCCCGTAAATAGATGGTTAGATGGCATTTAGATTGATTCCATCACATTAAACATTAGTGAATGCCCGTAAATGGAGAAAAACTTTTCGCAGCCAAAAAGGTATAGTTATGAAATGTATCAGCTAACTGAGCTAACTGGACCATGCAAAACAGCTAAACTGGACCATTCAAAACAGCCAAGCTTTGACCCCTTGGATGCAACACATGTGTTAATATGCACAAGCAAAAAGTTTTTTTTTCAAAGGGCCAAATTTACTAAACGGGCCAAATTAGCGTGAGACTGTAATCTCATAAAAGTCCCAATGCGAGTGAAAAGTTCTGCGGGTGATCTACTGACAGTTAGAAAATGAAAGAACACAGACATAGCCAGCTCATTTCCATTATGAGCAAAACAATCTATCAAGAGCAGCACAAATTAGTGTAGGGTCGCCAACAAGTGGAGCCGATGATAATCAGGTGTGAGTGATCTACTAACAACTCAGGCGCAGCAAATTAAAAATAATGTGGCTTGGCAAACAATATGTTCAGATAACGTCTTCCTCTGGCATTGCAAACAAATGAACACAAGTTGAGAAAATATAGTACATCTGGCCCATAGAATATAATTATAAATTAACAATAACAATAAAAACAAATAATCACCAAACACTTTCAGTGTATGGAAAACAGCAGCTTTAAAATATCATATGAAACACAGTAACATGAGTGAGAAAATTATGACAGAATTTATTTTTTGTTTTTTCAATAAACTAATCCTTTAATTACATTTATCTCTATTTGTGTAAACGTTTTTTTCTTTTCCTTTTATTTGAAAACTGAAAGGCTTTACCTTTTCTGGCACCACACTTTTCCCATCCCAAGCGTAACCCCTCTTTGTGAAGTAGTTAACCGTGGCAAACTCTATGAGAGCCGAGAAGACAAAAGCATAACAAACAGCAATGAACCAGTCCATGGCTGTGGCATAGGCCACCTTGGGGAGAGAGTTTCTCGCGCTGATACTTAGGGTAGTCATGGTAAGGACAGTGGTCACTCCTGCAAAGAAAAAGCATATGGAAAGCGACTGCATTAAGCAAGTATATGTCAGGTTTTTATCAGTCTGCCAGAAAACAAAATAGTGTTTAAATGCTTGATTGCTGGATTTGTTTTCTAGGTTAGTAGCTTCTATAGAGATTTAGAATTTAGTTTGAAGCACAAAGTGGTAAGCAAAGTCAATATCTACTTGGAGAATTCTCTTGAACCCTTATTTAACTGACAAAAGTATAAAGAATTTTTTTTTTTTTTTTTTTTTTACAAATAAACATATTTTGATTGAGATGGCTGCACACACTCCAAAAAAGTTGGGACAGAGGCAAAATATTTTAACTTTTAAACTGTTTAGAAACAGTCCACAATTAGCAGGTGAATTGTTCTAGAAGACAGTGTAAATGAGTGCTGTGGTCAGATGAGTCCACATTTCAGCTTGTTTTTTTTGAGGGAAAAATGGACATTGAGTTATCAGACCCAAAGATGAAAAGGACCATCCAGAGATTCATCAGCGACTGATGCAAAAAACATCTGTCATGGTATGGGGTGCATCAGTTGCACTGCGAGTTTTGAACTGGGCCCTTCACTGGCTCCCGTTCAAGATGCTTAGGCAGAAACTCATTTTCAAATGCATCTGTCCCTGAGATTGGTTTGCAGCGATCAACGCTGCAAGGGCAAGATCGCTATTCGTCAGATCACATCTGACGTAACGTCTCCGTTCCCTCGTTACATACTTAACCGAGACATTTGAGCAGCTGGATTTTTTTTTAGGAAATGTCATTTGCGTGGTTAAAGAGAAGCTCAAGTTATTACAATGTGTGTATGGTGGGGTGGGAGTTGTATTAATAGTTCTGATAGCTTGTAGCCATAATTAATAAGCAACATTATTAACACTACCCCAACCCTAACTACCTAACTACAAGTATATTGAACCTGCTGATCAATAAAATTGGACTAGAAAAGGAAGCCCTGCATGATTTGAGCGTCGTAACAATATGAACGTCGTAAAAATATGAGCGTCAGTCTAAAGCTGTCCCATTAACGATGGGACAGTGGAACACCAAATCCTATTTCAACTATAGGCCTATTGAATACAAGTTTAACACTTTATTCCTTACTATTAAAAACATATTAAGCAATTTTCCACAGAATTTCTTTACTGATATGTGATTCGGAAAAGGAAAAAGAAAAGGGTTGGGGTAGTGTTAATAATGTTGCTTATAAATTATGCCAAAATGTAAATGCTTTACAAGGCATAACTAGTCCTCACTTTAGATGAGCTCACAAAATAGTTAACCAACCACTACTAAATGCTTTATAACTACCCTAATTAACCCTGAATTACAGTAGAAATACATGTTAATAAAGCATTTATTAACACACTAAGTAACCATTACTATATGTCTGAATAATAATATGTATAAATATACATTTAAATAGTTTATTAATCATTTAGTTACACTTTCTAAGTAATCTTATGAACCACTGACAACTCCTAAATAACTGGTTTATAAACAATGCAATATTTCATTTAGAAATGATAAATTGATCATTAATAAAGTATGAAAATACAATTATTAAACACATTATAGATATGCTTTTAAATCAAGATTAAAGCATTTATAGCTGTATTTATAAACTGCTTATTAATGTTTGTCAATGCTTTGTAAATGATGAATTAACTGTTTACTAATGTTTAAATAATGATTAATAGCGTGTAGTTATTATTAAGTGTTACCGAATTCAATTATGAGGGATGTGGGATTGGTGCTATTTCTGTGTGCAGTACATGGATTCAAGCTATTTTGTTCATGGCTTTCAAGATAGAGACAAAATCAAATCAAACAACTGTGGGGACACGTCCCACCCACCCCACACACAAATGAAACCTAAGTACTCTACTAAAGAACTTCCCCCCCTTTTTATTTACCATTTAGTATTATTGTTAAAAAAGAATAATTGTATGAATAATTAAATATTTTTGCCATTGCTACAGATACAGATGCAAAGGTACTTCGCTGTACACCTCTGTATGTCTCATGAGGAACACTGTTTTTTTTTTTTTTTTGTGGTGTAAGGGGCTGCTGCATAGGTAGATTATTCCAAATCAACAATATATGAGATTCCATTTCATGCAGAATGCTGATTTAGAAAGTAGCTACATAGACAGTAAAACAGCTCACTAGATTTGAAGATTTTGGAAAAGAGCTATTGAAGAGTTGGAGACTGCTGTAGTGTGATGCTAACATTGAATGGTTAACTTAAGTAACAATTTGGACACTCACCAAACACAGTTCTGGCAGGGACAGATTCCCTGTTTAGCCAGAAGGACACCTGGGACAGGATCACGGTCATGATACATGGCAAATACGTCTGGATTACAAAGTAACCAATCTTCCTTTTGAGATGGAAATGTGTTTTCATGACAACATACTCTCCTGAAAGTGCAGAGAAAGAGATTGAAGTGAGAACGTTTTGAAAAAAAGGACTAAAAACATTGATTAGTGTGTGTATTAGAACAGTCAATTTAACATGTTATTTTACCATGGGTTATTATAAAGAAATGAACATGAAATTAATGCAATTAATCATGCCCCCTGATCCATAAATAAATCATTGTAAGGGATTTCTGTATCTTCTGAAAAAATCAAGCTTGAAGAGCTACTTTCATGTTTGAGTCTTCAAGTTTAATCAAATTTCACTATTGGTTCTCAATCAGAGGGCCGCGGGACAGAGGGAGCTCAGCAAACTTCCACGATGACTTAAAATTATTTAAGTTTGATATTAAAATAATTTTAAAACTGACAAACTCTGTGGACTATTGCCCAGTGATAGACTTATGTTTAACTATATGAAAAAGAATGAGGGAAAAACAATCAATTTACCTCAAAAGTAATTCTATTACTATTCAATGATTTACTCATCTTCTATAACAATACATTTGAAATATCTTTTAGGGACTTTTCTCTGCAATTATTGATATGCATGATCAAAAATAAGCCGTATGTTTTTTTGAATGTGTGTCTGCAATCCTCCCTATTGTGTTGTGTGTCTGTGATATCAGTCAGGATTTGTCAGTCAGGACTCGCACCAGTTCTGCTCAGTTCAACTGCAGCGTGGCAACTCCGGTCATGGGTCTCGCAGGTTGCAGAGACAGAGTTTGAGACACACTCTCCGCTGACTCGGAGGGGGATATTTTTTTATCTCGAAGTTCGCTTTGCGAATTCTTCAGACCAAAACGTGGAACTCATGCTTTCTGCATCTGATCCTGAGCGACTTAATGAGGATAAGCAGGTGAGTGCTTCAACAGAGCAGATTCCTCAGTTTGACACTTTTGAAGAGCTGCTTGAGGTTGTTACTTGTGCAGTAGCCAAATTAGAGATGAGAGAAAATGGATGTAAACTGGATGACCACTTCCTCATATCAACCCGAGTACAGCCTCCTCACCGCCATATCACATTCTTTCCAGATCTTCACACTGAGGTGTCAAGATTGTGGAAGGATCCATCCTCCACTCATGTTCATACACAAGCATCATCAACCTCCTCGCCCCATCTTCGCTCACAAGCGATTCCTTCTTCTGAACAGTCCGGGTGTTCCCTGCCAGTCCGCTGCTTGAGGGCACCAAACAGACCAATTCAATTAAAAAAAAAGATTCATCTGACAGACTTTGTGACAGTGTGGCAACTTCTGCCCGAGGTCTGTAACAAAAGGTTACAGGATTCAGTTTGTCTACCGTCCACCTAGTTTCCAAGGAGTAATGGTAACGAAAGTGCTCTAGGAAGGAGACAAAGTCTTCCTCAAACAAGAACTGTGCTATGGCGAAAGGGGCCATAAAACATGCACCCCTCCCAGAAAGAGACACAGGGTTTTACAGTTGGTATTTTATAGTACCCAACAAAGATGGGGGTCTGCGTCCAATTTTCGATCATACAGGTGCTAGATGCTAACGATGAAACTAATAGTGCCACAACTTCAATTTGAGGATTTATTTGTGACTATAGATGTTAAGGACGCATCGAGATCATGCCAGAACAAAGGACGTTTCTCAGGTTTGCTTTCGGGGGCGAAGCTTACCAATATCGAGAACTCCCTTTCGGCCTAGCTCTGTCCCCACACATGTTCACCAAGGGCATGAATACTGCTCTTGCTTCGCTGCGACTCTAGGGCATCCGTGTTCTTAATTATATTGGTGACTGGTTGATATTAGTCCAGTCGGAAGAGCTAGCAACAAGCAACACGACCTCAAGATCTTGTGCTCGCTCATATGAAGTGTTTGGGGCTCAGGCTGAACCTCAAGAAGAGTGTGCTTTCTCCAAAACAGAGAACCACTTTTCTAGGAATATTGTGGGAATCGACCATAATGCAGGCACATCTGTCACCTGCACATGTAAATTCAATCCTAACTCTGAGAGACTATCAAGCTAGGCCAATAGGTCTCTCACAGGCTGAGGTGCGATTCTCGATGGCCGACCAGCCCGTGGCCTTTAGGAGGGCACTCGTACCTCATGGCACATAAACTGCCTTGAGATGAGGTCAGTGTTTCTAGCTTAGAAACACTTCCTCCCACATTTGAAGGGACACCGCATGTTAGTCTGCACGGACAACACCTCGGTGGTCTCTTATATCAAGCACCAGGGCAGGCTGCGTTCGGGCCCCATTTTCAGGCAGGTCCAGCTCCAGGCAGAGAACAAGTTCCTGTCTTTGAGAGTAGTTTATATTCTGGGAGTTATATGCCCTGAAATGACAACTGCTTGTATCTTGGTTCAAAGCAACATGATGTGGATCAACTTAACTGCCCTGTCAGTCCAGGACTGAAGTTCCTTCAAGAGGATCTCGCAGCAGGGATGGCTCCTGCTACCTTAAAAGTGTATGTAGCAGCCATTTCCGCTAGCCACACATCTCTGAACAGATCTTCTGCAGGGAGGCACCCCATAGTTTCTCAGTTCTTGCATGGTGCCAGATGGATGCAGCCTATCTGTTGGTCACGAGTTTCATCCTGGTACCTAAAATTGGTCCTGGGAGCCTTAAGAGAGGGCCCGTTTGAGGTCTTGGCATCAGTCCCATACATTACTCCAGAGAGTAGGAGACCTGCAGGCCCTTTCAGTAGCCTCCTCCAGCTAAGACTTTGCTTTAGGTGATGTCAGAGCTATACTACACCCTAGACCCCAAAAGTTCCTTCTATGGCTGGTTAGCCAGTTGTCTTGCAGGCTTTCTTCCCTCCACCTCATGAGACGCAAGAGTAAGAAAGTCTGCATCTGTTATGTCTAGTCTGTGCTTTAAGGATCTACAACGTATGTCCACCGCTCAGGCTTGTGGTATTGATCCTCTGTGCTTCTAGTTTCTTTCGGTGGTCACAATGGAGGAAATATGGTCACCAAGCAGTGCATCTTGCATTGGATTACTGATGCTATCACCCTCTCCTAGACGGCGTGCGGTATGGCTTCACCTGTAGAGGTCAGGGGTCACTTCACTAGGAGTATGGCCTCTTCCAAGACCTTTGCTGAGGGTGCATCACTTCACGATGTATGTGCTGCAGCAGGTTGGTCCTCTCGGCACATATTTATCAGGTTTTACAGGTTGGATTCAACCCCAGTTCTCAGAAACTGAACAGAACTGAACATAAACTGAAAACCAAGCTAAATACAATGTGTTTATATTTATGGTATATTATGCATTGTTCATTCTATTCTACACTTTTTTGTTTCGTGTTTTGTCATGGATTGTCCATATTCTTGTGTATAAAACACAATGTTGCTTTATGCACTTTATGTTTGATGCTGCTATTTTGCCCCTGAATTTCGCTCATGGGAACAAATAACCACTTATTGCTCATATGTTGGCAATAAATCTATCTGCTGTGTTTTCATCTGGAAGTTATGATATTTAGAGCATTTGCTCATGTGTAAAACTGTTCACAGTTCAAATTAGAACAATATTCAGATGTTTATGATTTAGAATGTAAATTAATTCTGATCAATTGGCTAATAAAAAAGAGAACAGAATAAATCAACAAGAAAAATTATGGGCATGATACTTTGAAGTAAACTTGCAAAAATAAAACCACAGAGTGGAAAAGTAATATTATTTAAATTAATTTAAGGGTATAAAAACGAACCAGTGCTGGATTGCACCACACCCGAGTCGACAGTCTGTCCCATCAAGTCATACTGGTTGAGGCGCGAGCCGTCATCAGCCACAACCACAGATTGCGCTGCCCCTCGTGTCCATACATACACCACTTCAGCCCTTGTGTATGCATCTGGTGCAAACAAACAAAACACAAAATAAAAGTGTTTAAACTGAAGAAGTCACTTTTCAGCTGTCAGTGCTTCCTGGGGTCATATACTGCAGTGGATTCTCAAGCACAGCAGAGACGCAGCAGACACTGAAATATTTAGAGCCTTGTGGCTTTGAGTCTCAAGCTTGTTTTTTATTCATGTTTCTTTTCCTCCTGATTCTTTCTCCGGGGAAGACACATCTGTTCGTTCTTTTCAATGATTAGTTGGGTCAGGGTAGAGCTGGGTAAATCTGTCCGGAACTCAGTTATGTGAGGTGCTATGTCAGAGATGATCTCCACACTCTGTGGACCTATGAGAAAGTCACCGTTTGCTCGCAGGTACTCAGTTTAGAGACTTTGTGTAGGTTATGAACTTTCTACGGAACAAAAATATAAAACAGCACAGCACTTACAACTGCCGAATTTGAGAGGGCAAGCATGGGCATCCATTGGGAAGTCCTCTAAGTGCATCGGACATTCAGCTCTGACTGTAAGCCTGAGACACAAGAGAGAAGGTGGGATACAATATTTAGACCCCTTGACAGTTAATTACAATTTTACAGTTAAAGTTAAAACATACTCTTTAAAAATGATAGAAATACAGTTGGTATTATTTGTATGTATCTGTTACTAAGCGGTGTAATTAGATGCATTGATATGGAATTCACCTGATATGCAGTCACTGCTGCTCATCCATTCCGAATTTAGAGATGTACACATCGATACATTTCACCTTTTGTGTTTAATATATTTAATTCACTAGATTATCAAAAAACTAGCATTACCGCAATGTTATTTAATATGTACACCTTTTGTCGTTGTTTTACTATGTATTTAACATATATTTTTAAATATAAATACATATTTATATCCATCCATCTATCCTACTCATCCCCAGACAGTCAGGCCCCCCACCTAGATATAAATCACTACTGCTCGGTTCTCAAGTGCAATCACTTGAGATAAAACACCAACATTAAAAGGAAATAGCATGAAAAGGTCACCAAATGCACCTTCTGTTCTTGCTAAGCAGATGAAAACAAGTAGCAGCTTCACCTCATGGTGTAAAGCAGAGTTCCTTCCTCTGTGATCCGTAGAAGTTTGTTAGGCATGGTCATATTATGGGCGACTGACTTCTTGCCATTGTGGAAAAATGTGTCGGGGGTCCAGATTTTACTAGCCATGAGATTGTTGAGACGAAGCACTGCCATGGGACCTTTGAATTTCAGCCTCTCATCCTTCCAGCTCTGCCTGAAGAACACATCTATGGTGTACTCCTGCAAGACCACATATTGTCACTTTCAGTTTGATAATATTTTCAAATGTATCTTAAATCCATGTGTAGTATTAGTTTCAATAAATCATTTGTTAGCAACAGTATTTTGTTTACAAAAAAATGTTACACTCTTGTCATACAATTATAGTTCAATCATAGTCACCATTTGCTGTTAAGCTTGGAATGTGACAAAACAAGCTTCTTCATTTATCCTCAAATACTTTAAAGGATTCTAACTCATACTTGTAGAGTAGATGTTGTGCAGTAATTTCGGTAAAACTGCAGGCACAGGAGGAGCCATGAGCATTCTGAAGCATTGGTGGCTATAATTAGCGGCATGAATCATTCTAACAACTACTGATTGTCATTGCTGCTGCTGCTTTTCACATGATCATCCATTATGAAGCTGATTAGTGTTGAGTAAGTTACTCTAAAAAAGTATTAATTAATTGCTACTAATTACATCTTTAACACTGTATTTATATTACTGTACTAATTACTCTGTCTAAAAAGTATTGCATTGCTGATTTACTTTCTAAATAACATATCAACTTCGACCAGTTGAACAAGGATAGACATGACTCTTTTTTTTATAAGGACATTTGATACAAGTCAAAGAAGGTGCAATTACAAGTTTTATCAAAGAAATTAGGTATTAAAACAGTGTGAATAGAAAGTCGTCAGTAAGTATAATGAAGACAAAATAATAACAATTGGAGCCATATCCCAGCTGGAGGGTTAAATGTGTACAGGGGAGGCTGAAACTAAATGGGGCAGTTTGCACCACAAAACAACTAACAGGTTAAAGTATATACAGTAGCCCCAAAAATCATTTAACCCTGTAAATTATTGCTCTGAACACTGGCAACACAGAAGTGTGTGACTTTTAAAGAAAGAAAGAAAAAAGAGGTTTTACCATGTCATGGTCCGATACTGGTCCAATACTCGTCACGAAAATGTCAGTCTTGACTTCAGTTACACGCTCTGTTGAAGCAAGAAATGAGGAGGTTGAGTGTCAATCAGAGTTGGTCATTAGTTTAAACAACCCTTTAATCCAGAGGTTCAACCTGGCCGTCTTTGATCTAATGTCTTTAAATCTAAACTGATCATACTTGTATCATAGCTAAAAAAAAATCCAACCACATTTTTAAATAAGTTACATATTTATTAATATGTAATAAGAACATTTGGTTTGTCACCACAGTACACAGCAATATGATCTTTATTTCTCCTTTTTGTACTTTAAGCATTCAGTTCATTCAATAGCAAACAATCCAAGACATGTTTAAAATGACCCTTGTTGCTGAAATAAAGGTGTTACAGTACCTTTTTTTTTGGTACTGTTTTCACAAGTTGTACATTTTCCATTCTCTTAGTACAAAAATCTAAGCGGATCACATTTGGAACACAGCTAGTTCACCTCATTTTTTTCAAAACCTGATTACATGCTTTCATTACAGTTATACATATTTTTGGTCCACGTAATTATTGTTTCAATGCAATATTATTGCAATAAGTAATGAGTACATTCGGTTTAATCACCAAAACACAACAGTGTGATCTTCTTTCAATATAGTACCGCTTTTTATCATTCAGTTCATTCAATTGCAAACAATGCAAGTTACATGTTTCAAATCACATAGTTTGTGAATTAAAGAGGATACAGTACTAGATTCTACATTTGTCAGATTAGAGAATACACTTACGTTTAATAAGTGACATAATTTACATAAAATGTATAATGTTTGTAAAAGTATCTATCCAGTGTGTTATCAAAAGGTTTGGTGACACTTTATAATAAGTATATAGTAACAAAACACTTATAAATCATTTGTAAACAATTAGTTTATAGTTAACTAATAGTTTATAAATGGTAGTCTCTACATTGTTATTATAATAACAGCAAAATAGTGAGTTCTTTGTTCAATGTCACTGTAATTAACAAAGTGTCATTGTTTAATAAGCTCATATGTAAAGAGTTCATCATATTTTTTAATGCTTTATTAACAACTTGTTAATCATACCATGCAGTTAAATTTTAAACCTGTAGTAAAGGAGTTGTAAATGATAATTCAGAGTAAATAGTTCCCACTTTAGATTAGGTAATTGAAAATACAAAATTGCCATTAATTAAGTGCTTTAAACCAATCTTTATTAGACATTAATAGTAAGCGTTCTTAAAATGTTTATAAATACATTAAGTCTAATTGTGTACATAAACCTTTATTTACATTTATCTTAATATATATCAACAACATACGCTGAACAAAACGCAACGCAACACTTTTATTTTTGCCCCGATTTTTCATGAGCTGAACTCAAAGATCTAAGACTTTTTCTATACACAAAAGACCTATTTCTCACAAATATTGTTCACAAATCTGTCTAAATCTGTGTTAGTGAGCACGTCTCCTTTGCCGAGAAAATCTATCCACCTCGCAGGTGTGGCATATCAAGATGCCGATTAGACTTGCATGATTATTGCACAGGTGTGCCTTAGGCTGGCCACAATAAAAGGCCACTCTAAAATGTGCAGATTTATCACTAATGCCACAGATGTCGCAAGTTTTGAGGGAGCGTGCAATTGGCATGTTGACTGCAGGAATGTCCACCAGAGCTGTTGCCCGTAAATTGAATGTTCATTTCTCTACCATAAGCTGTCTCCAAAGGCGTTTGTTTCAGATAATTTGGCAGTACATCCAACCGGCCTCACAACCGCAGACCACGTGTAACCACACCAGCCCAGGACCTCCACATCCAGCATCTTCACCTCCAAGATCGTCTGAGACCAGCCCCCCGGCAGCTGCTGCAACAATCGGCTTGCATAACCAAACAATTTCTGCACAAACTGTCAGAAACCGTCTCAGGGAAGCTCATCTGCATGCTCGTCGTCCTCATCGGGGTTACGACCTCGTCGTAACCGACTTGAGTGGGAAAATGCTCACATTCTATGGCGTCTGGCACTTTGGAGAGGTGTTCTCTTCACGGATGAATCCCGGTTTTCACTGTACAGGGCAGATGGCAGACAGCGTGTATGGCGTCGTGTGGGTGAGCGGTTTGCTGATGTCAACGTTGTGGATCGAGTGGCCCATGGTGACGGTGGGGTTATGGTATGGGCAGGTGTATGTTATGGACAATGAACACAGGTGCATTTTATTGATGGCATTTTGGATGCACAGAGATACCGTGACGAGATCCTGAGGCCCATTGTTGTGCCCTTTCATGCACAACCATCTCCTCATGTTGCAGCATGATAATGCACGGCCCCATGTTGCAAGGATCTGTACATACTCCTGGAAGCTGAAAACATCCCAGTTTTTGCATGGCCAGCATACTCACCGGACATGTCACCCATTGAGCATGTTTGGGATGCTCTGGATCGGCGTATACGACAGCGTGTTCCAGGTCCTGCCAGTATCCAGCAACTTCGCACAGCCTTTGAAGAGGACCAACATTCCACAGGCCACAATCAACAACCTGATCAACTCTATGCGAAGGAGATGTGTTGAATTGCGTGAGGCAAATAGTGGTAACACCAGATACTGACTGTTTTTTGTGACCAAAAATTATATAATTAATTATAGAGTTTATAATTAATTAATGGTTTGTAAGCTGTAGTTAGTACATTAATAGACTATATACAAACAATTTGTTCTTCATTCATTGTCACTGCTTATTAAACCTTAAAGCCCCCCTGTAGTCAATAATTGTATCCCTTAAAACTAATCTTTGATTACAAAAATTACATTTAAAAGTTTTTTCCTTGTCTTGATGTCATGCCTTAAAATAGCTTGTATGTTACTCTACACCCTTGCCTCATTTACTATACGTGGTTCTATGAATATGCAAATGAGCCCCACCTCCACTCACACCAGCTCAGAGATCCAAGAGTTACAAGGCCGTTTGTGACATCAGAAACACCAGCGATTTCAAACCGTGTTTTTCAGACTGTCTTTGGTTCACTGCAGTTTTAAGGAGAATATACTCAGGTGTTGACATATAAAATGGTGTTGACTCATGCATTTGCACATGGTCTGTTTTAAAGCATATTAAAAACACCACATAGACATATAAACAACATTAAAAGCTTGATTTTCAACGTAGGTTTAAAGCACTTAATTAATTTTAAAACATGATTTAATTCTTGATTTAATTCTTCATATATGAGCTAATTAAACAATAATAATTTGTTAATTACAGTGACAATGTATGAAGAACTCATTGTTTGTATATAGTCTATTAATACATTAACTATAGTTTATAACCTATTAATTAAATATAAACTAATAGTTTGCAAATTATATGTAAACACTTTATTACTGTAAACGTATTATAAAATGATTCTAAAAGAGGTATGAAAAAAGGAGAGGGGGTATGAACAAATGCCCGATCACTGTGCTGTGAAATTAAGCAAGCAAGCTTGGCTATAGCCAAAGCTATACAGCGCACTGAGTTACCAAGAACTTAGGTGCCTGAGGTGCGGGGTCCACAGCTCAATACCCTCCCTTCCATACTTACCTGTATAACTGTCCCGGGAGCCGAGCTAGCTAGGGAGGCAGCAGCTTCACTGCGTCCACCAGCAACTCCAAACTGGAAGAGGGCAGACTAAAGTACTGCTACTCCGACCATAACAATCCCTTGGCTATAAGCTCTAAAGGGCAACCTAACCAAAGGGAGCATGTAATTAAGCATCCCGTCCTTAAGGATTAGAAGAGGCCTCAGGAGAGTGCAGTACAATCTCAACTGTTTGCTCTACCCTCAAGTCTCCTCAAGGAGAAATAGCAAAAGTACTCTTGGGAGATCTGACGAGAGAGTACCAAGAGTGGAACACCTACGCCAGCTCTACACTTCCATGCTCTCCACTGCCGATCATCAAAGAATCAAGTCGAAAAAGCTAGTCGCTGCCTGCGACTTCCGCGGCTAGAGAGGGCCACACAGTAGGAGCGACACCCACTGCGATTTCTCTGAAGTGCCCAACCGAAAGAATGTCACCGCTGAACCCCAAGAGAAGCACTCTCCCTGTTAGTCAGGTCTCCTAAAGAAATGAGCCAATGTATTCCCATCAAGCTACAACATCCAGTGTAAACCAGAAAGAGGCTACTGAGCTATAGCGCCGCTCTCACTACTCCCTACCAAGTGGCCCTCATCGGCTATTGGTTGCCCATTGCTTACAGTTCTAGCGAGGAGGTTTATATGCATTTCCACCTCTGGCCAAAGTGCTGAAGGGGTAGACAGTGGACTGTCCACGTATTTATGCAGCGTCATTCCATCACTCCTCACGAACAGTTAGGAAATGTGTTAACAGCTCCACCACTATGTCCATGTTATTACCTCTAGGTTCATGCTGGAGGTACGACGGATAAGGGAGTGAAACTCCTCTTCTGTACAGCCAATTCTTATGTGCTTACATGAGGAAGCACATCGTGGAGATGTGGAAGAAACGGAAGGCTCATGGGAGGAAAGTGTTTATGTCCTGGGAGGAATCGCTCATCTAATCTGCCTGGAGCACATTCCTTCTTTTCTCTGGGGTGGGGTAGATGACGGGCTCACTTAAAACATCCATCTCAACTCCAGTCACGTCTAACCAAAGTCCCTTTAAAGAAAAGTCTGTTCACTCGGCGGCCATATTTGCAATACCTACGGGCAGCTATTTCAGGCATCCAAGACTAAGTCTTATCTATTTGAATTCTGACATCTCAAAAACTGCTTGCTGAACTCACAATTAACTAACATATTTCAAATCAGCAACAACATCTGAGATGAACTGTCCCATAAATGTTGTTTCTTATGCTCAAATAGCATGAAAAAATCTTATTTTTTAGGCTAGACCAGCCAATGAGCATGTGCATTCCTAAGTGCGAGTCTTATAACGGTAGCTGTAGTGACGCAATGACTTTGACAATCAGAAATTGGCTCTTTTACTTAGAAGGCAGGACGTATTCTGCCATATTGCGCATTGCAGTGTCTCCAATTCATAAGTAATAGAAGTGAACCGTCTTTCTATATAGTCTTTGGTCTAACTCATTAGAACAATAACGCGGCCAAGCGAGCTTCCAGATCAGGCATGAGAGCGGCTAAGCTAGTGGATGAAGTTTGAAAAAGGGATAGACCCGTCTCTTACTCCTCCGCCAGTTCCATTTGCAAAACCCATGATCTAAGTCACTGCGCCGCCTCGGCAGCAACGGGACAGGCACCACGGGGTGCTTATCCCCCTTAAAGAAAGCCAGGTGGAAGTAGAGCTTCATCACTGTAAAACAGTCACAGTGAACACAGCCAGCCCCCATAGAGAGCTGACCGTGCATATGCTCCGCTCCAAGACAGATGACACACATCTCGTATGTATCCTCTACTTGTAATGAAATGAGGTCAGAGCATGATACATTTTCTAACCCACTTTTTCTTTTCATGCTGCATGATACTTTTCAAACACAGAGAGAAACACAGGTTCAGATTTCACATGCACACACTCATACAAAGTGGCTTCCTGAAGACAAAAGAGCTGATGACATTTTCTTCTGGCGCCCTCTTATAGCCTGTCGGTGTGCCTGTGATGTCGCCCAACTGCCACAGTCAATCAATATTGCCATGTATTCACACGTGTTTTAGACACCTTGCACACGGAGTGTTCCCACATATCATCAACACCATGACGCAGCGTCGAAGTTCCACTTCGGAACATTGTGGTTATCATCTGAGATAAATTGCTTATGCTATTTATATTTCATTTGGTTTTCTGTTTCGGAAATTGCAAGTTCTATAGAACCTACATCTATAAAAAATATTTTGATAATCTGTTAATAGTACAATGCATTAATAAATAGTATTATAATAGTATTAAACTGAACAAGAGACATGTAAATGAAACATTTGATAGTAATGGCATAATGAAAGGCAGTTACTGTGAATGAACGATTTACATAGATGAAACACTTATGTGTAGTAAAAATGATACTTTTTATAGATTTAGACATTATAGAAAATGTTGAAATGATTGGCGAAAAAAAGCATTTTTGATGATATTTTGTACGATTTGAAAATGTACCGTTTGCTTGTGAAAATTGTATCCAAGTAATTAAAAACAATTACCATAGTATGAAGTATGGATGTGCCCGAAGCCGAATACCTTATCAGTAAAGGCACGGATAATGGCTTCAAAACAAATAATGAATTCTATCGAAAAATATTCGGCAGCCACAGTCAGTCCTCATGTTTGCTGGATAACAGCTGAGGCAGGGGATAGCACAAAATTATACATAAACCTCTAACATCACTACGCAATAATGAGTGTGTGAAGTGATTGAGTGTAAACTGAATAAAATGAGCACTGCACGATCGATTTTATCAGACTAGACAATCGAGACTATCGATACCGAAAATGAGAAGAAACGTTATAATTATAATTCTGTCACAATCGTCAAATATGATTGACAATTAGCATACAGTTTGGATTGGCGGTATGGTTCTGTTCTGGGCAAGAATAATTCTGAGATGGTATCAGATACAGATATTGGTTTCACTGCACACCCCTAGTATAAAGGAAATATTTGCCACTTTAAAAAGTCTCTTACCATGATTTAATTGTGATCGAAAAATGCATGTGGCAAGTAAGTAAAATTGAGCAACTGATCAGTGATTTAGGTGTTTTTTGGTGCAATAAATATCTTAGAAAAGCTCACATGGTTTAAATCCTAATAAAATAATAACAGCGTGACCCTCATGGGTCGCATGGGTACCTAAATCCAAAGATGAGATGCGTGATGCAGAATGATGATGAAACAAGAAACTAATAAACACGGAGAACGATAGCACACTACACATCTAACATCAACTTTAACGTGGAACAGAGAAGGCTTAAATACACGTGGATAATTAAAGAAACAGGTGTGTAACTAATCAAACCATGGAAACAAACTAGAAACGAGAACTCGAGCAAATAGAAACAGGGAGAACCATGAAAACGCAATTAAACAGAACATGACAATGAAACTATTAAACTAAACAAGTCAAGATCATGACACCCTCGCTGACGTGAGTGCATCGAATCAGAGAGATACAAACAGCCTAGACATAAATGGTGAATGGGATGTTTTTGTGGAAACTACATTCACCGTCAGAAGTTAATATGGAAAGCCATTTTCTTTTTGCCGTTAAAACCAAAGAACTCCCACAAGGCTGAGAACTGGGACACATATGTATAAAGCATTAGTGAAACTTCTGTACCTACCTCCTAGACCAGGCCTAAGACGGTTGTCATAGCCATCGAGGAGGCTGTCCAGAATCCTGGTGAAAACTGTGGTGTTGTCTTTCTGCTCATCTGCATTCTGACTGGAGCTGACAATGCAAAACAGCAGATGTTTAATTCAAAACCCAACAAAAGCAATAATCAACAGCAAAGGATAGCTAGAATACTAGATCCTGTTGTGTACAATCAGACACCCTCCTCGGGGTAATTCTCAAACATCCAGCCTGTTTAAAGAGAATTTGCAATGTATTAGCCTGAAGACAAAAAAACAAGTCTCCTTCCATCTTAGGAGCAAAGGGGTATAATCAGAGGAACAATGCATTATTAATTAGCTAAAATACTGTTTTATATGCAAATATCCATGTGGATATTCTGAGTTCTGGCATCGTGAAGCCAAATGTTAAAAAGTCACACTTATGACCGCAAAAAGAATCAACTCTCTTAAGTACTTCAGACAAATGATTATGGGCAGAATGCAGTTTAATCATATAGTGTAAAATGGTATTTTGTGATTGAGAGCTTGTAAGGATGGTGACCAATTTGTCATCCCCTAAAAACCGTCACCGGTGGCCGTTCATACGTAATTGCTTGCTTTTTTGGTAATCATTGGCATTCTTTTCCTGCTAAAAGGTACTGGACGACATGTGCGGCTGCAGACTCAATCACACTGTTTGGTGTTTGAAAATTAAGCTTGGCATGGAAACAGATTTCAAGTAGAGGATGAGGTCATCACGATTAGTTAGCAAGGACCACGGATCGGGGTGTTTTGACATGGCAAAGATAGAGGGAGAGAACACGACAGAAAGAAAGAAAGAGAGACATCACACGCATCGTAATGCAGGTTATCCATGTATCCCGTTGCTTCAAATCTGTTATTGCACGTAATTTCACTAGGAATATTCCACTAAACCTACATAGACAAATGACAACTATCGATTCAAAGCAGTTCAATAAAATTAGCCGAGAAGAAGAGTGCACTAGTCGTGTACTTGTTTTATGTACTCATCTCAAGCAGTCTCCTTGCAGAATTTCCTTTGTCACAAAGAACGTATGTTGTGAGGTCCATGCGGTTTAAAAGTCTGAACTTTGAAAGTCTGAACAGTGTCACTTTGAAAATCTGGGATTTCAAAGAAACGTTATGATCGGTTATGACTGGTCAATACTGATCATTTTAATGACTATTTCATTGCTTCAATTACAGCAAACATTTTAAAATCATGCTGGTTTATACAAACTTGCAGACTCGAGCAGTATTCTCTCAATATTTTGGGATTAAATTACGATTCTCCTGTTTTCATTTCATTCGGTTACATTTTATTTTAAGGTGACGTAGTTACATTGTACTCAAATAAGTGCTGAGTAATATTAATTAACAACACGTACCTACCATACAGTTAGGGTTAGGGGTTGGTTTAGGGTTAGTAATAATGCATAATTTACTGTTATTACTATAATAAGAACATGTAAAAACATGTAACCACGTCACCTAAAATAATGTGTTAACCTTTTAATCTATTATAAAAATGCAAAATAGAGTTTTTTTTTTTTTTCACAAGTGGGCTCACAACTTTGGAGCTCACTGAATTCAACAACAGACTGCCACAAAAACAACGAGACAAATAAAACGAGAGGAATTCCACCCTTCCCCCATCGGCGCAGAGAGACATACACGCACATGCACACAGACTCTATGAGCGACACTGAAAAGGGGTCATGAGAGGAAAACGTAGTCTCATATATTACGCATACAACACTCACAGCATGCTGGTAATGTCAGCCTGACCTAAAATTACATATCCGCTGTTATCTCTTGTTAATAATAATAATAATAATAATATTAGAATGCACAAAATTCAGAGTCAGAGAAAGATCGCAGCAGACTACTACGTGTGTGTGTGTGTGTATATATATATATATTGGTACATTTGGTGGTAATTGGGTGAATGAGAAACCATGCAGTGATAACACAACGTAAAATCCATGTGCTTATGAGCAGAAAACAGATCTCCATTAAACATTGTACAGCATCCCCATCTACAGGTCATATAGACAGCAACAGTGCTCTCTGCTCTCACACACAGCTTACAAATAAGACATTGTATGCCTATGGCATTTTTAAAGTATTGTTATAAAATATTAATGGGAATGAATACAATCCTGTGACTGTCACCTGTCTAAACGTATAACATATATCCAAGGCAAGCAAAACGTGGCATGACATTTGTGTTGCAGTGATTATTTTACAATCATGATTACTGATCTGTACAAAAAATGGAATTATATGCATCATTAAAACACTATTTTTGTTGTCGTTGTTTTTCCTAAACGGCAGCACAATTCTCTGCTAATAGCACAGAAAAACCCAAGCTGGATTGATAAAAACGTAACAGTCATCAGTTAATATTACACTTCAACGGATTTTTTTATTTTTTTATTACAAACCTCTGCATTTATCCTAACTATATGTTTTTGTCTTGTTCCAACTAAATAAACTAATTCAGTCATATTGCTTATGGATGATGGACTCACGCAAAATCTTGTTTTCTTACTTCACAATGTATGTCAGGAAAAAAAATCACTTCAGAATAACCCCCCATGAGCCACGCAGTATAACAGGAAAAGCAAGTAACAGCAGAATGAAAATATTAATGAAAGCTTCATTAGCATAACATCCTCTTTGAAGTCGGCGGTTCTGATCTTTGGTCTAAGTTAACATCATAGATTTAGATCAAAGACCTAGATTTAGATCAAAGTCATTACATATTAAAAAAAAAACATTACTGTAACTACAGCGAAGAGAATGATCAGCAAAAGGTGAGAATGTGTTAATCATTCCAAGATATGAGTAAAATATGAACCAAAATCAGGTGCATAAACATACCTTTTTCCAGCCAGAACACTGGTCACCAGTAAACAGGCCCAAATCCAAAGCCACGCTGCTCCCCTTCCACCCCACATCATTCTCCAAAGGATGGATCCTCACTAAAGAAGAGAAAATACAAAGTTAAGGTAATAATCTGCTACATGGAAAAAAAAATGCTTTGTGATTATATGGAGTGCATCAATTTTATTTGGAACATGATTAAAAATTTGATTAAACTTGAAGGTTTTTTTTTTAGACAAAAAAAACAATCAAAATGTTTTTCAAAGTAGATCTGTAGCGTAACTCACAGTTAACAATCAAAGTCTGTCAATGGACAGCAATTCTGTTAAGTGATTTGTTGATTCACAATAAGGTCATTTGAGATGCAGCATTAATCTGGTAACACTTTACAATAAGGTTTCATTAGTTAACATTAGTTTACTGACATGAACTAACAATGAACAAAACATGTGTTACTGTATTTATTAACCTTTGTCAATGTTAGTGAATAAAAATACAGCTGTTCATTGTTTGCTCATGTTGATTCACAGTGCACAAACTAATGTTAATAAATACAACCTTCGATTTTAATAATGCATTAGTAAATGTTGAAATTAACATTAATTTAGATGAATAAATACCGTAGAAGTATTATTCATTCTTAATGCATGTTAACTCAAAGCAGTGACTGATGTTATAACTACCTTAAGTCTTACCAATTATCTAAAAGCAAATCCTTTAATTGCACAATACCCTTTATGGTAGTTTGACAAGTACTGAACAAAATGTTCATATTTCCTCGTTTCAACCTAAGATCTAATTTAAAGCCTGAGCATATTCATAAATACTGCGCGTTCATGTGAATTGGTGCTTTGTGGTGGTCCAAGCCCCCGTTACAGTTTATGTATAGTGTAGATTAATAATACAGCAATTATGCATTATCAGGATTATGATTAAATAGCCTACATATGGCAAAATACGGCAGTCATTCCGCATATGAAAAAGCCACGAGCCCGCTATGCAAATACTAAATGTTTAACCGCACTTACACCTTTTAGACTATTATTTTGTGCTCATACACATATAAGCCTGTGCATCATAGTTCTATACATACGCTATAAAATATAGGCAAGAGCAGTGTGCTTTCATTCCGACGGTCGGCGCTACGCATTAACGCAAATCATTACACACACGATCGGTGCTCTAATCCTACATAAACATCATACAAAATGATTTACAGCTTAACGCAAAAAAAACCTTGATCACTCGCCGAGGCACTTCCGTGATGCACACATTCAAATCGTAGCTACGTGATATATCTGGGCAAAATTACCTGACTTCACATGGATTATAATGCGTTCACAGTCCATAACATTCACACTTTTAGAGTTCTGTCGCGAGAGTGCATCGTCAAAAGCATGTCTCTCAAGGTATCTCAGAATTAGTATTGGGCGTGCGCCACGGGGTTCTTCCTAAACGTGTAGTAGCCTAATTAAATTGGAGTAATTAAGCAAACAGTGCACTACTATAGCCAAGTTCGCAGCAAACATGCACACCACAAACATCATAGCCTACATATAAAAGTAGCTCATAATCAATTTTAGATTTCCAGGAATATGGCACTACCTTTTAATGCCGTCGTGATCCCCCAACCACTGGTTTTTACAATTTCCAAGACACAACCATCAAGTCATATAGGCTACACTTACGTCAAATAGATTGCACCTTATCGTCAAACTTTTGCAAACGTCTTTTATGTCTGGATGCGAGGAGATGATGCTCTGAGATGCGAGCTGTTCTGAATTTGAGCTCGAGGCTGCTGCTACTGCTGCGATGATGATGCTGAGCGCGCGCAGCTCTCGCGCACACTTCATCGAAACTCTTCCCGGTTTACAGCAAATTAGTCATCTATCAGAGCCAAATCCACAACAATAAAGCTTTACTATAGCAGAGCAGCAACTGTGCTATGTCCCTGAAATGAGATCACTTGAGTACATGGCGATTGTGATACAGAATGGAAGGTACCAATCTCACATCGAAAGACCAATCCGTCCTATTTTTATATGCAGCACAATTTCACTTGCACTGCTGTCGACTTAATCTCTTTCAGTGGTTGGGGATTCAAATCCTCTTACATTTTACCCGGATTTCGCCCCTTTCTCGCTCTCTTCCATTGCGTTGGAACAATAACACAAAGCGCATCATCTCCATCACAATTAGCATGCTATTAATTATTACACCAACGATATTGAGCACTGCCACGTAAAAGGCATGACAGACATGCATGCAAAAAAAAAAAGCATGCCAAACCGCAGTGCATGCACATGCATACACCCGAAATAAAGTGGAATGCAAGCATTTCTCACCGAAAAATCCCGATGACTCGAATCTTTCTCCCCAAAAATTCACCTCGAAGCAGTCTCTACAAACCCTCTTCTCACTGACTCACCCACCGCCTGGAATATTGCACTGATATTTTTAAACAAATGCTTATGGAAGATCCGCAGTCCTTACAGCGCATCTGCAGAGGAGCTTGCTTTTTTGATAATTTGCGTAGTGAGCGCAAAAAACTAAAAGCCGGAGGGTGTTTTAAACGTGACATTAACGAGGAAAATAGCGCATCTTATTAGAGGCCACGTCGCGAGCTTCCATTTCAGTCTGCTGAGCGTTAGAGAGCGATGATGGTACGGATTGAAACATTAACAAAGCATTCATACAAACTCCACAGCGTCTTGACGTTCATGTACATGTTCATGCATGCGCGACACGGGATTTATCTCGATAAACGATGAGTAGCAGCTCGCGCTCGCTGCCATTAGCAGACCATAGTTCAACTTTAACCTGATGCAATGCGAGCAACAGCTGCAACGCAAACACTTCTAGTTTTAAAGTTTTAAACAGAATGTCGGTTTATAATGTCTCGAATCTTAAAGTCACCGTGTTTCCATCCAGGGAATACCTGAGCATAGAAGTCGGATCTTGCGTATCACGTTTCGCACGTGACTGTGCAGACGGTGTCATGTGCATCAGGAAAGTTTTTATTTGCCGCGCGTACCCTTCATCTAATAAGTAACTCATAAATGATTCACATTTAGAGAGTGGCATTAATTCGAATGCATGATCCACATGACTTTGTCCGTTTCGCTTCAGCACCACGGACAGCACACGAGACAACAGACAGCTTTAAAAAGCTCTCCAGATGAGGTTTCTTACAGCAAGCACGTGCACTGGAGGGTTTTGTACAGCAGAGGTCTACTTGATGAAACCTCTGAATCACGCATGATATTGGATACAAGTCATCATGTTGCTTCCAAATAAATAAATAAATGAAAATGTCAATCATTTTATTAATATCACTGACCACGTTGCATGTAATGTTGTAGTCAAGACCAAACCGAGACCAAATCAAGACCAAGAGCAGTGTGTGTTCAGATAAGACAAGAGCAAAACCAAGGCAGGGCGAGAGACGCGAGACCGAGTCAAGACCAAGTCCAGACCAGCACTCCTCAAATTAATCTGAAAAATCCACATTAACTGCCTGATAAATGTCTTGTATTTAATCAATAAAAACAATTCGAATAAAAACACACTATATAACTGTTAATCAAATTAAATCATGCAGATGGCGCATAGAAGTTGCATCTGAATTGGTAAAATTACCATTTTATCAGTATCACATTTGCAATCGTGCTCATATTCGTGAAAACCGCTCTCTTGTTTGTGATATTGATTAATTGTATCATACGTTATACAGTAATATCCAAAACAAGATCTTGTATGCAAGTTGAATTATGTGGGCATTTGTAATAATTTTGGTGAGATTTTTGCACAAAAGCAACCAAACTAGAAATAAGTTATTGATTGCACCTGAAGCAGGAAGTTTTATATCCAATCACATTAATGATGTTTACAAATCAATCAGATAATGCACTGGCAATTTAATGATATCCCTGCAGTTGTGGTCTTGACCAGTCTTGAGATAAAATCCCAAGTCCTCTCAATCTGAGACTGAGACGAGGCCGAGTACAAATGCGGTTAGAGACCGAGACAAGACCAAGATGGTTGCGAGACCAAGAAAAAAAAAAATGGTTGCGAGACCAAGACCAGTCTTGAGTATACTCAAGAACACTAGTTCCATGTGAATCATTTTCCGTGCAAGGTCAATATTTTGGTTTAAAATGCTCCACAGACATGGTATTCATCATAAGTAAAATACATGGACATAATTGTCCTGCTATTCTATTAACATTTATAGCCTGCCCTAAATGCACAGTGAGTTGCATTGTAAAACATTTTCAGACACATGTTCTTTTTCTTTATGTAGTGATTTTAGTAATTTAATCATCTCAATTCTCATTCATGTCTTTAACACTTTTTCAATACTTTGACTTTTTGCAACTATCTGTCCATAATATTACCCAGAATTACCACTGTTTGGACATGTTAAGATACAAATTAATGTTCAGCTACAGTGGATATTAAGAAAATATCACAAGCCTCTAACTCACTGTTGAAGCTGATGTTGTGAATATATTTCTAATTAATGTCTCACAAATACAAAGCAATGTGCCTCCTAAATACGTCACACTTGTGCATATATGATCAAAATCAACATATTGCCACATATTTTAACAAATCCTGCCTACAACCAGAAGCCTTTGTCCTTAAAGACCTAGAAGGATGAAGAAAACAAGCAAGGCTGGGACATCCTTCATGCGCAGTATGCCAACAAAATATGCCAACCAATATGAGGCAGTGAGCAGTTTATGTAACAGTGATTACAAGCTCGGGATTTAGTAAACCACTGCACATATTAATACTTTTCAGGCCATCTGTTTCACTTCTTGCTTGCCTTCTTTAATGTTTAATATTCTTTAATACACATTAAAGAGAACCTATTATGCAAAATTCACTTTTACATGGTGTTTTAACATAAATGTGTGTCGTCAGTGTGTGTACACAACCACCCTGCAATGGTAAAAATCCACCCACTCTTATTTTTTTATCCCTATAAATTACAAGCAGTGTCTCAGAACAAGCCGTTTGCAGATTGTAGCTTTTGTGATTTCACAAATGCTTAGGCCCCGTCCACAACTCCTGACGGAGTCTGCCGTATTAGCATAGACCCCGCCCACAGTGATCTATACACAGTCTGCCACGTTTATCTCCTCGCCAGAGCATTTAACAGCAGCATCAGCATTCAAGTAAGAAATCTATTCTTATGAAGTACAGTTAATTCAATCAAGAGCAGTGAGTGATTTTCTGTTTTTCTTTTGTTGTTTGAGTCATATTAACAGCATATATAGCAGTATGTACTGTATATTATGCTGCTTTTACTTTAATACACAGATCTAATATACACATGTAAAACTAAACAGATGTTTTGTTAGTTTTTGGCAGAATATCCAAGAGCTGTACAGGCTCCGCCCTCTTCTGGAAACATGGGTGGGGAGCAGCAGCTCATTTGCATTTAAAGACACATGCACGAAAACATTATGTTTTTCCTTCCACTCAAAAATGGGCATTTACACCATGGTATAATAAAGGATCTGTAGGGTATTTTGAGCTGAAACTTACTGACACATTCTGGGGACTTATATTACATCTTATAAAAAGAGGTGCCCTTTAAACAGTTTTCAGTGTTGGTCTAAACAGGTAAAGTTACTATTAAGTTGAAATAACACTATCTATCACAGAATACCAAAGTTTCAAAAAGTTATCGGTTGTTCAGGAGAAAAGTAAATGTCTGATTCCCAATTCTGAGTAATGATTGTGTCACTAGAATTGGCCTGAGGCTATGACAGTAACTGTCAACCCACGCTTGAAATAGGTAGAGAAGGACGAATCTCAGATTATTCTCGCCTGTGAATGAAACGCTGGAAGAAGTGACATAATCAACACCTATGCGCCTCAACCGTTCAAGGCTGCCAGATTTTGTCACTATTTTGGGAGAACCGGCAACTAGGCTTCCTGGTTTCCGAAGCGCGAGATACAATGAGGTGCACATTTAATCACATGACAGGTAGAAAAAGTGTCAGCAGGTACTCATAAGATTTGCCTGCCAAACCGGATGTGAATGTCATCAGCCAGGACACCAATGCATGGAATTTATTCGGAGACAAGATAGAGAAATAGGATAACAAGATATAAAAAAGAGTCTTTTCTGCAAATATACAATATATATACAATATATATATATATATATATATATATATATATATATATATATATATATATATATATATATATATATATATATTACTTTCTAAATAAGTTACTATATGGATGATGGAATTAAATTGATCCCTATCTATTACATATTTGCCAACGGACATTATTCTAAAACTGTGATGCTACTGTATAACCATTATAATGAGTATTATATTAAGAGAAAATAAAGTTATGGTGGAAAATGTTAAGATTTCAGTGCTGAAATGTTTAGCAATCCCCACTGCCGATATTAATACTGCAGTGGAGCTCTACAAAGTGTGTTAAAAAATAGGCTGCATAATTATTTTTTGAGATTTCCTTCACAAAGCATTGTAACCCGCTCAAAAATGAATTAAAAATGATGGTCAAAGTGGGAGAAGTTTTGAACAAATATTCTACATATTATATTAAACATAGTCTAATTCAGTGGTTCCCAGGTTTGTTCTACCGGACAAACCTGAGAGAAAAATATTATATTGCACCCACATAAAGACACACTGAGACATGACCTCGCTTGCAAAATCCTATAGGTGTGACGATTCACCTTTCTCCTCAGCACTACACTTCACAATCCTTCCTGACTCCCACCTACACACACTCCACCATCACCTGCAATCAATCACCCTCATCAGCTCCACTCCTTAAAAAACCTGAACCACACGCACTATCATTGTCTAGTCTCAACTAGGACTCACCCAAGTTGTGGATGTTCCTTACCCGAGTCATCTCCTTATTTCTATACTCAGCGTTATACTGGTGTGTTGGGTGCTTGTGGTGCAACATACCTGTGTTCTACTGCTTCATCTTCATAATCTTCTTCCTGGTTGTTGTCTACATGCAATACTTACCATTTACCTGTGTAGAATAAGCTTGCTTATTGTTTATCACTACTTCTTCGCAGAAGAAGGTCTGTGTTTCCTGACAGACCTAACCGATTGCAGCATGAGCATTCCTCACCGCCTGATTGATCAGTTGTACTCCCTCACTCAAAATGGCCATCTAGTTGAGGAGTTTGCTGAGGACTTCCTGGAGCTGGCTTCTACAGTTTACCTGGAGGATGATATGCTCATGTTCATTTTGCATGGAAGTTTTGGACAAGCCATTGCATTCTAGGGTGCCGTGGGATGTGCATGGCTGAACATTAGAGCAATATATTCTCTCTCCTGTGAGTTAACTCCAAAATTTGCTCCAGTCCTAGAATCAGATCGAATTTTTTTTCCCAGACCAAGAGTTCGCTCCAGAGTCTACTCTAACCCATGAGTTAGCTCAAGAGCCTCCTCACGCTCCAGAGTTCAGTCAAGAGTCCGGTCCAGAATCTGCTCACTACCCCGAGCACAACCAGAAGCCCGCTCACTTCCCCAAACTCATCCAGCAGCCTGCTCACTTCCTAGAGCTCAGCCCAGTGCCTGATCTCATCCCAGAGCTCAGCCCAGTGCCCGCTCTCATCCCAGAGCTCAGCCCAGTGCTGTCTAGTGTCGGCTCCAGCCCCTGAGCACAGTCCAGAGTGAGTGAGAGAAATTCCAGTCTCCATCCCAGTGAGAGAAATCCAGAGTCCATTCCAGTGAGAGAGATTCCCGACTCCATTCCCGTGTGTAAAATCCCCAAATCTGTTCCAGAAAAGATTATCCCAGAGTCTGTTCCATGAAGTAACTTTCCTGTGTCTGTTCCTGCGAATATAATCCCCAAGTCTGTTTCAGAAAGTAAAATCCAAGTCCCCGAGTCTGTTCTATAGAGGGAAATCCCCAAATCAACTCCAGTGAGTGAGATTCTCAAGTTCATTCCAGTGAGTGAGATTCTCATGTTCATTCCAGTGAGTGAGTCTTTCAAGTTCCTCCCAGTGAGTGAAATTCCCAAGCCCGCTCCAAAGTAAAAAGTTCTCGATCCCACTCCTGAACCCCCAGAGCTCGTTCCTAAGACCGCTCGAGCCCCAGAGCTCAGCTGATTTAATTTCCAGCATCCATAGTTCCCTCCTCATGGCCAAAGAGACTGCTCCTTCCTGGCTCCTTGAGCTACCGGCGCCTCCATGAACTGACGGCATCACCCTGGCTCCCTGAGCTTCTGGCGCCGCCCTGGCCCCCACTATGGCCAGTGCCTCTCTGGAGGCTGCTCCTCCTGCCGGCACCTCCCTGGTCACCTGCTCCATATCTGCCCTCCCTCCCTTGGTGTATTCGGTTTGCTGTGAGGTCACGCCTTCTGTGAGGGGGGAGTACTGTGAAAATTCACATGTCTCCTCAGTGGTACACTTCCCACAATACCTCCTGGCACATTGTTTTGGTAGTTGTCAAATTTTAAGAAGATTCATCGCCTGCTTTACGTTTAAACATCAGACATTTTAAAACCAGATTAAGCCTGAATTTATAATGCATCATAAAGGTATTCTTAATGCATTATAATGCACGCAAAATGCTTTAAATGTTGTGTGTGTATGTTGTATAAAAGTTTAAGACATTGTGCATACATTATAAGTGGCAGAACCTTGAAAAGCGCTAGTATAGTACTGGTTAGTGCTGGTATAGTGCTGTGTAGGCTGGTTTATGCATGTACAGGGCTTGTATAGCTGGTGGACAAGCATATTCATGCTGTTCTCAAGCAAACCGGAGGTGGTGAAGCTGGTTCTGTCAGGCTTCTGTCACTTCGGTGTTTATTAATGTTTATTCTTGGGTTGGTGACAGAGCTCTGACACTGCTATCGTCTTGTCTTATCTTGGTGTGCGTGGGGTTACGAGCTCCCTCGGGCTGTGGGCTCTTCTGTCTGGGTTAGGGTAGGCGAGCCCGTTCTCATCCTTTGGCGTCACATAGGTGACGCCATATGACATTTCGTCGAAATCCTACGCACATGGCATCCTTTAGCGTCAATATGAGACGCAGAACCCAAGGCGTCATACAGGTGACTGGCATCCCTTAGCGTCAATATGAGACGCAGACCCTACCCCAGACCTAAACCTACCCATAACAGTGCGTGTTATATTGACGCTAAAGGGTGCCATGTGCGTCGTATTTCGACGAAATGTCATATGGCGTCACCTATATGATGCCAAAGGATGAGAATGTGTTGGGTAGGCATGAGTTTTCTTGTGTGCGGGGCGTGGTGTTTGAATCTCCGGCAATTATGTCTAGTTTGGTTTCGGTTTTGTGTCAGTATTCGGACATTCATGTTCTGTGTGTTTCTGTCACATACATTCTGTCTTGTTGTGTGAGCGTGTGGTTTCGAGTTCGCTCGGGTCGTAAGCTCTTCTGTCTGTATGTGTTGTTGTGTTCTGTGTAGCACGTGGTTTGTGCTTACATTGGTTGCGTGCTTTCATGTTATGTTTTGACTTGTGCTGCTTTCATGTTGTCAAGTTTTGTGTGTTTGGTGTGAGCACATGGCTTGTCGTGTGTTTCCTTTTGCCAAGTGCTCTCCTGTCTATTGTCTTAACACCACCCATCTTGTTACTTGATTATTGGTTCATTTGCCACACCTATCCTCCCTCGTTACCTGCCTTGTTTTCTCCCTATTTATTCCCTATTTATGTTTGCAGTTGTGTGTCAGATTGTCATTTTATGTCTACCCATCAAATGTTCCCTCATGTGTGTTTCCCTGCTTTCTGACAAGTCAAGTCAAGTTAAAGCCAAGTCCTGTTTTCCCCCTTGGGTTTTTTTTTATTTTTTATTTTTTTTTATAAAAAGTCCATTGTTTTCTTGTATCTTGAGTATTTTCCTCATCCCTTCACCCCAACCCTGACAGATTCATCGGGTCTTGCTGGTTTAGTGTGAGTAGGCCAGCTGTCTGTATGCTAGCACATTTCCATATTTAACACATTAATTATGTAAAGGAAAAACAATATAAGGTTAAACCAAATTATTTTTTGAAACATAGGATTATAAATTTGTAATTCTTTTGCTCCCTCTACTTAAAGTAGAATTGGAAGTCTTGATTGGGTAACACTTTATTTTGATAGTCCACTTTAGACATTATACTGACTATAAGTAACTTTGCAACTACAACTCAACTCATTCTAACCCTAACTCCAACACCTAAGCATAACCTAACTCTAACTCTAACCTAACTCTAACTCTAATGAGAGTTAGTTGACATGTAGTTGCAAAGTTACTTATAGTTAGTAGAATGTCTAAAGTGGACTATCAAAATAAAGTGGAACCCTTGATTGTTTTAGTTATGATCACATTATTATTCAATCTCACTTTTAAACTGGTTAAAAGTTTCAAAGCATCAAAGGAATTATCACCTGTTTCAAATCTGTTTTGGTGGCGAATGTGTGGTGATGGCAGGATGAGGTAAAGTGATGGTGATGGCAGGACGAGGCAAAGGTATGGTGATGGCAGGATGACGTTCCACTGGCGGCAATGGTGGAGAAAGTCCGCTAGCACAGACCCAGAGCTTGCCAGTGCAGACAGCCCACGGTGGAGTAGAGGGAGTGAGGAGTCAAGATGGTATGGAGGCTGACGACAACTTGGGGACGACCGACGGATACGAGGCCGATGGATCCACAGGAGCAGAAGGAGAGTCGATGGAATTGAGCAACATCGCTGACACTGGAGACCAAGGCAATGCTGTAGTGACGGACGTAGAAGGCGGAGCCAGAGTACCCGAGGGCTGATGTGGAGCCGGTGTGATGGAGGACAGAGGCAACATGAAGGGGAAGGAGTAACCCGCTGCAGCCGTAGGGGTGGATGGAGTCCAAGGCGGAAGTGGTGTGATGAATGGCCAAGAGGGAGCCAGCAGGGTGAGGGAACCTGCGTGAGTCCTGCTCGACGTCATAGCAGGGCTTCCACGGAAATGGCGCAGGGTTCCATCCGGCAGCAGCAGGGCTAGATGGCGGCAACAGAAATCTTGCCAGAATCACGGTAAATATAACACAGTCAATGCAGGTCGATGAAAATAAGTCATAAGTTCATGGTGCTGTCTAGAAACAGTGATGATGAAGGTACCGGGTGGGAAGAGGTGGGAGTCACTAGCTTCTCACTGAAGTTTATCAGCCAATCCTCATTGTCCATAGTCACTTTTCCCTCGTCCACTGATGTCATGGGCTCACACCCCTAGTCAGACTCATAGTGGAGCTCCACTTCCGGGGCGAGGGTCGGTCCCCTTTCTCTCGGGCTCTGGCTGACGCGACGCAGCAGGTGGTAGCTCTCCATCTCCCGGGAATACATACGATATCTCTGCAGTCGAAGGTGGTGATTCGGGCTCTGAGTCTGGGTGTGTCCTGGATCGGGGAATGACGTTCTCCAGACACCGGATGATAGCTTCTTTCCAATCCTGTCTGGGAGGTCAACGGGGTGATGGTTATTAGCCCCAATCCAGAACAGTGACATCAGGGTCTCGTCATCGAAAGGGCAGGTGACAGCGAGACGATAAAAGTCATCAAATTGCCGCAAACTTTCCTGCATAATCCACATGGGTCCGGTATTCTGTAATGCTAAAATCCACAGAAGACGAAAATGATGATGATAGTAATCCAAGGTTTATTAAATAATAACCAATACAACATGCGAGACAGTGACAATACCGGACAATGAACAGACAATGAACAGAACGAAGGGAGGAACTAAATGCACAGTGATGATTAACTAAAAGACGAACAGCTGTGATGATTAGTGTCCATGGTGACTGATGACTGGCTGGACCTAGAACAAAAGAACACATGTGATGTATAAAAACAAACTGAAAGTCCATGAAAACAATCTAACTAAACATAACTGTGACACAGCAATGCAGGACTTTTCTGCAGGGATTAAAATAAGCAAAATGAATCAAAAACTATTAGCATTTTTCTTTTATTCATTTTGATCATTTTTGACTACAAGGTGGCGCTGTCTCAACTTTTTGAGTACCTTTATGACATGGTGCCGACGACACATACCGATTTGCATTTTACCACAAAATTCTAAATGGTTGATGCTCAATATGGTTGTCATGGGAAAACTGAGTACCATTCGACCATTATGTTGCACTCAATCAATTATCGCTGTAAGTAGTGATGACTTGTGATGACTTGTACCAGGATTGGTCTCAATACGCTAAAGAGTTGCAGAGATGTAGCCTCATATCCATTTCGTTTTTCGTCAAAACAGTTTGAACGTTATTATAAAATGGTTGGGTCTATAAAAAAACCTTTTAATATCTTTTTGCCAGCATTTTCTGATGGTGATCTTAGGCAAGTTTTGTGAAAATCAGACAAATTGTCTAGAACAAGTTCAAAAAAGAACAAGTCCACCCCCAGGTTTGACCAAGAGTGACAGGGAACGGCAGCGGGGGAAGTTTGCCAGATGGTAAGTGGCATTGAGTTTTGGACTTCTGATATTCCTGGTTGAACCTTCTGATGTCCTTGGCCATCCGAGGCCACCAGAACCGTTTCTGGGGGAGCGATAGGGTTTGATTGGTCCCTGGGTGGCTAGTGCCCACTAAAGAATGTGCGGATTCAGTTAGGGGTATACGCTGGTAGTTTGGGACGTAAGTGCAGTTGACAGGGCAACCTGGCAGTGCAGGCTCATTGGTGGCATCCTCGATGAGGCTATTGTCCAGGGACAACTGGATGGGACTGATGACAACATTAGGTGGCAAGATGGTTTCAGGAGTTTGCTTGAGTTTCCTCAGGGGAGAAGAGACAGGAAAGAGCATCAGCCTTTACATTCTTTATACCTGTACAATAGGAGATGATAAAGTCAAAGCATGTGAAGAAGAGGGCCTATCTTGCTTGTCTGGGATTGAGTCTCTTGGCCTCACAGAAATACTCTAGATAGCAGAGGTCGGTGAGTAACAGGAATGGATGACGGGCCCCCTCCAGCAAATTCCGACACTCCTCAAGGGCCAACTGGATACCGAGAAGTTCACGGTTGCCAAAGTCATAATTTTGCTCTGCTTTGGAAAGCTTTTTGGAGAAGGTTTATAGATGGAGTTTGAAAGATTTCCCTTAGCTGTTGTGACAAGATGGCCCCAAACCCATCATAGATGTTGTAACGGCTAGAATGATCAGACACACAATTATTTGTTATATTTAAACCTCCACAACCAACAACCAAACTGTGTGTAAAAGTGGTATGTGACAACCCACCAAAAACCTCTGGTTAACATATCAGCAAATGGTTTTATGACCACCTTCCTTTAAAAGAATGCGAGGAGAGGTACTCTCACTGCATTCCTTTTATGAAACACACCTAATGTCTATAAGAACTGACTTTTTCTCCACATTAATTTATAGACAATCCTTGCTGTGAATGAACATGTATCTTTCCAGGACATTGTGTGTAGTATTACTGTTTTGTATATTGTCTTTTTCCACCGTATACTATTTTATGCATGCTTTAGGATAGTATTATTAGATAATGTACCCTTTTTCCTACTCAGTTTCATAATCATTGGAGACATGCACAATCATGCATCTAATTTCCCTATGTGATCACACAATCTTTTATAGTCTATAGTGCTTTAATAATTGAATGAACATGTTCTCATTAATTGATGGCATATATACCATTCTTGTTATCTAGTAATTTGTATTTTAATGACCTAGATGATTGTGTATATTATATTTTGATACTAGGAGTGTGCAGAGGAGCCAATATCTGTATCTGTAACAATCTCAAAATTATTTGTATCTGTATTTTGAAAAAAAAAAGAAAAAAAAAAAAGAAAAAAAAGTGGGCAGGTCAAAGAATTCGTACAATTACTTGAGAAGACTCTCAAGAAGACAACCAAACTATGGTTTTACAGCCTATCTGTTTTCTTCATAGTTATCACTGAACATTGTATAACAAGAAAAAAAAAAATTTTTTTATATGATTATAACATTTACTTAAATATCTTCTAACTGTCAGAGCCAATAGCCTCATATAGGCAATGCTTTGAGGTATAATGCGGTTGTGCTTCGGGCGACCCGAGTTCGAGGCCCAGCTCGGGGACCTTTCATGATTAAAAAGGTCCATTTAAAACAGTATTAATAAATGTTAGTTAAAGGTATAGCGGAGGATCTTTCTGAATTTTAGAGAAGACCTGCCCTCTCCCGCCCTCTCCAGAATGATTGACACTTAGGTGGACCAATAGTATAGACTACCCACCCGGAAAAAGAAGATCCTCCGCTATACCTTAAACATTAAATTATATATATATATATATACACTCACCTAAAGGATTATTAGGAACACCTGTTCAATTTCTCATTAATGCAATTATCTAATCAACCAATCACATGGCAGTTGCTTCAATGCATTTAGGGGTGTGGTCCTGGTCAAGACAATATCCTGAACTCTAAACTGAATGTCAGAATGGGTCAGAAAGGTGATTTAAGCAATTTTGAGCTCGGCATGGTTGTTGGTGCCAGTCGGGCCGGTCTGAGTATTTCACAATCTGCTCAGTTACTGGGATTTTCACGCACAACCATTTCTATGGTTTACAACGAATGGTGTGAAAAGGGAAAAACATCCAGTATGCGGCAGTCCTGTGGGCGAAAATGCCTTGTTGATGCTAGAGGTCAGAGGAGAATGGGCCGACTGATTCAAGCTGATAGAAGAGCAACTTTGACTTAAATAACCACTCGTTACAACCGAGGTATGCAGCAAAGCATTTATGAAGCAACAACACGCACAACCTTGAGGAGGATGGGCTACAACAGCAGAAGACCCCACCGGGTACCACTCATCTCCACTACAAATAGGAAAAAGAGGCTACAATTTGCAAGAGCTCACCAAAATTGGACAGTTGAAGACTGGAAAAATGTTGCCTGGTCTGATGAGTCTCGATTTCTGTTAAAACATTCAGATGGTAGAGTCAGAATTTGGCGTAAACAAAATGAGAACATGGATCCATCATGCCTTGTTACCACTGTGCAGGCTGGTGGTGGTGGTGTAATGGTGTGGGGGATGTTTTCTTGGCACACTTTAGGCCCTTTAGTGCCAATTGGGCATCGTTTAAATGCCGCGGCCTACCTGAGCATTGTTTCTGACCATGTCCATCCCTTTATGGCCACCATGTACCCATCCTCTGATGGCTACTTCCAGCAGGATAATGCACCATGTCACAAAGCTCGAATCATTTCAAATTGGTTTCTTGAACATGACAATGAGTTCACTGTACTAAAATGGCCCCCACAGTCACCAGATCTCAACCCAATAGAGCATCTTTGGGATGTGGTGGAACGGGAGCTTCGTGCCCTGCATGTGCATCCCACAAATCTCCATCAACTGCAAGATGCTATCCTATCAATATGGGCCAACATTTCTAAAGAATGCTTTCAGCACCTTGTTGAATCAATGCCACGTAGAATTAAGGCAGTTCTAAAGGCGAAAGGGGGTCAAACACAGTATTAATATGGTGTTCCTAATAATCCTTTAGGTGAGTGTATATATATATATATATATATATATATATATATATATATATATATATATATACATATATGGATAAATTCTGTCTCGGAGAGAGAGTGAGACAGAGAAATATGTAGGCTATCATATCATAAAAAGTTTAAAACATTTAAATAGACATATCAAGTAGTAGAAAATGTACATGCATCTTAGTTGATTGTTAGGCTTGACAGAGAGCTGGTCTGGTTTCTGAGAAACTCGCAGAGACGGAACTGTTTGATTTGTGATCTTGCTTTGCTTATTCCATTAATTTGTGTATCATATCGTACAAGCTTTAAACCCTTTATATATGATGTAGTATTTTAGTTGCCAAGCTCTGATTTCTGCAAGACACACGGAGAGGCAACAGCAGCACAGCTATTTGATCTGCACTCAATTCATTCATAAAGTTAAACACTCCTTATAGCGTGGTGATTTTGGACGTTTATGTATAATATTGTGCTTTCCCCTGGCTCACCTGTTATCCAACAAACACGGGGAGTGCAGAATTATTAGTTATTTGTTTTGAAGCCATTATCAATGCCTTTCCAAATAAGATATTTGGCTTCGGGCACACCCCTAGTTGATACCTATGCAACATATTAGTATTAAAAGAATCTTTCCAAGTTTCCGCATCAACACCCAAACCATCTACATATGCAAATACTTCCAAACAAAGGAACTTTTCCCTCTGCAAAATTGCACCTTTCCCATTGTTTAACCCAACCCTGAGAGGTATGACTTTTATCAGACTTTATAGAGCATCCACACAAGTTCCTTCCTCACTTCGCTTCTCGACGGTCTCTTCATCTTTGTTTCTGGATTACGGTCTGTGGACCCCACGGGGCAAGCAGGCCCCAACTTACAACCAGCCATGTGCTCAATCAGGAGAGAAGATTCTCTCAACCACACCAAAGTCAAGAATAACATCGCAAGTTCAAGAGATTGCAACTTTAGCCCATTAAATGGAACCTTCTTCAGAGACTTCATGAGACTGCTTCAACTGCAAAGGCATTGCAAGTATAGTACATTTGAACACTAAACAGAGGTTTAGTATAAGCGGAAGACCCCTTACTAAGAAGGTGTTTTAAGCTAAGAAACTGATGGTTCTTTCAGGTGGTTAATTTATTCTTCATTCCCCTCTTCTGTTCAGGTTACATTCACTTTCACTTTTCCATCTCCCATGTATGCATGACTTGTGTGTATGTGTTCGTCTAGATCAGTTGTGTGTCCTAGATTTGTGTCCCAGCCGAGCGGCCGCAGAAAAGGCATCTGATTCATCTGTTTTACAACAAACAATGAGCAACATCATGTTTCTGCTGGAATGCGATGATATGGAAGCCCGTTTCTTCCGTAGACAGATCGTCTCTGCTGTACAAATCTACCACCGCTGATCACAGAGACTGGTACACTTTTCATGGAACTACTACACTCAAACCCACTTCAATTACCTGTTTACATCCAAGCTTGCCGCGTAGCACCCATTCAATATTAAAACTCACCGCGGCTGTTTGCTATCTGCATCTGTTGTTTGTGTCTTGGCGTTCCTGTGTCGGAGTTCCTCGCCTGTTGGAGGTGGAACAGGCATTCACCTCTTTGGGCTGCGACTGGGTCGCTGTATACATCCGGGCTCGCCGTGTAGCGCTTGTTCAACGTTCAAACTAACCATAACTGCCTGCTGTCTACCGTCTGCTGTCTTGTGTCCTGGGGTTCCTGTGTTGGGGCTTCTGGCCTGCTGGAGGCGGAGCGGGTGTTTACATCTAAGCTCGCCACGTAGTGCTTATTCAACATACAATCTCATCACAACTACCTGCTGTCTGCCGTTTTTGTCCTGGCGTTCCTGTGTTGAAGTTTCTAACCTGCTTAAGGCGGAGCAGGCATTCACATCATCGGCAGCGGGTGCTCGTCCGTGTCTTGATCTGCCTTGGCCTTCATCAGTTTTTTTTTTTTCACCAGTTTAGATACTGTAATTAATGCCCAGACTCAGTGTGAGTGAGTCTGCCTCACCACTTCTCTTCCTTCTTTCCCCCCCGAGTTATCCCCGCCCCCTGTTCCTGTTTAAGTGAGAGCATTCAGGTTTTCATCATTTTTTGAGAGCGAGTCCTTCACCCATGTCCCTCCCTTACCCCCCTTCCCCTCCCCTTTCCTTTATATAATTTTTTTCCTCACTCAAGTTTTCACTGCCCCTCACAACCTGAGCCACTTTGATCACTACTGCTCCTCGGTCCTTACCTCAGAACCCCTCATGCCTCCCAGTACCGTCCTTACTTTTCACATCCCCATCCTTCCAATCTCTCCACGCCACAAAGTGATCAACCTCCGTCGCTCCATTCCCTCCAACCTGGTTCACCTTTCCCCTTCAGCAAAACCTCCCCTTCCCTATCACCTGACCTCTCAAATCCCTGAACCTCCCCCCCATCCCTCCTAATTAAACTGGGTCTCTGGAACGCACGCTGACACTATATCAGAATAATTGTTTTACCTTTTATAATATGGCATTTTTCCCTCTAATTTTATGTATGCTCCATCTTTCATTAAAAATATTCTTAAATTTGATCAATAGGCTACATTAAAACAGAATAATAAGACACTAGTCTGTTACCAATCAAATTAAATAATTTACATTGCAAAATTACAACTGCATTAAATGCCCTGATATGTTTTCCTTGATTGGTTTTCCCTAAAGAGAATTACGTTGTTGAAAACGAAAGAGTGAAAAACGAAGCTCGTTCATTACGTTTTACCGTGATGAGACTTCTGTGTCTTTATTAAAATCCAACACATTACAATGATTTATCTGTCATCCACCCTCGATTAATTGGAATGTTGTGTTTTATTACTTGGCCCGCCCGACCCGCGGATTATGATCCACGCAGCACTATCGGCAAACTATGGTTTGAGAATGGACACAGGCCGGGAACCCGCAACAGAACCGTCATGGTGGAAAAAGTGTATCTGCATGCATGTGACTGTCTATCCGAGCTTTGTCGAGAGCCGGAGGCGGCACGAAATTTGACGGAGGCGGCCGCCTCGTAATTCTATATGCAGGAAAAACCCTCGCTAAAATATTGGTGGGGACAATTTTGTCATCTTAAAATATTGATTGGGACTAGTACCTAGCGTCCACCACTAAACCTACGCCCATGCAACGTGTAGGCTATCTGATATCATATGAATAAAACGTGTCGTCTTATTATAATGAAAAGGATTATTATTGCCGCTTCCATATACATCAGTGCGTATTTTACAAACTCAAAATAATTTTTTTGCTAGTACTTATGTGTATTTAATTGTCTGAAACCTATACGTTGTGTATGATTTTACTGCTTTCATGGGAGCTCATCCTCTCTCCATGGGAGCTCAGCTCCCACTGGCTCCCACGTAATTCGAACCATGGGTAGCTGTGATGGAGATTCTGTTCTTTATAAAACGGTAGAATTTGGCAAAACTCATGAAGAGTTGGACCTCTTTAATGATGGTTGGAATGAACTAGGATAGCCCTGCTTTCACCATCTTAACACCTTCAGCGCTGACATGATATCCGGGGAACTGGGTGGAGGCTTGGTGGAATGTGCACTTCTCCACATTGAGATACAGGTGCAATTTCCAAAGCTTTTCAAGGGCCAGCATAAAATATTGGCAATGTTCGGCCTGGTTCCACAAAGCGGTTCCAAGGCGGCTGGGATGAGTGAAGTGGATTATGAAATTTGATGGTGATCTTATTGAGGGACCAGTAATTGATCCAGAAGCCTCCATCCTTCTTTGTCATGAAGAACAAGCTGGAAGCTGCAGGGGAAGTGGATGGATGGATGTATGCTTGCTGGAGGGCCTTTTCCACATACTCCTCCATGGGCCAGTCTGGGAAGCAGTCAGGAAAGCACTGGGAGCCCCACTTAAATATGCTGCCATTGGACCTGGACAGGATGGGATTATGTTACATGAGCGCCCTAAGATGACATCGACTGTTGACTTCTCTAGAACCAGGAAGACAATGTTCTTAGTATGAAGGAAGCCCACATACAATTGGATGGGACACACAAAATAACAGACACTGCCATGGCTGAGGGGTTTTTCTATTATGGAGTGGACTTTGAAGCAGGATTCGCCGAGCCTTTTTTTTTTTTAGGTTGCTGGTTCATTCCACCCACTGGATACTGCCAGGGTACCAGCATAGTCTTCAGAGCATAGTTAGTAATTGAGGTTTTTTTTCCTGATGTAACTTATACAGTTGGTTTTTATCGTAGAGTGAACAGTGAAACCTTCAAAGTACATAGATGGCGAGAGAAAAGTCCCATTGTTTCATTGGCTCAAGCGTGCAGCGACTCAGTTCATGGGTCTGTAGTGTGGCCTTTTTTATCAGGCTGTTGAGATTGCAATCAGGTGGTTCATTGTTTGTTTTTCCTCTGCCTCTAGACGTGCATAATTGTGGTTGCCAGGGGCGACGCTGACACTGGCATGGACAACTCTTCACACTGTGTAGATTGGTTGTGAAGGAGAGCTGGTGTGACAGAGGTGTCTGGTGCTAAAGTGTTTTCTGGTGTGGTGAATGCACGGCAGAGGGAGACCACACGATCTTTGAATGGGTCTGGTCCCACTGGGCTCATGTTTGTTCTGGCCTTCTGTCAGGATATACCAGACTCAGAGACAGTTAGTTAAACCCGAATGTGGGCGTTTATTGCCAACCTGGCAGAGGAATCAATGCAGGTAAGTAAATACAATAGACAGTTCAATGATGAAATAAGGGATACATAACAATGCTCTCTTTCCTTTATCAGGGTATTGGATGATCAGCACACAAAAGAGCAGTTGAGACGTTAGCACACACACAGGAAATATGCTGTGAGTATAAAGGCAAGTAATACAAAACACAGAGGTTACAAGGGGATCGTTGGAGTTAACAAAGGAGATCGTTGGAGACTTAAGAGCCAACCACCAAGGTAAGTAGAGCAGGTAAAGAGTTTGTTTCCTAGATGTAGGCCAGATGCTGAGTGACTGTTGGTTTGTGCTTATATGGAAAACGGTAACTATGGTGCGGATGAGGGTCAGCACATGCATGGGTTCATCTTGTGTGTGCAGCATGCAACAAAACAGCTTACCAATTTTTTCATGGATATTTTTAATATATAAAAAAGACATTTGGTTGAATTTTAAGAATACTAGAAATATTATATATAATATTATACTATCATAGAAAAATTATATACTTGGGACAGATGATGTCTAAAACCCGCTCCTATATTCAATGAGGGACGCTCCATCTTCACATGAATCTCCTTCTTTACATCCCGTTCAAACCACCTGTCTTCTCTGTCCAGAATCATCACCTCATGCCCAGCTGTGTTTCTTTTGTTGTAGGTGCATGTAAACTGCTGAGTCCTGCCCCAAAGAACTAGCTCATTTATGCCGAGCCATGCGTCAATAAAGTGTCTGTTTTGTTTCCCCTATATACAGATCCTTGCATTACTCCTCTGATGTTTAGGAATCCGGTACTTTGGATGAACCAAATGTTGTCTCAGTGTAGTCGTTGGTTTAAAATACACAGGAATGTTATAGTTGGAGAAAATCCTTCTGAACTTCTCAGATCCTCCAGCCACATACAGGATAACGCATGTTTTTGTGTACCAAACATACATTATTGTACAACTTTGTTTTTATGTAGTCCAGTGACTTTTAATAAAGAGTTTGTATGAACATTTTATTACCTGGATGCTTTAGACATCATGAATCTACATACAATTGCTTTTACTGTATAGATTGTTTTATTTACAAGAATTTTTCACTATGCCCAGATCGAAAAGGGATCTTATAATTATTTTAAAAAAGAGAAAATCATTTTTTTTAAAAAGAGTAATTTTTTTATGCATAACACTTATTTATAGATACATACTGTCACGGTTCACAAATTTATTGTGTTCTTCGTGTCTCGTGTCTTTGTTGTTATACGTGTGTGGGTGTGTGAGTAGAGGGCGTGGTCAGCCCGTCAACGCTGATCAGCGCGCAGCTGGTTTCACTTTCTGTCACCAGCTGCAGCTCATTCACTTACCTATTTATACTCACTGTTTTGTCTTCTCCTTTGTCAGATCGTTGTTTGGTGTTCTTGTTGTGTGTTCCTGAGTTCCGGTTGACGTCCCGTTCTTGTGCCTTGGTTCTCGTTCCTGATTCTGGTCGTGTCTTCGTCTCCGTGTCTGGATTACCACTCAAGTCATCATCTTCACCATCTTCCTTCCATCTTCACTCTGTTGGCCATCGACGTCCCTGCGCTACACCCTGTGTCTCTCCTTGTTCTGACCAATATTATTAATAAACTGAGTTACTTGCATATTGCTTCCTTGCCGTGATTGTCGTGACAGAACGATCTGACCCTCTATGGAAGCAGCAGGTGAATCGCCAGCGTCTCTTCAAGACTTTGTCGACAGCAGCATGCAGAGGATGGGGTCCTGCGAGAAGAATATCAACGACACAGGGAGAGCAGTTCAAGCACTAGTAGCGCAGGTGTCCGAGCTCACCCAGCAGTTCCAACTTTTGCGTGTCCCCACTGCGCCCCCCACGCCGCCTGTTCCCTTCACACCACCAGCGAATCCTTCCCAGACGGAGCCTCGACTACCTGTGCCCAAGTTATATTCAGGTGAGCCCAGTTTCTGCAGGGCGTTTCTCACTCGGTGTTCCATGCCCTTTGCACTTCAACCCAGAACCTTCAGTACTGAACAGTCGAAGGTAGCGTTTGTCCTGACGCTGTTATCTGGGAAGGCGGCGCTATGGGGGACGGCGGTGTGGGAGAACCAGGATCCATGCTGTTCTTCGTTCCAGACACTCGCCGCTGAAATGAAGTGAGTTTTTGATCGGGCGGTGGCCGGGAGAGAAGCGGCTAGAATTCTTGCTGATTTACGTCAAGGAGAGAGGTCCCTATCCGATTTCTCCATCGAATTCAGGACATTAGCGGCTGAGTGTCACTGGAACGAAGAGGCGCAGTGGGACATGTTCCTGCATGGGCTGGCTGACCGCATCCAGAGAGAGATTTACACGCTGGAGCTACCCACATCTCTCAACGGACTTATTGATCTGGCGTTAAGAGTTGACGCTCGTGTGACCAGAGCTGAGAGGAGAGGTCTGCCCAGTCGGTTGTCCAGTGCTGCTGAGGGTCAGCGTTTCAGCGGAGCGGATGCGGTCAGCGCCACTTACGATCATGAGCCCATGCAGGTAGGGCGAGCTCGGCTTTCCCGGGAGGAGAAGGAGAGGCGGAGATCCCAAGGACTATGCCTTTACTGTGGAGGGACTGGTCATCGTGCTTACAGCTGCCCGGTAAAAGGCCAAGCCCGATAGTAACTATGAGGCTACTATCGGGTGGGATCTCCGCCGAGAAGACCTCATCAACATCTACGCTCCTCCCGGTAAGACTTAGATGGTCAACTCACACCCAGGACTGTCGTGCACTGGTGGACTCGGGAGCCGAAGGTAATTTTATGGATTATTCGTTTGCACTTAAGTTTCATGTTCCCATCAAACCCCTCACACACAAGATATCAGTTAATGCACTCAACGGTCAGGATCTCCCCACTATCGAATTCACCACTGAGATCATCACTCTCATCACTTCTGGAAATCACACGGAAAGACATTTGTCATTTGACATGATGTCATTTTACATCATGGACTCACCCCTGGCACCCGTCGTTCTCGGACACCCGTGGCTCGTTCAACACAACCCCCGTGTGGATTGGCAGCAGTGCACTGTCGTGTCATGGAGCAGTCAATGTCATGAGTCTTGTCTTGTGTCTGCCTGTTCGTCTGTTTCTGTTCCTATGTTTCAGGAGGAGACAGTGGATTTGTCAAACGTGCCCGCAGAGTACCAAGACCTGGAGGAAGTGTTCAGTAAGTCTCGTGCTGCTTCTCTCCCTCCGCATCGTCCCTATGACTGTGCAATAGATTTATTGCCAGGTAAGTCTCCGCCTAAAGGCAAGTTATATTCGCTTTCTGTTCCAGAAAGGGAGGCTATGGAGAAATATATTTCTGATTCTCTAGCAGCCGAATTCATCCGCCCTTCCTCTTCTCCAGCGGGGGCGGGGTTCTTTTTTGTGGGGAAGAAGGACTGATCTCTGCGACCTTGTATTGATTACCGAGGGTTGAACAGCATCACGGTAAAGAATACTTATCCTTTGCCGTTGATGTCTTCAGCTTTCGAGAGGTTGCAGGGAGCGTCAGTCTTCACAAAGTTGGACTTACGTAATGCTTATCATTTGGTCCGCATCAGGAAGGGGGATGAATGAAAAACCGCTTTTAACACCCCCAGGGGGCACTTTGAATATTTGGTTATGCCGTTCGGGCTGTCCAACTCCCCAGCGGTTTTCCAGGCACTGGTCAATGACGTGCTGCGAGATATGGTCGATCAGTTCATATATGTTTACCTGGATGACATATTGATATTTTCTTCTTCTCTCCAGGAACATGTGCAGCATGTCAGACGAGTGCTTCAGAGGCTGCTAGAGAATGGGCTTTTTGTTAAGGCGGAGAAATGCGCTTTTCATGCACAGTCTGTCCCTTTTCTAGGGTACATCGTTTCGTCTGAGGGAGTACGTATGGATCCTGAGAAGGTTAAGGCTGTGGTAGAGTGGCCAAGTCCAGATTCCCGTAAGGCCCTACAGAGGTTTCTGGGGTTCGCTAACTTTTACCGGCGTTTCATTCGCAATTTCAGCCAACTAGCCGCGCCTCTGACCGCCTTGACCTCCCCCCGAACTCCGTTCAGGTGGTCAGACGCAGCCCAGACTGCGTTTGCCAAACTCAAAGGCCGCTTTGTTTCAGCCCCAATCCTTGTTACCCCTGATTCTTCACGGCAGTTCGTGGTGGAGGTCGATGCGTCAGAGGTGGGGGTAGGTGCAGTGTTATCCCAGCGTTCTCCCTTAGATGACAGGATGCACCCATGCGCGTTTTTGTCTCATCGTTTATCTCCTGCTGAACGTAACTATGACATTGGTAACAGAGAGTTGTTGGCAGTCAAGCTAGCATTGGAGGAATGGCGTCATTGGTTGGAAGGGTCGGGGATACCTTTCATTGTCTGGACTGATCACAAGAATCTGGAATACATTCAAACTGCCAAAAGACTGAACTCCAGGCAGGCGCGGTGGGCACTTTTTTTTGGTCGTTTTGATTTTTCTCTCTCGTTCCGCCCGGGTTCCAAAAATATAAAACCTGATTCTTTGTCGCGCATTTTTGACCGTTCCGAACGCCCGTCTACTCCCGAGTGCATTTTACCCGAGACCCTATTTGTCTCCACACTCACATGGGAGCTCGAGTCGAAGGTCAGGACGGCCTTAGAAGGGGTAACGCCTCCGCCCGGGTGTCCACCAAACCGCTTATTTGTGCCGGAGGGATTACGATCCGACGTCGTCCAGTGGGGGCATTGTTCCAATGTGGCTTGTCATCCAGGAGTCAGTCGTACTAAGTTTTTAGTCAAGCAACGATTCTGGTGGCCACTTATGGCTCGTGATATTCACAGTTTTGTTTTGGCTTGCTCAGTTTGTGCCACTGGTAAGACTTCCAATCGACCCCCTGATGGGTTACTTCAACCGCTGCCGGTCCCTTCGAGACCCTGGTCCCATATATCGCTAGATTTTATTACCGCCCTCCCACCCTCCCAGGGTAATACAGTCGTTTTGACCGTGGTGGACCGGTTCTCGAAGGCGGCCCATTTTATCCCCTTGCCCAAATTACCCTCAGCCAAGGAGACAGCGTTGACCGTCGTAAACCACGTCTTTCGCTTACATGGCCTCCCGATAGACGTGGTTTCCGACAGAGGACCCCAATTTGTGTCCAAATTTTGGCGAGAGTTTTGTAAGTTACTGGGGGCGACTGTCAGTCTGTCCTCAGGGTTTCACCCCCAGAGCAATGGTCAAACTGAGAGAGCCAACCAAGATTTGGAAAGAACGTTGCGATGTTTGGTTTCCAAGAATCCTTCTTCGTGGAGTCAGCAACTGTCAATGGTGGAGTACGCCCACAATACGTTACCAGTGTCATCCATGGGCCTATCTTCGTTTGAGTGTAGTGTAGGTTACCAGCCACCAATTTTTCCTAGTCTGGAGTCCGAAGTCGCGGTCCCCTCCGCCCACGCCTTCGTCCAGAGGTGTCACCGCACTTCGACTAGAGCCCGCGAGACCCTACTCCAAGTGAGGGCACGCACCAAGGCCAAAGCCGATCGCCACCGGCGGAGGCCTCCCGTATACGTCGTCGGTTCCAAAGTGTGGCTTTCAACCAAGAACATTCCTCTCCGATCCATCTCGAATAAACTCGCTCCCAAATTTATTGGCCCATTTGCTGTCACCAAGATCGTTAGCCCGGTGGCAGTCCGCCTTAAACTTCCTCCTGCGTACAGGAGAATTCATCCCGTGTTCCATGTATCCAAAATCAAGCCTGTGTTTTATTCTCACATTAATCCGCCAGTCCCGGTTCCCCCACCGCCGCGACTCGTAGGTGGGGAACCATCTTATTCGGTCAATCGTATTCTGGACTCTAGACGGAGGGGATGCGGAGTCCAGTACTTGGTGGACTGGGAAGGTTACGGTCCGGAGGAGAGAAGTTGGGTACCTGCTAGAGATATTCTGGATCACTCTCTTATTGATGATTACAATCACCAGGTAAGAGAGTCTGGGGACGCCAGGAGGCGTTCCTAGGAGGGAGGGTACTGTCACGGTTCACGAATTCATTGTGTTCTTCGTGTCTCGTGTCTTTGTTGTTATACGTGTGTGGGTGTGTGAGTAGAGGGCGTGGTCAGCCCGTCAACGCTGATCAGCGCGCAGCTGGTTTCACTTTCTGTCACCAGCTGCAGCTCATTCACTTACCTATTTATACTCACTGTTTTGTCTTCTACTTTGTCAGATCGTTGTTTGGTGTTCTTGTTGTGTGTTCCTGAGTTCCGGTTGACGTCCCGTTCTTGTGCCTTGGTTCTCGTTCCTGATTCTGGTCGTGTCTTCGTCTCCGTGTCTGGAATACCACTCAAGTCATCATCTTCACCATCTTCCTTCCATCTTCACTCTGTTGGCCATCGACGTCCCTGCGCTACACCCTGTGTCTCTCCTTGTTCTGACCAATATTATTAATAAACTGAGTTACTTGCATATTGCTTCCTTGCCGTGATTGTCGTGACACATACAGTATACGGATAGATGCCATTGGGAAAAATAACAACATATGTTGAACACAAGGACAACATAGAAGCACAGCCAAAAAAGAAAAGAAAAAAACCCAGTGATCATTGGGAAAAGAAGCGTGGAAGACATAGTAATTACTACCCTCTCACACAAGGTCTATAATCAAGTTTAAGCCTTCTCTGCCAGTCTTCAGAGGGAGGAAACTGATGAAGGTCAAGAGTTCAGCAGGTAAGACAAAGGTTCATCTAGACTGAAAAAGCATTATTTGTAAGAAGCCCAGCTATTTCAACCAGAGTGACTGTGAGAGCATAAACACAATTTCCTAAACCTATAATAACTAATTGATCAAAATCTGTTGTAGGATGATATTGTAAGTGCTTTTATAGAAAAGGTATATTATAGGGCTTGGAACTCTTAAAATATTAATACATATTAAAGTTTAAGATTGTTTTTCTAGCAGTAAACATTCAAATTAAACACACACAAAACATTTATTTGACAATAATCATGGGGATTTGCAATAGACTTCTATTGGTTTTATACCATTCCCTAACCCTAACTCTACCCCATCCCTCCTAAACCTGTAAACATTTACATTTTGAGATTAAACAATTTATTGTAGTATGTTTATTAATCCATTTCCCTCATGGGAACTGCTGGCCGGTCTCCACAATGGACCTGTACACACACAATTAAAGTGTATTACCACAAAAAAAAAAAAAAAAAAAAGTTTTTTCTTCAACAAAAATGTGGTTGAATTTGAAGAATACAGTCAAGTCTTTAGAAGATGAGAAGATGGAATTACTTTTCATTTCGTGTCCTATATGGTGTGGAAAGAGTTGTCACATTCTGGGTGTCACAAATGTAAGGAATGTTACTTTTTTTTTAAATGGCGAAAATTATGTTGCAACAGGGTTAAGTGCAAAATGTTTTACAGTAAGTTTCTTCTGCCAAACTGATAATCACCCATGGGATCATTGTCTAGGTCATTACCATCATCAGCATATAACAACTGGAGGCTGTTTAGATGAAAGATTTTTCATGAGTATTTCGCATTCCATTATGCATGGAATAATGCTTGATTGAATGAAACTATAGTAGTATATTGTGTTCTTTTAATACACATTTGACCCTACTTTATTCTCCCTGTGGCTCTACTAGCAGAGATTCAAATAGCAATAACAGCTGGTGACAGGTGGTAGAGGTTTTACAGAAAGTTGGCTTGAGCATATGGAACCAGCTCGGCACCAGTGTGTTTCCATGGTAATGTGAAGTTAACCTTGTTTTCGTGTAGCATTTATCATTTCCTTTGCAACACAGACACATCACACTTGCTCTCACTGACTTAAGCTAAATGTGTTTTTGTGTCACACTTACACAAATAACTAAAGGGTATGTTCATCTACATTAGCATAGCTTCTGTCCTGCATACTCAAGGTGCCATCAATCAGAAATATGCAAATGTTTGCGTATAGGTAAAATAAGGAACATCAGAGGGAGTGGCTCCCTTTAGGGTGGTTCTATTATAAAGATATAGTTACAGATATAAATATTGCAATCCAGATTATAACAGCAAAGTGTTTGATATCTGTTTTATATCTTCAGCGATTTTGGCATGGTAAAAAAGTGTGATTCTTTATTATGCCCATATCCATCACTTTAGACAGATATGCACAGATGGGATAAAACTTTCTGGTGCTTACATCAAGAGATATCCCTTGCCGTTTTAGCAATGTCTTTCAATGTCTTTAAGTTATTAGCAGCTGTGGATTCATATATAACTTTAGAACAGTCTTTCTCAGCCGGGAAATCACGCTAAAAGGTCACGCATGACATAGGCGGAAGTACCGACCTAGTGTTTACAAAGCGAACGTGCAAAGACTAAGTCAAATGCCATTTACTAATAAATAAATAAATAAATGAAAGGTAAAACAAAGATGGCAGACGATTTCGAAGTTGGAGGAGAAAATGAGTTCTTCGCCCTACCCTACCTTTTTGAACCGGGACACCTTTCAACGTGATTACGTAATGCGTGGCGCATCACAGATCTAGTGCAAGATGAGCATTTGTGGTTAAAAAGTATATATATTTTTTCTTTTTTTAGAAAAGGACCGATCGTTTCGCTGAATAAGACCCCTAATCTTCGGCTGGGATCGTGTAGAGCCCTTTGAAGTTGCAATAAAACTGCAATTTGTACCTTCAAACCGTTGTATCCCATCGAAGTCTACTATATGGAGAAAAATCCTGGAATGTTTTCCTCAAAAACCTTTAAATCTTTCAAAAGGTCTTGTATGGTCAATCCTGTATATTACAGAAATAACTTCCTCTCGCCATCAAGTTCAAGGTCATTTTATTTATATAGCACATTTACAACAGCCACTAGGCTGACCAAAGTGCTTTACAGAACAACCATATAAATAATAAGAAAATAATACCTGCATAACAACACATAAAACACAAATAAAAGCATTAAAGCTAAGAGCAACCTTAAAACAGGAGTAGCAAAACATTATCAGACTCAAATATAAAATAGTAAAACAGAAGTGGCAAAGCAGTATCAGACTCAAATATAGAATGGAAAAATAGGAGTGGCAAAACAGTATCAGACTCAAATATAAAATAGTAAAACCAACCAACCTTACAGAGACTTAAAGACAGATAGGGTCGGGGCCGTTCTAATCTCCAGAGGCAGGGTGTTCCAGAGTCGTGTTCCAGAGTTGTGGCCCTGCCATCGCAAATGCACGCTCCCCTCTACGCTTGAGTCTTACGCGAGGGACTACCAGCAGAGCCTGGTCGTAGGATCTTAGGCTTCTGGACGGAGTGTAAGGATGAACAAGTTCAGAGAGATAGGCTGGAGCTATGTTATGTAGAGATTTAAAAACAAAGAGTAGAATTTTAAAATCTATTCTCTGCTGAACTGGCAGCCAGTGAAGAGATTTGAGAATTGGCGAGATGTGGTCATATTTGCGACACTTGAATAAGTCTGGCCGCAGCATTTTGGACAAACTGAAGACGGGCAATTTGAGATGTTGATATAAAGCAATCCAAGGAATTGCAGTAATCTATCCGACACGTAATAAATGCATGAACAGCCATTTCCAGAGTTTTCGGAGTGAGAAAGCCTTTGATTTTAGACAGTAGACGAAGTTGGTAGAAACTGGAATTGATTACGGATTAAATGTGTAAATTTTAAAGCCTGGTCAACAAGAACACCTAAGTTCCGCACTCCTGGGGATTTAAAAGCAGATAAACTCCCTAAATCAGGGCTTATACACTGAGAATTTTCATTTGGCCCAAAAACAATGACCTCAGTCTTATCTTCATTTAGGAAAGAGGAAATTTTGGGCTAGCCATGCTTTCACCTCCTCTAAGCATAGCAGAAAAGAATGTAACGCTACAGGGTTGTTTCTTTTTATTGAAATATAAATGTGGGTGTCGTCCGCCTAAAAATTAAATGATACACCATGTTTTCTTAGAATAGCACCCAGAGTTAGCATGTAGAGAGAAAATAGAGAAGGAGCCAAAATAGAGCTTTGCCGAAGTCCACAGGTCAGAGGTGCCATAGAGTTGGAGAAATTACCTATCTTTACTAAAAACTTTCTGTCAGACAGGGATGACTGAAACCATGTCAGAACAGAAGCCTTTAGACCCACCCAAGTCTCTAGTCTAGTTAAGAGAGTAGGGTGGTCAATGGTATCAAAAGCTGCCGAAAGATCTAAGAGAACAAGAAGAATCAGTAGAAAGATAAATATCATTTAGTACTCTCAGGAGGGTGGACTCCGTGCTGTGAGCAGTCCTAAAACCAGATTGAAAAACCTCATAGGTACAATTATTCGACAAAAAGTGTTGGAGTGGATCCAGCACAATTTTCTCCAATAGCTTAGAAATTAAAGGTAAGACAGAGGCCGGTAATTTTTTAAAACAGAAGGATTTAGTGAAGGCTTCTTAAGCAGAGTGACCGTAGCCACTTTAAGATTGGCAGGAACAGAGCCCGTTTTGAGACACTTGTTGATAAGAGATACCATACCTGGCCCAAACGAATTTAAAATTAATTTAAAAAATCTTGGGTGAATGATATCATTAGGACAAAATGAAGGTTTGAGCTTGACAGTCACGTCCTTTAGTGTCTGGAGGTTGATATGATCAAAAATCTCCCAAAAACCAGAAGCAGGTGTCAAGATTGGGGGGACAGTTAAGTTAGGGCAGACACTAAGTCTTAATTTGGTGATTTTGTTAATAAAAAATCTTTAGAAGTCTTCACATAGAGCATCTGTGGCAACAGACAATGTGTTAACAGATGGATTTACAACAGACTGAATGACTGAAAACAGAACCTTTGGGTTAGAGTGATTGGATTCAATTAAGTTAGAAAAATAAGCAGTTTTCACAGACTTAGCAGAATTCTGGTATGATGTAAGAGACCGATAAACCACATCCAGCGGGCGCCAGGCAGCAGAGCTGCAACAAAACGAAATGCCAGCACGTAAATAAGTCTCAGTTTCGCGATGTACCCTCCGCGGGTTCCTCGTTTCCTCCTTTGCTTTCTCTGCGAGGTGTTAAGCGGCCACTGGAGGATATCGTGCATGATGACCGTTCGGAGTGGCTCGTGCGATTTGTAGAAGGGGCAGTCCACGTCCAACGTGTGAGAGTTTGTGAATGAGTCCACAACAGAGAAGCGGATGTCTATAGCTTGACGGGCGTAGACTAGTCATGTACAGCAGGTTACAGACACAGCAAACAAGCAGAGAAGAAACCACACAAGTAATATTCCTCTCGCCATGAGGGCGGAAATCATTCTGATGTAAATCCATCTGGGCCTGGGGGTTTATTTGTTTTTAGTTAGGATATTGCTTAATTTATTTCTTCAGGAACATTCGCTGATAGATGATCATTCTGGATATAACTAATATTGGGAAGTTTTAAATGAAAAAGTCATAGTCCAAGCTCCACTTAATACATGCTGTGCATGATTAATAAAGAACCAGAGCGTGAACTGTTTAGTGTGTGTTTGTCTATACAGGTTGACCAGACGCACATGGATGTTCTTCCCATTGGCAGTGGCGGTGTTAAAGTCAGACAAAAAGGAATCTCTAGTGTGCCCACATTAGTTGTTCCAGGACAGAGAGAGTGGTTAATTATGGCAACGGTTATATTTCTCCTCACCATTAGGGGGCATTAACCTACCTCTAAGAAGGGTATTTACATAGCATGGTTACATGAAGAAATCAGCTGGGGGTGAAATTGCTGTCAGGCAGTCGGAATCAGAAAGGCGGATGGATGGGTGGTGAGTTACAGCAGCTATATTGTGAATGAAATTGAATGGCTTCAGGATCTGAGGATGATGGTTGGGATTTTGAAAGGGACATGAAATGAAGGTTACTAAAAGGTTACTTTTAAGTGTAAGAAGAAAAATAGTAATGGATCAGGAACAGAAACAGATGATGCAGTGAAAAGAGTAAGGCTGTTTTCACTTATGGTCCTTTTCAGGAGTCTGAGCACGGTTTGCTGGATTTTTGGCCCATGTATGAACCGAACCGAGACCAGCTCAGGAGGTGGTCTGAGTATGGTTCACTTTTATCTTATGGTATGGTTTGCTGAAAATTCGCAATCTGATCACAAACGAGGCTCACTTGATTTTTCCATTCGAGTGTTTTTATTAATTTGGTCGTAACACGCCTCCGTACAAATCGTATTATTCATCATGGCTGCTGCTGGAAGAGTTATGGACTTATGGGGAAACTACAGGACTTCTCCAAATTTGCAAGGAAGAATAAATAAAGCAACAACTATCAACCACCCACAGTAATGCAGAAGTTTTACGCAAAACTGAAAGACAGTGAATATAACTGAGATATTAAGTAAAAAAAATTATGCCAGAAATATATTGCCATATACAAGATAAACTACGGTGTAGTGGGCAATCAGCCGATGTCAAGTGGCCTGTCTACGAAATCCTTGGGACAAGCCCCTGCGCAAACACAATCAATGTCATAGAGGGAGGAAGTTTTGACATGGAGGATGAGGACGAGAATGGTATGTTCATTTCAGACCTGCTTTACCTGTTTATACCTGTTCATATTAATCTGCTCATAGACACATTATACAATTATCTTCAATCTACTGTCCCAGGTTACGACTGTAACCCTTGTTCTCTGATACTCTGCATCAAGGACGCTTTGGGAACGGCTCTGCTTACGTCATAAGCACGTGTGTGAACTCAGTCCAATGGCACGGAACATCGCAGGTTCGGGTGACGTCAGGACCAGGAAGCTATAAAGCACACCGAGTCCAAACAATGTCAGCTTCTAATAGGCCGAAGCAAGTCAATCACAGGGACGCAAGGAGTATGGCAGTGAGACGCAGCGTCTTTTTCCCTTCTCAGGGAACAAGGGTTAGAGTTGTAACCCGAGACGTTCACTCGCGCTGCGTCAAGGACGCTTTGGGAACGACAATACCAAAATGCCATGCTTTCAAGTGCCTGTCTGTGTGAATCACTGCGAGCACACTAAGACGAACCTGGAACCTGGAAGCAACCTGGTGTAGAGCAAAGGTCCAGATTGTAAAATCCTACGGAAATGAGCGGAGACGATATGTATGCCCGTATGCCCGTGATCGACTTGCTTCAGCCTATCAGAAGCTGACGCTGTTTGGTTCAGGTGTGCTTTATAGCTTCCTGGTCGATGACGTCACATGACGTTCTGTCACGCCTTAGACTGGTTTCATACGTGCTTCATGACGCAAATCACGCTAACATACAACCACATATCATTCCGATTAATTTTTTTGTTTGTTTTGTTTTTGCAAGCATGACACCAAGCATTTGCGTCTCATGCCATTTGATGAAATAATAAAAAGAAAAATGTTCCTTTCATCTAAACATCATTTGGGGTCAAAAAGACCCCGAATAGCGCATAAGGTTTAAAGGAAGGACAATTTGAAATCATGTCTATCATTTAATCAACATCATGCCATAAATGCTGTTCAGTAAATGGAACTTGTATTGAGCCAGGAATATTCATTAAATCAGCCTAGAAATAGATGTGGTAGCATTAAGTCCTATCAAATGTATGTTTTATTACCAACATTTTGCTCTACATGTTGTTCCCATCATCTTTCATTAGCAACTGATGACGACAACAACAACAGCATCAGTATTGATGACAGCTCCACACCTTTACTGGATCTACAGTAAGAAATCGGTGATGAGGGGATTTTTAAGCAGTCATCCAGTTGAAGCAAAGAGAAAGGCTAGCAAATCCATCCAAGAAGAGAAGAAAAGCTCGCTACAACTACAACAAATTACCAATTTGATTTCATCAATCATTGAACAGCAGAAGAAAGACTATTATTTTTTTTTACCCCCGAAACAAGAGGAAAGGCAGTTGGAATTGGAACGAGAGCGTTACAAGCTGCAAATGGAAGTGGAAGAGAGGCGACACTGTGCACAGATGGAACATGATTAGGCTATGATGAGGATGCCGTGTCAAGTGATGAGCTCGGCTGTAACTAACACTTTTCCTCCTATGAACACACCTTTGTGCCCCAGTGAATTGGTCTCTCAAACCCATCCAACTCAATAACCATCTTATCATACTTTGACTGTCGTACACCAACCAAGTGCTTTATTTACTGGTCAAGGAGTCAGTACCAGCAGTAGTGTGCAGACACTGTCTTCTATCTTGCACGAGTTGAGCAGTTCTGATAAATAATGAAATTCCAGTTTGAACTGAAATTGTTGATGGAATTTTACTTTATTTGCTTTTATTTGTTCCAAGGTTGGTTCTTAAGAGAAATACTTTATTCACTTGCTAACACACATGACCAGACAATTTTAGTTTTGACTCTATAGAGGAACTCTAATTTGCTGTAACTTTAAAATGTGTTAAAAATAGCATGTATTTTAGCAGATTGTTGTAGCTGCAATTATTAACATTTGCTAGTGTGTTCTTTTTGTTTGCTGAATTATTAGTAATGTGGCTTACCACAATTCTGACTGGTTACAGTTCAAATGTACAGCTAATATTGTTTTTATTTCATAATTTTCAGTTATGTTTTATGAGAGCAGGACCATTATTGCTGATTGATACTTGATTCAAGTATATTTGCAGTTAGCAAAAGAGACCAATATTGAAAAATATTTTGTGATGAGCAGTATTTTGAAATATTATTTGTTGATGTGTGGCAGTTTTACAACACACTGACAATAAAGTTGTTTCCAACAGTATAAAATGTGTGTACCTGTATTTATTTGAAAAAAAAAAAAAAAGTTTATCAGTAGGATAAAAAAACGTATGTGCTTACATGTAGCATTTAACTTTGCCTTTTGTGTTTTGCCTAAGGAACTGTAGAGCTACATGCATGTGTCCTTCACACACTCAGAAACTGACTACACACATATACTAACCACACACACTATGTATACTGTATATACTACACATACACACACTATATATCAGAGGTCGCATTAACCAAAAATTGACGGAATTTTTTAGCAGTGACGGAAAAAGAAAGCCGTCCATCATTTTGTTCGTAATATATATATATATATAGTGCACTCAACCACTTGTTGAGCAAAATACGAAGCAAGTGCTGTGCGTATGTCTTGTCCTGGAATGTCATCTGCAATAGGTTCATCCACTTCTTTGCTCGCTACTTCTGTTTCAACTTCAATAAGATTTGGTTCCAACTCTTCACCACTGCTCTCAAATATATTGTGCAGTGCAACAAGAAGCAATTACTGCAGTTGATGATGATGATGGTCCTGTGATTGATCCTTTTGAGCAAACACCGCCAGCAAGCTTTTAGTCTTCGAAAAACCCAGTCAGAGTCTTTCCCAAGCCACATCTCAACCGAGATAAGTGTCTGCTCTGGATTAAGTTATGCGGTAACGTTAGACCACAACACCAACTAAACGTGGATAAATTAAACAAGAATTAAACAAGGATGTCTACATCTGTTCTAAGTCAACAACGTATTTGAACGTTATCTTTAACATCTCTAACGTAACGTTAGCTTAAAACGTTAATGTTAGTGTGGCGGGGCTGGTGCACAGGGGGGTCAAAAGTTAGTAACACAAGACGTGTACGAAATGAAAAATTAGAGAGCAGACTACGCCACCCCGTTACGTGAACGGGGAAATGTCCTAAGACACAAAGGTTCGATACCACAGAGGACAAGAGACGTGGATCTAAATAGAAAATACTTTATTTTCGCAACAATAATAATTATCTTAAATATCTAAAAACTGTTGACTCAGGGGGCACGGGTTTACACCACTTCGGTGTGCAACACATCAAAAATAAAGAAAAACAAATAACAAAAACACTTTCAGGCTGAGGCTTACCAGTAGGGGCAGCTAGCTGGGCAGTGAGTATCCTAAGACCACACCACTCACCAAATTCCACTCACACAAACACTCTCATACTTGCTAAGTGAAGGAACGCAGGTGCCAACGGCAAAACACTCGGTGAAGGAAACACCACCACCAAAAAGGCAAATACAGCTAGCTTCCCTACACCGGGGGCCTTCAGCTCCTGAAAGAAACAAAAACACAATAATATATTTCACAATTAGCCACAAACACATGTATCAAGTTATAGAAGAACGATTCAACCTATACAAGGAAGGTCAAAAATGGCCAATTACTGGCCACAGAAATTAACCAGGCTGTGTAACCCAAAGATTTTAACGTTACATCACATTGCCATTCAAGCCTGGACACACCTTGGAGCAGCCAACTGCTAGAAACAAAAACAGAGCAAAACACATTTTGCAAATCAAACAATACAAAAGGAAAACTACTGTTTGGACAGAGTAAACAGATGAAATCACAGGAAACAAACATAAAAAAATAAAAGAACAATTAACCGACTGCTGGTGGCAATATTACAAAAGGCGGGGCTAATATACATAATTACTGGCACGTCAAACTTTAAGTGACTGCTCGGAGACTAGCCGCTCCTCACCTAAGCCACCAGCATTAGCATAGAGCTACAAATATAAAACAACAGGAAACGGTCACACCATAGGTTAAAATGGCAGCAGAACAAACAGTGCAGTCTAACAGCATTGTCTAGGGCGCATTTGCCCCGCAGTCCACAGAGACGAACCACTCACGAGCGGATTGACGCACTAAAAACAGACAAAATTAATTAATGAATTTAAAATCACCCACCTAATAATGTTCAAGTGGTTAGATATACATACCCAGTAGTGGATCGCTAGACCCACAAAATATTCAGTGACTCACAGCTTCGTTCACCATAGGCAAACCACAAATGCACAGGTGTTCCATCGGATCACACACCTCAGCTGTAGTAAAAGACAGCCTGCACCGAAAAGCAAGGTTGCATCGATCCCAGCCATAACCTGGCTAAAACAAATACATCCCTACTTTAAAAGTACATGTGCACGAGCAGCAACATTTAGCCAAACAGCTAGGTACATACCTCCCGCAGAGCTGCGCGCGCACCCACACAGAAGCGATCGTGACAATGACGCATACTCAGGTGGCCTGAACTCCACCTTAAATAGGCCAGGTACGGCTGCCAAAAGGCTGTCACATACATCACTCACGTGACAACCACAAATAATAGGGCGGGGTCAAACCCACCCTGCCACATTAGCTTCTAGCTGCGTTGTACATCATGTCACTTAGCTTCATTAACGTATCTGTAAATAACAGAGATAACAAATGTTAGCAATGTTGTGCTGAATGATTTGTGTAAATATTGCAGTGCATGAACAATGCTGATCCTCTATCTTGTTGTCTGAGATGGTGATGGCAACGAGATGCCGTTTATCACGTTTACACTGTGACCTGTACATTTTTTCCTGGAGCTGAAGCTTTTCATCGACCTTCTCAACAATAAAATTATTAATATAACCCTCCAATGCATAGTTAAGGCCCTTTTGGTGACTTCGAGATGATAAATAATCTTTCTGTCTCCAAAAATCATCAATTGCCTCCTGTGAAATGTCTCCTACTGTGACAGCTGCCATAGCGCCTGTCATGTTGACTGTTTGTCCGAGTGAGTGGAGGGGGCGTGGCTTAGCCATAGGTCAATTATGCACACTGTAGAGATTCCTATCCCAAACAGGTGAGAGATGGTCCAATACTTTGTGTTAGTAGATGGTCTCCATAAAGCCACTGCAATGGCTTAAAGGTCTTCTGTAGCATATCGTCATCTGTTCAAGATGTCTTAGTTCATGGCATATAAACAGGAATGTCTCCCTGCTCATCCTGAAGTTTATGTTCCAGTCAAAGTCAGACCAAGACTCAGTGCTCTCTCACCAAATGCGTGATCAGTTTCTGGTCCAACAGGATCTTTAAAATATTCAACAGTAAATGGAGTCATATGGTAAAAACAGAAAATATTACAATGTTTAGATGAAAGGTGAGAAAACATCTCGGTTACATATGGTAACCCTCGTTCCCTAAAGGAGGGAACGGAGACGCCACGTCGAGACCGACGAATAGGAATCTCGCTAGAGAGGCCAATCTACTTCGAGTGAAACTAAACAAGTCAATTCACATTGGCGTGCAATCATTTGCATCAGCTGTTCAGCCTCGCAGCGCGGGTATATAATGAGCAGAAAGTGCCATTGCACTTCAGTTTTTTTGCTGAGGAGCCAAGCCTGAAAAGCTGGCAGCCCCGGTGGAATGTGGCGATGGGACGTGGCGTCTCTGTTCCCTTCTTTCAGGGAACGAGGGTTACCATTTGTAACCGAGACTTACGTCATCAGTCGGTCAGTCGACGCACCGTCGAGACAGATGAACAGGAATCCCTACCAAAGGGCCACAGCTGCTGCACTCCATCCAGCACCCTGTGCAAGCCTCTACCCCTTCTTGCCTGAAAGGACGATTGGAGGAGGCGTACACAGAGTGTATCTGTCACTGTTTTTCCATGATAACCCATGCAGTGAGATTATTGGATAACACTGGGAAGTGTGCCCTTCTGTTAGGAAGGAGAACGCTGCGAAGCCACTTTCTTCAAAGGAGTTATGTGGGGAATACATATGGACTAGCCCGAAGGCTGTACTGTATGAGGACTCTTTGACAGCGCGTTCCTCCTTCTTCCCGGGTTTCTGCACCAGTGTAATGAAGTTAGATGTTAAGGGAAGAAGGAGGTGGGAAACGGCAAACAATCAACAGATTTTAATAAATAAATGAACAAATACAAAATGAAAGTAAAGGCAGCAGTCCCTCACGGATGACTGTTGCCACATAAAACAGAAACAAAACATCAAATAAAATCCAGGCCCTCGATCTTCACGATCTTTGCTCCTCCTTTTATGCTTCCACTCCTCCGTGAGGGATACGAGACCGGTGCGTCGCGCAGGTGTCGCTCATCAGTAATCACGCCACCGGTCTCGCGCCATTCTCTCACAACCCTTCGGCCTCGTCCTGCTCGCCACACTGGTTCTCAAGGATTCAGCAGATAAAGGCCTGGCGCCGGACGCTCTGCCATGTCCGGGCCGAGGGTGTTGGAGGACTAAACAGGTTTTTCACTCTGGACCAATAAGGGTGCAAAGGGTGCAGCAAGCCGTCAGAGACGGACCTCTCAGTGCTTCTACCCGTTTAGGGTGAAAACACGGGAAGAGACCGGCTCTACACGTAGGCTATATCTTAATGTGGAGCCACGTGCCAGCGCCCAGGAGGATGCAACGTGAGCTTGCAGGGCACTCCTTGTGCTTGGTAAGCCAAGGCGATGGCATCCACTATCCAGTGGGCCATCCTCTGCTTGGAGGCAGCCTTTCCCTTATTCTGGCCTCCGTAACAGACAAAGAGCAGGTCTGAGGTCCAGAGACTTTGAGTTCTGTTCACGTACAAATGCAGAGCTCGAACGGGACAGAGCAAAAGTCAGGGCTTCGTCCCCTCTTCCTGGGGCAGCGCTTGCAGGTTCACTACCTGGTCCCTGAAGGGAGTGGTAGGAACCTTGGGTACATAGCCAGGCCGGGGTCTCAGTACAACGTGGTTGTCACCCGGCCCAAACTCTAGGCACGATTCGTCGACCGAAAATGCCTGCAGGTCCCCTAACCTCTTGACAGAGGCCAGTGCAACCAACAGCAAAGTCTCCATGGAGAGAAGCTTGAAGTCTGCTGATGGCAAAGGCTCAAAGGGAAGCATCCTGAAAGGTCACAAGAGGGTATGGAGGGGGGTCGAGGAGGATTTAATCGTCTCGCCCCCCTAAGGAACCTGACGACCAGATCGTGCTTTCCTACTAGTTTGCCATCTATGTGGTCCTGATATGCTGAAATAGCGGCAGTATGTACTTTGAGGGTGGAGGGAGACACCCTTCGCTCCAACCTTTGCTGCAAGAAGGAAAGCACGGACCCTATTGAACATCTTCGGGGGTCTTCTCGGTGAGAAGAACACCACTCAATGAACAGGTTCCACTTCAAGGCGTACACACGTCTCGTGGACGGCGCCCGTGGAGAAGTGATGGTGTTAAGTACCTCTGGGAGTAAGTCACCTAAAACCTTCGCGTCCCGTCCAGGGACCAGACATGGAGTTTCCAGAGGGTGGACGTGGGTGCCCTGTCTCCGAGTCAGAAGGTCCTTCCTCAGAGGAATGGGCCAGGGAGGGACTTTCACGAGGAGCATGAGTTCTGGGAACCAAGTCCGGGTGGGCCAATAGGGAGCCACTAGAAGGACTTGCTCCTCATCCTCTCTGACTTTGCACAGTGTCTGCGCAAGTAAGCTCACTGGGGGAAACTCAAATTTGCGGAGGCTCCGGGGCCAGCTGTGTGTCAGTTTTTTTGCAACAATTTTTTGCAACAATTTCACATCTCTCTGACAACTTATTAAAGTAACAACATCATCAGCATATGCTGATAACTTAAAGATTTGAACAATTTGAAATATACAATCCATACAAGTCTGTTCTTAACTTATTTAAAAGAGGCTCTATTGATAAAACTCAGAGCATATCAGACAAGGTGGGCCTTGTCTAACACCTCTAAAACCTTTAAAAGGAGCACATAAGTCACAATTAACTTCCAATATACTCTCAACGTCACTGTACAAAACCTGCATCATAAAAAAAAAAAATTGGGACTAAAGCCAAACAAAAAAAGCTAAACTTGATCAAAAGCATTCTCTTGGTCTATTGACTAGACCAAAATCTAAGTTGAGACTCTTGCCAATGTCTAAAACATCCCCAATAAAAGAAATGTTATCAAACATGTGTCTACCAGGTACACAATAAGTCTTGTTAGAATGGATAACTTGTTCCAAAACTTTGCCCAATCTAGAAGGCAGAGCCTTAGTGAGCAGTTTATAATCACTCCATAGCAAACTCACTCCAGTTTTTAATATCATTTAAGTCTCCCTTTTATGGCAACAAAGTGAGAACCGCTCTATGGCAATTTATGGGCCAAAAAAGACTTGTAAAAGTCAACTGGTAGCCCATCAACTCCAGGCACTTTGCCACACTCCATACTTTGGAGATCTCTTTCCCAACTCCTCCAGAGTTAAAGCTTTACTGAGTTTAGCTTTAGCTTCTTTGGATAACAGGTAAATTATCAAGGAAGACATTACCAGCAGTTTGTTAATATGCAAGTTCACTTTTGTACAGTTCTTAATAAAAACAAATTTCTATTATTTGAATGTCAGAGGAATCTGACAACAGCAGGGATCTGCTGGAGAGAAAAATTCAAGAACGACTGCATATCACCTCATGGGCAACGCGATTTAACTGAACTCTGGGTAACACGTTCAGGCTTTTGCCACATAGGAACATGCAAAAATGGCCACATATGTTACAAACATTGACCTTTGATTACGACTACAGAGCCCATGAATCAACTGGTTTTGCGCCATTTTACCTGATGCACGGCAGAATTCCTAAGCTCCCGGTGGATCAGCAGTGTGTGGAGGGATGATTCCATCGGTGACTATGATAGATCCATTACGAGATTGAGAATTGATTTGAAGGAAGCTTCGGCTCTTGCTTAAAACAATCTATCTATCTATCTATCTATCTATCTATCTATCTATCTATCTATCTATCTATCTATCTATCTATCTATCTATCTATCTATCTATCTATATTTTTCTCTGCAGTTTAAAACAGTACAGGTAAAATGAGAACACATCATACAAGGTACATTTTAAATGATCCAATTAATATGTTTTAACTAAAACTCAAGAGGTTTTTTTTATTAGAACATGCCTTTCTTTCTAAAATGAAACAAACAAGAATGTACTTATTACTGTAAAATGCTAAGACAGATGTGGGTTTTTACTTAATATTAGAAAGCAGTAATTTACAAAAAAGGGTTAGAGTATTAGAATACTCTAGAAAGGGTTAGAATATTAGAAAGCAGTAATTTACAAAAAAAGGACATACATAGAGGAGACCTGGTTTTCGATTGAATCATTCACTCAAAAATATAATTGTCATCATTTACAGACTTTTCATGTTATTCCATGGTTTCTATCAATTAGGACATGTTTTGTATTTCTTTCTTGAATTGATCGAACGTAGGCCTTATTTGTCTGAGCTTACATACCTCAGTTTTTGAGTGAAAAAAAGTTATTTGTGGATAATTTTGTAAATTTTACATAAAATATATAAATAAAAAATTTGCACTGTTTATCACACTAGTGTGCTTTAATGTTTAACCAGGAAATGTGTTTTGAAATGCTTTTATTTGTACAAAATGGCACAAAGTCACACTTGTTGTGTTCCCGGTCCAAAATGACCGGCCTACAATAAAATTGCTTATAAATCTCTTGTTATGCATTGAATCCAATATTCGGTGATGCAATAGCATAACAAATGATGTATACGCATTTGTGTGTGTGTGTGTGTGTGTGTGTGTTTTCACAAGTGTGACAATGCCATTTTGTAAAAAAAAAAAAAAAAAAACCTAAAAAAAGCTTGTCCAAGGTATCGAGGACGCATTGTGATCGGATCTCAGTGTAATGTAAACGCAATCCAGCCATCGTGTCTGCATTCACAGGTGGACGTCATATAAATCCTGCCCAGTCTCCCCGCGTGGCTGTCAGAAAATAATGTCCAGACGCAGTTTAGACAAGAAATTAAACTTATTTGAACCTTACAATAAACGTCAATCTTTAAAACAGCTTATTTAGACTTACATGATAGCCTACTATGCGTGTCATTTTTTCATTTTAATTGTGCAACATTATCTGAACGAGGCGATCGCCTGTACAATCAGTCAGTCATGAGATCTTAATGAAGAGCTGCATGCTGCTTTGCAGAGGAATAGTTGGAATTGTTTAATGTTTTAAATGTTGAATGTTTTTATTGTTTCAGCATGTTTATCAATCTCCCATTTCTGTAGTCATTGCACGCTATAACGCCAAGATGATCGATGATGTGACTTGTTTAACATTAACAAGTTATTTTTGTATGATCAACTCTGGAAGTATTCCTTCGTTAGAAAAACTTAATTTGATCTAAGACTGGAGATTGCACAGGAAAGTAAAGCGAGTCAGTGCAAGCAATTGATACATTGTTTAATTGGTATCATATTTACTCTTAATCTGGTGTCGTGCCACAGACCTAATTTAAATATTATGCAGGAAACAGAAATCCGATCAGTTATCCAGATACAGAGGCTACTTAATTTGAACAAATGTAAACGCGCCATGTCCTGCTTGATCGGATCACGGTGATCGCATGTTAATGCCAAGTGTAAACGCAGCCAAAGCAAATTTCCAGGTTAAACATATAACAATAACATTAAACAAGAGAATGAATCAGGTTATACCAGTTCTCTCATTTAACATATTTGAAACCCAAGTTACATTGTATGACTTTGTGTATAAATATAAGGAATTAAATCACACACACACACACACACACACACACACACACACACACACAATGACTGATTCAATAACTCATCATAATTAATTCTTGTTTCATTACTGGATGAATCAGTTGCTGCGTCCCAATATGCATACTATCCGTCCTAAATAGTATTCGAAAATAGAATTAGTACATCGCAAATCGTAGTATGTTGAAATGAGTGTTCCAAAGCATTGTGAACTTTTGCAAAGATACGTTTAGCCATTAACTTTTAAATGCATCATTCAAAGTGCAATTCCTATTTTCAGGGTCGTCTTATATTCGGGTATATACGGTATATAGACTCAGCAGTCTCACCTCATTTCTCTGACTGTTTAGCAGCGTCCCTCCACCACCCCTTCTCCACTCTTCTAGTCCTAAACCACGTTACATACAGGGGGGGGTACTCTGGGTTCGGGCCGAATTCCGAGCTCGGAGCCCTCCCCCCGGACAGCACGCCAAATACGCATTTTACTTTATTCCCTGTATGTAAGTGTGAACTCGTGAAGCTTTATATTAACCTTTGCAAATCGCTTGCACACTTCACGATGAATGCGGCCAAGGTTTACATTCAGGGTACATTACGGCATGTTTTCTATGTACGACGTTCTCAATATAATTCATAATCCCACGTTTATAATGAACAACGTGCTATGGTTATTGTCAAACTGAGAACGTATACATCATTAAACACCCTGCCAGTGCATACAAAGATAAGATAGATCAAAGTGACATTACGTTAACCAACCATTCAGAAACGTCCTGTTCAAGCCTTAATTGTCGAACTTCTTTGCGGCCGTCATCTTGTTCCGGGTGCGACTCCGGTTCAAACTGATACGGTTGCACAGATGTGTCCTCAGAGACTCCCGGTGCCATTCTCTCTCCAAAATATACCCTCATCTGTTGTCAAGGCAACACTCCACGTGCGTTGTGTCAAAACCAGTCAAAACCAGTCAAAACGCCGGCAGAACAGAGGGGCGGAGTGAGCGAAGCTCATTATCATTTAAAGGCACATGCACTGAAACGGCGTGCTGAACATATTCGTGTTTTATTACAGTACTAATGAGAATTTTTAATTAAAGTATATTACAATCTTTTCATTTAGATCCTAAAGAATCAAATGAACTTATATGAAAATGCCATTATATGACTCCTTTAAATATGTTGGTTAGCAGGACGCATGAGGGTGTGTGGCTGCTTGCTGCTCATGAGCCGAGTAGAAAAGATGGTCAATAAAAGCCAAAGGTAAATTGGAAGGATTTTGTCTATGAGCATTTAGAATTTCATATTTTTAAAGTGTCTTTATGATGATTCATAAAAACAGTTGATACTGTGGATGAAAAACAGACACATCAACCAGTTCATCTATTAGCTTTTGCAGTCTTACAAGCAACAAAATACTTTTATTTTGAACAAAAAGAAATCAAAATATTTCAAAGTACCCCTGGAATGTGCCTAAATACCATCTGAGGTATATGTAACCATGATTGCAATGTACTGTGGAAGGACATATGTGAACATAAATACCCACACATGCTTGAAACAGGATTCAACAGTGCCATATTGTTGAAGACTAATGGATGAGGGCACGTTTAGTCTAGTGTGGATCTAGAGAGAGCCGGATTCCACTGTCATGTTTATTTAACGACAGCTTGGCATTTGAGGGACAAGAGTCTGCCGTGATTCGGCATGAGTAATTTCACTCCTCTCTCCCTTTAATCTCTTTCTCTGCTTTTTACGTCAGAACGCAGATTGAATCACGTGTCATCCGACAGTCTGCTGTTAGAGCAGAGCGGAGTTAATTTTGGCAGTTTAAAAAAAAAAAAAAAAAAAAATTCATTCTGATTGTCATCACAAGAGCAAAAAAAAAGGAAAAGACTAAATCCCTAAATCATACAACATATGTGAGGAGTCATAAGTTGCTGTGGTATCTGACTGTTGATTGGGAAATGCAGAAATTAAAGATATGAATAGAATGTTCTTTTTTATGGTAATATTTCATGCACAGAAGATTCTGAATCAACCCATCATGCCTTTTGGGCCTCTTTGTCAGCCATCTGTTCCTCAAAACACACTGCTCGCAATCTCCAAACAGCACAAACTGAGCATGGTACAAAAGTTTGTTAGTTGCATACCTGCTTGGTATTGGTATTAACACATCTGACTGGGCACTAGGCAGGTGGAGGAAGACGGGAGGAGTAAGTGCATAGGGCAGGTTACAAGCTGTGTACCAATAGGTGGCACTCTCCCCTTTTTGACTAGAAAGGGCAACCCTGAGCATTTGGGGATCGGGAGGATGTGGGTCTGTAATTGGATGGATACTTGAGTGTTGAAATTTATTTGCATAATCTCAAGCCTTTTGGCTGTAGGAGAGACATAAGTAGATATTACAGAGGTACATAGAGTAAGTAGATAATAGTCTGGGCAATACACTGTCAGTACAAAGTCATTCATTCTGAGACATGAACCCCAAGGACAATACATTCGAGATCTTCCAGATAATGCACATATGTAATTCATGTATAATTCAAGTGAATGAGCATTTTAACTTTTTAAAACTGATTTTTAAAATAGATCCAAGCTATAGATAAAGCTAAAGCAAAATGTGCTTGCAAACACTGATAATTTCTGTCCATGGACACTCTTAGAATAATGTATGGCTCAGTATTTAAATTAGTTTTATCCATTGCAATTAATATCACAAATTTCACCCTAATTAAATGGCATTAATACAATGGCACAATGAATTGCAGGTAAAGTCCATATTGCTTTTTTCTTTCTTTAAATCGCTCAATAAAACAGTCTCGTTGTAATAAGCCCCCCCAAAATACAACAGAACAACAAACATTACAATTTCAAAATTGAAAGAAAAATAGTTCAAAAGTGTTAAAATAAATTAAATCTTTACATACCACAGCAGCATGTACAATAACAGTCTACATGCTATGTAATCAGGATTCCGATAACAAAAAGGCTTTAGCCTACCATAATTTACATTTGACAACATATTACATAAGCATGCTAAAATGTATTTTATTAAAAAACAAAAAAAAACAATAGCCGCGTTTCCATTGCCCTTCAAATTGCGCAAATTGAAATTCCGAATTTAAAATACACCCAATGGAAACACGTAAATTCTGCAAAAATTACACCGTTATATCGCAATATATATCGCAAAAATGTTTTATGCTCGCATGAGGTGGTGTTTCAGGCAATTCGAAAAAGGAATATTTCGCAAAACTGCAATGGAAACAGTTGTTTGCGCATTTGCAGGTCACCTGGCGGATGTAAAAGTCGATCATTCTTTAAAGAAGGCGCTGTATGTTAGGACAGAAGACGAGACAGAGTTCTTTAATAAACTCATAAAAGACAAAAGAATTACGGAATTTTATACTGGAAATACTGGATTCTAAACCGCAAAGAAATGCCACAATCAAGACCTTGAAGCAGATGTGAGGGAGAAACACCCAGAAACACCTCATATGTGGCGTCCCAAGTATAAGGGGCTTTCCTTGCTATTAATGCCTGGATAAAACACCTACGTCTCCTTCCATTAAAAATGATGGTCAGTGCAGTGGCTCAGATATTTAAACCTACCAACATCAGATTCTATAATTATTACAATGACTTATCACGAGAGGAAAAAATAAAGTTTTAGTCGCATAACATCTGGTAATGGAAACGGTGTAATTTTGTTTCTTAAATTGTGCAATAGTTTTTTAACGACATTTAGAAAATATCGCAAAAGTTTTGCGCACCTCTGTAATGGAAACGCTGCTAATGATTGCTTTAAGCAATTATTCTCTCTTCAGAATGATGTTTTATTAACAAAGTTCGGGAGAAGCACGTTCAGATAATTAACACGGGTGGAGAGCACTCGGCAATCATGATTAAAACGTGTATATATAGACTCAGCAGTCTCACCTCATTCTCTGACAGTTCAGCAGCGTCCCTCCACCACCCCTTCTCCACTCTTCTAGTCCTAAACCACTTTACATACAGGGGGGGGGTACTCTGGGTTCGGGCCGAATTCCGAGCTCGGAGCCCTCCCCCCGGACAGCACGCCAAATACGCATTATACTTTATTCCCTTTAATTGTATGTAAGTGTGAACTCGTGAAGTCCATGCTGGGAGTCAGAACGTGCGTGTGTGAGCGTGTTTGTGTTTGGCGCTGTTCTTCATATTTTCTTTTGCGTTTACTTTTTCACCATTCTTGACTTTTATAGTTTATTATTTGTAGAGATCAATAAAGGGTTCTATTAAGTAGTGTGCCTGGTGTTAGGTATGCCATCCACATGACATTATCTCACTTTCATGGTTTCAGGTGCGTGCCAGAGGCGAGTGCTACAACTGAAGATGTTCTGCAAGTGCTTGGTGAGCACATAGGACATGAAAATATAATTTCGGCTTCGAGAATGAACAAAGCTGTAGTTGGTTTTCTCAAAACAGAATTATTGGTCAACAAGGTTTTTGAAAACAGTTTGTGGGTGAAATAACATTTCGTTACACTACTCCGCTGTTTGTTACGGCAACAAAAGTGATCACTTCAAACGCCTCTCCGGTCATTGAAAATAAAATTATAGTGAGAGAACTGGCAAGATTTGAAAAAGTGGTAAGTACTGTTAAAACATTCTCTCAAGGATGTCAAAATCTTGTGCTTAGACTTGCAATGTCTTTTAGGAGACAAATGTGAATGTTCCTGAACTCATCGGATAAATTGTTGGATGTATAATTTAGAGTAAATGATGGGCGATATTTGCGATATTTTGAATGTGGGGGTTACAGACATAAAAGACTTTCATGCTCTCAAAAGAAAACATCGGAAGACCCTAGGATTAGTAGTGAGACGGGTGGATCATTTATGCGTAAGAATATGGAGGTGAAACCAGGAGAGGAGAAGTCAGGCTTGGGCGGAGATCCCGTAGCTGAGATGATTAAGGACATTGGACTGGAGGCAAGTAACTTAAGAACCATGCTGATAACGAAAAAGCCTAGTTGTAGCAGTTTAAACGGTACTGTTGTCATAAAAGAGCAACTTGTATGTGGTGTGGAGTGTGCGAGTAGGGAGGAGGATGTGGTTTCTGACATTACGACACATAGGATGACGGGAATTTGTTAGATATGTCAGAACTCTATAAAGCTATGACTTGTGTTTTGTAGAACGGACAAATGTTGTTGTTTTTTCTCGACGAGACTAAAAGGAAAATGTAGACATAGGAGATTTCCTTCCCTGATAAGAATAAGTTTGTTGCTTCTGTAGTGTGGGCACATAAAACATACAATCATACTGTTTTATCAGCAGAAATGTGACAAAAATGTGAATGAAAGGAAAGCTTGAGGAAAAGCTAAATAAATATTATGGCTTTGTCTATATATCTGTGCATATTTTTTTCTTTTCTTCTGCTCTTCTTTCTATCTCATGGAGTATCTAAAAAATTGAATGGTCTGAGGGATAAGAAAAAGTTTTAATTTTAATATTTAAAAAAAATAACATTAAGAATATTTTAGTAGGTTTTCTTAGTAATATTGTTATGGCCGGTGGCTGAAATGAAGCGCACAATGAAGGAGATACTCAAAGTAAATATTTAAATCAAGAATCAAAACAATAAACAGGAGAGTAACTCGGAGGAAACACAACCACAAACACACTTACTTCAAACAATGTAAGACAAGGAACTAACAGAAAATGAGGGCTTAAGTAGAAGGGCAAACAAATAAGCTAACGAGATAATTAACGAAACACACCTGAACTGAGGACTCAAATCATTCTGTAACCATAGAAACAAACAGACAGGGGAAACTAAGAGGACAGAACTGAACTAATTAACAAACTAGAAAGTTAACATAGACAAAGAAATGAACAGAACAGGAAAAACAGAGCAAAAACAAACTCAAAACGTGGCAGTACACCCCCCTCCTGGAAGGCGCATGGGACTGGAGCCGACACTGGAGCGGACCCTGGTAATTTCTCTCGCTAGAACCAAAACTGGAACGGACTCAGGAATTTTTCTCACTGGAACGGACTCTGGAATTTTAATCACTGGAACAGACTCTGGGAATTTCAGTCTTTGGAACGGACTCTGGGATTCCATTCTCAGTAACGGACACAGGGATATCACTCACTAAAAAAGGCTTGGGACTTGGGAGTGGGTTCATGGACTGGAGCTGATCTGGAGCAGACTTAGGGGCTACTGGGAGGAGTTCTGAGACAGGTTCGGAGATTAATACAATTGGTACCAAGAGGGCTGGAGTGGGCTGAGATGGCTGTGACAGAGCGTAATCTACCTCTCTGACCATGAATGGTGAGCCACACCACCTCAGAACCAAGTCCAGAGACCGCTCAAGGGTTATGTCCACGAGGTGAAGTGTGGGTCTAAACCTCTCCAAAACCTCTCCAAAAACAAAATCCATCAGCTGTTGATCATCCCAGGCAGTCAGATGGCAGTGCTGTATGAACTCCTCCACGTGTGATTCAATATTACGACCATTTTGAAAGATAGAGCATAGTGCATCAATTGTTGAGTCTTTGTTTCTTGGGTCTTGCATTTCGTCACGGTCAGTGGTTATAATGAAGCGCACAATGAAGGAGATATTCAAAATAAATATTTAATCCAAGAATCAAAACAATAAACAGGAGAATAACTTGGACGAAACACAACCACGAACACGTTGACTTCAAACTATCCAAGACCAGGAACGTCTGAAGGAGGGAATGGAGACGTAGTCGACGTGTGTCAACTGATTGGGATCAGGCTTAGGGAGCCTGTCATCTTCGAATATTGATAAAACGAGCCAATGCACATTGGTGTGCGAGCTTTGCATCTCACGCTCCTCCCAGCAGCATGGGTATAAATACGGAAGTGGATGCACGCACCATTTGTTTTTCGCTGAGGAGCTGAGCGGAGCCCGGAGTCAGCGGTGGTCCAGCAATAGTGGCGAAGGGACGAGGGTTACATACGTAACCGAGACATTCCATTTCAGTTGTTCACCTTCGACGTAGTCAACGTGTCAACTGATTGGGATCCCAATTAAAACTCCACTAATGCTGCCACCTTCCAGTGCCTAGAAAAAAGCCTCCTATCATTAGCATTATTGAGGGGTAGATGGGACAGGGCTTAGGCCAGGGAAGTCACTGCTGTTCCGCAAAACTCACTCAGTCAGACTTGGACAATACTGGGAAAGCGTGTCCTTTCCGAGGAAAGGAAGACAGTGCGAAAGCCACATCCTGCCCGAAAGGAGGGAACATGTGGAGTATACACATATGGACTGGGCGTTTTACCGGGCAGTACAACATATGGAATGTCACTGAGGTGGCTTCAGCCTATAACAGGGGAGAGACTCACCGGACAGTGACGGCAGAGCGGGCTCTGCCAAGGGAAGACACCGTAGGGATCACAACATATGGGACCCAGCCTAACACAGGTTCCACCAGTGCATACGAGTGTTAGGCCGAAGAGTGTGGAGGAACTCAACAGGGTTCGGCTAAAGAGGAACTCTACTGGAGCAAGAATGGCGCACGTATCCAGTCCATAGGAGGGGAATGACGCAGCAAGCCGACACTTCGAACCGGGCTTACAGTTAAACTGGCTTCATGTGAAGCGAGCCCACGGGAAGCAACCGGCTCGACACATAGACTATTTTTCTAGCGAACGTGTTTGGTGTCGCCCCTCTCTCTCTGGAGAGGCTCACTACCCAGGTGGGCATGGTGCACCTTGGGTTAACACACCAAGATTATGCAAACCACTATCCAGTGGGCCAACCTCTGCTTGGAAATAGCCTTCCCTTCTGCTAGTCTCCGTAACAGACAAGAGCTTGTCTGAGGTCCTGAGGCTTTGCGTTATGTCCAGCTATAACCGCAAGGAGCCGAAGGTACAGTAGGGCAGTGCTTGCAGGCTCACCACCTGGTTCTGTTTAAGGGAGAGGTGGGAAACTAGGGCACATATCCAGGCCGGGGTCTCAGGGTACCGTGAGAGTTGGCCGGCCCGAATTCTAGGCATGATTCGTCGACCGAAAATGCGTGCAGGTCCCCTACTCTCTTGATATAGGCCAAGCAAGCAGGATAACTGTCCTCTTAAAAACAGGATTTTTAACTCAGCTGCCTGCAATGGCTCAATATGATGTCTCTGCAGTGCGGTAGCACTAGAGAAGTCCCAAGAGGGTATAGAGGGGGCATGATTCGGATTCAGTCTACTCGCTCCCCCCAGGAACCTGACGATCAAGGCGTGCTTCCCCATGGATTTGCATCCACTGCATTGTGATGTGCGGTAATAAGTCCACATACACTTAGAGGGTGGAGGGAGACAGGCCTCGCTCCAACCCATCTTGCAGGAAAGAAGCACAGATTGACCGAACACCTTAGGGGTTTTTTCTTGGTTAGAGAAGAACACCATTCAACGAATAGGTTCCGCTTCAGGGTGTAAGCATGACAACGGTGCCCTGTCCCTGAGAATGTCTCAAAAGGAAAGCGTCAGGTAGGGCTTTCGAGAGGAGCATAAGTTCAGGGATCTAGGTCTGGTTGAGCCAATAAGGGGCAACTAGCAAGACCTGCTCCTTTTCCTCCCTGACTTAGCATAGGGCTGTGCAAGAAGGGTCACTGGTGAAATGCATCTCTGCGGAGGCCCCGGGGCCAGCTGTGTGCCAGTGTCTCCGTGCCGAGGGTTCTCCCCTCGGTCAGGGAGTAAAACAACTGGCAATGGGACGAGTCCGGAGAGGCAAACAGATGTAACTGTCCAGCTGGACCGCCTGGGGATGGAGCCTCCACTTCTCCCTGGGCCACAGGCTGTCGTGAGGCCTAGTGGGCGGCACGATTGAGCAGGCCGGAAAATTAAGTAAAATGAAGCGACCTCAGAAGCTTCTGACTCCAAGGAGGAGGTCGCGGGCGAGTTGCGACATGCGAGGGAAGTGTAGCGCAACGGTCACAGTGTTTGTACAGACCAGTACAGGCTTGCTGAGCAGCAATGTCTCAAAGCAAGGTGTACTGCCAGCAACTCGAGGCAGTTGATGCCAATGCAGTCGGAGGCCCACCATCCCGTTACTGCATGCCCGTTGTACGTGGCCCATCAGCTGGTGTTTGGTAGACACTTGTTCAAGGAGCGGCTGGCCCGAAGAAATGAAGGTCTGATCACGGGCTGAGGGTTTGGCGGCAGGCCAGGTGATTGTCACACGGAGCGTGCCGCTGTGCCACGGCCACCTCGGGACTCAGCCGTGAAGCCAGTGCTGAAGCGGACTTCATATGGAGGAAGCCGTGCTATTGCGGCTGCGTCTGCCATATGCCCCAGGCAGACCAATCTCGGGGACGGAGCATTCAAAATTGCGTTTCTGCATTGTCAACTTGAACGGAAGCTTAAAAAAAGGGCCCGATTCAAGATATGCAGGTCCAAGATTGGCCGTAACCCACCACCTTTCTTGGGTACAATTAACCCTCTGGGGTTGACAAGCGCGATTTTTTTCACGTAGCAGAAAAATAGACTTAAAATACTCCATAATTTCTGGTCATACAGACTTAAGAAATATGAAAAAATAAACTGTTAAATGTCTATTTTTTATGTGTCCACAATCGAAATAAAACATTGTGCTTTTTTAAAATAAATAAAATAAACAGGGTGTGCTTTCTGCCTCTCCGTCTCCGTGAACTTTTTTTCTGGAGCACGTCTCTAAATTTAAACAAAACTCATTGAATACTATTCACCCAGGCATGAGCAATATTTCTTTATAATCATTTAAGTCATTAACTTTTAAATTATCTAATTCAAAACTAAAATAAATATTTTCTGTTTATGTAATCTATATAAAAAGAGAGAGAGAGATGTCAGCCATTCTAATTATTGTTCTCGCTGCTCATTATTCTGTTAATGTGACACACCCACGGAGAGCGCGTGCTATTCAAACGCAAATGATCTGAAGCAACACATTCAGAAGTGACAACGCCCACATAAACTCGGTAAAACACATCAAGTATAATCAGATTACTGTACTATGTTGTCTTGCGAGGCTGTGAGGAATAATCCTGGGACATTTACCTCAGAATAAGTGCTGGTTTATCCAAAGTATCCAGCTGAGAATTGTGTAAGTTTTTTATTCTTGTGCTTTGTTCTAATCGCGATAGAGAATCAACTGTTATAGTATTTGTTCCATTGCAAGCTATATCAAACGAATGAATCCTTAACTTTGAAATATGTATTATAATGTATTGGCCTACTTGAAAAAAAGAATACTTTATAAGACATGTTTTATGAAAAAAGACAATTTTCTTTTCAAGATGTTTCCAACCCTAACTTTGAACCGATTCTATAGAATGGCCCATATAACCTATTTGAACAGGATTTGTTTCCAGGCAGAACTAAAAATGTGCTTTTGACTTTCATTTAAATTTTGATTTAATATATATATATATATATTAAATAAAAATTTAAATGAAATTCAAAAGCACATTTTTAGTCATACCTAGAAACAACTCCTGTTCAAATAGGTTAGAGTTGGAAACATTCTTGCATTCTTTCTTGTGTGACACCTGAATGAAAGGCTCATTATGCAGGTTTATTGTCTTCTCAGGTGAGAACTACCTAATTATTCATGATAGGGGTTGGGCCGTTCACGCCCATCCACATATTGCCTTTCCAAACAAAAAAATGTTTTTCACAATTTAAAACAGTCTATTGTTTTATGTGAATGATTAGGCAGGATGATTTTCAGATCATTTTGAAGTAAAAACTCTAGGCGACAACATCCATTAGTCAAAAGTATTGTGGACACATATTTAGTATGTGTTTTGTGGCCTTATTTCAGAAACTTTCATTTGTATTTTTTTCAATAACCATGCATAAACAATATTCTCTCAAAAATACAAACATGTACATAGAGTCATGTTTGTGGTAAATAGAGTGTAATTTCACCTGTGCCATTAATATGTTTAATGTTTATAAGCAACTAAAAAAAGGACAAATGTCAGGGCATGTCAAAACATCTCAAGGACCCCAAAAACACCATAGACCCCAGAGGATGTAGTACGGGCTGTAGAAGCCGGTCTTTATATCGACTGGAGGAACTGGCTCTAATGCATCCTTCGCCAGTAGGACTGCGATCTCCGCGCGCATAACAGGGGCACGTTTGCTCAACGCTGAAGTGTAACGAACGCCGCTGAATTTGGGCGGACGCCGGCAGAACTGAATCGTTGTAGCTGAGTCTGATGGTACGGAGGAGCTAGCTGCACCGGTTGGGAAGCATCTCTCCAGGCTTCCACAAACCGGGCCAGGGGGACCAGAGGTACCACAGAAGTACCCGGGCTGGGGCAGCGAATTGGAGGACAGGGACCAGGCTCGGAAGGCCCGGTGGCGGCCCGAAGCGGGGTCTGAGTGTGCGGTGCAACATTTACCTGTCTCCATGGATCGGCAGGGGGTGCGTAAGAAGGCGTAATCAGGTCCTCAAACCGCACACAACTGCCGGCTGGTGACACAAGTGAGGGCTGAGGGGTGCAAGGCTTTACAGGGTCGCACACCGCCAGTCTGACCCTATTGGGACCCAGGAAAGGAGGAATTTGCTCTTTTGACAATTCGGGCGGAACGGCAACCATCTGAAGAGCTCGTCCCCCCATCCCTGGGTGGCCTCTCTCAGGGACGCTTAGTCTTACGTTTGCCACTGTTTTGGCAGTGCCTGAGACAGGCTGGGCGGCCTGCCTGCGGCTGGCTCCATGATGAGGCCTGGGTGGAGACTGCTGTGGAGGCCCAGCGGGAGTGGAAGCGGCGGCATGGGGATGCCCTCGGCGACGAACAGGCGGAGGAACTGCCACCAGTGGCGGGGTGGAGGCAACAACGGGGCCACCGGGACATGATGTGCCGGATGGCCTCTGTCTGCACCTAGGCGGCAGAGAACTGTTGGGCGCAGTTTCTGGCAGCTACTCAGGCAGTTTCTGGCAGAGAAAGGTGCCGTCCACGACCTGCTAAGCTCTCCATGCACTTCGGGAAAGAAAGGCACTGGGGCTAAGAAACCAATCATCCAACTAAGACTGTTCGGGACACAGTGGAGGATTCCACTCGAGCCCGACAGCCTTGGCGGCCCGTTTCAGCATAGCTGACATCTCTTCTTGGAGCCATCATCTGGCTTGGAGTAATCATCTCTGATGCTGCAATCGGCATCCTGTCCTCTGGAGTTGCCCTGAATGAAACGGCTGGTCGGTCCATTATAGAGGGACCAGCACGCTCAACGGGGGGCGCCACCGGCTGCGGTGTGATAGAGGAGTGAGGGGCCCACAGGGATTGGATACCGGGGAGGAAACCATCACTGTAATCCTCCGATCACCCATTCCACAAGGCACTCTAGGGTGGGGTGTGGTAATTGGTACTCCACCTTCGCGGACGAAGGCGAGTCTTGATCTCAACACCGCGATAGTCATGTTCCTGCAATGGGAACATGAACTATCCACAAAAGCTGCTTCAGCCTGCTGTAAGCCCAAACACATAATACAACTATTGTGACCGTCAGAGGGGGACTGGGAACGACCGCATCCAGAAACGCGCGGGTGGAATGAAATCTTAAAAAAGACGCAAACGCACCCATGTTGCTCTTTCAGGAAGTTTTGCGGCAACACTGACAGGAAGGGTGCAGCCTGAACCAGTGAAGCACTCAGTTTCTTCGCCCTCAACTGACCGTCAGACAAACAAACACAAAAAGGAATGCTGTTAAAACAGCAATTGAGAGCTCAGAAGGCTCGTGACCACCGCTGCACTCGCGCTGTAGAAACACCAGCATCGGGAGAGACTTCCAGAAGAAGCACCGACACACTCGCTTGTTGAAAATATTCAACACTCTTCAGAAACATCGACGTGAAAACCGATCGGCTCCGAAGCAAAAGACAAATGGTGCGTGCATCCACTTCCGTATTTATACCCGCGTGGGTATAAATACGCAAAAGTATAAAAATATAAAATATAAATGCAAAGCACGCACGCCAATGTGAATTGGCTCGTTTTATCGATACTAGAAGATGACAGGCTTCCTAAGCGTGATCCCAATCAGTCGACACGTCGACTACGTCTCCGATGTGACGAATATGAGCAATGAGTTTGAATGGGGATTGTGCTGGAAGGGAGCATATGTTTTATGTAATGGCTCTAATGTTAGTGCAGGAGTTGCTATCTTGTTTGTTTTAACTTTGAAAGCAAAAATCTTATCTATATATCATGAAAAACCTGGGATATTACTTTTAGTAAAAGCTGAAATATATAATTTTCTTTTGTTACTATGTATGCCCCTAATGATGGGCCTCTAGAAATTCCTGAGCCCAGGGGCCCCCTTAAACCTTAATCTGCCCCTGTAGGTCAGCATTGACATTGGCAGCGGTATTTTACCTGCCTCTTCGTGAAGGGAGGCAAGGATTAATTGATAAAGGATGTAGGATTGCTGATTTTAGGCTACAAGCTGCTCGGAGGCTTTTGTATGGAAGGATGTTAGTTGGGCTAATGTGACTTGTGGTCTTTTGAGGAGAGGAGGATGACTGGGACTAGATTGCAGTTGTCTTTAATTAATTGAAATGATGTGGAACTAGTCGAATTAACACCTTTTTATAAGACAGTTCTAAAATTAAGGAATGTTTTGAGAATTGATCATCGATCATAGAGGAACCTCTTTATAATCATGCATTACCTAAATCTTGAACTCTCCTTCAATGCAGGCTGCTTTGGTGAAAGCCCAGTTTATAAAAGTCTCTCATCTCTTAATAAGTTGGGGTGAATGGTTGGTATTAATTCACCCTGTGTTGTAGAAAGATTTTGGACTGAATTTCTTTCTGTAATACCATCAATGTTGTTGTTGGTGGAGGAGGAGGAAACAAAACAACATTGTATTAATTAGATGTTTGAGTTTCCAAGTTTATGGGTAAAGGCAGCTGTGGAGACATGGCTGAAGGATGAAGAAACGTTTTTGAGTTGTAAAACTCCAGAACTTAATTTGTATTGTAATACTTGAAAGTATTATACTTGTGTAAAAGTGATGCATTTTGAATCATTAAAATGTGTTTCAGACTTTAAATTGCAAGGATTAATGGGATTTGATGTATCCCCTTAAGGTAGCTAGATGACTTTGTATAAACTCCTTGTTGATTAGAGAACTGGTGACCTCCAATGGCGGATAATACATGGAGCCATTTTGTTTTGAGTCTGAAGATATGTCTCACTTATATTTTTTAGTGTGAAAGGTTGAAGCCAATTTTTCAATTATTGGAAGAATTGAGTACAAAAAATTAATTTCGAATTCACATTAAATATTTATTTTATGGCCTGTAATATAAGTATCAAAATAGAAAAATAGTTCATTATTTTGTTATATCGTCTAGCATATGAGTTTGAATTATGTTTTATCTCAATTGAAAGATGGAATTTTAAAAATGAATGTATGAGGGAAATCTTACGTGTATGTAATGTAGTTCTTAATGTGTTTTTTTTTTGTTTTGTTAAATGAGTGTATACATGTTATGTGTATATTTATGTATATTTGTGTTTTAATATATTTTGATTAATATATTTTGGTCTCTCTCTCTCTCACACACACACACACACACACATACACACACATACACACACACACACACACACACACACACACACACACACACACACACACACACACACACACACACACACAAACCCTCTGTATGCTTATGATTCTTTAAAAATAAAAGACTGCATAATGTCAAAGATAAGCAGGTCAGAGAACCTGCTAATCGGTGTGTTTACATGAGAGGCCATGCAGTCCATTACAACAAAACAGTATGCTTATGTATATTATAAATTATCCATAGTTACACATGTACATCCAACAGGGACCATTTTTATGGGTGGGTCCCCATAAAAAAGGTATGTCAGTATACCCTTATAATAAGAATTGAACATAATTTAAAGACATGATTTGAAATGAAATAAAATGTGTTCCAAAAAAAAACACAAATAAATGAACTCATTTCATTGCAGATGGACTGTTGCCAGGAAACCCTCTTTAGATGTTAGTTTCTTCCAAAGCAGACTTGGGTGGTGATCTATTTAAACATTCATTTTATAATGTGCTTCGGTGAAGGCCAACAAATAAATCATCTTCAGTTATTATAGCACCTTGTATAAGAACAACAATTTATCAATGTGAATCAATCTTCTCCTGCACTCTTGAAAAGGGCGTTTCTGTAGCAGTGAGAACATATCTGTGTTTTTTTAAATGTGTGAATAAAACAAAACATTTGAGATATACTGTACATAGTCATAGCTGTCCCCAAGGAGTGCTGCCTTTATCCAAAACTTCATTCAACGAAGCAAAAAGAGTGGGAAAAAAAATATTCAAGATAATAGCTACTGTCAGAAAATAGCACACATTCTCTGATGTAGGTGGACTCCAGTGTCTAGAAACACTTTTGTAGAGAAGGTGGACCAAAGCCACAATAAATAAAGCATCTTAACTCGTAAAAGAAAACAAAACTATAAACGCTGTTGTAAAGATTAGTCATATTAGCCTGCAATAAATATATCGCTGATGAAGGCGGCTAATTAGTTAGTACCCAAATTGCAGGTGCATTAGTTATACAAACTGCACATTTATTCAATGTGCCAAGAGGAAAATCCAGCAGTTTATTTTACGGTACCGTTTCACATGTACATACACATGTGAAATATTATATGTTACATAATACATGTTGTTATTATTTTAGAAATTGAAATAACTGTGTGATAACTAGTTACATAACCAAAACCTACCCCTAAACATAACTCTAACCCATGTAGTTACCTTATTGTATTCATTACTTTCTTAAGTACACTGTATAGTAAGTGCATATACTGTAAAATAAAGTGCAATCGAAAATTCCCCCAGGCATAGATGGACAAAATTGACACCAGACAGAGTAGTTGCTTAATTCTAAAAAGTAAAATATCAGAACCTAAAATCCAATCCATAATGTGTCTTATTAACCATAATGTATGTATCAGCACGGGGATGTGTAATGGTTTGGTTAGGTCCAATGATTGTCTGGAGAGTCATACAAGGGACAAATACCATGAGCCATTCACAAGACCAAATGTAACCAATGAAAATAAAAATACATGAATGAATAAATCACGTGCATCCTTCATGATGTTTTAATGCTCAAAGATTAGAATGCACCAGTTCAAACAATTGTCAGTGAGTTCTCAACCAACAGATCCAAAGATTGTTTCTTGTAGAATGGTACACTATGCCACTACACGAAGTTCTGGACCTGTATGACAGTCTTCGATGAATGGACTCAAGCTGATATAGCAAAGGATGGCCTTGATTCAATTTAGTATTGCCTGATGCTTCTTTTCAAGGTAAAAGTAACATGGCTGCTAAAAGGCTTGTATTTGCTGCTTGTATTCCACCTTGGAATGCTTTACCCGCACATAACTGTGAGTGTCTGCTGAGTTTTTTCGTGTTGTGATGAATGTGTGAAGGAAGAATGTCATAACAAGAGTACCAACAAGTGCTATTGCAACTTGAATGTCTTTAGAGAGTAGGAAAATCATTCTGTAGTCAGATAGTTTCATGCCAGAGCAATGAGAGGTCAATACATGCTATTCAGGCCGACAGAGAGGGAAGGGTGAAGAAGGTGAAGAAGATTAACATTGAGCCCTCTCAGGACAATCACAGTTAAATCTTCAGCAGCTGACCCTTATCGTGTCTCTCATTCCTCCGTCCATCCGTTAGTTTATTAGGTGGTCATTGTCTTCAGTCACCCTTCGCCATTGTTTCTAACAGTGCTCACACTTCCCTGAAAGAGAAAGCAAAAGGAAAATAAACCAAAAAAACGAAAACCAAGAACTTCAAACAACTGGTTTAAATATATCTATATGTATATGTATATATCTATATATATGTGTGTGTGTGTGTGTGTGTTTCAAGCTAATGGTTAACAAATATGGCTGTCCTTGCTAACCCATCATGGACACATAAACATGATTTTACACCGATAACCGTTTAATGGTTTTCATCCACATTTCACCTTTGATATGCTTTGATAATGACTGTGTTGACAACTAAAAACGAACTGAATGTCAGCTTTTATTCCATACACAATATTGATTTTGCATCACACTGTCTAGACTTCATTGATAAGCAAAAGGTCTATCCAGGCTGAGAAGGTTCTGAATACCGCTATAGATTTGCTTATTCATGTTGGCAGGTTTTGAATGTATACCCAGCAAACACAGAACGTTCCCCTAACGTTCCCGTATGGTTCCCATTTGGTTATTTTTTTGGGAACCGACACGTTAAGAAAACTTTCCTGGATCACCAACCAATAGGGAACGTTCTTGGGAACGTAAAATTGTTAGCTGGGTATAAACCTTTTTTTGCAGCAGGTCCGGGTCCTGCCAGCTATGGCAAGCGTGACACTAGGAGATCAAAATTCTATGATGTTGCTGACTTCACTTAATTTCTGATTGGGTGGGCAATACAACGAAAGCCTAGTTTGTTATAATTGCCAGAGGAACTAGAGTTATGTCAAGACAATCATCCACAGCCTCAATTCAGAGGACTCTATCAGGGTTCCAGACTGCGACCAAATTGGTCGCAAATGCGACCATTTTTTGAGAATGTGCGAGTTAAAATGCTATGTGGTCGCATTTGTGCGAGTGGACGCTTGAGCAACAGAACGCCGTTGTATCAGCTGCTGCAGTCCGTAACTTATGTTCAAAATGAACGAGTAGGCTACATCATGAATCCATTTTCCAAACCGTGTTTTTGACTTATTCTGAATCACTACGGTACGCCTATAATAAGTGTTTATATTCGGACTATTTTATCCCGGGGTGGACTCGGCTGCGGAGTTGCCCACTGCCTGCGTGACTCGCCATAGACATTAACGGAAAGAAGAAGCTCCGGCTACAATGTTCTTCCACAAGACACGTGCAGTTTATTTATTGACGAACGCAGACGTCACGCGCAATGCAGACTGATGGTGAAACGCGCCAATTACGAATTCACAAATTAAGGCATATAAAAATGATAAAAATGGTCTCACGAAACACAGAGCCCCTTCCTCCTAGTCCTACGTCTTTTCAGCGGTTATATTTTCCTCTGTCGAGCGATTACTCTCGATCGCTCGACAGAGGAAAGGGAAATTATTATAAAATGCAGAAGGTAAGGAGTGTGAGATTTCTGCTTTTAGTTACAACTATAAACTTTGATAACGAAAATTCTGTATCAGTTTATTATAATACTCTAATCTTTTAAAATGTAATGCATACATTTGAATGTTTAATGATTTTTAAAAGATAGAAAGATGATAATAGACAGATAGATAGATAGATAGATAAATAGATAGATAGATAGATAGATAGATAGATAGATAGATAGATAGATAGATAGATAGATAGATAGATAGATAGAATATGATTCAAATGTAAATAGATAGATTGTATATAATTCAAATGTAAAATGCTTAAAATTACAGATTAAAATTACTGTCCAAAATCCATGAAAATCCTGAAATTTGGCCATGATAATTAATATATTACAGGTATTTCTGCTGCAACCCAGAAAGCCTTTGCTAGCCTTGGTCCATTAAAACCACTATTCATCAGCATGCATTGATTAATCCCATGACATGTAGCAAAAAAAAAAAAAAAAGGTGCGACCAAATCATATGCTGGTGCGACCAACTGAGAAAGTTGGTAGCACCAGTGCAACCAGTGGAAAAGTTAGTCTGGAGCCCTGTCTATATGCAATATCTGATTAGAGAACATGGAAGTTGAAAGAAAATATTCAGTGGTTGAAAATGTCTAAAACATCTTTACTATTGTAACGGTCACCAGCTGGAGTGCCCTTGTGCTCGTGTATGACCCTTGCCTGGATTTGGATTACGATTGTCGACAACCCTTTAAATAAACTGCATTTGGATCCTCAACCTTCTTGTCTCAGGGCCGTTTGTGATGCATACATATGCAAATCTGTCCAAATTATAAAGAATACATAAATGATTTCCGTCTCAGGGAGCTAGTAAGACAGAGAAACGTACAGTATTACAGTGGCTGAGAAGTGCAAAACAAATCACAATTACATCCAAAAACAAAACAACTAATTATAAACACAAGTAAGTCAGAAGAAGTCAGATAACACAACGACAATTCTGAAAACAAAACAGCACATAAAATATTACAGCAGGCTGCTGCAGTAGAAAGCTGATTCGCGTGTGCATGTGTAAATATTTCAGCTGTATTGTCTACGATAATAATCGTTCTTTTAACAATGTGTGCGCTGGCATTGTTGGGTTTGTCACTCACTTTACAAAAAAACAGACACCCTCTCACAAATAGCTCTAACAGTGCTTGTGAAAGCATGTCCCAACAGGTAAAATTAGGCTGTTTTCAATAAAAGTACATATTGTGAATACTTTTTGCTGTGTTGCTATAGGTCATGAGTAAGCAACTGAGTATGCTAACACTCTGTCTATAGAGAACGCGAGCATCTCGCTTATAATAAACCCATCCAATGTATCTGGGCTGCGTTTACCAAAAGCTTTGACGTTCATCATGACCTGTTTAATCTTTGAAGGGTAACAATTGATTTTGATGGTCCCTTTTGAACATTCTGTTGACTATAAGTAACTTTGCAACTACATGTCAACTAACTCTCATTAGAATATTAGTAGATTGTCTGCTTAATTTCTGCTAACTCTTTATTGTGATGATCTTCCAACAGACATTCTACTCAATATAAGTAACTTTGCAACTACATGCCAACTTATTCTAACCCTAACCCTACTAATCTACTAATACTCTACTAACACTCTAACGAGAGTTAGTAGACGTGTAGGTGCAACGTTACTTATAGTCAAGAGAATGTCTGTTGGAAGATCATCACAATAAAGATTTAGCAGATATTAAGCAGGGACCATCAAAATAAATTGAAACCCTTTGAACGTATTTACGCAGCGAATATTGACATGTACTTCTAAACAAATCTGAACTTCTTTTCTCATGTAACACATCAGCCATGGTCTCACACTGGCTAAACTAGGGACTTTGGGGTGGTACTCCATGTGTTTACATCGCAGGAACCAGGGTCTAAATGAAGTTCCGGGTAAATATTTCCCCCTCCGAAAGTCCCTGCTCACGAGGTAGTACTTCTTCAAAGTTCAGGAACCTTCAGAGGTGGGACTTGGGTGCTGAACATGCTGACTGGTTAAGTTCATGCCGCATTTTGATTGGTTGACTCCACGCAGCATTTTATTTTAACCTTCATCGGTTACGGTGCGTGCAGAAACAGTTGTTTGCTATTCGAATCAACAATGCAGTTAAAAAAAAAGACAGATGGACCGGTAACTGAAACGTCGCGCGCATTCCTACGTCACCGGACTATTTGCCTAATCTTCACGGTACTTTAGTTTGCGGTGTAAATGCAGACAGCCACAGGTCTGGGGGGAAATAAGCTCCTGGGACTCATTTTTCCGGGTAATTTCGATGGAAACGCGGCTCAAGTTAACACTTTTGGGGGAGATAAACCCATGAATGGCATACTAGTAGTAGTCAATAAACACTAAACTGGATTAAGCAAATGTTTTTTAACATAGACACATCTTACAAACTTCACCTTTAAGACCAACCCACATCCAATTCTAGCTGAGGACAGATACATTTACAGATAATGGCATCGCTGCATCCCCCTGCTTGAGTAAATGCATGTATTCATTCATTCATTCATTCAATGAAATAATCCTATGCCCGGGAGTGATAAATGTAACAAATTCATACAGAAACGCACATACAGAAAAAGGTATCTTAAACTGTGCTATGTGAGTGTGAATCCATAAAGATATGATAAATCTGGGTCTTTGGGTCTCACGTCCAACATTTCCTAACATATCTTTGGGCAGTAATTGAATGGTCATTACACCAAAGTTATGGCACAGGCCTGCGTGAAGATGAGAAAATGGGGGATTTCAGGCTGTGCTGACATTCACTGCCTGTGATTTATGAGAAAAGCACTTCCTCTCACATCAGGCACTCCAGTGGGCAATCAAGCGAAGAGCTGATCACCAGCAGTAGCTTCTGTGAATCTGTGCATGCACACGCTAGTCAACTCAGACAATGTGCTTCTTAATGTCTGGACCTGAATGGAACTATTCATGAAAACGCCACCAGCAGGCTGAAAGTGCCCACTATGATTTCTTTGTCAAGCACACACCGGCATACTGAACGTGTATTTTTGTGAGAGGGGAGATATCTCATATTGTCCTTTTGTCCCGTGGCAGCTTTATCAGAGGCTTTGAGGCCTTTGTTTCATTCTGGTTTTTTTTTCCCTAATGGTTTGAAAAGAGAACGGTGACACAAGGGCAGGTTAAAACTGTTACGTTTGTGAATGAAAAGCTTAATTTCATGTTTATTAATTTGTTGGAACAAAAGTCTTTCAAATTTAGCACATTCCCAAAATAGACCATTTAATATGACGTAATATTATTATGTCTAGAATATGATGAAAACAATGAATCAGTTCTCGGAAACATTTCAATCCTACAACTTTAAAACGGTTAATGTATTAGCTCAGTTGAGCAGTACAATTAATGTTTTGTCAGTTTACCTAAAATGCATTTAAAGGTAGGGTAGGCAATGTTTTTCATAAAAAAAAAAAATGTTGCTGGGTGAAAGTCTTTTCACATCCTGATAGCAATCAGTAATTAAAATAATCTAAATCTTCAGTGGAGTTCTCAGGACCATGGCTTTGAGTTATAACAATACAGTACAAATCACATAACTTGTATACAGTTAATGTTGTCTCACAAGTGAATAACACATGAGGTACACTCCGTTCCCCCCACCACCAACGACGTCTCTCGTGACGCAGACTCTGCTCTGCACATCACATTCGTGTGTTTTAGAGGAGACATGGCTTTGGAGAGAGCTCTGAAGGTAGCGTGGGATATACCTTTATATATACTTTTAGTTAATGTCATATCAGTAGTTCTCAACTGTTTTTACTTCAGTCCACACATACACTGTCAACCATACACACTGTCACGAATTGCAGGGAGTTCAGGAGTCATGAATCTAATTTTATTGGAAGGAAAAGATTAGAATCAAATTGTTATCAAAACTAAAGAAAACAACTAGGAAAGCTTAAAGGGATAGTTCACTTTGAAATTAATTTTTGATATGTTTTAGCTTACCTCCAGTGCATCCAAGATGTAGGTGTCTTTGTTTCCACAGTATCTTCAATTTTGATAATTTTAGGTAAAACCGTTGTTGTCTGTCAGTCATACAATGGAGGTGAAGGGGGTCCAACTCAAAGAGCAGTCAAAATTAAACATTATTTAATGACTCGTAAATGTAAGTACACATTGATGCCCTAAGACACGAAACGAGTGGTTTTTGTGAGAAAACGAACAGTATTTATATCTTTTTTAGCTCGTGTAAGCATATCCATGTCCAACTGATCTGAGAGCAGGGCACTTCGGTCTGCGCATGCGTACAGCGTTCGCCGGAATGCCCCGGTTCAGGTTCAAATAAATAAGGTTGTGAAAAAAAATCAACGTTGTCTGTTGGTATATAGAAATCGTCTTCCATTGCGATCCTGTATATCTAAATATGTTTAGATCTTCACAGTGTAAGGTAAAACTTCCGAAATCTCTGCATAAACAATGAGTGACGTAAACACGCGCGAGGGAGCCCTTCCGGGGCATTCCGGCGAACGCTGTACGCATGCGCAGACCGAAGCGCCCTGCTCTCAGATCAGTTGGACATGGATATGCTTACACGAGCTAAAAAAGATATAAATACTGTTCGTTTTCTCACAAAAACCACTCGTTTCGTGTCTTAGGGCATCAATGTGTACTTACATTTACGAGTCATTAAATAATGTTTAATTTTGACTGCTCTTTGAGTTGGACCCCCTTCACCTCCATTGTATGACTGACAGACAACAACGGTTTTACCTAAAATTATCAAAATTGAAGATACTGTGGAAACAAAGACACCTACATCTTGGATGCACTGGAGGTAAGCTAAAACATATCAAAAATTAATTTCAAAGTGAACTATCCCTTTAAGTCCATGTACAATAAACCGGAAGGTAACTGTGTTGTCGCTCCTCGTCATGTCACTATTCCACTCTGCAAAGACTACAGCAGTGTTTCCCAAATATGTTCCTAGAGGCACACCAACACTACACATTTTTTAACTCTTCCTAATCAAACACACCTGATTCAACTCATCACCAAGACCAGAAATATATGTGTCAGATAAGGGAGACATCCAAAATGTGCACTGTTGCTGTGCCTCCAGGAATAGGGTTGGGAAACAATGGACAACAGCCAACCGCCAACTGCCAACTAGCACATACTTTATGTCTGAGTACCTGCGTGTGAGGAGATAACTGTCTATACCAGCAGATGGCTACATTTCTACATTTAATCAACATTTGGCATTCAAAAAAGGAAACTGAATCTAGGGCTGTGTCCGAAATCACCCTTATACCCTTTAATAGGGCACTATTTGAAGGGACAGCCATTTGTAGCTGTGTCCGAAACCATAGTGGATGTTATTGAGTGCACTCGTTCAATCCCACAATGCACCGCAATAATGAGTCAACAACCAATGTACGCTCAACGGCTAGAGAATACCCATAACGCACTGTGAGAGTCGAGCGCCGAATGAATTCCCGCGTGTCGCCAGAAGATGGCGTCTGCAGCTGAATCTAATCATCCGTCCTTTTTCAAACTGTGCTGGTCCAGCGTAATATCATACAAGTATAAATTCCTTTTTAATGTATTCAATTGTTTAATTAAGGTTTATATGCTAGTTTCCATGACAGAGCTCAAGATAAATCTTTCCATTACTACTGAAGCTGCTAGTTTGCTACGTTTCAAATGATTATAAAACAGCAAGCACAAACTATGCAAAATTGGCAGCCCTTCCGGCCCACTCAGTGTCCGAATTCACTCAGTCGTTTTCATTCACTTCTTCAAGTATGGAGTAATGTAGGAAATGGTAAATCGAGGTGATAGTGGGAGGAGCCAATGATTCCACCATATCTTTATGTACACAATAATAATATTTGACACTGTAATCCTTTTATTTTTAATATTTGGCATGTTTGTGTGTTGCTGCATATCCCTGTGCTGTAAAAAATTATCGTGATTTTAACGGTAAAACACTGTAAAAATGCTACAGTGAGAAACTGTTAATTGGTTAACAGAAAGTTTCCTTATTATATACGGTAAATAACTGTGATATATATAATGGTACATTTAATTAAATTTTACTGTAAAATACTGTTAAATTTACAGTTTTTGGAAGTGAAAAAGAACAAGTCATTGTATAATTTACAGTGAAAAAATGTAAATTGGCATTCCCACAATTCCCTGCGTGACACTTCACATTTGATGTATTTTGTTTTTAAATCACTGTTTCTTCATAATTTTCTTAGTTTTTTTCTAATCAGTTATGTACATTAGGGTTTTATGTTACATTTAATGTTGTTAAATTAATGCTTATTGCATTTTTTAAATTTCAACATGTTACCATGATGGTGTTTAATGTTTGTGTGAATGACACTGTGCAGCTTCTGTAAATTAGTATTAACTCTCTTGTGGATGAGCTGCTTAAGATGAGCTTTGGTTGACCATTTGACTCTCATCACTGCTGTGACTGTTGGCTGTCAGTGTATTACAATGGAAAAAATCAGATATTAATACTTCAAAAAGTCAGTATATTCACATTATATCAGATAATGAAATACGGTTTATTGCTGTAAAATAATATACGGTTAAAAGTTGTAAAATCTAAAACGTTGTTACCGTATTTTTAACAGGAAAACTCGGGTAACCACAGCTGCCAGGGTTTTCCTGTAAATTTAACGTTTTTTTTTTTACAGTGTGTGTGTGTAATAAACAGAGTGTAAGCGCGTTGTGGACCCGCCTATAGGCTCATATTACTAATGCGCCCTTTAAATAACTAAAAAAATATTGCGCCATTGACACGCAGTCTATTTCATTTGCCTAAAAATAGCAACGCACCAACAATGCGCCTGAACACACCTGGTTTTCAGAGCAGCAGCCCATGGGCGCACAGATGGGCGCAAATGCATTTGCTAATTAAACATCATTGCACAGGACGTGAAAATGATAACTGCGTCAGGCTGAAACTAGCAAAAAAATGTTTTTTTTTTTGGTGAAAAACACGGCACTGCATAGGGCCCTTTAATTAAAAAATCCAAAGCAGGAATACACAGGGGATAACACTGGGGAAACAAATAAAACAACCTTGTAAAGACATTGATGACACGGAACAATGCACAGAGTAAACTGAGGACTTAAATATACAAAGATAATGAAGAAACTCATTGAACAACAGGTGAATGTAATCAGTAACTAATGGACCTAAGTAGCAAACAGAATTCATGCAAAACAGGGAGAACGAAACCAAAACACAGTGAAACTAAACATAACCTAACATAACCCCGGGCATTATTATAACCTTGTCATAAGAGAGAAAGATATAAACAAAAAAATAATGTTTTTGGCCATTTTAGTAACACTCACACAGCAGCATTAACTAGTTTTTTGTAATTTAATGACAAGGTAATATTAAACAAAGCACACTGTTATAATTGCACTTAATCAAAATAAAAAAATAAAGATGTATGGTGTTAATAACTGTGGAAATGCATCATCACATTCTGTGAAAAGGGTCCACTACCATGTTCCTGAAGACTCAATAAGCCCCACTGATATGTGGACAGTACTTTGTAAATGTGGGTCAAATATTTCAGAATGAGATGGGTTTTTTGGGGGGTTTTTTTTTGCAACATATTAACTACTTACTAATTGCTTTTTGGATCTGGGAGGAACTCAATACATACTCCCGCCCTTTTCTGTCTGAGCCAGTACGCAGGTTTCATCTCAATAGTGAGTGTACACTTCATTTAGGTTAAATTTAAGTTACATTAAGCATTATGCTTCCTTTTAGTCAGATGCAAACCCTGGTAGTGGAGACATTAGTCGAGAATGGCACTGTTCTTTAGACCAGCAGACAGCACTCAGACGCATAATCTACACAGTCTGTGACCTGTTCTTCCTTCAGTGAAATTACTAAACAAAAAGCAACCAAATGAGTCCTGATTTTGATTTACAGTACAGCCACTGCTTTGCTGTAGCTATTTTGCTTGGTTTTTATAAAAGTTGTACATGGGCCAGTTTTGAACCCCAGGCAACTCGTTACAAAAAGATGTGTCTCTCAGAAATCATAGCTTGACAAGAGTAATAATGACTTAAATACTATATCATACACATTTTCTACAAATTGAAATGTCTTATAAATGATTTAAGCGTTGTATGATAGGATACACGAATGTATGAAACAAGCACAACACGATCGCAATTCAAATAGCCGAACCCGTGTTGCTGTCTCTGACCATCTCTCAGAGGCCATCTTTCTGTTAAGAGTAATATCAACTAAGATACTGAATCATACACATTTTCTACTAGATACTTGATATGTGTATTTAGATGCTTTAAACCTTATACGTTATAATAGGCTGCATGATATTTCTCTGTCTACCTCTCTCTCTCTCGGAGATGGCAAGCATTTAATATGTTCTTTATAATTTGTTCAGATTTGCATTTGGATGCATAGTAAAAGTTGTTGTTAGCAATTTTCAACCAGTGAATATTTTCTTCCCTATCCAATCTCTCTAATCAACTATTTTATATAGAGTTAGAATATATTGAAATACATGTAATAAAATTAATAATGATTATTATTATACAAGGTATATTTGTGAAATGATAACTACGCAGGATCCCGAATTTACATTTAAAATGTATTTTCAAGTAATTTTGTGAAGCCCATCCCATTTCCATTTTTTCCCCCCAAATAATTCTTCATATATGGCCAGCAGCCATATCACTCTGTAGCCCAAGACTGGTCGCACACTAAAGCTAAGCAGGGCTGAGCCTGGTTGTACCTGGATGGGAGACATCCTGGGAAAACCAGGTTGCTGCGGCCAGCAGGGGGCGCTCACCCTGCGGTCTGTGTGGGTCCTAACGCCCCAGTGTAGTGACGGGGACACATACTGTCAAAGAGCACCGTCCTTCAGATTAGACGTTAAACCGAGGTCCTGAAACTCTGTGGTCACAAAAAATCCCCAAAATTTGACCAGTGGCCTCTGTCCATCATGGCCATCATCCCCATATATATATATATATATATATATATATATATATATATATATACTCATTGGCTTCATCACTCTGTCTCCTCTCCACCAATAAGCTGGTGGGGTTTTTGGTGCAATATGGCTGCCGTCGCATTATCCAGGTGGATGCTGCACATTGGTGGTGGTTGAGGAGATTCCCCCTTCTATGTAAAGCGATTTGAGTGCCAAGAAAAGCGCTATATAAATGTAATTAATTATTATTATTATTATTATTATTATTATTCTTTGGAAGAATGAAACGGCAAGGTCTACTAAACAGAGCAGATCCCTACCTGGACTCCATAGTGTCTTTGGTGAGATAGACAATCCAGTAGACCAGGTTGAAGGCCCCGAAGGACAGAGGAAAGAGGATGCGTGAGTACTTGTCAATAATACTAGTTCCTATCAGCATGTTGTTGGCAGGGAAAGTGGAACCATGCTGATGGAAATCACACTGAGGTGGTCTGGAGAACCTGTCAGGAGCATCTCTTTGGGAGAGGGAGTTCAGCCTTTTCTTCAACACACCTCCAGGGTCTAGAGGATTCTAGACACAGAGAGATTCATTTGTGACATAAGAACAGGCAAACAGTTATCCAACTTTTTGACTGGTTACACAATATAAATGTTTAAATTTGGACAAATGCAATAACAAACAAACACACTGCAGCTAGTGTAATGTGATACTATAGACAATTATATTACAGTTCTTTTTTCTCCAATGAAACAAACAAACTAACACATACTATCTAATAACTGTAATTAAGACAATTATTATAGTTGTATTAGCTTGTAATAAAGGCATTGTCAATTGGTTATTAGGAGTAAATAGTTCTCATTTTAGATTAGGTCACGGAAAATGTAAAAATGTCATATAAGTGTTCCTTATACCATATTCAGTCTTCCTTAAAATGTTCCATACAAACATTATCTAACTTTCTACATATGAGCTAATTAAACCATAATAATTTGGTTAATTACAGCGACAATGAAGGATGATAAGACACAACAAAACAGCCTAGGGTAACAGACCATAACCAACAAAAAACTAAAGAAACTAAGGTGTATAAATACACAAGAGAAACAAGATAATGAGCATCTCAACTAGAAACAGGTAATGAACATAATCAGTAACTATGGTAACAATTCACGAGTGGAAACATGGGAAACAAAGGAAACAGGAAGAGAACACATGCAAAGAAGGTGAAATAAACTAAAATAAAGCAGAATGAAAATCTAAGATTACTCCTCCCCTCCCGGAAGGCGCATCCTCGTGCCATAAACAGAAACTACACATAAGTGGATGTAGAGGGAACAGAACAGAAACCAAAAGTTAATTGGAGGAGAGGCAGGGGGAAGAGTCAATGGGGGGAGGAGGAAGGCAGAGGGAAGGACCAAGGAGGAGGTGCTAGAGGGAGGAGCCAGGGAGGAGACGACAGAGGGATGAGCCAGGAAGCAACCCAGAGCAGAGCCAGAGCCATTAGGACGAAGGGCCACGGTGGAACCGACGGAGGAAGGAGCCATGATGGAGCCAGTAGACCAACTGACTGAGATGGAACTATAAGTGGGAGAGACCAAGGTGGAGCCCAGGAGACTAAGACCCGGGTTTACCAGGAGAGCCAAGGCAGAGCCACAGGAGACAGTTGGAGACAGGGGCTTGGGCAGACCGGGACAGAGCATGGGGGACTGTGGACAATGTTGGAACCAGAGGGAAGGAGGGGCCCAGCAGAGCCAGAGGGGTGGAGGATCAAGGGGTAACCGGAGACCCGGAAGTCTGAGGCAAAACTAGAATGACAATGGAACAAGGCAGAGCCAGAAGGACGTGGGAGCCCAGCAAAGCCCGAGGGATGGCGGAACACGGTGGAACCAAGGGAGCATGGAGCCACGGTGGAACCGATGGGTCAGAGAGCTGAGGTGGAGTCCGGGACTCGGAGGCTCGAGGTGAAACTAGGGGAATCGACACACCGGGGCGAAGCTGGAGACCTAAAAGCACAAGGTGGATCCAAGTAGCTGGGTGGAGCCACTTATGAAGGAGCAGAGGGGCTGAAGGGAATCAGTGGAGGCGGTGCCGAGGAACTGAATGCGTTGTGAGAGGAGGAGGGAGTGTGAGACTGGTGGCAACAGAGGAGTCTTGAGGCTGGATGCGACCAGCAGCGACAAAGGAGACTGGAGGCTAGGAGGGATCAGAAGCAACGAGGGAAACAGGAGACTGGGCAGAACCAGCGAGTCGATTAAATTAACTGAGCTCTTAGCGAGCAACTCTTTGTCAAGGGTGGAGGAATAGGCGGGATCTAACTCCAAACAATTCATCCAAAACAATCTGGTTCTGCGGTAGGCTCTAGCTTTGTGTTTGCAGTGGGTGTGTTAAAGGGCTAGATGGGCTCTGGGTCCATGGCGGGCGTGGTCTCTGGATCTGAGGAACCCATCACCACGGGTTGGGAAGAGTCCAAACAGTTGAGGACATACTCCCTCCTAGTCAGATCCCCCATCTCCAGCAAATCCATCTACTGGCTGTTCTGCATGCTGACCCAATAGATAGTCTTCAGACTGACATCATTAAACTTTATGAAATTTTCCAACTCCTGAATAAGAGGGAGTCCCATGTGATGATGGCTGGTGAATGTCGCAGCTAGATTTATTTGTTGGATCGGTTATTCTGTCACGTTGTAGCAGGGAGTAGTTGAGGCAGGATCTAGTAAGTGCAGCTTCTTCATTCAAGATCAGGACACAGAAATCAGGAGTAGTCAGGGGATAAAGAACAACATAACAGCCTAGTGTAACCAAGACAATAACTGAAAAAGAACTGAAGAAACTAAGGGGAATGAATACACAAGGGTAACCAGATAATGAGCAACTCAACTAGAACAAGGTGATACAAATAATCAGTAACTACAGGAACAGAGCACATGAAAATAAGGTGAAACAAACTAAAAGTCCATAAAACAGAATGAAAACCTTGCATAAACAATGTAGCTTTGCAAGCAGCACAATGATATGCACTGTTATTGCACTTCGGGATGCTCAAGTTCAAATCCTGGCTACTATCAATACTGTCCTATCTAAATAAAGGCTAAAATGGCACACACAAAAAATTTGTTTGTTAATGTATTTAAAGAAGAATAACATTCACCCTTGTCAATCATATTTATTTTGATTTTGTTGAAAATAAAATCTTGTTGAGGAGTGGTGTGGAGTGTGAAGAGAATTGTATAGTTATGCTGTAAGTTTCATTGCAGAAGTGTTGACAAATGCTGATTAGTGTTGAATAGTTGCGTGATTTATACTGTGGAATTAATAATAAGGATATTACAAATTAGCATTTTCCAATTTAATATACATTGGAAATTGTCTTTGACCCTACATTTATTTGTTCCATCCAAATCGACCACATTTACAGTATCTACTAACATCCTGATCTAAAGCTGAACTCTTTCATTTTATTTTATTGTGTTATTTTATCTTCAAACAAAACAAAATCCTGGAATCTAATTCGCCAATGTTACCAATTACTGTCTCTGTAAAGAACTGTTGTATGCAACGTAGCTTTTTAGTTTTTGTGATGAATTTTCAGGTCATTATCATTCAATTCTCCATAGGTGACAATTAATGATATCTGTAAAATGAGTTTATATCAGTCTTTGCGTTGAGTGAACAAGGTTATTTATGGCTTTTATTTGCAGCGCCTTCGCCCTTTCTGGCTTACGAAAGTTTTGGCATTGAAAACGGCTATGACTCGGTTCCATCATTGAACAGGTTTCCAAGCTGTGAGTGTCAGCTGCAGATCACTGTGTCGCCCCTACTGCAATGGGAAATAGCCCAGGGAGCACCTGGCTCAAGCTGCCATAATACCGCAGCTATTTTTGACAACGCAACAGGCAGCAGCTAACTCAGGCTAAATATCCAAGGCAATGGGACAATCACACAATTATATATTTTGCCTGGCTCTCTATATGTATTCGATTATGGGGAAATGTGTTATTTCTAAGTAGCGTCACCAAAAAGAATTGCAAAATTAGTGATTGTTTTCCCAAACACACATAATGCTCCTTCGCCTATCCCATTCACATTTTTTTCCAGTTATGAGGTATTCTTACCCCAAACTCCTGCCATTGGTTGAGCAAGAAGATGTTTAGTCTGTTTTAAAAAAAAGCCACAGTGTTTCCACTTTTCAGGATGTCAAGAGTTTTTAAACTGGGATAAAAGAATAAAAAGTAACACTTTACATCAAGGATTCCTTTGTAAGGGTTTATAAAGGTGTTCATTAATGACTAATAACTTATTTACATATTACGTTATCTCATGATTCGTGACACTTTTCTTACTGTGTTGCTTACCAAAAGCTACTCTGTGTCTTACTCATGACACTCTTCAAATAGTTCATGATGCCTATCCACAGCAACGTATAAAATGTAATTTCTTGTTTATCAAGATGAAAGTATCAATCTGTATTGTGAACACAACCATAACTTGATGAGATAACAATGCAAAATTTAGTTCCAATAAAGTTACCTGCAAAACTTAATGTAGGGTAAACACCTGTGAACCATCTATTCATGAGTAAAAAATGCACCTTAAAGGAGTAGTTCACTTTTTAGAAAACTTTTGCTGATAATTTACTCACCCCCATGTCATCCAGGATGTCCATGTCATTCTTTCTTCAGTCGAAAAGAAATTAAGGTTTTTGATGAAAACATTCCAGGATTTTTCTCCATATAATGGACTTCAATGGGAACCAAACGTTTCAAGGTCCAAAAGACAGTTTCAGTGCAAACTACAAACTGTTCAAAGGGCTTTAAACGATTTCAGACGATGAATAAGGGTCTTATCAAGCGAAACGATCGCTCATTTAAAAAAAAAAAATTAACAAAGTTTAAGTTTTATAAGCTCAAATGGTCGCCTGCTCTGTTCTGTGATGCACGTTCGTGACTCTCCTGTTCGAACTCGTTTATCAAAATGAACAAATCTTTTCCCGAGTCAACTCGTTCATTTCGTTCGTTGAATGAACCAAATGACACGAAAAAAGATTCGTTCATTTTGATAAACGAGTTCGAACAGGAGAGTCACGAACGAGCATCACAGAACAGAGCAAGGCGACCATTTGAGCTTATAAAAATTAAACTTTGTTATTTTTTTTTTTTAAATGACCGATCGTTTTGCTTGATAAGACCCTTATTCATCGTCTGGAATCGTTTAAAGCCCTTTGAACAGTTTGCACTGAAACTGTCTTTTGGACCTTGAACCGTTTGGTTCCCATTGAAGTTCATTATATGGAGAAAAATCCTGGAATGTTTTCATCAAAAACCTTCATTTCTTTTCGACTGAAGAAAGAAAGACATGGACATCTTGGATGACATGGGGGTGAGTAAATTATCAGCAAAAGTTTTTTTTAAAGTGAACTAATCCTTTAATGTAAAGTGGACACCTTTAAACCATTTATTCATGAGTTATAAATGTTTGTAACTTGTATAAGTGAACTTTAAAGTGGACACATGTGAAGCATTTGTTTATTAATTATTAATGCAGAAAAACAGAAAAGAGTTTGTGTGGGTAGTGTTGATAAACTATACAAGTAAACAGAAATGTAAACTTTAAAATAAAAAGATTAACCTTTTATTACAGCACATTGGAAAATTACTAAGCATGACTTCATATGCAAAGTGGCTTATGCAAGTAAACTCACATTAAACAATTCAGAGAAACAATCAAGTCTTCCAGCAAACGATAATCAAGTATCACATCTATAAGGCAGAGACATTTGATAAATACAAGCTAAATAAAGGCAATCTAAAAAAAATATATTTTATCTAATTTAACAGTTTTGTAATAATCATTAAATCAGTTACTGAATACACATTACAGGACAATGTAGAAAGTTAGATAATGTCTTTCAACAAAACAATACAGAAGTTTGCGGGAGCGCCAGTGTGGTTGTATACTAATACACTGAAGTAACACAACAATTACACATAACACTTGAAAACCATAGTCTGCAATGTCACCTCAGTTAGCTTACCTGTCAAATCAGAAACACAAAATGAGATCAAATTTTTACTTCAGAGCACGTTGGAACAGTCCTAACAGCGTGACTTCTTCTCATGAAAAGTGGCTTTATTAGATGCTCACTTGTGCAAAATCCTGTCACATGCCAGAACACACATGCTTTAGTGATATGAAGCTGAAACAGTATAAAAAGTATCTCCTACTAATATTCCACATGAAAAGAATGCATTGCATATTATACATATTTGTCACAGTTGTGTGTGAAGAGAAATAAGAAAAATATAGGAGAACAATCCATCCACATGCAGATGAAATCTGACAAGCAAAGATAAAACTCAGGGCTATAAATACACAAGACTAAATGAGCAACAAAACAAGATAGGTTGAACCAAATCAGTTACTATAGAAACAAACAAGGACTTAGAAACCAAATAAAACAGGAAGAAAACAAGGAGCTGAACACAACAGAATACAGTCAAATCAAAACAAGAATCTGAACACTTCTACAAAACTAGAAGTGACAATATTACATTAATACACTGCACATCATTATAATAATCAGTTCGATTATCAACATTAGAGATCTGTGGAAGTTCCTGTAAATTATATGTTATTATATCATTTCTGATCATTTGTAATGTGATCATATTTGTATCTTGTTTTGCATTGTTTGTTATAGGCTACACTGATACATTTTGGAAATAAAAAAAAGATTCACATCACCAAAGCCTGTAGTTGGCGCTAGTGAGCATCCTATAAAACCACTTTTCATGAGAAGTCACGCTGTCACGACTGTTCCAACGTTCTCTGAAGCAACATTTTAATCTCACATCGTGTTCACCGATTTTTCGGGTAAGCTAACTGAGGTGACATCGCAGAATATGTTTTTTTAAGTGTTTATACTGTATGTGTAATCGCAGTGTATCTTCACTTCTCACTTCTAAAAGGCTGCCTATCTGTAATCTCATCTTCTATTGCTCACCTGATCAACTGCTCTAAGTCCTCTGGGTTTGTCCCTTTTTCATTAAAACTGCTGCTGCATATTTGAAGAAATCAGTACTAGATTCTTCTGAATAATTTCAGACCTATATCCAATCTATCTTTCATTCTAAAATGCTAAAAAAAAGTTGTTCCCTCTCAGCTACAATCTCATCTTTCTGTTAACAATTTTCTTGATCCCTGTCAATCTGGTTTTCAATCAGGCATTAGCACTGAAACTGCATTGGTAAAAATGACCAATGAGCTTCTCCTGTCTGCTGATTCGAGCTGTCTTACTGTCCGCATGCTTGATTTAACAGCATCACATACTTATCTCTCGTCTTTCAGCTATAGGCATCATGGGCAGCGCTCTTTCTTGGTTTACATCCTATCTCACTAATAGACACTTATTAATTGTTGTCCATATCTTCAAATCTACCACCTATTTTCTCTTTCAAGGTGTCCCTCAAAGCTCTGTTCTTGGACCTCTTCTTTTGAATATTTACTTGGTTATATTATCCATCGTCGTGGTCTTAGCTATCATTTGTATGCTGATGACCGGCACATTTACATCTCTGCTTGCTCTGCTTCTGTTCTTTCTCTTGACTCATTAATTGCCCGTATTTCTGACATCAACATTTGGTTACATAAAACTTTCTGAAATTTAATAATGATAAATCCGAGGTTATTGTATTTGGTCTGTCGTCCGTCCCATTTAAAAATAAAAAAAAATAAATTGACAAATGTCTCTGAATTGTTTAATGTGAGTTTACTTATAAGCCACTTTTCACGAGAATACATACTCAGTAATGTTCCAATGTGCCGTAAAAGAAGTGTATTCTTTTTTTTTTTTTCAAATTTAAAGTTGAACTGATATAGTGCATCAACAATAAAATACATTTCACCAAATTCACCAGAAAAATACCATCTCTTCTGTATGTGTAATTTTAATTAATAAATAAAAAATCGATGTGTCCACTTTACATTAAGGTGCACCTTCACAGGTTATTCATGTTTAAAACTCATGAATAGCTGGTTCACAGGTGTCCACCCTACAGTGAGGTTTACTGGTAACTAATTTTAATCTCTCATATAGTTATGGTTGCTTTTTTAAATAAAGATTGAAACTTTCATCTTGATAAACAAGATGCTTGATGAACATCTTGATACATTGCTGTGGATGACCTTTTTGCAGAGTATGACGGGTAAGACCCAGAGTAGCTTCTTGTGCATCATAGTAAGAAAAGTGACATGAGATATTAATGAGAAAACTACAAATGCAACACCCTTCAGTCTCACTATATTAGTCTGTTTTTGCTGTATCATTAAATCAATCAGGAATCTGGTTCTGAGTGAAATAAGTATGAATACATTTATTTATTAAGCATTTTTAACATAATAATAATAAAAAAAGGCTCACTATTTGACAGGTATTGCATTAAAATCACCCTTTTTATTCATGCAGTTATAACTGTTTATCAACTACTTATAATGCCTCTGTAAACTAGTAATAGTCAGTAATGAACACCTTTATGAACCCTTTACAAAGGAAACATTAAGGGGATAGTTCACCCTAAAATGAAGTCATAAATTACTCACCCTGGTGTCGTTCTAATGCCGTATACCCTTCTTTCTTTTATGGACCAAAAAAGGAGAATAAAAGAAAAAGAAACAAATGTCCCACTCGCGCTTGTCCATATAACGACCAGCATCAAGCTTTTTAAAAAAGACGCATACGTATCGCAGAATGATCCCATGCGACGTGTGTCAAATATTCCAAGTGTTTTGGGGGTATATGATATGAAATTTTATGTATTATTTAACAAAAATCCAGACCTTGGCCGTTGGTCTTCAGTGCATGGCTACGTGACGTGTGCGTTCGTGTGACTCTCTTGCAGAAATATGAAATGAGTCTAAAACGAGACACTTTTAGCAGAAATATCCTAAGCCAATTTAATGTAAAATGCTATTTGTAGGTTGATCCCCAGCCTAAAAGATTGTGAACAGTGTGACTCTGTGCGATTAAAACATTTGAGCTACCAACCAGGGGTGCATTTCCCAAAGCCAACTATGGTCGCAAGTTCTGTCGTTACCAATAGAGTTCAATGGAAATTGCGATCATATTTGGCCAACGATGCTTTAGGGAAACGCACCCCTTGACAGCACAGATAGATTGGCTCAACCAATGGGGTGTGTTTGTGGCAAGTCTACAGGTTGTCCTAGTAATGGCAGACAGGGGAGTATTCAGGAAGCCTGTTGAAAGAAGGCAATATCTTGCAATAGTACACCTAGCACTGTTGTACAATACACTTGTGTCATGAGCTAACTATATTAGGGTTAAATATTCTTGTCTAGAGCTTTAAAACGGCATAGAAGCCAATATAATCTGTTGTTGAGCTGATAAAGGTTAAGCAAACTGAAGCAGTTCTACAATTCTGAATGTGTACCAAACAAAACTGAGCCACATACTTTGTCATTATGACTGTGACATCAATGACATGAAATGGAAATCTGACTGTGACTTCACATGGTAATTTACTCACTCAGGGCGAGAGTACTAAGCCACTGCGTCTACCCCTACAGCAATCAAGACACAGAGGATAGATCCCCTCGCTTCGAGTCTGGCCTGCATTCGCTTGGATGTTTTGCTACATTGAACTGGTTATATAATCTGCAGCAGCTAGGGCTAGGGGCTAGGGAGGCCACTGGCTGTCTCCTTTCGTCTAGTGTGCTTGTTATCGGCTAAAACGAGAGTGAGCCATGAAAGGCAGATAGAAGAGAGGGTGGAATGAATGGAGAAACAAAGATGTTGACAAGAATTACCGAAACGGCTTCTCCATCACTTCTGGCCGCTGCTTGGGCCGCAGCACAGGCCAAGTTGGCCCGCCGAAGTTCCTTATTGGCCTGCAAGGTGGAGAAATAGTTGACAGCAGCAAACTCGATAAGGGCAGAAAAGACAAATGCGAAGCAGACGGCAATGAACCAGTCCATGGCGGTGGCATAGGAGACCTTTGGTAACGAATGACGGGCGCTAATGCTCAGCGTGGTCATGGTTAGCACTGTGGTGATGCCTGTCGAGAATACATGAAAATCCAACAAAAAACAGACAAACGAAAAAACTGTTAGCTTGATAAAGATCTCTGTTTTGTTTTCAGTTTCCAGATGAAGTTCTGGTAAACAGCCTCAGTTCAACCTAATCCTAAACAGTAGTTAAAAACAGTGATTTAATGAATAGCTCATTCAAAAATAAAAATTCTTCGTTATTTACGGCAAATCTGAGCCGTGAACTTGTATTTGGGAAAATGTAGAAACATGAAAATGTTCTAAAAGCATTTCAAATATTTTCTGTAAACACGTTTCATTTGGCTAATCATACAGTCAAAAGCAAAACAAATGTAAGGGCATATACTTAAAGTATGTATTTATTTATTAAGTTTATGTGTTACTATCATTTAAAGAAGGGCCAATTTGGTTGTCATTTGCAGTTTGTTAAACCAAAACACACCAGACATGATTTTTGGACAGGGTTATCATAGTGGCTTGTTTCCGCCACAGAATAAAACATTTTAAATGATAATTATCTCATAATTGCGAGTTTACATCTCGCAATTCTGACTTTATTTCTCAGAATTGCGTGATATAAAGTCAGAATTGCGTGATATATAGTCAGAATTGCGAGATATAAAGTCAGAATTGCGTGATATAAAGTCAGAATTGCGAGATATAAAGTCAGAATTGCGAGATATAAAGTCAGAATTGCGAGATATAAAGTCAGAATTGCTATATAGTCAGCATTGCGTGATAAATAGTCAGAATTGCTTGATATAAAGTCAGAATTGCTTGATATAAAGTTAGAATTGCGAGATATAAAGTCAGAATTGCGTGATATAAAGTCAGAATTGCGTGATATAAAGTCAGAATTGCGAGATATAAAGTCAGAATTGCGTGATATAAAGTCAGAATTGCGTGATATAAAGTCAGAATTGCGTGATATAAAGTCAGAATTGCGTGATATAAAGTCAGAATTGCGTGATATATAGTCAGAATTGCGAGATATAAAGTCAGAATTGCGTGATATATAGTCAGAATTGCGAGATATAAAGTCAGAATTGCGTGATATATAGTCAGAATTGCGAGAAATAAAGTCAGAATTGCGAGATATAAAGTCAGAATTGCGAGATATAAAGTCAGAATTGCTATATAGTCAGCATTGCGTGATAAATAGTCAGAATTGCGAGATATAAAGTCAGAATTGCTTGATATAAAGTTAGAATTGCGAGATATAAAGTCAGAATTGCGTGATATAAAGTCAGAATTGCGTGATATAAAGTCAGAATTGCGAGATATAAAGTCAGAATTGCGTGATATAAAGTCAGAATTGCGTGATATAAAGTCAGAATTGCGTGATATAAAGTCAGAATTGCGAGATATAAAGTCAGAATTGCGTGATATATAGTCAGAATTGCGAGATATAAAGTCAGAATTGCGTGATATATAGTCAGAATTGCGAGATATAAAGTCAGAATTGCGTGATATATAGTCAGAATTGCGAGATATAAAGTCAGAATTGGGAGATATAAAGTCAGAATTGCGAGATATAAAGTCAGAATTGCGAGATATAAAGTCAGAATTGCGTGATATAAAGTCAGAATTGCGTGATATAAAGTCAGATTTGCGAGATATAAAGTCAGAATTGCGCGATATAAAGTCAGAATTGCGTGATATAAAGTCAGAATTGCGTGATATAAAGTCAGAATTGCGTGATATAAAGTCAGAATTGCGTGATATAAAGTCAGAATTGCGAGATATAAAGTCAGAATTGCGTGATATATAGTCAGAATTGCGAGATATAAAGTCAGAATTGCGAGATATAAAGTCAGAATTGCGAGATATAAAGTCAGAATTGCGAGATATAAAGTCAGAATTGCGTGATATTTTTATATCGACTTTATATCACGCATTTGCGAGTTTATATCTCGCAATTCTGACAACTTTTCTCATAATTGTGAGATATAAACTCGCAATTGTGAGTTATAATGTCCAATTCTAAGGGAAAAAAAGGCCAACTTTATTTCACGCAATTCTGACTTTATAACACACAATTGCAACTTTATATCACGCAATTCAAAGACAAAAAGTCAGAATTGCAAGATGTAAACTTGCAATTGTGAGAAATAAAGTCGCAATTACCTTTTTTTATTTTTTCAATCTGTGTCGGAAACAAACTTCCATATTATCATGATACCATTCTTAGAAAAAGAATGAAAAAACACTGTTAATTAAAGCTGACTGAACCCTCTATACAGAACCTTTTCTCGTAGTTACAAAAGTCTTGTTATAAGAATGTTGCAAACATCGTGGTTTTATGACAGACAACAATGTTGTTGAAGCGAATGTAAAGCATGTATCCATTATTGGATTTTAACTATGCTGAAATGAGTATCAAATCTGCAGTAAGTGGTTTCATGCGTTTAATGTTCCTGTGATTTAACAACGCCTCGAGTCCAACAGGAGAAATGTCATGCTTTTGTGTATTTAGCTATGTCTACAATAATCCGTCTACACTGAGACAGTAGGTATTTGAAATTGTTGATACATTTAATGATGTATTGTACCCATATATATATCTGTTTACTTGCACAGATACTGTAAATGTTACTTTGCATAATCTTCATATTATATTTCTGTAATTATGTTTTATACCATACGTGGAACGGCGATTGAGCACGACCTGGATGCACAAGTGATGGGTTTTTTGCTAATACATATACATATTATTGTGCCAGAAAAAGCATGAGAACTTGATTATGTCTGGTCTGTGTATCATCTTAGTGAGTTTTTATACATTTTACGCATGCACAGTAAGATGACTTAAGCATTTTCTGACATTTCAGAGTGGACAAGGAACTGGGAAAATGCTAGTATGGACGAAGAGCATTTTCCTATGTTTCTGGTCAGGTCTTGTCCTTTAACCAACATAAAGGGACTGATGGGAAAACTGGAGACGTATACTGTTATTTCATAATGGATCATCGAGACGCATGGTCTGCTGGTGCGTGCTGGCTCTATTGAATAGGTCATTTACTCAGAGCTCTGCATGAACTCCCATGGAATAGCTCCAGGATAAGTATCCATTAGTACAGTAAGGACTGAAAAGCCTTTCAGATTCAAAGTGATTTGTCTAAAAGATGACAGATAACTTTATTTTACATCTGAGCATCAGTTTGAAAAGTATTGTTTCGTTTAATAAAATACAGAATGGTAACCCAAAGGCAAGGGATTTTTATTTTACGAGCAAAGAATGGCCTTTCTATATTTCATTCAGTTCTTTCTTCTTAATGTTTGGAACTATAAATCTTCTATTGTGTTAAATATTTTGGTAACACTTTTTATAAAGCCCCATTTATTTAGTATTAAGTATTAATATTATATAAATAGATTTAAAAAGACTCATTAAGTCCTATACTGCATTATAAGAACAATTATAGTTACATTTATGCTATTTTTATAATTGCTTACAAGTCATGCATTTGCTTTTTCAATTTGCATGCTCATAACCTATTATACACTGATTTTGATCAAATATAAAAAAAAAAAAAAAATAAAAAAAAAAAACAGAGAAACTTGTTTGCTGTACCAATTAATTATTAATGTCTTTAATGTCTAATATTTGCATTAGAGGTCATGCATTTTAATTTGAATATATTATTAAAATCTATAGCTGATATACTTTACTGAAATTGTACTTTAAAAAATATTGTTACAGTGTTTTTTCTGTTATGTAAAATGATTTTTTTTTTTAATTCAACAATTGTTTCGTTATTTTTTTACAGGAATTATTGTTGATTACAAATAAACAACTTCAAATGTATAATGATCACATCTTCATGATTCAACATTTGCTTTAGGAAAATTGCATTCTATGTTTTACTTAAAGCCGTCGATGATGCATTTATGAAGGTTAGTAACTGTATTATCATTCAAGTATTTATAAGAACACAAAACTGCTATTAATAACAATATATTCACTTATTTGACAGAAATATCTGAATTACTAAAATGTCATTGTAACTATAATATAATAACATTATAGAAATGCAGGTTGCATCTTTATAAATAAATTCATGGAACCATACGACTGACTAATCAATACTTATAAATCAGGGTATAATGGATTATGAGCATGCGCATTAAAAAAGGAAATGCATGACTAAATCATAAAAAAATTATATAAATGAACAATAACTGTTCTCATAATCCAGTATAGGTCTAAATGGGTCTTTATAAATATATTTATAGAATAGCAATACTATTCTATAAATAAGTATAAATGGAGCTATACTTCATTATGTTTTTGGTTTTGATGTTGTTAGATTATTGCAAAAATACTAATATAGTATTTTTGTAAAATCAACATCAAGATATTAGTACTGCCATACAGTCTAGTGCAATAAGTCTAGTCCAAAAACAACAACTCTGCACCAGTTATCCCCATAGCTGGCTAGATTACAGATTTCTTTCAACAACTCAACTGCTATTTATTTCATTACACTGTAAAACGATTTTGTCACAAATCATAGTATCCACTCAACCGAATCTCTGCCATATCATGCTCTCCACCAATGGGATGAAACCTCTACTCTTCGAGCCTCAGCCCCTGCCTCAAGAGTAAATCCGCCCCCAGGTTCAGATGTCCTAGGACACGGATCTCCCTGATGAACAAAAACGTTTTATGCGTTTAATGAGCTACGCCAGCCTGCACAGGGCATGAGAGTCCAACCCTCCCTGACGATTCAGGTAAGAGACCACCAATGTATTGTCTGTCCTGACCAACACATGACAGCCTTATAGGTACAGAAGGAATCTCCTGAGAGCCAGGCATGACGCTAGCATCTCTAGACAATTTATGTGCCAATCAACATGAGTGCACTTCCAAACCTCCAGCAGGCCCATGAGACGATTGTGTTCTGCCTGTGCCTTATGCTGTTATAGACTCTTTGCTCTCCATGGTTGGCGTGTGCTCCAGTGAGTGTGCGGTTTGGAGAGGACCCTAGGCTGGTCGCTGACGGTTGATCTTGCAGGTCAAGGTGCAGTCAGAGATCGGCTGGCACCTCCTGGTGAGATGTTCCACAGCATAGCGACTTCTGACGAATGTTTCTCGCTGGTTTCTGCGAACTATCCAGGTGTGAGTTTCCCAAAAGCAACTATGGTCGCAAGTTCTGCCGTTACCAATAGACTTCAATGGAATTTACGACCGTCGTTAGCTAACAGTGCTTTAGGGAAGCATTGGTTACACCATCCACTTTCACCGTGGGCCGTCTCATTTCATTGTCCGCACTTCTCCAGTGAACAATCAAGGACACAGAGCCACAAACTTGCAAAAACTCATCGCGTTCACCAAGAGGAGATAAAAATAAAACAAAAAACCTGCTATAAAAAAGAGGTCCTTTTAATTTCATCTGACCATATAATCCAGTCTCTTTTTAAAGGGGTCATGAAACCAAATTTGAAACCAAATTTGCCTTGATCTTTTGGTATTTAAGAGGTCTTTGTACCATTAAAACCTCCTGCAAGTTTCATAGCTGAAGACGTCCTCCCCATTATAAACGAACCATTTATTTAATCAAGCTCTAAATACAGCTCGTTCTAGATCCTCTGAACTTAGTGACGTCACGGTACGAAGTGACGTACCAGTCGTTTGCATATGACCGCCTCCAGCGCAGGACAACTACGCCTCATTTGACATCATCGCATGCGTTGACGTGCAGCGAGGGGGTCTGTTTACAAGATGACTGCGATGCCACGCAGATGTGCTGTTCCTGCTGTGGACAAACAAGATGTTTGAATACGCTGCCGAACGATCCAGACGTCAGGGAAAGCAGTTGGATGCAGTTTATTTGCAGCATATGCAGCCCGCCAAAGCCTTATTTGTTCGGTGAGTGATGTAAATGAGTGTGACAGGGCGCATGTTACTGAAAGAGCGACAAGAGAGAGAGAGAGAGAGAGAGAGAGAGAGAGAAAGAGAGAAAGAGAGAGAGAGAGCCCCGGCCGCGCGCGCGCCTTCAAACTGTCTTGCTCTCTCTCTCTCTCTCCCTCACGCATATGAATCAAAATCAATTGAGAATTGACACAATGGTAAAAGATCGGAAGACCGAAGTTTCACGCGGCGGAGCATTGTGTAGCCCACATGTGATACAAAATGATTAATTTTAATAATTTATGCATCCGCAGCACTGACGTTAGCCAATCAGAACAATGGCCGTTAACACTGAACTCTTAAAGGGGAAACACCTCCAAAACAGACTGTTTGAATCAGAGGGGGAGAAACAGGGTGGGAAAAGGTCATAAATCACTACATTTTTAAAGTTTTTTGTACAAAAAACTATAGTAATACTATAATTGCACATAAGGGAACATAATAAAACAAAACAAAAAACCATGTCATGACCCCTTTAAGTTCCAGTCGTGTCTGACATTATGCTGGAGTTGGAAACCCTCCCAAACAACATGTGGTGATGTAGGGGTAGTTTGATTTTTTTTTTTTTTTTTTAGGTTTTCTGACCCCAAGACTCAACTAATATCTGCAATTCTCCATCTCTGATCCTCAAAGAGTCTTTGGCCACTCAAACTCTCCTCTTCTACATCCATTAAGACAATATAGACACACGTCCTCATCCTGACAGATTCGTAACATATTTAGTTGATTGAAACTTCTTAATTATTGCCCTGATGGTGGAAACGTGAATTTTCAATTGTTTAGCTATTTTCTTACAGCCACTTTCTATTTTGTGAAGCTCAACAATCTTTTGATGCTCATCAGAACTATATATTCTTTGGTTTTACTCATTGTGATGAATGATTAAGGGAATTTGGCCTTTGTGTCGCCTCATATTTAGATTCCTGTGAAACAAGAAGTCATAGCTAGACAATTTCGTATTCCTAGTCACCCTGGTGTGCTAAAAAAAAATGTTAATGGTAATATTCTTCAGAGATATTTTACTCCAAAATTGTGGCCAAAGTGTTTTGGAGAAAAAACATTTTATGTTAAGACCAATCCAATCCAATCCATATAATGTCAAGCTAAATTTTCAAAGTGAAATGTCTAAGGAGTGGCGCTAAAATGCGTTCAGTATTATGATGGTGATCTTATATTAGACATGGATGGTCAACACTAAACTTTTTTTTAATTTGCAATTTTAAAACTGATACTGATTATTTTTTAAATGGCTATGTGGTTTTTCAAAATAATGTTTTTTTTTTTGTAAGCTTGTAGTAAAAAAATTGTTACACTTTATAAAGAACATTTAGCACTTTCTAATAGCAGCGTTTCCATGTGTCCTCTTCTTCAGTGCTCTCAGTATTTTTGCCATCTTGCTATATAGGGTACAAAGGGGCTATTGGGGTACATAGGGCGCACGTGGAAATTTGCCTGATCCTTGACGCGATCGCGGACAGAAGCACAACGTTGATTCTGCGCAATTTTGATCTAATATTTAATGTTTTTAAAATGTTGTAGATTTATGTAGCAAATGAGAATGCCATGACATGGTTAAATTCACATGGTTATCACCCAGCCTGATCTCACGGCGATTGGTACGAATTTTACGAGGTGGCTAATTCGTACGAATTCATACGACCTCACTCGTACAAATTCGTACGATTTTTGCTAATTCGTACGAATGACCAACCCCTGGCCCCGCCCCTAAACCTACCCATAACGTGGGTTTAGACAAATCGTATGAATTTGTACGAATTAGCCAACTTTTAATCACTCGTACGAATTCGTACGAATTGGTCGTGAGATAGCGTTGAATCACCATATTTGTAATGAAACCATCCTATTTAAAAAAATATGATATTAATCATATAATAAAATATTATATTTATTTGTTACTTCTGGACAGCTATTTTAAATTATTATGGGATCTCATTCAATGCTTTCAGAATCTTAACTTTTTAAAGAATTCTGTTTCTGTAGAATTATGAGCATATTTTAATGACAATATATTTATTGAACAAAAATGTATTGTTTTGTAAAGTGATTGTTTTGGTCAATATGCAAAACATACTATTTTAGCTGAAGTATTTTTTGCATCCTAGATGAATAAAAGTATAATTTTGGAATTTCCACAAATAAATAAATAAACAAGAAAAAAATAGGTAGAGGCACGTATTTCCAATGAGTCTGGGTCGCAACTTTTACTATTCTCTGTCAAGAGCATCATGACAAGCCAAGTCATATGCTGTCAATTGACTTTCTATTTGCTATGATTATGTTTAAAAAGTCAATGTCATGCTCGCTGCCATCAATAAAGGACACTCTTACAGACATCTCTCATCAGTAAAACAATCTTTACTTTTTGCATTTTCACCACACTTTACCCCACCTTCTCAAAACATGTTACTTTAAGGCCAAATGTGTTGCTGATCAAATCTGCCTTCCTGTCCACATCAGGACTAGCTTGCTGTGTTTTTGTTGGACTGATGTGGGGGATCTATAGGGCAGATCATGGTCAATTGGTTGAGTAGATAGAAATCAGATAAGTTTTGTCATCCAAGAAGAGACTACATTCAAGAGAGAGAGAGGGAGAGAGGACAGGCCAGTAGGATTTCTTACAGAAGGGACAAGAAAACTTTTACACTTTATGTTTCAAAGCAATGCACTTAAATAGGTCAGTTGACTAACTCTGACCTCATAACTTACACTCATAACTACTCTATTAAATATCACACATAGCTTCATTTACAACTTCATGGCCCTACCAAATTGACATCTTCCACGAATAAATATAATTTAAGCTTTTGTCTTCACAATCTTATTAAAAATATCATTGAATGTTCAACTTCAGTTTCAAATCAAAGTTTGATATTTAGACAGAGCTTTTGTCCACGAGAACACGTTTACCGTGTCCTGAGCATGAATGGAAATGTAGTGAAGAAAGAGAAAGAAAGCAAAGGAACAAACACTAATTGCCTTAGGGATAAAATAATGCTTTTAAGGGCAAAAAGCTGGTCCAAATTAACCTCAGTCAATGACAGCTCTGAACCAAATGCTTTGGGTTATTTCAGCTCTTAGTGGTAAAAGATTGTGATGTAGAGCAACTACAATAGAAATGGACAGTGAATGCCTCTACCTATTCATCTCTACTCTCTAAAGCAAGTCATTTGTCAGAAACTCTCACTCCCTTTCTTTTTTACACTGTTTGAAGTTCACATCTATTTTCACAGGCATAACACTCTCACCTCAGAACTGAGAAACATGCTGTAGGTTACTCACTTCTCCACATGAGCCGATGTTTGCTTGTAATCTACTGACATGTTGTAATTAACACCTCACTCAGAGCAAGCCATTTTTATACTGAAGTTGTGACTTTATCAGCAAAAGAAGAACGTATCCCAATTACAGGCAACTAAAGCTAAAATGCATCTGGCAACTTCCCTGACTGATAGGCAAATCATCTTTAATATCTCAATGTATACGTTTAGTGTCCCTACCAAGACACATTTTGGCACTGAAAATTCAAATGCTGATGTGTTCATAAAGAGAAAAACTTCAGATAGACTGATGCACTCCGAATTGCCGAAAAACTAATTGTAATAGCCCCAATGAAACACAAGCGGCAGACCACAAAGACAGGGGCTTCATTCTTGCATAACAAAATTAATCAGCTGAAAGTTAATACATTTTCAGACTACTTCATAAAGACCTAGAACATTGGGCACCTGACTCACCTGTACTTTCCTTAGTTTTTCTAACCCATTCTAGCAGACAGAATCGAGTGCCTTATATCATTTCAAAGAGGAGAACTTGAAGTTTTTATCTAGCTCATTTAAAGTCCCAATTTTACATTTATTTTTTTCTGAGAATGGATGAATTGACCAGAATTAAGAAAAACTCCCTTTTTTTTTTACGTGAGAACCTCCTGAAGTTTGGATTTTTTCCCCTTCGAAAGTTATACTTGAATGTTCTAGACTTCCATTCTAGACATTTTTGTCTAAATGTACCAATCCTTAAGCAAGTTATAGCCATTTATTACAACATTATTATTATAGTACTATATATATATATATATATATATATATATATATATATATATATATATATATATATATATATATATATATATATATATACTTTACTGTTATAGGCACTTTTCAATGAAAAACTTCAGTTTTTTTGGTTTACTGACAATGTACATGTGACCCAAAAACAATTTTCAGGAAGTAAGGTCAATAGAAACATTGTTATCTAATACCAGAACAACGAATCAAAAGTATTATCATGCAAATCTGTTATTTTGTGTATCATGCACACAAATACTCACGCACACAACTACTTTCACTTTGCGTTTGTTTAAATTCCCAAAGAAACATGCTAATAATTGGTGGTTCAAAAGACCAAAACCTAAGTTTATTGTTTGAGCAGATGATAGTTTCAACCAATCTGGGCATTGGGGTGGGACTACACATCAACAATCATTCTTGTTGGCTCAGAGGAACAAACAATATATATTTCGGCTGTCTCTGTCTTTAAGGTAACACTATTTAGTGTGTAGTAAAGTTTAATGCAAGATATTTCCATACTCTACTGAAAACTTGAGAGAAATCTTCACATCTACCCATGTTTCTATTTTATAAATAGAAAAGAAGAGCAAACAGAGGAAGGCAAGGAAGAGGATCTTAAAATGTTTGCTCTTTATACTGCACCACCACAGAACAAGGGCCAAAGCACGTTAAGTGATTTAGGACCATTGCCAACAGCTGCCAAGAAGAGTGCATTAAGATAATGAAGCAGAAATGAGATCTACATAAAAAGTAAAATATGCATCATCTCATCAAGGTATTAATACGTGCCTAACGAATTCATCTGGCTTCTTTTTGTGGTAACACTTTAGTATAGGGAACACATATTCATAAACTACAACTTTTGTCTCAATAAACTCCTAATTTACTGCTTATTAATACTTAGTACTGTAGTTTTGTAGCATTTAAGTTTAGGTATTGGGTAGGATTGAGAGATGTAGAATATGGTCATGCAGAATAAGGCATTAATATGTGCTTTATAAGTACTAATAAACAGCCAATATAGCATGCTAATAAGCAACTAGTTAGAAGTGCGAATTTGACCCTTAAATAAAGACGTGTTAC